>OZ016549.1:12241214-13594806 GCA_963966675.1 Lasioglossum calceatum | reverse complement strand
GGAGACCGATTCACAACACCGCAAGACATCCCTCTGTAAACAGAGAAAGTTTTCTTTGAGATATTGTTTGGAAGAACATATAGTTCGCGAGATCAAGGGCGAGGCTTGGAAAGTGTCGTCCTGTGTATCCATATATATCTATATTATCTATATTGTTCTACATACATACATATATATCTATACACGTAGATGCCTTGCAACGTTAGAACGATTATGTTGTTTTCTGTAGCACCACCCAAATAGATATCTTTTTGAGAGTGCTGTATGCTGTGTCCATTGTAAACCGACGAAGTATCCCAATTGTTTGGCCCGCCGGATCGTTCGCGATCGTTTCATGATAATGTCGAATACCTTGGTTGGTAAATGAATGAGAATAGAAAGAAATGCCATTTATGGTAGTAGCTGTTGGTAGTAGATTGAAAGAAGATGATGAAGAAGAAGAAGAAGACGCGATTCCGCGGGCGCGATTTCCCCGAGCAGCGACGGACGAAAACCGGGATAATGATTGTAATGAAAATGATGTAAGGACCGGGATAGTGTGTTCCCACGGAGAAAAGAATCGATTCGATAGACGCGCGATAGTCGCTCGAAGACGGCCGGTGGTAGGGCCTAATTACTCCTCGGCAACTTTTTGCGAACAGGTCTCCAGGTGGTGCTCAAGTCTATCATCAAGGCGATGGCCCCGCTTCTGCAGATCGGCTTGCTGGTGCTCTTCGCCATCGTGATATTCGCCATCATCGGCCTCGAGTTTTATTCGGGAACCCTGCACAAAACGTGTTACAGCATCAGGGATATCCGTGAGTACCCGAACAATCCGCCATTACTGCGCGACTCTTCGTTCACGCCGATCGTAAAATATCACGTGCGAAATGTTTAACCTCTTAACTGCGGAATTCAAGTCAAGCAATGACGAGTACAGTAAATCTTCTATGGGCGCAACAATTTCTATACGATAAATGCGACCAAGAATATCCCCCGAACTTAGTACAGTAATCGCTCCTTCGTTGTCCTGAATCGTGGGCACGATCGTTGTCCAGTGAATACCCACTCCACTGCCTGTCAACGAGAGGATTAGGCCTGCGTGGATCTGGTCGCCAGATGTGTCCCAGGACTGTCTAGACCCGCGTAGAACGGAGAACAATAGGAAAGGAATATGGCAAGGAAATAAGGAGTTTTTTAAAGCCAGACAGTTGACTGCGAATGCTTTTCTTTGTCATTTAACTAGTCGTTTCACTAAAGACGTAGTCATAAATCAAAAATGGTGTCCGGGCACGGTCGTTGTCCGCTCAAACCCCCGGCCTTTGGACAACGAAGGAGCTTTTACTGTACAGGGTAAACAACGGTGCTAAGCGGGAAATTGATGTATTGTACTAATGCTATTCCATACCTGAGAATGATACATAGAGTATTATAAAACCCCAATTTAAACACCCATATACCTTCATTTCTTTGTAGCGAGATCGACCGCCCAAAGGGGAACCCGCGCGTAGGCTCTATTTACACGCGCTGTCTTTCTCTACGTTCGGCTAGGCCTTCGGAGATAAAAAAATAGCTACCCTATACGATAGATGCGACCAAATCCCCCGAGGCTGTCGCGTCTATAGAGGATTTACTGTATACACATCGAACGCAGGGCAATTGGTCCCGTTACAAATTTTACGAAAAGCGAGACCTGTGGAGTAAAGTCCCCTAAATGGAGTTTTTATTAACTTTTTCCCTTTCCCGAAAAAAATCCTAAAATCAGGGTTGAAAATTGAATGGCTACTCGGGGCCACTGCGAACGTTCCTAGCGCACAGAAAATTGAACATTGACGAAGAATGCTTGTTGGAAGGATGACGGACGTTGATGACGATTCTTTTGTAGATTTTATCGTGAAGGAGGGCGATCAGGCGAGCCCGTGTAACACGGACAACAAATCCGAGGCGCCGTTCGGGGCCCACGTGTGCGACGCAAACGTCTCGACGTGCATGGATCACTGGGAGGGACCAAACTTCGGCATCACCAGCTTCGACAACATCGGATTCGCCATGCTCACTGTCTTCCAGTGCATCACTATGGAGGGCTGGACTGCCATATTGTACTGGGTAAAGCAAGAGATATGTCCTTCAGTGTTATAAATCAACGGATAACTTTCTCTGTCCTCTCACTGCCTATCTCTCCTTTGTCTTTCTCTATGTTTCATTCGCTGTTTCGTATACGTTTACTCTCAAACAAAAAATCGTCGGCCTGACAACAAACTCTCTTTCTGTGTCGTAACCCCTGTCCAACTATTGCCTGCGCCATTTTCACTGTCCCTCGTGCGAAGCAGGTTGGGACATTGCGAACAAGTCATTTAAATATCTCACTTATTATTGACGACAGAAACAAAATGCATTCGACAACGTTCACTCAATTTCGACGTTTGGTGTTACTAATTTTTTCAGTGGTGCGCTCGTACAAGAGATATAAATATGAACCTTGCTCCTTTAACACTGGATAACTAAAATTTTGATAACCACCTTTTTAACATTGGTCACTGATTTCGTTTTACGGCTATATATAAGAGTATAAATTTTGATAACCACCTTTTTAACATTGGTCGCTGATTTCGTTTTACGGCTATATACAGGGTGTCCCAAAACTCCTTCAAGCCCGGGAAATGGGAGGTTCCTTAGGTCATTTGAAGGGACATTTTCCTTTGCAAAAATGGCCGCAGCGGCTTTGTTTACGAGTTATCAGCGAAAAACACAGACCAATCTCACCAATCAGAGCGCGACCTAGACGCGAGCTGGCACTGTCGGCCCGGCGCGCCAACTGTCTATTGGCCGACTGTGCCAAGTCGCGCTCTCATTGGTCCGTGTTTTTCGTTAATAGCTCCTAAACAAAGCCGCGGTGGTAATTTTTGCAACGGAAAATGTCGCTTCAAATGACCTAAGGAACCTCCCATTTCCCGGACTTGAAGGAGTTTTGGGACACCCTGTATATAAGAGTATAAATTTAGAAAATGTGCTTTTTCATTAAAAAGAAACAGGGTTCTTCGTATCTCTACCTGAGCTCATAAAAAATTAATAGCAATAGGTTATAGAGAACTTGGACCGAAAGCAGGTTTTGCAGAATGCATTTTTTTCCATGATCGATACCAAGCGAGATATTCGGGTGACCTGTTTGAAATGCTCCATTTTATGTACTCTCGATCTAAATGTGTAACCACTAACTGTCGTTCTCTGTCGATCATTCGTACTATTTTCTGTGTCGTGTTTCTATCTATTCTTTCTTTCTTTCTCACTCTTTCACTCCCTCTTTTCTCTCTCTCTCTCTCTCTCTCCCTTTTTCTATGTCAATTTTTCGATCTCTTCTGTCTCTCTTTCTTCACCTATCTCTATCTGTGTTTGGCCGATGACAGGTTTGGCTTCCGTCATTTCTTGTTCGTTCACTGGGACGAAGAAGAGAAGCGCTTGCAATATGTTTTAACAGCTCTAACACTGACGTATATGTTCACCTTGCTCAGTATAACACTGTCAGTTTCAGCCCTCTTTGCAAATCTTGGTGTTTGACCGTGTTAATATTATACGATACATTCGTGTGTATAGACATTTTTATTGTGTGCCAGCTGCCGTTCACTATTATTTATCATTCAACATTTGTTCCATGTTGATCAGTACAATCCTTGGCTAGCGAATCAATTTCTTAATCACGTCATTAATGGGATGGTCAAATATGTGTATTATATTTGAATTGTTATTTGTGTATTGTATTTGAATTGATTTTAACCTTTTTCACTCTGAGCTTTTTCAATTACATACGATTTTTTTTTCATTTCACGCATATGAAACTGATCCAATTTACATACACTGAAATTCTCAGTAATTTATTAAATACAAATTAAATAATGTAAAAAATAGTTTGAATAATCTCAGAGTCGCCACTCGAGTGTAAAGGGTTAACTCAATTCGGAGCACTCGTTACGGCTACTTTAAATTAATTTTTCATAGTCTACGTGAGTGTTCGCGTGAATACTCGTGGACGGTAGTGCGCACACAACTACGTAAATGTATATACCATATACCGTTCTACGCTTCGCTCCATCGAAACTCGAAGAGAACAGGACAAGCTCCACCGATCGATTCTCTTCCGGTTCCGATCGCAAGCACGATACGATCGCGAATCGTGTTGGAAGTGCAGCACGGGAAACGGCACTGTGCACAGTGGTCCCTCAACATCATTTTAACAATTTGTTATCGATAGAGTTCACTCTCGATCACCGTTCGATCAAACGTCCTGGAATGTATGGTAAATCGCAGCCGTTTCCCGCGGCCACTCGGGATCCAAAGAAACGAAACTAAAATCAGTATAATCCCCAGTCCGATTATCGGTATCGACACACTCGGTATTTATACTTCACGCGGCTCTGGTGAAATTTACAGACAAACGACGCTCTTGGCAGCTCGTACAACTGGATTTACTTTATACCATTGATCGTCCTTGGCTCATTCTTCATGCTGAACTTAGTTCTCGGTGTTCTGAGCGGGTGAGTATCTCCATTCAGCCTCTCTCTTGTCGACAGATCCAAATGAAAAAAGTTTAAGACGCGCCTCCCTTTCCTGTTTCCCGTTTCCTCTCGAACCGGCGCGTTTTTATTGCGACGCAGGATCCACGACTGTCCGAAACAAAGAATTATCAGTGAAACAACGCGGGCCTTCGCGAACAATTTCCAGGAAAACAATTCCAAACAATCTATTCTCGCACACAAGTATTCACTCAATTCGCTGTTCTCGCTGTGAAACGCCATTTCATCGCTCTAAAATCTAAAAAAGGACGTTCGTAAACATAAATGCGGAATTACAGATCTTTCACAATGAGAAAAATTGTAACTTTGAGGTTGAGTAAATCAGGTTAATATCATTACTGCCATTATTCAAAATTCTTCGAGAAATTCATTCTCCGGCGACAATATATTTCTTCACATTTTATGAAGTGATTATTTTTCCTTGAGAAAAATCGCACAGGTGTCTCAAACACCGACCCACACGTGTGCGAAATACCAATACAGAAGGGTCGATAGTTTTTCCCGAAAAAAAATCCGAAAACCAGAATACCCAATCGTGTCTGTCTGCTCGAGAAGAAAGACGCTCGATTTCCTCTTTCCGCTGTGTATCCTGCGTCGTCACGGTTTTCCCGAGGATCTACGCGAACCATATGGCAGTCGATCTCTATTTCTTTCTTTTCCGTCAGGGAGTTTTCTAACGAACGAACACGCGTCGAGAGGCGGGCGGCTTATCAGAAAGCAAAGAGAAAACGTCTGTTCACGACTGCGTTCAGTGCCTACTTAAAGTGGATCACTCAAGCAGGTCTCGAAACGATCGATCTTTTCCCTCGAGTTTGTCGCCCCGGTAGCCCGTTGTTTGTCCGCATCCAGAGACGATTCTCCCTGTTCACGTACCGGGTGTCCCGCGAGAAAAAGCCGTTCGACGGACCAATTCGCGACGTTTCCGCGTTACGACGTTTCCACTTGGAACAACGCTCGAGAAATATTGACTCGGGAGCACAGTTTTATCGGTTTTCTCGCCGGACACTCTCCGCAAAGGGGTCCTGCAGCAATCGAGGTACTGGCGGCGCCTTCTTCGCGAAGAAGCCGAGCTTTTTCACTCGTTTCTCGAACTGTGCTCCTTGGATCGCGATGCAATTTGCTGAGGCGATTCTACGTGACGAGACGAGTCGGAAACGTAAGATGAACTTGTTTAGAGGACCCTCCGGTTCCGAGATAATCGCGTTTGAAGGTACGCCGAACGCTGCTTCAAAGAATAGACCGTCTGCGATCTTTCAGCCCGATTACTTCGGAAACGAAAGCTCCGATAGGAAAGTTCGCTAGTATGTTTCAGACGCGTTTTCACCCTTAGAATCGACTATGTCTTGCGACAAGGTTCGGGAGCACATTCAGCAAGACCCAGCGGAAAAATCAAACAGCGGTAGCAGTAACGAGAACCGGGTAAACGCTAGTCGCAACCGGTAAACCGCATTCTCCTAGCTCGTAGCGCCAGCAATCTCACTGACAATGAGTTTTCATTCTCACCCGGTCCCAGACGTATCGTATTACCCAGCGGCGATAACGCTAAGCGTAACTGCGCGAGTAGGCGATCGCCAACGAATTGCTAGAAACTATTCCCGATAGACCGCTCGCTAGACTAAGACGAAATAGAGGGAGCCTCGTGTAAGTCTCTCCGGGAAGAATTGTCCGGCAACTTTACGAATTTTTCCTATCTCAACCGTGGAAGTTAGGCGAATGAGTCTTGCGTAGAACGATTCATTAGACTCTCCCGAATACAACTGTTTTTTTTTTATAACTGTGAACTTTGAAATATGTTGAGATAATTTTTGAAGTGATCGTGACACAGTAAAATACAGTATCAGGTGGGATAAAAGGCTAAACACGTTTAAATTTGCTTAATGTTGTAAGAAAAAATTCTGTGATATTCGAGAGAGTCTAAAAAATCGTTCTATGCAAGAACCGTTCGCCTAGCTGTTTTAGTTGATGCAGAAAAAAAATGATGATGCTGGATAACGAAATCGAACATTTTGAAACATTGAGGAAATTGGTTTTACACGAGGCTCGTTCGAGATGGGAGAAGGGTAGCCACCACAATCCGTCATGTAACCGGCCTATCATGTCTCTGTAACGCTTGTAGAGAGTTTGCGAAGGAGAGAGAGAAGGTGGAGAACCGGCAGTCCTTCCTGAAGTTGCGAAGACAGCAGCAGCTCGAGCGTGAACTGAACTGCTACCTGAATTGGATCTGCAAAGCAGGTTAGAAAGCAGCCTCGATCGGCTATATCGATCGGGGCGCCTCTCTCGTCGAAACGCCCTTTGCTATCCTCTTAAGCTAAATAATAGATTCGGCTTTCTTTGTCCCTTGCCGATATGCCGACGCCGATCCTGGCTAGTCGTTTCACTTGCTCCCGGTGCACGTGTTCGATTTCAAACCGATTTGATCACTCACCTTGTCTTCGATGTCCTTTTTAGAGGAGGTAATACTCGCGGAAGAGAGGACCACGGAGGAGGAGAAGCTACACATACTAGAAGGTTCGTATCTTGAAATCTCTGATTTTGTGCATTTGCCCCCTTAGCGTCGCGTCGCAATCTGTGTAAAACGCGACGCTAACAACTAAAATCTGCGATATTCAAATTCCTATCACTCGCCGAAAACAATTGGTACGGCGATCTGTCTGGTCTCATTTTGAAGATCGAAGTCTTTGCTTTCGAACAAGCCTAGATAGATTTTTATAAGATTTTTTTTGACGAAGTTATTGCAGTTTAAACGACACGATCTCCACTGATTCTGATCGTTAGTGTATTTTTCGAAGTTAACGCTTAAGCCTAATTAACACTTAACAAAAATAGTTAACAAGGGGCTAGTTGAAATGACTGTGATGTTTTCTCGCAGGAAGGAGACGAGCCGCGGCGAAAAAGAAGAGGATGAAGAACCTCGGTAAAAGCAGAAGCACGGACACGGAGGAAGAGGAAGGTGATGACGACCAGGACGACGGTGAGTCGCGTTCTTTCGGCTTGTCTATGCGATCCCCACGCCATTTTTCTCCGTCTGTACTCGCGGAATCCCGAACGGAGTCGATCCGTTCCTAATCGAACAGGTTCCACGATTAAACTCTACGATTTCCAATGTCAAGCTTGTAAACTAAACGAAAAGTTCATGTTGTCGGTAGCGTCGACTCACCTTCTCGCTATTCGATCAGCGTCGCAGGTGAAACACCTTCGAGGACGCAAGGTGATCTCGCGAGCGACTGCTACTAGCAACTAATTTTCATTTTGCATAGAAAACCGCGGTCTGCTCACGATTGTTCGGGATTAAAGTTTCAAAAATTCGCTCGCGAGGCCAGCTACGTCCAATTCCAGTGCCTCATGGGAGAAAGAACGATCTGATTCCGCTTGTTTCAGAGCCTAAGAAAAGCCTGAAAGGTAACTACAACTGTGAGCGCAGCCGAGTCTCTTGATCAGCGGCGCGATAAAGGCTGCGTACTCGTAACTTTATTTCTGCAGTTGTTATTTCTCCGTGTGTTCTTATCGTGTGTTCTCGTGTGTCTAGGAAGAACTTACTCTCTTTGGTACATGCCCGCACTCAGTACGCACATTACATACACGAGACACGTAACACGTATCCACACGCGTAAATTGTAACAGGAACGCTGCTGCCGCGTATCCGACTTTGCTGCAAAGCATACCGCGCGCGGCCAGACGCCGAGCATAATTGCTGCGTTCGATCCGCAGTGGCGAATTATGCGACTCCGGGTGCCTAAAATTAAATCTGCGAACCGTAACATTCTCTGCTAATGTAAATACCACAATGTGAAACTGAGCAGGAAAGCAAACATTTAACATTTATTCAATTTAACGATGTTTTCGGCGCAACTATTTCGATCACTTATTAAATCTAGCAATTTTGCAAAGAACGGTGGATCCTTGTGTTCAGAATAATGTGTCTATATGTGTAGTCTTCAATGTTTTCAGTTTTTGGGCTCTGTCTTAACGGTTACTTTGACCGCAGTTCATTCTAAACCAGGCCTGGCCAACGCGCAGCCCGCCACGTTAAATTGTGCGGCCCGCCGGGCGATTTTACTTTTTTCGTTGTATGTGTACAAAACATATTAAATAAATGAAAATTACCATGTATCATTGTTATAATGCGCAAGTGCGACTACGAACTCCAGTTCTATATTTGATATCTTTGATATAATTGAGTTACAGTGCAACAATGAAATGAAACAAATTTTTGCGTCCACATCAAAAATTAATTTTTACAATACTTATATTACATCCGAGAGATATTCCAACTTGAGATATTTTGCACAACGAGCACAACGAGGGGAAACATTTTTTTCAAAGATGAAAGTTACAATGAGTTCATCACGTGCTTCATTAACTGATGCCAATTTAGAAAACCAGCTAAGATGTGCAACGTCGAACATGTAGTAACTATAGATTTACAAAAATTAAGTGAAAGAAAGGATAAACAAATGTCTCATTAATTAAGTATTTGTATTACATATTTGAAAAGCATGTTTGTAACGTTACGCGTCATCAAAGTGGCCCGTGAAACCATTTGGGTTGGCCAGGCCTGTTCTAAACCATCAACGTGCACAAATCAATTTTTCAATGTTCATTTTACACAACTAAAGTTATTACAGCAAGTATGTATTAACATCCTGGTTGTTTCATTTTCAATTTACCTATTCTATTTACTGTATTTAGACATGTCAAATCAATTTTTTCCTTTGAAAAAGGTTCAAAAACTGAACCGAAACGTTAGGAAAGAAAAAAAGTTTATTGCAAAATTGCTAGATTTAATAAGTGATCGAAACAGTCGCGCCGAAGACATCATCAAATTGAATGTTCAACATTTACGATCGATAATCGGGATTAATTTAACATTTATATCAAAAAACGAGCATATGGTTTTCAACCTAGAATTTTGAATAGCACGCCTTAGAAAGGCGTTTTTTTCGAATTTCTTTGCGATAATCCGCCACTGTCGATGGGTGTCAGGATACTTCTCTGTGGGTAGTGTAAATGGTAGACCGCATTGTTTAGGACTTGCGGCTGAGGACGACCAAGGCGCCGATTAATTTGCTGTCACTTTTTTAGGAACTGCTTCTGTTGGCTGGTGTCGCTGTACACTCGTGTATATACATAATGAATATTTAAACGTGTGTGTGTCTGTGTTTGTCTGTTGTAACTTCTCGAGAACGTTCGCGAACAGAAGATTCGCGAAGAAACACTGTTTCGCGAACGTTCCGAGTGAGGACACTCGCGTCCACGTGGTGGGGGCAGGGCCGACAATGCCCACGTGGTTCCTGGGCGGGGCCCACGATGCCCACGTGGTTCTAGGCAGGGCTTGTGATGCCCCCGTGCATATACCGCTCGAAACTATTTCTTCGGGGTTCGAGAATTCGTGAAGAAATAAAATAATAAACATTGAACAAAAACAATGTTAATTTTTATTGACATAGGCGTGGTCCATTATTCTTCTCATTTCATAATATTCGCAGTCTAATTAATAAGAACAAACTCTAGTAGCGAACGTGTTCATTGAAATTCAGCGAATGCAAAGCGCTCTTCGGTAAACTTTGATGGGACTGTCGAAATATTTTCGAGCGGCGTTAGGTAGAAGCATAGTTGGTGTACCTGGCGAGCAACCTTATCCAACTCATGTAGAACAATTAGAAGCGCGGAGCGCGCTGGAATCGATTCGACGAAAAATAGATTGCCAGAAATAGGCGTCGTCCCATAGAGGGTACGACAGACGGACTGGGTCGAAGTACTTTACACGACTTACTAATTAGGATAGATTAGTCACACGCATCGTTAATCCACATACATATAGAGACAGTCGACCGCTTCATTAGAGAATATATCGCTTAGAAATGAGCCGTTCAATGCAAAAATGGTGCAGGTCAAATGGCAATGTTCGAGTAACTAGGAAATACGCAAAAAAATTCTAAACTAAAATTATATTATTACAAATTAATTCATAGCCTCCTTAAATAATCAATTTTATTTCATCAGTGACCTGTAAAATTGTATAAATTTATAAAATCATGGAGATTATTTTCAGACTTGAATATGTCTGAATTGTAGATGAATAATACACTGAAGACGAGGTCACCAATTAATTTATACACTTGATACAATTATTTGATTAGGTCAGTGCAAAAATACAAGGAATCCGGCACGAACTTTTCCACTGAATATTAAATGACAATTAAACACATAATATAAAGTGTTATACTAAACAAATATTGACCTACATCGTTTCAGCGTTGAGCCGCTTAGAAATAGCCGTGTCCATCCTGTGTATATTTAAGAGAATCAAACGAATTAGCCAGTCGAATCGTAATCCGCAGATTTTCGATCCGTTCACTCGACGAACCAGCCGAGCACTCGAAATTTCACCGACAAGATTCGATATTAGCGATCGACCGACTGGAAACGCCTCGAACAGGCGTTCTATGTCGTCGTTATCCTGTCGGTTACTGAAACGATCTGTTTGTCGCTTGCAGGGTACTCGAGATCTTCCTATATCAAGTCGAGGGTGAAAGACAAAGGGACCTGCGTGCAGTTCTGGCGGGCGGAGAAGAGGTTCAGGTTCTGGATCCGAAACTCCGTCAAGTCACAGAAGTTCTACTGGTTCGTCATCGTTCTTGTGTTCTTCAACACCGTGTGCGTCGCCGTCGAGCACTACGGCCAGCCATCGTGGCTCACCGAATTCCTCTGTAAGCATCATCCTCAACAAACCGCGTCTCTCAGTTGGCCATTTTCTTGAAAATCGAATAGAATACGAAGGTATTCAAGCCGGGATCATCGTAATTATCAATTGTAATTTAATTATTTTTTCCTGTTACTTTTACTAACACATTCGTGACGTTTTCCTGATTAAAATCAGTCCAAACGTGACCTACTTTCGAGTATATTTCGTTGTTTAATCCGCGATTCTGTAAAACCTCGATCACCCGAACGATAAAGTATACGTTCAGGTTTGTCTTACTTGTTTGTTTATGTTTTCAGACTACGCGGAGTTCGTGTTCCTGGCTCTGTTCATGATGGAGATGTTCATCAAGGTGTACGCACTCGGCCCCCGCACATACTTCGAGTCGAGCTTCAACCGTTTCGACTGCGTGGTGATCTCGGGATCGATCTTCGAAGTGATCTGGTCCGCGTTGAAGTCCGGCTCTTTCGGCCTCTCCGTCCTACGTGCCCTTAGACTCCTGCGAATTTTTAAGGTCACCAAATACTGGAAGAGCCTGAGGAACCTCGTAATATCGCTGCTCAGCTCGATGCGTAGCATCATTTCCCTGCTCTTCCTGCTCTTCCTCTTCATTCTCATATTCGCGCTGCTCGGCATGCAGCTTTTCGGCGGCCAGTTCAATTTCGAGAGCGGCACGCCGGCCACGAACTTCAACACCTTTCCCATCGCGCTGCTCACTGTCTTCCAAGTGAGTATCCAAATCTCCATGCGCAAGCATCAAACAATGCTCTTTCTACACTGATTTTTACATAATTTTCTGTTCGTAACGTATTACCACTTTTTCACAACTTCTACCGTGTTACAAAGTCGCAACAAATCTTAGAGAACAACTAATTGGCAATTGTTAGGTCTCCTTCATTTTATTAGAAAATTGAAACGTCCTCGCCGGAGCCTCGAAGAATCCTCTTATAAAATTAATTATTGACGTATCCACTATATTAATTTTTGCTGTTGCGTCAATTTGACACCAGAGGACCGATTAAGTAGTAGAGAAGGAAAGAAGACACGAAACATGGTCTTTCCTTCGCATAGTTGTAGTGGATAAGCCTGTGACACGATTGTCAGCGTACCGTGATTAATGAGGGATCATTTGCCTGATTAGATCCTGACCGGAGAAGATTGGAACGAAGTGATGTACCAGGGTATCGAGTCGCAAGGCGGTCACAGGAGGGGCATGGTGTACTCGCTCTACTTCATCGTGCTGGTGCTCTTCGGCAACTACACGCTGCTGAATGTGTTCTTGGCTATCGCCGTTGACAATCTGGCGAACGCACAAGAGCTGAGCGCCGCCGAGGACGAGGAGAAATGCGAGGACAAGGAGAAGCAGACGCAGGAACTCGAGAAGGAGATCGAGTCCTTGCAGAAGCCGAAAGACGGTAGCCCGCCGAAGGTCGCTGTCTGCCCTCCGAGTCCAACCCAGAACTTGTAAGCACCCAGAATGAGAATTCATCTCGCAATGGTACCCCGTCTCCTCAGAAAGCTCCCCGAAGTACAAATTCGAAAGTGCTTGAAGAATTTTCAAGATTGGGATGGGGTTAGAGCAGAGGTCCCCAAACTTTTTTGTCTCGTAGACCACGTGCCAATTTTTTCTGTTTTGGGTAGACCCCCCGCCTTTCTAACATTGAATTGTTACAAGTTCATCAACATCAAATGTGTTTTTGACAGCTGACACAGTGCTACTCACTTTGATAGGTTTATATTAACTGTAGAGTGAAAAAATTTAAAAAAACACATGTTAAGTTTTATACATTTATTAATTAAAACGACACGAAATGCAAATTTAGTAAAATTGTAACGTAAAATAACTACACAGGAAAATATATGCTTTTACTGGGAGGGATGAGACTGATGCTTTAATAGCAAATTCTATTCCCGGTTTATGACACGTCGCGGGAAACGAAGACGGAAACGAACGTTGCATGCCAAATGGTCGCCAAATGTGGAATAAGCCTTAATCTCAAAAATAGCCTTTCCGTCACGTCCGTGTCATAAACCTTGTCGACGAAGATCCCACGTGTTTCGTTCTTTCGCTATGGAACACTCGTGGACCCCCATTTACGTTTCATGCACCCCTAATTTTTGTTTTCGCTGACATGGACCCCTTGCAATTCGGAGTCGACCCCTAGCGGTCGATATACACTACTTTCGGAATCATTGGGTTAGAGTCAGAAGAGGCTTCAGGGTATCATTGTAGAGTTGGAAATCATTGCGGGCGAATTGACGATGTTCATCGAGGATGTTTGCGATTTCAGCAAAGACGGAAAAGGTGGGAAGCAGTCGTCCGAAGAGAAAAAGCAGGATGAAGACGATGACACGGGACCAAAACCAATGCTGCCATACTCCTCCATGTTTATACTGTCCCCTACGAATCCGTAAGCCTCCTCAATGTCTACCGAAAATGTTTGATTGAAATGTTTATGCAATTATCTCTACAGGGTGTCCCAAAACTCCTTCAAGCCCGGGAAATGGGAGGTTCCTTAGGTCATTTGAAGGGACATTTTCCTTTGCAAAAATGGCCGCAGCGGCTTTGTTTAGGAGTTATCAGCGAAAAACACAGACCAATCTCACCAATCAGAGCGCGACCTAGACGCGAGCTGGCACTGTCGGCCCGGCGCGCCAACTGTCTATTGGCCGACTGTGCCAAGTCGCGCTCTTATTGGTCCGTGTTTTTCGTTAATAGCTCCTAAACAAAGCCGCGGCGGTAATTTTTGCAAAGGAAAATGTCGCTTCAAATCACCTAAGGAACCTCCCAATTCCCGGATTTGACGGAGTTTTGGGACACCATGTATACAGAGTGAGTCACACCTAACGTTGCCACCTCAAATATCTTTGTTGTTTTTAAAGCCTAAGTATATGAAGTCTACAAATAAGGGGCTTCGAAAATTAGTGAGTGATTAACGAGTTGACTGCGAATTTTTAATGGTCGATGCAAAATAATAATGTTCAGTGTCTGTTATATGGACTAGGAGCTACTTAAAAAGTTTATACGTGGTAATTATAGTCACTGAATTCCTAATGAAAGGGACTATCATTGTAGGTGTTTAAAGAAGGGTGGTTCCATTTAAAAAAATGAAGGTGACCTTGATATCTCTAAAAAAGATCACAGGAAACCAAAAATATTTTTGGTATCATGTGAGCCCCACTGAACCATTCAACTTTGTCCTTCAGACATTTGACGTATCTTTAAAAACAACAAAGATATTTGAGGTGGCAACGTTAGGTGACTCGCCCTGTATATTCGAGCTTCGAAAGTCACCTCACCACTTAAATGTCCACATTCTCTTTGCACCTAAGTGGTTCGATGATTGACTGATTGATCGATGTTTTTTCAGCGTAAGAAGAGGCGCCCATTGGGTGGTCAACCTGAGGTACTTCGACTTCTTCATAATGGTGGTGATATCGCTGTCGAGTATCGCGTTAGCCGCCGAGGATCCGGTGTGGGAGGAATCGCCGAGGAACGATGTCCTGAACTACTTCGACTACGCGTTCACCGGTGTCTTCACCGTCGAGATGATACTAAAGATCATCGATCTCGGGATCATCCTTCACCCGGGCTCGTATCTCCGCGAATTCTGGAACATTATGGACGCGGTGGTCGTGATATGCGCCGCGGTGTCGTTCGCGTTCGACATGACCGGCAGCTCGGCCGGGCAGAATCTCTCTACAATCAAGTCGTTGAGAGTGTTGCGTGTGCTCAGACCGTTGAAGACGATCAAGAGAGTGCCGAAGCTGAAGGCGGTCTTCGACTGCGTGGTGAACAGTCTGAAAAATGTCATTAACATTCTCATAGTGTATATATTGTTCCAATTCATTTTCGCTGTGATCGCGGTGCAGCTGTTCAACGGGAAATTCTTCTACTGTACCGACGAGAGCAAGTATACGGAACAGGATTGCCAGTGAGTACAAATTGTCAACATTCGTTCGTCGACAGATTTATCAGGGACCTGGATCAGGCAAAATATAAATTTTCCCCTTGAATTCTAACGAACTCAAGTGAAATAGAAATTTATTTTCTTTCTCGGTATATTTAATTCTTCTAATGTTTTCATTGTTCGAAATTACGCCGGATCATTTTTGTCATAAATGCATGCAAATTGCGGTCTAGTAATAAATTAAGGATCCACGGTTAAGAGTCGCAACATTCGAGAGCGCGAATAGTGAATTTCGGTGACGCTTAACCTTGGATACTGTGCGATAGTGGTTTGGGGGATGATTTGGGGATGGTTTTGAGCGAGTTTGACGCGTGGCGTCGTGTGGTCCCGCAGGGGGCAATATTTCGTTTTCGAGGACGGCGCGATGCTGCCGGAGCCAAAGAAGCGCGAGTGGCAATCCCAGTGCTTTCACTATGATAACGTGATGGCAGCGATGCTGACGTTATTCGCGGTGCAAACCGGCGAGGGCTGGCCGCAGATCCTGCAGAACTCGATGGCGGCCACATACGAGGACAAGGGCCCCATCCAGAACTTTCGTATAGAAATGTCCATTTTCTACATCGTCTACTTCATCGTCTTTCCATTCTTCTTCGTGAACATCTTCGTGGCCTTGATCATCATCACTTTCCAGGAGCAGGGAGAGGCCGAACTGCAAGACGGCGAAATCGATAAGAACCAGGTTCGTTCTACTATTCTATCTATCGTAGTCCGAGTCGCCAGATTGATTTTTTTCTTCAAATGTGTATCTACTAAACATTTGGCACCGTCTCTCTTTCAGAAATCTTGCATAGACTTCACGATACAGGCTCGCCCTCTGGAAAGGTACATGCCGAGAGAACGTAACAGCGTCAAGTTCCGAATCTGGAAGATAGTGGTATCGACGCCGTTCGAATATTTTATCATGGGTCTCATCGTATTAAACACGTTACTGCTCATGATGAAGGTAAGCTGTCCACGATCCGTTTCCATCGTCCGCGACAGGGAATCGTTCGAGAGAAGGTGTTCCGTCTTCGTTGCAGCCTTAGCAACCCTCGGCATCGCAGTTCTAACGCCCTCAACACACAGTTGCATAAATTCCATTAAAATCTGTACGATCGGTAGGCGTACGAAAACATACGGCACTTTTCAGAATCTCTTCAATCTGAATAAACAAGTAGGTGAACATGTCTTAGATGTAGAGACTGCTATGCCGAGGGTTGAAAACAGTGCGGCAGGTAAAAAGATCGATCCGAACAAACGACCGCTCGATGGAAACGATTTCATTCGACTCAATCGCCGTGACGCGTCGTGCCGATTCCGTAACCGATTTCTCGCGCCCCAGGTTCTCGTTTCTTCCCCACGGAATGTTTATGTTTGAACTGTGACCATAAGATATTACTTTTTGTCGACGATAAATATAAAAGGATTAATAATCGAATGGAACGGGGTATCGTCATCCCTGCTTCTGTACAAATTCGCTAAAGCAACATATTTCCACATATACTGTTCACTGTTCATACAATGTATCTCTATCACCGCTTCGACGATAAATTATTTTTAACAGTCGGAGTTTCGCAGCTCGAACATAAACATTCTCAAGTCGTCCGCGCGCGCGTGTGCTCGATTTTCTCCCGCTGATTAAATCGCGAGATATAACGGTGAAAGCAAAAAGAAAGCAGCTCGAAGATCGTCGATCGTCGCCGATCGAGGTATCGTTTAAAAAAACGAGTTCGTCGACGAGAGCACGTGGTCGTCCGCGCACAACGGACCATTCGAGCCGAGCGTAAGACATTACGTTATATCTGTACGAGGACATTGTTGTTCTTGCCTGCCAATTTATTTATTGCTCTCTGTATAATTGTCATCCTTGTTATTATCCATTGGTACGTGTACACAGCTGTGTTGGATACTCTTGCGTGTCCCGACCCTCTTCGATACCCTCTCGACCATTCTCCTTTATTCTGTAAACTATCTTCTTTCTCTTTCTCTATGTCTCTTTTTCTGCCTCTATTCTTCTATATTTCTTCTTTCCTCAGATCGTCTCGATTCCGCCCTTGGAATCCCGGACTCTCAGTTCGATGATCTAGATCTCGCTTTTTCTATTCTGCGCCGATCGAAATTTCTGTTCTTCCCTTTCTGAAACCAGACGATTTCTTTCCGTGGTGGTGCATACGCGGAACATGTTTTTCTACACATTTTTATTTCATTAAACTCAATCTCTTACAAATTTCTGCTGACCATGAATATCACAGATCAGATTAATAAAAATATGTTTTACTCGCTAGAGACTATTCCAAATTCTATTATTTTTTATCAACGCTGAAGATTTAGATTTACAAGAAGAATTTGTTAATAATCGACCAGTCCCGCAATTGTACCATCAACACAGATCTGGTAAAATTCCTCAGACGCTTCCTATGGTGTTTCTTATACTTTCTATGCGTGCATTTCCAGCTTTAAATTTTTCGTTTTTCGTTTCTCCAGCTACCAGTGTCTTCTCTGTCCTCCTCTGACTCGCCGGACTGGCATTGTTGCATCGTTGTGACAGTGGGCAGTGCCCGAAGCTAAACAGAGGGACAATCTTCATTCTGATAACACTGTCCAACACCAAATTTGTTTTCAATATACTGTTGGGTCCTTCTTATAGAGCTTTTTGCGCTGATTCCGAATCTGTCTTTAATTTTTCTCCTATACGCACAGTTTTGGAGAAACATGGCTTTAAAAAAGAAACGTATTTTTAAACTTTAAACAAATATTGTGATGTTATTATAAAAAATATTGAATTGCTCTTTACAGCAAAAGATTCCTTAGACTTTCCCAAATACAGTTGTTTAAACATGTTTAAACAATCATTAAAGACTGAGAGACACCACTTTTGCACCAAAAGTCGAAGAAAACGTCGACGTTTCAAACTTAATAGGGTGGTTTCTCAAGATAAAAGTTTGCTCTATCGCGTGGTATAGTTCGACTTTCCGCTGGACCCTTATTTTTTGAGATAAATTGAAAAATATCCTCAAAAATTGGTGCAAAAGTGGTGTCTCTCAGTCTTTAATGATTGCTTAAACATGTTTAAACAATCATAATGTATTAGTATTGGATATCACTGTATTCCGGAAAGTATAAGGAATCTTTTGTTGTAAAGAACAATTCAATATCTTTTATAATAACATCACAATATTTGTTTAAAGTTGAAAAATGTATTTTTTTTTAAAGCCATGTTTCTCAAAAACTGTGCTTATAGGAGAAAAATTAAGGACAGACTCGGAATCAGCGCAAAAAACTCTATAAGAAGGACCCAACAGTATATTGAAAACATAAAAAAAGTTGAAATTTGTTGGACAGTGTAATAATCAAACAAATGATCTTCCATTTATTTATTCATTCATGGAACACAAAATGCTAGAATAAGCGAATGAGCTTTGTCGTTCGGACAGAGAAGATACGAAGAGTCAGCTCGAAAGTTTGATTTCTTGCGAGAAACTTTCCCGACCGTGATCCCGTAGCCGTTCCACACGAAACCACAGAAAACACGCCGATTTCTCTGGACACGGTAAAACCGCGTGTGTTCGATTCGTAAGCCTCGACAAGCCCACGTTTGAACTGGTGGCGGGGTTCGAAGCCGTGCACGAAATTCACAGGCTTCAGACGTTCGATTTTTTCAACGCGAGATTCTTCTTACCAAGCAAAAAAGACAGGGGAAAAAAAGCTGCGACATATACGAGAGACCTGGCACCGCGCGACTACTCCGCAACACACCACTTTTTACAGCACTATTCTCTTCTATCCTTTGCTCTTTCTCTCTTTCTTCTCTCTCTCTCTCTCTCTCTCTCTCTCTCTCTCTCTCTCTCTCTCTCTCTCTCTCTCTATTTCTTTACTCTGCTCTATTCTGTCTATCTGTCTGTCTCTGTCTCTCTGTGGCCTTCTGCCTTTCTATTTCCATTCTCACTGTTTACTTTCATCGCTGGCTGCCAACGCACAGAGAGAGCTGGCCGACAAGTCCAAGACTACGCTACGCTTTCATCCAAAATCTAAGGAACAGGTACACCCTTTGCGGACCGATTCCAGTGGGCGAAGTTCCACAGGAAATGTTGTTGCGATATTTTTCGTTGCCAAATCCTCTGAACTGGATTGTTTGAGTTTTTTTGTCACAGAATTTTTAGTCTCAAATACGATTTTCATTCTTATAACCGTATTCGAAAAAATTAGCCATTTGATTACGGTAGATTCAGTGTCGACGTTCAAAGTTTCTTTCCCATACTTATCCATTTATTTTCTCAAAAAATAGAGGGCTAGTTAAATTGTTAAGAAGTAAAATAATGAATGTAGTTCGTTGTACTATAACTTCCAACAGAATTGTTTCACTTCTTTTTACAAATAGAAAACACAGTTTCTTAGTCGTTCATTTGTACAAAATAGTTTAATACTTCTTCTTCCCACTAAGAAGATTCTGAAGAATATAACCACGTGAGCAACAACAAGTAACTGCACTAAACAATTTTTCTAGTCGGCAAAGGGTCGATTACCATCCGGTTCCGTCAATACTCGCGTCTTCTCCTTTCTTTTATTTCAACCAGCCCGAAAACTATACCACAGCGCTTCGTTAGATGACGAACAGCTACAGAAAAAGCTCAAACCAAACACTGCTCCTAGAGAGTGAGAAACGTTGGTATAATTAGAAAACAGCTAGACGATCATCTAGCGAGGCGTTGCCGTACAATTGCCTGAACATGACGCTGGGCATGCGTTACGTCACAAAGTGGCTCACACACGTTTACTTGCACACATGGTCTTGGGAATGGAGCGCACACGGGTGGTGGCACACGGTGTTTGAATGTCCGTCGCGGAGCAAAGAGACCAAACAGAGCTGGACAGTCTGGTCCAGCAATTGAAAATGAATTCTTTCAAAAATAGTCTTTCAAAATGTCACTGTCTTTCAGCTCTCTGGGTCTCTTTGCGTCTCGCAGGCACGTAAATGTTTCGGAACACACGCACGCATCGTGCTGAGAGATGTCGCGGCCGCTGGGATATCGCGGATATCGCATGCTGACGTTGCTGAGCTGCTCGCAAAAATTAAGAAACCAAAAAAAAGAATAACAAAATATCACCACTTCGGCTGGACCGAGACCGCGGGACCAGGAGCACACTCGCAGTTTCCGAATCGGCTCTGAATGTGTGTTTTTTCGTTCCACGTTTGCCGGAGACACGTTTGTTTGCACGGGGCGCCCGCACGACTCGATCCACCCCTTCCTTCTATTTTTTCTTCACAACACCCAGCCCCCCCTTTTTATGAAACACCTCGAGACTCGAGAACAGGATACCTAAATGGCGGAGGGATTATCTGACGAGCCTCTGTTCTCCATAAACCCTCGGCTTCTTTCATCTTCATTTTCTTAGGCGTTCCTTTCTCAACCACCCCGGACGAGGTGTGTGTGTTTTTTGTACCTTGTGTTCGGTTCTTAGCCTGTTTTCGGTTCACAACCTTGTTTGCGTTTCCTTCGATAGATTGTTCCGTTCTGTTTCGCCGTAGAGAGACCCGCTAACCCACCACAAGGCGGGTTAGTTATTCTCCGAACTGTTACTTTCCGTCCAGACACTCTCGCATTCACCGTCCATCATACCAGATCCCGATCGCGACCCACGGAGGAAGCCCTAGCCGAGAGGATAGGGCTGGCACGGTGGGCCGCGATGCTCGGACTCGATTCTACCGTTCGGTCTTCCCGACAGTCCTGTTTCTGGCAGTCCGCCATGTCAGCGCTGGCTCTCTACCGTCTCTGTCGCACCTCGATTAAATTCCACCGATATTTAACAGTTATGTTATTCAATTGCAAATTTAGCTCGCGCTGTAATCGAGAGACCGGAGAAAAGAATTGAATTAGAAGTAATAAAATAATTCTGTGTGAAATCACTAAACTTATGCAAGAATACTAACTTAAGATTGAGAATATTAACCCTCAGTACTCGAGTGGCGACACAGAGTCACCACTAAAAATTGCTGCACCATTATTCAAAATATTGTTTACATTATTAAATATGTTGGTATCTAATCAATTACTACACATTTATCTATTGCATGAGGTATTATATCAATTTTATATCTATAAAAAGAAAGAAAATCATATAGAAAGGAATTATTCTTGGTCGTAAGAAATGTTTAATTTTCGAGACAAAATGGCGCCGAGTGCAAAGGGTTAACATTAAAAGTTAGTGAAAATTTTGTAAACATAGCGAAACCATAAACAGACGTGGATTTTGTGGGTAACTGAATTATGCGACAAAGACGATGCAATTCTTAAAATTATTAGAGTTAGTAAATGTCGTATTAACAATTTGATTTTCGCTGACATGGCTACTCCATAGCACACACCAGCAACACGTAATGTACAAGTACTCTGTGAACCCGTCCCTACTCACCCTGGCAATATAAAAGAAGAAACAATCTTTTTAATGTGATCGTTACGCCGTACACACCTGGTAGGGTCGTACAGATACACGTATCTAGGTTAACGCTAATATTGTACACCTATGTGTCTCTTCCTTTCTCTCTCTCTCTCTTTCTCTATCTCTCTCTCTCTCTCTCTCTCTCTCTATCTATCTCCACCTATTTCTTTCTGTCGATTGACAATCGTTGTTATATATATAGCAACATATATATAACAACATATATGTAACTTGTACACATCACTGTACGACTTGTATGGTTCTGGTATAAAGGGAAGCCTTTATGTGATTGTGCCTGTTTCCGACCATACGCGGACCTATTTCACTTACGATGTTAATGTAGTGGACGTAGAACGATCAAATCGTAGACTTATATATACAGATAAGAATTGGAATGATAGAAACATTTGATAACGCTGTCGAGTAGCAAATGCAACTAAAAATATTCCGCTAATATTTCAAAACCATGTATGTTCTGATCATACTCCTGTCTGACCATACACGGACCTATTTCACTTGCGATTTAATTCTAGTGAAAACAGCACTGCAATTGGAATAATAGGAACAATAGAAATGCTTAATAACGCTGTCGAGTGGCAAGTGAGGTAATGAAATTTTTAATTTGTAATGAATATTATAATGAAAGAATCGGGCAAAAATTTACCTTTGATATTGCAGTCACACTCGTGTTCCTGGTATAATAAATCAAATTAAATGAAATAGTCAACAGCGAGACAAATGTGAACAACAAATATTGATTATGACAAATAAACTTGAGAAATTCACAAATTTACTTATGTAGCCTAAGAATAGCAAAAAGGAAGTCGTAAAAATGTTGACAAATTAATAAGTTATCTATCTTGACGTCGCTAGAAATATCTAGAAAATAAACGGAGAGCACCACTGATGAATCCACTCGACAAATTAAAAATTAATCTGGTTATCTCGGCAGCGTAAAAAAGTAAATACTAAAAGCCAAAGTTGAATTGTCGAAAAAATTAAACAAGTATCGAAAGAATTTGAAGAATAATGAATTGACCTAGCTAACTCGATAGCGGAAAGATAGAGGTCGGAGAAGAGACTGACGAAACCGAGAAGGGAGAACGATCCCCTTTCTCGAGATCGGTGTCGGAATGCTGGAGAAGGGGGATCATCGTTTAATGCGATCGGCGACCGAAATCCCGATCGCTCGGTCCGCGTCCGCGCGAACACCGCGATTCTCTAACGCTTGTACGTATGTTTGTTTGTCTCTGTCGGCCGTGTGTGTTGTCAGTGTATGCATTGCAGTTCCATCGGCAAAGCGACGCGTACAAGAACACGCTGAAGTACATGAACATGTGCTTCACGGGGATGTTCACCGTCGAGTGCATACTGAAGATCGCCGCTTTCGGCGTGAGGGTAAGCTCCACCATGCCAACAAAACAACCCCTCCATCGAACAGATTACCGAGAGAACTTATATGAACGCATATATATATATTATACGCGCTTAGAGGCCCGGGACCGGCTGGCTCGAGACGATTTTCGAGCCGGCCTCCAGCCGAGAAACGATCGCGACATGTTCGATCTCCATCCATTCGATTTTTTTCATTTCTCATTTATCGAGATTCGTGACTTTCTACCGTGGCATCGTGTCGCTAGATTGCGGATGTTTATTTATTGCAAGAAACTCGAGCTAAATATAAAACTATTTTTTGTATGTGCATGTTCTGATAATAAATTCCATAAAATCCGCAGTCTAGTTTTCACTTTTGGGGGCCCTGGAGGAATTATTTTGCAAGCATTGCAGCTTTATCAGAGGGTTGAAAACATCTGTAGTACATCTTTGATCCTCCGATGAAGTCCGCTGTAGTGTAATGTATAATGTATCAGCAAGAGTGTCTTGAATCCCCTGATGAAGCTAGCTGCAATGCTCGCGAAACGTAGGAATTCCTCTAGGACACGACTGACATCCTACAGTCTCAAAAGTGATAACCGTACACTTCGACTCTCCATCATTCGATCACTCGTGCAGAAAAAGAATCGAACATCGCCCGATCGTCTCTCGGCCATCGCCTGGCCACTTATGCTTATTAGAATGGAAGTAGAGCGTTGTCATTTTTCTTTTCTGGTTATCTTCGGAGAGTAGCTGGTGTCCTGTCGACTCAAAACTCGCACGAGCTCGTTACGAAAGCTCTAGACTATCCTCCAAAACGTTCATCTAATCAATCCTGAATATGTACTAAATTTTCTGGAACATTCATTGTCATCGGTGAGAATCGCAAAGAGCTTTCACTGAACTAGTTTCATCGCGCGAATCGTTGCTCATTATTCGACCTGCTCGCATTCAGAGCTGTTTATATCGGAGAATCGTACCGATCGATCACTGTCGAGAGAATGCTCTGAACACGATCTTTTAACGGTCAACGCGCATTCCTCGACGAGGACGACAGGAAAGTCGTGCGAAAATTTTCGCATCTCGATAAGATCGTTTGATTCGACACGAAACTCCAGAGGACCTTTGTCCGAATCGTAGCATTTGATCATGACCATGCACACCTCCTCGCAAAAAAAAGTACAGTTCGCGAAAAATCCGTCGCACGATATCGAGTCGAAGAGCACAGCGATTCGTTTCGAGTGAAATTCAATTCTACTTCTCTGTTATCGATATGCAAAACATTTACTAAAATTATGGGATTGGTTTCATCGGAAATTTTTGATCTTCTGTATTGTCACTTGAATTGTCAGAACTGGTAAAAATTCTTCTGAAATTAACTTAAGCTTGAAAATCCCTCTAAAACTAAATTGTTATAAGAATTCATCATCGTTAATTTTTCTTCCGGAAGATATTTGAAACGACAAAAGAAATTTAATTGATGTGCTCTAAATTTTAGGATAAAACGTGTTTAATTGAAGTGCAAATTTCGCAGAATAATGTGACTTTGAACTGTGAGTGCAGTCTGTACTTTTGCCAGGCTGTGTGCCTGCGACGATAAAGGGAAGCCAGCTCAACAGCGACAAAAAGAATAGGAAATACGCATTCGTATCGCTGTTGGACTAGTTTCCGGTGATATTATACTTACTAGCTAGTCCATGAAACACGAACACACGCACAACACAACACGAGACACATAATGTCACACATACGAGCCATAGACACCGGTAAGGGAGCATCAAACACCAGCCGCGTCGATTATTATTTTACCGTATGTTTTTCTCTCTCATTCTTATCTCTTCTATCTAAACTTCTGTTCTTTCTTTTTTTTTTCTTTTTGTTTGATTTCGAGACGAAAATCTCTTCCACGGGGTATACGAGATATACAACGAGAATACCGAATACCTGGAGAATTCGCGGGAACCTTCTAAACATATGCTGAAAACCCTGGCTATATACAGCAGAAGCGATTATTTATAGAAAATGCCAAACCCACAAGAGCTCCCGTGCATGCTAAATCTCCGTCTTGTTGCATCCGCACGTGATCACTGCACGTTGACATGTTTTCTATCCTTGCATGCGTACACCGCGAGGCTTTCGATGCCGAGCGCCGAAACAGTCTTGATCGTCTTTTTTTAGTGATCAGGCGTTTTATTGGATTGTGGGATACGAACTTGTAGTACCAGGAAATTTTGCAAAGTAATTTTGGAAGTATTGCAAAATCGCTATTTCTGAGTGAATTGAGTAATCGGATAATACGTTTTAATAAATTGTTCATACATTTTAATAAATCATTGCGAGAACTCCTTAATAGCTTGTAGCAAATTATTAATGGATTTTATTATGCTAAATCTCTCTCTCTCTCTCTCTCGTTTTAGCCAAATTCATCATAGCATCCTGAAGCATCTTTAATTCAATCATAGCATTCATCAAATAAATCATAACGTCCTTAAATCATATATAAATTCAGGATTACGATGAATCACAACGGACGCTCTTCATCGAATCCCAAGAGATGCATTCCATCAAACGGAAAAGTCGACACTAAATAAGCTTCAGCGCCTCCCAACGCAAAAATAAAAGTTCCCTGGTATTACAAGTAGCAATTCTACGTTCCGACTTTCTGTAAATCCTGAGAGAGTGAACGATGGTATTCCAAAATAGATCGAGGCCGCTAAATCGGCGCTCGGCGTTCGAAAGCGTTGTCTGTAGTTGCATCGACAGTTCTGGGCCAGCAACGGCTGCTGTATTTGGTTCACGATCACACGATTGCTCTTCGATGCTCGCTGCCAACGATCCAACGATCCAGAAACACGAGAACATTGTCCCCGAGAAAGTTGTTGGCGAGCAACGAGCAGCTCGTCGATCCGCAGAGTAGGCGCAACCGTTCGAAAACTTTCGTACGACGAAATCTAACACGCATGCAGAAACCATGCTCCGCCATCTTCCGAGGGAAAATGGCCGGGTTAATTAATTCCGGACACAGACATCTCTCTTTATATATATATGAATACACACCACACACACTCTACACACATACTACATACACGCAAGAATCGAGCACCGTTTTCGCGCGCCGAAAACACGAGACGGATCGATCCACAATCCGAGAAAATTGGTTTGACCTTTTCGCCTCGTCGATTTCCGGAAGAATCGTTCTTCCCATCGCGATCCAGAGGGGGATGATGAATCCATCGCGGCGGGATTACCTCGATCCTTTCGCTGGATCCTTCAGTTTCTAGGGAAACGCCACTTTTTCGAATTGATTCGGGAAAAAGTTGGATTTTCGAGATCACTGCGATCAGTAGATCAAGAAAGTTACAGTCTACGTTTTCTGTCGATCGAGTAAAGTACACTGCTGGCCAAATGTTGGTCAATTCTTTCGTGATCGTTGCAGGAATCGTATTTTTTAGAGCTTTTCCTATTTTTTTTCCTGTGGACAAAGCTCTTCTGCTGCTAACCAATTTTCAACAGATTTTCATATTTTTCCAAGCCAACTTCCGAGATCGTGCATTGTTTCTCATTATTTATTATATTTCTTAAGGACTAGTAGAGCGATCAAACAATTTTGGCAAGTAGTAAAAAGCTGGAGGATATACATAAAATAAAATCCTCGAGGTAATCTCGTCACGAGCGATTCCCAAGCCCGAAGCTCGCCAACTAGGATCGTGCGAACTTCTTCAAGATAAGAAGGAGATTCACACGATCTGATAGTGCAGCTTACCGAAAAAAACGAAGCGAAACAACAACGAGAACAATCAATTAACATCTGTAATAGAAAACCACGGTTTTGAGAAAATAACCCCGGTGTCGCGAAAGTTTGCGCAAAAATTCGGCGATATCGATAGCTATCGACAGAAGACGATCGACGCGCGCCGTCTAGATTCTAATTATTAATAACAACGCGCTCGAAATATCGAGATCTTGACGTTTTGATCGAGGAGGTGCTGATTAACCCTAGAACGCTGGAAGAGTGTCACGAGAACGCTGTTTCTCTAGTTCCAAAAAGTTTCATAATATATTTCTACATATATTCATTATAAAATTATTTATTGCTGTCTGCACCTTCCAGAACGCAGTGAAATTTCTACGGGATCATTTATTTTGGTTCACATATCATTAAGAATACCTAATAAAACTGATGAAATGGGTGTCGTGTTCATATTTTTAAAGATATCTTTGTTCAAAGCCGAGATTACCGATTTAATCGCAATCTCGAAGCTATGAGCGGTAATAATTAACTGTGTAAAATTTTTTGGAGTGACAGAGATTATGGTTTCGCGACACAGCTGATCTGGTGGTAGCCGTGATTAGTGGTTCTAGGGTTACGGCCGACCGCGAAGCGACGGGAAATGGTTGTCGAGGCAAACGGTAAAAATTGCGGACAACGATGCAGAATCTTGGCTTGTGTTACGTTTGTGTGTTGGGTGTATTTTGTAGTATCACGAGGCGCCGCCGACTCTATTGGACATCTTGACCGTCGTGAACTTGATCGTCACCCTCCTTTTCCTCATTGAGTGCATCCTTAAACTCGCCGCCTTCGGATGCAAGGTATAGAAACAGCCTCTTAATCACTCACTCCACTCTAGACTCGATATCACACGCAACCATCACGTCATGTCATGTCATATCATATCATATCATATCATATCATATCATATCATATCATATCATATATATATCAAGTAGGATAGAGAGTATACAGACCCGTGTACAATTGTACGCGATACCCCCATCCACCCCCCTACCCCACTGTCATTGTCTTTCTCGAGCGATATATTGATAATCCATCGCGTTCCGAGACACAATGATCCCTGTTCGCCGGAACAAAGACAGAGAGAGGCAATTCCTCGATGGATACTGGATTCGGTTCTATGGACCAACTATGGCAATCTGATTTCGTCAACAAGGCGCCTTTGACTCGAGTCATGTGGACATTCGGCCAATCGTGTCGTTCTCTCACGCTTTAAATGCCAAATTTTTATTTCATTCTCTCGACCCCTGCTTCCTTACAGAAATAAATATTTTTATCACACACACAGTAGAAATTATTTACCAGAAATTACAAACACTATAGTGTAGTGCTTCTGAATCACTGGGTCAGTCGAGGCGTCCAAAGAAATTCTTTTCAAATTGATCCAGAATGTGTCGATCGACCAGAGTAACCGTCTAGAACTATTATCTCTCGTTTGAAAAATATTTAAAAAGTATGTCCATATTCCTCGAAGTCTTGCCTACAAAATGAGCTTCGATTCAGCCCGGTATCTGCAAAATTAGCATCACGATGATCTCTCGAACCTGCCGAAGCTGTCGAAAGTGCCCCCAAATGATTGAACCATCGATGCACCTATATTAATCACAAACAAATTCGAAAGCAGTGAATCGATGACATAAACTGCCCCTAGTTCCACGTGTACTGCCTCTAGCAACCATACTCAATATCTACTAAATCCCACATTCGCAACAGCAATCAACAATCGACTCCAAGCGAGAATCTAGAGCCGACAGAAAACTCTAGCATGATTACATAGAACGTAATTCTCCGGATGATTCTACAGCTTCTCGGTTACCTGTCCACCTGTGCTCGATCCTTCCTCTCGTAGCACCCTGAAACCGTCGATTCTGTCAACGTTTCGACCGATCGAATCGCTTCCGACTGTAGATCGTCCCAGAATAACTCGCTGCGAGCTTAGCCCCACGAAACAGCAAACGATTCGTTGCTCTGGACACCATTTTCTACGTCATTGTACCCACCCCACCCGCGAGATCGTTCACGAGACACCTGGACAACGAGGACGCCTGGCCTTTCTACATCGTCGACACGACAATATCTTTTTTTCCCGAACAGCACAACTCTCAAGCATAACTCGCGCTCACTGACATTTGCGTTCGTGCAAGGGTGCGTACACACACACGCGACCACACAAACGCAGGAGACGCCCGCACGCAGGTGCAATCTTCGCAAAACCACGCGAACTTCATAGTACACATTTACGCTAAACATACAGAGACACAGCGATGCCAAACACGCACAGCTCCACATAAACACACACGGATGCAACCCAAGGCATGTCCTCCCACGTCGATCTCACACTATCAGAGGACACCCACACTCGAGCATACCTAAACATACATAGACACGCAATGGCAAAACACTCAGAGAAAACGACAGACTCGCTACTTCTTCAAACTCGATTCGTAGTTTCTTCTGTAGCGTTAGTTAGCAGACATCCTTTACACACTCGAAGAGCCTCGGAGTTTGCTCGAACGTTGGCTGGGTTTGCACAAACATTTCAAACATCTTTTAAATCTTCGTTGCGGTCAGTCTACTTCCGGAAAGAATGTAACTTAATCACACATTTACGTCGCACAAAATTCACACGATGAGGACGACAATGTTGAAAAACATTTACAGCCAGAATTTGTTATACTGCTCCAACTACCGAATAAGTTTCGAGCAAGGCCCGAGGCGAGACTCAGGCAAATTGAAGAGAAGGTAACTTATACTAATCGACTTATTCATTCCCGGTCCTGCGACTCAGAACTTCTTCAAGGACGCCTGGAACACGTTCGACTTCATCACGGTGATCGGCAGCATCGTGGACGCCCTCGTGATCGAGTTCGGGGTACGTAGTCCTTCGACAAGTCGAATCGAAACAGTACTTTTTTTGATTAAATCGCGACTACCGACCGCGCTGTAAATGTCCCGAGCGAGAAGTAGTGGTCTCACTTCTGGACTTTCTTTGTATCAGCTCTTCCGTATCGCCTGAGACGATACCACCACCTACGAAATATCTTTCCCATTTGAATTGTGTGACCCAGTGTTGCTTGGTTGTATAATACATCTCGAGTGCTGTCTTTCCTTTAACCTCTTTGCTGCTTCTTTAGTTTCGGCAGAATACTGCGTATACGAATTTAATGTGCACAGGATGCTCGCGGAAGAACGGTGTTGCTCGCGATCGCGGCGATTCCTCGCGCGGAAACATCCTGTTCCATACTATTAGGTGAAGTGAAAAGTTCTGAGCGTTTTTCGCTTTCGAAATAAAGCGAAACACGCTCAGAACTTTTTACTTCACCTAATATAATAAATGTTCATTTATCACATAGCTAGAAGTTGTTAAAAAGATTGTTTCTATGAAGCTATAATACAGGGTGTCCCAAAAATGTACGTCCTTGAAAGAGTAGATTCCTGAGATCATTTGAAGTAACTCTTCCCTTTGCGAAAATGTTGTCCGACGCTTTGTTACGGAGTTATCAATGGAAAACAAGGACCAATCAGAGTGCGGCTACTAACAGATGGATGCCGGCTCGGCCAATGCCAGCGCTTCGTTCAGCTGTAGCCCCGCTCTGATTGGTCAGGTTTTGTGTGCGTTGATAACTCCTTAACGAAGCAGCGGAGACAATTTTCGTAAAGGAAAAAGTTACTTCAGATGACCTCAGGAATCACTCCTTACAAGGAAGTACATTTTTGGGGCAGCCTGTGTCTATAATAACTATAAATTCATTTTAAAAAGGCTGGGTTAGATCCGAAAAAATCAGATGATCATTTTAGATATTTTTCCATGAATTTCCAAAGCGTTAGGTTTCTGTTTTCGCGCAGAATCTTCCACGTTCCGATCGCACCGTGATTCCAAAGACATCCCTGTGCACGTTTGTCTATTAAACTTTTGACACATGTATATACGTACGTATATGCTAGCAGGTAAATGAAGAATCTTATGCGAACCCCTACAGTCTCATGTATTTATACGTAGCTATATGCTGCATTCATACGCTACACACCCACACTGTACATTGTCACATTTGCACAGTATACGATCATCACAGAGTGTTCGCCAGCGTACACGTAACATAGGAAGGGATGCTCGAATGGGAACACGCTCTCTTCCATTTCCACTTCTAAAGAAGAAGAAGTTCGCTCGCGTCGAACATTTTATTTCAACTTATTTGACACATTTTAAAATCGGATAAAATTAAAATTGTTTATAAGTTCACATTTATTCTTTTATAAACAAGTTTATGAAAACTCCAGTGTTTTTTAGACAGCCCTGTACTACACTAACGAGCATAACTGATTCAACACACTTTAAATCAGAATAACTTTTTTATGAATGGACCAAACGACTTCAATTTCTCTGTAAGGCTAGAAGAATTAGTTTAGTAAATGACGTCTAAGAAATATTTTGAAAAAATGCATTTGGTCGGAATTGCGAAAACAATAGTAAAAATTGATTTTTACTACAAAAAATAGCAATTTTTCAAGATTTTCGGCCTTTTTACCACTTTCGATCGTTTATTGAAATTTTCAGAGCGTATAGAATTTATACGAGTTGGCCAAACACATCTTTTCAATTTTCGTTATTGGCCCAGCTAAAAGAGTAGTAAAAATCAATTTTTACTATTTTTTTTCGCAATTCCGACCAAATGCATTTTTTCAATATATTTTTTAGACGTCATTTACTAAACTAATTCTTCTAGCCTTATAGAGATATTGAAGTCGTTTGGTCCATTCATAAAATAGTTATTCTAATTTAAAGTGTGTTGAATCAGTTATGCTCGTTAGTGTATGTCTAGCTTTTCGAAGATAAGATTTCGAGGCACATTTGAAATGATTGGAAGTATCGGACAATTTCGTCGGTGGTCAGATGAAATCCAAAGTATGGATTGGCATTGTATGTGTGTTCCTCTTCGAGCATCACGGCTCCTGCTGAGTATAGTAAAGATTGGACTGTTCGAACGATCGACGTAACTGCAGAGAGCGCACTACCCATCAAGTATCTCTTGACTCCTCCGCAGTAGAAGTATCTGTTTATAAGACCCGAAGTAAAAGGCTGCCGTGCTACGTATCCGCACACACGTACGAAACATGAACACACACACACACACATTATGTATCTGAAGATTGTATACACAAGTATAATTGAGAGTTCCAGTATAACAGTGTCGGAATAGCATTGAACTTTGAGGCCGCATCGAGATACCGTCGCCGATCCGAGTTTCTTCTACTTACCCCCTTTGAACTGCTTGCACTCTACCCCAGTAGGTTGTTGAACCGGCAGTGACTCGAGTATAGAACAGATCAATCGATGAGAATCGTTGCTGGCTGACTCGCTTTTGAGGATGGTAAGCGATGACAGTGGGCAACAGAACGATTCCACAATCGTTCAGATTATATCATTGTACGTGTTACACACACATCGCTAGTTAATTTATCTGCTCTGTTGTTGCGCATATTAAGAGATGATGTCGGTGTTACTGACAGACAAGAGAGAACGATCGATGCAATAATCCTGCAATTCTCGTGTTTTCTTCTGCTAGGAGCGGTTTTCGAGTGGCGGCCAACTAGGCGAAAAAAAGGTATAAATGTCGTCACGTTCGCAACCGCAGACGTAAGTGCCGGCGTTTCACCTAATTTAAAAAAAAAAAACAATAAACAAAGCGAAAAAGAAAAAGACTTCGCGGACCACACGCGCTACGATGTCCCGCGGGATCGGATTTTAACGGAACAGGATACACGAGATATTCATACATTGCATAAACACTCGACACGGCGCGTGTACTGGGTCGCTGGGGCAGGTTCCCTTCGCGAAAACCGCGAATCGACGAACGTTGTCGCGAACAAAACGCGTGGAAAGTGCGTTAGTACTTTCTACTAGCATATCTGGCGTCGAAAATTGCGATAGTTCGTTAGGAAATGGATCAGGAGTCGAAAAAGGATAGGGGCGTGGCCTGTTCTAACTAGGCGTGGTATTGTCGATCTAGGGTTGGCCCAGCTTTGAATAAATTTGATTCCGACCTTACGGCGTGGCCTGTCTCTAAAAGGAAGAGCTTTCATAGTCTAGTGACATGGCTTGCTCTGAATAGGCGTGGTCTTATTGGCATTAGGCAGGGTTAGTTCTGAATAGTCGTGTAATCAGCATTTAGCATTTAAACGGTAGAGTTTTGAGTTTCAAGGCGTGTCTGATCGCAAATACGTCGGTATTTTTGTATTCGGAGAGTGGTCAGCACTAAGTGGGTGTGTACAATCGTTACAGAATAGGACCCGCCCCGAATAAACGCAGTTGCAGCTGCTAAGGCGTGGACTGCTGAAAATGGGCTTGCCAATTTTACTCTAGGGCGTGGCTAGCCCTGAATGGGCAGGGTCTCGTTGCCCTCGATCCCGACAGACCCAGTACAACTATAATTTCGTTTACTTAGTGAATAAAAATGACGTGAAAAGTGCATTGTCCGGTTCGCGGAAAGCAACGGAACGTGCTCGGCGACCCACGCAAGTGTCTCTACACCATTCGCGTGTACACAAACCAACACGAGACAAAATCGAAAGGCATATGGATGCGGTATTAACGCGCGGTCCAAAAAACAATGAAAACAAGTACCAGCAAATGGGTTCAAAGAACGACGCTCATCAAATCATTTCCGGTCGCGTACGTGAGAATGCAATGCTATGAAATATTTCAAAGCTGATCAAAACTTGGCCTGAGTGTGCGATGAACGGTTTTTTCGTCCATCCCGGTCCACAAGTGTTCTCCAGTAGCTCCGTACGTGTACCGAGAGGATTTCCAAACTTGTCCCAGAGTCTATCGAATCTCGGGACAAGCGAGTATGAAAAAACCGATCGCGTTACACGCACGGAGCCCGATACCGCTCCCGATAAAGGAGTCGGCATTTGTTGGGGGTTAAGTGCAATTTCCTCTGTCCCCTGCAGGAGAACTTCATCAACGTCGGATTCCTGAGGCTGTTTCGTGCCGCCAGGCTGATCAAACTACTCAGGCAGGGCTACACGATACGAATTTTACTCTGGACCTTTGTACAATCCTTTAAAGTAAGCGTACACCTTCGACCTTCCTCCTCGAAAATGTAGAATTCAATGACACGTCGCTTCATTTTTACAGGCTCTGCCTTACGTTTGTCTCCTCATCGCGATGCTGTTCTTCATCTACGCGATCATCGGCATGCAGGTACGTAGTGCTCTATCAGGCCACGGCGAATGGACAACCATAATTCCCCAGAAACCCTCGGAAAGCTGCGAGAACCCAGGAAAATCGAGAGAAGACTATCCACGTACGATCCGCTCGATAATTCGGGGGTGCTTGGGGGTTTTCGGTGAAACAAGATTTCTGTATAAAGAAATCTTATAAAGAAATTAAAGTTGCAATGTTTCACAACAGCAGAATCGTCAGAAAAATTTGAGTACACGAAAAGTGCAGGATTAAAGATTAATAAAAAAGAATAGAGAAGTGTGGATAGCCTCCCTCTATCGTCCGTGGTCTCGCGCTTCCACGCGATCCAGATCTCGAAAGCGCAGAGCGAAACAGAACGGGCGTCGATGATTAAGTAAAGTGAAGTATAATTAGAGAGCCAGGTGAAACGAACAGGCGCGAGAACACCGGCGAGCACTAGTGACCGATCTGAATATTCCGTTGTCAGGTCTTCGGCAATATATCGAACGATCCAGGAACAGCGATCGATGATCACAACAACTTTCAGTCCTTCTTCGCCGGTCTTATGTTGCTTTTTCGGTGAGTCGAGCAGCTGAACGCAGAGATACACGTCCGGGTAAAGCGATAAAGACTCGTTGACCAGTCGGAGCGACCTGTGCGATCGCGTGAACCGTGAACCTTGGTTTCGTTCGGTGAGAGAAAAATAGAAAAGAAAAGAAGAAGAACGAAACCGAGGGACTGTTTGACGCGATCGATCGCCGGTTCTCGTAGAATTTTGGGCTGTTCGCATGAGTTCGCAGCGTTTCATCGAGAGTATAAGCTGCTCGACGTGTCAGTCTGTTGCGATTGAACCCTGCAGATTAGACGTCCCCATAGACAATTGTTCCATAGAGATGCTTGCTCTAGATTGTTGGAGTTGATCACGTTGGTGCGGCGCACTCGAGAGAAACGCGATCATGCGAATTTTTGGATCCTAAATTCAAGCTATTCTGCTTGAAAATCTGCTTAGTGGATCGCAATCTCCTAATGTTCCAGTTACTTTACTCCCTTTACAGAAGACTCCCGTATCAACAAAATTGTTTGAAACAACTGTACAAAATTTATTAAAACAAGCACGGTAAAGTTTGGTAACAAAAAAAGATGTCCAATTGACAACAATGATCGCGGAGTTCTCTCGAGGACCCGCGAGCTGATAACAGTCGAAAAAGTAAGGGCCAGTTGGTAGATCGTAATTTAATATGTGTGTATGCGTATCATCTTAGAGGGTAGACCGACAGACACTATCATAAACGCGGACACATCGCTTGTGACGTTACAAGAATCGTTCATGAATAAGAGTGAAGATCGTGGATCACGATCGGGAAGTTCGCGATTTCGTAATTTAAAAAAAAAACCGATCCGCGTCGAAGATGATGGGATCTTGCTAATGCGGTGCGTGCCCTGTGGCCGCGCGGCCATTTTCTGTTTTGTTTCTCGGTCCCTCAGGTATTCGGTAACATCGCGCTGGACCCCGAGACTTCTATAACCAAGCACAACAATTTCCAAAGCTTCATTCAAGGTCTGATGTTGCTTTTTCGGTAAGTAACGCAGCTGATCTAGAAGGCAGCTACGATCGCAAGAATACGCGTGCCGCGCTCTCCGTTACTTTTTTCTATTCCACTTTTTCACACCTGTTCTATGTTGCGCGACACCTGATCAGCCTGTGTGCTCCTGGTGAAAACGATAGCATCGATGTGATGTCATTAGATTTTTCGAGATCGGTTCGAAATTCTCCGAATCGTCTGAATAATGTGTACAAGTTCGTTCGCAACACTGTCTTTGCGAATTTATCGATTCTTTAAACGCTGCTGCGTTTTACTCGCTAAAATAAGCTGAATGAATTTTCTTACTGATTGTGAGAGACACGAGTTAATTTGTGCACTTATCGTTAGTAATTAACACTAAACCTACCACTGCCGGTCAAATGACCGGTCTTATATTTTTCATTTTGCAATCATTAAAATTATGCAGTTGCTCATCTGGAAATTGATTCCCTAAATCTCTTTATCCAGGACCATACTGCAATAAAAATTGCACAAAATCTAAATACATAGAATTTCGTCTTTCTTGTAAGCTAAAACATTTTAATTGCTTTCGTGAAAGATGTTTTGTTGAAAGATGTGATAAATTCGAAACCGATTGGAATGACAATAGACATGTCGCTGGTAATAATTTCTTGCAAAACCATTCTTATAATTCCAATAATTACAGAAGAGAAAGTCAGCAATACAATCAACAAAAATTTTCTTCATTTTCAAGGGACTTCCGGACGACACAAAGAAAAACCATAATAATTAAAATCATTGATAAAAATCAAAGTGGGACATTCAAGATCTTTCTTCGAGAATCTAATGACGACACTATCTATCATTTCATCTAGAAGTACAGTCACGCGAACGATAAAAAGGAAGAAAATAGCACAGCTTCTCTGCAAAGCACTCGCGCCGCGACTCAATTTCCAATTCTTCCAAGATTGTGAAACAGAAAGTAAGAATTTTCGGGAATGCAACACACGAACGTAAACGGGCTAAGCTACGCCTCATCAAACACAGAAAAGTAATTAGAAGCGAGTAGAATCGGTCGAGTCTTGCTCACCCTGTAATTGAAATGCTTTTGGTGTTAATCAGAAAGGAATCGGTCTGATTATGCTTGCATGGTGCGTTATCAAGATCGATTCCATTCGGCGTTGTTCGAACAACGCTCGTTGTCAGAGAGGCTCGAAACGTTTGCGCTTTATACTCGAATATAACGAGCTGGTAGTGCTACTTTAGGCGCGAAGTATTCCATAGAGGCTACAGAGCTGTCGACGTGCTTTCGCTGAAATTGCATGCGGCGATCAGCTACCGGCGATTTCCAAAATACTAAGAAACATTATTTAGTTGCATAAATTTGTTCTTCTGGATGTATAGAACATTGGAAATGACGTACAATTTACTTAATCTTCGCAGGATCTCAAGAAATAATTCTAGATAAGATTCTAGAAACTATTAGAGAACATTAAAAGCTAAGACAATTAATAAAATCAAATCATCAGAATTCAAATCTTGAAATTGTACAAATCTTTATGCAAAATAAGAATTGTTTACACCGATTGCAAGGAACTGGTACCAAGCAAAAATTCAACATTCTTTCCTTCTTTAATAACTTCAAGAACCTGAGAACAATATCCTCGAATATTTTTCGATCTTTGTACTCTGTCGAATGGGTCAAATCAGCTTGCTAAGATCACAATAAAAATAGCAAAAATTTCGAACATATCCAATTTTGATTTCGCATAAAGATCCGTAGTCCAGCTATCGGTGAAAGGATATTAGATTTTTGAAATCACCGGTCGCGCCAAGTATCTTTAGCCGATTCCGAGACTGCGTGAGCGTGTGATTGCAACGGGTGCGTGAAAGCGAGTTGGGAATGTGAAATTGGAATGAGACAATAACCGAATGACGTTGCCAGGTGCGCTACCGGCGAGGCCTGGCCGAACATCATGCTGTCGTGCATCAAGGGACGTCCGTGCGACGCGAAAGCTGGCAAACAAGAGGCGGGTGGCTGCGGCTCGAACATAGCGTACGCCTACTTCGTCTCGTTCATCTTCTTCTGTTCATTCCTGATGCTGAATCTGTTCGTGGCCGTCATCATGGACAACTTCGACTACCTGACGAGAGACTCGTCGATCCTCGGCGCGCATCATCTCGACGAGTTCGTCAGGATTTGGGCGGAGTACGATCCTAGCGCGACAGGAAAGATCCATTACACCGAGATGTACGACATGCTGAAGAACATGGACCCGCCGTTGGGGTTTGGCAACAAGTGCCCGAACCGGCTAGCTTATAAAAAGCTGATCAGGATGAACATGCCGGTGGACAGCGACGGGAAGGTCAAGTTCACCACCACGCTGTTCGCCCTGATCCGCGAGAATCTCAGCATCAAGATGAGACGCGGTACGCTACGGACACGATCACTATACTGCGGATTTAATTGCAATATTGATTGCCGTTTTGTGTTTGATTTTTACCATGAATGCATAAAATCCGCAGTGTAATGATCACCATATGGTAGAATAGATTGTCATTGACCCACTATAATTGTCTGGTTGTCACCGTGAATGGCTGTCACTGTGAGTGTATTTGATGTTGGCACTTTTTTTCCAGCCGACGAAATGAATCAAGCGAACGAGGAACTGAGGGACACGATCAGAAGTATCTGGCCGCTGCAGGCGAAAAAACTTTTGGACCTTTTGATACCTAGGAATGAAGGTATAAGTAATCATTGTTGTTAAAGAGAGATCTAGATCGGGCACGAGTACGAATTTCCTTTGAGGAGCACTGTTCTGGCTCTGGGAGCTGTGGCGCCACGCCCACTAAGAAAGGGCTACGCCTTCTGTGCACAGGCCACACCTACTGTGCACAGGCCACGCCTACTGTGCACAGTGGAAGCAGACTAGACAGTATTTTGTCTCTTGTTCTACCATTTTCACTAAAGTATTGCATTCGAGACAGTTCAGGGAGCTTTCAGGACAAAAATGTACCTAGTCAATCCTGAGTGTGCTCAGTATTGAAACCTTTAATATTTGAAAAATGGAAGAAGTAGGCAGTCGATGGAATTTATGAATTTAGCAATTCCAGAAATCGTATCCCATGCTCGGTCTAGATCTACTCACCGAGAACAAGTCTAACTACTCGAATTCGTTGGTTTTCCAGAATTAGGCAGAGACAAGCTGACCGTTGGTAAGATATACGTCTGCCTTCTGATACTCGACAGTTGGAAGACGACCAGGTTTGGTCAGATAGAATCGACCGGACAGGTGAGTGTCCTGACAGTCTTTCTTTCCGGGTGTGTCTCAAGTCGTACGAAACTTCGAAAAACCCTAGCGATATGTCCTTTATTCAGACGAGCAGAACCTCTGTGCTTTGCTCCCACGACTCTTCTCTCGATCCTAATCTCTCTGTGTTTTCGATCGATATCGATCTTGTTTATCGGATCGGATTTTCGAGCATGAGAGACTCGTGGGAGTTAGCCGAGGGCCCAGTTCGAATGGATGTTTGTCGTTCGCTTACTTCGTGATAGGATTTCACATGGCCGATGTGAAACTCACGTCTCGAATAGAACATCTCCAACTACTCCAGAGTAGCTTCTTGACCACCCACGAAAGCTTAGCATCGCGGAGTTGCGATGGCGTTTGGAACATTATTCATTGGTCATTGATTCGATAGCCATCGACGATGAACCGTTGATGATAGCGGAGTTTCAAATTGAAAGGACTAGATTAGAAAACGCGATTCTAAGCTCCCCTCCCGAGTCCCATAACGTGTTCTGACGCTGTATTTGACTGTGTGCTCAGTAGTGACGAGAATTTCGTGGATTCGGATCTACACTCCCAGTCTGAAAGATAGCACTCGCTGTCTTTCGTTTCTCAGTGACACACTGTCGCAGCGGATGAGATAGTTACGAGCTCAAAAATATGAGATTCGCTCGGAAAGAGTCACGCTATTTTTAATGTGAAGTCGTTGTGAAAAAGGAGGCTTCAATATTCAAATCTATGGTAAATTCAGTGACTAGAGGGATTTATTAATATTTTTACAAACGTTTCAAAGACTTCAATTGTTGCTCAATTTTTATTCGCTTCGTACCGCAAAAATAGAAGCTCCAAGCATTAAATTGAAACTAAGTTTATCGTTGTACTGTATCTTCTAACAAAATGATCACAAACAGAACTTTTCTTTGAAGAAAAATACCATTATTTATTGCAATCGCAAAGTTGACAACGTATGATCGAGAAACGAGAGATACGCATAGAAATGTGCAATTTTTTCGGCTGCGAAAGTGTTCGAACGACCAAAGAAAATATCGATGTCGCGATCGTTCTCTCAACGATCTGTTCGATCTTCCCAAGGATCGCGTTCAATCGTCGCGAGAACGAACTCGACCAATCGCGCGATTAAATTCGATCAGTTTCGAACGAAGGAAGAGAAATCTCTGTCGAATTAGCCAGACTCAATATGTGTAGAAAAGCAGTTCGATGTGTCACCCCTCCTTGAACGTCACGATGCAGATTTGGTGCAACCGATCGACCTGTTCACTGGATGGTCTCGATCCCACTCGATCGACTCTGAACAGAAATTCATATTCTCTATCTCTGGGGAAATTAGAGAATAACGATTGGAATAATATACGCAGATAGAATCTATATTCGGTTTCCCTGGTGAACAGGTCGACGTAGATTGTGTTTTCAGTCGATACATCGTCTGCTCATCTATATTTTCTCTAGTAGAGAAAGAGAACTCGCGGAATTTGGTTTACCTGGATAACAAAAATCGAGATTTAATTTGACGAGCGGACGATAGATCGACGAGAGTTACGAACCACTTCTCTAGAGACTTAGGACGATACGTGGTTTCTTTGAATGAGTTTACGATATTAGATCATTAGAGGAGAATCTGTGTGTTGAATTGATTTACGTGTTTACCCACTTAACGAGTCATAGAAAACGAGTATTATTATTATACAGATTTGAGTTTTGAGTTTTTTGAGTCTCAAATCTGAGTGAGTTTTATAGATCTGTCGATTTATTCAGATATAGAGATTACGTTCACTGTTATTTGTTTCTACATATCATTGTTCTTATTGTGACATTAGTGTAGGAGTAATTTAAATACGATTATATTATTATATCGTTCTATTATTCTTATGATTTTTTTATTATTATTAATATTGACTACAGACTAGGTTTATGTAATTGTTATACCCAGACAAGAGGATGTTCACGCAGCTCTCAATCATCTCTTTGTGTCTTTTCTCTTTGTTTTCCAGAACGATAACGATCTTATCGATAACGATAATGCTGGGCAAAGTCCTGCAGCCCAGGCGGTAGTACTTAAACTTTTCTCTTACTTATTATCATCTTATACACACGTTTCCTTTCTCGTTTTCGTTCGTTTTTTTTCTTTCCACAACGTCTCACCCGTTTTCTTTCTCACACACCAGTTTTTTAACTCGATCGAGGATCCACCGATCGCCGCTTTGAACTGCTTGATAAATTAACTCAAAGATCGACGATACACACTATTCGAATCGTCAAGTGAACGCTGCGATCGGTAGATCTTCCTTGTACATATAAGACCGTACTCATTTCTCTGATATATTTTACTTGATCGCTAACTCGCGCAGAGACACAGAAGCCACATTCAATCTCGTTCGTGTACATACTCGCGAGAAATGTATGTAGAGACCGGTCGATTCGAGGGAATCCATCAATTCTGTACATAAATTCTGTACCGTAGAGGTTCGATTCGAACAGCCATATTCTATAGAAACCGGCGGTTGTATCTCTGCCCTGTATCTTTTTTCCGGTCTTGTACAATTCTTTTTCTATGCATCGACCAACACGACGCACACGATTGATCCACGAAACACCGTTCACACGAACATCTTCTTTGAACCTTCGTTTACATCTCGCATCGTAGACATGTATCCATTCGTTTCTCACCTTCTCTCACGACCTACACCTGTTAACCGGGCGAGCATCTTGAAATTGACAATTGAAAATTTTCCCTTCTTCGAGAATTAAATTCGATCTCAATTTCATACCGAATCGTCGTTCAATGTTCCAACGAGGAAGATTATTCTGATCAGGATTGATACAGCTTGCACCAATGGAGATAACTATTGTACGCTACAGTGAAATAATCGTACACTGATCTAAGCTAGAAGTACTCAGTCTAATTTTCATGAGATACAAATTTTCTAATCTACGAATATCGAGATTGTAAATTGCATTTATGGGGGATTGTTCAATGAATTTATTTTGAGCCAGACATTTTATTCCAGTGGTTATTCCGAATGTAAATAAAAATATGTTTTACTGGGACACATCGTTTTCGTTTTGAAATATTCAACTAGCTAACTCGCCCAGCCCGGTTAGCAGACTGATCGCAATCGTGGCTGTCGTTCAACTCGCCAAGGAAACAAGAGAAAACGGCAATGCAGAACGAATAAACAGCCACAGTTGCGAGAATGAATCGCCGGTGACACACCCACGAACACACACACACACACACGCTCGAACTTTTTTCGTCTTTCCTTAGGCACTCGACGTATTACAGAAAGTACTTTACCTAGAGCATCCGTCGGGTCTCACACGACACATAGAGCTCTTAGAAACTTTTTTAGTCTCTCCCTACAAAGAACCTCCTTTCTCTAACAGCACGTTTTCCTCTTCAGATAATAAGCAATTAGTCTAGGATTAATACTTGAACTACTAGTTGAGCCGCGCGCGCCCGGTTTTCCGCGTCCTCGTCGAAGCAAATCACAGAAAAACGTTCTCCGTTTGGAGAAACTTTTGGAGACACTTTCCAAAATGTTCGGACGATTACTCGAGTTGAAGAGGAAGCGACGTGGAAAGCCGGGAACGCGTCGAGAACATTTTAGTGGTCGTGCCGGTGTCACGTGGGCGTGGTTCGCACGTGGCATCGCCCACGTGGATCGGCTCTTTGTCCCCGAGAACACGATCTAGCTGCGTGCAAGTAAGTTACCTAGCCGATCGAGCCTCGTAGAAACGATCTAGATCGGGATTGATCACCGGAGAACACCTAACTAGCTCGCCTTTTGCCTCGAGTGTGTCGCTCCTTCGTGTTACTTTAGTGTCACGGTTTAGCCGTCTTTAGCGAACTTCTCGTTTGTCTATTAGATCGAGCCCGTCTCTCTCTTTCTCTGTCTCTCTTTAATCTAGTCTAGAATAGTGCCCGAACATAGTCGATCTTAGATCGAGCATATCATAGACGTCCATTCTCTCGATTCCCATCTCGCTGCAGCAACGAAACGACACTTGCAACTGTTTGTCTCTCTCTCTCTCTCTCTCTCATTCTCTTTATTGTTCTATCTTGTGAATTCTCTCCTTTCCTTGTTTCGTTTCCCAGAAGATCAACGTAGAAGTAGTCGAGCTAGAATTTTGTCGACGTTCTTTGCTAGCTGGATTGTCTCTCCCTCTCTCTGTATCTTTCACTCTCTCCTTTCTCCCGTTGATTTCTCCTATAGTCTCTCTTTCTCTCTCTCTTTATTGTCCGTTGTACACCCTTTAAGGCTCGCCCGCAATCGCCACGTAGATTAGACACGAGGCTATAGACGATTTTCGAGTTAGATGAGTACCGTCTTTCGGTAGACAGGTTGCCTTGGCTATTAACACGTACTGCGGGCTCCAAGATCGAACGGTGACATCATTCTTTCTCAAGATTTCTGTGCTTATTAGACGGGGATATGGAAGAACTCGAGAAGCGATTTTACATTTGTTCAGGGAACGATTTATACGATTTTGATACATTCAGTGCACCAGGTGTGAAAATATTTTGTACACCAGTTAAAATATAGTAGATTTAGGGACCTTAGGGAGTTTAGGGACTTTCTACTAAGCAATCTACAGGGTGTTCCAAAAATTTAGTACCTCCTCCAAAGGGCAGCATTTTTGGGACACCCTGTATAATAAAACATTAGCGATTTAATGTTGTAAGATTGTCCTATCATATTGAACCTATCAAGATTGTTAGAAAAAGCAGATTTTGATTGAACTTCTGTCTCGTACGATCAACCCCGACAATTTTTCTTTTTCAAAATTTCCTCCACATCAGAAACACATTTCTAGACTGCGAATTCTAAGCTCTCGTCGCAGAAAAATGTTTTAGAAAATATTAAAATCTTGTTCGTGAACAAATCTACAATCGCACTTGCATTCGTCTCTGACCCAGTCCGAATAAACGCAGAAATATTAATTTTAGAAACAATGGTTCCACCATTTCAATTCTGCTGCCCGCCGTAGCTCTCTATCTCTGTCTTTCTCTTGCTATCTTTCTCTCTCTCTCTATCTCTGAACACGACCGCTTCTGATATACAAACACGGTTTTCTTTCCACAATTTGAACACGATCGACACCCGGTTTCTCAGCGGACACGCAGACAAACCACACGAACACCGACGCTGGAATTGACGCAGTAGACGCTCGAATTGACGAGCAGTTTTCGACCAGGGATATATATCTTTTGATTCTCAAAGCAAAACCAATGCTGTGAACAACCAAATGTTTCTCGCATCGATTCGAATTTTTCTCGATGGATCATCACTCTGTTTTTTTTTTCGAGTGATCCGATCTGGGAACGAGATGAATTCTTCTCGACGCGGATCAAGGGGAGAATCGACTTCCGACGGAAGTTTTTCTCGAACTTGAAGCATCCTGTAGCGCCGTGCTGTCCCAGCCTCTATTTATTTTCATAATAGTACAGGGTGTATAAAAAGTAATGGTCATCCGTTGTAAGAGTGAATCTACACTTCTGGATCGGTGGACATTTGTAACAGAAACTTGCCGCAAAATTGTATAGAGGGTGTCCCAGCTAACTTTTGACCACCTTTTGAATATCTTTGTTGTTTTTCAAGATACGTCAAATGTCTGCAGGACAAAGTTGAATGGCAAAATGAGGCTCATACGATACCAACAAAATTTTTGTTTTTATTTAATTTCTTTTGGAGATATGAAGGTCACCTTCATTTTTTTAAATGGAATGAGGTATTTTTTAATACATCAATCGATGCAGCTGGACATTCGTTATATTAAAGTACTAACCTATTTATGTCGAAAAGTTAGTAGTTCAGGAGATATTTCAATTTAAATAACTCTAAAATACCATTGCGGTCGTACTAAGACGTTAGCGTTTACTTACTTATGTAACGTCTTAGTACGACCGCAATGGTATTTTAGAGTTATTTAAATTGAAATATCTCCTGAACTACTAAATTTTCGACATACATAGGTTAGTACTTTTTTATAACGAATGTCCAGCTGCATCGATTGATGTATTCAAAAATACCTCATTCCATTTAAAAAAATGAAGGTGACCTTCATATCTCCAAAAGAAATTGCATAAAAGCAAAAATTTTGTTGGTATCGTATGAGCCCCATTTTGCCATTCAACTATCTCCTTCATACATTTGACGTATCTCTAAAAACAACAAAGATATTCAAGGTGGTAAAGTTTGCTGGGACACCCTGTATAACAATGAAAATTGTTGGTGAAGTTGATTTTTACATCAATACCTTCTACTCATCGAGAAGAGAAAAAGATGGTAAAAAGCCACATGTCGCAAACAAATAGTTATTGAGATATAAGCTGTTAAAGTTCTTGCAAAATTTGATTGTGTAGAATTATACGTATAGACAAAAGCCTACTACTACAGTCCTCACGACCGTGTCGATGAGACAGAACATAATCGTGTGCGTGCCTCGAGACAAACGAAATTTAAAGGGACATTCGTCGCTAGACGTCATCATCTCTCTGACCATTCGGATCATAAATTTGAAGTTGCAAAGTATGAAAGAATACCTTATATCCATTGTTATAAGAATATTAATCCTGTATTATAAAATGTTACCGTACCTCACCGTTCCTCCAGCGGATTAGGCGATATACCTGTAAAGGACGTTATAGCAAACAAAAAACGTGCGACAACACGTGCGACAACACGTGCGACGGACCCATCGAAGCGACGAGCGGACTACCCTTATAAATCACGTCATTGATGACCGTAAACAATGCCAAAAGGAATTTCTTTGACAGTTTCCCCACTTCTCAACCTAAAGTCCTTCCAACACACCCCCCCGTCCAATTAGCAAACGCAATATTTCCCCACCAAAATGAAAAACCGGGGTGACAACCGCAGTATTATTTTGACCGTGGTCGGAGTAACTTCTCGTTCGCTGTCACGATTTTGGATAATGTGCTGTGTTGTGCTTCAAACTTATTCGCGCAAATGGCGGTGTTCTGTTGATCCGACGGAGGAACAGAAGATTCTGAAAAATTTGTAAGTACTCATACTTGACATTAGTACTTTATAACCGAGGATTGATATTCTTATGTATAAAAATGGATATAAGGTATTCTTTCACATTTTGCTACTTCAATGATCCGAATGGGCAGGGAGACGATCACTTGGTACGGGCCTAGCGACGAATGTCCCTTTAAACTTGGTTTGGCTTCAGGCACGCAAACGATCATGTTCTGTCCCATGTTCTGTCGACATTACACGGTCAAATTTCGCAAGATCTTTAACAGCTTATATCTCAATAACTATTTATTTGCGACTTGTGGCTCCTTTCAATCTTTTTCTCTTCTCGATGAGTAGAAGGTATTGATGTAAAAACAAACTCTAACAATAATTTTCGTTGTTATAAACAATTTTGCGGCAAGTTTCTCTTACAAATGTCCATCGATGCAGAGGTGTAGATTCACCCCTACGACGGATGATCATTACTTTTTATACACCCTGTACATGTTGAATTAGTTCGATATTCTTTCAGTGCTCCATTTTTATACAGAGTTTTAGACTAAATTTTTGATTTTTTCAAACTTGACTGAATTTTTGTACGTCTAGGATTTTTCATTTTTTCGAACTTGTCGCAGAAAAATGTAAAGATGTTTTTCACCGTTTGTTGATTTGCGAGAAAAATTGCTATTTGGCATGACCGCGTGAGGATTCTGCGGCTGCGGACAGCACGGAAGTAGCGCGGAAAGTGTTGCAGAACGCTTTGCGCAGATTTGTTGGTATTCAAAGTATTCAGAGTTGCGAGTATACAGTTGACAGTAGATGAATTGTAGCCAGTATAATGCCCTGGCGTGCATAGGCATGTCCAGAAGGCTAATTAAGAAAACGTACACTTGCGGCCATTTATGTGTGTGTATATACGATATATAAATACGCATATACATATGTACGATTGTCTATGAACGTGTATATCGTATATACGAAATTATTAGCTCCCATGTGTAGCTCTCCCTCGCCCCTGTCACGTTTGTTCGTTATGATTGGCTTGTGTACTGTGTTTGTCCACGGTTTGTTCGCATAATGTGTATTGGTACGTTTAGAACGAGATGTACGCCAATCGTCGACGTTCCTCATGAAACATATAATTGAATATTACTCATATTGCTACAGATATCTGGAATTGCATAAACGACTGTGTGCAAAAAATCACGTGAAATGAGTAGCCTTGTTGGAAAGGCTATTTTCATTTCGTTGAACTTTATTATTCTATTTTTAATCGTGACTAGTTTCTAATCTACAGGGTGTCCCAAAATTCCTTCAACAGCCGGAAATGGGAGGTTCCTGACGTTATTTGAAGCAACATTTTCCTTTGCAAAAATGTTATCCGCGGCTTTGTTTAGGAGTTATTAACGAAAAACACGGACCAATCAGAGCGCGACCTAGACGTGAATTGGCACAGTCAGCCAATAGACTGTTGGCGCGCCGACTAGACTGTTCCAACTCGCGTCTAGATTGCGCTCTGATTGGTCCGTGTTTTTCGTTAATAACTCCTAAACAAAGCCGCGGATAACATTTTTGCAAAGGAAAATGTTGCTTCAAATGATCTCAGGAACCTCCCATTTCTGGCTGTTGAAGGAATTTTGGGACACCCTGTATAGTACATAACTTCACGTAAAGTAAAATAAAGATGGAATATAAATTGAAGCTACGATTAAAATAAAAATATCAAAAGTATTCCAGAATCTGTCAGATAAGGAGAAAGGTTAAACTCTGGTTCGACGTTTCTAACAAATTGTTTCTAAAAATAATAGGAACGTGAACGATTCGCGCGCAACGTGTAATGTGTTGCATGCTTACTAACGTTTGCATACTCCCCACAGTGTCGCGAAACGTTCCCCTCGAATCAGTGTTTCCGATTGTGCATACCGTACTTGTACGCTCGCTCGTATATTACATAAACTTATATTATATATTTATCTCCTATACACGTGTATATATTAATCTATACACAAACGAACAGTACTGAATAATATAAAACCCTAAGGTGCTTGTACGTAAGATACAGCACCTTTCGACATACATATACAGGCTTTGCCGGAGTACGATCCACCTATACCAAAAATAAAGGAAAATGAAAACCAAAAAGAATGAAAAAACGATTCGCATCACGATTTTGTCAGAACTCTCTGTACATGTATCCGCACACACACACACACATGAGTTTTTCAGATGCGTGCCTTGTCGCGAGCTTTTTCTTAGCCGACACTTTTTAAGCGCACCGTCACGATATTGTACTCTTTACTGTGTTCTTATGGCATGGCCTACATTTTATCTTATTCGTCCGATGGGCAACAAAAAGAATATCTGTTTTTCTAACACTGTTTCACTATCGCGCAGCCCTCCGACATCCGAACTCTGCCCGAACGATATCCCATCTCTCTCTTTCTCTCTCTTTCTCTTTCTCTCGATCCAAAGTGGCCGCGCAACGAAAGGAAATAAAAGGTGAAAGACGAGGAAAGCCTGTATGTGCCTGTACAATAGCCCCGTCGTACCGAATAAATCATGGATTGGTTCGTGGATCGAGCGATCGTCGGAACGTCGTCGATCGACCGGATACGGAGAACCAATACCAAGTAGCGAAACTATCGAAAAACAAACCAAATATCTCTCTCAAAAAAATAAAAAAAACAACAACATAAAAACGACCGACCACTGTCGATCAGCTCTGATAGCCGGTGTGGTTTCACACGTTCGACTTTAGCAATCGGCCTTCCTCAACTGCATACTGGACGTGACGGCGGTGAATCACACCGGAAATAGTCACGGGACCGGAAGTAGGGCGAACAGCCTCGAGCCGGTGGTACGGCCGACGCCCGATAGGAAGCTAGACCAACGCAAGGAGCTCCGAGAGGAAGACGATGGGACCCTCGGGGTCCATGCAGCCGCCGAGCACAGGTATCTCGTCATTTTCAAAATAGCTCGTCCCTCCACGCGAGTATTTTGCCCACCGACCACGTGCTTCTCGGCCACGTGGTTCTCGAGTCACGTGCGGATTCTGGAAAATCTGCTCCGCGGATTTTGCTGAAAATTCATTATGGTATAGTGTATTTGAAATTAGTGGGGCTTTAAGTCATCAGTTTGCTGATTTACAATTAGTTGATCGATTACAACCCTTTCAATTTTGTTTTAACATAGCGATGATTCCGAAAAATCTGCTCCGTGGATTTCGATGAACATTTACTATGGTATAGTGTATTTGAAATTAGTGGGGCTTTAAGTCATCAGTTTGCTGATTTACAATTAGTTGATCGATTACAACCCTTTCAATTTTGTTTTAACATAGCGATGATTCCGAAAAATCTGCTCCGTGGATTTCGATCAAAATTTACTATGGTATATTGTATTTGAAATTAGTGGGGCTTTAAGTCATCAGTTTGCTGATTTACAATTAGTTTATTGATTACAACCCTTTCAATTTTGTTTTAACATAGTGATGATTCCGGAAAATCTGCTCCGTGGATTTCGATGAAAATTTACTATGGTATAGTGTATTTGAAATTAGTGGGGCTTTAAGTCATCAGTTTGCTGATTTACAATTAGTTTATTGATTACAACCCTTTCAATTTTGTTTTAACATAGTGATGATTCCGAAAAATCTGCTCCGTGGATTTTGATCAAAATTGATGAATAGGAATAATCAGTGAATAGGAAAAATTAGAGGGAGTTTAAATAAATTTTTTAGTGCAAAATAAATTTTTTAGTGATTACAGACCTCTGAATTTTGTTTTAAATCAAATGTAATATGGTTATCGGTTTCACGGAATTTTTCCACAAGAAAAGAATTAGTGTGTGATAAGGGAGGGACGAGCGTGTATCGTTGAAAATTTCGCGACGGAACCGGGTCTAGGCGTCAAGAAGATTGGATCGAAACGTGGCGATCGAGCTAATCTGGCCTGCGTTCTGATTTCAGAAATAAAAAGGTGAACTGGAAGATGTCCCACCAGTACGATATACTAGGCAGCAGCGGAGAGAGTAGCCAGGGAGGGGGTGGGTCTGGGGTTGTACCCGTAGTTAATGACGAGGATCGCGCCCCCGAGCTAGAGCCATTGCTGGCTGAGGTGCCCTCCCAGCAGGATCAAAACTACTACTACCACCATCACCATCACGACCAATACTACGATACCGACAAAGATCTATACTATGACCATCACCACCACCACCACCATCACCATCACGTTCACCATCATCATCATGCTCACCGACCACCCTCGTATTATCAACACCAGAATACCTACGCACCTCGCTCCTCGATCCGTTACCACAAGGTCTCTTGGCTCGATTCAATTCAATTAACAACCCTCTCGCGAGATATCGATAGCTCTAATCGAACCCCACGCGATCGGTCTCGTTTAGACGTCGATGTATAGGGTGTTCCATAGCGCCTGGCACGATTCATTACAAATGGACCGCGGATCTTTGTGCAAAATAGAAATTGTCTCCGTCGATTGCAAGACGCAGTCAAATAGAAATTTTTTCATAATTTACTACTGTTTCACATTCCTTCTATTCGCTTTTCTCGTAAATGCATAAAATCCGCCGCTCGTAAGCGAACTGTGGATCTTCACGCAGAATAAAAATCTGTATCGCGGGAAACTGATTTTAATCTTTTTACTGATTCAAATCTCAACTACTTATTCTTACCGAAATGCATAAAATCCACAGTCACGGGCAATCCTGCGTACCGAACCGACGAGGTAAAAAATTATTTTGCTGTTTACTTCATTGTTCAAAGCCAGTGGCAATGCTTAACTCGCCCGGCCTCGAAGTAATTTGCAAATTCGTCCCTTCCGGTTCAGTTCGTAGTACCCTCTCCGAGAATCGTTCCACGATCTATGAAAGATCCTGTACAATAATTCGAGCGATCGAGCTTCGATCGTCGGCGATAGACCCGCGAATCGTAGACCGCGCGTGTCTGTAGAATCGGTAGATCTTCGCGGATCGGCGAGCTTCTCTTAGATTTTAGATCGATCGTCGCGGCCGATTAGATCGGAGTTGTTGGATGCGTCGCGGAACGGAAGCCATCTTTCTCTTAGCTCGGCGAGACTACGCAAATTAGATCTTCTAATTAGCTTTTTTGGAACACTCCTCGGTAGTACGGAGCTTTGCGTTCTTCACAGACATACATACATACGCATAGCCACACACACACACACACAGAGTTGTGCGTTTCTCGATCGGCTGCTACTGTTCTGTTCGCTGCTCACACGACAAAACTAGATCATTTAGGGTAGACTTAGATCTATAGATCCGGACTCGAGACAAATAGAGACACGACTACGTTCCCGCGGCCGATCGATCGAGACAATTGGACACCGGGATCCAGCGCGATAGATTAGGATCGAGGTCGACTCGCCGTTTTTTATGAAAAATCTTGATACACGGAACATTTAAAACATTTCAAACAATAACTCAAAATTCGTTACGATCAGACTGCGGGTCTCTCTGCGAAACAAGAATTCCCTGCACTTGTTTCAAGAAACAGGAGCCGAAGAGAAATTTGTTTCTTCTTTGAACCCCTTCGACTGTAACATCGAGTCAGGCTCTTACTAAATATATTGTTGTTGTATGGACAATACAGTAAATATAAATTTCCTTGTTCCTCCAAGAAGTTCTGAACGATGAAGAAGTGATCCTTTAAAGTACAATCCCAAATCAACGTTCAAGTCATCCTAAATGGGAGACTTCCATTTATCAAATCCCACTGAAACGCGGAAAATAAAAACGGTATCGATGGAGTGATTTTTCATTCGTCAAATGCCAAATGAAGAAGAGCAACTTCTCGCTCCGTTTCATAATACAGAAGGGTTTGCAAAAGTGAATTAAAGGGCGTGAAAGTAGAGACTTCACCCTTCGTGATGAGTGACGGTTTCTGAATTTCGTGGAGCGGCACGATAAAGTCTAGACTGTCCAAGAATATTAGTGCGTCGAGTCGATCTCGGTCGTCGTTAGCGTGTGTATCTGTAAATACAAGAGAATCTAGAACCGATCTTGTCTAGCGAGCCACCTAGATGAACACCCTAAACCACCACCTGTCACCACCTCATGACCTCCATACGAGAATCTCTAACCGTTTAGTATGTTCGACGTCGGTACATATATTCTATATATACATATATATATATATTTTCTATATATACTAATACTAGAGTAACCCCACCCTTGTCCCTAGCTGCTTTCACAGCCTTGAGAATTGTTCTCGAGAGCAACGAAGCATTCGCGCACTCACGCCCGCACTCACAGTCCGCGAGTGCCTCGTTCTCCGTGTCTCTCGTTGTTTGTCGTAAATTCCATTATGTATGTCCGCATAATCCCGGTAAGTAAATCTCGTAAAACCACCTCTGGAAAAAAATAACCGAGACTCCGAACTGGAAAGGTAGCGACAAACCCTGAACCCTGAACGAAGACTCCGCACCATCTGCCTTATCTATCTGTCTATCTACCTATCACTAACCTCTGTCTGTCTTCTTTTCGACCCCTCGAAGAGAATCGAACCCCAGATAAAAAGAAAAGAACCCGAAACAACGAGACTACTCGGCGGAGTGCATGTGCATGCCCGAGAAGAGACTTTTTTTGAACTGCATGCCTGTTCTGAACACGCGCGCACATGTGCTTGTATACCGTCTATACTCTGCTCCAGTTTCGCTGATTGTTCTTCCCATTTCTTGCCACGCGATTATACGTTTACTGTCGCTCGTCGAGCAAACGAATGCCAACTTAGAACGATGCTGCGGCCAACCCCTTCGTCAAGGTCACCCTCGGTGCCCCACGCTCTCGATAAACAGGAACCCTTAAAGATTCACGCGCTGATCTCCTCTACCTTAATCCCTAAAAATTCCAATGACGAAGACCACTCGGAAGCTGTCCCGAATTGTCCGAAACTGTCTCCAACTGTCCCAAAGCTTGCGATCAGAGGCTCCAATGCCAATTTTACGACTAGAATGTAGACGAACAACCCTAATCCCTAAAATTCCAATGACGAAGACCACTCGGAAGCTGTCCCGAATTGTCCGAAACTCACCAACTGTCCGAAAGCTTGCGATCAGAGGCACCAATGCCAATTTTCTGGCTGGAATGTAGACGAAGAAAACGGTTCAAGGACACAGCTGGAGGGACCTTGGACGCAGGGGTAGGTCGTTCCCGGAGGCAAAAGGCGTCTCGAGTCGAGAAAGATGATTCGTGCGCGCGAGGCGGAAATCGTTAGTACCGAAGGCAAAGAACCGGCTCTTGAACACCCCGACTATCCTTTTAAATATCCTCGACCAAAGTTTCGCTCGTTTGGTACGGTGTTCCCTAATCGACGAGTCTGTTCGTTTAGATGGAGCTTCAGGACGTCGTGGTTAGCGACTCGCGAGCCGGTAGTCTCGAGAGTCTCACACACGCAGCAGAGAGACTTCATCCGCCTGCCCATCCAGCTAGACATCCGTCGCGTTCACCCAGTTTAAGGTACGGTACATACACCCGGATATCCTTGGAATCCTGGCCAGAGATACACGCTTATTCGTTGAATCCGTTCATTGAATCTACTCGTTGGCTTTACTCAATGAATCTACTCGTTGACTTTATCCATTGAATCTACTCGTTGACTTTATTCATTGAATCTAATCGTCGAATCTATTAATTGAATCTACTCATTGGCTTTACTCAATGAATTTACTCGTTGACTTTATTCATTGAATCTAATCGTCGAATCTATTAATTGAATCTACTCGTTGGCTTTACTCAATGAATCTACTCATTGACTTTACTCATTGAATCTAATCATCGAATCTATTAATTGAATCTACTCATTGGCTTTACTCAATGAATCTACTCATTGACTTTACTCATTGAATCTAATCATCGAATCTATTAATTGAATCTACTCATTGGCTTTACTCAATGAATCTACTCGTTGACTTTATTCATTGAATCAAATCATCGAATCTATTAATTGAATATACGCATTGAATCTACATCATTCGGTATATTCTTTGGGTCTATTCATTGAGTCTATTAATTGAATCTGTTCATTGAAGTCTATTCATTTCTTTCCGTAGAAGGCACTCGCCGGTGATGCCCGGGTCGCAGTCGCCGCGTCGAACGAGGAACGATCATCACGCTTACTATCGCCACGATGGACCGGGGTTCAGCGACACGGTCAGCAACGTGGTCGAGCTTCAACGGCACACCCATCATCCACAGTCACATTACAACCATCGGCCCTGGAGGCGAGGTACAAGACAGAAATGATAAGCGAACGGGAACGCGGTGCAACGATACGAGTTCTTTCACGAGCGGGTCCGAGCCGAGAATCTCCTTTCAGCGACTGAATCGATCAAACAGTCTGTACTTAGCCTCTAGATTCACGTTGTTTCATGAACAATGTCTAGGAGTCTCAGTCTCGTCTTTGGAATTGTTTATAAATTGTAATCTAAAATAATTGTGTGGTTAATAGTTCTTTCGGTATAGAAGTTTTTGAAGAATTGAGAGACTAGTTCCTTCTTAGAAAAAACGTTCCTTTGGATCGATTTTCTATCGATCTTCGAGTTTCAGCGGCGAAAATTAATTAATAGAACAGGTAACCATAATTTACTGTCAGAGTTTCGATCGAACCTCTCACAGATAGAAAAACAAAGGAGATTCACAGGCTCGCGGCTCTTTTGAGATACGAATGCCGCTATAAATGGTGTAACTCGCAAGAGGCAGAGGCTCTGTGTCACTCGATGTAATACGTTTCTTCGTTTTGTTCTGTTATGCGCCTACAAAGACTATTACGACCACTGCGACTATTACGACGATGGTAATTTCTTTGGCAACTCCGTTTGAATTCCCTGTTCCGAAGCAATTTTCTTATTACTCACGTACTTCGACTACGATCGTTTGGCTTTCAATCTTTCTCTCTCTCTCTCTATCTCTATCTCTATCTCTCTATATATCTCTTCTATTCTTTTTACACATCAACCAACACACACATACACACAAAAACAAACTTCACAGAGTCACATAACGACACGGAATAGATTGTTGTCTGCTCCACGCGACACCCACACACCCGATAAAACACTAACGAAAGACGAGGCTCACAGTTAGTCGAACGACGCTTGTTCTGATTTTTTTGTTTCTCGAATCTTTCTGTATCTATTCACACGAACGCCACCGTGCACGGGATTAGATACTCGCACACACAGGCTTCCGACAGCGCACCAGCACACTCGGCACACCTACACACGTAGGAGAATGCATCTGTTTCTCTCTCTCTCTTTCTCTCTCAAATTCTATCCCAGGACCTGTAGAATAGACGATTATAGAGTAGCAAAGGACATGGCAACAGTTGTAGAACGAGCACGATCCCTGCAACACAACCGCGAAATCCGGAATAGAAAGAGAAAGCATTATTCGAAAGACATCCCCTTAGAAAAGTGGCATGTGACTCGTTGGTGCGCCGATTGGTCGGATCGACCAGCGACGATTAGAACCGTCCCAGCATGACATTGAACCCGTAAAATGCACAAGAACTGCACTATCACCTGAACGGTCTACTCGACCGACTATCTCGAGATTTTAGGCTTGAAACGGTTCCGAAAACACTGGGTCTTCAAGGTTATTGCATACGAAATATCGGATCTCAAACAGTAAAATTAGAGAGACATGGCGAAGGTTCTCCAGAACCGTTTCAAGAACCGTAGTCGATACCACGACAGTTTTCAAGCCCCGCTTTAGGTGCTCTTATCTTTTGGTGCTCTGATCTACAAGGGTATAGCTAGTCGTAGATACCAAGGACGTTCAACACGATAGCTAGCAATATCTCTCGACCCTCTTCCTCGTATTCCTGTCGAACGGCGCTCGGCATCCCCTTTCGTATCGCAGATAGCGTCTACCCGTAGGTCTGAGAGTTTAGGCTAGAGGCTGAATAGGGAACGCACGAGGCCACTTAGGCCGTCTGTCCAACGATAAATCACCTCAGGGAAGTGTACACGACGAAGTACTGAAGTCAATTGATAAAAGACATCAATATTGCTGTCGTCGCAAACGCGTCTCTGCTTCCTGTACAGGGTGTCACAAATTTATATAATTATATCATACAATTTCCTACACAACGAGTTAGCTTATTGCTATGAACTATGAAATGGAAGAATGTTATAAACGGAGAGGTGTTTCAAAATATTAAATGAACTTCAACATCATTTTTTAAGACAACGGTTGAGTTCCTCTCACGAAGTTGGTCCCCATGACCAGTAGAACACGATTCAAAAAATTGGTTTCTTTTATCTGGTTTTTCACGTTCAAGGTTAATTTTGTGGGGGGTTATGTCATTTTCGACTAAATCGGGGGTATAGAATCGCGCCGTGCTATCCGCGACGTATAATTTTGGGACACCCTGTACATTTTAACGAGGCACAAGTGGAAGGTGTGCGTCTCTGACGCGACGCATCGTGGACAGAAGGTCTTCCATTATCCAGAAACAATAACAACTTGTTTCGTCAGGTCCGTGGAGCGCGACGACGAGTCCTGCCAGGACCCCCAGTCCCATTCGCCAAATCGAGCACGGTCGACATTACGGGACGACCAGCCTGGAGCAGCGTTCGAGAAGTCCCAGCCCCATAGGCGGCCGGCAGCCCGCCCACCCGCACCAGCATTATCATCGGCATCATCCCCATCAGCACAGTCACCCGGTGCTAGCGACCAGGAGGGAACCTCGTCGTCGATTGCCACCGACGCCAAACAAACCTCCGACCCTGCAGCTCAAACCGACGAACATCAACTTCCCGAAGCTGAACGCGTCCCCGACCCACGGGCCCCATATGATGAGTGGGCCCCACGTGTCCTTGCCGCCAGGCATGCATCCAGCGCCACCTGGTTTCGTGCCAGGCATGCAACCGAGCCATTGTCCGCTCAGCTTCGAACAGGCCGTCGCGATTGGGCGCGGGGGCCGACTACTGCCCAGCCCGGTGCCCAACGGGTACAAGCCGCAGCCGCAGGCTAAGCAGAGGACACCCAGGTGAGGCCCTGTCAATCTATCATGCGTCCACGAGAAGACGACACAGAGAATATCGTAGGTATCTATGACCCACTGTCTGATATCCCCACTGATGTCTCCACTGATGTCTCGCTGTCCCTTCAGAACCTACAGTCCCCACTCGGATGACGTTGACGCTAGAACAACCGAGCCCTAAACGAGACCGATGTGTTTGCACTACCGGCCAAAAGTTTGGAATCACTTGCTGATTTTTGTAAAAATCTTATTAAGGGTTACGTCACCCCGAGGCGGCCGAAATTACATAAAAGTTTACGAATTTTTTTCTCCAAAAGTACGAATGTGACAATTATTTTATTACGATACATGGTTAGGGCATACATTGAAGGATATATAGTGTAAATTTTATATAAAAATATTTTAAAAATGACGGAGTTATCCGTTGTCCCGCAACACTCCTCCGTTAGGGCGCGCGCAGACGGTGTAAGTGATTCCGCAGTCCACGATTATCAGAAACAAAAAAAGTAATGATTTTATTGTTCCTTGATAAATTGCCTACCGTGTAGCCTAGGGGTTTTAAGAAAAAATCATTTTTGTAGAAATACGAGGAAAGTGAAAATGAACATTCAATTTTTTTACCAAAAAAATCAAACTTTAAACGATTGTTATAAATAATTGGGATATCGTATCAAAAAAAATCCTACGCTACACGATAGAGAATGTTATTAAAATTATATATATCAAATTTGATGGAAATCGGATGTATAGTTTCCGAGATTTCACTTACACCAGTTATAAAAATGTAGTTTCGAGAAAAACGCAAAAGAAGGAAAAGTGCGACTTGGAAACGCCACCTACGTGCTCGGAAACGGCGACTGCCGCACGAACTTCTAAGCACTGTAACTTCGCTATTTTTGGGAGGTGCTGCATCTACCATGGCTTAAATTATTCCCTGAACTCTAAATTAAAGGAAAATTAAAAATTTTAAAAATCGATTTTTTTTAAAACTCAGGGTGGCGTAACCCCTTAAAAAATATTAACTAGTTGAATAATATTCCTTAACAGATTTCAGCATTTTTTGAATGAAGATCTGAAATCTTTCCGTCGTTTTGACAGGCTCGGTAGGTCTAGTGTTGAGAGGGAGGTCTTGGAGATCCCCTGTTCCCCCACTGTCACATCTCTCCCTTCTTCTTGTGGACGAAGAGTACTCCCTTCACCTTGATCTTTGTCTTCTCCTGGTTCTCCGCACTCGATCTGTCCACCACTTTATCCTCCCTAACCACCAATTTTCAATTTCACCTTTTCCATCGATTTGTTTTCGCTTCGCATCAAAGTTAATTTTATTAGCCCTATAGATTGAACCCCTATAGAACCCCGGTCATGTTATCCCACCCTCATTGGACTAGCATGGCTTAGAGAAGGACAGTTGCTAGAAAGAAGACGAGTGAAAGGAATGCGGATCGTATTGGTCAGAATGGAAGGGCACGCCAACGATTGCCATACTAATCGAATCGGTGGGGATAGAGAGTAGCCTTGCCTTTGTGCCGTCTCGCTAGTCTTCTTTCCAGCAACGCACAGTAGATAACGAGTTAAAGATTAGAATTTCGATACTCCGCTTGCGATTCTGAACCCCGCCCGAGATTTCACTCCGCGTAAAGACGTCCACGATTTAACCCCTTGCCCTACGATTTATTTTACGGTATCAGTGATTAGAACTTTCTTTGTAGTTCGTAATTTCCTAATAAAGTTTTATGTCTATTGTATGGCTACATGTTCTCTATAATAACTATACATTAACGAAACCAAAATAGAATTTCATCTCGGTTTAAAGGAAATTAATAACATAGATATATTTATTACAGTTAGGAGCAAAACTGATCACACACATTTTAAATCAAAATAACTATTTTATGAATGGACCAAACGGCTTCACTTTCTCTGTAAGGCTAGAAGAATTAGTTTACTGAAAAATATGTTGAAAAAATGCATTTTGTCGGAATTGTGTAGAACAATAGTAAAAATTGATTTTTACGACTGTTTTAGCTGGGCCAATAACGAATATTTAAAAGATGTGTTTGGTCAGCTTGATAAACTATATACGCTCCGAAAATTTCATTGAAATTGGTTCATTGGTTTACGAGTTATAAACGATAAAAAGTGGTAAAAATTGAAATTTTTCAAGATTTTCGGCCTTTTTACCACTTTTCATCGATTATAACTCGCGAACCAATTAACCAATTTCAATGAAACTTTCGGAGCGTATATAGTTTATACAAGTTGACCAAACAAATCATAAAAATCAATTTTTACTACTGTTTTTCACAATTCCGACTAAATGCATTTTTTCAACATATTTTCTAGACGTCATTTAGTAAACTAATTCTTCTACCCTGACAGAGAAATTGAAGACCAAACGCGGTCCATTCACAAAAAAGTTATTCTGATTTAAAGTAAATGTGATCGGTTTTGCTCCCAACTGTTGTTCTTTGTTCAGAATCTTCGTGACGAGTCTGACGCGATATTGTAGGGCAAGGGGTTAACGACGATGAAACAACCTTTAAAAGACGATTCGTTTATGCGAACAGGTCGAGACACTCGGACAGCGACGAAGACGACTGGTGCTAGCCAAAGTGGGACCCTGGACGGTGGTCCGGTGACGTGGACGCCCCCAGGCGTCTTTGGGTTTGCGCGTGAATCTTCCAACGAGGGAGGGCGCATGCATGCATCGATCGAGGAGGATGATCCCGTTATCGAACAGGAGATGGTGAACTACCGTGATCGACTGTCTTGGAAGGGAGCTCGGGAACTGTGGATCGGTGTCGATCTAATCGGATCGACGATCACGTAACGAAGGTTTCAGTTCCGCGGGTCGGAAGGTGTACGCGTTTGGATTCGGGGCGAGAAGAAAATAATCGACTGGACAGAAAGAGAGAGAGAAACGAGTCGAAACGAAACAGAATCGAGTGCTGCAGGTGTGTTCGTGTACACCTGAAGGATGAACCAAGCAGTCGAGATTCGTCCGGAGACACAACAGAGAAAGACAGAGGGGAGAGGAGGCAGAGAGAGAGAAAGAAAAGAGAAGAGAAAATGACGCTAGAAAAGGTCGACGGAGGTTTTTCCCTTCGAAGAGGAAAGAGACCGACGCGATCGAACCGAGAGCAACATCGGATGATCCGTTACAGGGGGACAACTGATAGACAGAACTTGTACACACGCATATACACACATATATTCGCGCGAGTAAATAAGAAAAAAAACCATACATGAGCCTCACACACGCGCGTAATTACGTACATACGTGAACCGGGATTCGAGCATCGTCGGAGGCAACATCATCGAATAGACAAGAGTGTGCCGCGGGTAACGACGATGTCGAGACGTCGACGTCGACGTCGCGCAACGTGTCGACGGGTGTCTCGGTTCCGCTAGAGACGTCTTCGAGAGTGCGCAAGGGAAGACGCGCGTCGGATAAACGACGAAGCGCCGGACGCTCCGTATATACATAATATACATACTACATACTTTCCCTAATTTTCACTGCGATATAAATCTTTCTTTCGTCTCGAACTTCGAAGCTTCCTCCGCTGTGTGCTTTTTAATCGACGGACCGAGCCGAGAGGAGGATCCACTTTTTATACGATTATACGGTCGAGCGTCCGCTTCGGATTTCTCTACGCGCGGACTCGCCGATTTTTCCACGGCTGTGCCGAGCTCTGCTCGTTGCGAGGACCCGCGAAACGCGTTCGTCGACTCACGATAAGCCCCCGTTTGCAATTTTGTTCGCGAGCCAGTTCCTCGGAGAGACGGATGCACCGGCGATGCACCAACGAGAACGAGGACTCGGTGCAGTCTCGATTCTCCGACGAACGAGCTCCGAATCTCGAGGGAACGTTCCTCGTTTCATCGAGACGCGGCGATAAAACGAAAAGAGATCGCGTCGAGACCAAGAAGACATTCGTTCCCGAGTGTTGACAGTGTCGAGACGAGGGTTCTCGCGACGGTGTACCGGTGTTTCTTTTCTCTTGTTTCGCGACAGAACACACAAGACCCGAGTCGCTGTTCGGTAGCTGGTCGATCGATAGGATCGCCGGTTAGGTTAAAAAGAAACGGGACTGACACTCGAGGCCGCTGAACGATACATCGAACTAAATACGTAGGAATTTTTACTGAGAAAAAGCCGTATTCTATTGTATCGTAAGAAGTACTCGTTATTCCGCCGATGCTTTCTCGTGGAAAGAGAGAAAAGAAAGAAGCGCGCACACCGAACCGCTGGACAGAGAGAGAGAGGAAGAACACGTGTGTCTGTTCCATCGGGGACAAACCGGTTATGGGATTATTCGTTTATGTATGGCGGCGTTTCGACGATCTCCGCGCAGACGAATTTTGTGACGAGAAAGAGATATCGGGTACGGCGTGTTCCAGGGCCGATTGATCGCGTTCTCGAGAAGAACGAAAACACATATTCACGAGCACTTGTAAATTACCTCATAACTTTCGACTACGGGAGAGAAAGCGTATGTATGTGTCTGTGTGTGTGTGTGAGAGAAACAGAGAGAAAGAGAGAATGGGAACGCGAGAGAACGAGATTGAAAGAGCGTGTGCAAGCAAGAAGAACGTTTTCGCCGTCGCTGCTGAAACTATACCGTTTAACTGTCACAAAACCTGCGAGAGAAACGAAATTAAATGAATTCCCAATAACTAATTATTACCGCCGCTAAACGAGAGAACGTAAACCTACGGCTACTACTATTAAATTACTTAAAATTACTATACCGCTACTTACCGCTATTAACTATTACTAAACTACAAAATTTACTACCACTACTTACTACCGCCATCGATACTACCGCTACACTAACTATTACTACTATTTACTACTGCAACTACTACTACTACTACTACCATTGTTACTAGCGATTACTACCATTCTCACCGGGTACAACAGCAACAACAACAACAAAGACAACAAACACCACCACCACCCCCACCCCACCAACGACACCTCTACTATCGCTGCTGCTGCTACTGTTTCTATTACTACTATTACTACTACTACTACTACTACTACTACTACTATCACTACTACTACCGCTGCTACTACTATTACTACTACTACTACTACTATTACTACTACTACTATTACTACTACTACTATTACTATTACTACTACTACTACTGCTACTACCACTAAACTACTATTACTACGATTACTGTTACTAATAGTATTATTATTACTACTTTTACTAACGCTACGATTACCGAAACGTTTTATTAATGATTACCAAAAAAAAAACCATTGCTACTACTGTTGTTACTACCACTGTAATTGTACGATTAAGGTGAACGAGGAGAATCGGGAGGAGGCATCGATCAATCGATACACACGTGCCCACACACATACACCAGCTACACGTAGAGACAAGGGTGCGAATACACTAGCAAGCGACATGTCACATCTTTCGGCGAGAACGACTCTCGTGTAAACGTCTCTGAGAGCGCAAGAATATATTTATAATTAGACTGTAGACTCTATTCATTCATGGCGGGAATAGAAAGATTTCAACGGTTAAAAAATTTCGAAAAGTGTCTTATCTCCAGCTGGTCGAAATTTATGAATCGAAACATTTTTGTTTTGCCACGAAGATCCACAATCTATTTATAACATTTGCGAGCACGTGTGCACTGCAAGTTGCTCTCGGAAGAAAATGTGGCAACTTGCTCGCTGGCGTACTGAAAATCCTGAAACCACACGAGCACAGGAGCTAGACACGCGCGAGTCGAACACTTCGAGTCCGCTTCATCGATCTTAACGATAACAAACGATCGTTGTACGTGTACCCATACGATCTTGTGCGTGCGCGCGCGTGTGTGTGTGTGCGTTTATGTGTATAGAGAATGTATCGTATGAGTACACGTACCACGTGTACACTGAAACACGCGACACATGCATACAGCGAACACAACTCACAAACACACACACACGTTACGTATAGAAAAGACACAAAACGCAGAGGATACAAATGGAGCGTGCGTAGCAGAGCGAGTCGGAGTTCTGTAATTATAATAGAGACAAAACGGACGAGTTTCGGAGGGAGAAGAAAATAAATACAAAAAAAACACTTGTAACATACTGCCAATCGTAACCGGGGGGTATTTCAAGCGGAAACACACGCGACATACATAAATGTATATAAGGGGGCCGGATCAAGGGAATGGAACGAGGAAAATAGAGGAGAACGAAGAGAGAGAGGTGTACGTCTTTTTTTTCCGCGGGCGCGTCGTGAAACATACACACACATACGGGACGCATCCACGCGTAGGCGGGTGCGTTCGTTAATGTCGAGAGAATGAGAATCGAAAGCGGAATGTTTTTTGTGCGAGAGCGGCGTGGAAACAATGGAACGAACGGTTCTGAGAAAACAAAAAAACGTATGGAGATCGAGCGTAACAATCGTTTCACGCCCGCCCTGTCATGTTACGTCTTTTGCGTGCGTGGATCTCGACTGAACGGTAATTAAAGAGCGGAGAACCTGCCTGGAACTGGCGATCAGCCTGTTCCCATCGATTTAGTAGCGAAAACGGGGAGAGACAGCGAGTTAGGCGAACGCATTTATGGTCGACGCGGATCGAGGTTCTCGGCGATTCATAGGTGGAAGCTGGCTGGATAAAACTCTGTTCATCGTGTGTTTCAAACGTGAAATTCACTCGGAAAGATTTTAGTGTTTGATGCGTTAGAGTTTTTAATATTGAATTGATACGATTTTACGATGGGAGGACCATTATAAGTTTCATCGTGTTCAATGAAACCGTTCGCTTAACGAGTTTGGTCCGACTTGACAAGGTTTCGTTCAGCCAGTGCAGTTTGGAGGATTTCCGGATCGTTTCGTCGTTCGCGTGGGACGAAGTCTCGCGTCGGAATGAAACGAAAGAAAAGCGAGCAATGGCGCGGAAAAACCACCGAGAATCTCGCGAGTCCGGTCGAGGCGTGGTCGTTCTCCCTTAAGTGCTTTATAAACTCTCGTATTTCGTACCGTCGCGTTCAAACACGTCGCTGTAACGAGGATACTTAAGTATAATAAAAGATCGAGAAACTGAGAATGAGGTATATATATATCTGCTGATTCAGGACCGAAGACGCTCGGTTACACGCCGACGCTTTTCCTTTCGTTCGCGCGAGTACTCTCGTCATTCTTACCTCTGTTTTTCGTTGAGTTTAACGCATTGCCGAACCTTATTGTGGCTTTAGCAGCAAACAGTTTCCAAAAACAATCATAAATTATACAAGGTTATTAGACTGCGGATCTTCATGCAAAATCTTGTGTCTCGATTTTAATAGGTTGACAGTATTGCCATGATATTCTTGAATTTTCATTTCCCCTGTTTTAAGCATCGACTACTAATGTTTGTTATGAATGCATAAAATCAGCAGTTACAGTTAAGTATTCGACTTAAATTCGACAGAGAAATTTTACGAAATAAAAATATTCTTGCTAGCAATCCTTTCGTGTTCTCTCGAAAAGAACAATGTTGATTCAGGTATGCCAGGTAAATTGCAATTGATCGGGATCGGTAGCGGCAATGCGTTAAAACGTACGGATGATTTCCGTGACCTTGGCTCGATCGCTCTTCGGTTCCAGGGGATCGCGCGCTTTTGCCGATCGTTTGCGACGAACGCGAGCGTGTTTTCGTCGGAGGCCGTAGGCGCGAATGGGGATGGGATATTATTAAACAAACAAAAAAAAAATGTTTTTCTGTGATAAATCCAAAGAATCTAGCCAGATCGGCGTCGCCGTCGCGCCGATAGACAATTTTCTAGCCTCGGGACGCGTTTGCATCGATGTCAGAGAGTGTGATCCATGGAGAGAACGAGAGACGAACGATTGTGTCTTCGAGCAAATGTTGAACTGCGTGCGACTGACGAATCTCGAACGAACGAACAAAAAAATAAAAGAGGAAACAACAATATCGAATGTGTCGTGGTTAAAACCACGGGAGGGGGGGGGGAAGGGGTGTCCCATACGTTCGCGATCGTGACTGTGTGCGTGTGAGCGAAAGGAAGTTAGGGGGAGGTATCTTTGAAACCTTACAACAAACTCTTTAGCGTCGTAACAGAAGCAAGCATATGACCAAGTTCTTAAACGATGACATTAGCGGTAAACCATTTAGCTCTTATCGGAAAACGAGGTGAACAAAAAATGATCTAGCTCTAACTCGAGGAGTACATACGTATAAATGTAATTTATAAACTCTAGCGGTAAAAATACAAAACACGGAAAACACAACTCGCTCGAACGCGGTCGATCGACGCGGACAAAAGCGAGGAGACCGCGACGCGAATTTTTTCGTCGAGGAACGGTGTCCGATCACGGTTATTTACGGGACTGCAATTAAATGGAGAAGAACTATCGAGACGAAGGGTGGAAATTCAGAAGAAGAATCTGGAGGGACGATGACGATTTTTTCGGATCGAAAATGGCCGAGGATCGACCGGAAACCGTCCGTTCTCCCGGGACCGGAAGTCATCGTGTTCACCGAGGTCGAGGACGCTTAATTCTCGAGATGATTCCCGGGATCGAGTCGGACTACAAAATCGAGGAATCGACCAAGAGGAAGAAGAACCGGCCGACTATCGTCTCGTTCGCACGTCGTGGATCAGAGACCGATCGAATAATGCTCGGAAAGTATAGTGAACGTTGAACCGCCAACGAATAACCGCGAGTGTTCTCTCGCGACGCGCCGGATTCGATCTCGACCGGTCCTCGGATATATATATAAATGGGAAATGGGAAATCGAAAAATCGTTTCTCGGACCGAATCCAATGTGCGATTTCATTACTTGCATTTATTTATAATAATAACGATATAGGGGGCAGGAATGAGAGGAGGATCGAAGCGGATTCAAGGAGTGAAACACACACGAGGTCGCCGTAAATGGAGTAACACACTACGATTAAGAGTTTTTCTACTTATCTATACATATTATATATATAAATACATATACATATATAAATAATATACATATACGTATAAATATGCACACGTGAAAGACACGCCGCGCCGGTATATGCATCCGATATTTATGTATTTATGCATATATGCAGGGCGGCCTGGGCTTTCACGGCCGAACGCTGTCTATCGATCTGAATCGGAACGAAATGTTATGGAAATGTGGGTCTTTTCAAGCTTCGTTGCAAATTCTAACGAAAATGTTACCGTGTGTGTTAAACAACTGCCCAAATCTTTAATAATCTGTAGACTACGGATTTTATGCATTTATAAAAGAAATCGATTGATCAAATACATACAAACGTATAAAGGCATTAATGGAATTCAATGAATGCTGGAATTTCGGATTTATTAAAATTGTTATCAGAGGAAATGCATTTTTATTATGACTTCTGTTTCTTAGCTGATCAAATTGAATGATCTACCCTGTACTTAACACATTTATGTACCGAAAGTCTATGAGTAGATAATAAAATAAAATAAAATCATCTTTCGATGGTGCTCATGAAATTGTTAGGTTATATTATGGTGAGGTTCGTAATTGAAGATTTTAAAAAATCCTCAGTCATGGGACTCATTCCAAATATTATGAGAAGTGTCCCTACCCATTGTTTCATTGTTCCAACTAATTTCGCATTTATCGATCTTGAAAAGACCCACGATCGAATACCGTTTTTTTGTCCGAATATACGGACGAGGTTCGGCCGCGAAACCCCGGGAAACCCTGTGTATGTATATATATATGAGTACGTGTGTGTATATGTATAAATATATAAGATAGAAGCTGGGTACGAACGAATAATAACGAGACCGTAATAATATTCACGCCGAGACTCGCCCTGTCGATAATAAACGATTTGCAACGCGAATAACGAACGAAAGACAGCTGGATAAACGAGAAAAGGGGCGACGAAGGATGGAGGAGGGGAGAAATAAGGGAGGAATAAATATGAGAAATAAACTTCGTCACTAGATCTCTCGGCTCGTCGACGAGCCGGAGCTCCGTAGAGTTTCATACTTTTGCAAATAATCGAAATCTCGTCGATACACTAATTACAGCGATATCTCTCTCGCTCTCTCTCTCTCTCTCTCTTTCTCTCTCTGCGTAGGACAAACGTAGCGTAGGAGGGGCTCGAAGGGTAGATTCATGGATCCGAGGTTTTTATCTTTACTTTCGTCTTTTTGCGGTTGCTTTCGAACAGGCTCAGACACGAGTATGATCGAGTCTGATGGAACCGCGACGATTTTCGAACGAGCTTCGCGAGATCGACACCGAATTGTCGTCGATAGATCGTCCGATCGAGAACAGAGCGTGATTTTTGCGCGAATCGACGTGTAGGGTTCTGTACAGACAAAAACGAAAAGGATAAGATCCGCAACGTGCGGATCGAGATCAAGAAGATACGCGACGGATCGTTTAAACAAGAGTTGCCTTAATATTAGAAAAACATGTTCACAAAACTACCATTGCACGGCCGAGAAGGCAGGTTGATCCTTCGTTAGATCACTGTCACGATCGAGATCGATTTCTTCAGGCTGTTCGGAAACGAGATCGCAGAATTTGTGGATTCGTGCTCTGTTCTTCGCGAATTCAATTTCTCCGGTAACTATTAATTATAAAAGCGATTTAAAAGAATGGGAGCCAGGAAAGTTTTTGTTCCTTTACTAAAATGGGGATAATCCTGGTCGTGTCCAGTTCTAACAATAAGGTGGTTTACAATTGTGCTTGTATCTATGTTCGATTTCTACGGTTGTATAAAAATATAAATGTGAATGTGTGTAGATCTAAACGTGTCACCTGTCCATTACGTCTAATTTCTACCGCGACCATTCTGGAACAGAACAATTTGAATTTGTTCAGCAAGTAGATCGTATCAACGATTTGTTTGGGGCACGATTCGCGAAGAAGAGCGCAAGAGATCGAAAGGAAAGTGGGAAAACTAACAAGAGAAATCAGTATAAAACTGGAAACGGTTAGCAACAAAACGAAACGAGAAGGGACATCGATCGCGCAACTTCCAGGCAACAATTGCGATAGACTGCGGACGTTCATGCGAATTTTCGACTACGATTTGATTTCCCGTAGAGCTAGCTCCCAGGGACGAGCTATTTCCTAGCACAACTCTGCAACTCGCAATCTTTTCAACCTGTAGGCACATAAAAATGCGCAGTTTACTTGTTTCTCGAGAGAGTCCGCGAATTAAAGTGCAAATGAGGACAAATGCGGGAGAGAACGAGGAGGAATGCGTGCGAGTGCGAATGATCGAAAGAACCGGGACATTGGCGATCGAGAGAGAGAGAGAGAGAGAGAGAGAGAGAGGGATATGGAATTCCGTAGACCCGTTTAATAGTCGCGCGTACCGTTGTTATATACGTTGTGTAAAGAGGGAGAGAAAACAAGTGGTAAAATCCCATTGAAAGCTTTAACTTTGACTAAACTAACTTTAAAAAGGGTATAATAGGGGTGTAACGCAAGCGAGTGCTGCTGCCAGTTGCGTGAATGGCGGACGATTGCCGATTGACTTTGCGCGAGACTGTCGCCGACAATCGAGTCGGGAATCGATTCTGTTCAAGTACGATCTACAACGAAGGTGCGAACGATATGTGTGGTGCATTAAATATCGCCACCAGAATTTCCGACTGAAGAATACAATGAAGAATAAGTATGTTCAACGTGTAACAGTATCTCTTCCTTCGACGATTTTATTAAGTCGAACGCAGAACGATTTTTACGTATTCGAAAACTGAAAAACGATGGAAAAACATCCGGAAATTCCGGTGGTGCTAACGATTATGCGCCGACAGTGCAATCTACCTCCGAATGCGCCTCCCGATTCGATTCCCCCTTGGCCCGTTGCCATTTTGCACAACCACAATAATTAAAAACTTTCCTCTGCGAAAATTTCTCATTTTCCGTTGATTACTATCGAGAAAAGAGACGAAAGAGACGAATGACGATAGTGTAGATTCTGTTTGGAATTATTATCACAAGTCTGACTCGATTATGGCTACGGGTTCGAATATCAGGGGAGACGGTAACCGGTTCGCGCAATATCCCGGCAATCTTCGCGTTACTGTACACTTACTGTATATTACTTATACATATATACATAAATATATACATATATACATATACATAGGCGTATGCATACGTGAAAATGCAGAAGGAACACTTGTTTTTCTCGGGGCGAGAGAGAGTGAGAGAGAGAGAGAGAGAGAGAGAGAGAGAGAGAGAGCAGGTCCAGCGCAGATTCTACCTTTATACGTATTCCACCTGTCCGCGCCACGTCGAGAACGCGAACAGGATCGATAAGAGTGATAACGACGTTTAACCTAATAACCAGGAGACGTGAATTAAATTAAATTGCTGGATAGAAGGATTTAGCCCTTTGAAACTTGAAAATAATATGGAAAAGTACCATTATTCGTGAATCTTTTGTTAGGCACATAATTAAATTTACAGAACATCAGCAATTAAATCGTCTGTATGCGAACATTCATCGTCAAAGGGTTAAACGTATCTCACCTGCATCTGAATTATATTCTTTTACCAATTTTCTGAATCTACTCTGTGATCGATATTGATCCTGTTACAAAATCCTGCTAAAATCAAGCTTCGACCGCATCGTCTGCAACCGGAAGTCAAAGTGTACTCAGATTCCGCCGTCCAACGGTGAATTATCTTATTGGATGTTCGAGATTTAATTATCTTGCTTGACGATGAAAGATGCGTGATTCAACTTGGTTAGCGGGTTAAACGAGCAGAAACACGCGGCGTGCGACCATAGATCTGCGAACGGTGGTGTAGCAGTCGTTCGCGGAATGGTGTTGCGAAAACCTGGGGCCAGAATCGGCGATCGGCGATCGGGAATCCTCGTTTCCGGGGTTCGCAGGCTTGCCGTGACGCAGACGTTCGATTGTATTAATTCCTTGTTCTCTCCGCACATGAGAACAGAATGTTTTTCCGCATCTGCCAGCAAGTGAGGCCCTCGTGCGCCGCGAGAAGCGATGCAAATAACGGAACGAACAAAAAAAGAAAGACAAACAAAACTAATAACAGAAAACGATACAGCTCTCGATTTATTCATTGAATCTACGAAATAACGAAGAAAAAGAAAACTACAAAAACGACCGGTTCGGTGTCGAGCGTGAATGTAAGAGCGAAAGCGAGACGCGAGCGAGAACGATTATAGAACGAGAGTACACGACCGTAAACGTGATGCATCATTACTTATGTATTATGCAGTAAAAACGAGAGAGAAGATACCTACCTTATATATATATATAAATATATAAATATTATATATACATATATGAGCGTATACCATGTATGTATATATACATATATACATAGTTAGTTCAATTTGCAAATTAGTGTGTATCGTCGCTTCGAAATGCCCAGTCATTACTCGCCAGAATCCAAAAACCCAACAACCGATTTCAAGTTCATTCTTTTTTTAAGGAAAACCAATAAAATAATGTGTTAAAATAATCGATCTTCTGTGGTTATTCGAGGGTAAGCACCTTGAGCCTTGTAGTCATCCAATTTTCACAGGCCCGCACTCCAAATTCTTCGAGCTCGTGTATCAAGTTATCCTATACCTTTATTTTCTTAAATTATTATAATAGAACACTATAAAATTTCATTACGTGCGTAGAATTTGAAAGCGCCGCCAAGGGCGAATTAAATGTTTCTAGAATCAATCTGTGGGAACAGCAATTGCTGATTGCGGTTTTTCAGTTTCTCAACTCGATCTCGAGTATTTCTTTCTAAGACTAATTGTAAGTGTCTGTATGAGGCGTAATTGTCCGTGCCTTTAACGGGTGCTCAAAACTGACAATGCTTTAAAATCTGTCTTCCACGGACACATACCTTGCAAGCTGCAAGCCACCGACGAGTTACTATTAAAAAGTGCCAGCGCACAACAGAGAGACAGAATTTTATATCTCGTCTCTACTTGCAGTTTGCATTGCTTTGACGCCTGACTTTTTCTGTGCTTTTGATTCTTTCAGAAACGCTAGAGCTGCACCAAATCGATCGGAATCTAACCTGTTCGTCGTTAGCATGGACTACAACCTAGTTGTCTACATTGGTAAAGACTAGAACCCATTGGATTCTATGTTGTATGAGATGTGTTCCTATCACAAACGTGAAGTATAAGACTAACAAGATTAGTACAGACATTGTATCATTTCGGTGCACATTTTATGTATGACTCTACAATGAATAAATAAAGACTATGTATTGAGAAGAATATCTGTGTATTATATTTATTCAACCATCAATTTTTCCCGCACGTCCGACTTTTATAGTTGAGTTGTACTACTGAATTTTCGTTCCACCTCCTTCGATATCATATTCTCCTAATACTTACTCAATTTTCGAGATTTTCGAAAATTTTCGACAATTTTCGACCGTCTGACTTGTCGTTGACTTATACTACTGAAATTCGTGCCACCTCCTTACACATCATATTCTCCTAATACAAAACTCGATTTTTCGAAAATTTATCGAAATCCTCGAAAATTGAATTTGTATTAGGAGAACATGATGCACAAGGAGGTGGCACGAATTTCAGTAGTACAAGTCAACCACAAGTCAGACGGCCGAAAATTGGCGAAATTTTTCGAAAATCTCGAAAATTGAATTTGTATTAGGAGAACATAATGTGCAAGGAGGTGGCATGAATTTCAGTAGTATAAGTCAACCACAAGTCAGGCGGCCGAAAATTGGCGAAAATTTTCGAAAATCTCGAAAATTGAATTTGTATTAGGAGAACATGATGCACAAGGAGGTGGCACGAATTTCAGTAGTACAAGTCAACCACAAGTCAGACGGCCGAAAATTGGCGAAAATTTTCGAAAATTTTTGTATTTATACTAGGAGAGTTCTATTTTCAAAGTTTTCGAAAAATTTTCGAGATTTCTGGATTTATAGATATCTTCTAGATTTTTCCATAATTTCTGCAGGGTGGCTAGTAAGAACACATTATAACTTGTAGTAAAAATATTCTTTATTTACTACCTTAACATTACAATTTTAAATGTATATCATACATATAGTGTAGGAAAATATTTCTATAATTAATTTTTCTGAAACTGTGTGATTCTACCGGACAGCTGTGCACCGTGGCAGAATACGAGACTAGTCGTGATCTGACGAAGCTCTTAGGCTCTGTAATAGAAAGAACAAATTTGTTTAAATTTATTCAATCAGCCATCAAACAATAAATCCGAAATAATAGAAAATAAAAAATTAATCATTCAGGTTGAATGTAAACTCAAAATTAATTTAAATTAAAATTAAATAAACTACATTTCAAGATGAAATTATCGTGAAAAGGCAACTACACTATTCAAAAATAACGGAAATCTAAATAAATAATTTTGATCCCCATTAAGAGGATGAAACAAGGAAACGGAACGCACCACGTAACTTTCGTGCACTTTCTGTGTCGGCGATTACACGTGACGCAATAACGAAGTAATGAAACTCACGTGTGTTCACTTTCATTGTCATTATACTAATGAAACCGAGGCCGAACACTTGGGTCCGCAAGGGTCACAGGCACGGTGCGACAGTGGGGTGGCTACCCTCAAGAATTTTTCATTGATGAAGAGAAGCGAGAATTGTCCCCACGTTCCGAGAATTGTCCCACTAATGTACATTGGTATATTCTCGGAACTGTCTATTGAGACAGGGCGACAAGTGACGTCACGATTCGTACGATAGGCGGTTTCTGTGTATGATTAAGAAATGAGAAAAACCGCGACGCCCAATGTCACGTCCAGTGGTTCAGCCGTTATTAGTAATTGATGAAATTAATCATGTATATTATATATTTTTTGAATTTCTTCTTGTAATTACTCTGCTAATGATGCACGGGGGGAAAATATCAAATATCATAATGAATATCATAATTAATATTTGATATTTTGTTTCCCGTGCATCATTAGCAGAGTAAATACAAGAAGAAATTCAGAAAATATATAATATACATGACTGATTTCATCAATTACTAATAACGGCTGAACCACTGGACGTGACACCAGCTATTAGAAAATACATATTTAGAATATGAGAAGTATGAGAAGTATGAGAAACTTCTTTTAGAATTATAAAAGAAGAGAAAAACTGAAATAGATATAAGCTTATGAACCTTATTAGAAATTAAAAGCCCAATATTTTTAATGGCTGATAGTTTTAATATCATAAAAATATGTAGTTCACCTCTTAAGCACAGTCCTCTGATAATAATGATTTTATTAATCTATTAACATTCGTAAAGAATAATTACTAAAGCAATTCAATAGCTTACATTGATCTAACTGTTAATCTAACTGTGTTGTTCAACATATTTCTGTTTCCATAGATCGATTCTTGGAACATTTATGTATAAAAAGGGGTGAGAAAATAATTCTCGTTTATGAAATATTTAAAAATTCAAAATTGAGGTATCTCATGTGAAATTTGAAGTAGGAATTGCTGATTTTCCTAAAATTATGCTTCAATACTTTCTTAATTATGTACAATATTTTTAGAAATTTTTTGTCCTCGAGTTTTGCTTTTAATATTTTAAATCTTAAAAGCCAACACTAAACATCGTCTGAAATATCTGCTGAATTTGGAATACGTTCGGTGCAGAATGTAACAATTCATGGTAATCAATATGGTTCCGTGACGATTTGCCTTCTCACCGACGGGAATCTCCTCAGTGGCCTTCCGCACCGGCGAGATCACGTCGATGGCCTTCTGTTAATTACTCCAGCCAGAATACACCCTAGAGGGCGTAAGGAAACACCGAATTATTCGAGTGACACGATCGTCGGTGTGCAAGCTCATGTAGTTCGCCAGCTACCGTTTCATTTCGGTAGAGTCCGCTATCGTACTGGAATATTTTCTACAGAGTCGGTAATTCAGAACTGTAGAAAATTTCAATAAACTCATAAATGCCTAAGCTATTTCTTTTGGCTACCAGAGATACGACACATGAATGTTCAAGTAACAATCAAAATGTGACTTGTGTTTCTCTCCACGATAATTAGAACATCTCGTAGTATTAATATTATTTCGAACACTACAAATTTTCAATCTTTCTGAAGTCGTAGTTTATTCGAATTGGTGAACCTCAAAGAAATGAAAATTATGGCATTCTTATCTAATTTTGATCTGAAAACAAGAACTCCCTAAGGATCCTAAAATAACTCTACAAACCACAATTATTACAAAGCCTTTATTTTACTCGGTAGACACATTGAAAACGATCTTGGTTCTTCAGAAAACAGTGGCGTTGTGGCAAACTTCCTCCTTCCGTTTAATAGCCCTCGTCCGACCAAGTGATATTATAATCAGGATACTTCTTTTTCAAGATTCCAACGGATACCTTATGGTCTGCCGGTCCGAAGCCCTGGAAAATGAATTGTACTGTTCCGGTAAATTACAGCCGCTTCAATAGCAACAGTTGCTTTGCTTTCCTCGAAGAAACGCGTTTACAGACTTTTAAAGTGATTCTCGATCCGCAGCGAGGAAAGACGAGACCCGAGAAGGCGCGGCGTTCGAATTTCCCACGAGTCGCATGTCAGTGGCTCGCTTTACAGTTTACAATTCTCGGAAATTTATGAAACCCTTTATCGTAGCCTCATGAACCGTTCCGAGAAATCGCGGATAATTCTCATTCAAAACACACGCCGCTTAAGTCGACCTTTTAATTGTATTTTCTAAAAGCGTAAACACTTCTAAAATGAGAAAATTACAAGAAGAAATTGTCAGAAAAAATGCATGAAAACTGTTAAATTTTCCAGCGTTTACACGAGACGCCTCTCTTAACGGGGGCAGAGGTATTGGGATTGATTTACAATGCTAATTGCTCAGAACCGTGAACTTTTGCACGATCAACCGAAGTTTACCCCGCAAACAGAATTTCGAAGGGAATCCGATCTCATCTCGCCTCCGCCCTTCCAATCCCTATCTAATTTCGATCCGGACCCGACTTTTCCACTCGAGTTAACAGTCGATCGATATTTTATCAAAGCCGATCAACGCTCACGCCCAGGGAGATTTTTCAAACTTCGGGTATTTAAAGTTTAATTGGCATCGGACGATAATTGAATCGGTGAAATCCCGCGGGAGCTCGCGATTATTACCTCGAACAACGCCGCTGGATCTTTCAATTAATAATGTCGAGACGATTCGCGGCGCTCGTTGATTGCGCGAGGATAAACAGAGAACTCGAAATAATTAATTGCTCTTGAATCTTATCCAGTGGGATTTTCCGTCGAGCGAGAGAATCTTTTAGGCCAAAAATCCTTGCATCCGTTAACCATGATCGAATATATTGTTCAACTATTTTATCGATTTCTTTTAGGGGTCGTTCCCTTAATTATTAACATACTTCTATTGGGTTTGTTGTCAGATTTTAACATGCAAATGTTATGAAACAGCTGGACCAAAATAGGGTAAACCGTACTATTGCTGGCACTGCAGTAGTTATTGGCACTTTTGAAAATTATTTTACGTTGCTTCTTATTTATATATCAAAGCAACATTGTAAGTTTTCATAACAGAGTTCCACATACCACTGTTAGCAACGCTGGTACATCCAGTAAGACCGACGGATGACCACAGTGCAGTGTAAATAGTGTTTTATTAAAATTTTCGATACGAGTAAGTATTCTTTATCGCTTTATAACTTCATTTCGAACTGTACTATAGATGTAATAAGTGCGTATATGTTTAATTATAAAACAAATAGCCTTTTTAACGTTTACTTCTTACTGTGACAATGACTGTACTATTTGTCTTACGATTGTTATTCACTGAATATATTTTATAATAAATGATTTATGACTCGTAAAACTGTTCGATTTTGCTGAATAATCTCTATTAGCTTATAATAATACCAAGTTAAGCTCGTTCAAACATTTCAAAAAAAGATAAAAAGATTTTTACTATAATTTTGGCTTAGGGTGCCAATCATTGTACAGTTTACCTATTACTATTACTATTACAGTTCACTGGTTCATCTTGTAAACAAGTCGCAAGTCAGACTCGGTTCATTTCAAGACACCTCAGAGTGATCGCTAATCTAACGTTAGCATAGCAGACGAGGCTTCAAGATTCACCAGAGTGTTTGCCAAAGGACTCGTGGAGTCCGTGGGCAAGTGTCAATAATCGATTGGATCGATCAGGCTCATTAGCAGGCGATTAATTCCGTGATTTACCTGGGAATAACCATAGACTTTGATGGTCCTCTCGTCGGGATTATGCTCAATTCTTCCACCACCCACGCACTCAGCTTTCAACGAGCTGTGCGGCTTCAGCTGCTCGCAGGTCTCGTCGAAGATATCCGCTGAAACGAATAAAATCCTCGATAAAAATTCGATTGTAAGATATATCAAACTGTGAGATAAGTGCACCTCGGATCGCCCACCGCATCTCAAATCGGTCGCAAGCAAACGGTCGGAGACATTTTTATATTTAATGTGAGGTTGAAATAGTTCAAATGTCATTTTCGATCGAGACTTACGAAAATGTATGACGATATAAACGAAGTTCCCATCAAACAATTTTTACGAAATGTATGCATTGATTTAGAAATTGACTGCGGATCTGTATGCAGAATAAAAAATTCTATCCGAATTGCAATCAGAGTGAAATACAACTTTATTTTTTCACGTGTTTATTTCTTTTTCATTTCACCTACCTCTTTTTCTCGCGAATGCATAAAATCCGCAGTCTATTTATAAAAATCACGTGGCTAAATGTAGTCGGATTCCCCGGGATTTTTCAAACCATGTTCTCGATTGAAGAGATTTATTTAATTAATTACCAATGTGTGGTGGACTCTCTGTACATTCAATAATCATAAAATAAACACTGGGAAAATCTAGAGACCCTGCTGAAAAGCAAAACTGCATGATATTCCGCAAACAAAATCGACCTCCTTTCACCGGGAAAAAATAAATTCCGCTTTTTTAATGGAACAAACAGAACAAACGCGGCTTGCTCAAAGGAATCGCCAGGATATCGTTTTCGGAGAACGCTGGGCGAAAAACATTTTCGCCGTATTTATCCGATCGATTAGTTCGAGCGGTACCTCCTGTTTCGCCGAAGATGAAAATCCCCGAAGTTACCATACGATTACTTAGAGCTAGTTGCAAGCATCTTGCGGAACAGCTCGCTTAGAAATTCTCGCGCGAAATACGCGTGGTCGTTACTCGAAACTTCGGCGCATCCAATCTGCTCGAACTTTTTCTTCGATACGCCTGATACGTCCAGAGTGGTCAGATGAGGGGAAGGAGCACGAATTGAGGGGGAATTGTTTCCCTCTCTCCTGCACGACAGAGACGACACGCGTCACGTGACCGGTCCGCGGAAGCGTGGGGAATGGCGTGGTAGAAAGGGAAAATAAAGTGGGGGGACAAGTCTTAATCTGGCGATTCTGGCCCAGACAGCCACAAAGATTGTCAGGGCCAGGTGTTGACACCTGAAATTCGACGGATTCGTGATGCCTTTGCGAGCAAAGCCGATACTCTTTACCTTTAGACGAGCCCTGTGACTCCGAAACGCAACAGTACCTTCAAAGGGTTCGATACGGAGTTGGGCAAAAATTTAATCAACGATTGACGACTAAATTTCTACTTCAATCGTTAATCGCAATTAACAATTAAACTCCTAGTTTAGTCGTTAATTGCGGTTAACGATTAAATACTTATTAATCTTTAATTGCGGTTAACGATCAAATACTTATTTTATATTATTTAATAGTTATTAAATATTATTAACGATTACATTTCTACTTTAGTCGTTAATTGCGATTAACGATTATTAATCGTCAACAGTGATGGGATTCGGGGCGCTTTTTTCGCGCATGCGCGACAATTCTAGCTTCAATCAAGTCCGAAGATCGGCTAAAATGTGGTACCTTAGTCACCCCAATAATTTAGCAAAATTTGTTATGACTTGATTTTGAAATATGACTGTATAACATGTGTGTGTTGTATTAAAATTTAATATGTATGCACATATAACACATAATATATGAACTTCTGAATTCTTCCGGTACTTTCCTAGCAGTACTAATTCCCCACTACATTCCCCACAAACTTTGGACGTAGATACGGTCCTGCCGAAACTCGCGCATGCGCGAAAAAAGCGCCCCGAATCCCATCACTGATCGTCAATCGGATAATTGATTAATGATTAACTGCTGCAATTTCGAAATGAAATACGGAATCAAAACTGTATGAATACTGAAAAAAAATGTAAACTGAATTTAGGTGTATTATCATTTGGTCTATATGTAAACTCTGTTTACATGCTTTTATGTTTTTTTTTCGATGATTTCTTCTTTTAATCAACGATTGACGATTAACTTCATCGATCGATTGAATCAATCGTCGATTTTTCGACAATTTCTTTTTTTAATCGTACACATTAACCAATCAATCATGATTAAAATTTTAATCGATTAATGCCCAACTCTGGTTCGATATGCCAGCCAGGATCGATTTAACGCTCCCATTCTGTTTCCTGAGCAATCGGAACTCTGTGAAGCTGTTTCAAAGTCGTGTGCAAAGCAGCTGGGTCACAGTCATCGATTCCCGGCGCGTCACTTCCGGCACAAGTCGAGGCTTTCTTCGGAAGTTAGCGACGCGACGACGTTTGTTCGCGAGCTCGACGCTCCGGGACACGCAGACATCTCATTATCGGCTGTTCGCGGGCGATCGCGAATATCAATGCGATTGTCAAACTTCCCGGGAATACTTGTGCACGTATGTACCAAATCAACGGGAAACTTGCGCGGGTGCCAAACCTCGCGAGGTACGCTCGGCTTGCGCCTCGAAGAGGTTTACGTGACTTCTTTGCCGTCCCGCGGATTAAAATGTTAGCACCAGCGTCCCCGAATTGTCGGTGCCCTGATTTATTACCCTGATTTACGTCCGTAAAATAAAAATTGTTTGCATCAATTGTGAGAAGCGGAAGACGTTAAAATTTATTCTTCATAAATATAATCCGCCAAATATATAAAATCAATACCATTACCATAACTTCGTCGAACGAAATCGCACGATACTCTACCTGAACTCACTTCGAAGAGTGAAGCCTCCACCTTAATGCGGCGTGATTGAATTTTCCCGACGCAGTCACGTTAAAGCGAGAAAAATTGTTGCAACTCCCTCGAGCCGGTTGACTCGGTAAAATTGTTTCGAGGAAGTCTTCCCCTCCGTGTTTCCACGTAAAGGGTCCCATGAAAATAATTCAATTCGGGGTCTACGGAGGTAGAAGTTTTGTTCGTTTGAATAAGTTAGGGTGCGATTTTTTCCACGAAGTTGTAATGGTTTTATTGGGGATTTTCGATGAGAGTTTAGTGTTCCTTCGGTGTTATGGTTGAAAATACAATAGCGGTGTGTCTCGAGCGAATTAGGAAGGGCGACGATGATTGCCGGAATTTCTCCTGGTAATATTTCACACAGTAATCGAACGCTTGCCAGCTCCCTCGGTGAAGGATCGTCGAAAAGGGTCTGCAAAATGGCCGAATGTTCCAGCAACGTGACCGGGGTCGTACGGCGAATTTCTGCGAACTCTTTTCTACAGGGAACACAGAATGAAAGTTCTTTTTACGAGCCGCGATTCCTTAAGCAAGAAGGACTGCAGAAATAAAGAACGCGGAGAGCAAACGAACTTCGCGAAACGTTCATAGAGCTAAGCTGCAACTTTAATTCGAGGAATGTCGAGAGGAAAGGGGAGAGAGATTACGCGAACGACTGTACCGACAAGATTTTACTAAAGCAGCCCCAAAGGAGGGAACACGTGATCTATTGTTAGACGCCTTTGTGCGAGCGAGCAGGATCTTGGTCTGCATCCTTGACGTATCTGTGTGAAACCAGGGCCGTTCGAGGCTCTTCGTGAAACGTTGTCGCTCGATTAACCGATTTGAATGTCTCCTTCTCCCAGGAGCAGGCGGAAAGATTGTCCCGGTGTATAACCCTTTTAGACGCTTGGATCGGGTGCGCGCACTATTATTTAATCACTGTTCCCACCTGGTCGATCTCATAAAATTCGCTGGTTTCTCAATCATTTTTATTTGGACCATTCCTATATCTTCCTATTATTATTAACCCCTTGTCCTACAATATCGTGTCAGAGTCGTAATGAAGATTCCGAACAGAGTCTAATAAATTAATTTCCTTCAAACCGAAATCAAATTCTATCTCGGTTTCGTTAATGTATAGTTATTGGAGAACATGTAGGCATACAATAGATATAAATTTTCTCCTTTTTTAGGAAATTACGAACTACAAAGAAAGTTCTAATCACTGAAACCGTAAAATAAATCGTAGGGCAAGGGGTTAAAATTTATGCAAATTTTTACTGTATTAATTTAATCACAACCCTTGTAAATTTTCATAAAATAATAATTTCGGTTGAATTATGTTTACTTCGACTATTCCTGTATCTTCACAATTCTTATTACGTAGTATGTACTTTAGTACGTATAAATTTACGTATAAATTTATTTAGTATAAATTTATTTTCCTCTACTCAAATTTCAACTACAATAATTTAATCAACCCCCCTCTAAATTTTCTTTAATTGCTAAATTTCGGTTGAATAATCGTTACTTACAAGGGAACTTACCCAACCGTAACACGCCGATTTTAATAAAATTCTAGTATGATATAAAGCTCAAAAAAATATTTGACACGTATTTTTTTTATAGCGGCTGACATTCACGTTAAGAGGGTGAAAATAGCTCTCAAAGTTGGGGTGAAAAATCGATTTTCTTGAATATCACCGAGAGTATTTGACCTAGAATTCTAGGCCGTCAAAGACGCACAAATTGGATTTTGAAATTTTTGTCTAGGCCTAATACTCTCGGAGATATTCAAGAAAATCGATTTTTCACCCCAACTTTGAGAGCTATTTTCACCCTCTTAACATGAATGTCGGCCACTATAAAATAATACGTGTCAAATATTTTTTTGAGTTTCATATCATACCAAAATTTCATTAAAATCGGCGTGTTACGGTTGGGTAACTTCCCTTGTTAGACTATTCCTTAATCTAACGTTCTACATACTCTCCGTAAACACACCTACCCCCGTATTCCACAGCAAAGTTCGTCGATGCGACTGTCGTAGTTGAAAAATTTACGGATACCACGAGGACACAAAGAAGAGTATCGCGGATGCAACGGCGAGTCAGAAACGTAATAAGAAACCTGTTCTCGGCTACGACGGCGAATTACGAACGGTTCCAGCGACGGTTATTAGGGGACGGTCCCTTCTCTCGGTTTCTTTTCCAGCATCGCCGGGAGCATCTTGTCTGCTTGCAAATTTATTTCGCAGCGGAGAAAACGTTGGATATCTCGAAATTATCCGTAACAAGGATTCGAGGAAAATAACTCGTCTTCTACCGGTTGGTTCTGTTCCGGTAATTGAACGATTACGCGAGCACCCAGCGCTACAAAAGAATTGAACGCTCCACGATTTCTATTCGATTCGGTCACGTAGACGGTCCCTGCTTCGGGAATGATTCGGGACACGCGATTCAACCACTTCGAACAATTACACGGATTCTCGTTTCGAGATTAGGCACTTCGGACGAGATGGAAGCGTCCACTCTGGCACCATCGTGCTCTGTGTCTGACCTGTACAGCATTCTCTCCGTAACTGTGAAAAATATCTCTACCGTAACTGTCAAAACGGATCCCTCTTTGAACCAGTGACCAGCGATGTATCGAGTATCGGTGAGACTCGCACTAATGCAAGCGAAGCAAAATTGCAACTATCCTAATTTTTCTTTCTTTCTTTTTCTATGGAACTTCTACCATCGTATTCGTCTCGTTTTTCTGATTAAAATGACACCGAACATGGTATGATTACGATCACAATTACTCGTGTAACAAGCGATTCAAGCTTCGCACTTCACATTTACGTCCGAAATATAATTATATCGTGTTTGAAGTAATTTCAATCAGAAAAACATGCTGAATACGATGGAAAATAACTAAATTTTAAATGCTTTTAGCGCACTGGTTCGATCAAGTATTCTACATAAACACTATTTGCAAATTTTCACAAAATCTTTATTTCAACGTTTCGATCTTTTTTTAAATCATTCTCAAGGAATTTTCAAGAAATGCGTCTGTAAAATAATAATAAATGCTATATTTCATAATTGTGTGACTTTAAACCAATAAGGACAGATGCTTACTTAATATGAATTTTAAACTTGCCATAGTATCAACACGCGTCTCATTAAAATTCATAATATGAAATATTACTTTATATTGCACTAAGCGAGTAAGTAGCATCTGTCTTTAATAGTTAAAGTCACACAATTATGAAATATAGCATTTATTATTATTTTACAGACGCATTTCTTGAAAATTTCTTGAGAATGATCTAAAAAAAGATCGAAACGTTGAAATAAAGATTTTGTGAAAATTTGCAAATAGTGTTTATGTAGAATACTTGATCGATCCAGTGCGCTGAAAGCATTTAAAATTTAGTTCTTAACAACAATATACGATCGATATATTCAAACATTTACGATGGTAAATGTTTCATTATCAGAGAAGCCAGTGTCGTCAGTGTCAGGGAAGTTCACGAACCTTCCCGGACATTCCCGAATATCGCGGTTAGACTTTCCCCGATAACGAGTACGATCCGGATAAAAGGGGATCGGGGGAATCTGCCCTCCCTTATCGTTGTCGAAAATAATTAAGGGACGCTCGGTGGCGAGAACACACAGTAAGATAGTGGGGGAGGAGAATGAGAGAGAATCTTCTCGCAAAGATGTTCGCGTGTCCCAGCTGCTCGGTCCGACAAATTACCCGCGGCCAGCTACGTAATCGCGGCACACGGGGAACGATCAAACATCGCGAGCCGCGATCGATGAATTGTTGGGGTGGCACAGGTGTTCCGGGGTGCCCCGGAGAATTGACCCGATAATTGCTTCCGCGAGTCAAAGTTCGCCATGGCACGTCACCCGGTGATCTTCGGCTGCAAATTTCACTGTGACACCGCTCGACATTATCGATCTATTTGAGCAGATTGTAACGGACGTCGCACCGAGCGCTAGTCATCTGAAATTCGTCACGCAGAGTGTAGACCTCGTCTTTAACCCCTTGCCCTACGATTTATTTTACGGTTTCAGTGATTAGAATTCTCTTTGTAGATCATAATTCCCTAAAAAAGGAGAAAATTTATATCTATATTAATCTCTATATATAATAAAATCGTGTCTGTCTGTATGTCTGTCTGTTTGTAACGGCATCACTTGAGAACGGCTCAACGTAGAAAGCTGGGGTTTGGACCGTTGGACACGGCGTTTCTCCGACAAGGTTTAAGAGCAAAGATCATTCGAAAAAGTCCATTGGTTCAAAAGTTGTAACGTCATTACCACTTTTTCGCCCTTTTTGGGGCACGTTTCTGCTTATAACTTTTGATCGAATGGACTTTTCCGAATGCGGTTTGCTCTAAAACTTTCCAGAGACAGAGACAGAGATAGAGAGAGAGAGAGAGAGAGAGAGAGAGAGAGAGAGAGAGCGAGAGAGAGGGCGTGGGGGGAGGGAGACAATGACAGACAGATAGATAGATGAGAGAGAGTGAGAGAGAGTGGCGGAGAGGGGGAGAGAGTGGCAGAGAGGGGGAGAGAGAGGAGGAGAGAGAGAAAGAGAGAGACTATCACAAACACGTTCAGCACGTACATGCCTTTAAAAAATACTGTGCCACAGTAACGCGTGGCGGGGGAAAGCTAGTATCGTATATTAACAAAATAGAATTCTAATTCGGTTTCAAGGAAATTATTAACATACATTTTTATCAGAATCAGACACGATATTGTTAGGCAAGGGGTTAATTCGGTATTTCTTTGTGAAACGTTTATCAAGATGTTCGTGATATTGAGCGAGGGTTAACAAAGTGCTTTTGCTACACTTTGAGGTGCAAAGAATAGTATAGTTTTCAATCGGCACGCGGAAACAATTTCCGAATCGAACGGGAAAGAGGGAGGAGCTCAGATTGGCGGGCCAATAATATCGATCGATCGTGTTCCGGTTACTGGAGCGAATCTTGCGAAGACCATTACGTTAGCAGCCCCTTTTTCATGGCACGAAATCCACCCCGTATAATCCTTTCAAAAGAATCGAACCAATCGATTCCTCCCTCTCGAAGGTCTCGTGGACTCGCGAATATTCCGCGGGATGCGGCGCAGCCTTCCAGAGCTGGTGAACGGTTCAAGGTTTACGGACAATTTCGCCGTCCACGAGATTACATTTTACAGCCACGCGAACCCTTATCGGCCCGATCTGCTTTTCCGTCCATTTCTTCGCCGATAGCACCCGCGCGATCTGCCACCCTCGATTGGAGATCAGACTATCGATTATCGATGTCTTATTGATACGATATGTCGCCAATATTGAACATTGAACCTGCAGCTATCGTAATTCCGAAACCAAATATTTCTTCCTGGAATATTTTCATTTCATTCATGCGGAACTTAAATAAACTCGAAAATTAAACATTTCTACCGACCTAGAATAATGTATACACTTAAATGTGTAGCAATTGATAGATTTAATAATGTGAGCAATATTTTGAATAATGGTACAGCAGCTTTTAGTTCAGTTTTTTAGAGTGCTAAGGGTTAAATACAAATCATTCACCGATGCCACCCTAATCGACACCAGTCCCAAAGACACAACGCATCGACAGGAGACAGAAGAACAAGTTCGAAGAAATAGAATTTCCTCGGCAGATTCAATGACACGAGAAACGAAAAATCTATACACACGATCCCCCTACAGCCCCTCGGTTCCAAAAATAAAATCACCCCGGCGCAGGTTGAACCTTCCACTCTCCCTCCCTCTTCCTCCCTTTGATAATCACCAGGGAGAAAAAGAGCGAACGTCGATTTCGGAGAAGAAAGCCGCAACTCGGCCAGCTTGCCTTAGAAAGGGCTGGCGGTTCGTGGATTCTTTTTCCATTAACCGCGACCAATCGCATCGTTCTATTTCCGCGGCACCGTTCCCTTTGCTAATTAGAAATGGATCCTGCGGAACGTCGATGTGCTCATCGAACCGCAGTCGTGTCTTAATTTCCGGAACCGTAGGTCGCGCAGACAGCTCTCGCTTCAAGGACACTTCTGGCTTTGTAATCGAACGATACGATACACCGAACTCGTCCCGGGGTAATGAACTTGAGGACAATGATTATGCCGCCCTAATTAATTCCCCTCCCCCTGACTTGGGCCCCCGTCGATAATTGGCGCACGCGTCCCGAGACCAAAGTCGGCCGAGGCGCAGCGTGAGCCGATCGCCTTTGCTTGTCGTCGGTGGAAATCCTTTTAACCTTACCGTGGAACTTCGTTTATGCGAATTGGATGAGAAGCAACGAACAATGAAATGTAGAAGTTGTAGTTGCTTTAAAATAGTTGGGCAAGATGTGGTCATAGTGTAAGAGGATCATTTCGTATCGTGAGTTCGAACGTTCTAACATTTTTAGGAAACGTAGAAAATGATGGAGACTATATAATTGATTAACAGACTGTGTAAAAATCTTTTCATCGATTATAAAATATGGGAGAGAATATTTGTTTCCTGTGTTGATAATTTCAAGCTCTTAAAAGTAACATTCCCGCATTATCCTTCTAATGCTGCTATTGTTCTATGCTTTTTATGCACTCATTTTAAACGTTTTATAAATAATAAACAATCGTGTCCACTGACTCCGCAAATTTTCAGTAATTTTCCAGAAGGCTCAGACTGGAAATTTAAAGGGTTAAACATCGGACGCTGCAATCGCAACGCAGAATATCATACTCTGAGAATATGGAATCACGTTTCGAGGAAAGTGCGCCACATGCATACGTTCCCGAACTGTTTGCCGATCCTCCTGGGGATCCTCCTGGGATTTTATTCCTCGATACGGTCTTTGTTTCTCCGGTCGTTTGTTTACGTCGCAATCTGTGACAATTGGAAGACTATGGCACGCATTGTTTCGGCCGGCTTTAAATCGGCATCGTAAATCCCTTCGAGCGAGTCCGTCGAAGGAATCACGGTCGTAAAAAGCTCGTTGCTCGTATCGAATTCGCGAGGAACAAAAATTGAGGCCTTGGCCGATTCATCAGTATCAAATAAAGAAATCGCGTATCGAGTTTCGCGAGGCCGTTATGAACGCGCAGCTGTGATCTTCCAATCTGTGGTGGAGAGTTCAATCACCAACACATTCTTCAGTATGTACATATAGTCCTCGCTTAATCAGCGTAATTAGTAAACTGCGGATTTTATGATGAAAATGTATGCATCAAATGGAAATCAGTAAAAACATTCAAGCCGTTCAGGAATGCATCGATTATGAATTCACAGTTTAATAACCAGTTTCAATTTTCGTTGCTTTAACGCTAATTCTATAAATTACAAGAAGAACAACAAAATCTGCAAGTGTACCTGCAAGTACACGTATGTAATCTTGCAGGGAAAACTTCCTGTAGTCGAGGACGAAAATCCGCGGAAACCGGAAGCAGACTCGGGCCGGGACTCTCCGGCCTGGCAGCCGGAAGTCGCTCTCTGCCTTGTACCTTTACCGTGTTTTGCACTTAGCGATTTACCCGACCGTGCTTTTAGTACCCACTGAGAGAGACCAAGAGATACCCCATCGATTTCTGGCAATTTCGAACTCGCACGTGTTATTGCCGATGTGTTGCCGATGGCTTCCCGCTGCCGATGCCTCGTGTAACGTCAACCAACACCACGGCGGCTCTTATTTTAGTAATGGCTCATGTGGCTGCGTTTAGCATCGTTCGATCGTGAGCCTTCCCTGATCGAATTACGGGCCGATCGCGTGGGACGCTTACCCATGGAACGACCGGTCGCGTCGGAAGAGCATAATCCATCAACCACCGACACCTGGATCGTTATGCGCCTATTGTCTATTTTTCCATTTCACTTATCAAGGTTGAACACAGAAATAAGGGTTAAACTTGCGATTGAAACATCTCAGGCAATCGATCATTTCCGTTTTAGGAGTTCAGAATGCCGAGATCATAATTTTTCTCGCGCTAGCCTAATCTCAATTTAAATCTTGCGGTTCGAAGGAACGCGAGCGAGGAGACACGAAAAGCCCAACAATATCCTGAATTTTCGCCAGACGAGCGTGCGAGCTTGAAAGGAGACTGAAAAGAAACGAAGAGATTGACTTTTTTGACCGTCTAGACGGCCAGGTCGCCTTAAGCTGGCTCAGTTTCTCGTGTCAAGCGAGCGAGAGTACCAGGAGGGGCCACGGGGCGGAACGGGGTGGGCGGGGCATCGTACGACAGAGCTCGATGGTGGGGAGAGGTAGACGGAAGCACGCACGAGAATCGCTAGCGTCCACATGACTATGAGTCATGGAGGAGGGACTTAACTGGTCGTCGCTCTCGGCGGTGGCCCTCCAGCCGCCCAATTCGCTCCGACGAGCTACAGCAGACGATTTAACAGCGTTCGAGCGGTGGAATTTAATGGAAACAGCTGGAAATCGAATGAAGTATCAGGAGAGCGCGCCTGTGCCGAGTAATTTGTGTTGCTATTTCCTCCTTGGCATCCACAGAGATCGAATCACTTCCAATTTACTTAAGCAAACGTTCGGTGAAACATCCACGAGCTGGTCGGACGTTATCGCGGTAGAGGAAACAGACGAACCGAGGCTGCAACTCGTCGATAATCAACTGACGGAGCGGCGTGTGAATTGACGCGTGCCTCTCCTTCGAGGAGAGAACACGATCGAGGAGAGAACATGATCGAGTCGATCGATGCTTGTCGATCAAAGGAGATCCTCTAGAGGGACGAGCGTCTTATCGCGGCGCGACAATGTTCGACTGACAAGCTCTATCCCGCGTCGTCGCCGAAGGCATTACCATAATTCTGGGTATTCGAGAGAGATTATTGCTCGAGGCGTTCCGTTGGAACTTCTCGTTAGATCTCTCGCCTTCCGTCTCTTCGTAACAGCGTGCAGTTTCGAAATTTCTCGACGGCTATGCACGTGTCCATTATGCGAGGACCTTTGATCGTTCTCGTTCTGTTCCACGATAGCTACCCGATGAATTATGCATACCGTCGCGACCGATCGAGCTTCTCGACTTCGGAACGGAGAGGAACCGAGCGGAATGGAACGGAGCTGCGGCACAGGCCGGTTTGAAAAGATCCTCGAGCATCGTTTGTAGATCGTTCACGGGACACCCGATTGCTCGGCCGAGTGGCGAGAACGCCTAGCCTAGTCGCGCCGCCAGCATCGATTTAATTATGCGCCGAGCGGCAAACGAAATTTCCCCGTGATTGAATTACGGTGTCGCGTTGTTGCTTTGAAAAGCTGTCGCGTTTTACCGCCGCCCTTCCACCCGGCCGTGTACACCGGAAGGAAAGCCGCGAGATCCCAGTGAGCTGCAGCGCGCTGTGGAAACGCGCCTTGCATAGTTGCTGGAGAAACGATTAACGGACTGTGGGAAGGAAGAACTTGGTACAGAATTGTTGTCGTTCCTTTATTCTACTTATTGTAGATATTGAAACTTCTCCCACAAACATCTCCCTGGAATCTCGCGATGTTGTCGCAGGTTCCTACAAATTCTACACATTTCAATATCGAGCTTTCGTGAAAGTTTCCAAGGGTGATCCAGCACAGCGATCGCTGCAAAATTAATCGGCAAGAGCGCAAGTTCAAGAACCAGTCCCCAACGAAACGAACAAAACTTTCATCTCCCGAGTTCATCAATATTTCCGCGACATCTCCGCGCGAGAGATTCGCTGCCCGATCAATTTTTCAAACACGACGGAGGCTGCAGAACCAAACCGCGAGATCGGAGCTTCAAGGTCCGCTTAGAAAATTGTTCGAGTTTTCTGGAGACAGGCTTTCTAGAGACCGAGGTTGCGCTTATGGGAGCAGAACCCCAGCGAGCCGAGAATATTGCGCGACTATCCTTCTCCCAGCCAGCTGGGACCCTTCTCTTCTCACCCCGTGGATAATTATCGACTCGACGAATATAACGAAATAACGGGGACCGGTGTTTAGGCACGGCCTCGAATTTTCCTCGATTTTTACTCGATCCCTCGCAGGCTGATCCCTCGAATCATCCCGGATCACAAACTCGGTCATTGAACGCGCTCGACGCGAAAAATTTCAAGCGTGAAACTTAAAAAGGCGTTGCAACGCAGATGGGGAGCCAGCGGTATCGAAATAACACCGCTTTGATCGATAACGATTCTTCGAGTTTTCATGCACGATTGTCCGCGAAGATGCTTCTAGTGAAAATTATTTTCCAGAACTGCTCCAGATGTTGGAGTCGTTTGAACGCGTATGCTGATACGTGTGCCACGGTTCTCTGGAGTTCTGCAGTTTAATTTCAACCGGGTGAGGTGCGACTAAAATCGCGATGAAATTCTGATAATTTTGAGTGGCTCTGTTGCTTTCACCGGGGACTGTAAATGGTTACGTTCATGCGTCAAAGCATCCTGCAAGTTGTACCGTTTTAGCTAACTTCAAGTGCAGCGTAATGTCGGATGATTGCTAAAGTTTTCGTCCAATTTGAACATAACGGTAAAAGTGTGCAGACTGTAGCAGGATACATTCAGAAATATAGCTTTCTAGTTTTAAAAAATTATCAAGCACAAAATTAGAGAAACCATACCAAAACGTACCAATTGTATATTTAGAACTCGGTAGTTCTAGCGATAAGAGGACATTCTGGTTTCTTAATTTTTAGGAATTTTTCAGAAGAACTATTAAAGCTCTTGCATTGAGATTTGGGAAGAAACGAGCGTTTCTCGAGCAGGTGAAAGACGAGTCACGAGATTGTCGCGAGGACAACAGAGGTTCGCAGGAGGCGTCGCGACGCCTGCGTCGGACGACTCAGTAGTCGGCGAGCCGTGTTGGACGACGGACGTCGGTCGTATCGTCGAGCCTCACCACTTGTTCGCGAGCTCCGATCGCCGAACCGCGTTCCTTCTCAGACGAGACCAGCGAGAAACTGGTTCAAGAATAGTTCCGAACGTGTTCGGCGACAATCCGAACGGCGGTGTGAATTTTACCGCGGATTTCTTCGGGCCAGACCGGCACGGGTCGGGTCGGGCCGCGTCCTCGAGCGGCTACCTTGAATTCAGTCGAAGGATCAATCTACAGAACTGCAGGATCTCTCGAGGGAATCGAGTCAAGGTCGTGGTCCTTCGGATCGTTTCGAGAGGGGAGAGAGAGAGAGAGAGAGAGAGAGAGAGAACGCAGGAGAGAGGGGAAGAGAACAACGAACCCTCGGAAAGTTTGAAAACTGTGCGGCGCGCCGGGATAGTGATCCGATAAAGCACTTTCTCCGTGACCCGGAAACAGGTCGTCGCGATCGCGGGATTACCGTGTCGACTGAGATCGGCGTGCAGACGCGTAGATCGTAAGTAGATCGAGGGGACAGTGTAAGGGACCTCGTCCTAAGCGGAATCGATTGATCGCAATCGCCCCTCGGGAAGAACAGATATCCCGTCTAGGGAAGAACGGCTTGGATTGAACGCTCTAGAGGAGAATGTGTGGGGATCAGGGAAAAATGATGACGCAGGGACGAAGCTATGTGCGGAAACCAGTTGAAAATGTAGAATCGAGTTTTCTTGTACAGCGATCCGTTCCCGAAATAATCTAGCGCTCGAAGTTCAACGCGACGGTGCTACTTGTTGTGCCGTTTCGGTCGCGTCGGATGAACTCTCGAAGACGCTTATCCGCGGGACGAACGCGCGAGGAAATTGCATTTTCTCAGTTTTTCCTGCGGTTTTTTCTGTAGAATTGCTTTCCAACATCCACTGGTATCTGCGTGATTCTTTGACGTTGTTTTTCACATTGGGCTAATTAATCTCGAGACGAGCTCCTCGGAGAACCTTGCGAATCGAAAGTAATTACGAGATCGGGGAACTGTGTGCGACATGAACAACTTTTAAGTGAATTGTGGGACGCGGAAGGTACACAGGAACTTCTCCCTCGAATAATTTTAATTGACTGAAAATAACACGGAAATATTTTCCAGCTCGTACTATCCCTTCACTGTTTCGTATTTCACACGTTCGTTTTTCGTCATAGATGTATAAATTCCGCAGTATAGTTGAGTTACGAATATCCACTGTATTGATACGGACACGTATTGCAATACGTACGGATTTTATGCAATTACGGCAAAAACGGGTGTATCAAACAGTGGAAATATTCAAAGAATTCAGAGATACTGTTGTATGAATGTTAAAAACTAGTGTGCAAAGATATTCTGTGTATCTGTAGAATTTTTGTTTTGTGACAATGTGAAGCTTTGTGCACAATAAGGATTTTTTGTCGCAACTGGAGTTAATAATCGATTTGCAACAATAGGATTTGTAATATGATTACAAATTTCACCCACTCATTTGCACACACACACACACACACAAAGTCTGGAAACGAAGGAGAATCAAAGGCGATAACGAAATGAAATTATTATAGAAAGCCTGTCCGTATGTTCGAAAGGAAGATTGGAATCCACAAAAGCAAACTCATTAAAATTTGAAATATAATTTTGGTCTGCTGCGAGACGATCGAATTCAAAGGACCGTCCAACGAGCAAACGAATAGGACGCTACCTCGTCTGTTCATGGCGCACCGTATCTCCTTACGCTATGCGATTACGTTAGATCTTTTAAGGCGGTAGACTCGTTTCCAGGATTGCAAGGGTGCGGGATTCGCTTTCTTAAACACGGGGATTTTTAATAGTCACAAACGCTAGATAAAAGATCGATCTCGAACGCTATCCCCCTAAAATTTCTATTTTGTCGTTTACGAGGCGTAATTTGCATTATTCGGAAGCACACAACTGCCCATGTAGCTATTTTTATATTTGCAATCCTAGAAAAAGGAATCTACCCCCTTAAAATGTATCATTTCGTAAACAGAGCCGTGTACGAGAAAATAGTATTCCACATTTTTGATAGATTTTTCCACGCATTCTTTCACTGGTAGCACACGGCGGCGCGGCGCGGCGTATATATGGATTTCTAAAGTTACCTTTCGCTTTGACCAATTTATCGTGATTCACTGAAAGCTCCTTTGAAGAAACATTACGAATCGAAAGTAATAGCGAAGAGAGTGTACTTCGAAAATTGAAACGAAGATTAAATCTTCAAGAAAAGATTCATTAAAAATATTAAATTCAACCCACCGCTGCGTTTCCCAGATGATCGAATTCAAAGTATCCTTCGGCGCGCTGGCTAATGAATGCGAGGCTACCTTGTCTGTTATCTTGGCTGCCAAGACGCGGGCAGGAAAATTGTGTTTTTCATGTATTTATGACTTTTAAAGTAACTCAAATTGTCAAAGGAATGACAAACCGACCTTCACATTTTAATTGACTAACGCAGACTGGTCCTGGCGTGGTATTTTCGTGCATCCTTTGACTAAAATGCAAGTGTTTCCGCGCAAAATCTTTCTGAAGATTTTTAACATTTTTTAAACCGTCAAAGAAATGGCAAGCCGACCTTCGCCTTTCAATTGACGAAAACAGAAATGACTTCGCGCGAGATCTTTGTAAAGCCTTTTTCTCCAGTCGTACCAACACACGTGCTATTAAATAGTGAATAGGAGTCGCCTGACGCGTCTGTACATCACTTACCGATTCTACTTCTTACAAATGCCAAGTCCACGAACCTGACATTTCAAACTCGATTTGATTGAAAACACGGGAAAATAGATTTTTCCACGATGAATAATTCTAATCAGGGATGATAATTATTATAAGAATTGCCTAAGTAATTGTAAGAATCGGAAGTCATAACAATGCATTTCCACCTACTTAATTTTCTCACAAACGCATAAAATCTATTTCACCCGCCTGTATTAAGTTATTCTCCGACTACCGACAGGGAAACCATGATTCAGGGAAATTAGGTGATTTCGGGGTCGAATGGGGAACCTGTACCGTGTCATAATTCCGGCAACCGCGTGCCAGAGTCGCTAACTTTCGGAAGTCGGAAGTAGCAACTGTTCTCCGGTAATCTCCTCGGGGTTAATTAATGCGCCGGTAATAAACTGCGGATTAATTCGACGTCACGAGTCCCGAGAGCGACGGCGCGGCGGCGGCGAGACGATTCGTCGGACAGAATTACTCTAGTCTGATTATTCGGCTCGATGAATAGCCAAGTGGAGCGGCGAAACCTTGCGAAAGTATAATTCGCGAGACTTGGAAAGCAGTCCTCGGTTCTCGCTGTTCACAGCGAAAATTTCACGAACGGATCTCATCAATTTTTCATGAGGACACCGCCTGTTTCCCGCCCGCTCGCTCGAGCAACCAGACGCTTCCTTCCCGAAACGCAATAGAGGTTATCGATACCGACGGCGATTTGCATGCGCCGAGTTTACACGGGTCAAACCATACACGCGAGAACGTCACCGCCTGCGAAAAGAGGATTTCGGCTTGCGACGCTGCCAAACGCTCTGAAAATTCGGTCGCAAAAATGTCTCGCAAAGTCACTTCCGTTCTAGTTGCCGGGAGAGATCGAAATTGCTCCGGGGTCTCTTTGGGAACTTCAGGAACGCAAAGATTTTCCGCGAAGATTGCTATTTTCTTCGATGGGAAGATTTATTTTTCCTTGGGGCGAAATGAAATTTTATATACAGGCAATCTATATATAAATTGTCTATATTTTAACTGGAAACTGCATAAACAGTTAGTTATTATTCTAATAATTTTCATGACATTGTTTTACCAGTCCTTTCTCTAGTAATGAACTCTACAGGCAATAAAAACAGCAAGATACTGTTAATTAAAGTAATTCACTGGTGAAAATGGCGGAGAAACAACCAAGTGCAGTCGCATTCCTTTTCGCGCGATGATCAAATATAGTAATTTTCAATGCTCGATAATTTTAGCACCGGGCAAACAGGGACGCGGAGAGATACCGCGCAATTGGTATAGAATTATCAACTCTCATTTCGCACGAACTGATCGGACGAACGATCGACGAAGCGAAATATCCGCGTGTGTGGATCAGTGACGAGCGCATCGAAATCACGGGGAGGAGATGTTGCTCGCGGATTAAACTCGCGGTTGCATTATTCGGACGTGGATCATTTTGTGCCGGACCCAGAGGAAACCGGTCGATCAGTCGATATAATCCCGTGAAAATACGATGGCTTTCGAGGCGGATCAGCCGATGAAAATTTCCCCCCTACCGAATTTAAAGCTCCGCCGCTTTCGACGTTCTGCTAACGCGATTCGAAGCTCCAACCCTAAGAGCACCAACATCGGTCGGACACCCAATTTGGCATTTTTCAATGGTTGAATCAACGTCAACTTTATCAGAAAAATTGCGCAAGATTTTAATATGTGTTCCTCTTTGGTTCAGGACATCTCAAGACTTAATTGTCATCACGTAAAATAATTACAACATTACTGCGGCTTATATGAAACAAACTTTAACAGAATTCCTCAGTATCCAATTAGCTGTTTTGACTTGCAACCATGAAGTATTCAATCTAATCGAAATATATTCTTGGAAATATTCGTTATTTTTTATAAATTCCCACCATACTAACTGTTTCAAATTCGTTTTAGTGGGTTCAGCGATGTGAATTCTGACTCGCACCACTTTTATACCAATTGATTAATCACGAGACTCAGGAATTAATGTGTACACCCAATAAATATTGAAAATATTAGCATCTCTCCGAGGACAATTCTCAACAGGTTCAGCGAATTGTAGTATTGGTCTACAAAGATCCAATCGGAGTCCGTGGTCCACACTAGTTGCTCCGTGTGTAACCAATCCGACGATCGAAAAATCCTCTCGCTCCCATAATCGTGGCTTAATTGCCGGCTCTGTGCTCGTCGGACCGACGTCCTCGACGGATAATTAACCGACTACTCGGTGTGTTTACCTGACAATCGGTTAATTAAGATTGGCTTTGTGTCGGATTACAATCGAAGCTATTCGCGTCCGCGCAAAGGACAGTCCGATAATGGCGTATAAATAGTGCGCGTGTCTCGTCGATCGGCTTACGCAACGATCCATCTGTTCGCGATCGAACCATCATCGAGATCAGCGCGTATAGATCGTTCGCCGATCTATTTCCGCCAGATCGCAACAGGTTCAGAACGGAATCTAGCAAGGATCTTCAAATGCAAATTTTCTTCGTCGATGTTGCTTCTAATTTCAACAACATGGTGATTGTCACGACTAGACTGCGGATTTTATGCATTTATAACAAAAAGGGGTGCGTACAATTTAAAACATTGGACATAAAAGTGTACGTTAAACAGTGTACATTAAAAGATTTAACGCCACCAGTGTATTAGTTTCACCTTAATAAGATAATTAAAAGAAGAAAGAAATTTTTATTTGACTCCTGTGTCTGGCAATCAATTCAAACATTTTTTATTTTGTAAATTAGAAGATTGTTAAAGATCCGCAGTCTAGTCATGACAGTCACGTGTGCATGATAATATTTTTTAACCAGGTGAATAAATTTTGTTGAAACTCTTGTTGAAAATTTTGTGGATTTAAGTGGTATAGAATACAAAACTGTGAAGGCATTAGACACTGTTTTCAACTTATGATTGAACGAAAAATTCGACTTCAATTTACGACTTTCACAATGAGATGAAACGAATTTAATTTTCCATAAAGATCCGCAGTGTAGTTGCTCCTGTGTGCTGCTGTTATCTGAAATTATGAAGCGAGTGCATCGCGAAAGTAACTTTCCGCACAGCCTAATGCGCGCGTTCATAATTTCAATTTCGCTCGAACTGCGGTCAGAACACAGCCAATTAATTTAGTCAAAATAACGAGCTCGAGCAGTGCTCGTTGTCTCGGGTTAATATCTCGTCGGTCATTAAATCGCACGGCGCGACGTTTTGTTTTTGTTCGCGGATTCGCCCCGTCGAGTGTTTTCAATTTGCGTGTCCGTCCTATCGGCGGATTAGCGCGCGCAATATTGAATCGAAGGGGTGCTGGGACTGCAGCGAACAGTTTGCACGGACAATTAAATCGGTGAAACCGCAACCGTCGATTTCCGCGGACACGCAGATTGCCGCTTCCGCGGACACGCAGATTGCTGCTTCCGCGAAATCCGTCGCTGAAACACGAACATAGTTTGTTTCCAATCCTGGAACATTCTGCAATCATTTTTTCTCTTGTCCACACCGACGATCGTCCCATTCTCGCGTAATTTTCCGTGAATTGCAACGCGGATGTCTCGCGTTATTTCGAGGTACTCTGCCTCGGTGAAAACATTCCGAATCCGATCCCAAAGGTCCGGCTTTGCATTTTAAAACGAGGTGATTCGTTAATTAGCGGGTCGAACGAGCACGGCTTCAGTGATAACTGCGTTAATTATGAGAAACGCGGTTGATCACTTTGATGTATCGCGAATAATACAAGAATATTCTGAAAATTATTAAACGTTTTCACCGTTTGACATTTCTCATTTTTGTCATAAATTAATCAAATCCGCAGTCCGATAGTAAGGAGAACTGGACTGCGGATCTTTATGCAAAATAAAAATTGTCTACGTTAATTATGAGAAATCTATTCATTATGAAACGTGAAGCCTGAAAGATTTATTTCCACAAACATCCTTTGTTTGTTCACCAGACACAGTAGTGCATTAACGTTTTAGTTCAGGGTGTCGATTCATCATTCGTGTTTGTTTCCACCTTTCCGGAACTTTTCAGTTTCATTTCGATGCAACAAATATTTTTGACGCACTCGTGCACTGCATTGTGCCGCGTTATTCATATTGATGAAGTTTTTGTTATTTCAATCTACATATTGTTTTCCGATGAAACCAACGTATCTGATCAAAAAATTCGTGGAAAATCTGATAACCTTATTTTAACTGTGTGTTTTGTGAAATTTCTTAGTAGAAAAATTAGTAAGAACTGTGCAGTATGTGTACTTTTCAATAAGATATTCGTTAAAAAAGAGGTTCATTAATTTTCTTCAAAAAAAAGTTTCAAAGATCGTCTTTTCATAGCATTTACAAGTTATGTGGCGAAGTGTTCCTGAATAATTCAAGATCTCTATTTAGGTGAAACCGTTACCTTCACTTTAGTATGTGAAACTAACATTATTATCCAATTCCCTTCTATTTCATTTTCTGACAATTTTAAACGCCGCGCATTTCGAGGACGGCAAATATTTTCTTCTATCAGCAAGGCAACGCTGCCAACAGCACCATTAAGTGCAGTGCGCTAGAAAAATACCTCCGTGACGTGGAATCATGGCCGAGTCTACTGTAACAAGTCTCCCAGCTCTACATCGTTTAGTTCACTTCCAATAAATTCCCGAAGATGACCTACTTGTTTCCATGAATATTCTGTCGTTTCGAGAGAGGACATGATGGACAAGCTTTGACATTTCAAGGCGAGTGAAATTGGTGAGACGATTCTGTACAATTACCATTTGTCGTCGCGAGGAGCATCGTTGATCGTTGGTAAACCCGTAACTCGGATATCGGCAAATAATCTTAGGCAAAGTATTCGCGTGGAAAGGGCACGCGAGAACGCCGCCGTTAAACGAGCCGCGTGCGATCGATACTCAAACATTTGCATACGGCCAGCGACAAACTAAAGTTAGGTTCCGTACAGACTGAATGAGATTTTTCTCGTTCGTTCTCGGTGCCAGTGAACCGTTCTTGCGAAGAAATACTATTATAATGTACACGATCATTATCATTCAAAATTCAATGGTACAATCTTCAGTTTCTACTTACATATCCAACTTTATTTTTCAATAAAATCTTATTTCAGTCGACGCGATCGTCGTGTATTCTTCTCATACGAGCGAGAAAATAAATATTAGATTGCAAAGAAAGAAATGCAGGATTTTTGTCCCTATGTTTTCATTGCAATTTTATACCAATAAATATTTCCCTTAATTTAATGAGTTATATATCATTTTAAAGCTTGTTTTACGCTCTATTTAATGATGCTTTTAATATTTAATTTTATTCAAATTTTTATGAAATTATTTGGCTTTTATTTCAGGATCTCAAAACACGATTTCCACATTATTTTTTTCTACGAGTTCAAACTAGGCCGAAGTGCCGCTCAAGCGGCGAAGGAGCGAAATAAGTGTCAACGAATGCACAGTGCAGCGCTGGAATCAGAAGTTTCGCGCTAGCAACGACAGCCAAATAATTTAATAAAAATTTGAATAAAATTAAATATCAAAAGCATAATTAAAAAATAGAGCGTAAAACAAGCTTTAAATTGACATATAACTCATTAAATTAAGGTAAATATTTATTGGTATAAAATTGCATTAAAACAAAGGAACAAAAATCCTGCGTTTCTTTCTTTACAACCGAATATATTCATGGCAACACTATGTGGTAGTAAATGAACACATTAGTCGATGATAGGAAAATCTTAAAAAAATAGAGATGACAGTCTCGTAAATGAAGAACGTGAATGCCAAAAACTTCCATTTTTGTCGCGGTAAAAATTTTTAAATTTTCTAATAAATTACTTTTAATAAATACCTTACGAAAATGTGGATTCGACTGGGCCGGTTTTTTGCGAACGGTATCTGGCATCACGAAACAACGTCCGAGAACAAAGGCTAACAGAAAAGATCACACAGCCGGGAAACGTCCCTGGAGAGCTGTCGCCGTGCGAAAATGTTACTCTTCTCGACGAGCAAGACAAGACCGTCGGGAAAAATCGACAGCTCGTCGATACCGTTGATCTTTTGTTCACCTGAATCGGCGGGAGACAAAGTGTAACGTGGAACGCATATTAACACTGTCGAATACGTCTCTAAACTCCCAGAAAATTCAAAGCAATTTTCAATCAGAATTTAACACATTACCGACCGGTGATTATTGCATAATTTTGAAAAATCCACGGTACATGGCTAAACACTTTTTAATGAAACCTTCAATAGCAACAGCAATTTTAATTGTGAACTAACAAATCACCCTCAATAACGTCATCTAATAGTTTCATTTAAGATTGCAATGTAAAAGAAAATTTCCATGCTTTCTTTTGGTACAGCAGAATGATTGAAAATCCTATTAATAGGCTTCCGGTAGGTAAAGTGTTAATCAGAAACGAACACTTCAGATTACTTAATTGAATTGGTGGCGTCTCACAGAAATTCTGAATCGTTCACTCTCACTTGAATTTTTCGCCCGTTGTTCATGAATGGGCTGTTTTCAGGATTCTCTCGGCATAAATTTTTAGAACCTGTTGCAATAAAAATATAAAATGATCAAGAATCGCGGCATTTGGGGGCAGTTCAGCCATTATAATTATCATTAAATATATTTACACATAGGAATCGAAACTCCACGTTGAAGGAGACCTTTTTCTTGGAGTCTGACTCTATTATCCGAGGCAGAAATCGCAGATCGGGGAGGATGGGGGTCTCATTACTAGAATGACACGATCACCGGGTAATAAAATCCCCGGCGAGGGTCGTTCATCCGATAATCTCGATCTCGCAAGAACGAGCCAGCCCGGTCCGATAAATCCGATATCAAACTCTCCGGGCGATCCTCAAAAAGCCTCGAACCCGTGAAATTTTTTTCCCCTTGGTCTGTCCCAGTTCTACATAGTTACGCTTTTCGCGACACGAAATCCGCGGGAATAGCATGGAAAATATAGGGTGTCCACGGGAGAAATTTCGTACAGCACGTGCATCGGCGCAAAACACGACTCGCTGCGCTAATGCTTCTCCATTCTAGTGACATCTTCCGAGAACAGCTCGTAATTGACTCTTCGATCAATCGATTCCGTTCTTCTGGGCACAATAGACGATTGCGATTAAGACCAATGTGTTTATTCGCGATCCAGCGGGAAGATCCAGCGGAGGATCGGTAATCGATCGAGTGAAGTCGCGATGGAAGTTGTGGGAAGTTGAAGACGAAATTCGGAAGAACAACAAGATAGCGACCATCTTGCACCACCGGAGAGATGACCGAGGACGAGAGACACGCGGAACCGGAAGCCACCAGGATCCCGGGGGACTCCGCGGAACGACAGGTCTCTCTCTATCCCATAACGGTACGGGAATCATTCTAATTGGATTAGCCTTAAACGAGAAAAATTCTGTTATTTAGAGCTCCGCTAGGGAAGAATAATTGTACGTTCGTGTGGCCGGTCGAATTCTTTTGCTGCACGTTCGCGAAATTTGTCCTTCGCTCGGACGCTTTCCGAGTAATTAAAGTTGCTCGATTTATCAGTGTATTGGGCGTAATTGATCGATCGTCTTCGATCCCTGTTGCTTCTTTGCGAGTTTCTTTGGAAATTCGTTTCCTGGAAATTTCTCCTCGTCTGTGGTTTCGAGGTACTGTTCTTAATATGATCAACGAACAATACGTTCATTGTGCTGGTAACTTATTAATCCAACAGAAACAGCAGACATCAATTCGGCCAATTCAAATTAATATACAATATCGAAGAGCATTATTAGAAACCACAACATCGCTGACCACACAGATAAATTGAATGGCTTTAATCCCTCAAACAAATATTGTAACAATACAATGCAGTCGACCGATTAAAATTAATATACAATGTTAATGAACGCTCGAGGAACCACAAATGCTCATAGAAATTAATCGAATGGCTTTAATCGTTAAAGCAAATAGTCACAGCAGAATGTAATTAATTAATCAATTGAAATAATTATACGACGTGAAAGAGAACTTCAAAAGAGCTCAACGAAATACTAACAGTAAAATGCAGTTGATCAATTAAAAAAAACTTCAAAAGAGCTATAAAATAACATACCGCACAGACAGGCTTTAATTTTTTAAACGAATGGTAACTGTGGAACGCAGTTGACTAATTAAAATGTAATATCGAATCGACAGGATATATCGACCCGGCAAACAGTACCAATAGAATGTACCTGATGAATAAAAATTAATACACGATGTTAAAGCGATATTGCAGCACAGATAAATTGAATGACTGTAATCGCGTAAAATTTATATACAGGGTGAGGCACCTAAAACAGGCCACCTGAATAACTCGGCTGCTATTGGTGTTAGGAAAAAATGCATCAGATGGAACTTGCTTGGTTTCGAGGGGGCATTAATCTGATGTCGGTAGCTTTTTTGTAGGTGGACGCGTAAAGTACATATGGAGGTCAACTTAATTTTTTAAAATAGAATGCCCAATATTTTTGATCGAACTCGGATGAAGCACAAAATTCTGCGTAAAAAAGTATTGACCTTCGTATATCATAAATCTAATAGTTAACGAGATATTATCAATATAATTTCCCATATGTACAGGGTGTTCATTTGAAAACTTTCCAGCCGAATATCTCGAAAAGTATGAAAGACATTAAAAAAGTGTAAAACACGTGTCCAAGGATTTCGAGGGGAAAAGAGGGTGGCAGTATCAGTTTCTTATTTGTGTGGCGTCTTCAAGGCCATTTGAAGGTCAACTTTGTTTTTTCAAGTGGAGGCCTATGTTTTTTATTATACAATGTTATTGTATGTAAAAGGACCAGCAATTTTCGTAGCCTTCATATGTCCTTTACGCGTCCACCTACAAAAAGCTACCAACATCAGATTAATGCCCCGTTAAAACCAAGTAAGTTCCACCTGATGCATCTTTCTCCTAACACCAACAGCAGCTGAGTTATTCAGGTGGCCCGTTATAGATGCTGTATACGGTTGTTACACAGAACTTGAAGAGGAACAAAATTACATATCACTCGAATAAATTGAATGACTGTAATCGTATCAAGATAACGCTGAACGACAATCATCCACTGCTGGAAACCTGACATTGTTGCGTGCACCGCGCTCGCGTTGAACCGTAATCCGATTACTCGCGAATTCGCGTCTCGAATGAGCGCTCGTTGTTTAAATCCTTTGTAAAAGTATTAGTTTGCGCGGGAGTATATGGTCGACGATGAGCAACGTCAATTTCCGTAATCGTTAATTTTATTACCGACAAATGATTAGATTCGCAGCGGGCAACGACAAGTAAATAACGGTCATGCGAAATTCATAATCGAATTATCGGTGAAATTTTAATGGTGCCCGATGGACCGTGGATATTCATGCGCCGATGGAATGGATCAATCGATTTTACAGAATGCGAGCGAACGGTTTGCAACGTATTTATTCGATGACGTATTTTGTCGTATCTAATTAATTGCTAAACGTTTACGCGTTGTATGAGGTATTATACCAATTTCACATCCATAAAATTTCCAAAATCATAGGAAATGGAAAAATTCGAAGTGAGAAAATTTTGAAAATTTCTCTGACAAGATTGTAGCGGGCGCATTAGGCGAATCGGTAGGCTAATTCCTGTTTGGTTTCGCTGGTAGGTGGAGGAGAAATCGTGCGGAGATGAGTCGAGGCACGAATCGGAAGACAAAGAGACGGCGAGAACCAGCAAGAAGGAGAGCCAAGCCCAGAGATTACTGCTGACCCATCCGTTGTCGCAATTGGAGACGACCGACACGCAAGCCGACAGGTGAGCACGCGATCCTAGCCCGTCCAACTATGTTCCGAACGGTTCCGCGGCTTTATGGAGGATTTATGGTCGCGACCGCGCCCCTGGTCAGCCTGCAGTATCATCGTGCGAACTCCAAAAAAAAAAACACGTGGAAACAGCACCGAAAATTTTCGAAATAACGAGTGAAATTTTTATCTTGTTCAACTTTTAGTTTGCACTCGCAGTCTACCAATTATTTACCGAGAAGTAAATAATTTAAGAGATCGCCCTCCGATCTCGTATCTGTTTGGTGAATATCCAAACGTCAAAGGTTAACTTAGCTTAGTTAGGTTAGCTTAACAAAGGTTCGTCATAAAGAAGGAGTAAGATCGACCGTTCCAATCATCCTGGACACATCGTGCAGGGGAAAGGGCGACGAGCACAATTCAAATTCAATAATGGGGCCGACTGACAATTCCCTTAGCACGCAATTTCCACGTTATGCCGTCGTTTTACTTGATTCACGTTGGGCAAAGGGTTCTGTGGCACGTGGATGGAGATTCCAAAGAGAGATGGAGGGAATAAGCTCTCTTTGATGGTAGCCTGCGACTCTTTTTTTCACAGAGGAAAATATGTCGTGCGATAGAATGGAACAAGCTTGTACGAAGTCGCGCTTTAACGTAGATAACAATTATAACATATATACAATTTCTAATATATCCGCCCCCTGTATCATTAAATTTAGTGGATGAAATTATATGTACACAGGGTTAGTCACCCAACTTTGCCACCTCAAATATCTTTGTTGTTTTTAAAGATACGTCAAATGTGTGAAGGACAAATTTGAATGGTAAAATGGGACTCGTACGATACGAAAAAATTTTTGTTTTTATGTAATTTTTTTAGAGATATGAAGGTCACCTTCTTTTTTTTCAATGGAATGAGGTATTTTTTAATACATCAATCGATGCAGCTGGACATTCGTTATAAAAAAGCACTAACCTGTGTATGTCGAAAAGTTAGTAGTTCAGGAGATATTTCAATTTAAATAATTCTAAAACACCATTACTGTTGTACTAAGACGTTACTAGTGTATGAGCCCCATTTTACCATTCAACTTTATTCTTCACACAGTTGACGTATCTTTAAAAACAATAAAGATGTTTGAGGTGGCAACGTTAGGTGTGACTCACCCTGTATATAAATACATAACAATACAAACATGTAATAACAATGTCCAAAAAATGTCTGTTGCGTCAAAGCACCGTAACGACGTAAAATCATTTGTCCCAGTTGCACAACACCGTGTGTAACACAGTAATATTTTTACAACTCGATCGAAGGATGGCCGCGCTCCCGGAACACTTTTATCGATCATTTTCCGTTTCCGGCGGCTTCGTGCCACTATTTTGCGAGTCACTTTTGTCCGACCTGTCACCGACAACCTGTCGGATGTGTCCCATCAGCGCGATGGGCTTCCGGTCTGTGTAATCGAGCCTCGAAAGGTCACGGGTCAAGGGAACATTCTTTCGGCACTCGCTGCGACATTCTTCCCGAAAGTGAAGCTGCTACATTCCGAAAAGTTGCGTTTGCTAGGCTTTAGCGGTTAGCAACGTGGAACTGGCAGGCATACCAACCGCTTGTTTCCTTTACGAGAAATTGTTTCGTTGGAATGTCTCTATCTCCTTGAACGCATCGAGTGATCGTATATCTTCTTTTTATCGGCGGAACGTTTTATCAGAGCCGACATAGACGGATAGACTTCACTGGAATCGTTGGATTAAATTTCCTGAATCAACGGGAGATCAAGGTTTAACAGGTTGCGAAATTCCCAGTTTCGAAATATTTCTTTTTTTCATAAGGTGAACACGGGAGGGGATCTGCAATCTTTAAGGGTTGATCATTAATTCTTGGTCTAGTGTGTAATTAAAAAATTGTAAATGACAACAATGTGCGCAACAATAAAGAGGTCATAATAAGTAAACGTATTTCAAAGTCCATTCTCAATAAAACTCGAAGCAGGTCTGTAGTAGAAACGGTCAGCCTTAATCAGACACTCCACGAAACTCGTACGACTTTCGAAGTCGATTATCCCCAACACATTACCCTCAACGGGAAAATATAGCTCTTCCTTCCGCATTCTATGTTTCCCATAGAATCATCTCCGTTCTCTCTCAACCACCTGTGTGCCTTCAATTTCCCCGTGAAACAGCCCTTTTCAGCAGCCATCGAAAAGGTCGCAAGGCATAGGACCTAGCTAACAGCGTATGTCGCGCAACCTAGCAAATTTTCGTAGGAAATTGCATGTGGGAGCGCGTTACACAGCGTTCAGACAGAAATCGTGTTAACGATTTCTCCGATCAAAGCGAGAGAGGTTTGAATTCTCGGAGGTTCGCAGTTAATAGGCCGCAGGCTCCAAACGTTTCGTCTACTTAGGTTAGATCCACTGCTCAAACAATCCTAATTGCTGCGGCTCGGTGGCTCGCGAACGAATGTCGCGATTCCGGAATGTTTGCTCAGGCATAATAATCGTGACAGATCATGTTCGGCAGTCGGCGACGTATCGGTTCGATGCAACTCGGAACGCTGATGGTGCTTGCTTCGGTTTGCGTTAACGGTTATATCGGTGGAATCTCGTCGTCGCGTCCGGGTGAATTTACAGCGTTGTTCACCTTGCTCACCTGCTGATCTGATCGCGAGAGATGAATCTTTCGTCGACGGAGGGCTACAGGTCCCTCGAACATCTGATTATCTCGGTTAATTGATCCGCGGCCTGTGACAACTTGCGGAGCCGCTGGATGCACACCTGTCACCTGACACGATTGATCGACGCTGGCCCGTCGACCATCATCCGAAATTAATAGTGCATTGTTCCTGCATCTTTGTTGCCGCTACTTCGGTGGAAAGCTCCCTGCCTCAAAATATGGGTTATTGTTTAACAGCTTCTAATTATTCTGAGAAAAATGGACAGATTAGTTTCCTATCGGTTCTCACAGTTGGTGGTGTTCCTTAATTGCTCTACAGGGTGTCCCAAAACTCCTTCAAGTCCGGGAAATGGGAGGTTCCTTAAGTCATTTGAAGCGACATTTTCGCGAGCTGGCACTGTCGGCCCGGCGCGCCAACTGTCTATTGGCCGACTGTGCCAAGTCGCGCTCTAATTGGTCCGTGTTTTTCGTTAATAACTCCTAAACAAAGCTGCGGCGGTAATTTTTGCAATGGAAAATACCGTTTCAAATGACCTAAGGAACCTCCCATTTCCCGGACTTGAAGGAGGTTTGGGACACCCTGCATATAGGCTAATAAAACCACCTATGGAACTAGTATTTAGATAGAAGAACTAGGAATTTTCAAGTTCAAATTAATTCCAGAAGAATTTATGCAGGAGGTAGCTCTCGGAAATACATTTCACACATTTTCTCTTTCATCGGTCAGCATCCACGTTGAGAGGGTGAAAATAGCCCTTGGAGGTGAGCAAAATCAACGGCTTTCATCAACATTGTGAATCGTGTTCGGTGCAGAACTCGTTTGAATAAACTAATATGCAATCGCGCCAAACACATACAAGACACCAAAGGGTCAGCTCCCCATCTCCGTCGACAATCTCCGTTTCCGAAGTTCGTGTACCGTTCGCCATCCATATTTATGAAACTTTGCTCTTAGCCACGAGGTAACGTCGCCGTTAGGTTCGTCGCTGTTAGGTTCGTCGACGACCTTTCTCGTATTCGATCGACGGCCCACTGCGGGTTCAATTTCCTGCAGCATCCGACGAGTTTCAATTTACTCCTCCGGCGCGGCGTGTCTCGTCGCCGAGCCGAGCGAGAACTCCGATCGGCCCGGTGGGTGTGAATTAATTAGCCGCGCGTAATTAATCAGCCAGCCATGCGGACCTTCGGGGTCCGCGGCCACAAGCGCTCAAACATCTGTTGCGGGACCCGAGAACCCTGTTCGACGGTGTAACAGGCCTCCATTCGAGTGTTTATAACTGGTACACACTTATTATGTGGTCGAAGCTTCTCTCTTTGTTCACTGATCTGCAGAACTGGCTTCTTTCGGGATTCAGGCTCGCTTTTGTTGACTCTCGAACTTTTTCGCAGGCTCTGCATAGCTCTGCATAGCTCTGCAGGCCTCAGGTATACCTTTTCAGGTTTCGTTTTCGAGGTAGTTCTATATTCCTGCGCCAACTACTGCAAGCTTTTGATACAGTGCTGTGAATAATTATAAACTCACACTTATTTCCTGTAATTTTTCGTTATTATTTCCAAGAATCCTCTAAGTAAGTTTTACTACATTTATGATGAGGTAGTACGATCTTTTCTATGTAAACAGCTTCTTGCTATCTCTTCTTCGTACAATGTAGTAGCTGAATGTATCAAAACAAGGAGAGTTCAGCTGTGAATATTTTGTAAACTCATTGTCAGTCGCTGTTCATACCTCATCCAGAACGTTTCTGAAGTTTTGTCAGATCTTCTTAGTGATAGTAATATTACAGCTATACTAAATACTAAATGAAAGATATGTACTAGAATTAATAATGAGTCTATACTTATTCACAGCTTAAACCACAATTTTAAGAACAAATGCCATTTTTTCCAGATTTCTGACGAACAAAACTGTTAATGTTTGTTTGCTCACTTTTGTTTTGTATTAGAATATAGTAATGCATAAACGGTTTCGTCAATTTTTATTTCAGTACTATTAAAAACATAAAAATATGGTGGAGTTTATAATTATTCACAGCACTGTATATATGTATTTGGCTATCTTCCGTTTACGTGCCCCTTCAATCAACTTATTTTAGGAATCACCACATTTTTCATAAGCCCCACAGTTTTACTTCTTTGGTACTAAGAGTCTCCATTTTTCACTCGCTAACTTGTCGTTCCTACCTCGAGGATTGACTTATGCTTTCACAGGTTCTCAAACTTTCACAGCGCCTACAGTAGGACCCATATTTCTTCTCATACACCATTGTACCTTTGATCCGTCTTGGATACTACCTTTCCCTTGGATTTACCGATGCTTTCACGGCTTCCTAAATTTTTCACAGGCTCCACAATTCTTTCTTAGACCCTTTCCCTTACCACTCGTTAACCTCTTCTTTTGTACTTGCATACTGTGTGAATTCGCCTAACCACCTTCTCTACAATACTTTCATTTTAGCTATCATTCACTTCCCTGCACTTTGGAGCCCTCTAGATGTTTATTCTACATTCAATTCAATTCCTCTTTTATTTTGCTAGCCTCCGGAACAGTCTAAGCGTACTTTCAATCTGGATTTACACACAGTTTTCTGTATCCTCGAGTTTTGCAAGCTCTCAACGTGAATATGTATTCGTCTCGGTTCTCTTTCTGCGAGCCCCTGAGGTTCAAATTGGTACAAAGTTGCGGCCCGATCGATTCGACTGGTCATACACGCGTCACGTTCGCTCTCCGACGATGAATTTATCGTCAACTTGAAATGACTCTCTGTGAAATAACGATATCCAGCCCTGTATATATGCCCGGCTACTCGAGTTTCAAACGGATCGTTCGACGCTCGAGTGCGCTGTGTTCTCGATCAAAACAGGTATCGCGTTAGCCATGCTCTTACACGTGAATGGATTTTCTCTGCATCTCGTCAAGTAGTCGCATAACCGTTTCGATTTGCCGGCTCGTTCTCTTTTTCCGTTAGCAAATCTCCTAAGCAAATCTCCGTTTGTGAAGAGCGTAAGAGGACAAGGCGGCCGAGAAGATCAAAGAAGAAGGGAGCAGAAGAGAATTAAAAAAATGAAAGGGGAGCATAAGTGAGGGACACAATAATTCGCATGTATCGCAACAAAGCGGCACCACAGCTGAACACGACCCGGAAGATCCGAAATTGGAACGTTCCAGGCAATTCATAGGCGAGCACACTAGTGTGAAACGCGAGGTTCCGTAATTTGCAATTGGAAATATTAACGCGGAAGCTATAATTGGTGAGTGAGTGGCCGTCTATCGTCGGTCAGGCCGCATACATTGTTAATTGGACATCCCGGTTACCGAATTGTTTTTCATCGACGATAATAGACTCGCTCCTCATCGCCGTTTCATATTTACCGTCGCGGGGAGGGGGTTGTGGAATTTTTGAAAAGCGACACGTGGTGTCCGGGAGCCATTGTTCGAACCTTATCATTCGTTACGAGCCGATATTATTTTTCGTTTGTTTACGAATACACGCTGGGAAAATATTTCCGTTTAATTCGCGGATCAATTTGCAACCGCGTCGGATTCGCCGGGCGGGAAAGATACGCGGGGATAATGAATATTAATAGAGCCCGATTGACGTCGATTCCGAGTGACCGTCTTCTTGACCGCCGCGCTGCACTGCACCACATTGCACTGCACTGCACTGCACACCGGTTATATCCCGTAATTAATTAAAGCGAACCGTTAATCGTGTTATGAATATTTCATCGGCAGGATATCCATCAATCGCGATGCAAACGGCGGCAGCAACCGGAGCTCTTACCGCGATTAAACGAGAGATTCTATGCACGGTTCTCCGAGCACTTCAACCCTTAATCACTGTGGACGTCGAAAATTAACCCTCCAGGATAATATTTTCCCCGGGGACGCAATTATTACAACTCCAAGCGTTTTTCCTCTGCATATTTTACTGAGCTTTACTTTGCAACCAATCCCGACTTCATTCTTTAGCAGCGTGCATGAATTATTTTTGTTCGCTCTGATTTAACGAGATTTAACAATTCGTGTGATATTAGATCGCTTACTACGCTTTATCGGTACACAGTATTAAAGGAGCGTAGCATGCAGTATTCAAAAAATCATTTTATTTCAATAGTGACGCACAGAGGCGGGAAGATTGATAATTTACTAGGTTACCATCGCCACGGATCATAAAACAAATACAATTTTCCATGGTCACACGGGACTTTTACTCTGTGTTTCGAATATTGCAATTTTTTAGTACTGCAGTACCGCGAATATACCGATTGTTTTACAGAATCGTTTTATTCCAAGAGTGACTTGCACGGAAACGGAAATTTAGGTGGTTCACTGTTCACTACGTTTTTAACAAATTAAATTTTCAATGTTTGCAACAAGGCAATTTAATCCTTGTGTCACCAATCGCGATCGTTCATCAAAAACATCACTTTTCGAAGGAAACGCAGGTATACCAAAGATGTTGCCATAATTCTTCTATAGACTGTAAAAAAAATTATGCTTCGAGCTTGAACAGAGTAGTTCTCTTGTAGAGACTGAATTACGAAGAAGAATACTTCAGAACATTGTGTTAAACGACCATGAAAGGCTTGAGAATTCTACATGAACAGACTAAGGGAAGAAAATGTGTAAAATATAATACAGTGGGCAGGAAATGCCTCGTGCCTTGATAGTGCGAGGGTTAAACCGTTTACGGGACTAATTGGCAAGAAATAAAACTGCGAGGAGCAAGGACACGGGCTTGCAATGGCGCGGAACGCGGACGGAATGTCACGGACAGCCCGTAATTTTCTGGAGTAGACCATCGTCACGCGGAACGGTTCAGGGATGCGTTCCCCTTTCGGGCCATTACGCCCCTACTGCCGGAATTGTTCGATAAATCGGAAACACCGACACGCAGAAGCTTGCGCGCTGCGAAACTGCTGGAAAACTAAGACGAGGCCCTTGAAAAAGACGTTCAAGCTTAAGAGCACATAGTTCGTGGATCTCATTTCACTTTTCTGGGCCGTACGACCTCTCCTCGTGATTAGACTATTAATTTTGCAGTGTACATCAATATGTAACTGCGAAGTTGCAGAGGGTTAACTTGCATTTCTAACTCGGGGGGAAGACTACAAGTATCAAAGATGAAACGGCCAGAGACTACACCGGTATTGTAGGATTAATATTTCCTGAATGAAATTGGATCAGAGTCGACGTGCAATTAACTCTCAAAGGTGAGCAGAACTCTCCGAAGCAGCGCGATACCGTTCAAAGGGCACCAACTAATACTGCTGTGTATGTATCGCAAACAAAACTTCACCGACAGTACTGCTCCCTCGTCTTTATTCGTGTTTGGTTGTTGCATCCGAAATGTACGTTTTTGGAATGCAAATCTTCTTGACTGTTTCGATCTAGAAATGTTATTACTAGACTGCGGATCTTTATGCAAAATAAAAAATTTCTACATCAATTGCAAAGAACAGGGGCCACCTAGAAACTTTGTTCTTCTAATTATCTTATACAGTTGAAACTAATACACTGATGTCCTTAAATCTTTTTAATATGCTCACTGCTTTAAATTGTACGTACCTATTTTTGTCATAAATGCATAAAAACCGCAGTCTAGTTATTACAATCTACTCTCGAATGGCGACTCCGAGAGAGGCGCCGCTAAAAATTGCTGTAACATTATTCAAAATATTGTTTACATTATTAAATATGTCGGGATCTAATCAATTTCTAAACATTTAGGTATTGTATGAGCTATTGTACCAATTCCATATCCATAAAATTTAAAAGATCATAGGGAATGGAAATATTCTAGCTAAGAAGAAATGTTTAATTTTCAAGTTACAATCGCTCCGAGTGTGAAGGGTTAACACGCGAGGTACACAGGTAATCGTGAAAAATCGGACATTTCATAGGCAACAACCTAATACGTTGGACGTTCCGAAGAAAAGGTCCACGTTGTTTAAGGAAGAAATTACGAAGCATTGAAAATCACCTCGCGAACGCCTGCCAATGACGGCCATACATTTCGCGAGGACTATTACGAAGTTGCCGCGTTGTAATGGCCTTGTATTGTGTTAGCCCGACGGAAAGGAACACTGAATCGCGTCGACTGTACGTGTTAAGGGAATAAAAGAGGGTGTCAAGGCTGGCGAGCATGCATCCCTGACAAAGAACGTCGTCAAACTTCCCCTTTCGCTAAACCTGATCAAGTTCCGCTTTGTTAAAATGTTCCCTCTCTATTATTTTTTCTGAGGGTCAAGGAGAAATCCACGGAAATCCCGAGAGGGGAGCAAGAATTGAAAACGAAGTCCCTCGGTGGCTAAACTTGGCCAAGAACGGGACAATACAGAGAGACGAGAATGTGTGTGGGGTTTCAGCCTCTGCAATCTTTCCTATAATTTTGTCACAAGCTCCAATACCGCACGTGTAAAGTCTATATTTATAAAATAAGAAGGAGTATAAAATAAGAATCATTTGTTCAACCTTCTTGGTTCGTTTCATTGCCTTTCCAACTTTCCAGGAAACTCTACAATCTCTCCTTAGCTCCTATCATTTTGTCGTAAGCTCCAAGGCTGGGAACACGTGTGAAGTTTGTATTTATAACCGAAATCTTCGTTTATGAAGAAAGTTACAAGGCTGCCAAGCTGAAGAAGAAGAAAAAAATAGAAAGGTGAAGAGAAAGGGGTGAAATAATTCAGTTTTCCTGGTTCGTTACATTGCTACATAATAATTTAATTTACGAACTCAATCTTCGGTTATGAAGAGTGCCGGAAGACTAGACCTCCGAGAAAGTCAAAGTAGAACACTCCAACCCCCTCCTACACGCCAGAGGAGTTTCTTGGGGAGAACCCCGGAGTAGGGAGAGCCAGCCAGGCCTGAAGTAGAAGATAACAGCCTAAAGGGGACGAAATAAAGAATAGGGGAGCAGAGAAAGAGCCGGAATAATTAGCATATATGATAATAAAGCGGTATCACGTGGAACGAGGCCCGAGAGAGCCGAAACTAGACCGTCTTTATTATTTTTTCCCGAAGGAATCAAGGAGACATCGACGGAAACGAGGGTGTCTGATATTGAAACCGAAGTCTCTAGCAAAGTTTTGTAATAATTAGCACGCCGTGAAGCTCAGCGATGGAACAGAAATGTAGAATATGGAACAACAAAAGTTCCGTCGAATCGAGCTACCCCCTCCGACGAAACTCTCGACGATTGCCCCGATGCGACGTTCCAGGCGTAGAAACTTTAATTTTCTTCTCGGATTGCGGGAACAGTTCGCGTACTTTTTTAATAAAACCTCAGCTCGCGTTAGGAACCACCTCCTCGCGTCGACTTTCAAGGGAAAAAATACACGGGACGACCGCCCGGGAAAGCTAACTGGCGTTTCTCACCCCTGATTCGCATACGTTCGCAGAGTTTCGTTATCAACGCGCCACGACCGCTCACATAAAGTACATATAAAGCGCCCGGAAACCTCTGAAGAATTTCTAAACACCTGCGACGTACGCGGAAGTTTCAGTATCATCGTGTAAACAGCTTAAATTCCAATATTTTTAAAATCTAGTTAAGTTCAGTTTCGTTTAAAATTAGTGGACAGTTTATAGTTGGTATAATTTATAAAAAAAATCAAAAAGAATACATTATTTTTGTGGTTATCCGGTTTTCAGAATTGGACCAGCAGCAGCGCGAACGTTGCACTTTCGATTTCGAAATAGAGCGGTTCAGTAAAAGGTCTCGTGCACAACAATAACGACCGGTGCCGGGTCGCAAACAGAACTATCCTCGCGTAACGGTATTGAAACTCGCACGATAACAGACGGCTCGTTGTTCCCGTGCTACTGATACGGTTTCGTAAACCCGTATGCGAGAGAAGACACGACCGAAACCTCGATGTTTTCGCGGTTGGACGTTCGGGATCGGTGCAACCTGGAAATTCCAGCAAATGCTCGCGTGCAACACGCAGCGTTTGCAAATCGAAACGAAGCCTCACCCTTGACCCGATACACGCCGCTTTCACGAGGCAGTGGCTTTAATATGAAAAGCTACCGGCATTCTCGAACCCGTAAGCTTTGTCTCACTTTTTATTTATTTTCTTTCTCGACCGCAGCGTTTATTACTTCCCGGGAAAGGCCCTTTTTCACATCGCAGCAGTCCCACGTCCTTTCTCGGACGCTCTCCGAAAGTATAACTGCCATAAATTCTGCTACACGCTGACCGCCGCAGTAGCCCGTCTTCTGGATATCTCGCAACGCGGTGTAGTCGAAATCCAATTTTTCCTTGCTCTTGTTGCTCCGAAGGTCTGATGTGGAGTGACGTTTCTGGACGATGTTGAACGTTAAGAAATTGCGATGTTGAAGACCCGAAAATAAAAGTTTTCTCAAGGTCATTCTTGCGAGATATCAAGGTCGTTGATGTTTTTATAAATGGGACTGTGTGTTTTGGTCGTCAGATAATCGATACGAATAGCGAAATGATTTCTGCTATAATTTTCTGTATCGAATACAAAGAGTAGAAAGGAATATCGATTGGCCGCGTGACAATGACAATAATTCGGGTGTTCCATCGAAGTGGTCCACGTTGCACAAGGGATGCAGAGCCGGTGCGTTCGATGTTCGTTCGCGTTTTATATCGCGTTCGTTCCCGCAGCTGCCTGGAAAATTGACTCGCTCACTGAAAAGTTATTACATAGTGCGACGATCCGATGGTATAGTGTTCACCGCGACCGTTCGACACTCGTAAAACTCCTCTGGCAAAGTGCTCATAAGCGTTCGATAAGATCGCTCGAGCGTGTTCGATGCATTGACGCTCTCTGCCTAGAGAGAAAGAGTGAGAGAGATAAATGCTAGGGGAAGATCGTGGATAATGGAACGCCCCTCTCAGACTCGCGACACGTCGAAAAGACAAAGAACGGTGTCGTGCACCGTCCGGATGCATGCCATAAATATCCCGACCTCAACAGGCTGCTGCACATGTAAACGCACTGACGTTGCAGTGGGACAATGCAGATAAGACGTGATAAGACGTTCTGCTCCCCGGGTCGCAACGTATTTTCTCCCGGTTTCTCTTTTTTACGACTCCTTAGGAAATTGTACCTTCAATTGCAATCGAAAAAACATCAAGATTTTACCGTGCAGTGAATCGAAAGAAAGAGAATAAAATTTTTGTTCGTTTAAGGCTTTCTTCATTTATACGTGTGCCTCCATACGATCTTACTCCGTACATAAATGATTGTAGATGTTTATAAACCATAAAATCCAACGTCATCGAAGATCGTAGAAAATTTAGCTTATTAATAGCCTGTGGATTTTATGCATTTATGGAACAAATGTCGGTAAAAATTTAAGCATGTTGATATATTATTTTCAACTGTATACAATTTTTAAAGGATGAAAGATATTTGGATTTAGCTTTTTTGGCTGTTCTTTACTTTCCCGGCACAAAATTTGTTCCTTTCTCCTACGAATTATGATGTATTTGGTATGTAATCCAGTAGATTTGTACCCGGCGCGCATGGAGATCGAAGTTTCGAACCCCTAGGATCAATAGTTGAGGAGCTATGGTCGCTTTAAAGTTGAGCATATTTCCAGTTTCTTGACAGGTAAGGACGCCGCCATATTGGTTTGTAGTGACGGTCGCACGCCGCTTACCGAGTTGATTAGGATTAGATCAAGGGGGGGAGATCCAAGGTAAGCGGCTCGCGATCGTCACTACAAACCAATATGGCGGCGCCCTTACCTGTCAAAAATGCTCAAGTTTAAGCGACCATAGCTCATTAACTATTGATCCTAGAGGATCGAAACTTCGATCTGCATCTGCGCCGGGTCCAAATCTACTGGATTACATGACAAATACATCATGATTCGTAGGAGAAAGGTACTAATCTTGAGTCCGGCAAAGTAAAGTGTACCCCTTTTTTTGTTACAATCACAAGAAAATTTTTATTTTGCATAAAGTCTACTTATCAGTCATATATAATTGTGCTGTTCCAATTGAAATTGCTTTCTTTTCTCGTTGAAGTCTATCAACATTTTCTGTAGCTCTCTGGTCCATAGGTTCTACTAATATTTGATTGGAAAACATAATTTATATAATCTACTAAAATTATATTCTACGTACAGGATGTATAAAAAGTAATGTCATCCATCCTAGGGGTGAATCTACATCTCTGGATCGATGGACATTTGTAAGAGAAACTTGCCGCAAAAATGTTTATAACAAAGAAAATTTTTGTCAAAGTATGTTTTTACATTAATACTTTTTAATTGTCGAGAAGAGGAAAAGTTTGAAAGGAGCAAACAAATAGTTATTGAGATATAAGTTCATAAAGTTCTTGCAAAATTTGATTGTGAATTATACGTATAGACAAAAGCCTACGACTACAGTCCACACGACCGTGTCGATGAGACAGAACATGATCGTGTGCGTGCCTTAAGCCAAACTAAGTTTAAAGGGACATTCTTCACTAGGCCCGTACCAAGTGATCGTCTCCCTGCCCATTCGAATCATAGTTGCAAAATGTGAATGAACACCTTATATCCATTTTTATACATAACAATATTAATCCTGGGATATAAAATGATAGTCAAGTATGGGTACTTACAAATTTCTCAGAATCTTCTGTTCCTCCGTCGGATCGACAGGACACTGCCACTTGCGAAGCACAAAACAACACATTTTCCAAAATCGTGACGGCGAACGGGAAGAAGTTACTCCGACCACGGTCAAAATAGTACTGCGGTTATCACGTCGGTTTTTCATTTTGGTGGAGAAATGTTGCGTTTACTAAGATAGGGGTGTGTCGGAAGGACTTTATAGTTTGAGAAGTGGGGGAAACTGTCAAAGAAATTCCTTTTGGTATTGTTTACGGTCATCCATGACGTGATTTATAAGGGTAGTCCACTCGTCGCTTCGATGGGTTTGTCGCACGTGTTGTCACACGTTTTTTGCTTGCTATAACGTCCTTTACAGGTATATCGCCTAATCCGCTGGAGGAACGGTGAGGTACGGTAACATTTTATAATACAGGATTAATATTCTTATAACAATGGATATAAGGTATTCTTTCATATTATGCAACTTCAAATTTATGATCCGAATGGGCAGGGAGACGATGACGTCTACGGGCCTAGCGACGAATGTCCCTTTAAATTTCGTTTGTCTCGAGGCAAGCACACGATTATGTTCAGTCTCATCGACACGGTCGTGTGGACTGTAGTAGTAGGCTTTTGTCTATACGTGTAACTCCACACAATCAAATTTTGCGAAACTTTAACAGCTTATGTCTCAATGGCTATTTGTTTGCGACATGTGGCTCCTTTCAAACTTTGTCTTTTCTGGATGAGTGGAAGGTGTTGATGTAAAAATCAACTTTATCTAGAATTTTCTTTGTTGTCGACAATTTTGCGGCAAGTTTCTCTTACAAATTTCCACCGATCCAGAAGTGTAGATGCACCCCTAGGACGGATAACCATTACTTTTCATACGTGATCGAGCACTGGCTAAACTTTAGTGAAACGATTCGCGAGCTAATAAAATTTCGGAAAATGTGCACTTTCCAGGATCGAACTTCCGTAGTTCCGGTGTAATAGAACATGTTTCCTGTGTGTTCCAGGAAGGCGGAAATCACCGGCGACAGCGTATCGGACTCGTTCAGCAATCAAAGGTAACTCGTGAAAGTACCAACGCGGAGAAATGTGTTCCATAGTTTTTTCCTGGCGGAAAACTGCGACGGTAGTTTTCGCAACTGAAAAGCGTTCGTTTACATGCGAACATGGAAATTTTTCGCAGTCGTCGACGACGTCACGCCCGAGAAAGGTTGCTGGCAGATTTGTTACGCGTTAACGAACCTCGTTACAACCACCTTCGGCCGTACACGGCCCGCATAATTAAACCGTGCGACTGGTCTCGCAATTCTACCCGCGTCCTGAAATGTAATAACAATTGTAATAAATACTCGAACTGCCGTTGCGCGTACGCCGCCGCGCCATTCACAGGAAGTCGTTCCACGCGCGATATACGAACAGAGTTTTACCATTCGCCTGCAACCGGAAACGCGATATATGGATCTTTATTGGTGTGTTGCGTTCACAAACTTGCGAAACTGTTTGCGTCGACAAATATTAATGGTTTATCGTACACGGTTCTGCCATCAGGAAACCTCTCCACCAGCGAGATCAAGTTTAGATGAAATTTTCACTGGCGTGTATCATTGTATTTACAAGCCGCTTGTTTTCAATTTCTGGCGATGATCCACATAAAACAGTTGTTCAAAAAATGTCTTTTATACATCATGTAACTTCTCCAAATACTATCAAAATCTTTTGGAAGATCTTAGAATCATTTTTGCAGATCTGAATGCCTTTTCAGACTTTGTAGAGAAATTCTGTGACGATATTGTGGGACCACTGAAAAATTCCGAGTAACTGAAAAAATCCTGGAGCTTTCGAAAATACTTTCGGAAGAGTCTACGTCCTGTGAAAGAATGCTAAAGCCTTCGAAAAAATTCTGAACTCTCAAAAGTGATCCTGGAGTCTGTAGAAAAAAATCTACAATCTGTGAAACATTTAGATCCACCAAAAACCTTCTGAGAGCTTTGAAGAGGCTCTAGAGTCTACGAAAGTGACTTCAGGGCCGGCAGAAAATTTTGAAGGCTTCTAAAAAATTCTAGCAACATGGAAAAGACTGTTTGAGAGCGTTTCCCGGACGAATACAACTGTTGGACCGAAAACAGAGCCCCGCGAGTGAATATTAATTCATTCGTTCTAATTTTAAGCGGACTGAACGTGTTTACCTAGCGGTAGTGCGTTAATAGGCTTCCGGCGAATAAAGTGTTAACTGCCGCGAGCTGTCGGCGATCCCCCGCCACTCAAATCGCATAACGAAAATCCAAACAGGCTAGGTATGCGTTGCATGGATTCACGCTCCAGCTATCACAGATAATAATCACCGGATGCTGGAGAAGATGCAGACAAGCGGGTTAATACAAACCGGGAGTGCATTCTCCGCTGCGTAGCGTAACGACTCGATGTCGGGATTAAGTTGTTTTGATCGAGCCGGAAATAGGGGATCGACGGGATCATTCCCGATGGAACTGTTCCCATCAATTTATTATAACTCTGTCATAGATAATTTCGGCGTCAATTTGATACAAAATACATTCGCAGTGTTATTAATAGACTGCGGATCTTTATGCAAAATAAAAAATGTTTGCATTGTTTGCACGACACGGGAGCCAAATAACCATAGTATTCTTCTTTGAATTATCCTATTAAGCTGAAACTAATACATTAATGTCCTTAAATATTTTTAAAATGTCCACTACGTTAAATTACAAATACCCATTTTTGTCACAAATGCATAAAATCCGCAGTATAGTTATTAACATTCGAACAGGTTCAAACAATGTTCGAAGAGAGAAGCAGAGCGGGAGAGGGTGAATTCCGTCGGATGTTCGTCAATTTATTTATCAACTTTTCTTTCTAACTTCGACTAACTTCTTTGACGGCTTCCAAGGGAAGACGGTGCGCCCCATCGCGTGGCGTAGTTAAGTTTCCTCTCCGACCTTTAGTTTTCACAATAAATTGAAATCTGTCCGAGAAAAATGATGCGATAAAGCAACCCCCTTTTTCTCCCTTCGAACATTGTCCAAGCATATTGGGCCATCCGTAACGTTATTAAAAAAGTATACCGTTGTACTCGAGACGGTTTACAGAATCATTCGTCCAGCTTTTACAGTTCGAACGGAACAAATTTTTGAAACGCAAAATTAGACAACAGAATTATAAGCCGCGTTCGAGGCTTTTCCGATACAGGTTAATTGAAGCCGGGCCGCAAGTTCTTGTCTTTCGCTAGTCATCTGTCATTCTATGGGTTTTTAATTAAGCCGAACAACGCGGAGCGCCGTTAATTAGCATCGCGCGACCCCGAACAACGCGAACTCCTCGCGGGATTGTTCTCCCGCCGTGTCGCGCCCGATAAACGCGCGGAACAACAACGAAGAATATTTGCAAAGAGATCGTCGTCGCTCGTAACATTGTGAATGCGACGCCGCGGACTGCACTCGTTGCATCGGCTGCAGTTGCATTCTTCGGGAACGCGGTTTTCGCACGGCAATAAATTCCGTCGGCTGTATTTCCGTTCTCCCGCGTCTGTTGCTCGTATTCTCGATACGAGCCCGCGTTTACACTCGTCTTCCCTTCTCCGCGAACTATCTGCCCCGAGTACGCCAACGTCAGTTTGCAAGGCATTTTTCACGCGAATTTTCCCCGAAACACTCGGCTAAATAAATACTGCGAAACATTTTTTCAGAGCTACCAGACATTTCTCGGAGAACTAAAACGCTTCGTTTCACCTCTTCACACTCCAGACTGTCCACAATGCTTCTGGAATATCCTCGCGGATTCCAGAATTTTTCTGCGGGTTTTCTGCCCTTCTTACAAGCCCTGGAATACTTTCAAAACAGCCAATCCCTTCACTATTTCTGGGATCTTTAATTAATTCAGGTATCTACGGGAAGAATCCTATGAAAAATAATTCTAGAGGGTGTAAAAAAATTCTGGGACCTCATAAAAAATTTTCGCTCATTGGAAAACTTGTCCAAGGCCTCTGGAAAGTTCTGGAATACGCGAATACGTTCGTCGATCCGCGAAACTCGTTCTCCGCTCGAAGAGCAAATATTATTCGAGCCCGCCCCTGTGCCCCTGCGCCTTGATCACCAAGGGAGCATCTTGAAACAATATTTTCCCGCGCGATACCGTCAGTCCAAACAAAAGCGAAAACCGGCCGCATCGATCGTTTTCCTTCGCGCTTATAGCTCTTCTTGATCGCACCACCTACCCGGCAAACGTACTCGCTGTACGCTGCAATTATGCGTGAAATAGCAGTAACCCGATAATAATTCCCCTCGACAAGACGAGACACGAATAATCGCGCGCATGCATAGCAACGGATACATACGTTGACGAAGATTCTATTATTTCGCCGGCGTATTGTTCTATCAGGGCGTATAAACCGTGCTGCCGACGGGCGTTGCAGGTACAGATTTTGTTGAAACAGAGTGGTCGGAGTGTCCTGGACATGTTTGGAACGGTGTTTGGGACTTGAAGAGAACTCGTGGCTTACGGAATCATTGTAGATATAGTGGAAAGACTGTGGTACTTGTGCCAGTAGAAATAATTGTGGAGCCTGCGAAAAATGCTAGCCTCTGAAAATAATTCTAGGTCTGTCAAAAAATTCTAGAACTTCCAAAAAGATTGTAGGGCTTGTAAGAAGGCTGTGGAACCTCTGAAAATAATTCTGGTGCTGAAACAAAAATCTAGGGCTTTCAAGAAAATTTTAGGACGTGCAAAAGGGCTCCAGAACCTCTGAAAATAATTCTGGGATCTCGAAAAAGATTCTAGGGCTTTCAAGGGAATTCTAGGACGTGCAAAAATGCTCCAGGACCTCTGAAAATAATTCTAGAATCTGGAAAAAAATTCTAGGGCTTTCAAGAGAATTTTAAGACGTGAGAAAGGGCTCCAGGACCTCTCAAAATAATTGTGGAATCTAAAAAAAAAATTCTAAGGCTTTCAAGAAAATTCTAGGACATGCAGAAAGGCTCGAGGACCTGCAAAAAATTCTACTATTTGCAAGAAACTTGCAAACAGTAGTCTCTAAAACGTTCCGAATGCAAAATGGTCGCAGCATAAACCACCGTGTCATGTTGTTTGTTCGCGTACTGTAACGGAAAAGCAGCGGAAAGCAACAGCTTCGATTTTACCGGATGGCGTGGCGGGAGCCGTGACACGGCTAATTAGTACGCGGCACGTTTTATTGCGATTCGAACCCGATTGGTTTCGTTACAAGGTTCAGTGGCAATTCGTTTCAATTTGTAGCGTGAAACACGATCCCGTCATCCGGATCATTGTCCTCTAAGCCGGCGGCGATCGCCGTTGATTTTTGCCGATTCGTCGGTGTTTGCTTGCAATTCTCGCTTGGGTGGACACTGAATAATTTCACCGTTGCATCGGGTGCACGGGCGACAAGCGTTTATACGATGCATCACCCGTTATTATTAATGCCGCGTTCGATCAGTCGGTCGGGCGTGCGCGTATTTGAAACTCGGATTACACGATAGCTCCGAAAAGATGCTTCAACGCCGCTGTTTCGGTTTTTGAAAAACTTGCATGCTCGAGCTCGATCGCTATTATTGCGGATCTTTATGCGAAATGAACTATTTTGAGTTTCATTCTTCTTTTTATCATTTTATAATTTATATTCTGTTTAATATCGATCACAACCTTGTCTGCTGCTTTAAATTGCATGGGCTCATTTGTGTCACAAATGTATACATTCCGACGAAATGTAAAACTGTAAAGACGGTGAACGAATTTATTTCACTATTTTCGACGTATTAAAATGACGAAAAGAATATTTCGCATACAGATCCGCAGTCAGATTACAAACAAAGAGTTCCGATTTCGTAAAAAGTAATCGTACAAAGATTAGGCTCATTCCGAAGCCCGAAGCTTTAAGGTGAATTTATTCATTCTGATTTTACCAACGTTGTTTGCGCAGGTTGTACAAGAAATCATCGCCGAACAGCAAGCTGACATTGTACCTGCCTACCAGGGACCTGATAGTCAGTGAAACGAACATCGACAAGCTGCATGGCGTGGTTTTGGTTGATCCTGACTACTTGCAGAACAGAAGGGTAAGAGAGAGAGAGAGAGAGAAACAGAGCAGATCGCAAGCTTTCGTCAGTTTGTTAGTCGAGCGATTCCTCTTCACAAGTTTCTCGGGTCACGTAACTGACTCCCAGTATAACGCAGCGACTCCAATTCGCAGAATACGGTTACTAACAAGTTCGCCCTAGCTAATTCTCTCTGCTTAATTCCCTTCACGAATGTCACCGTCGACCGGCGCGTCTAACGATAGTTACTACCGAAGTTGCCCGCTGAATTTATGGATTCGGAGGGCAGAGTTGGGATCCATCGAGCTGGATTTAGCGGCTCCGTAATATCGTAAAAAATTCTTTAACACGTTCGCTGTCATACCTGTTGTTGATCCATTGTTAAAATGTTTGATTTATATGAATCAGAGTTGGGCAAAAATTGTATTTAAATACATTGTCTTTAAATTGTATTTAAATACAAATTTCGAATAACAAATAAAAGATGCAAAATTTGTATTCGTTATTCGAAGGTTCGAATACAAAAGTATCTTTTATTCGACTTTTATTTAAATAATCTTGTATTCATCGAATACATTCTCGGCGAATACAAAATAATTTAAATAAAAGTCGAATAAAAGATACTGTTTTATTCGAACCTTCGAATAACGAATAAAAGTTATGTATTTTTTATTCCAATCGGTATTTAAATAATTTTAATGGTTGGTTAATGGTTTATTCGTTACTCCATATCGTAGTGAAGAGATGGCGTTGTAGAGCCGAGGCTCTATTTGCCCAATTCAAGCCCGTCAATACATTTCAAGTGGTACAGAAGTATTTAAATACTACCCAACTCTGATATGAATTAATAGTATGCCGTGTACTATGATTTCAGACGAAAAAAGAATAACAGAATGCGTTAATAATAATAAGTAGGCAGCGGATGTGATGCATGTATGATGAGTAATATAAAACAGTAAATTTAATTAATCTATGAGTAACTTGAGACAGTAAAAACATAAGAATCTAAAAATAACAAAGTAACAAGTCTAACTTCTCGTTGCTCGTGACTAACGAAGTTGTATAGTGTGCTCAAATATACGAAGTTATAAGGCAACTCGCGAGATAGCTCCCTTATGCCGAAGGTTAATGAATCACGTTAGACACCTTAGGATTCAGCGATAGTTTCCGCGTGAAATCGGAAACGATCGCGTCGTCATCGACGAATATCGTTACCGAACCGCCAGATAATTGCTGGAAAGATTTAATGGCTGTTCCGAGGATGCCTTGCTAACGAACGCGGCCGCGTACACAATTACTTGCGCGGCTGCCTGTTTACTAATTAACCACCACCGGTTCGGGGGGTGGGGCATGTTCGCAGGTGTACGGGCAAATTACGTTGACTTTTCGCTACGGCCGGGAGGACGAGGAGGTGATGGGATTGAAATTCTGCAATGAGGTAGTGATGTGCGTCGCCCAATTGTGTCCGCCGTACGTCGGTGCCGATCGCCACGACACAACGCCGTTACAGGTCTGTAATAGCCTCTATTCTAACCAGAAAGTTAGCCTAACTCCTTATCCGATTAGCAGGCGAATGTTCGCCAGTCATCGGTTGACAGAATTTTATAAGAATTTTATTTTACAAGAATTTCATTTCACTAGAATTTCATTTAACAAGATTGTTGAATATATTACTCCTGTATAAAACTTATCCAATCAAGGACATCAAATATCAGTTTCAACCGAATCAAATATCATGGTCTGTAAGTTCCTTCAAAATCGTGGAAACGTTTGATCGATCCACAGATAAACAAATTGACGTGGAACTACCGATATCGTTTAAACCAATTTTCCATGTGTGCACAAACAAAACGGTAAAACTTCGAATGACGATACGGGCCACCGACATGCCATTCATTCGGCGTCACACGGGACACCGAAAAGCTCGAACTCCAATCGATGGTTTTGCGGGGACGGATTACATAGGGGAGGTGGTTGGCCATAAATTCATGAGATCTTGCCGGGGGTGGGCTCGCGCGATCAATGAAAATTTAATAAAGATACGAAGGAACAAGCCGAGTCGGGTCGGCTCGGCTCGGATCGGGTCGGGTCGGGTCGGGTCGTGTTCGTACCCAATAACAACGCACGCTGTTTTCGCAACGTATCGTTAAATTCCGGAAAATTGAAAATATCGCACATATTTGCCCACCGCGGTGATTCCGTCGCCGATGCTCGATCGCTCGGTCAACGACGGCAATCCGATAACCATCGGTGATTGCGGGCTTAACTGTATTTATCCGGTGCTAGGAACACGTAAACTGTCATTTCAAGGAAAATTTGATGTATGAAAATTATTAACATTTCAATTTCCGCGCAAACGATGGGCGATATTGTTTTCTTGGTAAAAGACTGTTCATTTTGGTCACGCCATTGAGTGACCATCTGTGCTCTCGATTCCGACGGAGCCACTGCAGTGCCCCAGGGGGCCATCTCTGCATCCCAGCTCTGGCGTTGCAGCTCTTAAAAATTTCGCTTTCTGTCGAATTTTGTCTTTTTCATTAGAAAATTTGAATTCTAGTCTGCACCGAGGTTCTGTGATTAAACTGGTGAATGAACTAATGATTTGTTAATTGAAAAACATACATCCTTCTCGCTCTGCGCAGAGTAGGCGTGGTTAGCGTTGAGTGGGCGTGGCCCCACTGCTCTCGGCGCATCTAGAGCACTGCCCCAGATGGAAAATTCGCTCCACATTCAAAATCAAATGCATCCATCACGCTATAGCAAGGGTTAATGGGATTCGATGAATGGCTAACCGCAATATAGAGAGAACTGACATGAAGGCTAAGACAATGCTTGCCGAAGCCTCGATATAGATGCAATAACCGGCGAAAGCTTACGCGGCGAGGATTTCCCGGTGAAAATTAATGAAGCAATTCGGGGACCGTATTGTTCAGGCTAGAAGGGCGCCCGTTCCTAATCGATTAACGAAATAAGCCTCTCGGCTTAGTAATCAATTTTGCGCCCCGGTAATTAGAAACTCACGTACGATGCGACGACTGGAAATTCTGTTATAGCGTCCGATGCTTGGAGCTTGTAACGAGATGTCTGCTCAGAAAGTTCGCGCGATTTCTGAAAGTCTGTCTCTATCCATTTGTATTTGCCGCGACTCCATAGTAATTCTCATTAACCATGCAAGGTAGCCGTGCAGCAATTACTTGGAGTTTCTTTGTCGTCGATCATTCTGTTCGTCCTCGATCGGTATTGTGTTTGATCAAGAGTTCACGAACAAGCTCTTGATCTTTGTATCCTATTTAGGGATTTAGATGTTTGACGATCAAATTGGCCCACAATTGAAGATCCTAGAAAAGATCTTCTAAAAAATATCTAGTTCTTCATCCAAAGCAGAATCTCTGCAATCGCCAGTCAAGACAGATTTACAAGTTGAATACGTCAGCTGTACATAGATTAATCACGACGATTTTTCATCGGAGACTTTTACGATGTCGCTGGTCTCGGTCAGGCTAAAACTCACGGGAACAATAGCCCCACCACTCCATTATTCTCACCGAGCCCAAGCACTCGTTAATGGCGGCTTAATTGCGTCCGCAGCGTAAGGTTGCTAATAAAATCCAACGATAAAAACAACGGCCCGGACCCTTGGCCCGCTGTAACCGACGGATTTACAGCAAGGACTGTTTAACTGTTTCATTGAACAGCGACCACGTCCAATAACACGATGGAACGCCATGGAAAATAGGCAAAGACGCCGCGCCGCCCTGCACCCCCATAAAAAAAAACTATACACTGCGGATTTTTGTGCATCTATGGCACTCCATATTTCCGACATTTCCTAGTTTGGAAATTACTATCTCGATCTATATTAGAAAGGTTTCACACTATGCAGCGTTGGAAAAGCACGTTCATCTTCGGTACAGTACGATTCAGCTCCCAATATGAAAAAATGTTTTCCTCTGACATTTCCCGGTTTAGTAATTACTTTCTCGATCTATAAATAGCGGTTCCACATTAACCTATGACCGGGACTGCGAGAGACTCGTGGCAAAATTTTCCGTCCATCGATTTTCGCTGGAAGAAGTAATATCAAACATGAATTTCATCGAAATTCTGTCCAGGTATGAAAGTTTGTCGCCGGCTTAATTTCATTCAGCAACGCTTTGGTCAACACTCGGAGAAATCCCCTGACAGCTCGCGTAATCCGCTGGAAAAACCTAGCGATTCGATTGCTGTCACGTCTTCGACGAATTTCGCATTTTCATAATTGAGGATCGGGGAATATGGCCGAGGTGGAATTTTGTTTCCGGCACGAAGGTTTCTATCGACGCGTCGCGACGGTCCGGCAACAGCTCGCCCACACGCGTTTCAAATTGTTTTTCGATGCTCCCGGCCTGTGTACAGAAGCAGAAATAGAAATAAACGTGCACGAGCTTCTTTCGTCAAGCTTTCAGGCGTTCGAGCTCTGCTCAAAGTGTAGATGAAACGAATGTATTATCATCGGATACAAAGTGCACGTGTCTGAATAATCAGTCCCCTTTATATTTCAAACACATGCAGTGGGTGTACAAAGTATTCGTACACGAATAACAAGTAATGACCTCTGTATACCCCAACATAATAGTTAACGAGATATATGCCAAAAATGTTTACACCACAATATTTCCCCCTCTTTACCATGCAACCTTTAAGTATATCGTTTTTTCATATTATTACAAGTAACGGAAATATTCGTGCACGTTGCGTGGACCACCCTGTATACTTTGAAACTAGATAATCGAAATATTCTGAAGAGATTAACGAAAAATGATATTTGTAATTATCGTACAATACAGTAGCGAAAGTTAGTGTACAGAAATTTTACAGAGAAGTGTACACAGAAGACCCGGTACACCAATTAAGGGACACTGTATTTATTCTTGGGAGCCTGCAGAAGCGCGCTGCATCGAATGGAACGAAACGAGAAAGCGACCCGGGGAACATTTGATCAGAGACGTCGCTGCCAAATGAAAGTGCCGGTTTAAAACGCCTCCGGGGCAGAAGGGGTTCAACTACAGAATCATAAACGCATCGTTTTCAGTATTATTGCCGACTGCAAAAGCAACGTTTATGGCGGTTTTACGAGCGAATCGCGAATCAAAGAGCGGCCTTCTTTCGCAAGGACTTGCTGTCGGATACGTTCTTAGTCCACGTTTCGCAACGATGATGGTCGCGTCGGTTATCAGTGGGCGTCGATCTGATGATCGAGAGCTGAACCTTCCACAACCCTCTAACTCGTTGTCTTATAATTAATCTGCGGGTTTGATGCGTTGTTATGCACGGATATATTATTTTTATTTTATTAGGACCATCAAAGAAGAAAAGGAATTTTCTTGCAACATTTTTTCTACGATTCTTCTTTTTAGTGGTTTCATTGAACTCTCAATACATTGATACACTACGAAATCAAACTTGCGCCTCATCTCTGTTCCATAGAACTGCCCAAAAGAATTGTACGTCAAATTCTAAAAAATTGTTGTGAAGAGGGAGCTTCGGGCTTCGAGTTTATGGTGAACTCAGGGACGAAAAAAATTTTCCGACGTTTCCAGAGGCGTTTGAACTTGCAGCATCTTCGAGAAAACACGTGTACCCTTTGGAACAGTATAAGTTTGTCTCGAAAGCTTTCATTATACAATACTGAATGTTGAAAGGCTCTATAAGTCTCCACGAAGGTCTGCTGGTAAAATGTTTCAAGGGGTAAGCGGGTCACGTCGACGAAATAACCTCGACGAGGTTGGAAAATTGCGAAAAATTAGGAAAAATTGTGCGAGCTTCACCGGTGGCCACCCGAGCGAAGAATAGTCGCGGGTCGGATGTATCCGGGTGATGGAAAATGTAATATTGATGGCGGATGCTGGCTAGGATAGCTAGCATACCAATCTTGCTTCCGCGCGGAACCAATAACGAGAAGGGCTCGTTACATCGACGACAGCCTCCGATAATCGTGGAAGGTTTAAACGAACAAGCCGTTAAGGGACCCGATCGTCGATCCGCTCGGAAATGAACCGTTAAGCTTATGCCGTGCATGCCACGTCTCGTTATACAGTCACCTCTACAAGCCTTGTAACCGATACGAACAACGTCACCGAAACAACGTGCACCGAACCGTTTCAGAACCCTCCTGCATTGCCTCGGATCGAGGCTTCAACCGTAAACGATACTGCCGAGCTTCAAAGCTTGTACACCTAAGAATTTGCAGAAAGCAAAGCGCTGTTTGCCCCTAGTTTTGCCTCGTTTTCAGCAAATACTTGGAGAAGTCCGAGAATAACATCCTTCGAGGCTAGTGGACGTTCTGGGAAAGTTCCAATTCGGTTATGCTTGCCATAAAGACTCTAACTCGAAGGAAAAGTCAGGTTGTTGTTGTATTTCAAATCGATAGCACCAAATGCAAAAATTTAAAGACGAAACTCATTCGAATAAATTAAAAGAGGAAATTCTAGTTTGATTTTGCAGGTAAATCCACAAACTAAACCTTTCCCTCCCAACGAACAAATTCCAACACAACAAAACTTTCTCTGTCCTCTCGAAATAGCTGAGAGCGTTTCGCAACTCGAGTATAGTTCCCAGTTGATGACGTATTTTTAGTACACCCGTCCAGCTGGAAAGTCGAAACTTTTCTCTCAGTGATCGGTTTTCGCTTTGCAACAGATCAGAACTTTCCTCTGCGGAGCGAGAGGGTTCGAACTTGATTCGAAGTTCGTATAACATCGTTGCATCGGTGCTTAGGACTAGCGATTTAGCGGTCGAGGTACAGTTTGTATGTTACACCTAACTTCGTTCTAGAGTGGCAGCTTCATCAGGTCTCCTAGAATCTGGCAATCGTTCAGAAAAACTGATAGTCGATGCGGGGTCACATTGGAACCGTTCGCGATGCGAACGAGCGTTCCCATAAAACGCAACCTCGGCCCCGGGTAATTGCAAAGTTTATTGCTGTGCACCTTCACCAGTAACGTTTGCTTAAGCGGAACGGGAAAGGGGATTAGAATCACGGGCGAGGTCGTAAAGAACCGCGATCTCAACTTCGTTTCAATTAGAAGACGAAGCAATCCATAAGAACGTCCCAAAAACTCCTCGTCGCCACATTCAGACTTGTCTCCCCACTCTACCTTCCGTACTGACAGAGAGAGAGAGAGGGTGACTTTCCCCTCAATTCATGCTCTCTCTCCTCATTTTCCTCGTTGCGTTGGCATAAAAAGATTTCAACAACCAGTTCGGTCAATTGAGCAATGGGGGTTCGGATAAACAGAGCCCCACCGTTATTACTAGACTACGGATTTTATGCATTTAGGACAAAAATGGGCAGTACAATTTAAAGCAGTGAACCTATTAAAAAGATTTAAGGACATCGGAAAGAAACTAGAAAGGCGGTACATACATCGCTTTGGGTGAAATGTCACGGTTTCGGTGTTTCGCCTCTAAAGTTTGCGAAGGTAATTGAAAAGGCTGGCAGTGAGTCTGTCCTTGCACGTTTCGTAAATCTCGCTTCGGGAATGGGGGAGAAACGTATCAGAAACTACGACAGGCCTCGCGCGAATATGTGGGGAGCAAATAAGATGGGAAAAGGAATAAGTCTCCGAAGGGGTTTCCGAAGACTGTCGCGATCTCGCGCGAAACGAAACGCGCGAGACGGAGGATCCACGTTTGCGAAACGGTTAATCCCTCTGTTGGGACCGGCGAACAGGAAATATTGCACGGCTGCCGGGAATAATTGAATATTTCATAGCGTCAAGTTCAAATGGAAACGCTTTCTAGTTTCGAAACGCGACGGATCTCGGTTGTAAAGACTATCGGGTACTTTGGCTGTCGGGCAAATATAAGCTGGGCTTCTTTCATGTGTATTCATCGCGTCTTCCAACACGCATTTACTGATACTTGATTCGGGACACTTAGATTTATAGAAAATCAAATTTGATCTTCGGGTGTCCTCTACGCAGTCTCGTGCAAAAGAAACTGATCGCGTTGCATAGCGTCAGTGTCGGCAATTTTCAGAGCAGACAATTTTTCGCGTGGATATTTCTGTCGTTGTCAGAAAGAACGCCGCATGTCACATATTTTCACTTTCGAGATATTGCCGTTTAAAGTTTTCATCACTAATGCTTTCACATAGGACATCGGTGAAATTGCAGTATTTTTTCAGCCTTTCGGATTTGTTTTCATGACTTTTTTTCTGGTAGATACGTAAATCCTATACTATGAAGTTCAATTAATGCATAAACTCAAATTTTTTTAAGTTGTGACATCCGGTGTGTTTCCTGACAACCACAGATTTATCATCGTAGGCACGCGCTAAAGTTAGCAACTTTTTGAGTGGGAGTTCGTCAACGTGTGCAATTGTTCATGCGGAGATTTAAGGCCTTTGCACACTACATCGCCGCTCCGCCAGCTCAGCACAGCGCCGCCTCGCCGTTTGCACTTTCTTCTGTTATTTTCAATGCGGACGCGCACACCGTACCTGCAGCGGCACAACGCCAGCACGCGTACGTATCGCCGCGGAAAAGTGCGCACATTAGACTACAGGCCTTTGCACACTACATCGCCGCTCCGCCAGCTCAGCACAGCGCCGCCTCGCCGAGTTGACGCCGAGCTGGTGGTCATTGCCGCACACTGGACGCACAACGCCGGCAGAAACAAAGTTTATTTACTACGTAACCAACGGCGTAAACAAACAGTGACATGAAAGATTTGGAAAAAGAGACAAACGGAACGCATGTCAAATATATTTACACGGACGCGTTCACGCGGTTACGGGTGATCTACGTTTTCTCGAAAAAATTGTTACGGTGGGAACTGTAATTGAAAATTTGTTCGGGTAAGGATAACCGTTTATTTTCGCACTATCTCAATTAATTTCTCGGAATCCATTTTTCTGCTCTTTTTGTATTGTAACAGTAAAGATGTTGAACTACAAATAAATTGAATTTTGTATTATCTCCAGAAGGCTCATGAATTACTTTCAAAGTTGAGTGGAAAATCCTATTTTATCAAATCAACCCTTTTCAGGGTTAGGTTTTTACTTTAAGCGTTGAACAACTCCAAATAAACGGTTATCCTTACCCGAACAAATTTTCAATTACGGTTGCCACCGTACCTCGCATAAGCGTTGGAACATAATATGAACATAATATGAACACAACCAAAAGTTTATTAAAATCGAAAAACCTAAGATGTAAACGAAAAAAACATTGAAATATTTTTTATTTCGTGACACTGTCGCGTAATATATTTGGAATTACATGTTCGAATTAATTGTATTAAGATTATTATTATTAATACACTGATAAAAATTAAAATACCGAATACAATTGCTTTGTAATTTTATTAAGTTAGAATTAACAGATGTTGAATAGAAAATTGAGTAAAGAGGGGGAAAACAAGGATTTGCAGAGACAACGAAAAAGAGCTGTGTTTGTTTGAAATCTCGCAGCCATTAAAACATTATTAAAAAGACTTCATGAAAGGTGCTTGCTGTACCTGTAGAAAAATGCTCGAACCCAAAAAGTAGCCTCCCAACCCGTTCCTCAATTTTTGGTTCCCCTTCAGAAGGCAACCCGTTCCTCAATTTTCGGTTCCCCTTCAGAAGGCAAACCGCTCTTCAATTTTCGGTTTCCCTTCAGAAGGCAACCCGTTCCTCAATTTCTCAATCCTCAACTCTGTTTTACTTCCTGCAAATGATTTTTTTGGAATTAAATTAAAAACACCTATTATTTATGGTGTCCGGATAACAACTATCGCAAAATTGGCAGTATAAGTTGTGTGAATAAAATTTGTATTATATAAATATTTAAAATTTGGAAAGTAGTACAACAAAAATTATCATAATTGACAAATATACGAAACCGACGAACCAATTCTATTGCTTGCACTCTTCATTTTAGTCGTTTTTACGAATAGTTAAGATCGTATTTCGTATACCGTACGAAAAGCACATCCAGCGCCGCCGGCAGAACATTCTCGCCCAGAATGTTCCTTCGGTCGAGGCAATGCAGAGGCGTGCTAGCGCTGTGCCGCTGCAGGTACGGTGTGCGCGTCCCCATTAAAACTCATAGAAGAAAGTGCAAACGGCGAGGCGGCGCTGTGCTGGGCCGGCGGAGCTGTAGTCTAATGTGCGCACTTTTCCGCGGCGATACGTACGCGTGCTGGCGTTGTGCCGCTGCAGGTACGGTGTGCGCGTCCGCATTGAAAATAACAGAAGAAAGTGCAAACGGCGAGGCGGCGCTGTGCTGAGCTGGCGGAGCGGCGATGTAGTGTGCAAAGGCCTTTAATGGGGACGCGCACACCGTACCTGCAGCGGCACAGCGCTAGCACGCCTCTGCATTGCCTCGACCGAAGGAACATTCTGGGCGAGAATGTTCTGCCGGCGGCGCTGGATGTGCTTTTCGTACGGTATACGAAATACGATCTTAACTATTCGTAAAAACGACTAAAATGAAGAGTGCAAGCAATAGAATTGGTTCGTCGGTTTCGTATATTTGTCAATTATGATAATTTTTGTTGTACTACTTTCCAAATTTTAAATATTTATATAATACAAATTTTATTCACACAACTTATACTGCCAATTTTGCGATAGTTGTTATCCGGACACCATAAATAATAGGTGTTTTTAATTTAATTCCAAAAAAATCATTTGCAGGAAGTAAAACAGAGTTGAGGATTGAGAAATTGAGGAACGGGTTGCCTTCTGAAGGGAAACCGAAAATTGAAGAGCGGTTTGCCTTCTGAAGGGGAACCGAAAATTGAGGAACGGGTTGCCTTCTGAAGGGGAACCAAAAATTGAGGAACGGGTTGGGAGGCTACTTTTTGGGTTCGAGCATTTTTCTACAGGTACAGCAAGCACCTTTCATGAAGTCTTTTTAATAATGTTTTAATGGCTGCGAGATTTCAAACAAACACAGCTCTTTTTCGTTGTCTCTGCAAATCCTTGTTTTCCCCCTCTTTACTCAATTTTCTATTCAACATCTGTTAATTCTAACTTAATAAAATTACAAAGCAATTGTATTCGGTATTTTAATTTTTATCAGTGTATTAATAATAATAATCTTAATACAATTAATTCGAACATGTAATTCCAAATATATTACGCGACAGTGTCACGAAATAAAAAATATTTCAATGTTTTTTTCGTTTACATCTTAGGTTTTTCGATTTTAATAAACTTTTGGTTGTGTTCATATTATGTTCATATTATGTTCCAACGCTTATGCGAGGTACGGTGGCAACCGTAATTGAAAATTTGTTCGGGTAAGGATAACCGTTTATTTGGAGTTGTTCAACGCTTAAAGTAAAAACCTAACCCTGAAAAGGGTTGATTTGATAAAATAGGATTTTCCACTCAACTTTGAAAGTAATTCATGAGCCTTCTGGAGATAATACAAAATTCAATTTATTTGTAGTTCAACATCTTTACTGTTACAATACAAAAAGAGCAGAAAAATGGATTCCGAGAAATTAATTGAGATAGTGCGAAAATAAACGGTTATCCTTACCCGAACAAATTTTCAATTACAGTTCCCACCGTAACAATTTTTTCGAGAAAACGTAGATCACCCGTAACCGCGTGAACGCGTCCGTGTAAATATATTTGACATGCGTTCCGTTTGTCTCTTTTTCCAAATCTTTCATGTCACTGTTTGTTTACGCCGTTGGTTACGTAGTAAATAAACTTTGTTTCTGCCGGCGTTGTGCGTCCAGTGTGCGGCAATGACCACCAGCTCGGCGTCAACTCGGCGAGGCGGCGCTGTGCTGAGCTGGCGGAGCGGCGATGTAGTGTGCAAAGGCCTTTACCAGTGTGGGCAACCTCGTCGAAGCAACCAAGTTCTGTGCGTACATTTCTGCGCAGTTTTGCCTGACCACCGAGTCGAAAGAGACGCCTGTTACGACAGGGCGCGGCACGGCCTTGACACTGACCCTGACCTGCAGGCAGGTCGATCGGGACCGCATGAAAATTATTTATCAGCCTGCTGGCTCTCTTTTCCTGGTGCTCCGAGCCTTGCACGATAGATTATTTATTCGCTACGGATGAATTAGGCATGTCGTGCGAGGACATCTTCCCGTACGTTTGATCACGTCGGAATTGGATATCGTCGAGGGAGGCACGTTCCTATCGTGCTTTTATCAATCGAGCAAATAATAATCGAATCAATTTACAACGAGCTGAAACCATACTTAACAGCTCCAATCTTCCAGCTCGAGGTTCTTGCAATTTTCGAATTCAATAACAGTCCGTTCTGCGCCATCTACGTCGCAATGAAAGTTCATAAAATACCTCAACGAAAAAATCTGAACTCCCTTTTGTATCGGGTTGAAAGAAATGTCTGACATTTCAACAGCAAGCTGCAAAAACTCGTTGGAAAAATCCGAAACAGGTGTGGGATCCACACGTGGATGAACGTGCAAAATTGTCGGTGTTCTCTTCAATACCAGAAATGGCTGGTTCTGCAGTACCCACTCCGCAATAAAAGATCATAAAATACTTCCACGAAAAAATCTGAACATCGCTTTGCATCGGGTTGCAAGAAATGTCCGACGTTCCAACAGCGAGCTGCAAAAATTCGTTGGAAAAATCTGAAACGGGTGCAGAGGAGCCTCGGATTAGCCGGTTCGCAGGATCTCCTCGTGTTCGCCGCAACAGGATACTTTCCCGCGAGAAAGCGAAAGAACACCGGCAGTTTTCCGGCGGTGTGCGCGCACTTCTCGTCGTTATCTGATAGTCTACTCGGGGCAGGGATCCATCGGACGCGAAATGCGATCTCTCTTGTATGAAAGAAGCTCGTTCCTCGAACAACGTTTCGCTCACTCGTTTCACCTTGTTCCCATTGCGGGTGATGTTGTCGCAGCGAGGATCAATTGGGCGAGGGCGGTTGACCCAGCTGACATGACGCGACGAGCAATTTCGTTAGTTTTCGGATGTCAATTGGCGGACATCTGCTTTGAAAACCATTGTTCGACGGCCTGCAGCATGACGCATCGCGGGGGTTCGATCCTGCGGGACGACCCTGGCCTGCATCGCGAACGCACTCGGAACGTGCGGAAAGTCGACGCCCCCCCCCCCCTGTTGCCAATTTTCCCCCGTGAGAGTGCACATTCGAAACGTCCCAGCGAATATTTATCGAATGTATCGACTCGGTGCGGTGTCGTTCCCTTTACGGCTGTCATGGTTGTAGATTAGGTTTTCAGAGTAGATCCCTCCTTATTTCCCTTTCCTAAATTCTTACCTAGATCCCCTCCTTCTTATTTAGATCCCCTCATTTTTCCTAGATCTCCTCCTTCTTGCCTAGATCCCCTCGTTATTTCACTCTACTTCCCCGCCCTTTAGAATATCGAGGTTTGATACACATGCGGGGATGTATCTGTCTCTATACCTAGTTTTTGCCAGAACCAATTGTCCACAGTCTGAAGCTCATCTGCGGCAAGCCCTAATTAATTAAACCACAAGCATCCTCTTCGACTGAACGTGCTGGGTGTCCAAATATTTACGGACGGTAGTGTACGCGACATCTATTTCAAATCGCTTCAATTTCAAATCACTGTTGCCTCGAAAGTACAGAAATAGATAGAACGTACTGTGCGTCATTTGTACACCATTATATTAGATCACTGAAAAAGTTCGTGCTCGATTCAGACCGGGCAGACCGAGGTCCATAAAATGAATGATATACCTCTTCGTCATACCGAATCTTGGCTAGCATGCTACCTCGACAGCAAGGCACAAATTAAGATGAAGAACCCACGGTGAAAGCAAAGGCACCGTGATCCAGAGGATGAAGGAACAACAGCGATCGCGAAGACAGAATTGTCTCGGTTTTTATACGATCTCGAGGCAACCCAGAAAGTCCTCGAGGCGGAAGTGAATGATGATGGATGACCGGTCGTAATAGAGGGGGCCGTCTACACGTAATGACTCACGAAAACATCGACCCGGAACCAATAACTGTTCCTCGATAAGGATCACCATAAAAAATTTCAATCGTTCATCCACTCGACGCGACGGTATATCCTGCTTCTCGCGGAGCAAACGAAGGACTTTATTCTAGGAGAAAAGCTTCGCTAATTGAAGGACGCTTCGATAACGTGGGTCTCGATCGACTGCAAGTAGACGCTCTCGATCCAACATAATCGAGGCAGCTTTTCGCGTTTTTCTCGACCTCGTTCGATCTGTCGAGACACCGACGATTCTCCGCCGACGTAATTGAAATTTTATTCCAGCCACCACGCATTATGCCAATTTGCTTCCCGGGGCAGACGGAGCGCGGACGAAAATTACCGGCGACGTTCCTTTTTATTTCGAACGATCCGAGAAAGTCAGTTTCGTCTCGACGGCTCTCGACGCTGAAAACACCCCTAATCGAAAGGGTCCTCACGCTGTCGAGAACCAAATCCTTTCGAAAGGCTCTAAATCTTCACAGGTCAATGCCATCCAAAATGTCTTCCTCGAGCTTTTCCTTCTAATCACTGGACTTTGAATTTCACATGTTTGTTCAGTTAAATCAGGTATAGAAGAGTATTCGGTAACAGATTGGTAGACTACAGATCTTTATATAAAACGAAATGTATCATTTGCAATGAAAGGAAGTTAAATTATTTCTCCTGTTAATAATTTCATATGAAAAGAATCTACTCCTAAATTTGTTTATGTTTGACGAGAAGACGTCATACCATTTGTTTTAGTCATCAAGAGATCAGGAGTGAACGAGATTAATAATGTATTTGTTATAGCAAACGACAGCTCGCGTCCTTATCGACAGTGGAATGGTATAGCAGGTTCATTATTTAATCGGCGGGTGGATTATTTACCGGATGAACCCATTCTCCGGAAGGATCGTTTCCTCTCGAGACAGGAAAGAGCGGTCCGCATTTGTTGGCCAGAGGATCCTCCGGGACACTGGGCTCGGCCATTCGCGAAAGTATATTAGTCGGCAAGTTCGCCTCGTTTACATTCCTCAGCATAATTTGATCTGCTCCCCGAGGACTGGGAACGCGTGCACGACACCATAAAAAATTCCCCGGTAATTCTAATCGCCTATTCCGCAGCCTTCAATACGCATTAATCGGAATTGCGGAGAAACTGTAGCTTCGTTACGTATCACGGTCGACCGTTTATGGAAATTTGCAGAAACGTTGCATTTTCTGTGCGAATAGTTGGAACGTCCCAGCACAAAAGGAAATCTAGGCTGAGTCTTTTGCACCTGGCCCCTCTGCAACACATTTTGCAAATTGTAAGTGTAGAGACCGGCGAAGTTTGCCAAGGAAATGCATTTTCGCTGGTCTCTACACTTACAATTGAAAATGACGTAGATTCGACATTAAAAGATAAGTCGAGGTAGGTACGCGGACGATAGAAATTTGTTTCGAATTACAGGTAATTTCTGTATTTTTATTTTTATGATGGAAAGAGGGCTTTGATACAGTTGACGACGTGGAAATACTTGGTTCGTCGAAATAATAGTTGCAACGTGGTTGTTCGAGCGATCGTAAAGTTGGGGAAAATTACAAAGAGCCGAGAGCAAAGTGGAAAGAGATGGAGAACTTGTGTTTCCGTGAACGGCGTTCTTGTATATTGAATTTAGCAGATGCTTCGTAGATTTATGGCTTGCAAAGATCTTCGAAAGACCACTAAACTCGTGGCAAACTTGTGGCAAGTTCTGAGGAGTGAAAGAGAGGGAACAAAGAGGTCAACTAAATTTTCTGTGAATTTCCCCGGAGTCTGTAGCGTCCAAATTCGTGAATTACTAAAAAATCTCCCTTTTATCACTGTTTTCGTACAACGAACTCCGAAGTAGCCTAAGTTCCAACGACTGCGAGAGTGTCAAGATGAAGCTCGTCGAGCGGCATACTTTTGCGGATTATTAATGACAGGTCCGCGACTAATTAGCGGCGGACTAATCGCCGGCGTCGAATTCGCCGTGGAGTAACGTAGCAATTAACGAACAGAGGCATCCATGTTAATCCGCGAAATGCGCCACAAATAGCGACGAAATAATGTTTAGCGGAATTTGAGGGGATCGCTGTAAAACCACAAAGCTAGGTATGTATTAACAAGATTTCGCTGGAATCACCTGGGCCGATTCATTATTGTTAACTGCAATCGTGGATTAACAATTCCGTAGTGAGCCGTGGGTCTGCTCTGACCTAATGTATAAGCGTAGTCGTTCAACCCCAAGTTCTCCAAATATCAGATTATGCGTTACAATTATAAATAAAGTAAATATTTGATGGACGTAAGGGCCGCGGGGAGGTACGTTTGCATAATTCGTAGAGCGACACTATCTTTTTCTGTCTTTTCTAATTAGAACACTTCTCTATAGCAAACGTGGTCTCAGAACGCAACTGATTCAATCCGAATCGTACGTTTGAGTTTACTACAAAATTGTTATTTAGTGTAGAATTTGATCAAACCCGTGCGCCGATAATATCATTTGGTAGAAACCCCTGCGATCGATAACAATCTTCTTATCTTTTTCTGTGCTTTGAAGACCGAGCCGAAAAGGACAGCGCGTGTAAACAGAGACTGCGCGTGGCCGAAGCGCAACAAAAAATAGCGTACTTGTTGTGAAACTTGTATGTTTTTACGATTGAATTAGTTGTGTGGTTCGCACCGATGTAAATACCCGAAATCAGATTACACGGCATGTTTACTCTGCTCGGTTACCGAGGCAGCTCAAGTTTCGTGGCCGCGCGGCGTTGCTCCGCAGTGGAGGGGACATTCTTTTTGCATCTACGTGTAACACCTTCTTGCATCCACAGAATATCTACTGTAAAAACGTATGTGCATAAAATTAATCTGGTAAGGGACGTGTGAAAATATTAAGGACGTGTGAAAATATTAAGAACGTGTGAAAATATTAAGAACGTGTTCCTCAAAGAACTAGATGTACACAGTAAAGTCTTGAATAAAGCTGATCTTTTGTTACGTGCACGATTAAATTAAATGTTTGCAACTTCTTGCAGAATTGCAATCCTGAATAATTCTGATGGAGCCAGTGCGTTCGTCTTGGTTAATTCCTCAATTTCTGGCGACTAAATGAAATGAAATGTTGGCTACCTCAGAGGTACCAGAATGTCGGACGTGTCTAAAAGAAACAGCATGACGAGGGTTAAAGGAACACCGAAATATTTATGAGACTCGACGGCAAATCGGACCGATCCCGGGCCGGTTTCTTTTCGCGATTAACGAGGCAATTGGGAATCACCATTACTGGGGACATCGGAGGGATGTGTTTCGGAGAAGATAAACGAGCAGTCTCGTTCGGTTTCAGGAGGCACTGGTGAGAAGACTCGGTCCCAACGCTCACGCGTTCACCATGGAAATCACCCCGTTAGCACCCCCATCGGTGCAGTTGGTCCCGGCGAAGGAGTACAACGGCGCCCCCATAGGGAGCAGCTACGATGTCCGGGTTTACATCGGTAAGTCGAACGAATATTCTCACAGTTTCACGATGTCAACGCGAGAGACGATATCCAACTTGTTTTATTTATCACACTTTCGTTTCAGCTTTTCAATCATTTCCATCGCATTTCAGGGATCACGATGTCTTGGATCCCTCGCACAAAAATTTAAAGTTTTATCATTTTCTCGTCGAATTGTACAATACAATACCACATTCAGAGAAGTCGATAATTTTTGGTCTCCTGAGTGAAAGTTTAACCTGATGTTACGATATGGTTGTACGATCATTTAGACTTTTTGATATTTCGCATCGAAGTCACGTTTAAAGTTGAAAGCCAACGAGAGCGAGTCACCATAGTAATCGCCGGCTATTTTTCCGAGTTCTATCGCATTTCGCGCGGCAGTGTCGCGTGAAAACGAAGAGCAGTATAGTTAGTTTTGCGTGATCCGTTGCCGGAGAAGGTTGTCAGGCAACAAACGACCCTTGATTGCAGATTCTACCGGGAGCAGTTCGCGAAACATCGCTGGTTTCGCTTGCAGCGGTCGGATCCGCGTGGTTTCTCGATGTAAAGTCCGCGGCTCAGCAATCCACGGCCGCGTATTAAGTTCGCAAATTCAATCATCCCGTTGCCATCCCGTCGAGGTCCATGTTCACCGACGCAAAAAGCGGTGGCCGGGTCGATTTTGGACGCCAGACTCTCGGTCTATCATATTGAAGAAAAAGTGTGCTTGTGTAGAAAATAATGGATTATTTTTCAAGATCTACGAAGCAAAAACCACGAGTTCGCTTGTACACCTATTATTATTTTCATTTCATCAGATGTCTCTAAGGTTGCTGAGTTAACAAAGCTTCGTTCCTTGCGATCAATATAAAATGTTTATAACCCGCAGCGGAACAAGCGGACGAGAAACTGCAACGAAAAACGACGGTCAGCATGGGCATCCGAGTTATTCAACGAACTAGCAAACCACCACTGCCAGCATCCACCGTGTACAGCGTGCCGGTGTCTGACAGTCCACCTGCAGACTCGAGGCAGCAGGTTTGCAAGACCAGAGTCACGTTCGCGGAAAATGAGATTGCCGAAGACGAGGGTGAGTCTTTTCCGAAAAATTGATCTAAGGTACACTGTAGTTGGTTGTGGAGCTCACAAATCCAACTGGAGCAATTACCAATCAAATAAATAACAATTTTGTTATCCGATGACGGTTTGTTCGTTCCGAAGTGGAACGAAGTGAAACTTGACGCAAAATGATCTCGAGGAGAATGCGATACTCTCGGCCAACCGCAATGTCGCGGAAACACGTCAAGAGAGATAAAAAGCCGGCTTATCTCGGTTGCAGAGATCAACGGATCGCACGCGGCAGTGGAAAAACCGTTTCTGTTCGGTGACGGCCGCGTCGGTTTGGAAGCAAAGCTGGATCGCGCGATCTACGCCCACGGGGACTCGATCGAGGTCCAGATCCACGTGAACAACAACAGCAGGAAGTCGGTGCGGAGGATCAAGGTGAGAGATAAAGGGAAAGAGGGTCCGTATTATTCGCGGAGCTCGAATGCTGGACGGAAATATTCTCTCGCCGCTCCCCGAAGGACTCCGGCATCGTCCTATCGGTTTCCATTTTCCTGGCACGATACGTCGTGCCTCGCGGTACGATTTCGAAAGCACTCGCATTCATATTTAATCAATTAATCGGCCACGTCCGTCGGCTTCGCGAGCTGCCCCCCGCGGGCCAATACCGTCGCGCATGGATCAACTCGATGAAAGGTTAATCGGGGAAAGAGTTAAGGTCGTTTATATTAGGTCACACCGCGAGTCGTGTCGCTTCTTATCGCATGCACAGAAATGGTCGTGCTTCGTTCAGCCGATATTCCTGCGGGAGCTTCTCCCGGTGAGGATTTGTAAAATTTATTTACTGCAAAGATATTTGCAGCTTGAAGAAGAGGGCGGATTAAAAGAATTGAAAAATATCACCGTGTAGTTCCCAGCTGATCATTCAAATCATTGTACAAAGAATGACACTTCTGTTTAGCTCCCGTTTTGCACAATTTATACAATTTTCATTTTACATGAAAATCCGCAGTCTACTAATTATTATTTATTTATTATTCTACTAATCTTTTAGTAGCTAATTCGTATCGTTAGGTATTCGTACCAGGTTACGTGATGCGTTTCGCCTCTCTGGTTATCCTTCCAAGGATTCTAAATGTTACGAAGCAACGTGAAGGACGATCGTGGGTGTCATCGGTCGATCTCTGGTAAACGAGCGTCATGAAATAAACATGAGCAGACTTGCGTGTTCCAAGGAGTCGAACCTCGCCCGTTATCCCGGAATCTGAAAGCTTATGGTGTCGATAAAGCCATGCCACCGTGCGCTACACCGTAAACCACCGGAATCCAACGAGCGTCTGACTACACGCGAATCTATTCCACTGCGACCAACTAGACGCAATTTATTATACGTCTTCGATGCTCCGTTGCTTATAAAACCGAAGCGTTAAGTTTAATGGCTACTGCCAGTAAAGCACTGGTACAGACTTTCAAGTGCACGCGACGTCGAATGGCACCTTTATACAGCTCCTTCGTTCTTCAATGAATCCTTGAAATACACTACATCGTATCATGCAACGATCATTGTGGGTTCATTTCGAATATTCCCGGATTAACCCTCATCCGTCCCTCGTGTCAATTTGACACAGTTTTCCCGAAATAAGTTACACTGTTCTGTTATTTGTAGGTAAATTCGTTCGAAACTTGGTGACTTTTATTTTTTTAATGCGAAACATATAACTGCAAAAACCTAAAATGTAAATGTTAACTCCTCAATTTCAAGGAAAAAAACATCGAAAAGTAACTGTTTGACTTGTTATTTTATCGATGTTTTGTATCACTGTGTCAATTTGACACCGAGGGACAGATTCAGTTCGTGAAATGAGGGGCGGATGAGGGTTAATCTATTGCTAATTTCTATTTTTATTTGGATTTAAAGCAAACGAATGATCCATTCATTTTTCGAGCACTCTTCGAAACTTTTGTTACAAGGCGGAGTCATTATCGCAAGTATTTTGCAAAATCGCCACGGGAGACGAATAGCAACAGAAATTCCGTGTCGGGATGTGAACAGGTTTACGTCGTCGGTGTTCCTGGTACTAATGCGACGGCCGCTGGTCAAAGTTGAACCGAAACATAGCCGACAACGATCCAAGGTACGGTTCGCAAGGGGATTAGGCGAGTTGGGCGTTCGCGTGTTCCGCTGACGCAATTCTGTCGGGTTTAACGGCTCCACGAGCCATTGTGTCGTTTCCGAGGTGGCGCAAAGTTCTGTGTTAATTTTAAAGAGAATTATCAAAGTGCGAGCAACATAAACATCGTCTTCTAATTCATCATTCTCGAAAATTTCTAAAATTATTTTTCTAGTAATGCAACTTTCCACTAAAAGCACAAATAAATCGGAGGATCGTTCGTTGAACGCACAAGAAGAAGGACTCCAACTATTTCTAATTAATTCTTTGACTGGAATTCTCGAGTTTTCAACGAGTTCAGAGATCGAAAGAGGAGAACGACTTGAATGGAAACAAGGGCACAGTAGTAGTGGACCGTCGATGGTCAGACGCAACAGGCGTTGCATATCTCACCGGGTCACGCCACGCTGTGCATACAGAGTTTACAGAGCCATTCGATTCCAAGCTCGAAGAGGATCTTAATATCTCTCTGTTAAAGACACGAGCGATTTTCCGAAACTCTGTTTCTCTTCTCTTCTTTTCCCAGGACTTTGTTCGAATTTCTACCGTGACTGGAATAAGCAATTGATCTTTTCTTTGCGACGTAGACGCTATGTTACAAAAGGACTTCTCCTCTCGATAAGTGCGTCACAAAGGAACGTTCGATAAATGTGTTCGAAATGAAACTCCTGGATTTTATGCATTTATGACGAAAATCGAATTTAAAAATATTCCAACCTACTTTTCGACTTACTGAAATTATTGAAAGAGGATTATCTCGCATAAAGATCTACGATCAAAACTTGATTCGAATAATGCGCAATCCCGTGTCCAAGTGCTCGAGGGATCCTTCGAGAGGACTAACGCCCTAACTCCCTTAAATTTCCGAGACAAAAATCTTAATTGCCAACCGACATACTCGGCCTCGGAACGTATCGCCGTGATTTGAATGAAAAGCTCGTTTACGTTCTGGAAGACCGCAGGCCAAATGCAAATTTTCGGGCCAAGCTGAGACGTGGACCAGTTTGCGAGACCGTCGTTTAGATGCAGGATCGAGAGCGGGGAAAAGATAGCGAGGAAAACGTTAGAAATACGCTGAGCGGATTCGTTCTGTGTCTCTTCGCGGCTGACAAATGGACTTCGTGCGTTTATAGAATTCTTCCTGGAATTTTGATCTTCGGAAACACAGCGGGCCCCTCGAAGAAGCAAAGAGATACTTCTACGATCCTAATTTCTATAAATCGTGTCTGATAAGCATCGCTCTCAAAAATTATTCCGAGGCTAAACCACGTATAATCGAGCCGAGGTAGACAAATTACAATGAAAGAATTTGGGAACATGAACGTGTTGGATTCGGCTTATTAAAATTATAGAGGAATGAAGCTTCTGTTTGGCTTCTGTTCTTTCACTTTGTAATTGATGTAAACAATTTTTATTTGTCTGGCCGCCCGTAATTAATAATTTCGGGAACTCTTCTCTGTCTTTGTGGAGAGTGAATTTCGAATAGGAATCGTTTCCCAAGTCAAACAATGCATTTTATATAGATCGGAGAAAAAATCAGCTCCCTTATGGGGTCAAAAGGCTCGATTGCCTTTGGGGCGCAGTTCGTTAGCGAGAGATGGCGGACATTGTTTGCAAACGGGCTCGATACGCGTTAACTTTGTTCGAACATTTCAAACAGGCTGACGCGCGGCCGCTGTTCGAGTTGAAACTCGTACGGCCAGCCGTCCTGCACGATCGGGAATTAATCTTTCGCTTTGATCTTTGACCGAGGACAGATTTTCATCGTGCAACACGTGGACGTGTGCATGTTCAGCAACGGGAAGTTCAAGAACGTGGTGGCACTGTTGTCGTCGCAGGAAGGCTGTCCGATCGGTCCCGGCACAGACATGAGGAGGACTTACACCCTTAGACCCATCAAGGGCTCCACCAAAAATTGGATTGCGTTGGAGGACAGCTACACCAAAGTGGGAGCCACTTTGGCCTCCACGGTCGTCTGCCCTGGAAACTTGCCAGATGACAGAAACGTTTTCGCGATCTACGTGTCGTACTACGTGAAGGTAATAATACCAGGCTTGTTTCGCGACGGAGTTTCTTGGGAACAGACTATAATGTAAGGTAGGAGAAATTAGGGGCAGTGTACGTCGCTTTTCTGATTTTTTATTTCAGCCTATATGCCCACAAGACTATTGTAAACTTAGGAATTTTTATTTCGCGATTTGCTTTTACCTCACTCGAACAATTAACTTGTAAAATTGTTATTTTCTAATTTCCAGAAGTCCTAAAAATATTTCACAAGAGTGGTCATCTGGTCATGTACCTTGATATTTTATTCATAAAACGAGTCGCGTTCCAGAACTGAATATTAAAAATTAATGTTACAGAAGAGTTTCGCTAACTACTTCCTGTCCAACGACTCTTTATTACCCCTTCATTTTAGCAAATAACTATTCCCGGTGTAACGAGTCGAGCCAGTGTACAAAAACTATGTCCACGTGCCAGATGCTCGCTGCCAACCGCTTGTCTGATGTTGGCGAGCAGTGGAAGCGAAATTGCAATTTTACGTAACTGACATAACGTGCTGCTGGCATTGCTAATTTTTTTTATACTCTTCTTGAAGTCTATTCAATAGCGAAGAGGGCACTTCGAACGATCAAATTCGATTGTCTTCAACTTAATTTTTCAGCAGTAGCTAGATTATTATTCTGTATTAATCTCTTACATATCACGATCTAATACTGGAAATAGTTCTCTTCGGCGAGATACGTGGTTGAACCAGATCCAAAAGCATAACAGCTCGAGGAATATCATTAACGACACTATTACATTCGTCTTTTCAATCTGGTCCAAATGTGACTACTGTAATTTTATGTTTCTGCTCGGAATTATGAATAATACCACACTTTGAAGCAGTCAGTTCCGTTCCTATTTTGCCGACTATCGTAAACGTCTACTATTTAAAGCCTCGACTCGGTTTCACTGTGGTTCCACTGATCCGACCTATATAATACTCGAGTCACTACAAATTCGATTCAGAATAGCTAGACGCAATTGCCAAATGATGTAAAGTCGGAACCACGATTGAGTCTCTAACATAGGACACCGCAGAAGTGCAACACATTTGATTTTGATCAAATTCTTCGACTGAGGAACAATCAACGCTGAATTAACGAAATACGCTGTAGAATATATAGATTGAATGCGTACAATACGAAACATGAAACAAGTTTTATCAAAATAAATGCTTATTAGTTTTATCAACTAATGCGCCTCTCCGCAGGTGAAGCTGCTGATGTCAGCGATGGGCGGCGAGGTGTCCCTGAAGCTGCCGTTCACCTTGATGCACACGAACACTGACCCGGACCTGGTCGGGTTTCCATCACCGATCCGAGAGCCGGGCAAAAACTTCGGGAAATTGACCAGCGAGGACACCGCGGAGAGTTTCGAGAAGCCGGAGGACAACGAGCACAGATACAAAGGCGCCAAGCTGGAGCCGATCAAAGAGAAGACGAAGGAGCTGAGGGACATCGACGTGGACCTGATAGAGCGTTTTGAGGAGGGGGACAGCACCTGAGGGCAGGTGCAAATCACCGAGGCAACAAGGTCATCGTCGAGGAGCAACAGCGGCTCGAGGAAAACCTCGAACCACAAGAACTGCAAGCTGGGATTCGACATACAGAGGGCTTGGTGCTGCTTCCGGAGGGCTTCTTAGTCGAGCACGAGCCTAATCTTGCTGAGATTCGCGTTCCTGTTCTACCCTGAAACACATCACTATCGAAAATCCTGTGTACAGCTTCTCTCTCTCTCGAGTTGAGGAGAGGAACGAAAGTTCTTAAATAAAAATTCAAAGGTAAATGTAATTTATTCATAGATTTATTCAATAACATATTTTCATCATCATGTTGCTGAATAAACCTATGAATCTTATTTTATGTTTGAATTTTCATTTAAAAATGCTACGAACTTTCGTTCCAACCCAATATCACGTTGACGGGTAGACCACGTAACAGACTACTGTTTCCACTTTGCCAATGAAACCGAATAAATCGTTGCGAGGCTCTTGTGCAATTCCTACTCACGACATTCCTATGGTGAAAGCTATACTGCCCTTCCGATTGTCCTCCACTAATGGATCACACACTGTGAGAAGTGTCTATGTACTCGTTCTGACACACCTCGCGAGTCAATTGTGCACACGGCAGAAGATATATACATATACGTATATGTATATCCGAGATCTATTTTTTTAGATGACGATCGTCACGTAATTTCTAGGTTTTTATTTGTCTCGACATGAATGTTCTGTGTCACTAAACTAAGCATCCTCTAAGTCATTGTACCTTGTAGGATAAGGCGAAGACTTTTCTCTGGACGAATGATAGAATTGTGTGCAGAGCTGTACAGACTGTGTCTTTGTTACTGTAAATAGCAGACCACTTCCATTCCGATCGCATAAGAGTATGCGTGACACGCACGCCTAATGTTGTGAAGCTTCTGAATGATTTACTATTAAACAGAAATTTTAAGATATGTACTAGCTGTGTGATTATTTCTCCGCTGAAACGCATGGTATTTTTGTCCTTCGAGCTTGGAGTTCATATAGGCAATACGCAATCGCTGAATTGGGGTGTAGATACGAAGTTAGTAAAATATCAATAAGAAATTCGTTATAAATTTTGTAATATTAATTTAATAGATTCCTGGTGGGTGCAGCATTAATACAAATTCGCAAAACGAGTAGGTGAGTATATAGAATAATTAGAGCATGGTAAGTCTACTCACTGTGCCAAGATGATCTAACGTAACCCCTGACGATGGGTTTGCTGGCTTTGGTGGTTTCATCTTTCACATTAATTAAAATATACTTGAATCTTCCTGTTTCTATATCCACGTCAGGAACTTTGTTCAGAGTCTCAGACATTGTGGCGATATGTCTGTTATTCGAGAGAAACGCTGAAAATCGTCATAGTAAAATATAGGTTAGTTAGAAACATATATCAACATAACCTATATTCGCCGGAATGTTTCGCATATATACAGTATTATAAGGATAAATTTGATTAAACTCATATTGGAAAGTGTTCAATGGTAATGGATCTTCATAATACTGGACAGAGGGTAAGTTATTATCACGTAATTGTTGATAAATACCTTTAAATATTAAGAGCCGGCCAGTCAGTGCACCAACTCCAAATTTTTGGATTGCCCCCATCTGGAATCTGGAATCTGGATCCCCGACAATCGCCGTCGCCATGACAGCGCGCGAATTCTTTGAATACGATAAGAATGTATATTCCAGTGTTGCCAACTCCACGAATTTTTCCGTAGAACTACGGATTTTTCATCTTGCCAAAGGTGACGTCTGATTGGTCTATTAGTATCAGAGGCGTGCGAGATTTGCGAGAACCCGAAATTTTTTTGGGATTGGGACGGGTACCCGAAAATTTCGATGTTCTCGAATTTATCGGGATTCCCGAAAAACTAGGGATTCTCGAAATAATTTATTCTTTATATATTTATAAATATATAATATATTCTCGAAATTTTCGGGAACCCAAGGCGACCATTGTCTGTGATTTGGCGAACAGTTCAAATTACTTGAAGTCTCTTTTGAGACATTTTCCAAGTCCGTTCAATACAAAATATTGAAATAACAAAATATCGACGCTAAGAATAATGTAGATAGCAAAGTCTATATTTAAGTCGTCATACAATCGTATAATTAGCTTCACGTGAGTAATCAATACATTTTTCAATCAGTGTATTATTCTAACGAGGTTAACGAGGTTTATTTTAACAGAGAAACACATGTCAAAATGGGCATTCCTAAACATGTAATACATAAATACGTAGACGATGCAAGGCTACTCTTCAAAGGATTAAACGGAGTATTTGTTGTTCACAAACCCGCTGATAATCCCTTTCCAGCTATAAGATCAACAATCATCTTGAATTTATGTAGAGGTAACAGTACTTATTTTATCAAGTAAAAGGTACTATTTATGCATCGTGTATTTTACATATTTTCGCATTTTTAGATTTAAATAATATGTACGTAAGACCTCCGTCTAAACACGTGGCTATAGAAGGTCCTACAAACGAACCGATGAAAGTTATTCTACGCGATAGTTACGCTGATAATATATTGGTAGTAGGACCTCGGTATCAACCGCAGGACTTTAGGCTATCGTGTACAAAAATTATGCCACGAGATTCTTCGGGAGTTACTGTATGCGGTATCAACTATGGTAATAGTGCAATACACAGCCTAAGAGATGCCAGAGTTACGAGGTTTTACAAAGTTAAAGGATTGCTTGGTCAGGCAACAGATAACTATTTCTCTACTGGAAAAATAGTTGAAAAATCTACGTATAAACATATAAAACGTGGTCATATTGACAAAATTTGCAGCATGATGCAGTCTTCGCATCAGAAGAAGATGTACGAGTAGGTACCAAAATTTTTAAGCATCAAATACCGACACTACAGAAGCTAAATACAAATTTATTTTCCTCAATAATTCGAACATATTGAAAATAGTGTATCAACATTCTTGAATTCTTTCAATCTTTTTACTATTTCAAATTGTAACTCTTATACATATTCTTCTGTATATTCTCAGATTATGTGGGGTAGATCTAGGTACTCAAGCAGCATACGATCTGGCAGTGAAAGGTCTATTAAGACCAGCAGATCCAAATATTCCTATGCTATATACAATCAAATGCATCGATTTTTCACCCCCAGAGTTTACATTAGGCAAGTAACATCTACAGCATCAGAAAATTTCAGAAGTCTATCCATACTCTAACTCTAATGCAATATAATTTTACAGAAATAGTTTGTATAAATGAATACGAAATGTACTTGAAGACTTTAATTCATGATCTCGGAATGAAACTCCAGAGCACAGCCACCTGTACTCAAATTCTCTGTCTTCAAGATGGTTTATTTACATTGGAACATGCATTATTGAAAAAGCACTGGACTCTGGAATCTATCTTGGAAAACATTAGCATGTGTCAAAAGATTCTTGTGAACAATAAAAATTTGTTGCACCAAGAAAGTCCTGTATTGGTAGATCACAGTTCCGAAGCTGAGCTCACAGAACACCAGAAACAATTATCGGAATGAATATAGTTAATTAATTTTGTACAAAATGTATCATACACAATAAAATAATTTTAACGCAAATATTAAAGATTTATTCTACTGTCATTGTACCTAGGTTTATTACACATTTTATACAAATTATATCCCAGCTTCGATTGCAACACATTAATCTTTATCGGTTCGATTACGTTTCACTCCGACACCTTTTAGAACGCTGACTGATCTCGTTATCGTCGTGTTTGTCTGTAGGTTTCATAGATCTTCCTCTAGATTTATGCTTGTTTGGCCACTGTTGCATTTTCATACTTTTAGCTATAACACGTTTTTGGTGATCCAACTGTGGGAACAAGTCTGCAAGAAAAATGTACGTGTACGTGAAGCTAAAATTCCAAACATTATGAAATTTGATTTTCATACCTTGCGATTTTTCTAGAGCTTCTTTGGCCGAGTTCATCTCCGCTTCTTGTATGCTATGACCGGACGCTTTCGCCAATCGTTTCCCTTGAAAATATACAGCTACGGTGTACACCCTAGTATTTGTGGGACCCTTACATTCGATCACTCTGAAAACACAAGTAAGCAATTATACTTTTCGATACCGATTTCAAATAGACATGTTATCACAACGTACTTATATACAGGAATGTCAGGCTCTCCACCATCCATCGTCCTTAACGTTAAGCAACACTGTTGTAATTTACTCTTTGGATCATTCCAATCTTGATTCATGATAAAGTCCTGCAAACGCGGGAAGAAACAAACGTCACAGAAAACATGACAATACTCTAAGCCCTTGTCGACGTAAAGAGCTCCTAAAAATGCTTCGAGCAAATCAGCTCTGTCTTTGGTTTTTAATTCGGCTTTCGGATTTCCGTAAAGCGCGTATTGTGTCATTCCTAAATCATCACAGACAACCGCTTGTGTTTTATTATTCACAAGGGAACTTCGTAAAAGCTGTAAAATATGCAGACATTAGATTACAGTTCGTAGGAAAACAATTAAATTATGCTACTAACCGATAGGTGACCCTCGTGATGCTCTGGAAAATACTTGTACAGGTACTCTGAAACTATGAGCTGTAATACAGTGTCCCCTAAAAATTCTAAACGTTGATTCGAACCCAGCGTTAGGTTCGTGTATCCTATGCTGCGATCGGTAAATGCTCTTGCTAGGAGACGAATGTGATTAAACTCGATCCCGATGGACTCTTCGAACCTCGTTAATTTCTGGAGAAAAAAAAATATTAATTAACGAATTTACATTTGCATGAATTTACATTTACCTGCAACAATTCAAAGCTCGGTATCCATTGTCTGTCGCCAGTTGGCTCTTGTTCTTGCAGAGGATGTTTCGGATAATTCACCCAAACTTTCATGAGATCTTCTTCATCCTTGAACAGTGTTTCGCCGAACACTCTGTCAGCTACTTCTATACCTCCGTCGAGGAACAGCGAGCCCATCAATGCTTCGAAACAATTCGCCATAGCGTGTCTCAATTCCAAATCGTGGCACAGATCACTGCCATGGGCGTAGAGCATGTATTCTTCCAAGTTCAGTTTTTTCGCTAGCACGGCAAGATGTTGATTTTGTACGATCGCTGCTCTGTAAGTTGCCAAACCACCTTCTTCTAAGTCAGGGAACATGTGGAACAAGTGAATCGACGTGAGAAATTCAACGACAGCGTCTCCCAAAAATTCCAATCTCTCGTTATGAGCTATCGAGGACTCTGTTTCCGTTCTCGCGCCGAATCTCGACATTATGTTGATCAACGTATTGATACCACGTTTCCGTGTGTTCATGTAATGAATCCGTCGATCGCCATACTCGGGCTGCCTTATCCCACAGTTGGTCAAAGAGTTTCGAGCATGATCTGGATTCGTACCGAAGTTCTCGCGGTAGCTTGGATGCGTCAATGCTAATTGGAGAAGATACCTATTCTTAAACTCGTATCCTAACGTGCGCTCTAAATTATTCAAAGATTTGTGGAATCTCAAATGGCAAACAAGCACGGGAATTAGCATGGCGTGCTGTACCATGTCGCACATAATCCCAGTCCTGAAAAATCCCTCGGAACTCACATCCACGGTGACGTCACGCTTCATTTTACTTTGCGTTCGTAATTCTTGAAGTTTGTTTTCCTTCGCTTCCAGCTTTCTCTTATCTTCGAACGATGGCTTCGGCATATTGGCTAGCAAGTGGCGAAATTTCACGTAGTCCCTCCATGCTTTTTGATAACTAGAATGAGAAGCGTGAAATTGAAGCTTCCTGTCTCTGACGAGTAGAGGTGTGCAGGAAACCGAAAATGACAGGTCGGGACGGGTCGGGAATTTTATTTGGAATCGAAATGGATTCTCGAATATATCGGGATTTCTAAGAATTTTGGGATTCTGGGGTACATCAAGATTTCCAAAAAATTCGAACCTGACTCGAAAACCCAGCTCGTATCTGACAGTTTCAGGTTCTCGCACAACTTTACCGCCGACGAACAATTTTACAAAAGCACATATACTTACTCTGCGTTTCCCGCATAGCTAAGCTGTGGAGGTCGGATTCCAAAATGAACAATCTCCGGGTACGCAATCACGCTGGGGGACAGATCCGTTTGGTTCCTGTCCAACTGGTCCACGCGAACGCTGCACGGCTTTTTCCCAGGAAACGTAACTATCATACCCTTCACCTCGTCCGCAAAATTTTGCCATTTATACTGTGGCATCTCCACTAGTCTAGGTAAATCTCCTGGATCTATTAATAATTTACTACTTTTTATCAAATAATTTAGTACTTCGTTCATGGACAAAATTTCTTGTCCATTGTCGGCCAAGTCGCGCACAAATCTCGGCATAAAATGAAACTGTCCACAACCAGATTTATCTTGCGCGGCTTGTAGATCGAAATCAACAAGCTCCAATACTTCATTGAATAAATAATTTTCTGAAAATGAAAGTGATCTATTAAATGTATGTTACAGTAAAACATGGCAAGTGGAAAAGCATGATGAATCTTACGAAAGAAATCCAATTCCTGGATAGTAAAATTTTCTGGCAACTTCTCATCTATGTAGAGAATCGTGTATTCTATATTAAATCTAATCACTTTGCACGTTGGCAATTTGACGAGAGGAAAATGAGAGAGCATCGAGAATCCTTCGAATATAAATTCGTGTTCGTCGTGCTTGATTATTGTTGGCGTTTTAGTGAGGAAATTTGTTGGCGGGCTAATTGTTATTCGATAATGATACAGTTTGTCCGCGTTCGTTGAGTTTAAATCACATCTGAATATTGCTCCTTCTCCTGCGTAAATGCCATGGCGAATTCCCGATCTTCTCGACTTCGCACTGCATCTACACAATGGCCCATCGTTCATCTGGAACACATCAAATTGTTTCAAGAATTCTTTAAAGATTGACAAACCCTTGAACCGTACTTACTTCTCCTGGATCGTTGAACCACATTTCCGGATGTAATCTTTGCGGATGCTGTTTCTTCGCCATTAGTTCCTCCATTGTTCTATCATCTTCATCCATTGAGCTATCGCTATCCGATGAAGAACTGCTGCAAACTTCTGATTTGTGCCTACATAGACGTGCTCTAGTTTTCCTCGGCGGTGGTTCATAAGGAGGCTGTGAAATACAAAATTCACAAGTTTTATTTTGTATAAATTTCTTGTTTATTAATTACAGTAAACATACCTGCAGAGCTCTTGCAGTTGTTGCTCTATCCAGCAATACTTTCCTAAACAGTTCACATAATTCGTGTAATTTTAATGTGCCTTTCATTATTTTTGGATTATTCTCGTCTCTGCTATAATACAAATCTGCCGGTGCAGTACGTGTCCAAACTTTTCTCGCATTTTCCATTATACCTTCAGGTCCCATCGCCGACAATTCATCCATTTTCCTTTCCATATCTTTACTGGTGGCACAATAATCCTGCCTGTAAATTTACACAATAGTAAGAATTGTTTCTAAAACACATTGTGATAATAAATTTGAATGCTACCTATATTTCTCGAGAAGTAACTCTCTTTCCGTTGGGTCCCTTTTCCCAGGCGCATTGTTGTTTGGACTACTAGCTCTAGAGGAGTAAGACTCTAGCGATCTCGATCGTTTCCTGCTTCTGTGACTGGAATATGAACTTTGAGAACGCGACGTGTACGTGGAACTCCTTCTGTAAGACGATCGTCTATCGGAGGAGTCTTCGGCGTGCAATCGTTCTCTAGAATTCGATCCATTCCTATGATATTTCGAGTATCTATCTCTCTGAGAATCGTATCGTGATTTATACGGCGATCTACTAGATCTGGATCTACTACTTGGACTTCTAGAACGTTTCCTGCTAGTCGAATGACTACTCGAAGATTCCTTATCTCTGCATTTCCAGTTGGATCTCCTACTTTTAGGAGAATCGTTGCTTTTCTCGTACACAGGCTTCCTGGTGTCTTCCTGTGCTTTACTAGTCTCATACCAAGAATTCTTACCATCTTGCGATTTGTTCCAATCGCACGAATAGCTATTCGAACTCCATTTGCCAGTGGTATCGTTGTGATAAGTAGATCTATCGTCCCAATTTGAATTGACATTTCCTGCAACTGGTTGAGAGTAACAAAGAACCCCGTAGTTTTGATCGTTGCATTGTGGCTGTGTTTGATTTTGGTAAGAAATATCGGGGTAAGAATTTGGAGCATCATTTCTGTAACACGGTGTTACAGGTTGATACGAAGGCATGAAATTGGCTGGTCTGGACTCGGGTATAGTAGAAACAGGCATGTTGTAAGACGGCGGAGGCTGCCTAAAGTTTGGCGGTGGGAAATTTGGAGGGGGCACAGAATAGTACGCCATGTTCTGTGGTTGAGAAACCCCTGAATTCCAAAAATATGATTGACCCACATTTGGAGGAGGATTTGCCATGTTTTGCGCAATGATTTATCTGAAAAGCAAATAAAAGTATTTCAGGGAACATTAATAAACAAGAATGCAACAGTCGAGTTAATGAACAACTTTCTTGTTCTTTTTTTATAATGAATATCATTCTTTTCTTTAAAGACAGTTTAGCGTCTAATTTTTCTTTTCTATTTGTGTTGTGTGCGAGTTAATCAAATCTCAAATTCTGTGAATAATATTAACTTTGAACGAGAACATTTACAAACTCGAAGGTATATTGAAGTTGCTTGTTGCACTTTCAGCAAGTGTTTTTACTTGTTCAATACAAGTTGAATACAATTTGGATAACTCATGTCTCGAACAAATTCAGTATCACTTTGAATTACAAACTAATAAACAATTGACGATCTCGTTTCAAATTGTTACTCTAATCTTTTATTTCGAATGAGAGACTATAAATAATTGATAATCACTGTGATCAAACTTTGACTTGTAGAATTAAACTTCGACTTGCAGACGCTTTTCACGAATTTTAGATACATACAAAGGTTAAACATAACCATGTTAGTAATACAATACAAGTGATTTCAGTGAAACTAAATTTACATGTCGATTTGTACAAATTTTTACAACGTAGTAAAATAATAAAAGTTTTAAATTATAAAACTTCGAATTACACCGAGGTTCGACTATTAACTATATAATGCATGACACTTATGAAGCTTTGTAAGGATTTACGAAATCTACTTACATACATGTACTTGTACAATGTTTGATTTTCTTCAATGAGATTAAATTCCGATAGAAAATTTAGTCGTAAAAATAAATAAGAAATGGAGCATTCGCTGTCCTTCCACTCTGTTTCGACATTTTTTCAGAATTGTTCAGAATAAAATGTGTAATCGCCTCTCTCGAAGCACTATATATGTTACATTGCGAACTAGTATGACATCTACAGGTGTAAGAAACATGTCTCTTCTGGCGGCCTTTACGAAGCAAATTAATTCAAGTTTCTCGTAAATAAGTGCTCGATTCATTCGCGATTTATGCGCGCAAGTATCGAAGATATTTGTATAGTATACTTTACGCCATTTCTATTATTGACGACTTCGAAAAGACTTTCTCCAGTTCAAACAATTTCAATTTCAAGAACCGAAGCACCACTGAGCACCACCTTCTGATCGCACGTGAAACACAATTCAAAATTTGCTAGAATTGTCGCGCACGCGCGTGCAACCCGCCCAATATCTGAACACTGATTCAAATTACTCAAAGAATAATAGACAATTTTTAGTAAACTTGCCGAAACATTTTCTGATTATTCCAAACACTGAAAACCGCAATCAAGTAAAAGTCCAAGAAAATAAAAACTGTACATACATTTTATTTTTTCCTTTTGTTTAATCGAACGATTATCACGGTAAATATATCTATATTTACATTTGATTTCTGGCTTCAGAAATTAGTCTATCCAAATCTAAAGATAAATTGTTAGTATTTGAAAAAATTTAAGTTACGCATAGACAATTGTCCATAATTTTAAAATTCAAGGAATTTACGATTTACGTTGTATAGTGTGGTAGCGCATTCAGTACCGCGTTATTATTAGTTGGTTGTAGAACGGTAATATCTAATATCGCTCGGTGTGCACGGGATTGATATTATTTATAATTTCAGGTAGCCATGTTCTGCCTTGAGCGTTCAACATTCAACATGGGCGTTCCTTTCGTCGTCTGCAAAGTGTCAAATGCTTTGCGTGGAACGAAAATGTTCAGAGACAGCATCGGATTTTAGCTGTACGAAAACATTGAAAGATTGTTTGTGATATCAGGGTTCGCTATAAATGCCTTCGAGTAAACGAACGTCACATATCCATTCGGGGAAATCGGAATTTCTGCTCTGCAATGGTCGCGACTCGATACCAAGGAGCATCAATCATCAGGTATCCGTTTCCGTGCGAATAATTCAATTAAATCGAAAGGAGTGAAAAGCACGCGACTTCGGCAACGTTTGAAATTACGGTTTCGTTCCTGCAAATCAATGGAACTTTATTTTTAAATGGCCACTCGAGCTCTGATATCAGAGGAGAAGGTTAGGCTTCGTCGAGGAACGAACGCTCACGGTGTTAAAACATTTTAAATGGTGTGATTATCGATTGTGTACAAAAGAACGCGACATTCGTAAAGTTACTGGTGTCGAATTACGCTCGAAAAATTGGAATGGCGTAAGGGAACAGTGAATCATCCTTGTCCAGTATCTGAATCAGCTGATCCTTGCATTGACAGAAAATCGAGCACGATCGGCAAACGAACGATTCGGATATCAAGAATACTGATATGAGAGAGACATTATTTTAAATATATACATGTACATATAGTACTTTCTAAGCGTGCAGTTTAGTAAAAAACAACGAATTAAAAATGTCAGTAAACAGTTCTATCGCAACGGGCACACCAAGAGGTGGGAATCTACAGAATCGTAATTCTCAAAGATCAACGCTCTTGAAAGTAGTGATTTTGGGTGACGGCGGTGTAGGCAAGTCATGTCTTATGAACAGATTCGTGTCAAATCATTTCGACGAACATAGTTTTCATACTATCGGAGTGGAGTTCTTAAACAAAGACATTGAGATCAACGGAGAGGCGTACACGCTTCAAATATGGGACACGGCGGGACAAGAAAGATTTAAAACCCTTAGAACACCATTCTACAGAGGCTCTGACATTTGTTTGTTGACTTACGCAGTCGACGATAGAACAAGCTTTAAAAATTTAGCACTTTGGAGATCTGAATTTCTTTATTATGCGGATGTTCAAGAGGGATCGACGTTCCCATTTATAGTTGTTGGTAATAAAGTAAGCAGAAAATATTTATAGATACATATATATATATGTATTGTTCAACTCTGTCTAGAGTAAACAAAAAGTTACAAGTCATTCCAATATTCAATGAGGTGATTTTTACAGGTGGACGTTCCAGACTCTGAGAAACAAGTTTCCACAGAAGAAGCTCAAGCTTGGTGCGCTCAAAATGGCGATCCTCCGTTAGTAGAAACATCCGCGAAAGATGCAACTAATGTTGAGACGGCATTTGGAGCAGCAGTTGCTGCTTGGGCGCAACTAGAAGCTAGATTAGAGCGTCCATTAGTCGAAGACACGGTTGATCTTTCGAAACAACAATCTCCTCATCGTTCGAGTTGTTGTATGCCAGTGTCCGGTACTGAGTAGGTCACAGATATAAAAAATTTTAAATATTTTCTTTTTTTTCTATGTTTTCACAACATAACGCATGAAATCTCATTCTAAGCATTATAATTTCGTTCAGATTATCGAAACGAGCGGTAAGAAAGTAAAAAACGTTCTTCGGAACGGACATGCAACATTTGTTTCGCACTTTGAAAAGTGCGAAGTATAATCGCAAATTGAGTTGACTCTTGCAGATGATTACTGTATCTAGGACATATAAGGACATTATATTGCATAAGTATAAGAATTTTATTCTTTTTTCTTTGACCTGCAACAAAATTCGTCTATTTATCGAATGGTGCGCGATCGCTTTAGCGGATACCATTGGCAACATTTATTAGACAAATCGAAAAGTTTTGCGTCTTGTGGCTACTTATTCGTTTTATTAAAGGTAATGTTTAGTATTATCATGGCAGTGAGAATTCTGCGGGTAACACGCTTCTTCTTTTAGGTCTAACAAAATAATTTGAAGAGATATCTTGCCTGTCTGCAATACTTTCTTCGCAATAAGGTGAATTTCCATTCTATCAACAATTGTTTTGTCGGCCGCGTTATCGTCTATGTTTCTTTGCTGTGTTTAATTATTATAATTATTATTATTGTTATCGTTATTATTATTATTATTATTATTATTAGCGATGTGTACTTTTTACGTTGCCAATGAACGTAACATGCTGCTGGGAGAGGTTCTCTTTTTGTTTTTTTCTTCAGTTCTTTTGTCAAATACTCAAATTCAAGTTTATAAAACACACGGGAGAGATAATGTATTGTGATTGATCTTTCCAGAATACAACTTTAAAGTGTAAGGTCAAATTGAACGTCCTACTCGTATCACGCTTTGTGCAGCTCATGAGCTACAGACAGTATTTTAAGTGTTTCGTACACCATTGGCTTGTGATAAAATAATATTAGTAATAATCATTACCATTAACTGCTTTATAAATAAGGAATAGATATAAATTGTAATTTAGCTTTGTAATCTAAATTTGCCTTATCCTTGCAGCACAAACTAAGGGCAGTGGTGTAATGTATAGTATACATATATGCATGTATGATTTCGAAATACGATAAAAGAAAAAAAAGAACATACTCCGCTGCTCTTGTAATGTTCTGCAGTTGGTGTTTAAAGATTTTCCTACGAAATTAATAATGTTATAAAAACGGACAAAGCTTTTTGTACAATCCTAAAACGAGTGTGAAACGCATTCCTAAAGCAAATGTAACTTGTCCGAAAAGATACTTGTGACTTTAGCGATGCTTTACATACCGAGAATAAAGAGTATGTAACGTCATTGTAAGTGAAAAAAATTGTTTCCAGTGACGAAGCTCGCATTAATTTTATATGTGACGTGCATGCTGGTGCTTTTTGTATAGCTACATGTGGGACATATAAATTCCTAGCATCGTATTGAAAATATGTTGGTTCGGATGCGAACTATATATATATATAAAAGTTTAATATCATATCAAGGTGAAAATGACTCACCGACGCTATAATATATAGGATCAGTTCTGTACCAATTAAATACGTTTTATACTATCGATTGCGAACTTCATTAACGATATTACAGATATCACCTTTTTGTACAGTATACGTTGCATTTATTATAGTACATTTTATTTATTCCAAGAATTTAACGATACGATTTAATGTGTGTTTACACTTTATAAATATTATAAATTCGGAGAATCCGTTTTGCAAAGGATAAAGAAAAGAAATAAAGATATTCTGAGCTTGTTTAAAATTGATAAAATATATTGGTAAAAATGTCTTTGATACCTCGCTTAAATTTCTAATTACACAAACGAATTTGTATTTTATATTATATTCTACAAATAACAATCGTTTTTCCATGGTAATTTTTTTCAACAATACAGTCGTTTTTATTGTAACGAATAACGCCACGCACCATGTATGCAATATTCAAGAACACCGGTGCACACTTTTTTTCGAACGTCACGGTCGTTCGAACGATTAAACGGGCGTATAAAATATGTTAAAATATAAAAAAAAATATTAGAATTAAGAAATAGAAAAGTTTGGAGAAAAGTGTGCGCGTATATATTTACGATACTTTTCTCGTTGAAATTTTTTACGATATTTACAAATCAAGTGTGTTTTATATTCGTCCATATCAAAGATCAATCTTCCAGTATTTTTGTATACAAATTTGTCATTTATAGATATCTTTTATTCGATAACCATTGAACCGTGCTACCTTTTTCTAACGAACAAACTGAAGTGAACGCATTCTGTATGCATGAAATAACTATGCATTGTGACAGCATAAAGAATAAACTTAAACTAAAAACACTTCTCCTCCATGCGCGTTTCCGCGTACAATCCTGAAATTTCGAGCTATCATATACTTTCTATACATGCTTGCCGCATGTAATTCATTTCTCTCTAAAGTTGCTCGCATCTTGAGAACTTTACAATAATGTACAGATATGTATGTACATTCTCGACGTAAGGGTACAATGTTATGATTGTATCTATTGAAAACGGCTAATGACAATGTTCTGTAACGTCTACGATAACAGACTTTTTCCATCCGAACAAGAAATAACCGATCGCCGCGCCGAACACTACGGCGAAGCCCAACCAGACATTGTAAGTCATGAAGATCAGCATGAGGAAATACGACAGGACGATTTGCACTATGTGTAAGAACGTTTGAAATGTATGCATCCATGACAACATTGTGGGCCTGCACAGATGTAGATACACGGAACAGATTAATGTCAAGTCAAATGTCGATCCATTGAAATAATGTTCATTGTTAGGCTGCGGATTTTATGCATTAGGTGCAATTTTAAACAAGAGACAGGCTAAAAGAATTTGATAGCTTCGACGTATTAATGCCAGCTTATTAAAATGATTAAAAGAACGATGAAATTCCAGTTAAACAATTTTCATTATGCATAAAAATCCGCAATCTACTCATCAGACGACAGACACGTTGCATCATGCAGAGAACAGTAAAAAAGAAAGAAAGAGTTGCCAAAGAAAAATGAAGCAAAGACAAAAGATTGAAAATTCCAAAGATGAAAAGAACGCATGCAAGGATACAACGATTGATCTGTAAAATTTTGAAGAATGTGTTTTCATGAATAAGCTGTGTGTTATTACAGAAAAAAAAAGAAAAGACAAAAATTGTTAAGAGACCGGGCAAACATGTTCATCTACTTACGGCTGTTTATGAATTACTTCTCCAACCGTACTAAAAAATAAAATCAAGTTGAACAATGAATAGAGCAACTCTTTTGCGGGATCGAATCGAGTCAAAGAAATTCGGGGGATCAGCTAAGGATCGGCTGGAATTAGAGGATCAGAGACTTACTGGACGACACGATTATCCTCGGCAACGACGTTCTTCTCCGCCGGCATAGTGACACGTCTATACTGGAGGGCATTGTAGGTCTTCCAGAATAGGTATTCCCGATAATACTTGAGACCCTCGTAGAGCGCAGCCATGATCATAATACCGATCATGGACCCTACGAGGCCGCCGACCGACGAGATCTTCCACGATTCGAACAACACGTTCTCGCAGTATCCACCATGGAATGTCATCTGCAATCGCAACCACCATGTAAATTAAAAATGATTTTTTAAATTCAGTAATTGTTAAATAAAATGAAAACATCTTTTTAGAGGATATTTACCATTATCATGTTCGGCAATACATTTTTATGCGAACTTAATCTACAATAAATACTTTTCTTGAAATTTTTATAGTTACACTTAAAGGAGGTACACCGTCATCGCAAGTTTCAAATTATTGGTAAAAACAAACATTTTTTGTCGATATAATTGTTACACAAAATGAGAATATCTTTTCAAGGGATATTTAGCAACACCTTGCTTTCACTTTCATTTTGATTTTTATACAATATCGTCTATCATCAAAAGTTATCTTTTTTCTCTAACAGAGTAATTAATTCTACGACGTGGTTCGGTGAAACAGAGTGAATGGTTTGACCAGGATCGTTTCTGTGTCATTCTACTCGATCGTTGAAACCGTACACTCCGATTTACCAGGTATACGTACCGACATACCGTGCATCCCCATGTTGGCACACGCTTCCCTGCTGGCACTGTGATTCATGGAGTCCTGTGCCATGGCCCCATGGTTATGCATGCTCCTGTGGTCCATGGTATCATGAGACATGTGCGCATCGTGAGAAGCATACATCTCTGATGTGTTCATCATGTGCGACATATGATCGTGGGACATCTAAACAGAAAGAAACGACATCAGGACATGATGGAATAGATGAATCGTCATCGAGCCGGTCGTCTTTCACAACTAATTGTTTACTCGCCAGTTACATAAAATTTCTTTAAAACAAGCTATCTTCAGTTACATAATGGCCAAGGCTCTTTTTCATTATCAATCCTTTCCACAAGTTACTTCGAGTGTACTCGTGGAAAGACGAAAATTTAATTTGTTCATTTAAAGGAAAATTTCAGAGAACAGGGAACATTAATAAAGAAGAATGTTTAATGAACAATTTCCTTGTTCTTATTTTATAATGAATATCTTTCTTTCCTCTAAAACAACAAAGTGTTGCGTGCGAGCTAATCGAATTTCAAATTCTCTGAATAATATCAGGTTTGAACGAGAACATTTTGAAAGCGTTAAATTCTTACAAGCTCGGAGGTATATTACGATGTTAATTTATGTAACGTTGTACAATTACTTAATCTGTTTGTTGCACTTTCGGCAAGTGTTTTTACTTATTCGCCCATAAACGAATAAAAGGATCCAGTATTTTACGACAACAAGTCGAATACAACTGCTCGATAATACCTCGTCAGAGTGATAATTCGCGAACGTTTAAAATATTCGAAGACAGGCAAATTTCTCATGTTTGGACGTACGTATTTTCCGGGTTGTTAGATAATTACCACAACTATCTATTCTTTTTCTAGCGTTGATTAGGATAATACGCGGTTCGCTCGGAGTTTGAGGCAGTATACAAAACAGTTGTCAAGGACAGGGACTGGATAGTTTACTGCCTCGCAAACGCCTGCGGAATCATTATTGCCACAGTAATCAGCGTGGGGAGAACATTTGAAATTGTGATCCCGATATGACAAAAACTGGCGTGTCGAACCAGTCACGGGCGAACGAGTCTTTTTAATACTTTAAATAACGGAACGGTATTTATAGGCGTCTGAATGACTGTGCTACATTGGAGGGACACTCCGAAATCTTTTTTCGCCGGTACATACTTCTCAGGTCGGAACAAACACGAACAAATAAATCACGCGGAAAAAGTAAATGGCCGAATTTTCACTATGATACAGTTTAAATCATAGATTTTCAAAAAGCATAGTAAAACTCTAGATCTACGGAGCGCTAAAAGTGATTGTTTACATTGCTTTACAAAAATAACAAGAATTTATTTAGATTTTCAGTGATTTTTATCGTAGGTTCCAAACAAATTTTCCTTATCTAAGGAGTTATCATCGTCATCCCTTGAGAATCATCCCCTCCAAGGAAGTACAACATTTTTGAGACACCCTGCACAATAACGTAGACCCTTATTCGAGGTTTCCATTCAATTGTGTATTAAAAAATTTAGATACCGTCAAGATAACGAGTCCCGCAGTTCTGTGTTATACAGTTTTCTTGTTCCTGGTACCGACAACGGAACGGTGCGTGCGAACACCTGTTGCGCGAATCCTCGATTCGTGCGAATCGCACAATATTGATCACGTGTGCGCGATGCAATCGAAAACCAGCATTCCGCAGGTATTTGCGTGCAATTGAATGATCGCAATCTCGGCTGGAAGTTTGTATTCGTGCGGATCTCTTAGCGTCATTGCGAGAACGAGCTTCCTGCGATCGGATGTGTTGATGCCAGAGGTGTGAACCCGCAAATATCGGGTCGGGAATTTTTTCGGGATCGAGACTAATCCCGAAAATTGTTGAGAATCCCGACACATTTGAAAACCTGAATATCGACCCGATGGTACCCGACATTTTCGGGTTCGCGCACACCTCTTATTCAGTGGCGTGTTACCCTATGGGCAACTTGGGCAAATGCCCGGGGCCCCAAGCAAAAGGGGGCCCCGAACACAAACCAAGATCCAAATTCTACGTTTTTCTCATAAAGTTATTTAGTTGGGGTTAGGGGCCCCGAAATTCTACTTTGCCCAAGGCCCCAACTAGTCATAACGCGCTACTGCTCTTATTCATGCTCCACGATATCGAAGGTAAAACCCGTGGATCCGCTAGGATCCTATTCGTACTTTCCGATTCTTAATTAGCAGAGCGGTTTTCACGAAGCGATTCGTTCCCCTTCGGCAGTCTGCCAGGCTAGCCGTGAACAAGTTTGGATCAGAAGTACCAGAAGAAACGAGTTCATGATTGTTACTGTTGCTCGAGCTGGCCGGCACGGAACAAAGAGAGCGGGCGGGAGGAGCTGGGGAAAAAACGACAAACACGAGTCAGCGTACTTTCGAAAACAGATTTCTTCGCGGATAGATTCAGTGGTCCGACGTGACGCGGCTAACATTCCTTTCCATCGTCGGTACAACGCTGACTATGCACCGTTTCTACTCCTGCGCAACTAGGATCGCTTCTTCAACGAACTAGACATCCCACATTGAAATCGCAATTTGCCACACTGCTACAGATTTCGCTGAAACTCGGAATTTGTTGAGAATTCAATCAAGAACAGAATCCAGAAGTATCGAAACGAATTTCCACTTATGGCAGCTTGTCTAGCGAAGAGGAATTTGAGCGATCACTTCCACTTCGCAAAGGGGCTCGGAAGCGATCTCACGCGTAAACACACGTAAAGTCCGAGTGAAAGTTTCAACGCTACTATGTATAAAACAACCAACTCCGAAACATCTCTGTGCTAACATAAAAATGATTGGAATCGCTGGTGATGAGCAGCACAGATAGTTTACTCTAATTCTTAGACTGCGGATTTTATGCGCGTGCGACAAAACATTTAAAATGAATTTTTCTATAATGAATTCTTATTTTGTACAAAAAACCGCAGCCCACTGATTGTATTGTCCGGATCGAGCCTCCGTTTAAACGATTGTCAAGGTTCTAGAAAATCGCACGAGGCAGATAGAAGCTTTTATTGTCGACACTTCCGTTTATCTTTGGTCCGATAACTTTCGAAAAGAATACTTTTAGGTTCTCGCGCACCTCGAGAACGGACGTATTTAAAAATATCAATGTAATTAAGCGAGCAACTACGAATATGAGAGATCGCAGTTTGAAACGCGATGCTCCAAGAGAATTCTACTCGCGTGCGAGGAAATTGTAACGCGATATGTTTCGCATTTTAAAAACGACAGTCTGCGAAACCGAGTGACGAACCTTCGTCCGGGATAACGTAAAGTAAAGGATAACAAATATTTGCTCTATTCCGTTCGTTCTAGCGGAATTTCTGAATAGTACCTTATCGCAGATTGTTTGCGGGAAAAATTGCGGTTGTTTGCCCGCGGAGCCGATAAAAATTCACGATGAACAATATTTGCGAAGCTGCGGAACACCGTGTGGAACGTGCCGATTTCCAATGCTTCCGTGGATTTAATCTCTCGGTAGAATACGCTGAACTTAGGTTAGGTTAGTCCTCAAATTTTATTATTTTATTCAACGATCCGATAGCGGCGACTGCAACAGAAGATATTCTTATCGAGTATATACTCGGATCGACTTTTCGGTGTTTCCGTGCATTGAATTTCTTGTTAGAATACGCCGAAATTAGATCCTCGACTGTGTTCTGGAATTTTATTATTTTATTCAACAGTCCCTTTTTTGAACGTTGCGAAAGATATATTTAGCTAAAAGTGACGTATCGTTGCCCGTGTATTTGGAAAACGCGTTTAGTATGTATCGGTTAATTGTACCTCGTTGTTCAACATCCTTGAGTATGCTGTATAAACGCCATTGTCCGTTCGAACGGCAATGAGAAAAAACGCGGAAATAGCATCGGCATCGATCGAATTCTGAAAATCGGATACCAAGAGTAATGAAACAAACGAACACGGAAGAGCACTGGAATCTTTTAGATAAAGGGTCGCGATTATACGCGTCGTTATTATTCCCGGTTAATGTTTTCGCCGCGGTAAGGGTTAACCGCACACGATTGGAGTTCATGATATGGTCGGGGGACATCGTTCGAAGACAGGAAATCTGTCCTGAATGTTACCGTACAGTGCTTCTAAATTCGATTCTAGCATGCTACACTCAAACCATTAAAGATCGTTTATTTTCATCCGTATTCGTTATTGTTTATCATAGGCGAGATTAGTTCGATCGTAATCATTGTTCCAGCCGCTTAATGCAAACGTCGCGTAACTCAGTATCTGCCGATTCTCGTGAATAATCGTCCTTAATTAAAATGATGATGAGTTTCGTAAAAGTTCTGTAAAACGCGATATTACAATTATTTTATTGAAACTAAAATCCAACAAATGTTTTCTTACACCGCTTTCGCATTAGCGGCTCATCTAAATGACTCGACAATCGAGTTCTTTCCGGTAATTGATCGCTACGTTGATCGATGTTCCGATAGTCGATCGCTCGGCTAATCGGCGGACTGATAATCGATTCTTCTGCCGATTGTTGTTCCGATAATCGAGATTCGAGTGTTTCGAGCGGGGCGAAACCGTTCGGAGTATTTTGACTAAACGGGCAGATTAAAGGAAGAACGTCCTGCCGAGTCCTCTATAAATTTCAGCGGAATTCTTATATTGGAATACCAAGATTCCATTCAGGGGAATACGTATTACGGTTCATCCCGGAAGAGGATGTCTCGATTATCGATTAATTCTCGCGAGAGTTTGTTCACCGGTTAAAATGATCACAATGGAGTATGGAGATTCCCAGCGACACGGTGAACACTTTAATCAAGAAATTATTATATCGCTCCGAGCATCCTATGGGTAGTAAACGAGCAGTTAGGTAATGGAAAATTGAGCGGTCGCGTGAGAGCGGGGATATTGGTTCCAATTGAATCGATGACATTTAATTGCTGGTAATTAACGCGCAGTCCATCGACGTCTCGAGATTTCCTGCAGATTTTTGTGCGCATCAATCGAATGGAAAACGCGCAATCGTGTTATGTCGTTGCAAAAGAAAATGTTTACAGTTTGTTCAACAATTTTATCGAGGAGCACGTTCGCGGATTCTCGCGGCCGACGTATGTAGTGTTTCACGATACATTCACTTTTAATCGGTTCGAAGAATCGCGTTGCGCGTAACATATGTCGTTTATACATATACTTTCTGAAACAGGGGAGTTGACATTTATCTGTGTGGAGGAACGGAGGCGTCCGTACTATCCAATTGATCGTAATGATGAATGAAATTGAAACAGTGTCGTATTATAATAATCGATGGGGAACGACGTGAATTAGATATCGCGTTGTTTGCAAGCGAAATCTCTGTTACATAGGGCTCTGATGTTCTAGTAATGCGAACGCAGCTGTCAATCTAGGTCGCTCGGTTTGACTTTGGGTTTAATTTGTAGAAACGGGAACGGAGTAGGGGAATACGCGGCAATGAAAACGACTGAATGAAATGTTTAAATAGAATCCCGTTGATCTAAGACCATCCCGTGACGAATCATCATTCGAACATAATTCACCATACATAGACGTATCGACTCACCTTTGATGAAGAATCGAGGTTATGTCACGCGTTCGATAGGATACGTCGCGAGTCTGATTCAGGTGCGATTACGGTCAATTCAAACGAACACTTTCGCAGAGATTTCTCCGCGTCTACGGTCCAAGCAACCTCTCAGAGATCCATTAATAAACTGCACGCTACTTTCTCGGTTTCCTCCATCGCCCCGTGGATATGTGAAGTAACGAAGACTCGGCCTAATGATTTGCCGCGAGTAAACACGTGACACTAGAGTGGTGGTATGGTGAATTCCACGGTGGTCCGACAGGTGGCGCTGCGAGTCCCGATCAGCGTAACGTAATCTACGCTCGATTATTTGTTGAATTATAATAGGTTGAAAGTAATGTGACAGTATTTTTAGACTCTTCTAATGTTTGTGCTGTTTTAAATTAAACCATTTCTGTTACAAATTTATAAAATCCGCTGTTTCTGTTAATGAATAGAATACGGATTTTATGCATTTATGATGGAAATGGGTAGGTGCAATTTGAAATATTTAATCGTTGATGAAAGAGAGATTTCAATAGTTGGCTCCTGCGTTTTACACTTGATGTACAATATTTTAGTAAAACTTTCAGTTTGATCATTTCGACTTCAACTTCAACTTTCAGTTTCGATCACCTCGATCGAAGCAATTGGAAAAATGACATAAATCCAGCTGGAAGTAAACAGGTAAAACGGGGTTGGAATTGCATAACTGCGTTTGAATTGGTTTGAATCAAACTTGCTACGCGCCACTGTTCTCGCGCCTGCGTGGATCGTTTGTGTACTTTTCGTAATCTGGAATCTGGCAAGTGGTACATCGGTCTCTTCTCGAATTTTGTGAAATATTGTGTTTAATAATCGATTCGAGGATGTCAATTATGCCGTTGTGGCCAAATCTGCAGCCGCGGGCCACGGATCCTTTGTGGTTCAACGCCGACAGGCCTTGTGACGACGAAAGCGAGGTGGCTGCATTGGAAGCGGAGCATCAGACATGGGTAACTGTCAAAATTCCCCTTTGACACGCTTCAATTACAGAAAACCAATAATCGGATTACTACAAATGAATATTCCGTTAATTTCAGAAAGAGCACATTCGAATACAAGGCTACGATCACATTCCAATTGGCAAGACAGTGAGCGACGTAAGTTAACCTTACTTTTGTCTCGTACTTTCCGTATACAATCGTTCACTTTACAATACATATGTACTCGACTATCGATTTGTCATGTGTAATTTTACTAGAAAACTATCGTGGAAATAATGTCTAAATAGAATTTGTTATCATTTATGGCGATCTTACTTTTGTGTCATTGTTTTACCGACTGTTGGATCGGCGAATACCTGCTAAGATCGAGAGAAAAGTTTCGTTGCGGGAGCTATGAGATACAGAACATATACGGCCCCGTGTTGGTCGAAGAATCAAAAGTTATGTTAATAAATACGATTATCGACAGATGAGGGGATCGCTGGAAGAGGAGGAAGAAGAAGAGGAGGAGGAGGGAGAGGGCGAAGAAGAGGAGGAATCGGATACGCATGAAGAGGAGGAAGAGGAATTGGATGAAATTGATATGGAAGTGAGCTACTCGCATCAGCAACAGAGATCCAGCCCGATGGACACTGTGTCCGATCCAGTATCCATCAGAATGGTCACCAATCATACCGGCCGTTACTCTTAATCCATATTTACAGGCCATTCTCATTTACGGCCACCCTAGAAATTTTATTCAACGCTATTCAAGTGTTATACGATACACGTAAAGGTTCGTTAAGAGTTACCAGTAAAATCGACGTTTAATAGAATTTATTTATATATCGATACCAGCCAATATAAAGGATATGTGTTGGACTTTCTGCACACAAACGTTTCACGAGTGTCGAACGTCTGACCGAAGATACGATAAATTCAGCTGGCTAGCCAATACTGTTGCGAGTTAGAGCCAGCTTAGCGTCGTTATTATGAGTAGTCAGCGTTTTCGAATCGCCGCGCGTACGGTCAAGGACCCCGCCGCGGTAGCGCGAATCAAACGAACAAGCGGAGCAGTGCAAATTCTGTGGTCGTCGTAGAAATTGTTGAGAAACTGGAGAAGCAGGCTGTGGAAGAAACGACTCCAGACATGTCTAGAAAAATGCGTTTTTGGCAACTCGTCGCTAATTTTAAGAGGCCATAGGAAGCACTTTCTAGCGAAATCTAGCTTACACAGAACATTGATGCTCGTACACGACACAACTCGTGGAACGACCTGCTATATTATTGCAATAAAAGATCTGACCAAATCAGTCTTGTCATTTCTATATCTGTAAGTTATCCGAGTTATATGTGGGAAATTTTAAGCTGGGTTTACATATTAATCCAGTTGCTGGACCCAGGACACAATTCATTTGACTGGATTGTGTCCTGGAACGACGACACAGTACTGGTATGAAAACACCGTTTACATGATTCCAGTTACGATCTATTACTGGACTGGATCACTGGACTGGAATGCTGCAGGACCAATGTAAACCCAGCTTCACGCGATTGATTGGACACCTAATTGCAAAAACCTCGGATCTTTCCTGAAATCCGGTTCCTTTTTCGCGCAACGAGCGAGTACCTACTGTACCATGGTTGTAAAGTTATTCCGTGTGGAAGTGTGACCGAATATGAGTCCGAGTCTATCGGGCTCGCGTTAATCGGGCAGCCAGTTCGCGGAGCCCGCGAAAAATTCTTTCCAAGAGGATATTTAGCTGTGGCCGACACACAATATCCGCGGCGTCGATATCGGGCTATAAAATTTCCTTCAAAGTACGATCCGTTGCTCGTCGAAAGCGATCGAAGACAAGGGCTCGGCTCGCTGCTCCCCTCTACCCGCGGCTCGCTTGCTCGCTCCTCCTTCTCCTCCCTTGGCTGTCCCTTTCCCTCGGCATGGCAGTGTCTCGATCTTTCTCTTTGGAGAACGGGGCAAGTCGGTACCCCGCCTCGCTCGTAAAGGGCCGTGGAACCGCATCATGCTCGACCGGGACACTCTCTGTACACTCCGTATACCTACCTATACTAGGTGTAAGTACACGCGAGAATGTATTATATACCTATATACAGCGCCGGCTCTCTCGGCGTGTAACTGAAGTAAAGCCAGGTTGGTGCCCCCGCTAGGGTGAACGAACGGGTACGCTCAGGCAAAAGCGAACCCGTGTGCCTCCTCCACCTCCTCTTTCTCTTTCTCTTTCTCTTTCTCTTTCTCCGCCACCTCTTCCTCCTCTAGCGACGACCTCCGTCTCCTCCTCGACTAAAAGATCTTCGCCACCGATGTGTCACAGTAGAATTGCAAATTGTTAACTCTTCTCGCGGTTTTTTTCTTTTTTTCTCTCTCTCTCTCTCTTTCGTGTTCTTCTCTCTTTTCCTCGAACGAACACCGGGTCCGACCTCCGTCGAATTTTCACCTGTTCACCACCGTCTCTCGTCGCTTGAACGCGATCGTTCGATTCGCTTCTTCTTTCCTCATTCCCTAGTAGAATCACAACGTTCGTGTGGTTTCGTTTTAATTGTGTTTATACCGGCGCAAGTTTAACCCTGCTGCGCTCTTCCGTTTGTAAATTATCCCTTATACGTTTTTCGGAGGATATCTTTTTCGGAATACCCTTTTATAATTATTAACTATTTTTACCCTGTGGAATGATCGATCTCTTTCTGTCTGTGTTGCGAGATGCACTCTTCTAACCCTTAGACTCTAAACGTTTTCACAGTACCCTCAAACTGTGGGACTTTCATGTCTGATGCGGGGCCGATCGGTTTTCGAGCGAGAGTGTGGTGGCACACTCACACACCGCTAGACATATATACGGACACAGAATTGCAAGGGTCCGGCATTTAACAAACCACGTCTCGTTAATGCACATTTGCTACTGTTAAGAGACATACATTTTCTTAAATATCGAGAGATGTAGGGTTATTATAGAAAAAGTTGGAGGCCACCCCGCTGCCAGGGTCACATACAATGTCAATGCAACGTTTATTATATTAAACAATACGTTTTTAAACACACAGTTTGCTAAACACAGAAATACAAAAGCGAGGGTTCTGTGACAGTAGCAGCACTACATTCTGCTCCGCTACATTCTGCCGAATAATGCAAATTATGCCTCGAAAACGCAAAGTAAGCCAAATTGGGATACGTACCCGCTATATTGATCTTTTATCTAGCGATTGTGACTATGTAGGGGCCCCAAATGTGCATTAACGAGACGTGGTTTGTTAAATTCCGGACCCTTGCAATTCTGTGTACGTATGTCTAGCGGTGTGTGAGCGTGCCACCACACTCTCGCTCGAAAACCGATCGGCCCCCTTATTGAAAAAATCCATACAGTACCTTTGAGCACGCTAAATTGTGATTGTCACAATGATTTCGACAAATAATCTGTTGAAATGTTTTATATTGCCAACAGCATGAAGCAATACACGTGAGCTTTACAAGCTGTTCGATATCGTCCGGACACGAATGACCTCGTTTTGCAGAAATATTATCCTAGGTTCTTTCATGCAATTATTTCCGAGAAATTAATTGTAATAGTATGTTTCGTTATTTGTGAACGATCCGGTTCGGAGAATTTGAGAAACAAATTCGAAGTAGATTATATAAAATTCTTTCGTGTAATCGGTTTATCGAAGACGGTCTCGTGTTTCAATATCTCTGTTTTAACAACGCGTAAAATGCATAGCTGACCCGAAGACCGAAGCAAGGCTAATTGTGCTTATGCGAATATGTGTGCAGCAAGCACGATTGAATTTCCTCGGGAAGGCGACTCGTGTAACGCTTAGAAAGTAGACGTTTTTTCTCTTTAAGAAATCTGGCGCTCATCGAAATCTGCTGAAGCATTTCGTCGCGTGCAGTGCAGGCGCTCGTTAAATTAAAAAATCGAAAAATTTCGAACACAATGATTTAAGATAGGGTAATTCGGTTGTTTAAAAATTCTATTTGAAAATTGTACGGTCCGGTGACAGTGGTCAGTGGCGCACATGTGCACGACGCGAATGGATTAATCGAACGCAAAAAAAGGAATTCGAGCTCGTTCCTGCGAGATTCTGTATCCGAGCAATCCGCGGTTCGTTCGCAAATGGTCCGAGAGCGGGTTGAAAGCAGGTAGCGAAAGATTCGCAATTTTATTCGAGCAATTGAATCGCTTCAAGGTTAATTCAACTCGCGTACACCGAGCGGCCGAAGCCGAGCGTTTATATCTCGAGTGCTTAGCGTGTTGCGCGCATAAATCTCGGGATTTATGAATCGCGTAGTTTCGTGGATGGTAATGCCCCACCGGATTTATGAATTAATACCGGTCATATTAGATGCATAAATCTCAAGCGTTCAGGTGGATGGAATCGTCTATTGGGATTATCCTACCACCGTCGCGATCGTACAAACACCGGCTCCACCGTATCGCGGGGGCCATCGATCTTGATCTTTTTCGATCCACCGGAGAAAAGTCACCCGGGGAAACTGGCCGGTTCGCGAAATCTAAAGTCTGACTGCGAAGGCAGATCCACGTCTTGTCCGAATTCACGATTAACGATCGCGATTAACGATTGTGCGGTGCTCGCGCGAGAATTCGACGTTACGGACTTGCTCTCCCGGCAATAGTCATTACTCAACGGTGTAGGAAGAAAGTCCCGGCCAAGTAGATTCCGTCTTTGATCAGACCGTAAAAGGGAAAGCTGCCAGCGAGACACCGTGGCCAGACATCGCGTTGCGTGGTTCCGTTCGAACATGCAGGGACAATGGTAAAATTCAATCACAGCCCGACCGACGCCAAAACTTCGCGGACGCGACCTACCGTGGCTGCTACAAGTATATTTCAATGGTTTCCCGATTTCTTATCTTAGCGATTTACAGTAGAACCTCGTTCGTTGCGGCCTCGTTTTTTTTTGTATGAAATCCTCGTTAATCGCATACTATTCTCACCACGAGTTGTTAGTAGTTCTGGAGCTCGTGGTGGGCATTTTCGAAAACGAAAACGGTTCAAAGGAAGGATGTCTATTTGGCTTCCACTGCAATCGGTGCAAACACTGTTATCCCGCAGTTTCGAAACTGCTTACTTCGTCATGGTTCTTCGAATGAAAAACAGCAAAAGATAAACAGTGGTTTTGTATATATATTTTTTTTTGTCAACCGCTGTATATTATTGATGGGATAAGTATTCAAAGTGGCACACATTCTTGTAAAGAAATGCGAGCGGGCTGTTGCACAATATTATAATATTTTCGCGGCGTTCGGATTCCGCGTCGCACGATGTTGGATAAGTAGATTTCAGAAATGTTGAAAGGCATAAACAGGCTCGAGTGCCCGACACCCAATAAATAGTAAGTTCGCGAACAAATTGAATTTTCAAATAACACTGACTTTTCTCCCACCGTTTAGAAACAATCGGCCACTGTGCGTCGCGAGTTTCGCTCTGGTCAAGCAAACGATTCCGGCTTGATAAAGATCGTTGCAACGCGGATCTAATCTCGAACTCTCGAGCCGGGCTTTATCTGTCGATAGCAGGGGGCCTTCGAAATCTAGCTTGGTCTGTTATCGGGGTTTAATTGCCAGTCCAAACACAGGCGTGTCGGTCGCCCGCCGGAGAACAGAGCGGAGCGGAGAGCAACAACTCGCTCGCGCGAGCAATTTCGACACGCGCGATCTACTTCGCGTCCTCGCTAATGTCGACTTGACCCACTGGCCCACATGTAGGTTGTTTAAAACGTGCATTCAACCTTGAAGCGATATCAGAGCTGTGTCCGTCCGCCCTTTCCCGCGATTTCTCTCCTCTAACGCCGACCGTCTTTGTCGTCGCGATCGGCGATTCCACGATTCGCGAGCGCGCAAAAGTCCTCGCGGGAAGCGATAAAACGTAGCGAACCGTGAACAACTCGCGAACGGTTAACGCTCAATTAGTGATTTACCGGCGGCGACTCACAGTTTGATCCGCGCGCGATTGCGATTGTGGCGATGCGATGGCAACGGCGATGGCAGTGGCAGTCCGGCACGGCGGCGGCAACGTCCACCGATTTCACCCACGTGGAACGTGGAACCGCGAGACGCCCCGGGGGGCAATACCTCCGAGAAGCCTAATGCCGGCTTAAGCACTCTAACCTGCCTCAAAAAGACGCTGCACCGACGTAACAGATAATAAATCCTGTGTTTCACTGTGCCCAGAGATAGCGGCCTGCGAGAAAATGAGAGTGCCTGCAACGAAGATGGACGCGAGAGTCCTCTCTCTTCGGTGATTACCAGTCCCTCTTTTCGGCTCTCTCTCTCTCTCTCTCTCTCTCTCTCTCTCTCTCTCTCTCTCTCTCTCTCTCTCTCTCTCTCCTTTCTCACGGGAAGACCGTGGACATGCAGGAATTTTCTTACATCCTCATTTGCCAGCTTTCGATTTCGAAAATGGAGCATAACAAATTCGAGAATAATTAGCCAGAGCTTTTTCACATATTTTTGAACCTACTTCTTTAAGATCAACGTCGGCCCGCTTATCGAAGCTAACATAGATAGTCTGGTCTGCGAATTTGATGCATTTGTGATAAAAATGGGTAGATCAAGCACAAAACGGAGATAATATTTAAAGCATTGCGAGATATTATTGCATTATCGTTAACCCATTAAATTGTTAAGGGGATGGGTACGCGCTCCCGTATCTTGAAATTACTTTAGACAAATTGATGTAATCTTATTACTGCTTGAAATTACACCGCCGCATTTTTGCCATAGACGCATAAAATCCGCAGCGCAGGCGTCATCGAAAAACCGGATGTGCCAGTGCGTTTCGGTGCACGGTGGACTTCCAGTAATTAGCTCCAAGCGAAACAGCCGGGCGCAGTATACAGATTGATGACTTGGATCGTATTGACATTGTAAACGACGCGGCGTAGAACATCATTTATTATCGCGTGTCGCGCGATAACGAGTTGCCCGATTGAATGTAATTGTAAGAGAGGGAAGAGGGAGAAGACAGTACGAAGTCGAGTATACATATAACGCGCGATGTTTCTCGATAATCGGGAAACGGAATCCGGAGAATCGGAAGACGCGAGAGAATGTCGAACGACCCGGCTGCGGTGGCGTAATGCGCGCGGAATCGCGAAAGAAAGCAGGGAAAGTATTCGCACGAGGCGTGCGAACGTGAACGGAGCTTGGCGGGGGTCGTGCCGAGGAACAGCCGGCAAATGGGAACGTTTAGTGTAACGCACGATGATCAATAAGAAGAGAGTTGGCGATCGCTGCTGATCGCGAATGACACGCCCGCGGGTCATCCCGCGACCAATAACAACTAACAACGCTTTTCCGAGAATCGTCGCTACGAACCGAACGAGATTGCGACTCGCCAACCCTATTCTTGGCCGCGTTACTTTGTCGGAGCTCGGGGACCGCTGTAAATATTCAACGATCCCTGCGTGGGCTCCCGTGTTTATTTACTTCTAGTCTCAAGGCCGAGACACGGTTTAACAAGTTTTCCTAATTTTTCGCGATACTTTTCCTTCCGTAATTCGCCCAACGCGGTTCAAAAGTATTGATTTTTTTATGAACCCTCTTTAAAAAATTCAGTGCTTTTAAAGGAACAAGAATTTATTGAGAGGATCTAAGATGATTGCAAAAGTTTCAATGCTTGACAAATACAAATTGGAATTCAATTATTCTTGCTTTATACATATCAGTAACAGAGAATTATAGATAAAGTTGAAAACAAATTTCAAATCATTACATTCACTTTTAATAATCTCGTCCTCTTTTCCAGACTGGACGAATACGTCATCTCTCTAAATGCGAAAGGAAGGACGAGGGTTCGCATAGAGGTAACTCCAAGAAAATTATGAAAAATGGTCGCTATTGTCGCGGCGAGGGATGAAAGATAGCCGGTTCCACGAGCGTGTACCCCCACCCGTTCCAACGGAAGCAAACACGTGATACGATGATCCAACAACGAGCACCCTTGAACCGTCGGGTTTACGAAACTCGATTGGCCCGCGGAATTGGCCAATGGGTTTCTTCATCGGAACGAAAATATTTTCGGAAACTGTATCAGCGTTTACGTCGGTGGAGAGCTAGCGAGAAAAAGAGACTAAGAGCGGGAGACCTAATGAGAGAGACCGAGAGAGAACTTAAGATAAAGAGCTTGAAAAAAGTGCGAGAGACAGAGAGCATAGGGGGTAAGCCACTCTAGAGCACAACAAACAAGTTTAATTTTGTGAAACTTTTCCGGGAATGTAATGAAAGAAATGAGAAATCTATTTACAGGTCTTCGTTATACTGTCTTCGAAGTAGGGCAAAAAATATTTTTATAATAATTTCGTAACGTTGTTTTAACCCTTTGCACTCGGAGCTATTTTATCTCGAAAATTAAACATTTCTTCCGATCTAAAACATTTCCATTACCTGTGATTTTTTAAATTTTATAGATATGAAATTGGTATAATACCTCATACGATACCTAAATGTTCAGTAATTGATTAGATGCCGGTATATCTAATAATGTAAACAATATTTTGAATAATGGTACAGCAATTTTTAGTAGTGCCACAGAGGGGACAACCGAGTGCAAAGGGTTAAAAAAGTGTTCTAAATTTTCAAAATTAGACTTGTTCTTCGTGTGCTACAGTGACTTTAAGCGAACTAGGGATAGAGAGTTTGAGTGTGAGAAGCATTGCAAAAGATAGAGAGCTTAAGACCGTGAGCTTGTTGAAGAGTGCGACAGATAGAGAGCTTGAAGAAGAGAGCTTGAGAAAGAGAGTGATAACGGAGAAAGAGTATCGGGAAAGCTGGCGGAAGGGAGAGGAAGATAGGTGGTTCCGAAAGGAACGCGCGAAGAAGCCAGCTGGAGAGAGACGGAGAGAGCGATCGAGGAAGAAAGATGGAGAGAGTGAAAGAGCGAGAGGGTGCGTGCGGGAGGGAGAGAGAGAGGGCAACGAATCGGGTCGCGAGAGCGAGCAGGAAGGAGAGAAAGAGCGGCACGAGCGCGAGCCGGGGACTTCGGGAGTACTCGGCCGCTCAGTCGAACGCGCGATTACAAGCATACGGGACGCGTGGGCTCTCTCTCTATCGACGGCCACAGGCTGGAAAGTGTTTCGTCCGTACGCGGGACCACGTGCCGGCGCGCCGGATCTAAACGCGACGACGCGACGCATCGTGAACCGTGATCGTGAACCCAAGGAACCAAAGGACATCCGAGAGCTTCTTCCTATTATCAACAGCCCTGGAGGCTGAGGCAACTTGTGCCTCGAATATATATATATATATCTTGTTCACTGCCACCCTCTCCGCCACACTTTTCCTCTCGCTCCCACCAGAACACCACCACCCCCTCGATGCACCGTGGTGAACGTGCACACGGTGTCGTCGTCACCGAAGAATAGCGAGAACGGTGCGCGGTCGCGGTAGTGTGTGGGTGGTTTGTCTGTTGGTGACTCGAGTGAACCGGAGATCAAAGCGGAACACGTCTCCACACGCCGGTTAGAACCACGGCCACCGAACGATCCGGAGGGCTGGATCATCCTGATGACTCGGATGCGACGACCGGTGAGTGAGCTCCTATTCCGTTCCTTAAAGGAGTAGACTCGTTTTTCCAGGATTGCAAGGGTCCGGGATGTGCCTTCTCATTTCTCGATAATGCAAAGATGGGGTTTTTCAGTAAAAAACGCTACATAAAAGATCAATCTATCGAGGGCCCCGATCGCCCTCAAAAGTCCTATTTTCACGTTTACGAGGCGTAATTTGCATTATTCGGCACCATGTAGCTTTAGCAGCTTTATACTCCCGAATTTGCGTTATCGCATTATCGAGAAGTGAGAAGTCGCATCCTGCAGCCTTGCAACCCTGGAAACGCGAGACTACCCCCTTAACACATTCGCTACCAGCGACGCACGTGTCACCACGATTTTCTATCGAATACCAAGAAAGTCAGAGTAATGTTGCGCACGACTTTGTTTAACATTACAACATGATTTTAGGACTTCTGAATTTCCAGTGACAATATCCTATCTCACATTTTGTAACAGGGTGCATTGCCCTTAATGGAACATTATAACCATGAACGCTGGTAGCGAACATGCAAACACGTTGACTGTCGTCTTGGCTTCTGTCAGTCGCTCTCGCAAAAAATGTCGCTACTTGCCAGAGGGGACTTTAGGAAGACCAGGACATTTTGACGAAGTCTCGTGTGATCTGCACACTAAGTTCTAAGGGATGGACGACGTTAATCGCTGATCAACCCCCATTTAATGGGGCACTGCTCTTGAAATCGCGTTGAGACGTCAGGAACAGGAAATCTTTAGATTCCTGTGAACGTAGCAGTAGGTTTCTTCCACAATCAGCAAGAGAAGTGTTAGGCCAGCGATAATTTCGTACTGAAATGCAACAAGAAATCGGACACGAACTTCTGCACTGACCTAATGGTTCGAAACTGTCCGCTGTCGTTGACGTCTACTAGAAATCACACGAGTGAGGTTTCTTCGGTCCACGGGAGGAATTTGCGAGGTTACGCGTCATGTTCTCCTAGAAAAATGTGTTCCTTGCTCATCGAGCGGAAGTGTCGCCTGGTTTATCGCTCGGAGAGATGGTTTTTTTCCCAGCGAAATTGGTGAAATCGGGGCAGGGAAGGATCAATGACCGTGCAGATTCGGACGGACTAGGACGACGTCGAAAGTTTCGGCCGGTCGTGGAAAAAAAGTCTGTCGGTCTTTCGAGAACGGTCGGTCACGTGACCCAAATACTTTTCCGCGCGTTTTCGACCGTTTTTCGAGCAGAGGAACACACCGGGGTCATCGGAACGCATCGGCCTCTCGTGGCGGGTTCGATTGCACGCGGGCCAGTATTCTTGGTACACTGTTTACGTTCCTAGCGAAACACGCTCGAACAGACAGAGCCGCTCCTTTAGTTGCCGCTAAAATAGATTCGTAACATTCTACGGTTCAGTTAAACCCCGCCGTGTGTCAATATTTAACTTCCCCCCATCGAGAACTCGCTGTTCACCAGGCGAATTCGACGATCAGGCTAACCACCCCGTTCGCTATCAATCCGTCGACCTTTACAACGTTTTCGCACGCACGTTCACGCGAGTGATATACACGAACAAATTGTGCTGGGTGGTCGACAACTCAGTCGGAAATGTAGAATGAAACTTTTTTGTACGAGGCTTTGTTTTCGAGAAAATCCCTCACGTTCGCCTGCTTAGCATTTGGAAGTAGAACAGGTGGGTCATGGACAGACGCGTCGGACGACTCCTATTCAATCGCACACGTGTACGCCGTATTTTCAAATTCATAAAGTTGAAATGAAGTCCTTCTTCGTTAAACTAGGAAATGTTATTTTTCTTTACGATCTTGTTTCTTCATGCTAAATTACCATTTACCGTGATTTCTGAGACACCCAGTGTACTCAACGAATTCGAAGATTCTCTTCGCAACGATCCAACTAGCTTTCGATTTCTTGGTTAGTAAACGGATTTTTATGGGATTTTCGAGGTTGCTGGATTTACGGCCGAATGTCGATGATACATGCAATACTCTCGATCTCGATTTTGCGCCTCTCTTTGCTGAAAGATTAAGTCTAATTGTACCGTAAAGATGGTACTAATTGCATCGTATTCGCATTTATTACCATATCAACCGGTCTGTATTGTTATTGTTTACCTTCGATTAGATAAGCACGCCTTCTCGCGAAAAGTTGACCGGTTGGCAAGTACGACGTGGGCGTTTATCATCGAGGAAACATTCCGCGTTTAACACGTTCGCTGCCGAATGATCACCCCCAAAAACCACGCAAAGACGAAGTAATTTAACCCTTTGCACTCGAACGGCGAGTCTGAGGCGCCACTAAAAATTGCCATACCATTATTCAAAACAGTTTTAATATTATTGAGTTCAATTTGATGTGCACAATGTAAAAGAGGTTACATAGAACAGAAATGATCTGGGTAGAAACAAATATCTTGATTTTGGAATTCAAATTGCTTCGAGTGCAAACGGTTAACACAATATCCAAACAACTTATTTAATCATGTAAGAACAGAGAAGACAAAGTTAACAATAATTTCTCTAACATTCTTCCAAAATGTAGATCTTAATAAAATTTGGTTTGCGTAGGAAAAATTGATTTTCAAGTTTAGCCCGAACCCGAAATTTGCGCAGATCTCTGTCGGTGACGTTTACCTTTACGCAAGCCTGAGTGCAATGTCGTTCATCGACGAGGACGTTCGTCAGCGATTTTTGTTTACGGTCGGCGATCTCGCAGTCGCTTTCTTTCGTCGGGCTCCGGGTTTCTATTAAAAATTTTTAATGGTTCCGCGGCCGCCGTTAATTACGTCGGAACGAAAAAGCGTCCGCGCAGCGAGAGGAAGAGAGACAGGTCGAATGTGCCGTTGGCAGAAAGAGAGCATCGCCGAGAGAGCTGGTTGCAGAAAGTTAGCGTAAACGAGTAAGCGTTACGAGCGCGTAGCGTCACGTTGAACGATATATTTATAACGAATCGCGGAAATCATAATTCCGCGGAGACGTAAATGCTATGCCGCGAATTACAGAGAAAGTCTCTCCGGCGTGCTTGCGCGCACACACGACCGTTCTCTCATGTTCGTTTGTAGTTGCCTACTGTGTGTGTGTGTGTGTGTCCGATCGCGAAAGGTAAAAATCCTCGTCCGATGAAAAGTGAAATTAACGAAATCGTCGTTGAGTCATTCATACTCTTTCCTATGCGTTTTTCCTGGTTCTCTCGTTAACTGCGAGCGAACGTTTGTTGTGAGTATAAGAGAAGTATGACAGAGTTTAGCCATTAGAGAAAATGTAGGAATACGAAGAATATTTTTCGGGATGGACCGGTGATAATTCGAAATGTTGAGCAACGAGTGAAAACGCGGGGCAGCACGCAAGCAAGCGGGTACAGCGAATGTCGGTAGGGTATTTTCGCGGGCTGGGAAGATAAACTGGAAAAAGAGGAGAAAATAGAGAAAGGGGGCGAGACCCCGTGAAAAACGAGCGGACGATTTTTCCAGGTTGTCGGTTAAAAGGTGGCGCGCGATCACAGGGTAGATTATTGAGCATTGTTGGGTCCAGGTTGCGATAGAACGAGCGAGTGGGTAATGCTGTACTGTTTGCGCCGGCCCTGCGGGGTCTCTGACCGCCCGTCCGCGCCTCTCAACTCGACTCGCTTGCTTGTCCATGCTCTGTGCGGCCTACCTACGGCTTATGGCTAAAGTCACGTCTCGCTCTCTCTCTCTCTCTCTCTCTTTCTCTCTTTCTTACTCTCTCCCGTTCCCTCTGCGTCCCTCTCGGACCGGAGCGTTTCTCTCTCCGACGTCCCTCTCGCGAGCGGACTCCTCTCGCGGACGAATTTCGCGAAAAGAGCACGGTTTTGCGTTCCTGACGAAGGGGAAACGAGACTCGCCGGTGTCTCGGTGGACTTACCTCTTTCTTTCCTCGACCCGACCACGACCCGACTCGCCCCAAACCGTCTCTTCCTCGTTTTCTCCATGATCACGTTCCTTCGTTGCGCTCACGACCGGCTGACGATGCTCCGCGCCGCGCGAACCTCCTCTTCTCGCGACTATTGCCTATTGATTTCGCGCATACGTTATAGCTTATGTCCGCGGAATATGCCGCACCACCTTCCGAGGAAATTGCAACTTTCTATCTTCGACGGCCGACGTGTTTACCCGACGGACAAGACCCGCGGGCTACCCGCCTCCGTTTCGCCGGTTATGATTCCACACCTACGTTCTCCATCCAGCGACGTTCCTCTGCTCGATACGATCGTAAACTCCTCGATCCCGATCGTTATTCTCTGTCACGCTTCGTTCAGGCCACCGACCAAACCTGCGCGCTGCTTGCTGGGTCGATTTTGACCCGTACCGAAAGGCCACGGCGTTGATAGCAAACGGAAAGTCTCTAGATTATGTTAACGAAGTTAGAAAATGATTTGACAACGTGAACGATTGCTACGGTATATTTTGTGCAAGCATGCCACATCGGTTGCGAAAGGTTTAGGGACGTTTGTAACATTTCATGTATGCTGTTGACACCAAGTGCGAGTCTCTAGATCACGTGAATGAAGGTAGAAAATGATTTCACGATTTGAACAATTTTGACAATACATTTTGTGGCAGGATGTTCTGTCGGTGTGTCATGAAAGTATTTGGAAGCGTTTGCTAAACTGAGTCAATCAAACTGAATTTACGCAAATCAAATAGTCGATTCTACAATCACAAACAAGAAAGTGTCAACATTCGAGGAAATGCACTTTCGGTAGCTGCGAAACGATTGTGTCTCACGGGTCCGCGTTCCTCGGCCACAGTCGATTTTTTCGCGGAGCTATAATCGCCGGGGATTAACACTCGGCGATGCATTTTTGCTAACCGTTATGCAACACCGTTGCACCTCCTTTCGCTGGCGGCTGCATGCTTTCTAGACAGACAGGGCAGAGTAGTTGTGGTTCGCTTGATTTTTCGAAGACAACTGTACGACCAGAAAGAGACAGAGACAGAGAGAGATTGAGAGGGAGAGGGACAGTCTCGCGTTCTTGCGGGACATTCCACGAATCCCGAAGAGACACGGTTTAATTCGGTCCGAATCGGTGCACGGAAAATCGGTGTCGTCGCAACGGTTGCGTAATCTGTTCTGCTGAATTTTGTTTTGAACGAACATTCATTTTGGCTATGTCTGCGGGTCATGTTCATCGTTAGAAATATTAACACTGTGTTAGTTTGCTGTGTTATTTCTTTGTATTGTACTTTCTTTTTGTTTGGAGTCAGCTGCGTTTCGACGAGCCTAACCGATCGGTTAGGATCGCGGGCCTCGGTTCGCGGCCACTGACTCGCCTCGATAGGCCATCCGAGGATCGATGCATCGCATCGCGTTGACGCGATTTTCCTTCGTCGTCGTCTCTCCTCGCGTTCGTAAACAAATGTTCCCCGGTGTGTATCTGGCACACGCGTGCACGATCATCGATTATCGGAACCGGGCCGGCTATATCGCGGACCATTCTACTCGGCCGATAACTTCGGTGTACTGTTCGCTTCAATTTCCAAAGTTTGGTTAACAAAATCGGTGAACAGGTTTACATTGGATCCAATAAGTATTTAAACACTGTATGTCCGATTCTTGAAAAGTTGTCTATGTTCAAATCGTGATCATTTCGTACAAACAAATAGTACATAAGTTTGGACTCGTTTTAAAGCTTGAAGTTTTTCATTTCTTTCGTAGCACTTGGGACACTGAAGACTTTATTCTCCTAAAAATTTCTGCAAATTCGAACTTCTCCAAAAACTTTCAAAAATTTCTCTCGAAAATGAAACTGCCGTAGATTTGAAGACTGAACCTTCTCTTTACGAAGGCTCTTCAAAAATTGATGTACGATTTTTTTCCACGGTTTTATGCAACAAAGATGAGGTACTTATGCTACTGTAAAGTTGACGGCCCACCTCTCATTCAAATTTTGATGAGAGGACTACAAAAAATCGTACATCAAGTTTCGAGGTCTTGTTGGAAAGAAGAAGCTCCAATCTTTATATCTATTTCGGTTTCAGTCGCGGAAAAAATTTTTCAAAGTTTTCGCAGACGTTTGAATGTGTAGCATTTCTATGATGAAAAAATGTTAGAATAAAATAAACAATGGATTATCATTTTTTACGAAATTATCATAGTTTAAATATCAATAATCTTTGGACAACCTAATACTAATTGCGAGAAGGTTTCGTGGAACTGTTCGTTTACCGGACGTTTACGCATGGTGTAAGTGCGAGTTGGGATGTTTGCTCGACTGTTGCGAAACTTGCGATTCCGGGACTGTATATTCGGGTTAGCATAATTTTCGCGTGGATTCACCTTTTTCGGGTCGGACGGTATACTTTGCGCGAGAGGTGTCGATTACAGATGCTCGCTTCGGAGAGGGACTCGACAAAGTCGCTATATTTGTTCCGGCGAGAGTGAGTATAAATACAGGCAGGTGTAAAGGAATAAAAGTAAACGGATGCCGTCGTTAAACGGGGATATAGGGTAGCAGCGTCAGCTACGTGCATGAATTTTTGATGCCGCCATAAGCGCGGCACGCCGCGGGAATCGCAAGTTGACGTTCGTCGCGACGTTCGACGCGCGAATCTTTAAACCGTTCCGAGACCGCGAGAACCTTGCCAGAGAATACGAATCCTGCTCTCGAACCCGTGCAAACAAGCAACAAGATACGCAGAAGAACAAACTCCAAAATGCGAGATCTTGGAATTTGGCTACTTTGCTATTTTAATGTTTTATGGGAATTTTTACTATTAAATGACAACGAACGCGTTAAGTGAGGAAGTACAATTTCTTCAACTCATTTCATCGCAATTCTATATAATTCGACACGTTAAACGGTGCGCGAATAATTTTGAAATTTTTCGCAATTTTTAAGCGACCTCGTCGATCGATTTTCGATGCTCGGGGACCTAAAAATTCGCGGCTGACATTTTAATCGATTTTACACCGGCTCGCGCAATACAGCTGGACAACGAAATGTCATTGGAGCGTCTGCGAACAGGAAGGCGGCTATTACTAGGCGATTGTGCAGGTCAGATTTCTTTATTCGAAAAACTGACTATAGAACTATGAATCTTTGAGAATCTTTAAAATATAAGGGTGACAGGATTTTTTCCATTATATATCTCAAGTTTTAGTCGACCAATTCACTCGAAACTTACAGGTCACGAGCAACTATATATAACTCGTGCAACTTCGATTATTTTTGCTTGAAAAAAATACCCCATGTGCTTCAAATACTCGTGGTCTTGACAGTTCTCCGGAAAAAATTTCTGAAAATCGGTGAAGAAACAATCTCGATAACTAGAATACAGCTCGACTGAAGAGTATTTCGCGAACACCCGGTATTTTGCGGTGCAACGCGGGTACATGCACCGCGCGGTGCAGCCCGTGTGCACGTACGAACGAACGCACAGAGCCGGCACGCCAGTGAACCGAGCATTATAGTGCCCTGCAAGAAACGTCGGCCTGGTGCATTGACCGCGGTTGACCACACGTCATCGAATGAGTGACGTCACGGTGTTGGCCGCGCGAAAGCTACGTCACGGTCGGTTGCATCCTCGAAGATGCATCCACGAAAATGCACGCACAGGGCCGCGAAGACGGAAACACGGCGACGACGTTGTACATACTTCTCGACGCCAATCCGGGAACAGCGGTGTTTAGCAAACGTTGAGAACGATTTCCACGGCGCGCTTTCTCGGCTTTTCCGCCTACGGAACTCGATCGATGCTGCAAAGCCTGAAGATTCATCCCCGCCCTCGTTGCACACGGCTTTGAATAAACAACTTCAAGAACGGTTCGAACTTTCGAGCTTCCGGACGGTGAAACTGCTCTGTGCGTGTGAGGGATGGATTTATTTACAATTCTCTAATTTATACAATTTCGTAAAATCTGTAAATTGATTTGGAAAGAGCAGTAAGATTAAAACAGTCGAAGCTATCAGAAAAGAAAAGAAATTTCTTGTTTCCTGTTCGTGGCAATTGATGCGGACGAGATTGTACACAAATATCCACAGTCTATTCCTAAATAAAGATTTCTCGAATCAAGTCGGTTTCCGAATTGGGAAAATCCGAATTGTGGAGCAGGGCTTGGGACAGGGGACATTGGACAGGCAATCGATATCGACACACCTGGCTGGCCATCGTTCGCTCATTATCGGTGCGTGAACACCGGCACCGTGGATCGCGCTTTATCTCTCGCGGACCGCGCGCTCGAGACGGATGACTTATCGCGCGCATGACCGAGGTTGGCTAAATAAGTTTCCTTTTTTCCACTGCTCCTTCCTGTTTTTTCTCGACTGGCCGTTCCTCTCGCCACAGCGTAGCGTAACCTCCAATTCATCACGGTCGACCGCGGGCTATACGGTGCCTCGCATGAATAGTTAACGAACGGGCGTAGGAGGACCAAGATTTTCCTCTGCTTCGGACGACGACGACGACCACGACGACGACGACGACGACGACGAGCATGCAGCCGCGGATGTACCTGCGAGTATAATAGCCTCGGTTATACATAGAGTCTCCGCTCTCTCGTACACGCTATACCTTCCTGAAAGCGTGAGCACCGCTCGTGTGTGAGTAGAGGCGCGGGCGAGTTCGTTCCCTCGAACGAGTAAATCAAGTCGCTGGTCCGCGAAGCGGCTGAATGCCTTGAGCACCACCCTCCTAACACTGGCCAAGAATGGCTCGAGACTTTTTACGGCCACCTATGATCCATTCTTGCCGCCTGGATCCACGCGATTCATCCCGATATCGCCGGAAACACGGCTGATCCACCGGCGATCCAGCATTCGCCTGAATCGCTACCCGAAACTCCTCGATTTTTTTAGCGGAAACCCCTTGTTGACCGACTATTAGGTTGTCGCATTCAATGTACCTCCTTAACGAGATATTGAAACAATTTGACAGAGGAACATCTTTTGTGTAGACATCGCAGTCACAGTGATAACTAGACCGCGGGTTTAATTTAAAACACAGTAAAAACATTAGAAGAATTTAAACAAACTATTATTGTATATTATTTTTAACCTGCTAAACAGAAGAAACAAATTAAATGTCTATCTCACTCCAGTTTGTCGCAATTCAGGTTAAAAATTAGTCTAGTATAAACGATATTAAAAACGCGCAAATAGGATTTCGAAATTTTCGTCTGGGCCTGATAGTTTCCGAGATGTTCAAGATAATAACATGTGTAATTTCACATATCACAAAAATATACGTGCCAAATATTCGTTCGAGTCCTATATCATAAACGAAGAGATTCGGGTTCGGTTCTACGAAAGAGATCGAAGTGTTCCGAAGCACGGGGACAATAAAAGTTTCTCCGATTCGACTCGTGCACCGATTTCCGTTGGATCGCGAATCTAAAGGATCTCCGATCGCGATAGCGTACACAAAGGCCGCAAAGTTTCTAATACGGTCGTGTATGTATGTATGTAGGTGTATGTGTGTGGGATCTTGAAACGTCGCGGGTTCGTTTCGAAGCGTGCAGCGTTCACGGCGATATACGGGGACCATTTAAGCGACTGCATCGACCGGTGCGGCGTGCAAGGAGGCAGCTACGAGAAAGTATCTGGCAACTTTCTCCGGTGGGTTTAGTTTGCAGCACGGGTCACCAGCCACGGACGTTGCGAGCGAGCGAAACAACCGATGCGATTCCCGTTCCCGTTCTCGTTTTCCTTCTCGTTCTCGTTCTCGTTCGCGAGAAGGTGCGCTCGCGAGAGAGTCTGCCTCCAACCCAAAGCGTTTCCGATTCGTATTCAAGCAAAAACGACCGACTACCTCTGTTTTCGAGAACTCCAGCACCCCTCCGAAACTGTTCGAAACCGTCGCGATCAACCTTTGCGAACATCAGAAACTTCTAATTTGATCATTCATTTAGCATTCTACGGTGGTCAAATTATTACGGACACATCGAAACCACTGTTGGTCCGATCTTGGTAATAAATGGAATTGATATGGTACCTACTTGTCTCTTTCATTACTGTGCGGATTTTTATGCAAAATCAAAATAGTCTGTGTCAATTGCAAGGAACAGAAGCTACGAGCCAAAAAATTGATCGCACGCAGTTTCAATCGGCATAACTTTTTCATAAATAGAAACGATCTCAATTTTTCTGTAAAGCTGTGATTATTTTAGTAGATGGCTAGAAAATTTTGGGAAGATTTCATTTTTTCGGCGATTCGTTTTTGCTTCATGATCGCTGTTTACCTAATATCGCAGGCCGCGAAGCGGATTTTGAAAGTCGCGTTAGATCGAGCCGGATAAGATTGTTCTTCCTGTTCCGCAGCGAACAGGTGAAATTGAAAGCGTACTCGCGCGTATTCGCGTTCGTTGAACGGAGCAATGCCTCGATTAAATTAATACGGCGCGATGCGCGCAGGGAAGTTGCGTCCGAGGCAGCTTTTAAATAGAAGACCCGTGAAGACGGCGACCGATTAGGGTTTCAATGCGCTCTCCTGTGCTCGATAACGCCAGACGGAAGTTTCGAATCACCTGCTGATCTTCGATTCCTCAGCTCGATCGATTCACTCGCGGCTACTAATAGGTGGCAGGAAATACTCGATCACAATCGTGAATGAATCGTGTTGAACGACTCATTCGAGCGTACATCAACCTGTTAGCTGTGTAGCTCGATTTTATAAGGGTGCTAAGAATTCGTAAATACTTTATTAATCTGAAATGATACTTAATTATTAGACTGCGGATTTTATGCATTTACGACAAAAATGGGTACATGCAATTTAAAGCCGTGGACATGTTGAAAATATTTAAGGGCATCAATGTATTAGTTTCAGCTAAATAGGATAATAATCTTATTTTCATTATTAAAAGAAGAATACAATTTTTATTTGGCTCCCGATTCCTGCAGTCAATGCAAACATTTTTTACTTTGCATAAAGATCCGCAGTCTAATAATCATATACAGCTAACTAGTTAAATATGAATAATAGAACAATACGTACAAGGTGGTCTATAATTTACTCCCACTATCTTTGAAGCACTTTCGGTAGCCTGACAAGAAATGTCCTGAACAAAATTAATCAGTTTGAAAAAAAATTTCATTTTATTGAGAATCAAGGCCACCGTGACTTTTTAAATTGGCACTATGTATATCTGACTGCATCATGTTGTAGCCGATTTAAGAAGAATTCAATGACCTATTATATTACGACCTTCAGTTGACCTTGACCTAAGAAATTGGTATTAAACAGCGACTCTTCTTGTGTAACAGAGCTTTATCATTTCTTCATGTTTCCATACGTAGCTTAGCTCATGTGGTATCGCTGATGAATTGTTATTACTAGTCTGCGCGGATTTTATGCATTTATGATAAAAAACAGTTGGCGCAATTTACAACTGTAGAAACATTACAAGAATTTGAGGAGGTCCATACATTGTGTTCAACCTGTTAAGTAGCCCTTTAACCTGACAGTTGCGTGGCACAGTTTCCACGAGCAACAGTGCGAGCCACGTGCTCGGTGCCGGCTGACGGTGAAAATTCGGTGGAAATGTCGAATCACCGCGTACTAATCGTTAGGAAATTCGATTGTAACCGGTTCTGTGGTGCGACGCCGGCAGTGTCACGTGGCCCACGTGAGGATCGATCCCTCTAAGGTCGCTAGCAAACGCGAAACGGATCGTTACGTGGACGATTGGGTAACGGCGCGCGGCGGTTTCGTACACACGAAAGTTGCTTCTCGTCGCGTCGTTCCGATTATCGGGTGTTGCGCTCAAGAGCCGGTATTAGGCAATAGGTAAACAGGGTAACGTTAACATTGGCCCAAATGTTGGCCACTGGCCCCGCGACACTGTCACTCCGCCGCACAGTGGGCTGGATCGAGAAATTTAGTGACATCTTGTTATAACTCTTGAACCATAAGAGATATCGGGATGAAATTTGCACTAAAATTCATTAAAAAAATAGTCAATTTTAACTGTAAACAAATAAAATTTTGTCTATTTTGTTAAACAATAATTGTTAATTAATTTTCATTGAATTTTTGTATTAAAATAAAATTGTTTAAGTACAATCTTCCGAACTATTTTTTACTTACTAAATATGTATTTTATATTTACATTTCATACATGTAATGTTTTCTAGAATACGTAAAATATAAATTCGAGAAATCTTTTTATAATCAACGCATACAAAATGTACTGAGGAGGTAAAAACGTCTCACAAGCGTGTCAAAAGATATTTTTTATAATAATTTATAATAATTATAAATAATTTTTCAATTTAATTGTTTTAAAATCATGTCTATTCTATATATTACGACCTTTGTTATTTCGTATTATTTCATGTATGTGTAATGTGTTTATAAAAGATAAAAATATCAACAAAAAGATAACAAATATAAAAGATAAGCCAATTATCTTACCAAAACGTTTTTAAATTGATGTTAACAGGTAAACTTTTGGTCAATTTGTTTAGTTTAATTAATTATGAAACTAAAACAAAACGTTTAAATGTGTAAAAATTCTCTCAGTATGGATCACTCTCCAAAGATTTTGTTTCAACTGAATGCAGACAGAACGATGGACCTTAGTCGAAACCTTATCTGCAGCATAGCATAAACATCTCGCGTCTCGATAATCTAAACAGTTCGCTAGAAGAGTCTCTCAATTGTTAACTATGATTCAATGACAGATATACTTACCCAAAAACAGTGATACTCACTAAGAAAAACTAAGAAACTCTTAGTCCAGTTATATTATTACAGTTCATTATATTTTTAACAATAAATTTTTTTTTTATTTAATTAATCGTTAAAAATTACATACTTGTTTTAGGTAGGTATGAACTATTAATGGAATTGCAAAAATATTCATATTTTGATGGTATTTAAGTACTATATGTGAGTTGCTATGCGTCAGGTGACACGTCCCGAAAACTTTAAACAATATCATAATTCGTAAGGTCGGATCGGGTCGGACGAGATTTTTGTGGGGATATGTAGAGGAAGGTCTAATGAAAATGATCTGATTTATCCGATGAGGTCCAGTGAGGTCCTCTAAAAGATACACCTTGCTATTTCTAAGAAAGTATATAGATTTTATTCATTTCATTAAATATTAATTTTTAATAGATTGCGAGCAACCATCCTCGACAAACAGCGTTAATTGTTACCGCAAAGGACTGTTTTTCATTTACACCAAAGACCCAGAAGAAATATTAAATAGGGTAATCAGGACACCTCGACGAAAAGAAGCAATTTTTCGCTGAAAAATACTGCATCCCAAATGTCTATCTTTGTGAATTTATATTAACTATAGTTTTTGTGGACGAACATTAATATTTCAGCTTCGATGTTAATGGACATTTAGGAAGCAATACAAATTTATTAGAAATCAATATGAGAAGGTATGTTCTCTCGTGAAGTGTCACTAAATTTCTCGATCCAGCCCACTGTGCGCCGCTGTCGTTGCCGTTGCCATTGACGCTGCCGATTCCTTCTCCGCGAGCACGTTCCGGGCTCGTTTCGGGTGAGTCTGGGGCATTACTAGAACAAAACAATAGTTCATTCCCGTATTCGTTATTTTTGTCATTCGTCAATTCTTATTTGCGGTTACACGCGGTACTAGACTGCGGATCTTTATGCGAAATAAAATATTCTTCGTCAACTACAAGAGACACAGCAGCCACATACAAAATATCTTTCTACCTTCGCCAATTTTAATAAATTGGAAAGTATATATGTAGAAAGTTACATCAATTTTTGTCACAGCCGAATTTCGGGGATTTTCGTGACTGTGCGGCGGATACGAAACTATGTCATTGACTGACACTGGCCTACTGCAGGCACGTTAACACCGTCGTGTCCGTCAAAATAGCGGCAGTTCGATTTCGCGAAGGCGAAAAGTGAGAGTACGTCCTCGCTCGACGAACTTCTCCGATCCGCGTGTGTCTCCGAGAGCCCTCAGGATCGACGATTCTCTCTCCTCGATTAGAACAGTCATTCTTCCTTGAATCATTGCGCTAAGAATAACTTAGATAGCCCGAGCGTAACCCTGGAAATACAGAAGGCCTGTTCGAACAAGATCGATTTCAATTTACCTCTACGTTCTGGGTCTAATCTGTAATTCGTAATTAATTAACAGTACACGCTGTAGATATTTTCCGTGGCTAGCTTGGATCTGATTCGAAATTCTTAATTAGTACTCGAGATGTACACGAGATAGACAAGCGTTTAGGGGCATTGGCATACTTCGGGACGCGGTTGTACGTGTCGCTGGGTCTAGAGTATGCGGAGTGCAACCGGAAGAATGAAAATGAATAAAAAGCGTGGAATAAATTTACAAACTCGTTCAGCACCCGCGCGTTATCGCGAGAAGGGGAAACGGTAGGTCATGCACATACGCGAGAGTTCTTCATTCTTTGTTCTTGTTCCGAGACGTCGTCGGCACCATTCATGAAATGCCAAATTGATACATTGTGTTCTTCCACGAATTTTAAAGAGAATTTAAAGTTGATTTTATTCGCGGAGTCGGTCAGCTTCATAGATGTAATGACTTCTTCAAAATATTCATTGTGTAATTTCTGCACTTTTCGGAGTCCTTTTAAAATTGTGCGAAGTCGATCGATCAGACACATTTCCTCGGAACTCCATCGTCGGCTCCTGATCGTTCGGGAAGCTCCGAGCCAGCTCCGGGATTACACTTTTACGCGAAATCGTGCACACCGAGTCCGTCTCCGGGAAGCCGTACGCGTTCCTCTCGAACGAGGGTGAGAGAGGGAGGATTTTTTTTAACCTCGTTAAATTGACTACGTTCTCGGCCAGCACTTATATCTGCTTCGCTAATGGGGCAACGTCCCACGCGTCGCACCGGGAGCGTTCGCGAAAGCGAGAAACGCGAACGACAGATAGAAAGAGAAGGGGACAAGGCGGGAACGCTTCGAGATGCATTTATTTATACGTACGAATTCGGGGCTTCTTCTCCAAGTTTGGGACCTCCATACAGATATTATTTCTCCAACAGATTCGTTCCAAGAACCTTGAGATCGTTACGTACGAAATTCTACTTTTGTTCGAGGTTTTTTAATTCATCATCGTAATTCATTATTTGAGTTCGCCAACTTCGGACAGATTCTTTCCAAGAACCTTGTGATCGTTACGTAACACCGGAGACCTCGCGGAACACGAGCGAGTACATTTTTCAGTGAAATTCTACTTTTGTTCTAAATTTTTCTAATTCATCATCGTAATTAATTATTTGAATTCGCCAACTTCGGACAGATTCTTTCCAAGAACCTTGAGATCGTTACGTACCGCCGGAGACTTCGCGGAAAACGAGCGAGTACATTTTCCAGTGGAATTCTACTTTCGTTCGAAGTTTTTTAATTCGTCAATCAAATTCGCCCACTTCGGACAAGATAGCTGGTCCCCCGTGAAAGTTCTAGCTCGGCGACGCGTCTCGAATCAACTTGTATCGGTGCGCATCAGACGAGCCACGGTTTAATGCGTGTGCAAACCACGCTATCAGTCTGCGCGTCGCAATAAACCGTGTTCTTTTTTCCACGGCGTTTCGTATCGCGAGAAAGAAATTTTCCATTGACCGAATTCCTGCTGTCAAAGAAGAAGCTCGTCCAAAAAGTTTCGATGCCTTCCGCAATTGCGTTGCCCGTTTGTTACGTGACTCGCGAACGCGTTCCTTGAATAGGGCCGAGTACTTCGCTTTCAAAAATAGACGAGAGGAGAGGAGAGCGTCTCTGTTTGAGGATGATGGCTTAATCGTGGAGTTCGCGGTCTCAGGGTCGTTGGTTCGCCGGTGGACGATTACGAGGCTTGCCACGTCTCTTTCTAGCTTCTGGCTCTCTTCCGCGGTCCCTTTCTCTCTTCGGCTTTTTCCGTGGCCCGGCGGGTTCTGGTTCTCTCTCTCTCTCTCTCTCTCTCTCTCTCTCTTTCTCTCTCTGTGGAGCTCTTCGTTTCTCGCGTGAACACGCGGGCCCCCAAAGACCCCCCTCCGAATATTTATGTCACGGTGAAGTCGACAGAGACCTTGACTGTGCGCCGCAGGCGGACCAGCTCTCCGTGCGACCGAAATGTTAGAATTTTTGCGGACCGGGTTCGTGAATCGACGCGCGAAGGTCGATCGGTCGCTTCCTAAAGCGGATTCGGATGCTTCACCATTGGCTTCGTTCGTTTGCTTAGTCGCTGCTCGATCGCGCTTCTCCGACAGCCTCGAAACAACAGAATGTAACAATCCGAAACAACGGAACGTACAATGTGTGTACGATGCATATACATTGGTGTTGGTTCAACATGCAGACCTCACGATTTCACGAGTTTCTGCGATCCCAGAGCTCGAAAAACGAAAAAAGAAGCATAATTCCGACGCTGACGTAGAAAGAAGAAGACGGTGGTCGCGAAAGAGAGCGCGAGCAAGACCGGGCCGAGTTCGTTCTCCCGGGTTGTGGGGTTATTGTACCCGCGGTTCGATTCGATCGAATATAATGGCAGGGAAGAGACATCACGGGAAAGAGCGGCAGCCAATTAGGCGGACTTTTTGTAGTCTCTGGTGATTAGCAAGCTGGCGGTCGGGTCGAGACGAGTCTTTTAACGAGTGAGTCACAGCCCGGAAGTCGAGCAGTGCGTCGAGCGTTTTCGTCCTCGGGAAACCGCGGAAAACGCGCGAAAGTCGGCGTCAGGAACGGTTACCGGCGGCGTGGCGGCAGCCGGTTGGAAGAAAAGACTTGCACTTTCGTTAGAAAGTCGTCGGGAATCGGCTCTCCGCCATCCGTGGCAACCGTCTGGAACCGAACGAGCACGGCGAACGTGGAGATCAACTGTTGCTGCTGCCTGTCTGACCAAACACGGAGCCTCGCTACTCGCACTGCACCCTTAGCCCTACGTCCGCGTTCTCGCGACACCTTCCTCGGACACCTGGCGTACGTGTCTGCCTTTTACAATCTGTTTCCAAATCGCTGCCGAACTATTAACTGTATATTACAGACGCTGCAATAGTCTTTCGATGATTTGATCTTTCTGATATATTGGGTTGGCAGGAAAGTAATTCCGGTATTTCGAGCCATGAACCTTAACGAATAAGATATTTCCCCGTTTGTTCGATGATCTTTTGCGAAGAAGATCAAACAAGAAAATATTTTATTGATGAAATTCAGTATCATTTCACCTCAAAATACCGAAATTACTTTCTTGCTAACCTAAATATCGGGCCACGCGACTTGAATCTTTCAGAGAAGTTAGAAGGATTAGTTTACTACATGATCTGAAAAAGAAATTTGGAGAAAATTGCAAAAATTCGAAAGCTGTTTAGTATGTTATTTCCTTATTCCATCTTTCTCTCTCTCTCTCTCTCTCTCTCTCTCTCTCTCTCTCTCTTCGTTTCTCTCTCGTTATCGTGGTAAACACAACGCGTGCGAGCCGGCGAACGTTAGATTAAGAGGCCGTTAATGACCGTTTTGTGTCGATGCGATACCGTTGATTGTGCGCGTTTATCGTCACGCCGGCAGTTTGCCGTAATTATCGCTCGCAAGGTGCGTCCAATGCATTTTTCAATGAAGCATCCTCACCCTGTTATCTACCGAACGACCTCATGGTCACGCTGACGCGACGCTTTTTAAAAAAACGTCTGCCGACGCGACGTTTCGATAGGTGAGACCTCGATCTTCGAATTTTACAACGCGAATCGTCTTATCGGGAGATTCCGGGCCGTTCTAGCCTGTATACAGGGTGTCACAGTACTGACGGTCCAACCGTGGAAGGGGTGGCTCGACATAGAAAAATTCACTACGATATATTTTATAGTTATTAGAGCTCCTTTTCCGCTCAGAATTTCTTAGAAGAACAAGAATGTTTATAATGTAAATAAACTGCGGATTTTTATGCAAACTAGAAATTGTATTGCAATACAACATCTTGTTATTTTCATCATTTAGAAAGAGAAATAAATGACCACGAAGTTCCTGTGCCTTGCAATACAATTTCTAGTTTGCATAAAAATCCGGAGTTTATTTATAAAGTAATATGAAATAGTCACGTTCAGTGCTCCGTGACCCAGTGTTAAAAACGCCTAAAATCCTGAGTCTGCGTATCAGTGACAAACAACGGACATTCGTAGATTACTGCAAAAAAGCAATCAACTTCGAAAATCGACGTTTCCGTAATACTGGTCCGATTCCGACGGAAAATCGGCGCGCGAAAAAGAAAGTGCTCGCTGGTTTCCTCGTCGGTGTCGGTCGCGAGAGTTTCGTAGCCTAGCCGGGATCCTTTGAGACGTTATGGCAGGCCGACGATCCGATCGTTTCTTTTCTCCGTGTGGTTGCTCTTCGCGAGCGTTTAGCGAGAGAGGGAAGAGGTGGCTTTCGAGTCCCGCTCGGCGCGCAATAACGCGCGACGCGTAAATAGCGATTCGAATGCCAACGCGTTCTGGAAACGCTTACGGAACAGACGTCGCCCGAGGAAGACATTGTCCCTTATTGCATTCAGTCGCACGGTGGTTACATTCTTGTACACCCTCGCCCCCCCCCCGTCCATGAAGACATATATTCCGGTACATATGTGCGATAGACGAAGCGCGAGAATGCCTCTTGAATATAGAACAAATTACATGCGGACCGTATATTCTCCCGGCTACGTACTCCGGCCGAACGTTCTGCCGTGTATACTGCGTGTCCGCGAATGATCGATACGCTTTCGGCGATTATGCGACCCGCGAACGAACTCCGCTTCCCGCCAGTCAATCCTTCAGACTCGCGCGCTCTTCTTCCTGCTCTTCTTTTCTTGTTTCTGTTCTTCTTCTTCTTCCGTTCCCTCTGCTCCGGGAAAGTTCTTATCAGTAGAGTCAAGATTTTTATGCAAAATAAAAATTGTCTGCATCAATCGCTAGAAACAGAAGTCGCAGATAATTCTTTCTCTCTTTGATAATCTTTATCAGTTGAAAATAATTTATCGACGTTTTTAAATTCTTTCTACTATTTCAAATTTCCACCAGTTTTTGTCATAAATGCATAAAATCCGCAGGATATTCGGATCAGGATATTTCTGATCGGTGCTGGCAGACTTCATTTCAATTACCAACGAGCACAAGAAGAATCTTCTATCTCTAATGGTCGCGTCGCTGACCCTTCGTTCAGTGTACCGATATCCGACTGCATCTTGCGAAGTATTTGCATTTTTTCTGTATGTTCGATATTCCTCGCGCCAGCTTGAATGACCCTCTTTCCGCGAGCCTTGTCATAGAATCGATACAGACTTTGTCTACGACGAATCATTCGAGTCTTCTGCAAAGATTCGAAAGAACGTTCACACTTGTACATCGTCCATGGGAAAATAAGCTTATCGCGTCTTGATCGAGATGAGCTTCGATCGAGTCAGTGTTCATCGATCGTTCCTAGCGAAGTTTAAAACGAAGTCCCGGTTGCACACTTTCCCCGTTTCTGTCTCGAGTATCACGGGTTGCGACCGCGTACCTCGGTTCAGAAGCGAATCGAAAGTGTCTGGATCATTTCCGGACACCCTGTACAGAAGCTAGACTCGTGCGCTCTCTCTCTCTCTCCCTCTTTCGGATCTATGCGAGCTCGCCGCGGCACAGAAGGTGCTCGCGTTTATACCGAACCGTATTATACACGGAGCTTCCTCGGGAATGGAGTATGTCTCGGTTGTTCGTAATTCAGGCAGAAATATACTCTCTGGCTATGCGTTTAATCAGGCCCTGACTAGTTTGCTCTACGCTTGAGAATCGGGGAAGCTAAACAGAAAAATTGGGGCAACTTCAAAGACGCGATACCGAGACGAACTTCGACGATTTGTTTACAAAGTGGGAACAAAATGAAAATCGTAGTTTTATGCATTTACACGAAGCACGAGAAGATCGAACGTCTACGTAGCTTCTGTCTGTTAATTCAGACAACTTTAATTCTGCACAAAAACCCGCAGTCTGGTCTTAAACACATAATTTTGCGATTGGCTGAAGATCGACAACGTCAACCACTTGTACTTGCTTTTCCGTTCGGAGCGAACAATTTCTTATTCGCCGGACTTCCGCGCGGGATCGAAGTAAAAAAATTCAATTTGGCCCGGCTGGATCGGCGAAACATCGTATCACGTAACGCTGCAAGGGCTCTCGGAGCGGGCCGGAGCAGTCCGGAGCGGGCGGTCGGTCCGCGAGAGCAGCTCTCGGTGTGTACGGTCTCTAGTCTTGTACGTACTGTGTGTCTACGTGCGTGTTTGCTGGTCGAGATTGTGTGCGACTCGGTGGCCGTGGCTATGGCCTTACGAGCCCCCACCTCTCGGGTTTCTCTAGCTCTCGGCCGCTCCGAATCCGCGCGTGTGTTGTATGTTGTGTGCGCGAGCGAGCCGAGCTGAGTGGGTACCCCCCGTACACGCTTCTATGTACATAGAGAGATCGCCTAGAGTCCGAGGAGGAGTAGGAGTACGAGGAGGAGAGGAGAGGAAAGGAGAGGAGAACAGAAGAGGTGGAGAAGGAGGAGGAGACGAGATCGCGAGGCGTGCGCGCGAGTAGGACGGATAGGGAACGCGAGCAGGAGCGAAGGCCGAGCGCGCGCGACGGAGAGAGAATCGCTCGCGCGAGAGAGCCGCGAGAGTGAGAGAATGAGAGCGAGAGAGAGCGAGCGGGTAAAGAGGGACGGGAAGGGATAGACGCGCGCGAGAAACAGAAAGAGAGAGAGTGTCAGACCGAGGGGAAGGGGGTTGCGATCCCGAGGGGGCGGGGCGGGGTGGGGTGGTGGGTGGAGGAGGTGGAGGAGGAAGGAGGGAGAGTGTCGCGAGCGTGTCTAACCTAGGATAGTGGCGTTTAGTGGCGGCTAGGCTAGGCAAACCGAGGCTCGCCGCTCGCGCGTTACGTTCAGTGTTCGTTGGTTCGCGCTCCGGCCAAAGACTTGCTTGCGCGCACGCCTCGCGAGTCGTGTCACGCGACCACCCCGCGCCGCAACATTGTTGTCTCTTCCTACTCCTCCCCCTCCTCCTCCTCCTCCTCCTCCACCTGGGTTCGCCCTCTCGCAACCCCGGACGAAGGCTGCAACCCCGTCGAGGGACCACGGGGAGAACCCACAGATACATCGAACGTGTTGCGTGTCGAGATCCGTCGTGAACGGAGAGAGATCGACAGAATCGAACACCACCGAGCGACACCAAGTCGCTAAACGAGAACTTTCCTTGGATTCAGAGGATCCGCGACCGTGCGCGTGGAATCCGCGTGCTCTCGAGTCCAGTGATTCAATTTCGGATCCCGGGTCGTGAAGACGATCGGTTCCCGGTTTTCCGGCCAGGAATCGGAAGCAACCGTGCTCTCGCGCACCGGAAGTAACGCGCTCGCGTGTGCCGTTTGTTTACGTTCGCGCGTGCTCGTTCTCTCTCTTTCTCTCTTTCTCTTTCTTTCTTTCTCTACCTCTGTGTGACTGGAAGCTAGTGGAAGCGACTGTGCAAGAAGCGGACAAAGCGGGATAGGATTATACGCGGACGCACGACTGTCCGTCGTCGTCGCCGTCGTCTTCTTCGTCGTCGCCTCTCTGTTGTTGCAGTGTGTGCGCGGGAAACCGGTGTTCTGTGCGGGATACGCCGGAAGAAACTGTCTACGTTTCCGCGTGTAGAGCGGCGGACACCTTGAACCGGTACCCACAGGTAAGAATCGTTGGAAATGATCGTCCGCCGAGATCGAACGCGACACGTTGCGTGCGTTTGAATGTCCCGCGATTATGTTACCGAGCCGTCCGGCCGGACTTGACTCCGCGCGCTAGCAGATTTTTTCCAGCAGCTGGAAATTCGCTAAAGAAAATTTGCGTATGTTTCGGTTAGACCAAAGCAAATTTTAGCAAAATCAATATTTGCTAGGCTCATTGTGGGACACAGAAAATGTTAACGTTGTAAAACGTTTATTCGGTCTTTCGTGTGAATTTTCATACATTCTAGAATCTACGGCTCAGAGATGAGTCTCTAACGGTGGAGTCATTGAAGTATTCAGGTCCCGGCGAATTAATTAGATAAACAATCACTGCAACAGGAAGAACAGAAAGGTTAACGTGTCCACAAAAAGTACCCTCAAAAATAGGTTTTGCAAAATTGATAAGCAATTGATCCGAGTGTTAAATAAATGATCAATTGTTTAAACTGGCTGCCGGAAGTGCTCTGCGTTCGGAGAATTTTTGTACCAGCGACTCGAACACGTTTATTTATTAATTATGGATGTGGTTACTGTATTGGCATTTGCCACTTGATTGATTCGATCCTGCGATCATTGCACAGAATTAGAGAAAATTCCGTAGGAATCGTTAGGGAGATAAAAGTTTCTCGCAGGAAGTTCTGCGTCCGAGACAATCGAATTTGAAAGTCTGTCGCGCACGCGTGCTATTGTATAACAAGTAAGAAGCTGTCTAGCGTGTCTGTCCATGGCTCGCCGTTTCTACTTACCGCGATCGTTACGCGCGCTACACGAATTTTCAGAGCCGATCCTCTCAACCACGAGGCACCGCACCACCGATATTTGTTGCTTGTTTCGGTGCTCATTCGAATCGAGTGTCTCGCTGTGTCCGTGACATTTATTTAAGTATCGATGACTCCTTGCTATCTCGGATTGTACTTGAATGTTTATTGTTTCTTCGCATCGGTGACTCGCGCCACTCTCTATTATTTATATATGATAATGTAAACATTTCTCTTAAATAATACCAAATTTCCGATTTCACAATTTGAAGCATCAAACATATTAGAAGTTTAAAATATTGTCATGTCATTAAACCTATTAAGGAAGGAAACAAAAAATGTTTATCTTGCACAAAAATTCTCTCTAACATTTTCGAGTCGCAAGAAGAGTCGCTTTCTCTCGGACCGAGCCAGCGGGTTTGTTTTGGATAAAAACGGGGATCCATCGATCTCGGACGATAATCGTCCGAGGAACGATCTCGTGGACGAAGATGCGGTCCAATAATGGTCGTTTAATGAAAGCGTCGCGATCGAATGACCGAGCAAGGGGGGGATTACCTAACCAGAAATCTTTTCTCCGGGTAAAAGCGAATCTCGGCGAGCTCTCTCGAACGCTTCGGTGTCTTGCGCGAGTGGTGGGTTCTTGGTCGTGTGTCTGGGGTGAAAATGAGCAACCGGACGGTAATCGCATACGATCTAGGAAGTGATCACGCATTATGGTTCGGTATACCACCAGATGGATCGGTTTACATAAAAACGATTAAATTCTACGGCCTGCCCCCCCTCGCTCGGTTCTCTCTCTACGGTCAGTTTATAGACGCAATTGTAAACAGCGTTTTACGAATCGATACCTTTCTATCCCCGCTCGCCACCCCTCTCTCGACATATCCGAGCTCTCTGTCTCTGCTGGAACGAGAGCGTAGCTCGCGTTACTGTTCCATCGATTATATAAAATTATCGTAACCGAGAGAAACTCGTCTCTGTGCACGATCGTTTCTGCCTCCGAGACCCGCCTCCCGAGAGCCTAATATGTAGTCCCAATGTTTCTCTTCCACAATGGTGCACGGTTAAATTTACGTCGGTCCAGGAACCTGCAGTTCGGTTCCTGCAAGCAGAAAACCTTTCTTTCCAAGAACTAGCTACTGAAGATCTTTATGTAAAATAAAAATTATCTGCAACGTTTACAAGGTGCTGGAACCAAATAAAAATTTCCAAAATGGATTGGTCAAATACATAATTGTAAAGCATTAGAAGAATTCGCTTATGTTGTTATATTATTCTTGACTTGTTAAAATTATTATTCTGGTTCTCGCAACTGTCTTGGACAATTCCCATTTCGCACTAAAGTCTAGTGATAATATACCGTATCGTCGACTCCCATTTATCTTTCTACTGTTCAAGTTTAACCAACGCACATTTGTCATAAACGCATAAAACCCTAGAGATAACAGTCCTCGAGATGCGTATCGCACTAACGGGAACGTAGTTACCATGTTACTAGACCGCGGATCTTTATGCATTTATAGCAAAATAGAGTAGATGAAATTCAAGATTGTTGGAAAATTTGACCAATTGAAGATGTCGATAGATGATTTCTTCTCTATTAAAATCATTAAAGAAAGAAATAACATTCAAGCTAGTTTCTATTACTTGCAATCGATGCAGGACATTTTTATTTTGCATAAAGATCCGCAGTCTAAATATTACACAACTTAATGTCAACGTCGAGACAGTTCCAAACAGTTCTGGATCGAATCGGCCAAAGGGGGTTGACTCGCACCGATGTCGAAAGATGCGAAAATCTTTCGAGCATGTTGCGGCTGCATTTTCGTGAACGCAACGCGCTGCATCGTCGTTGCAACGCGTCCGGTGTAAACACATGATCCGTCGGGGATGATATGCAGCTCCCCCCTCTCTCTTTCGCTCGTGCAGGTATCCGCGGTTCGAAATACGACGCAACTATATTTCGTTCACGTATTTTCAGCCTAGGCCAACCTTCGGCCCTTGAGCGTGTGTCCGACTGCTGCTTCTTTTTCTCTGTTTCTCTTTCCTCGTCCCTCCTCCCTACCACTCGCGAGCGTGGTACCCTCATCGCTTTGGCTTCAACTCAGAAGACTTCTCGCGACTCTCTCTAATATAGTTAAGAGATTTATAGTAAATTGCGCGGTTTCGCGCTCTCGTCGCCTCACTCTCTCTCTCTCTTTCCCTCTCTCTTTTTCTTTCTCACCACGCGTTCGTTCTCTAATTCTCTCGACCGGTTACGTGGCGACCTTCGCGGCGCCCAGGGCCGAGGGCCAAAACCGTCGAGCGTGTGCTAGCGCGAACGCGCGTGCGAGCATCGCTATAGCGTCGCTATGACTTCGACAAGCAGCATTCGCTATCTCTACCAAACACGTCAAAGTACAGCTTTCAAAATTTTGAATATAAATTTCTCAGACTGCGAAGGTTAAAGGGAAATTATTCATTAAATCTATCTCTTCGAATATGCCGGGTGATCAGTGACGGGTGGTTCAACCGAAAGGGGGGTGATTCAACATACAAAAATAAGTCGAAATAGGTGTATATAAAACCACGGTAGAAATAGTGTTAACCCTCCGCCTGCAACCTTATTTTTATCGACGCCTTCTTGCGCAAGATCAGATTTTGAAGTAGAATAAAATGTGAGGATGACAGTGTGGATAGTATCAAAAAGTCGAAATTGACGCGTCGAGAAATCCGAGAGTTGATCCCATTGGAAATTGTAGAAGACTGCAGTTGCGATTAATTGGGCCTAACGATCGAAGAATTACGACCCAGAAAAGTCGGCAAAAACACGTCTGGTTACCCGATACCGTAAACCAAAGTTTATCCGCGCTCCATGGTCAGCAAATCGCGAAAATGCTAATTTCTCAATAAAAAGAATCGAGGTCACGGTTACTCTTTTAAATGGAACCATATAATTTTTTACGCGGTGTTATAGACGACATTGAAACAAATCGAATCGTATAGGACAAAGGTGCGTTCGTTGAGCAACGCGAGAGAATTGTGTAAACACAATGCGACAAGTATCCTCATCGGGAGTGCAAATCAAACAATATTGTTATTCGAAATCTACTTGCACAGTTGACGTTTGCAAACGTTCAGATTTTCATCGCGAATCGATATTTTAGCTGAATCTCTAACTATCGACGCATCACGATCCTCGTAAAGCAGCGAAAGCAATCTCCGGCGTCCTTGCTCGAAATACTCCGTCGAATCGTGATCGGTGAATCTCGACGAAGATTTGCCATGCGAGAGTCGATTGGATATTCGCGATCTCGTCCTCGGCTGGTTGTCCTGTCTGTTGGTTCGACAGCGGTGGCAATTACGCGACTCTTGGATAAGAGTGTGGCGCACGTAACGCGTCTGGCGTTCAAGATCGAGGCCTGCTGCGTCGGTGTTTACTTTGCGCGTTGCACGCCGGTCTGCAATAGTCTGCATCATGTACGCGCGACATCCAAAAATAATGATGTCGCCTGCGCAGAGCCGCGCTCCGCTCGGCGCGCTGTGTCATCATCGTTATTATTTTGTTCCGGCTAAGGCAAACAATCGGTGGGCGGTCTGGGTCGACGCGGTGGTGTTGCGGCACCAGGTTTCCTCGGCAAACGAAAAACAGTTGGGCGCTTAGCACGCTTGAAGGGCACGGCGAAATATGGGTCGGATACTGCACCTGCCGTTCACTACGTCGCGCGAGAGAGAGCGAAACGGACGAAAAATAAAATGAGATCCGTGCGACGGAGAGCTTGGGATAGAATTGACAAATGGAGCGAAAGATACGGAACTGTGTCTCTCGAGTTCTCTATCTCAAGCTCTCTGTACCTCGAGTTCTCTAATTCTCAAGCTCTCTATCTCTAGAGTTCTCTATACTTCGAGTTCTCTATCACTTCAGTTCTTTATCTCTCGAGTTCTCTATCACTTCAGTTCTCTAGACCTAACGTTTCCTGAAAGAAATGTTTGTAATGTTTCCTAATGTGACCCAAGCTTAACCCTCACCCAAAAGATAGAGAGCTTAAGTCAAGCAGGTTGAGATGGAGAACTGCAGGGATAGGGAGCTCGAGAAAGACACCGGCTCATAGCGAACTTGAGAGAGCCCGAGATAGGGACCTTGGCAAAGAGAGTTTGAGCGAGAGAGAGTGTTCTTCCAGCCGCCTTCCTTTGAGGAGCGGAAGCCTTGAAGCCGGCCCGGGTAAAAGTAAGTGACCTTAGAGACGAAGCCTCCGCGAAAAAAGCGATCGTACGTGCGACCTACCTGCCATGCTAGGTCTACGAACCCAAATTGGGCCAGAGCCTTGACTCTCTCGCCATCCCAAGTCCGAATGGTGGGGGCAATGTTGGGCCTCACCTGGTCCTCGACTCCCCTCTCCACGGCGGGTTCCCCACCAGGTTTTTCGAATATCCTCTACGCCCCTACTCGTTCATACGTACCAACGACCTTCGGAGTCTCGCTCGACCGTAGACTGGACCTAACCTTTCTCGAGAGCTGGGCCCCCCAGTGCCCTGACGTAACACCGAGAACGATCGCCCTGCGTGTAGGTAGGCGGGTCGCCCCTAAGACCATGAAAAACTCGGTCATGGTCAAGGCTATCGAAAACTCTTAGAGGAAACTGAAATTCCCCGAGCGAAACCGTTCGGTGCCGTCACACAACGTACCGCAGTGCTAATTCCATTCGTTCGAATGGAGGTGCGAGCATACTCGATTCATTTCTGGATTTTGATTATCGAGGAGCTTTCGTTGGAGCTGCGATAGGGGCTATAAAAAATCAGGGTAAACATCTACAGTCTGGTAATGTGGTCACGAATCCGCTCCCGATCTTCCTGCTTTCTTCATAATTTTAGCATATTATGCGTTCGTGGTAGAAATGAGTGGATCGAATGAAAAGAACATTCGAGAAATTAAAAATAATACAGTCCTATTATTTCTGACCCGTTAAAATTCTCAAGAAAAGAGACGAATGTCTACTTAGTGCCTATATCTGGGAATTAATGCAGACAATTTTGATTTCGCAGTCTACGAATCATAAATCTTCAATATCCAGAGTAAATTTAGGTTCGAATTTAAAATGAAGTTCGATTGGTAGAGCGACGAATCAATTTGTACACCTAATAAAATAGCGAGACAAGCGATGTTCCATATCGACCTGTGGATGCAACGATGCAGCGATGCAACGCGCGACTCGGTCGCGCTATCGTTCTTCGATTTAACAAATACACAGCGTACGGTCACTGTGTTGCTCCAGCCGTTCAATTAAAAATCGTTCCCGGCCGCTGGCGACTGTCGCGGCAGGTATAAAGCGAGAATAACGCTGAATCAAATGTTGTTGTTGCGCCGATTAAACAATTATTCCTCGGCTGTGTTTAGCTCACCTTGGAACGGTTTACCTTCAAAACAGCGGAATGTACGATTAAGTGCATGCCTGTAGAACCGAGTGTCTGGCGGCGAGCCTCGTTGTAGTTGTGGTTGTCGCGCGAGGGCGTGAGATTCGAAACACTTGAAACAAATTGAGCTTTGTCAACGATGACACGACAATTGGATAACGTAATAAAGTAACTCAAACTGTCTCCCTCTCTTGCGATGACCAACCAAGAAACGCTCGAAAGATTTTTCTAGCCAATACCATTTACAGTAAAGGTTCGACCTGAGCAAAATCCTTGGGTCCGTGCTGTTTCTTAGATCGTGCAGTACCTGTCAGTTCGAATTATATCGTATTCAGTGTCGTTTTAATCCGAAAAATGGCACAAATAAATTAGTGGACGTCTCATAAAACATAATAGAAAATAAAAAAGTTTTGTAATTGAATTAACGACAGCTCAAGATCGTACAGGTTCCATTTACAGAATTTTTGGGGAGATTCTTTGAGAGTTAAATGTGAAGCTTTGAAATTAAATTTTTAAGGGCTTCATGAGGACAAAATTCCTGTGTGAATTTGTTTGGTGTATCAAAATTCTGGCGGGAACGAACTCGGATCATCTTCTAAAGCCAGGTCTAACGAATGAATCCGAGGATTGTCGAAGCGAAGAAAGTCGTTCCCGAAGATCGGAGCTCGTTCTTTTCTCCACCGTTTTTGGCAAGATTCTTCGGGCCGAGAATAATTTTTGGGCGGCGCTGCGCTGCTCGCATTGCATAACGGAAGGCGGGAAATGAAATGGCGCGCTCAGTATCGCGACCGGTGCGAATTCCTTGGGAAACAATTTCGTGTTCTGCGCGGGGATTCGCGGACAACGAGGTTCGCGTGTAGCGTTCAACCGCCACGTGTCTCGTTTGGCGTCCGCGTTGCAATTTCATCTATCGGAGAATCTGTCGGAGTCACCGAATTTGGACCTGGCCACCGATCGAATCGTTTCGAATTTCAAAGGAAACCAACATTCCCTGCGTTGTTGTTAGCCGTCGATCGAAGATACAAGTATTTGCAATTGATACGAGAAAGAAGACCACATGCGTGCGCATCTTTCATGACTCTGCAGGGAGGTTTCGAGTGTTTTTTAAATTGCGACGCCTCATTCGATGAAATTGACTCACTAACTGCTCAGAATTCAGAATACTCGTTCGTACAACTAAGATTGTATACGCGAAGTTTAGAATTCATTGAAGAATGAGTAGGTGTAATTGAAAACATTGACAACATTAGACAAATTGCAAAATATATTTATATTATTTTCAACCTATTGAGCATATTAAGAGAGAGAAAGAATTTCCATATCACTCTGGTTTGTTGCAACTCAGGTAGAAAATCTTTATTTTGCATAAAGATCCTCTGTCTATTGATTAGGGTCCACTGTAAATCTGCGAACGCGTCCGAAGGTGTAAATAGAGCGTCGCGTCGCGTCGCGTCGGTGCCCGCGTGCATGGAATTCTAGCGGGCGATTCCGGTGTGCGGTGATGTCACAACTTGTCCATCGGTGAGAGATCGTTTAACTTGGCTCGTTTAACTCTCAGCTCGTGAAGGAAAGAGGGAGAGAGAGAGAGAGAAAATGAGTCTCGGCCACGAGAAGCCCAAGCCGAGAGAAGCCGGCTCGACGCTAACGCGACAACTCGCAGCGCAATAAAAACGGAAGGCTGCGCGAGCTTGGAAGGCCGCTCTCGCAGTAACACCTAGACAAGTCTATAACGCGTTCGACTAAACTCGATCGTGTTTCTTTCAACGGTGTCACTATTGCTTCCTCTTCCCACATCCACGGTTTATTCGCGATCATCGTCGTCTCTCGCGATTCGATCGCTTATTCTATCTGGTCCCGAGTCAACTCACAAGCCGTGATAGTACAAGAAGTTTAAGACTCTTCAAACTCGTAATAACTCCTGTCTTGAGAGTCCTGATTGTCTTGGAAATCTTGAAAGTCGTGATTCTCTTGATTGCCTTGGAAATCTTGAAAGTTTTGATCGTCTTGAATCAGATGGGAACCTGTCAATTTGCACAAGCAGATATTTAATGAAACATTTCTAACAGATAGACCTTAGTTAAATATTCGACACACGTTTCTTATTGAAGGGGTGAAAACAGCTCTTAGAGTTGGGGGTTGAAAACACATTTTATTAAATATCTTAGAAAATGTCAGAGCTACAAGAAATGTTCACGCTAGAGTCTAATTAAAATCGGCTTGCATATATTCCCTTGTGAACGAACAATCCCGCAAAATCAAAGAGTATAACACTGAACTGATATTTTATTTTATAATTATTCAAGTTACGAAGCTGGCTCCATGAGAATAGGATTCAACATTATATGTTAGAAACAAAATCACCCGAAGTTTAAAGAAACTCAATCTCGTTATTTTCTAGCACAATGCATACTAGGCAATTTTAACGTAGGTTTACTGTTATTCAGAACTGTGAAAGGTTCAGACGAACTGACTGTAGTTCGAGTGAAGATCGAGGAGATCGAGCAACAAGTGTATCGCCGAAGATGCTCCTCGATCGCGCGCTAATTACCCTGTTTACTCGATGCATCGTCGACGATCTCGACCCGCAACGTTCTCTCCGCGGCGCAGCTCGGCGCAATTATGCAAATACCGCCGGGAGCAATCGCTAAAAAGTAAGCGATTTCAATCATCGTCAGCCTCATCGTTCGCTGGAGGTCGACGATGCAGGTGCGACGGCGCGGATCGCGTTCAAAGTTCGACTTCGAGGAGGATCGAGACGATTGTGTTACTTTCCGTGTCCCTTGCACAACTGCGCCGGTAAACGTTGTATACGAGTATTAGTCGCGACAAGCGAATTGCAACGATGTTATGAGTTCCGATTTTCATGGCGCAACCGTCATCGTTGGGAACAGACGTCACACCGTTGCGTTGTGACGCTCTCGATTGTGACAGCGTGCGTTGCTTTTCGTGGCCAATCGGCAGCACGGACACGATTCCGTAGTCAGCTAGTCAGCAAGTTTCGACGTTTCTCCACCTGTTTCTGGAAAATTATGCTTTTTATTTTTCTCGATTTTAGTTGCACGCAGTCTAATTATCAATGAACTTCCACCACTCTCGAAAAATTGTGGACGTTCAAACAGCAATAACTTCGTTGAAAAAAATAGTACGGCAATCAACTTGGACTCGTTTTAAAGTTTGAGTCCTCTATGTTCTCGACGCATCGTTCATTTTTTCCTAGAAACATTTTTTACGATGCAGCAGGTGAAAAACTGAGGCCACCTTTATTCTCGAAAATGCTGCAAGTTCAAACTCTGTGAAAACATTAAAAAATTATTCTGAGGAATGAATTTACCATGCATTTGAAGATTGAATCGTCCTCTTTACAACGAGACCTCGAAACTTGATGTACGATTTTTTAAAACTATTTTGTGGGTGAAAGTGTTCGTTCGCTGTATGTATAGGCAGCCCTGTGCAGTTGCACTTGGAACTGCATCGTCTACGAACGACGTCGGGAAGAGTCGGTTGTATTTACAACGGAAATAAATGGGACACGTAACCGGCGCGGCGGTATGATTCTGATCCCTGTTACGCTTAAAAATAGCTCGCCGCTTCCGATATAACTTTTTCATTACATCTTATCCTTCTCTCTCTCTCTCTCTCTCTCTCTCTCTCTCTCTTTATTACTCTCCGTCGGGTACTTTGTTGCATTTACCCGCTTCCTCTCCTCGCGGTGGAACCGGTTTCGATCGAAGAGATCGCCGGGGAACGATCACCGGCGACCGTTGCTTTTATTTACTCGAATTTCGGCGATCACCGGCTACGATCAGCCGGGATAGACATTACGGATCACTGATAGATTCGAAACGAGATGAGGACGCGCTGAAAACTGTTATTAATATCGCGCCGACGAGATCGGAGATGGCTTCTCGACCACGATCGTGTGTGCACTTAACGTGTCACGTGAGCGGAACCTTCCCCATGTAATTGATACGCCGGTGTTTCAATTTCAATTTCAATTTCAATTTCGATTTTCGCGAGACACCACGCCGAGTTTATCAAACGCAGCGGTAACCTCGCAATTAAGTTTAATTAACAAGACCGGAATTTCTCGCGACAGTTCACGAGGAGTTTTTCAATCCTGTGTCCTCGAGACTTTCGCGGCCCGTTCGAATCTGCGTTAACCTAGCTTCGAAATTTTATAAATTTATAGGGACCGCGTTTTTAAGAAGAAATCTCGCCAATGCGAACTTTAATTATGCATTTATGGCATCTGAATATTTTCAGAAAATGCTGGGATGCAAAATTCGATAGAATTCCTTAAAACTTGCCTACAAAAATTTAGAATTGCGTAAAGATCCGCAGTCTAGTTATCACTCTCTGTGCACAGACTCCGTCTTATAAACAGTTAATCAATCTTTAACTTGGTGAACAGAAGATTTCAATTTAAAATGAAGTTACAACTTGTAAATGAATCTGTACGCACACCGTTTATTTGAACAAATAAATGTTCTTCGAAGCAACGAGAAGCGAGCCGAAAGCCGCGATGGTTCGAGAATCGATTGGAATCAGCGGGTTCGATTGTTGGACAGCCGGACTGGCGTGACAGCGTTTCGCGAACCTGCGTTTGTCAGGACCGCGAGTTCGAGTAGACGCGAATATTATTAAAACAGAAAAAAAGGAACGTGTCTTTATCGACGATCCTCGCGAATGGAGGTCCGTCGAGCGATTCGTTGAAAAGTGTCCGTCGGCTTCGGCAAGGTGTCCCGCTTGCCAATGACCATAAAACACGGCGTGACTTCGTGATATGTTCGATCTCCACCATAATCGAATCTCTCTCCCCGTCGACAATTTCAATGGTTCTTCGCAATGCTTAAATATTAAATTGTCCCAGCTTTCTGACAAACAAATGACGGCGGACAGAATTAAACATTAATGAACAAATGATCACGTTACTGTTTCCTTGATCTCGATCGACAATTTGTTAATAACGAATAACAATGATTTCAGCGCACTGGTTCGATCTGATGCTACTACTTAAGCAATTTTGCAAATTACCACAAATGTTTGTATATGCTATTATTAATTCTAGGCTCGGATTATTTTATAAAACTAACAAGAATATATTTAGTCACATTTTTAGCAGCTTTCACCATAATATATGTTCCAAGGAATAAATTTATTCAATAAAAATCCCATTAATTGTAAATTAACCCTTGAGTAGTCAACCAGGTACCTATTTACAGAATTTGTTAATAATCCTCTAAAAAATATGATTATTATATTCTTTACAATGATGATTAATATATTCTTTATAATGAGAATTTGTGCAAGCATGCTAACTACAGAAAGGTTTTAAATAATCTATACATTTTGGTTGACTATACATAAGGGTTAAAGAATTTAGACCCCGTCATTTTGACGGGTCCCGTAAGCCTAAGTATCGGGACGATGTCGTTCCTCGTAGATAACTGAAGTAAACGGACTTCACTCGGGTAAATGAACTTACCCGGGTCCACGAATTTGATCGAACAAGGGGGATCGAGATCGATGGAAGTCTGGTTCATGAAAATCCTCGCGACGACTCAGGTTTTCGATACACGCGTTTCACGATCCGCTTGCCCTCGAGTTGGTTTCTGTATGACGTCGAGATCGCGGCTCCAAAAAAGCGCAAGCCGAGTCGAATCGAATCGAGGAAGAGGCGAGAGAGTGAGAGAGATAGAGAGCGAAACGATCGAGCAGCGGAGCGAGAGAGATCTTCGCCTTGCCCGGGGCACAAATCAAGGCCCTTCTTTGCGCTCGAAGGCCCCACATGACTCAACCTTATTATTATTGTTAGTTTTACACCGACACCGCGCACACGTGTAATGCTCGCGAGTGCTAGAGTATCTCTCTCTCTCTCTCTCTCTCTCTTTCTCTCTCTCTCGTACACCATCGCGCGCGCTCCTTCTCTCTTCTGTTTAGCAGTTTCTCCATCCTGCTCGCTCGCGCAGAATGCTCGCGAGGATTCGCGATCGGTGTGTTGGTGCCGCGAGATAGACTAGGAAGTGCAAATCACGCGCTAACACTGTATCCGCGGCAAACCGAACATTCCCACCTCGTCAGGGACGTTTAAGATGTTATTTTCAACGCCTCGACCCGCGGATCCAAGCGAGAACGCAAAACTCTGAAACGAGAAAGCTCACGCGTCGCGCCGTGGACGATCACGAATTTTCCCGCGGATCGGGACCCACCGTTGACATTGGCTCCGCCGATTTCTACGTCAGAGAGTTTTTCGATTTGCGTCACTCGGTGCGCCCATGAATCGCTCGTTAAGAGTCTGGCGGATTTGTTTACCCGCGCCGAAACCAACGAGTTCCGCGATTCGATGTTTGCCGATCGATAGGTCGAAGGTCGATTATTATTGGCCCCGAAAAGATTGCGTCTCGGAAAAGCGAAAAACGACGCGCACAATCTTGTTGCATGTTGCCAACTCCAGACCCTCTGCATCTAGTTCCTCGAGTTACAGATAAACCATTTAACGGTTTATTTATCTATTTCCTAGTAGTTTACACTTTAACGTATTCAAAGAGACTATTCTCGCTTCTTCGAAAATCTTTGAAGGGTTAACACTATTATCCGAGTTCTGCGATCCAAGGATCGCCACGAAACAGATCTCAAATGCGGAAACCGTACCGGTGCGTTTCCTGGTCGTTCTCTCGGAAGAGAGCGAATCCGCGGGAGTTCGTCACTGACGGTGTCGTAGACGCCTCTGGCGATCGACTGACGGCGTCGTCGTCGGGCATCGTCGCGTCGTGGCAAATGCATACCCAACAATTCGACTTTCGTCGTTGCAGGCGACACGCACTCGGTATTGTTGATACTCGAGCTGCGCTAGATAAAGATCGACGGTTCATTTGGAGGCGAGGTTTCGCGTTGGTCCATAGTGCGCGCGTTGGTCTCGCGGTCCTCCTCTCTCTTTCTCCCTGTCTCTCTGATTATCGTTTAAATTCGAGGACGGACGCGATCTGGAATTTTCCGCCGAGCGCGGTCTCTCCCCCGTTCCGTTCGGTTCGGTTTCGACCTTGGTTTGTTTATGGATTGCGGAACGTTTTGCAACGGCGTTCAATTGCTCCGTTGTTTTTTTGGTAAACATTTCGGCAGCGTCTCGGCTCGCGCGACACCGCCATTGCGAAATGGGAAGATCGGGTCGTCGGGCTCGAAATCGGCGCGGCTCCGATCCGCTCTCGATACGACAATTTTCCTATTTCGGATTCCCAAGCATACAGGGTGTCCCAAAATTCCTTCAACAGCCGGAAATGGAAAGTTCCTGAGACCATTTGAAGCAACATTTTCCTTTGCAAAAATGTTATCCGCGGCTTTGTTTAGGAGTTATTAACGAAAAACACGGACCAATCAGAGCGCGACCTAGACGCGAGTTGGCACAATCGGCCCGGAGCGCCAACTGTCTATTGGCCGACTGTGCCAACTCGCGTCTAGGTCGCGTTCTGAGTGGTCCGTGTTTTTCGTTAATAACTCCTAAACAAAGCCGCGGATAACATTTTTGCAAAGGAAAATGTTGCTTCAAATGACGTCACGAACCTCCCATTTCCAGCTGTTGAAGGAATTTTGGGACACCCTGTATAGGTCGTCGAATATCTGTGGTTGTCAGGAAGAACGCCGCATGTCACAATTTCAACAAATTTGAGCATAGATTAGAACTTTTTTGCAGTAGTTCTTTAAAATAGAATTTTATTCCGGTTTAAAGGATATTATTAACATACATACTCATCGGAATCTGTTCAGAATCTTCCTCATGAGTCAGACAGGATATTGTAAGGCAAGGGGTTCATTGAGCTTCATAGTATAAGATTTACGTATTTACCAGAAAAAAGCCATGAGAATAAATTGAAAGGCTCAAAAAATAATAATAATTATTATTATTATTAATACGGACTGAGGTCCTTTTATACAAATGTTTACAGTTGTTTACAGTAGAACTCATAAAAACGAAAGAAAATAACAAGAAAAATGTCTCAATCTAACACTTACATAAGAAGGGACAAGCGCAAAACTAAACAAATACAGGAACGATATTAACAAATAATCTTGCGTAATTTTCTTTTGAATGCCTGCAACGTGCCATTAAAAAAATCAATATTATTATACAGTGTGTTTGAGCTTGCAATAATGCGATTTAAAGGATTTATTACTCCATATGTGGATTTGGATTTCATTGTTTGAAATCCTGCTCTCGTTCTCAAAACACGTTCAGGTACGTAGAAATTGATTTGCCTCAGGAGAGCGGGACAATCTATACTATTATTTATGAAATTAAAAATAAAGCTCTGGTCGGATACTATTCTTCGATCAGATAATGTTTCCAGGTTGACTATGTTTAATTTTTTAGATTAATCATGATCAAAGATTGACATTGGATTGTTTGTCTTATATGCACAAAACCTGAGAAATTTATGCTGCACTCTCTCGAGCATGATTTCATACTTAACGCTTTGATTTTATTACCAATTTAAGCGATGTCCTATGTCAAAGCATTAATGATCAAAACTTTAAATAGCAATACCTCGAAGGTGAAAGTATGTGACATACGGTGTTCTTCCTGACAACCACAGATATGTAGGAATTCTTAAAAATTTTCGGGACTTTCAAATTCGAAGTCGAATTGGATTTTCGTATTGATAGAAAAGGAGCGCCGGAAGGGTTCGGAATTAGTGGCCGGTCGGTTTCGCGAATCGATGCGGATTGCCGTTATCGCGACTTCGACCTTCGTGATTCAAGATCGGAGCGGCGGCAGCGCTGTAAAACCCGATACCCGAGCGGCGATCGAGATATCGATGTCTCCGGCGTCTTTTCTTCGAGTTTTCTGTCGCGTTCCCGCTTCCAGCTTGTTCAGAAAATTCTACCGGCCCCTCGTGGACCGGCCTCGAGAGTTTCTACGATCGTCATTACGCCTCCAAGGCGTTCGCTCGTCGGCCCTGGACCGACGTCGCCGTCTACCTCTCTGTGTTCTATCGTCTAACGCGAACGAACGAGACGGATTTTCAACGGTGAACAGAGACGGAGGCTATTCTCGTCCACCGAGTCGCGCGATTTCTCTCTCTCTCTCTCTCTCTCTCCTTCCTTCTCTTTTACTCTCTTGCTCCGTGCCTCTCTTTATCGCGGTCGATCTCCCTCGTGCGTATATACGCTCGAATCTCTAGCCAAGTACGTCCAATTATCGCTGCGAGACAATGAGCATCAAGGTTCCGCGTCCACGAATCTCGATGTTCGACGTTTCAGACATTTTTCGGATCACATTGGCATCATCGACGACTCCCATTCTCGATGACACCGCGATCGGTGCCGTTTGCTCACGACAATGTGCTTTCCATCGCTCGCTATAACTAGACTGTGTCAAAAAATTGATTTTCTAACGCTTGATCCTCCTGCAAAATAAAAATTTTCTGTATTAATTCTAAGCTAGACTTTTTGATATTTCCTGACGTTCTGTAATAATCAATAGACAGCGGAGATCTTTATTCAAAATACAAATTTTCTGAGTTTCAACAAACTGGACTGGAATAGAAATTTATTTTCTTTCTTAATATTAGGTTGTCCTAAAAGTTTCTTTCACTACGTGCATTCCATATTGTTAGATAACATCATCAGCACACACAAACAACGCAATCTTCTGTTCGTTAATGTTTTCTTATTCCTTAAGCTTCCCCTTTGTTAACCATGCCATTGGTATTCTTTGAAACTACTGTGAATTTGCACTGAGCACATTAATCCAGAACGAAACGAACTTTTCAATTTTGTTATAAACGCATAAAATCCGCTGTCTATACCAAGTACAAATTTTAATAGTGCATAGAAAGTTTCGCATGTTTAACAAGCTGTATCATAGTCTGTAATGCAAGTTTTTACGGAAGTGCATCGCAGTGATGTTGCAAAGACCACCGCAGCGTTTATCTCCGTAATGATGGAACGTTCGAACGGTTATTGTAGATTCTAAACTGAACGCTAAACTAGATGCTAAGTATCCTACATAGAACCCGATACTTTTTTGTTCAGAATAGCAGGCGGAATCGATTCGTGGGAAATAAAATCACAGAGTAGCGTTAAAAAAAACGAGTGCAATTGCATTATGCATCTAGTTCTTTACTGTTCAACTTCTACTGTATAGCATTACAGGATGGCACAGCTTGTTAAACCAAGCAAAACTTTTCTGTAGGTTGTACTATCATAACCTAAACTGTATGTTCTGGTATCTTCGATAACGACTCACATAGTTACAATTTGTTCCAATTATTAGGTACACCCTGTATGTTGGTGCTAAGATCATATTCCTCCGAGAGAACTTCAACTTAAATGAATCTTAAACGAAGTCTTAAATTACTGTTCAATTCTTTCGACTTTTAAACGAGATACAAAATTTGCTTATACCATTGCATTTTACAGAATTATTGTTCCCTCTCCATGCGCACGTTTTTATACAATTGAAGAGAACCAGCTGCAGAGCTCGACCTTCATCGAATATAATGCAGTTTTACAGTCGGTTACATAAATGAGATGCAAAATTATAGTATTGTATTCCTTCACTTCCTTCTTCCACGCAGCAATCAATTCTTTCGACTCTTTAAATTTCTTGAATCGAACAGGTGCTAAAATAAAAATAGCGGAAATTCTAGATAAAGTCAATCTGGCCAAAATCAATCTAAATCGACCACAAAACTCGACCTACAGTCGAACAGCGCAATTTCCCTGTTATTTTCAATATCACAATATTACAGTTACTACTTCCTCCATCATCCATCAAGCAAGTCCCACTTTTTGGCACACCGCCTGGATCTTCTCCGCCGGTACACTGTTTCAAAATCATTCATCAAGATCTCATCGGCAACTCGTTCGAATCCGGATAGAAGCACACCAGCTTTCTCTGGGGGATGAAACGTGCTCCCCATTTGCACAAAAGGTGGTCGCATCATCGGTTGCTGCGATTATCGATCACGGGCGATTCCATAAACACGGGCAGGCACAGAGAGAGAGAGAGAGAGAGAGAGAGAGAGAGAGAGAGAGAGAGAGAGAAGAGAGAGAGAGAGAGAGAGAGAGTAGAGCTCGGTCGGCGACGAGCCGAGATTCCCGCGCTTCTCCGGGGCCCCGGCTAAGGTTATGGCTTGCTCTAGGAGTGCATTAACCCCCGTCAGCTCGAGAGCACACCGTAGAAGAAGTGCACAAGTGGCGGGTGGGGGGCGGAGAGAAGAACGAACATCTCTCTCTCTCTCTCTCTCTCTCTCTCTCTCTCTCTCTCTCTCTCTCTTTCTCTCCCTCTATCTATCTCTCTCACTCCCTTTCTCTGTCGTGTGCACAGCAGCGAAGCTAGGAGAGTCGTGCTCGCCTTGGCGAGTGCAATGTAAGCGCTTTTGCGAAGTCAGGGGCGGCCTAGGAGCAAGCTTGGTGGAGCTTCGGGGCGAGGGGCACGGGTAGGAGGGTTAGCTGGAAGGTGGTTAGGTTGTTGATCGGGGACAACATTCACAAACGTTCGCAAACGTGCGCAATGTTGAGGGCGAGGGGCTCTAAAGGGGGACGGGACCCAGGCGGCAGCGACGGCCAGACTTTCTCCGGAGAGCGAAAGTGAGAGGCCCTCCCCCCCCCGGACCCCTTCTGCACATCTAGGGGACACGGGGCCCAGGACCTCTCTTGCTTTCACCGTGGGCCCCCGCTCTCCACGGCGATGCATTTTTCCGCGACGCAGAAAACGATGCACTATCGACGCCTGTTCCGGCCAGAAGAAAAATCCCCAGCGTTAGACGCACATGAAGCGATCAATGGATTTTATGCGTTTATGGGAACGAGTAGGTGCAATTCAAAATGGGAGTCAGGCTAAACGAATTTAAGAGCTTCGACGTATCAGAAACAATTTATTAAAATGATTAAAGGAACAATGAAATTCCAGTTTGGCTCCTGTTGATTATAGTTGAAGCAAACAATTTTCATTTTGCAGAAAAATCCGCAGTCTAATAGATCAGCAATTTAAATCTGGTTACTAGTAGTTATTTCAGTAACTTCATAATTACTAGACTACGAATTTTATGCATTTTTGACGGACGAGTGGGTGTAATTCACAAAACGGAATAAAAATTGAATACACTAAATGCACTGTCAGAGATTGTTTATCACTCGTGACACACACAGATTTTTAAAATACAGGAAAACGTGTATTACTGTTCCTTCACAGTTTCCCGTCGAGTTTTCATGTTCCTCGCAAAAAGGTTTAAACACCCGGCTAAAACATGGCTTGCGCATTAAACTAGAGGCTATAATAAGTACCTCAGAATTCTTTCACATTCCTCGAAAGCCCAGAACAACAAGAAATCAAGCCTGGAAATGAAAGGCCCGTTCCGCGGACCACGTTCATGAAAAACCATTATTGCCGGCGGGTTAACACTCTCGAAGCGTTGATCAATAAACAGTCGATTTTCTTTAAATTTCGAGCCACGGTTTCTTTTCGAAAAATTTCCTTCCGAGAAAGGGAGAAACTTTTGCCAGACAAATGGCGGTAAAACGATTTTCCGGAATTGAATCGCGAAATTCGCGGGTCAGTGTCGTTTTCCGAAATTTTTAATTAAAGGCTCGGGTTCGCTATCGACCGGAAACCCGAATGTGCACTCCAATGCAACGATGCGACAGGAATCAGTATCGGCCATTCGATCCTGCCTCGAACCCGAAAGCTGGTAGGCTAATCATTTTCCCCTTTGATCTTGTTCGCGGCGTTCAATGCAGTCTCGAGTTTCCGTATTTTCGCTAGTGATGGGTATGATCCTGTTCTTTCTCGTGATTTTCAAATGAATTCGCTGATCAAATATTTACTAAATACTTGAACACCAAATTTCTCATTCTCGAGAAATTGTGGACGTTCAAACAGCAATAATTTTGTTAAGCAAAATAGTACTACAACGAATTTGGACACATTGTTAATTTTTTCCTAGAAAAATGTTTCACGACACAGCAGGTGAAAATCCGAGGACACGTTTTTTCTAAAAAAATGCCGCCAGTTCAAACATCTGTAAAAGCATGAAAAAAATTTTTTCATGAATAAATCCACCAAGGATTTAAAAATTAAAACTTCCCCTTTGCAACGAGACCTCAAAACTGAATGTACGATTTTTTTTGGTCGACTTATTTCGCTTTGAACGGAATACTTTTACTTTACACGACCAAACTTGTTCCACGTTTTTGACCCATAGAACAGTAAACAAAAATTGTACACGAAGTTTCGAGGTCTCGTTGTAAAGAGGAAGCTACAAATCGTTAAATCCACGGTGGATTCAACCGCGAAAAAAATGTTTTCATGCTTTTAAGATGTTCGAACTTTTATAATTTTCGGGAACATACATGTCCTCAGTTTTTCCAGAATCATCAGGAGTGTAATGACTGTGAGTTCGGGATCGAAGTCAGTGTCCCCGGAACTGTCATTACATCGCCTACCGGTCTGCGCGTTCAATCCCCCGAAACTTTCTTATTTCCCAAGATGCGCGTTCCGGGTGCACTACGCCGAGGAGCGTAAAGACCGTAGAAAGAGAAAGAAAGAAAGGAAGAGGGAGAGGGAGGGAGAGAGAAAGGGAAACTGTTCGCGTGCAACGAGCAACCATCGCAAGAAAAGCCACTGCCATTCGTGGCAGCGACGAGTTAGTCCCAGCACCGACACACCGAACAATTACGAATTTACTTTCTTCGAGAGAACTTCCTCGTCGATGGTCACGCCGCGGTTCGGACCGAGACCTATCAGCACCGGCCTTTCGCTCTCTTTCTCTCTCCCCCACTCCTTTTTTTCGATAACTGCCCGCAGCTATCCTCGACTAGACACCGCGACGAAGGCCGAACGGAGATGTAGATTAACTTCTTTTTCCGCGAGAAAGTCGCGGTTCGACTTCGTCCCGTAAACGAGTTCGGAAAGATTCGTTCATTTGCACGGGAAAGGATTTTCCTTTTCTAAACGCGGAAAATCTACTCGCCGAAAGATATACGTTGGTTCATTCGTTGCGTTACGATTAGACAGCGGATCTTTATGCAAAATAAACATTTTCTACCCATATTGCAACAATCTGGAGTCAAATAGAAATTTTATCTTCTTTCTTAATATGTTTTATAGGTTGAAAATGATAAAATCCGCTGTCTAGTGATAATTTATTTGATGGTCGCAGCAATTACTTCGTTGTTTGCGATTACCTAGAAAAATCATATGGTGTTAATATGGAATGTGTAGATTTTGAGGTTCGTTGAAAGATAGCGGAGAAAAGATTGGATCGACTTGATCTAACATCGATTTAAACTGGAACATTTTTATTCAGATTCATGTAAAAATAGTGAAGAAACTGTAGAAGAATGTGAGATGCGACGGATCGGTGCACTGGAAGTTGCAGTTGGTTGGCGACATCGCAACCATCCGCTCCCGTCCACAGCTAGGCCGTATTCACCGGCTCAATTGGTTTTGACGATTATAGCGACATGCTCTCCCCTCAGCAGCATTTGCGGCACGTGTCTCTCCAAGGTCTCCCTCTTTCCCTCGATCTTCGTCACGACCACTTTGGTCGCGGATTCATCGTTCGCTGTCGTCGCGCTCGGCCCACCTAATGGATTAGAAGCCATTTAAAAAGCGTTTCGGGATTTTCCTCCTACTATGGAAACACCCTGTTCTTTCTCCCTGCACACTCATTCAAAGCACGGCCGGAGTTCTCCGGCGACGCGTCATTTTCATTCGATCCCGGATATAAATACAATGCACAGCGAAATCGAGGCTGTCATCTGAAAATAGAAACGGAGTCTATCTCAAACTAGCAAAAAATTGAATTAGGCTGAATCTTCTCCATCTTCAGCGTCCACTGTATCGGGACATTGTCACGAGAAATGCACACTACAAATCTTTCAAACAATCGATTGAGGAGATGAAACGGAATTCGCTGGAAGAATTAAATGCCATCACAGAAATAGAATTTTTGGGATTTTGTTGGGAGAAGTGTATTGTTTGCAATGGGGATTATTTTGAAGGTGGCACAATAGAAATTGATAAATAAATTAATAGCACGTGTATTATTTGACTTGCTCTGGAACTTTTTGAACATGCTATATTTAATCCATTTCTTAATAAATAAATAAAATAAAAAAAAGAAATGCACATTCTGTGTGTCCGGGAATCGAAGCACGGCGCAAAAAGCTTAAGGTTGACGTCACCCAGAGTCTGTTCACAGAGAGAGAGAGAGAGAGAGAGGGGGGGGAGAGAGAGAGCGTCGACGGGTCACGAGGTAAGTCTCGAAAGGTTGTTTATGTGTCGGCACGTGTCCGGCTCGTTCTTTCGAGGGGAAGCAGAAGGGCGTAGGGCTTGAATAGGACTCGAGAAGGGGGGAGGGACGTACCACGAGGAAGTCCCTGGGACACGTGTACACCGCAGACATCGATCCTGGAAGTTGCTGTTCAAGGTCGCGCCAGCCCTCCGCCCTCACCGCCCCGTATCAACGACCTCTCGACCCCTCAGGATATCCTAAAGTACGTCAGTAGGCCAACTAACCCTGAACTCGCGCCGTGTCCCGCGATTACCGTTCTCGGAGGGACGGGCCGCCCTTCTCGAGCTTCGTACCACGACTCCCAAGTCCTACTTCGTTTCCTTCGGTCGTCTTTTCCCTTTCGAGCGCGGGACTATTCCCGTTCCCTTCGTTTCAACGCGCCCGCGCTGTCCGTGAATTAATTAATCTCCCTCGTCCCGGCTCGGTAAAAACTGTCGAATCATTTCGTTGATTTACGAGCCGAGATCCTTATCCGGAGACTCGTTTCCTCGATCCTTGGATAACCGAGCCAGGGGATTATCGATCTCTGGTCAGACTCGAAACGATGTTGTTATTGCGTCGCTGTTATCGGGTTGCCTTCGGGACACGATAATTGCGCGTTCATATTAACACATTATCCACCGGTGATTGGCCATTCATTTTCGGAGGTCTGTGATTTTGGAGCGTGGCTGAGGATTTTAGATAGATCCTTCAACAGCAACAGTACACTCAGAGACGATTCCGTAGCGTCTTCGGAACATTTGGGTTTTAATAAATCATCTACCGGCGATTGTTTCATAATTTTCGATACTCTATGATGCGTGGTGAAAAACATTCTAATGGAACATTCAACAGCAATAGTAACTTGAGTCATAGACCAGCAATTCACCATCAATAACGTAATCTAGTCATTCCATTTTGGACTACATATTGTGTGGAACATGAAAATTCTACTTTATTTACCTAGCGGAATCCTATCAGCTGTTTCAAGGAAGTCGAAAATTTTTAAGACACCCTGTATAAATGGTTTCGATTGATTCGCAAATTCGGTCGGTTCCTGCCACGAGTACGGGGGCGAGGTTGAACGTTGTTGTTGCGTCGGGCGGATGCGTTCGACCAAAGATGCGATTGCGGTCGCACGTGCGGACCTAGCGTACCACGTGAATGAATGGGAACGTGTGCCAGCGGTTGTGCCAGCGGTTGTACCAGCGGTTGTGCCAGCGGTTGCGTGGGCTCGTGTGCAGCGGAACAAGGAAAGAAGAAGGAAGAACGGAAGGAAGGAAGAGACGCGAGCACCAGGAAAACGGGAGTAGTGGGAAGAGGAGCAGCTGGAGAGAGAGAGAGAGGAAAACAGGGGGAGAGAAGGAGAGTAAGAGAGCGGCGCGTTCGGCGCTCAGAGGAACGAGAAAGAGAGAGAGAGAAAGAGCGGGAGAGGAAAAAAGGGAAACGAACGACGCGAGGCACATGGGTCTTGTATCGAACGTAGCAACCACTACGTAGTCAAGGTCGGTCCTTGCCCCTAGCGTAAAGGGGCGTCCTCAGGATCTCTCTGCTTCTCACTCTATCCCACTCTTCCCCTCTCTCTTTCTATCTCCCGGCTTCCGTAACTTCCTCCTTTCCGTGTAAATAAACGCCTAGCAAATGGCACGCGCACGCGGCCCCGTGTTTTTAACAACGGCCGCGGCTCACGTCGATCTCTCGACACCGCGATCGATGTCTGTAATCTGATTTTGAAACGTCTGCAGGCTTTCAGAATTTTGTGGTTGTTCCTTTGAGCAATTCGCGCGATTTTAGGTTTGTTCGACATCTAGATGATCGTCTAGTAAATTCTGGGCCATTTCAACCCAACACCGTTGCGTAAAACATATTGCCAATGCAATCACGTAAATTAGATTACCTGCTCCAGAGTGATAGCGACAGTGCAAATTTTAATTCAGAATGTTATTACTAGACTGCGGATCTTTATGCAAAATAAGCAGGAATAACATCAAAACTGATTTCATTCCCAAACAACTTTGTTACATTGAGGGCAACGTTAGAAGATTCTTGGATTTTTTATATCTTTTACTGTTTTATATTTCACCCAACCAATTTCGTCATAATTGCATAAAGATCTGCATACACTGGTCCATACTCCGCGGGATAATTGTTCTAGTGCGGAGCCAATCACGTGTGCGGGAAGACACGTGAGCACTGTGAGAAACGGAAAGCGAGTGGCACGTGCCTCATTGCAATCGTTAGACTGTCGATCTCTACGCAAACATTTTTTCTTGCTCTGCTTTTCGAAAAATAATCTGGGAATTTGTCGAACGTTTGTTCGACACTTCGTTGATTGTTCAACATGTGTCTTCTAGTCGAGGTCCGTGAGCAATTTAGAGGCGGACAGTTTTCTTTGGAACCGTTCACGGAACATCCAGGGGATCGTTCAATCTTTGAATTGTTCGAGCTTCGTTAATTAAGTTCTACCATTCATGTCCGACAATTTTTGTTGGGCTTTAGAATTGTTCGAACCTCAATCGTTTATTATACGAACGGCATTCGTTTGGTAGCGCGCGGATCGATCGGCTCTCGTAAATAGGGAGACGCGCGAACGTGTTCCATTGACACACGGCCAGTAGTAGGAGTCATTCATGGTCAGACAAGCGTAGGAAGGACTAAATTGGATTCGCATTGGCTCGCGTAGTACGCGAGAGCGTGGTTGCGGCTGCCGCGCCGCGTATTGAAATTCTGGAGGCGCGCACCGACCGCGTCCATTATGTATCATTTGAAAATTTCCACGGCGATCCGTACACCGCGTGCGGCTTCTGTGTCTGTATTACTCGCGTGCTCTGTAGAACCGGAGATGGGAAGGTTCGTCGAGGCCGATAAATGGCCGCCGAACAACGGTCTCTCGCGAAACGCCGCTGAATCGTCCAAGGTAATTAACCCTGAGACGGATGACTGATTGCCCCTCTGACCGTGCCGCAACGCGCCGTGAGTCAGGGGAACACGTTCGTTAGCTTCGATTCACGGTTCGAGGCATTACCATAACTAACGGAAAAGCCGTTTTCCCGAGGGAAACCTGGACCAGCAAGCTTACATCCTCTTCTTTTTGCGCGATCCGTTTCTTTCGTTGCGGAACGAGTCGTGTCGGAAGTTTCGTGACTAATTTTCTTGGCATCGTGAATTTACACTTCGGACATTCGCATCAATCTTTTTTCACACTTTTTAACCCTTTGGTTACCCTGGACGAGATATCTCGCGCTCCGATACTTCCGGATAAACGTTTTTGACGAAATATCTCGCCACCTAGCACCAATATTTTGACACTATAGACAAATGTATTCTATACGTAACTACATTCTAATTTGTAAAAGGAAGAAATGAATGAAATCTTTATCTCGGGTGAAATGACCGAATAAAACAGAAAATATTTCGTCTAGAATGTCAAACCACTGGTGCAAGGTGGCGAGATATCTCGTCAAAAGCGTTTATCCGGAAGAACCGGGGCGCGAGATATCTCGTCAAAAGCGTTTATCCGGAAGAATCGGGGCGCGAGATATCTCGTCAAAGGCGTTTATCGGGAAGTGTCGGGGCGCGAGATATCTCGTCCAGGGTAACCAAAGGGTTAAAGGACTATAGCTTTCTAGTATTGGAAGAAAATTGCAATTGGTCGGAATTACAGAGAAAATAATAAAAGTTGTCGTTTACAACTCTTTTATGTGGACCTATATTGAAAATTTAGAAAATAAATTTTGTAGATCTGTATCGATTGTACATATTCTGAAAATTTCATCAGTCATTTCAGACATATCATTGATCCACATTGGGTATATCATCGACGGCGAACGCTATGGAATTACTTGACGCTTACCAATTTCAATTTGTCCAAAACCGACAGCAATTTCGATCATAATTTAACAAATACTTTGAATCAATGTACTTCTGAGGTGATTATTAAAAAAAATTATTGAGCTTCTATACAGCTCTTTGAAAATCCTATTAATAGGCTTGCGGTAGACAACCAGTTAAATAAACGTGAGGTTCTCCGCGCGTAATAGGTGAAACCAGTGTGAAATTCGTGCGGCGGTGAACGTGTTAACGACCCGCTAGAAATAAAGCGAATCGTTAGCGAGGGGGGCCGTGGAGTCCTTATTGATATTCTCCGAGGCGGTCGATTAGCATTGGATCTATGGTCACCGAGAATAGAAGTATAGAGCGATAGAAAGAGAGATAGATGAACAAGAAGAAAGAAAGAAAGAAAGAGAGAGAGAATACTACCGAGAGCAGGCGCTTTCCTCTTGACTTTGCGGGTCCAAACCTCGAAGCAGTCCTCGAGCGCGAGGTTCCAGTGTTTGTCGAAGGCAGCCACGTATGCCTCCACGTGTCCCCTTATGCCGCTCGCGTTCCTGGTGTGGACCTTCGGCACAAAGGACGAGCGATTATTCCTTTTAAATCGTGGCGAGTCTCGCGTCGCACACCACACCATCGACCATCGACAGTAGCAAAAGCAAGAGCATCAACAGCGAATAGCTATAGCGTCTGGCAACCGTCCCAGGTAAAGCGTTCTCGCGAGAGAAGAACGGGAGCCGAGACACCGGCGGCGTCGGCAACGATCTTCTCTCCTCTCCTTCGTGTCCCGACCTCTCGAAAATAAGCACGCAGGTAGCACACGCATCCCCTCGACCCTCCTGTTTCAGATCGTACGTGTTCGTACTCGCGATCGCGTCGCGCATATACTGCGAAAGTACAGAAGAAGAAGAAGAGTGCACGTCGTCCACGTGTGCTGATGCTGCTGCCGTTGGTGCCTCCGTGTGTGCTGTCGTTGATCGATGACTCCGGGCGAGCAGGGGGAGGGAGAGGAGCGAGCAATTTTTTGCACGCAACCCGCCAGCGACACATGCATAATTTGTACGGGCTAATTGTACGGTTTTTGCGACGCGAGGCGGATCAACGGGAGAAAGGAGAAGAGAAGCCATTAGCGGTCGGCGATCGCGACAAATTGCAGACGCGCGTCCCCTCTCTCCCCGTTGTCTCCCGATTCTCTCGTTTTTCGAGTCTCCGGGAGGATCTCGCCCCCTTTTGTCCTCGAAAAATACCCTCCCCTCCTCGCAATCGATCGCGACCCCTTTCGAGAACGACTTTACCCACGGATCTTCTGTTTTCTGTGCCCCGTTGTCGTCGATACAACGAGAACAACCGCAATGCTTTTCTCGCTTGTTCTTTTCTTGTTAGGCGAAGAAAGCGGCCGGGTCGCGATAGCCGGTGCCGCTCACGCGATACTCTGTCCATTTTCCGCACGACAATCGCGTTAATGACGGTACGCGCGACCGTGTCTACGAGAAAACGAGCGCGAGCCTGTTGTTTGTCGCACAGATACCACGCGAGACAAGATAGCCGGCTGATACGCGGAAGTGCAGGCCGTGGCAAGGCCCCCTTCAATGCCTTTCGCACTGATATACACCCAGCTTTGTCGCAATGAAAACTAATTGCGTGACTACGACTCTGTGACTCGGGCCTCTCCTTCCTATCCAGCCTTCCCCCGAAGCGCCGGGCCGTCTCGCTCTTGCTCGAGATATGTCTCTCTCTCTCTCTCTCTCTCTCTCTCTCTCTCTCTCTTTCTCACTCTCGTTCGTTCGGATCGTGCCTATCGATCCCGAGAGAATTAGGCTTTTATTCCTCATCTTACCGACACGATCGTAAATTCCTCAGGAACTTTTGTGTCCTCGGATCAGAGTTAATCATTTTGTTGGTTTAATGGGGACAGTTTACAAGGGAGTTTTTATAGTCTTATTTAAACAGTACAAGAAAATGTCCGAAACAGAGTCCATCGAAAATTATAACTCTTTTGGTGCCGGTCTTCCTTGTCATTAACTTTATTTCTCTCTGATAAGGTATTCTGGTTTTAAAAGCTGTTTTTCAACGAATGTTACAAGTAAACTATTGAACACACATATTTGGTGGTGTTTGGAGTGCCTGCACGATTTCTTTCAAGTAAAAATAACAGGTATACGTCGAATTGAAATTAGCGAGCCAATCGGCGAAACGTGCGAAATCCTTGCTTTTTCGATTGGTTTTGTACTCTCGCGCGCGAAGGATTATTGAAACGAAAGGACAGTTTCGCGTTCGGGCAGTTCGAAAGCGTTCGTCAAGGTTTCGAAACGCTTTTCCAAGCCTTGTACGATCGTCATTGGGCCTCTGCGCGTGTGTCATAGTGATCGAGCGGAGGGAAGGACACCGCGGGGAGCCGGCTAGAGTCGATTCTAGGAGTCCTCAAGATTCCTCGGAGGCATATATCCTTGCTGGTCCGGCAGGATCCGTCGATTAACCGCGAAGGACGACCGCGTCGCCTGCTTGCTTGCGTTCCGAGATTCGCTGAATCGCTGGTCCAAGGGCACCCGCCGATCACCGTCGACGAAAACCATGATCCAACTGCGAATAGAATCTTGAGATCGCGGCACTGGCAATTTCCTCGTTTACGATTGGCCATTCGCGTTTCTATCTCTTGAGGGAGTATTCCGATTTTTCATTAGCAAGAAATCAATTTTTCTTAAGCGTAACTGTTGGAGAAGATGTGGAAAATATATGAATAAAAAATTCAGAGATTTTACAAGAATTGTGAGAAACAGGAACCAAATAAAATTCTCCCTTTAATAATTTCAACAGGCTGGAAATAATATATTGAAATTTTCAAATTCATTGAATCGTTTCAATTTTAAATTCCATATACTAATTTTTGTCATAAATTCTACTTTCGTCATACATTTTATGCATTTATGGCGAAAATGGGTGGGAAAAATTTGAAATATAGCGGGAAGATTCAAGATTCTAGACAATTTTTATTTTGCATAAAGATCCGCTGTCTAGTTATGAAGATTTGGAGAATCCAACTCTACCACAGGCTCTATATATAAAGCTCTACAACTGATTAAATAAATTATAAATCAACATTGAATCTCGCGTTGCAACGAAGTCACTGGTTTATTGTACGAACTCTGCCGGTTTTCGTTTCATCATAATCGAGACTCTACCGATATTCCTTTCGCGCAATCGATCACTCGAATCGCGCCGGTGTCCTCCCGGCAGTCGCGCGACGAGGCCGGGAAAATAATAATAATAACGCAAACAATCCGTAACGAGCGTCTACGAGCAATAAACAAGCTGCCGGACAACGGGAATAGGAGAGTCGTGTAATGACGATCGTCGATTCCCATCAGGCGCGTCCCATCTGTCGATCTTCTCCTTTTTTTCCTCGCGTTCATCGTTACGCAACCGTTCATTATCCGCGTCGCGTTACGTCTGATACGCGTCGAAATCAAGCGGATCGATCGATCGAAACGATTCGCGAACCGTCCTCGCTTTCTTCGTCGGTTCGACGGAACGCGATGATCGAAGGACGATCGATAAAATCATTTTTCCGGATGGCGCGCGCTCGTGTCGCCGAAGGCCACGGATTAGGATCTACGTCGGACGCGGCTTCGCGAAGAGCTGCCTAACGCGACTCGCTGCGATGAAACTCAATGAAAGTAATTAGCCGAGCGAAAGGAGTTTAATTAGGAACCAGATCCCGCCTCGTTGAGAACGGCGGTCGCTTCCGCAGGAAGATCAATTGTATCAATTTAATGATTAGCTTTTTCTCTCGCGGGCCGACGAACCAACGCTGACAATCGAGTTAACCCATTTGCATTCGCTAGGAAGAATCGAAAGTGAAACCAATTCAATTTTAATTTTCTTTTTTCGTCTGATACACAATGCTCTATGCCCGAAACACTATTTATATCTTCTTCGTTAAGGGTGAACGGCCTGAACTTTACCTATTATTCTCTCAGCTACTTCTTGACATACTTAGATGAAACGAAAACGTACAATTGTATAATTTTTACTGTGTGTATCCAAATACACAGAAACGTTGACAGCTTTCCCCGATATAAGCAGGTACTATCGAATCGAGCAGCGTTTCGAAATGGTTGCAAAAAGGCCTGTGAATAGTCGAAGCGCGGGGACCCGTGGGTAGAAAAATCGGTTTCCTGATCGCTACAGGTGTCGACCGATTGTCTCCCCTTTTTAGGACACCTGCCCGGTCGCTTCTCACCACGACTTCCTGCTTCCGACTCAGTCTCGCGATCTTCTGGAAGAAAGATCGCTAATTATGGCAGTAGGAAGTCGGAAGCCAACGCGACGGTGCCAGGAAGCCGGTGTTTTTCCTCGAGACCCGAGATTCGCCGGGACGAACCCATTCGCCGATTTCTCCTAGCTCTGCACGACTACAGTAATCGGACAGAGAGGAAAGCAATCGCGAAACTTGTGCGAGCGAAGACCTTGCTCGTTGATTTATTTTCCGGCCGCGAGAAAAACGCAAACCGTGGCAATCTTTGTCGGCCGGTCGATACGATCCAGAAACGTCTTCGCGTGATTTCATCGGATCGTCGAGCTGACTCACGCGCGATGTTTCCTAGTCGAGAGAAGAGAATGCTGATGCGAATGGTTTGTCGGGTTGCCGGTGATAGACTTGTGTCCTACGAAGCTTTCTCGTTGCGCAATTTCGTAAACGATGCGCACCGTCTCCGTTTCGTCCTTCCAGCACTCGCAACTTAATGAATCTTTTAGAAAAATATTCGACATATATTTCTTTTTATCAGCCGTCGTCTACATCAACGGGTGAATACATTTTTTTTTTTCTCCAAAGCCTCAACTGAGAAAATGTTATTGGTTTATTTTTCACTTATTTTTGCCCAGAGAATCATCTCATGTCCGCTCGTTCAGAACAGCTTCTCCCGTCTTCATTGTTAGAATGTTGGATTAAATACAATATCTCCTTTGTGAAATACTAAACAATTTCACAAAGGAAAGTCGTAGACGCCTCGAATACAGTGCTGCGTAGTATGATCTTAAATAACAGCGTACCTAAAATTCATTTGACCAGCGTACTGCGTTCTTCGAACATTCATAGCTCCGCTATTGTTAAGAATTCGAATATATCCTTTTGCAGGCGCGTGCTGCAACCCTTATGTCGAAAACATATTAACATTATTAATAACAACATTCTTCAATTCGTTCAATGTCTTCATAGTTGCGTATATAATAAATATTGTATAATATAAATAAATGCATAAAATCCGCAGTCTAGTGATCACGGATTAATTTGAGGGATGAAAGCATCGAAACTACAAAGGCACTGTTGAACATCGAAGAAAAATGTTGGTTATAGGACATGGGGGTTAAGAAAATGCAAGAAAAAGAAAAATCGATTTGTTGGAGATTCCAGGCCAGAGGATCCCCTTAAGTGCGACAGCGAGCATGATCGCGGCCCTCCCCTAAGCGACGGTAGCCTTTGGGAAGGAGCTGGGCATCGATTCGCCGGAGCCAAAACATTTTCCACGCTGCAGGGAACGCGTCACCCTCCTCTGACATAAAGCGTTTGCACTACTACCCGAATTTCGGGGGATGCGATCGCATCGACGTCGGAGCTCCTCCATATTCCTCTCGAGGCCAGAGGAGAGGAGCGAAGAGGGCGGAAGAGGGTGGAAGAAAGCGGCGTTTCCCGGCGAGTGGCCCTTCCCGAAATGGGCTTTTCAAGGCTTGCGCGAGCGAGTAGAGCTAGCCTTTTTTTCGGACCAGCTCGACCCTTCGAGACGGAGAAAGGGGACGATCAGGGGCGTATCAAGGGCGAGAAGGGCCTCGGCTGTCTCCATGGAGACGAGTGTGTTGACCCGAACAGTTAGCCGCCTCTTTTGCTCCCTCCGTGCTCTACAGGGTGGTCCACCCCGAGCTAGCCACCTAAATGTCTCCTTTGGTCGTGACGGTATTAGTTTTGCATATAACACTAACTCTTCGCATCGATCGGAAGACTCGCCACCCAAATACTGATTTATTTCTCCGTTTAACCCCAGAACATCATCATACGACCGTTACCTACTCGAATCTTCATTTTTCGTCTTGTTCCTCGCGTGTTGAAATATTGGCTGTGCTTTGTTCTACTTCTCAATTCTTTACTCCTCATATCGAACATGTATTTTCGAGAGTGGGATATATTTTTATCGTCTGCAAATGTAATCAATAAATCCGCGAAGACTACGAATCAATTCCTATAGCTAAAATAGTTTCGTGTGTTCTCATTTCTGATTTGTATACACCAATTTGTCTTGCACTGTAACCATTGCTCTGGGCCTCTTTCACCCACGAAATATAAATCTTATATGAGTTATGGGTTATAAAATTAAAAATTCTTGGCTTCAATTGCAACAAATGGTACCCATACAAACCTTTCGATTTACGGGTTCCAATATTTATATTTTGCGAATGTTGAGATTGTGAAGATGCATCCGTGAGGAATTAAATGAATTAGGCATATATTATAAAAAGAATAGCTAAAAATTTGTATTTGGTTTGTACGAGGGCGTACAGACTTCTTGATATCGTTAAAATCAAAGGCGAAGTTTAGGTGTCCGCCTCCAGCAGGACCACCCTGTATAGCACACCTCCGGCTCTTTCGTTCACCTTCGAAGGGCTGCCTAGCTGATACCGATTCCCGCACGTGTCTTTCTCTGTCGTGAAAGTGTGTCAGCCGCGTGTGCGTGTGTGTGCGCGACAATGCCACGGGTCAGACAAAAATGGGTGACGCGTGGGTGTTTACGGTGCCGGGTTCGGGTTCGGGATCGGGACAACCCTCGAATTCGCTGTCCCTGTCTCGCGAAGACAACGAGTCGAAACACAACGGCAATTGTCTCCTCGCCTTTTGTTTCCGCGGCAGTGCTTTCTCTCTCTCTCTCTCCTCTTCGCCCTCGTCACCGATCCGACACAGTCGAACTCTCTCGCTTGGACTAGAACTGTCCCTTCGCAATCAACAATAAATCATCGTTCAGGTCTCCTGTAAATTCCTGAAAATTGTCTAGCAAGAGCTTTCTGTACTTGTGTGCACACACGAACGAGCTTTCATCTGATTTTCACAGTCGAGAATGTTTAAGCTATGTAAATGAAAATTCTTCTTCATCGTGTAAATGCTTCCATTAGAAATCTCTCACACATTTATTTATTCAAGCACGTATAATGAAGACCGAATAAAATCTAAATAAATTAAATTATCTCGTTTTCATGAGGCAACGCATGCTACTTTTAGCGTTAAACGATCTATAAAATTGGAATACAGTAGAACCTCGTAGCTTAACCCCTTGCCCTACGATTTATTTTACGGTTTCAGTGATTAGAACTATTTTGTAGATTGTAATTTCCTAAAAATGGAGGAAACTTATGTCTATTGTATGCCTATATGTTCTCCAATAGCTCTGTACATTAACTAAACCAAAATGAAATTTTATTTCGGTTGTAGGAAATTATTGGCACACATGTTTATTAGAATTTGTTCAGAATCTTCGTCACGCGTCAGACACGAAATACACTAATGTCTCCGTGTTTACATCGGCTAATGGAGGTTCTACTGTATCAGCTGCTTCAATAGAAATTCTATGGGGACGTACCTTGACTCGTGTCCGATTCTCCATGTACTCGTAGAGCAGACCGAAGGGCCCCATGGCGTTCTGCATTTTCGAGAGGACGTTTCTTCCTTCTAGGATCCATCCTCGCCCGTACTTTGTGCTTGCCACGGGTTCTGCAAACCATAAAAATAAACCGTTGACTAAAAATTGTGGGATAAAACTGGATCGTTGTCGAACCGCGACGAAACAACGGAGAAAGAGCAAGGTATCGATCATCGCCGGAATAAAGACCGTGGGGTGGTTGCATTCGCCTAGGAGCAAAGATAGTTATCGTTCTAACGAGTGGATGCGGATCGGGCTTTATCCTGGCAGATTTTTCCAGGCGGCGATAACGGCCTGCTAATAAGAATTTATGTGGCTCTCGCGCCTCGTCGGTTCGCCGACAAATCATCGTTCATCCTTGCGCGGAGCGTGCAGAGGAGCGGCCCGATAGCATCGTGCTTCCAGCTCTGCTCTTTTTGCTCTTCCACGATGTGTAACTACCTCGCTAGCGACGTCCGGTCGCCCAAATAGCCAAAACGGGGCCGAAACTTCGAAAATCAGTTTTTTCATTTTCTCCTTAAAAGATAAGACACAATAATAATAAGAACATTCTCCCCACATAACGTATTTATATGTCTATTTATAAGAATTTGTATATAATTGACACAATTGTCGAAAGAAATGTTTAATTTTCGAGTTAAAATAGCCCCGACTGCAGAGGGTTAAAAGCACACGTGTTTTGCAGATGCTGTTTAAAATCTTCACTTATAGTGCAAGGGGTTAAGGCTTGAAGCGAAGGGTTCGTATCGAGAACGAAGGGTTCAAATCGAAAACGAAGCGAGCTAAAGGGTTAGAAAGCCCACTGGCGACGGTCGAGGAGAAGGAATAGAAAGGCAGCGACTGGTTTCGATGCATCAACGATGCACCAGCGGTCGCCGCTTATAAATATTTGATTACGATAGATTACCTTTCGGTCTGGAGAAGGCGCACACGCGAGCGTCGCCGCTTAATTTTCTCCCGGCGGACGAATCGCCGTTAACTATAGTCGCGACGGCGAAAGTATTCGTCGTCGTTGTCGTCTACGAACGTCACTTTTGTGTCTCGAATTTGAAGTGGGAAAGGGGGCCGGTGTACGGTAGATTCGGCCCTGCATTGGCCGACGCGGAGCAGAGCAGAGCGGAGCGGAAAGAGGAACGGGCGCGGAGTTACGTAAAGGCTGCCTATGCACGCGGTACACGCGGTGCACACGAGTGCACTCGTTTCGCTGGTGTGCAACGGCGCGCGCGAACGACGCCGGCCAACTTGCACTGCGCCGTCCAGTCGACTCGGGCATTTATGGCTTTTCCACAACTTTCGGATCTTCTTCGGACGAACCGGCAAACAAATCCGATGCATTTATGCATCCGTGATTCTCTGACAAAAATGTGCAGACAGCGGTAAAAAGAAAAATTTAAGAACCAAAAATTCCGAGTCCTCTTCGAACGAATCGGTAAACGAATCTGATGCAGTTGCGCATCCGTGATTTTATGCACTTTTGAGAGGCACGCAGCAGTGAAAACAAAAATTTGCATCGATCTGATCATCAGACTGGATTTTATGAATTTCTGACAAAAACAAGTGGGTGCAATTTGAAGGAAACAGAAAGATCAAAAGGATTGTAAAATGTCAATGTATTGTGTCCGGCTTATGAAAGTTATTGCGGAACGAAAACAACTTTGGCTTGGTCCCTTCTCATAATTGACGTAGACAATTTTCATATCGCATGAAGATCCCCAGCCGTCTGATCATAATTTTTGTTCCAACAAAGATCCACGTGATCACGGACGACTGCGAGTCTGTTGCTTTCGATGATCTCGCGAGTGGTCGCACCAGGTCGATTCAAGTCGAGACGGGACGGAGTCGAGTTCGAGTCGACGGTCGACGCTCACGGCGGCGGATCGGGATTCGACGCTGGCAATTAGCTTTCTCCGATAACTTTCATCCACCTTAAGGTGCACTCGGCTGCGCTCCGTGGTGGTCGCTCTTGCTCGCTCATGCTCTCGCTCTTACTCTTGCTGTTGCTCGCTCGCTCGCTCGCTTCTTTTCCACCTTTCTTTCTATCTTTCCGCGTGCGCGGCGCGCTCGCGCCACTTTCACTATCGTCGCGATCCAATTCCACTCCGGCGTCGAGGCGACTGCTCTAGGCTGCCGAGAGGCCTAAGCGCGGAGAATTTTTCGACGACGAGCGCCTGCTCGGCCGGCAGCAACGCGCGCGCGAGAGATTTCTAAAAATAAAAAGGCGAGTGAAGCCACCCGGTTCGACAGAGGAGAGAACCTCTGAACACGCTTTAGAGCTGGCTCCGGCGAGCTGGCTCCGGCTGGCGAGCTCGTAATCCGGTAAAAATACGTGCCCCCGTCTAGAGACCCGCTGAGAGGAACCTCCACCGGTTTTCGAAGGGTACAGAGTCGCTCGGACGCCCCCTCTTTCCATCTTCTCCTCCTCTACTCTCAGCTTCTGTCCGCTTCTCTCCGCGCGCCGGTGAAATTAGAAATTGCTTCGTTCGCCGTGCACACGCGTGACTAATCAAGGCGACGCGCCTGCCGATCGCAACCGCGGCCCGTTCTTTCCTCGATACGCGATCTCGAGCTGATCGGACGCTTCTCTGCGACGCAGACTCCTCCCCGATGCAGCGGAACTTCGTCTATCCGAACCGTTCGGGGGATCAATCACGAGACGGATGACCAATCGTCAAGGGTTGTCTCATTGTCCGCAGTCGATCATTTTTGGGTTAGGTCATCATTAGACTGCGGATCTTTAGGCAATGTCAAAATTGTCTGCATCGATTGCAAGAGATAGAAACTGAATAGAATGTTATTTCTTCCCTTAATGATTTTAAACCCTTGCCCTTACGATTTATTGTACGGTTTCAGTGATTAGAACTTTCTTTGTATTTCGCAATTTGCTAAAAAAGGAGCAAATTTATATCTATTGTATGCCTACATGTCCTCCAATAACTACACGTTAACAAAACCAAAATATAATTTCATCTCGGTTTAAAGGAAACTTAAAGGAAAACTTATATTAGACTCTGTTCAGAATATTCATCACGAGTCTGACACGATATTGTAGATTGACATCTTGAATTTCTAAACTTTTCCAACAATTTTGTATTTCATCTACTCAATTTTGCTATAAATGCATAAAGATCCGAAGTCTAGACATCATGCATCTCCAGGATAGTTATCGTCGTGCCTCTTCAATATTTTTCGCAGTTCTTATCAATTGTAAAATAAGGGAAGGTAAGGGCTTGAAATCTAACATTCGAAGTATGAGTTCAAGTCGGATGTCAGGTTCTCTACCATACTTGTCCCTACGAACGCACCACATGGACGATCGGCTCATGGACTGGGACACGTCGAACTTGGTCGCGTCGCAGCTAATTATCTGATCGGGTTATAGATCGGGGAGGGGTGGGAAACAACGAAAAGAAAGTTTCTACGATCCCATGGTCGATACCGCGTTCACTTTCGGTCTACCTTGGGAAACCTAGACGCTGCAAACGATTCTAGGCGATAAACGTTGGAAACACGTTCGCCTTCGAGCGACAAGGTGGTCCAGCGCGGTTCGATCTAACGATTATTCCCTCGTGAAGTCATCCCGAGTTTATTGCCTACGCCACACCCCCGTACAACGTAGAACAGAATGCACAGAGCCTGTTGAACCCTGTAAATTTTCTTTCAACCACTGGAGAGACGGACGAGGAGAGAACAATGTGAACTTATCAGATTAGTTTGAGTCTCCGGTGTTATCAGCTATTCGGATAATGGAACAGGCAGTTGGTCACTGTGCTAGACGAAATTCTTTCGGATATGTACAATGTACATTACATCGAACAGAGAAATTTTCGAATCATCGAAAAGATCGATCTTTTATTTTATCTATTATGTTCCACTCTACTAAAAAATCTGAAAAAATTAAGAACATTGCTTTCGACAATACCTCACTGCTGAATTTTTATGAAACTCGAATCTTTAAACAGTCGATGAGAAATTTGCATTTTTTTCGGATTTCTGGAAATTTTCAATTTTTCCGAACATTCTAAACTCTTTTATTCAGAACTTGCTGCAAAATTAATTTAACTCTACTAAACAATTGTTCTTACGTACGATGTAGTTATAGCATTATTGCCGAATACAATTAAATAAAGAACAATGGTGCAAAAGTCAATGTCGAGTCTGGCTCGAAGGGCCGCAAAGGGTTAATCGTCGACTACTGCGTTTACTGGGTGCACGAAAGGGTTGTGCCTCCGTCGTCCACGATGGTCGCTTTCCACTGTTTGTTCTCGTTCTCCACGCGAGGATGCAATCGGCCCGAACGATCTGGCGCGCTCGAGAAACGCGAGAGAGCGAAACAAAGAGGCACGGAGAAGGAGAGGAGAAGATGAAGAAGAAGAAGAAGAAGAGGAGGAGGAGAGAAGCGCTCGGCCACCTCCGACGTGCCGTCATTTTTTCCTGCTTTCCCCTGGCCGGTTTTTTCCGATCTTCGCTGTACGTCGCCGCGGAGAGCAGATAACGCTTCGCTCCGCTCCGCACCGCTCCACACCGCTCGAGGCGCGTTCACGTGCGCGCGAGCCACCGCGGATGAAACCGTTAGGATCGCAACCGCGTCGGGAGCGAGTGCTATGCGAAACGTCCCTCGGCATTATGCTCTCCTGCGACGCTCGTCCTCGTGAAAATCCGTCCTCGAAGCCCGTCAGGCGAACCTCGGAATCTCCACCTCTGAATCATGCTGCTGTTCCTGCTGCTGATGTTGATACTGATGCTGATGCTCCGCGGTTGGCTGCTCTCTCTTTCTCTCTCAGACACGACTCCCAGATTTACCGCGAAGATCCACGGTTTTGCGAATTCCACCCCTCGTTGAGGGCAGAGTGGGGCAATAATCAACTAATATTTAAAAATGACTAATAGTCTTTTTGAATGTTAGTCATAGCAAAATAGTCATTGATCAAAACTTTTTGATTAGATAGTGATAACTAAATGGCAAATAGTTAGTCACAGCTCTAAGTAATCGTTAGCTATTGCTTATTAGTGAATTAGTAGTTGATGATCAGTCATCAATCTTTAGTCATCAGTCACTATTGTGCGATTAACATACATTAATATTATTAATTAGTTATTAATATTATTATTTAGTTATAATCAAGAAGTTTTGACTAATGACTATTTTGCTATGACTAACATTCAAAAAGATTATTAGTCATTTTTAAATATTAGTTGATTATTGCCCTACTCTGGTTGAGGGCTGTCGATCGACCGGAATTTTTAAAGAATTTAAAGAACTCTACAAATCGAAATTAAACGCTCCTGGACATATGTAGACTGCACATGCCCAACAAAATAAATTTTACCTAACTTGAAAATTTCAATTATGGCAAATTAGAAATATTAGAACCCGCCATTTTGACGGGTCCCCTAAACCTAGCGTTGACAATGTTACTGCAATATTTTCCTCAAACTATCAAAAGAAGCAATCAATTTTTATTTAACCCTCAGCAGACGAGTGGCGATTCTGAGGCGCCACTAAAAATTGCTGCACCATTATTTAAAATATTGTTTACATTACTAGATATGTTGGTATCTAATCAATTATTAAACATTTAAGTATTGTATGAGGTGTTATATCAATTTCATGTCCACCAAATTTAAAAGATCATAGAGAATGGAAATATTCTAGGTAAAGAAATGTTTAATTTTCTTTTTAAAGGGTTAACTCTTGTTCCCTGCAAATGACTTGGAAAGTTTCTATTTTGCATAAAATCTGCAGTCTAGAAAAACATTCACGTTCACACCAAACCCAAATACTGACGTCTTCGAAAAATCGGCAACCACTCGCTTCCCCTTTTTAGTTAGTTTGCTTACTTATATTGTAATTTAATAAGACGATACATATTACGCTACCGATATGCCACTGCTGATACCGAGGTAATTTGATAAACCAACACAAGTTTCATCCAAGGTATTTGTTTGTAGGACAGGTTCGCCACAGGGGTCATAAACAATTCTCTACCTTCTCGGTTAGATTAGATACACGCGTTCGTCCTTTTCATTCAAATTATTCCGGAAATTCTTTACATATCTACACGACAAATAATTGTAAATATGAATACGTTCTCGAGATATTGTTAATAATTTGCGATAGTTCGGGAACTTCAAAGGCTAGATAATATCGAGTTGATAACACTGCTAAAAATGCATTCACGTTCGACCTATTACCTTGCGGCTGATTTCGTGACTGGACTCACAAGATTTACTTAATCGTTAATAATCATCCAGCAGCAGAGAGTCCAGGGTTGGTTGGAAACTTTTGTCGCGTGTTCCAAGGTTTAAAGACGAGCTTTATAGAACGAATTTTTGTTCGATGACGTTTTGCCATCTCGCGACGTATCTAAACCTACCACTGCTCACCACAAGTTGCTTACATGGAAATTGATTCGATAAATGTCTAGATCTAAATAATTACAGCCTCATCATTTTTATAAGCTAAAATATTTTAATCGCTTTTAGTGTTCGGTAGGTTTAGTGTTAACAATTGGGAATCAGCGGTTGTGCAAGGGCTGGGGTTTAGTTCAACCCAATGTTCCAAGAAACCCTCTTTTTGCTACTCGATGCTGGGTCATTTATATAAACATCGCGGTCTGTTCAGGAAATTGAAATTCCTCCGAAATTCGATGTTAAGAAAACTGGTCCCAAAATCCACGGAGTCGGGCCTCGTTTTACCCTCTAAGAGCCAGCAATCTCCGCGGGTACACGATCCTTCGAAAACGATCTTAAAACCGGGGCCCGGAAACTCGGGCCGGCGTTTAGTCTGGATATACTCGATGCTGGGCCGTGCATCGTATCTCACGTGTTCACCTGCAAAAATGTTTACCGTGCGTGCGAAGGAGCACTTCGAGTGGCCAGGGAGGAGAGGATCCTGTGCAGGTGGGTACGACGGCCCCTGGAGAATGTTCGTGTACACTGAGGGGGGCGGGTGGGACGCCGCGGTACCCTCTTCTCGCGGTGCCGGGGAACGAAATATCGTGAGACATCGAGGAGAAAGAACGACGACGACGGCGACGGCGACGGCGACGACGAAGAAGAAGAAGAAGAAGATGCAGACCACGAAGAAGAAGAAGAAGAAGAGGAAAAGGTAGAGAGACGTCTGTGTCGAAGGAGGTGGAAAAGCGGCGAGCGGCCGAGAACGAGAGAATCGAGCGAGGAAAGGAGAGAAGGAGGTGGGAAAAACGGAGAGAACGGGGTGGAGAGAAAGAGCGAGAGAGGAGAGCAGTCAGTGGCTCGGCGAGGAGGGGGCCAAGCTGTTGGAGGGGCGGAGGGGCGGGAGAGGAGGAGAGATAGGAGGAGTAGGCCTGGTTGTACCCGCGGATGATCCCCAGGTTGAGTCGCGCTGGGTTCAACGTCCTGGCGGGCAGCGCACCCGAGAGCAGAGCCGAGCCGAGGCAGGCAGAACAGGCAGGCAGGCAGGCAGGCAAGGCAGGCAAGGCAGGCAGGCAGTCGAGCAACCACCAGACCTCTCCATGCACACAGACGCACCGACACCGGTCACCAATACACAACGTCCGACTCGTACAAACGACCGCAAACGGGGGAACACTCGCGCACGCGACACGTACCACCGACTTGCACGTTGCACGTGCGCGCACGAGCTCCCATCGACACGCGTTTTTTCGCACGTGTATGTATGCACGTGTGTACAGCTGTGTATAAGCGCTTAGGAACACCGGCTCTCGTCCGTACGCGCGAACGCGCACGAATACAGGCGAAACCGTGTCTCGCGCGAGGAAACGCTGCTCGCAAGAGCGAACCAGCCTGCTTTACGCAAACTATCGCCTAGGTACTGTTACTTCTGCCGGCCGGCCTTTCGAGCCCTTCGAGCCCGCTCCGCCCTGGACCTCGAGAGCTTCGGGATACTTCGGACATAGCGGACAACGCGCCGCACGCGGATTATACTGTTCGCCGGGAGGTTTTTCGAGAAAGCTCGAAACTTGTTGAGAAACGGTGCGTTTGTAAGCAGTTGTCGAAATTGGATTCAATTTACTCTTTTTGTCGTCCGAGGAATCACATATTTTTTTCGCAAAAAAAGTTTTGGGAAAAGTTTCTTTTCAGCAATTTTTATTCTCAAATTCCAGTAGGCAACTTTTTCTCATTAGATTTTACAGGGTCCTTGGACGTCCTCTTGGATTTTAGAGGATCCAGATCGTCTTTTCCGCGGAACTGCCGATCTCCAAGGAATTTTCCGACGCGGTAGGTCGCGGCAGGTTGTCGGAGAACCTCCGGTAGGAAAGCCCCGGTCGTCGAGAGGCTCGGTGAGATTCCAGAAGAAAGGAGAAATCACTTTTACCACGGAGCGGCGCTGGGAGACGCGGAGGAGCGCCGCGCTGGGAAAAAGTAGATCGGCCGACCGTTGAATTCGGAATCGCTCTCGTTGGCGACGTCATCGTCTAGGGCAACGTTCTAATTGAACGCGCAACTTCGTGTTTGTCGTTGCTAGAAATCGAATTCGTTCTTTGTATCGCTCGACAGCTCAATGAGATAATTGTGGGTCCCCCCAAATTAGGATCAGGTGTCACCATCATAGGTGTTTGTCATATTGCTTGAAAATCAACGTAAAAGTAGATTGCTATTACGTATGTGAAATAATCAAGTTTGACGCTAGAAAGTCGATGTGTTAGAGCAGTATAAATACTCCAGTTTCCATCTATCATGAACGATTCATTCACAACGTCCATCGAAAATGGCGAAGAGTGAATTCGCCTTTAAGGGATTGAGAGGCGCAAAATCTATGTAGGGTGGAAAACTGACCGTGAACATGTTTGTAAATAACAGGTGCAACGAGAGATAAACAATGAGCACATGCAACTATTCTGTGCAGACCGACGTGTTCAATTTCCGATCTACATAAACAATTTCGTCGCAGCGCGATCAAAGCGAGCGGTCAGCTGAGAGGAAATGACTTTAGAGACTTCTAATTTCGAGTCCTAGAGAGTTCCCTAGAGCCTAGTCGATCTCACTAGAGTTCTCCTAGGGAGTTTCCGATCGTTTGTTCCCCGAAGTTTTCGTTACTCTCGATCGACGATATCGCGCTTCGCACGAGGACCGGCGCGCGTAGCTCATCGATCCGCTCTTCTCCTCTCCGTCGAAAGAGTTCTTCCTCCGACGAGGGAGAAAATATAGACGGGCCGAGGTGAGGCGAGGCGAGGCGAGATGAGATGAGGCGAGGCGAGGCGGAGAGCCGAAGAGGCGCCGCGCGCGTTTCGACACCGGGAGGGTGAGAAACGCTACCGTTTCGGCGTGCTCGATAGTCATCTGTTACGTTAGGATAGGTCGAGAGAGCCGCCGGTACGTGCACACCACGACGGCCGAGGAATTGGATCGTCCAGTCTACCGGGTGTCGCGATCGAAAAACTCGAACCACGATCGACACTGTCCGAAATCGATGCGAGATCTCCACTTTCGTCTTTCTACTCGTCGAAAACGATCTTCACCGACATTAGCCCCCTACGCTACAATTTTCTTTACATCTTTCGCGATCAGAACTCCATTGTTGTTTATAAATTCCTTGGAGTACTTCCGCAATAATTAAATGTGGATGTCAGGGAAGTAGAATTTTTTTTCAATTTAACAGAAGCAAATAGCATTTGGCTAACTCGATATTATAGAGCTTAAGCTATACCCCCACTGAAACGACATCTTGATGCCTTCTTCTGCTTTTATTCTATAAAGGAAGAAGAATTTTTAATTCACTCGACTGTGCTTTCTAAGGGAACGCCGCAAATCTAATTAGCAATAAAATGTAGAGGAAATCGATGAAATAGTATACGTTCTTCGAGGAACGATTGGTCAGTCGGGCGAGTCGACCGTATCAAACCCAACCAGAAGAGCAAACTGCGAATGAAACTGATGAAAGTTGCACGCTTTTCTCGCGAGGATCGTTAACCTCTTGGAGTACAAGCCCGTGTCCGGCTGCAGAGAGTACGATAGGCGAGGAATGGTGTCGCGTTTTCTAATGCAACCGATGTCTGGGACATTTTGACTTCTCCGAGTATGCAGAAAACACTGCGCCGTAGAAAACGGGACAGCGGAAGTTGTCCGCGTCTTTACCGCGCTCCATTGGGCTCGGAATTCTTTCTTCAAAGTCGACGGAGGATTCACGATCTTCAGGCAGTCGTATTCAATCGAATTCAATTCAATAAAGTATTCAATCACTTGAATTCCGTTTTCACTGTACGTGAGACACTGATATACATACGATCTAGTTCTCCGCGGAAAATTTTATATAAAATTTAAGGCCTCGACCGCAAAAGTTAAAGCAACACACAAATTTAAAAAATAGAGGAACATCAATATATCAGGTCCAGCTAATTAAAAGTGTAAAAGTCAGGATGAAACTCCTGTTTCTTAATACAAACAATTTTCATTTTGCAATAAGATCCGCAGCCTAATGATATTAGTCCCTACCAACAACTCCAACAGGAAGTTGGAGATCCACGTAAACGTAATTCTCCATAGTATCTGTCTTACATCAAGTAAACTGTTCGCTCGATAGCACCGGGAAGTTTGCTACTGTTCAGCCCAGTTAGCTAATTGGTCAGTCCTTTGCCAACAACTCGGTACAACTTGGAGTAACCACGTGCAGCGGGAGTTTTCGAAAAGCTCGAACTTCGAGGTTGAACAGGAACGTATGAAAATCTTCAGGAGCTGGCGCGTAGGGGCCACTGTCCATTAACTATAAGAGCCATTAATTAGCGGCCGGGGAGGCGGTCGAGGCGTCGAAAAGGAAAGCAAAAGGAGCTGGCGCGGAGGCCGGGACTCGCGCGCGAATAAATATCTAGCGACAGCAGGGGAATCGAAGGGAAAACATCGGCAGCAGCACGACGACGTGTATTCCGTTACTCGGGGCGAACGACTGGCGACTCGGTTCTGCTGTTGCTGTTGCTGTTGCTGGTCGCCGGTGGTTCGCACCGCGTTCCTGCCTGCTTAGGAAGCATGAACGCTGCCCTAGGAATGATCCTCGAACATAGAGCAAGCCTCGACGGCGCGCGGCGTAGACCATAACGAAACGCCCATTTATTATATACTTTATTGTCTTCTCCCTTTTATTTGAGAACTATAGCTTCAACATCATGTAATCGTAATCGTATTAGGTTGCCGCGTATATGGACTGTCCGATTTTAGAATGCACATTTTATGAACTGTTTGATCAAGAAATACTATCAGGTTTGTTGTCATTTGACCGAGCTGATCTCTTCAATTTTTATTCAGATTGTCTGATTTTACTTTTAAATCGGTCAATGTTCTGTCGTGTGTGTTTTTTATATGAGTGGTGAAATAAACGTATTGACGACTGAATTGTGCGATGTATGATCACGCGGTACCGAAGCAATTGAATTATTCGTGAAAATGAGGAACGATAAAGAAATTCTTCAAAGAAACTTGTAATTCTTCGGCAGGACATGGTGAATTGACTAAAATTGAAGGGAAAAAGTTACCCCTTTCCCTGCCAGTAGCGGATTAGTCACGTGATATTGTGACACATGCACGACAGAGACGAAACACGTCACGTGACCGGGTCGTGGCGGAAGCGTGGAGAGTAGCGTTTTGGAAGGGGAATGCAGAGTGGGGACACAAGTCTTACATTAGTCTGGAGACTCTAATCAAATGTTTGTTTTCGTATCGAGATTGTCAGTAGCGTTCTTTGAGTGTGATTCAGATGAAAAAGGTAGCAGACGGTCACCCAGCCAGATCAGCTGGCACCGTGTTAATGTAGACACGCATTAAGGAAAAACTTTCTCTCGGAACTAGCGAAGAATTCGCGTACAGTAAACCTTGATTAAATTCGCGTAATCTTAACGAGAGTACTGCGTCGTTTGCAGCCGCGAGCCGCGTTCCCGACAGGAGCGTGTCGTTATCGTCGCTCCGATACAGCGGCTCGTTGGGCTAGGTCGGGGAAAAATTGTTTGCGCACTCGGAAAACCTCGCTTCTCCCTCTTACACCCGCTAGTCGAGATAAAGACGAACGATTATTCTCGATTATTCTTGGACGAGTAAAAGATTCTCGATGAATTTTCTCGACGATCTACCGCCAGGTTCTGGATTCTATTTCAGCGAGCTAGAACCCCCTTCGTGCTCAATCTTGAAAAGATGGGCCGATTGTCATAAATGGCTTGCGGATCTTTATGCACAATAAGAAATGTTCTCGAGATGCCCACTGCTTTAAATTGTACGTACTCATTTTCGTCATAAATGCACAAAATCCGCAGTCTAGTCATAAAATGAGTAGCGTTCGTTCCGGAATGAACCAGATTATAAAATGGGGTGCAAAATTCATTAGCAACTAAGTAACGCTCAGATTTCGAATGTTAAGCTTTTACGACAAACTCAGGTGTAATTTAAAACAGCAAAATCTGCAACTTTTCGAAATCATTAAAGAAAAGAAGAACTTTATATTTGCCCCTAGAAATTTTCATTTCCCAAGAATTGATCGGAACGTTGGAGCCCAACGCACTCGTACATCCTAAGCGACGATGTTCCAGAGGACGACTGTGCCCAGAGGTCGCAGGACACGCTAATTTATGACACCCTGAAGCGTCCACCTTCCTGGGTTCCTCGAAAACTCAAAAACCATCGTCGGAACGTTTCGAAGCCCGCGTTTTCTTGCACGGCCAAGTTCTGGATCCTATTTCAGCATGTTCCGTCGTGGCGAGCGAACAGAGTATTCGATCCTGAAAAGACGGCGCGTTCGGAGGCCGACCGAAGCTGAGGAGGAGCCTCGAGTTGAGTCGAGGTCGACGTCCGGACGCAACAAGTGCTGCTGCGACTCTCGCTGCGCCCGCGATCCTCTTCCCGATATCGTTTGCGGCCGGAGTCTTTCAACAATGCCGGCGTTTTCGCGATAAAACCGGCGCGGCTCGGCTCCGATCCGCTCGGCTCCTCCTCGAGGTCTGCTCTCCATTCTTTCTTTCTCTCATTGTCCCGCCGAATCCGCGGGTCCCGAACTGGCTTCGGACACGGTCTTCCTCCGAGTTAGGAGACGTTCACGTTAGAATCGCCATAAACGTAAGCGATCACCATAAGCGAAGGCGAGAAATTTGTTCTATCATTACGCAATGGATTCGGTGGAAGCGAGTAGAGTTCCTCATGTTCGCTCCATTCCCCAAACTTTGAAATACTGCTCGCCGTAGGTACATTGTGTACGACATTGTATACGTTGAAGTGAAATATTGTTTAACAACAGCAAATATCAACGCGTTTTTTTTTCGTCCCAGGGACATGTTTGCTTGAATTTATATTAAAATTCATCGGTAAACTTATGCAAATGTGTTAAGACGTTAACGCAGCAGATATTAGCGGCAATATATGTATACATATTATTAACCCAGGGACACGTTCGTCTTGAATTTATACGAAAATTCATTGTCAAGCTTGTACAGATAACTCGTTGCGTAACCGGCCGAATTATTCCTTCCGACCATCAGTGATACGCCCTTCGAGGACGTTTCTCAATCATCAGTTTCTTTCTGTATGAGAGATAGACTGGATGGATGTTCATGCGAAATAAAAATTGGAAGTTCCATTCTTCCTTTTATGATCTTGGTATACCTAATGCATTGATGTTCTGTAATTCTTTTAATCAGATTACTGTCTCAACAGTTTGAATGTACCAACCTCAAAGGTTCCATCAAATCGAAATAACGATTGAATAGTTAAGACCTACGGCAACCAAGTACATTTTCGATCTTTCTAAAATAATCCGGCAGAGAAAGGGATTTTCGAGCTCCCATAAATTCCACCAAGAACGACGATACCTAAGCTCTATCCACGATACAGTTTCGGTGCAGCCAGCGCTGGGTCGCGTCGCGTTGCATCAGAAGCAAGAGACATCGGTTATGCGGTCGAAACCGTGCAGAAAACGAGCGTTTCTCGAACGGCCTCGGTGCACACGGTCTCGTGTCCATTGATTTAGAAGGACGGGCCTGGGGGATCGGCGATATGCATTTCTCGTATTGCGTACGCGACAGAAGAAGAAGAAGAAGAAGAAGAAGAATAAGCCGCGAGGAAAAAGAGACACGCGTCCGCGAGCGACACCGAGCGGAAGCCGAAGGACCTCGGCGAGGTTACGCGGCTGCAGCGTGACGGTTACGATGCACCGTGCAAAATTTTCGGTCTAGAAGACGGTCAGTCCGGCGCGGAGCCTCGGGTTGAGTCCGAGGTCGACGCCCGGGCGCAACAAGTGCTGCATTACGTACGTATACGCCGCTACACCCCACCCCACTCACTCATACAATCCCACCGGCCCCTCTCCACCCCCTTCGAAAGAAGCCCTCGCCATTTCTCTCGACTCCTCTCTCTCGCTCTCTCTCTCTCTCTCTCTTTCGCTGTTTCTCTCTCGCAACAGCGGCTTTCCACACGATGTCGCGCGAGAGAGCATCGCCGCGCACGAGAGCCCTACACTCGACCTAGGTGTGACGAGCGTGGACGAAAGAGAAAGAGAGAATCAGAGAGAGACAGAGAGAGAGAGAGTGGAAGAGAGACAGAGGATAAGTGCATCGCGGCGAGTGGCACCAGCACACGCGCCTGTCCACCTCCTACCCCCTGTTCTCTATTTCTCTGTTCATCTCCTCCTCTCCGGTGCTCGGCTCTCGCCGACGCACACCCTCTTTCTCTGTCCCGTTCTTTCGCGCACACCAACATCGTCGCCTGTAAATATAAAACTGCACTGGGTCAGGGATCCGTGATTTATCGGCTGCCTCGTGTAATTGGCTGCCGGCCAATAGATACATACCCCCGGGGTATCCGGTGGAACACGAACGGAACGAACGCGCGCTGTGCGCTCTCTCCACCCCTCCCCCCAACCACATCTACCATGACTCTCTCTCTCTCTCTATCTTTACCCCCCTCGTACTTTGCGTTTTCTCTCGCCTCCTTCTCTCCACCGTGTCCCGTCTTGATTTTCCCCGTCGGATTTTCGGAGGAAATCTTGGACTGCGCCGCCGACTCCTGCCCCCCGCTAAATGGCGATCGCCGTCTGTCGCGACACTTTCACTGAAAATCTAACGCCGACCTCGCTTGGCACCGGATCAGAATCATGGTTCAAGATAGCGATGGGACCGAGCACCTTGCGAGAACTGTCTCTACGAACCTTGACCGATTGCGGATGGTTCGAAATTCTTGAGTTAGGTCGTTCCGAGAGGAAAGGGGTCTTCCGGCTTGCTTTGATGTAGCTATGGTGAGACTAGAACGTGGGAGCAGGACGCAGGAGGATTACGTAACGTATGAAGATTAGAGGGTCATGAAGAAGTATGACTTTCGAGGTCGCAGCACTTTAAAATCTGACGACCTCGCTTGGCACTGGATCAGAAGCATGGCTGCGGATAGCGATGGGGCCGAGCACCTTGCGAACTGTCTCTCGGAACCTTGAAGAACCCAGCAGCCTGAAAAATGCCATTCTCATGATGCCGAGAGTACTCTTCGAACATTCATACTTAGATTGCCTTTTCTACACTGGATACGTTAACGCAACAATTCGTTTATGAATCCAGACAAGCAATTCCGTCTCCCAATTGTGGGAAACGTGGCAGTCAAAGTGTTAAATAATGAATGGGGATTCTGATAACGAATTTCTTAAGCGACCATGCCTCGCGTAGCTGTTCGAGAGAGAAGCGAACGCATCGGATAACCCTGCAAGCTTGTATATATTCGTAGCTCGAAGGCTTCCGCAGTTGCGAAACATTTCGGTAGACCTTCCCCGGCGCGCGGATTCCACGGTGTTTGCTTGAAAGGCGCGTGCTCACACGCGGGAAGGTCTCGGCGAATGCTCGCGCGACGCTAGATATGATCCGCGCGCAGCCACGCGATAAAACAGAACGAGCAGATATACCCACGGCGACGATGGCCGAGAGAACAAGGAAACAATGAGCTAGACGGTGCCGGGGACTTCCACCAGTTTACGCACTTTCGCGGAGGTCAAATTCCGCGCGAACATAAGGCGAGCTGACTCGCGGAACGCGTCGAAACCCGGTGCTCGCGAGGGCGAAGCGCGACCTTCGCGGTATTCCGCGAAGATCTCCAGTTCGCTGGACCAGCCAAAGAAAGTTGGATCACTCGATCCGCAGAATCTTGCGATCGTCCGACTGCTGCACTGCGCCCAATTCTCTAAATTGTGGATCATTGGATTTTCCTCCACAGCTTATTCCATTAATCTCTCTTGATGGATCAGTAGACTGCAAATTTTATGCGTTTATAAGAAAAATGGGTAAGCGTACTTGAAGCAGTGGTCAGATTAAAAGAATGGAGGAATATGAATGAGTAAAAATGGCTACTCAGCTCCTGTCGCGGTCCCCAATCTTTTAGTCGTGAAAGAATAAGATTGGAAGAAATTGGGATACAGAAAGGTACCTAATTAGCACCTCTCGGTAATAACTAGACTGCGGATCTTTATGCAAAATAAAAGATGTTTGCATTGATTGCAGGACACAGGAGCCAAATAAAAATTGTATTCTTCTTTTAATTATCTTATTAAGCTGAAACTAATACGTTGATGTCCTTAAATATTTTTAACATGTCCACTTCTTTAAATTGTGCGTGTCGCACAAGTCCGCATTCTAGTAATAACAGTAAAAATCAGAGACGTCAATGAACATCACCAGAAAGCTTCCCAGTGTGACCGAGGATGAACGAAGTTCCATTGTATGTCCTCTATTGACTGGCGACGATTTTATTTCGATGAAACATCAATTGATAACGTGCATGTTTAATAGATTGGCAGGTAATAGGCACTATAGGGTGGCGGGTTTAACAGTCTCTCACAATCAAAGGTAAATAATTGAGAATTTTCTGTTGAATCGTTCAGCAGCGATAGCAATTTTGGTCCAGAATCGATACCCTATCTCCAGCAACATTATTTAATCACTTATTTCGGAATGTCGGTATAAGTAGACTTCCGGTAGCTAGTGCGTTAATTGAAAATTACTCTCCGAGTATATACATAGAAGATAAAACTGGAGTTTAAACGTCCCCTTCGATCTCCACAATACAGAACTGTAAAACAAACTTTGTTTCCTGGAACAGGTGGGAAGGTTACAAATCGACACTTTAAACGACATTGTCGTAATCGGTGACCGACGCTATGGAATTACTTAACAACAATTACAATAAAATTGATGCCACTGTGGCAAGGTGAGAATTATTATTCTTGATTAACTAATTGCTAGTGGTAACACTTGTACTAGTAACATGGGTGGAAACCGTGCAATTCACGCGGCAGGACACGTGTTAATTCGTACAGTAAATGTACAAGTTACTGTTCCCTTGCTGTCGCAGAGACAAAATGACGAAGACAATTTTAAAACTTCGATTTAAATGTAGTTCGATTATTTCCAAATTTTGCACACAAAATTCTGTGGTTGTCAGGAAGAACGCCGCATGTCACATACTTTCACTTCCGAGATAATGCCGTTTAAAGTTTTGATCACTATTGCTTTGCTTTAGCCTTTCGACTTTATTTTCATGACTCTTTTCTGGCATCTACGTATATCCTACGTCCTATACTATAAAGTTCAATTAATGCATAATCTCAAATTTTCGAAATTGTGACATGCGGCGTTTTTTCTGACAACCACAGAATTTTCTCACCAAGTCTGGCAATTTAGTGAGATCAGAAAAAATCGGAAATACAAAAATGAGGAGGAGGTACTGTAGATAAAGTAGATCAGTAGAATCAATGGACGGCCAAGTTCGGTCGAAAGAGTGAGGACCCCGAGCGAGACGGTTTGAGAGCCGCTGCTTTGCGGAAACTAGCCGCATCAATGGGACATTGAGGAACGATAACCGAATGTTTCTATTGCCGAAAAATTTGCCGGGAATTTTTCGAACGACGAATGAATGAGGGGACTCGCCGTTGGCCACGCGTGGCTAGCTCATTCTACTTCCGCGTATGTGCGCTACTCGCAGTTAGCTCGCCGTAAGCGTATTGAAATTTGACACCACGTGCGCGAGTTATCATGAATGAAACCGTGACCTCCCGACGCCGCCTAGGTGCGAAAACCGCTCGCTAGACGGCACTGCATCCCGCGCATCTTCCTCGAACCCAACAATCCGTGGATAATTCGAGTTTCCTACTCTTCCGTCCGATTCCCTCGCTGTAGACATCGTTCGAACAAATAATGGGTAAGAAATAATTCAATATTATGTTTGTCCGGTTGAAATGTCAATACATTTCAATATCTTCATTTCATTCGATGCGATCAATTAAAAGAAACTGAACTAGAAGTAATTACAGTGACTTCCTCCATGTCATCTTCTTGAACGATACGCATAGGGGCCCGCTTGTTTATCTCGTGCTTACGCTATTAATTTACACGTTTTGAAATGTATAACGAAAGAATGAAACACTAGTTTCCCGTAGCTAAAAGGTGACTGGAGATTTTAGCTGCCGAGGTATGAATGCGTCCATTTACTGCATTTCTTTCAACAATTCGTTAATGTACCTCCAAAAATATTACAAAATTTCTCTAAATGTGCCCATTCTTTGCTCACTAACATATTAATTTGTAGTCTTCGAATGAGAATTCGTGCAAATATGTTAAATACAAAAGGTTTTAAAGAATCTATACATTTTTGTTTGCTACATAAGGGTTAATGAACATTTTCGTATCAGGTTAAAGAAACAAATCATTTGACAAAACGAATTTGTGCAAATATGTTAAATACAAAAGGTTTTAAAGAATCTATACATTTTTGTTGGCTACATGAGGGTTAATAAACATAGGCTAAAGAGAATCATTTGAAAATCAAAGAACGTCAGTAGAATAGAACGCAAAGTTTCATAGGGTCGCCATCTCTGGTGAACCGTGCGAAGGTTTCATCGACCGGCTTATAACCTCACTTTACGAGCGAAGAAAACGGAACTGATAGCCACGGATTGATAAGCGTAATCGTGTCTTACCTTGATGGGGTAAAAATCGTCGCCTCGAACTTTCCCCTTGCACGACGTCACTCGTCACGTTTTTGTTCTGAAAGGAAAGAAAATGAACGGGAGCAGAGGGTCTCGGCTGATAACGGCAAAGAGAGGGTGCAGCAGTGAATTAAGCCGACATACGCACTTTCGGTTTACCGGACATGCCCGATAATATTGACTCGAACTTGGAGACATTGTCGTACAACGGAGCCTTCGAATGTTTGAGCGACGATTTCGACGAGTACAGTGCTTTTAGAGGGTCGAATTTGTCACTTGTCACGTCTAGGCTCTCGTCGGATGAGCTGCTGTCGGTGTCTGCCATGTCAACACTGCCGGAGTCGGACATTTAGCGCGAAATTCAAATCTCAAATTGAATTCACGATATTATGGCTCTTATAGTTGCGAATGTTATGCAGTTAGATTAATCCTCCAGTGTAGAAGTCGAACGTAGTCAATTTTCCGTTTATATTTCTGCGAGAGAAAATTAGAAATTCATCTGAGAAATTCCACCATAATTCAAAATTTAATCTGTACTTTAATTTATGAATCTCTTGTATTTTAACCGTTTGCATTCGGAGCTATTCTAATTCGAAAACCGAATTTTTCTTCCGGCCTGAAATATTTCCATTTTATATGATTTTCGTAATTTGATCGGTATAAAACTGATATAATACCTGGTACAATACTGTCAGTAGTTTATTAAAATATTAAATACGTTTAGTAATTTATTGAATACAAATTTAACAATGCAACAAATATTCCAAATAATGGTATAAGAAAAATTATTAGTGGCGTCTCCGACTTACCACTCGACTGCAAAGGGTTAATACGCATGTATGATTTAAAGAAATACATTTCACGACTACCATCGTTTCACAATATTTCAAAAAAGTAAATAGGTGAATTTTCACCGTGAGAAATGTATGAGGGTTAAAATCGTGTGTTCTTTGACGATTAGAAAGTTTGCAGAGGCAAAATAACGAAAATTTCGGAATGTCGCTTTACCGAAATGAAAGGAAGCGATGGTTGACGAGGTTGGAAGCCGTTGGAGGCGGTTCGATAGGGAATCGATAGGGAATCTGGCGCGATCGTTGACTCGAGATCGTGGAGGATACCGGTGGCCAGTGCGTACACGAGTTTCACCTGCCACGGAGATTTCGATCGGGAACGGGGCGAGCTCGTTGCACCGAATTGCATTCCGGCGGCGAGCGAGCGATATTTGAATAGGTAGGGGAGCCCCAGAGGATGTTAACCTCCATGGAACGATAGAAACTTTCTTTCGCGGGCTGAGGAGGATTACGTAAAGGCGACGCGTAGAAGCTGCATAGAAACGCGCCGCGGCGGCGGGAGAGCGAGGTTACGCGCACAGGAAGTGAAACAACCCGCGAGCCAGAAAGAAAGTTTTCACTCGGTGTTTTCACTTTCATGGAAATGCCAGCGAGCGTGTTCCCCTCGTTGCCACTCTATACTTAGACGAATCAACGTCCGATTCGTAGCTGCTTCTCGCATCGACGGGTCGCCCCGGTACTCGATCGAGGGCTCGTCACGTGGCTCGTCGCAATTAAACGAAATCGATTCGATTTCTCGGTATCGATGATGATCGATCGAAACCGTTCGAGGAACGGACGCTACCCGGTACCCTCCGCGGAGGCTCGTGTCTGCGGAACGGGAGAAAGTAACTTCTTTTTCTTTTCTTTTCGCCGGCTAATCGAGGAAGTTAACGAGTTAACTCATCATCCGCGATCTGTTGTATTCCCTGGTAGCTTATCATTTTCCTATTGCGCTGCTCGTAAGCCTAGAATACTTTACGATCTCGCATTATGCATTCCCTGTGGTAGAGGCTGGATCATTTTTTTCATCCGACGATATCTTTGCCATCTTAGCGTCCGTTTAAATGTCTGTTCACCGGTCCAGATTCGATATCTTTGCAAGCCCGACATACGTTTAAATATCGTAAGAACGTTTCTTTGCTCCGATTCTCAGTTCGCCTAACGTGATTATTATTTCGAGGATTTCTCTTCGCGTGATTTCACTATCTTTCGTAGAAGTTAGCCGGTTGCTAACGGTGGCTGGGTTTGTTTCAGGGGAATTGGAGCAGCGTGTAGTTTCGAACCGAGAGAAAGGTCTGCGGAGCAGGAAAAGGAAGGAGGCGAAAAGTGGGGACGATTCGGAGGTGGTTTTGGATGTTAGAAAGCGCGGGGGTGGCTAGAAAGGCCCCGCCGCAGGGTACGGGTCCCGATGCCGGTCCCCGTATCGCAAACCCTCACGCTGACCTCCACCCTCGTGCCCAAGGAGGAGTCAAACATGCCCTTCATAGACGACGAGCTACTCTGGTGCCCTGACAATGACGGCAAAATGGTCGACTTGACGCAATGTCTCCAGGTTGGTACTGAAAAGCGTGTACGCTCGGTCGCGGTAGCGATCTAGCGGGGACGATGACAAAGCGGGATGATAGGGCTTGGAACAAACGTTCGGATACACTCACTGACACACACCTCCTTATGCTCTACTAGGAGAGCAGTACCGGGCAGTCGGTCGAATTTTCACCGATGGAATTGAGCGCCCTAGTGGGGACGCCAGCCGCCCCAAACATACCGGCGGAAGAGGGCGAGGGGATGGTCGGTGTCCCAGGGGAGGAGCCCTTCGACACGTTGGACACGTTCCTGCGGGAGCTGCAAGCCGACCTGGCGGAGGCAAGTCAGCCTACGTCCACCACGTCCTCCATCGCCTCGTGCAGGCGGCAGAGGTACAACATCGCGGCCGCCAACCCCTTGCTAGCGGGTGAGTATCATAAAACACATCGAGCCTACTCCCTTTAATATACATCATCACGCACTGTTGTCTTTCTTTTTCCCGTGGGGTAGAAAAACTAGCAGCTCCATCGTCGCAAGCATCGCCAACCTCCATCCCCTACGCAACGAGGGCGGAGATCAAGACGGAGAACATTCAGCCGGAAACCAGCAAAGGTAGGCTTCACACGTGCGATTTTCTTTGCTGTTGGCGGGTTGCATGTTCCCAGGGGTCGATCTACTTATCATGTAACGGTAACGTAGTTTCATAAGGTTTCTGTATTACCGATGGAGCTAGTTACCAACGATTACCTTCTTTTCCGATCGTCGAGACTGGCAGAACTCCAGCCATATCGACCAGTCGGTATAGTAGGGTTTCTATCGGTCAATGACCGATCGAGAAGAACCAGTTACCTTGAAATGGTAAGAAAAACAACGAGTCTTGCTACAGGCGCGCCCGAACTACTCGCGGCACGCGAGCAATGCCGATTCGCTACTCCGAAAGGGAAACCGGCCAAGGCCTCGCGAATCGCGACCAGACATCCGCGTTAGCAATAATTGCGCCTGCGTTCTTGCGTCGAAGCGAAAAAAAAGGCAGGCGGTGGCTCGGTGTGCGGCGTGCATACTGCATACGTACGTGCACCGGTCGCGGCCGGGCACACGTGCACGCGGTGGCCCAATTCTTACAATTTACAGCCGTGTCGTAACACGGCCGTACTACGCGCATACACGATTTCGCGATTGCTCGCGAGTCCACGCCGAGGAGGAACGCGTTTCGCGACCTTAAAGGTTCGAACATTATGCGAGACGCGCTTCGGATTTTACTTCTAACTCGTTACTCGTTTAGATGTCGCGCTTCCACAACGTACCTGCCGTCGGCGACGACAACGGGCTAGCGTCCTTCTCGTCGCGTGTACGAGACACCGCTCGAGTGCTAACGACCTTTTGTAGGCCGCGTGAGACGCTTGGCCTTTAACCCGGCCGTTTAAAACGATCACGAGCTTTTTACGTTCGCCGATGCTCGACGATAACAAACGCCGATAAAGCCGGCTCGCCAGAACTATCCGAAGTTCGTCGAGGCAAGTCCTCCGACTACGAACAATCCCAGTCGATGAGGACGCGAGGGTGCAATGTCTTCGCCATTAATTATTCTATATTATATTATATTATTCTATATTATCTCTCTTGCATTTGGTAGATCCTAGGTGTGGCATAATGTAACAATCATTCTAATCAAGGGGGTGGAAACAACCTGTGAAGAGTAGACCTAAAAAATTGTATATTTTCTCTAAATTTTGAGAATCAAAAAGAAAATTTATATCCTGCAGCTATGTATCAAGAACAACAAAATAGAATTTTATTTCGGTTGAAAGGAAATGAACCTTTAGCACTCGAGTGGTTAGTCAGAGTCAACACTAGAAATTGTTCAAGTTATCATAAATGCTGCAATGTAGTGTATCACGTTGCAAACGGGGTTTAGCGTATCTGTTCTCGAAGGATTCGAAGGCTGCAGGACTCGGGAGAATCCGATCGCAGGCCGCGGACAATTGCGTGCCGTTAGAACGCGAATCGGAATAGGTGCTCGCCGTTGTTCTTTTCACATTTTTAGAAAGCGGTTGGAAAGTGAGAGACCGAACTTTCTAGCAATACTATTATAAATACAGATTAGACCGAGTCTTCGGACGAAATATCGACCGAAACGACTGCGGCCGTTTTCAGTTTCCACTCGCCCTAACGAGATCGGGGGATCTGCATCGCTCCCGCGGCGAAACTCACCGTAGAACTCGGTTTACTCGCTTCCCTGCGAACCTCAAATTCTGTTTGTTCTCTTAACAACGTTTTACTGACCGATCACGAGAGTACTCGCGTACTTCGAACATTGTTAAAACGACAAAGCAGTGAACAAAGTTCAAAAAATGTTTTAGGTACTCTTAATTATCTTGGATTGTTTGCTACACATGAACAACAAGTGTTTCTTACTGTCAAATATTTATTTTTACTATCCTTAACTATTTCTTGCTATTTTTCTATCGCACCTCTTCTCATCGACTAATAGGAGAGCGTGGACGAATTTAGACCCTAGTTTGTAAATCATAGTTAATTAGGACCACTAATAATAATGTAAATATCGTTCTTGTTAAAGCATGTAGTTAATCCAGATTCAAAGCATAACTCCTAATTACTTAAATACGATTATTAACTGTTGAAATCTGTTTCTCAAAATACATTGACCAAGTTAGGCTACTCTCCACTAAGTTTCTATTTATTATATACATTGGACAAAGAAGACCATCATCCAAAATCATGGACCAAACACGAAATCCCGAACGATTCGCGTCCTCTCCTCAGCCTCCAACGGCGAAAGAGAAAAGAACTAGCTCGTTGCTTCTCCGAGTGTCTGTCTCGTCTCCTCGACACGCGTCACTTTCGCCGTGTGCATTCTGCGTAACCGACAAAAAGTGGATTTTCACGTAGAGACGGCGCGTCGATCTTCTCGCGATCCATCATCCGGTGTGCGCGCCGCGAAAAATAGGACGCCGGTCAATTTCCCACGTTCTCGGGCTCTCGAACACGATCGAGCCAACCATGAACGTTTATACACACAAACCTGACGACCTCCTCGACGCACCGCACTGTAAACGTAATCGCGATTATCGTCGGTCGAGAAGAGGATCGAGTTTCGATCGCGCGAAAACGCCGCGCCGGATAATGCACGCGTTTCTTTACCCCCTGTTGCATCCAGCTGCGCGACTCTGCTGCACTTGTCGCTACCCTCGTTCCCTTGACCCTCTTCAAACACATAAATTCTCTCCCCCTTCCACTTTCTCTCTTTCTCTCTCTCTCTCTCTCTCTCTTTCTCCGGTTTCTCTTCTCCCCTCCGAGTGCTTCCGTCTCATGACACTCGGGTTGGGGCCCTACGGAAATAGATTCGAGACCCGGCGTCTTGTCTCTCTTTCTCTCTCCCCTTTCTCTAGATTCTTCCTCGTTCCACCGCGCGTCCCTCGCAGCTACTTACTCGTTTCTACTTCTCGCTCGAGGAAAAACAGGTGCAGCGAATCGATATAGCTGCGTGCACGCGTATCGATGCGTCTTCCTGCTCAACGTATATTACTGTGGACGGGTGCGCTGTCGCGTGTAGTCTTAATCCCCACAAGTTTATAGCAAATTGAGAAATGAATTCATGAGCACAGTCATGCGTCGCTCAACGACGCGTCCTGAAATGTCCGTCGTTAAGCGGTTTCGTCGTTAACCCCTTGCACTGTAGCAGCGAGCTAGCCTCGGGATGCAGATTTCGAACAGAATTTACTAAATATGTATAATTCCCTTGAAATCCAAATGAAATTTTGTCCAAGAAATTATTTTTCTAATCTTTGAGACTTTCATCTCATTTTTACTGGTTTTATTAAGTTGCAAGTAGACTGCGGATGTTTATGCTTTTATGGCTTGCGAAAATTTTCAAAAAATCCTGCAATATAAACTTCGATAGAATTTAGTACGATTTTTACGTGTTTTAGATCTACAAAGGCTGTTCCCATGACTAATACGATTTTATTCCATTCCACTTTCTTAAACTTTGTCGACAAAAATGGGAAATTGCATAAACATCTGCAGCCTAGTTATAAGAAATGTATTGACACCCCAAGAATTTTCTTGTAATCATTTTATTGTTCGGAATCACACCCACCCACTTTTCCCAGAAATGCATAAAATCCGCAGTGTAGATAGAACATACTATCGGTTTGTTGCAATTCAGATTTTGCGTGAAGATGCATCGTTTTTCTATCGATGTTGCCTCGATAGATCGGGCTATGAACGATCGTCTAATTAGCGCGATTTCATCGTCGGGGCTGGGCGGAAAGGGGGGACAGTTTCGAGGGTCGAACCGAATCGGAACGAGCCGAAACGAGACGAAACGAAACGGGCCGAGCCGGGCACGCAAAGCGTCGAATTACGCGGAATCGCGTGTAACCGTTGGCCGTGTTCGAGGGATCCTGGATCGTTGGGTAATCGGCTTCCTCGTATTGCCACACACGGTGCCACGGCGCGTGTACCGTGTTCCGTCCCCGTTCCACCTTTTCCCCGTCGTGTTCTCTCTCTTTCTTTCTTCTCTCCTCTCTCTCTTGCTCTCCGGTCCGTTTCCAGTCCGATAGCAGCGTTTGAAAGTGAAGTCAAGATGGCCACGTTAAAGACATCGAAGCCCGTTCCCCGTACGTGTGTGGAAACGAGGCTCGCGCACCCATACACCCACGTGTTTCCTCGCGTCGCACACACGTGCACGATACGCGTTTGCCAAGCGCGTACGTTTTCGTGCGTGCACACTCGCTCCTGGCCGGCGATAGTGCAGCCACGTAACGAGAGTGTTGACATTTTCTGCAATCGGGTCAGGGCCCTCTGCCGAGCACCAAGGCATTACCTATAACCCCTCCCGAGGCGATACTCGATACTCGCAGAGAGCCGACTTCGAGCTCCCAAGCGATTTTCCTCGCGGAAAACCACGGACCTGCGAGAACGCGTTTCCCTAATCTAGGAACGGTCTTTGAAAATTGAATGTCTCGGGGGATCTTAGTATCACCGGCGATCGAGTGAAAAGGGTTCGACGTTTTTTCTTTTTTTTCCTAGTACGTAAAGTACCTAGAGTTTGCAAAGAAAAGTCTTTCTCATGCATTGATTTAAAAAATTCATAGAGCAGGTGTAAAACAGTAAATATGTTTGAAGGATTTGAAAATACTGTTGTTTAATTTAAATTTTCCTTTCGCGCACAAAAATCTGCCATCCACTTATCATTTTATCATGGTTTAAATGATAAGTGCGCCTTCAGATGTCTCGTGACTGAAATTAGTCGTTCCGCTGCTAATGACAGACTACCACGTGACCAACGTTAGTTCTTTGTGATCAGCAGATCTTTGTGCAAAATAACAAATTGCTGCCTGAACTGCAACAAAGTGGAGTCGAATAGATTGTCATTCTTGATGTTTTTAGTAAGTTGAGAACGATATGACAGATTTTAATTAGAATTTGAATACGTCAAATTCGCTGTCTAGCGACCTTGTTAGAAAACTGCTTTTAATATTTGAATACACCCTGACGTGTAAGCCGACGAGCAAGGGATTGCACATTTCGAAGGAAACTGTTGTGACAATCTAATACGAAAATGGTTCAGGTACCCGTCGGAGAAGATTCTGCATTTGCCGGTATTTTCCGGTTCGAGAGAATTTATACTGGGCCATAGCTCGTGCTTGGCGGACTCAAACATCACCAGGGAAACAGATCTTGCTCGTAACCCATTTGGAGACAATCGTGGAAATGGAACGGCGATATTGTGTGCAGATCTGGTCGGTGAGTCAGCGTGCACGTCGCCTATTCCTCTTTCCTCGCGAAAGGATTAAACCAGCGCACGGCCGAGACGCTTCGCAGCATCCGTCCTTAGAAATCATTTTTTTCTACTTTCACGTGTAGAGCCGCTCTTTTCTCCGCTCGAGTTCATCTGGAGCGCCGGTTTCCATCGTTGAAAGGAAAGTAAACGTCGTTTTTCCCGACGAAGAGAACAGAGTTGCGCTCCCCTCTGTGCCTCCGCGGCGAAGCGAAAAAGTATTCTTTTCGAAAACCGTAGACGCGGAAGCCGCGCAGAGAGAAACCCGCGCTTTCGATTCCCTTCCGATTTCTCCGCCGTCCGAAAACCTTGGCATAATATTTACCAGGGTCCCGGAGAGCTACTCGAGACTTCGCCAATTTCTTTCGTATCCGCGACGCTTCGAAGCGGATTCCATGAACCACCTGTTGGAAATCCAGCGGAGCTGTTCCCACGGAACGCCGGGTTCTCGCCCTAGCCGAAAGTATTTATCGGCTTTCGACCCTGTTTCGATTCGATTCGATTTCATTAGATTCGCGGTCGGCGACAGCTTGCGAATGCTGCGAGCATTTCCCCGTTCTGGCTCCTGAAGCCACGCCTACTTCTGCTTTTCGCACGCCCTTTGCTCCTGCGGGCAATCCAGTGCGCTCCCAGAGCAAAGAGCATTTATTGCTAGTCAAGAACTCGTCGATCACTTTAAAGTGTACAAATATTAAACGTTTAACAGAAGACGACAATTGTCTTGATTATGTACAATGCTAATCGCACTTATTAGGTAGTTTCGTAGATGTAAACGATTCGAGCGCGCTAGCTCTTAAAATAACGCTGCTCGTTCCCATCGACGGGAATCCAGAAGTTCCAGAAACCCGAAAATACAGCCTGCAGATTCCCTGCCGGAAGAACATCACGCTCAAAGGGACTGTCAAGGAAGTCCCCGACGTAAACAGTGTAGCGGAATCTTCTGAAAACCGGAGCCGCCGCACGTGTTCGAAGTTAATGCCCGCTAACTACCCCCTCGTGTGTTAACTGCCTCGGAATTTCCTTTTTGTCAACTCTTCTGACCCGATCTTCACCGCCGCGCACACCTGTCTTCCTGTTGTACTAATTGAAGTCTCATCTTTTTATTGTGTAGTTGATAGCGCTAGCGAAGTACTCTAGTTGCGTTAAAAATTTGTTCTTCCGAATTCACATTTTCTCTTTATTCTGATGGAGATCGAGTTGACTGTGAAATTAGGAATTCACACAATGATCTAAATACAGATTACTCATTTATCCCGTATTCTGATGGAGGTACTTTCAAAATTAGAAATTTGCACAAAAATTTTCTAATTTTCTCCCTATTCTGATGGAATTGTCTATGAAAGTGGGAATTCGCACTAAGATGCGCATTCTAATAATTTTGCTTTATTCTGATGAAGTTGCCTGTGAAATTGGGAATTTGCAACAAAGATCCACAGTCTACTAATTTGTCGCCTATTCTAATTTGAATAAAGTTGTCCACCAACAGTGCGGATGAAGAATTTAGAAACGTTCGTGTCTGCTTTCGGGGGAAAGTGTACTGAAGATTTGTAGGGCTCGGAGGAAAGGTCAACGATCCCCGGAGGATTTGGGAAAATCCAGTGAACATTGGCAAAGGATCGGTTTCCCAGCGACAGTCTGTAGAGTCGAGTTTGCCCGTCGTTCCTCTGGCAACGCTCGAATCTCACCGCGGAAATCTCCAAGGTCCGTTCATTGTGTCGATACGATACTTCCTTCCCTCTTTATTCGACGATAAAACGCGGCGGAGCCGACAATGCGATTGGCGGCACGCTCGGTATAATTAAGCGCGAAGGACACGCGGGTCGGTAACTTAATTCCCACGAGCGTGCGTACGAGTGTGAGTACGAGTACGAGTACGAGTACGAGTACAAGTACGAGCGGCTTCTGGCCGTACATGTTCAACCGACTGGGTCGCTTCGCTGCTCGCCTGCGTTTCCACGCAATTTCCACGGACAATCTTCCGACGTTTTTCGCAATAGCAATTAGAAATGGCTTGCGGGTGTCGGGGATCCCACAAGAATAACCCCTTCGGTATGCTACACACTTTCCGAGGTCCGGCTACGAACAGCTGCGATGATATGCAATTTTTTTAGACGATTATTAACCTCCCAACAGCGCAGCTAATTAGAATTTCGGATGATTAATATTAGAAGGCTTTATAAGAATTATTTTCAAAGATATATTTGATAAATGAAACGGTAAATGGTTCTGATCAACATCAATTTTATAGTTTCGAATAGAGTTTGAAGTTCGAAGGTTAAACACAATTAGACCGCGGATTTGATCATTTACGACAAAAATAAGTGGGTGAAATTTAAAATATAAACGATCGGAATAATTAAAAAAAAACAATACAATAGTTCTAACTTGCTGAAATTATTAAGAAAAGAATGAAATGTGTATCTGGCTCCTGTCTCTTGCAAAATCTAGTATGTATTCAGGAAATGTACTAAATTCGTTTTTATTCAAGCAGCTGCAAGTAAAGTGTTGGGTGACTACAATAGTATGAATAAAACTAGACCCAATTTCATATGCATAGAATGAGAGAAATCATTCAGAATATAACTATCAAAGTAAGAAATGAAAGTCTTGGTTCCCGAATAATCAGATTTGTAATGATCTTGCTGTACCAAAAGGAAGCTCAGAAAATATTAGATGACGTTGCTGCGACTTGTTGGTTCGCAATTAGACTTGCTGTAGCTTTAGAAGGATCCATTGAAAAGTGTCTAGCCATGAGAATAGACTTCGGAAAATTATGGATAATCGCCGGTGGGTAATGTGTTGAAATAGCTGCGAAGGTGGCAGGGTAAAGTGCTTCTGTTCGTCAGTGAATTGGAAGACGAAGAGGATTCGCAGAGAGGGACTGGCCAGCTAACCGAGACCATAATTCCCAGGACGAAATCGGCGTCTGTGTTGTGGCTCGAATCGACTCACAGCTCGGCGTAATGATAATCCGTACGCGAGTAGAATATCCGCGAAAGTAGGCCGATCGAATTCAGTAGCGTTGGAAAATATATAAGCAAAAAAGGAGGGAGGCGAGTACGTTTAAACGACGACGGCGACGACGACGTTGACGACGGTATCGGCTACGTCGTAGCTACGTCTCCGTGTGTAATCTTTTATCCTTGGAACCTATCCCATATGCCGGCAGGTAAACAGTTTCGCAAGAGAATCACGGCAAAGCGAGACTCGGGAATTTCCTTATACTACGCGAGTTGCGGCGCGTGTTGCCGGCGACGACGCACACTCTCGATCGGCTGCGAAATTGGGTTACGGTTACCCAGCTAAACGATCGATCGATCGATCAGCTACTTCTCGATCGGATCGATCGGCCAGCCTAGCGTGGCAGGTGGCTCGCCACGCGAAATACCTAGGTTTCCGGTGACATAATTGAACCGGTCTCTCTGCACCGGCGCTCGGGAGCCTCGTCAGTGTACGAATTCGACGGTGTGGCCTCGATCAGCCCGTTTCGACCAGTAGCCGTGTCTAATTGCCCCGGTGAAATTGAAACTTCGATCCTCGTTGCGCAACCGCAAGGCCCACTCGAGATTTTTCGCGAACCGAACCCGACCGATTACTCTCTCCTTCGATCGGAGCACGATCATCGACTCTTTACTCCTGTGGTACAGAAGACAACTTCACGGAATCACGTAATTGATGACACACACACAATCTGAATAATAGAGAGCGGATCTTTATGCAAGATAAAAATGTTCCACCTGAATTCCAACAAACTGGAGTGAAACAGAAATTTATTTTCTTCCTTAATATATTCAATAGGTGGAAAAGAATATGATAGCATTTTCAAATTTTTCCATAGTAAAATGTTTTTACCGTTTGAAATTTCACCTAGAAAGTTCACCAGTGTATTTAAAAAATTCTCACAACCTTACAATTGACGGTGTTCAGGACCATTCGCTGCGTTATTTATTATACCGAGCCTGCGAACGAAAAGATTTTGGTCGTCCGACCGTTCGAATCGGCGTGTTCCTTTCCTGAGACCGTATGGTAATAGTGTTGCAGGATTTCCCATCGAGGCTTACCGGATTTCGTTGCGTCACTCGCGATCGCCGAGAGAGTCGAGTCGTTTCCATTTTGTTTATTCGTCCGCGTTCGCGGAAGATTCCCGATCTCCCGAGCCGAATCGCGGCGAGTCGATCGTAAATGTCAAAGCGATTGCGTCCACGTTGCAGTGAGAACCAGCCTTCCTCGCACGCGTCCACGATATAACACAATCTCTATGAAAACGCGGACTTCACAACTTTTCCAGAAGAACAATTCCATGCTGCTGTCTTGTTTCTAATCCACCCCGTCTTTAATCATCCACAAGCAAGCAGAGTATATTGGAGGCTTCAAAACAATCTCCAGCATTTTCTAATACAGCTGTTACTTCAGCTGGACGTTCGAACCCGTTTGCGACAAAAATGAAAATTCGAGGGAAACTTCCGAAGAGATGAAAATTCGTGTGAAACTTTTCTATTTTCCGAAGAAAAGAAGCGTCGGCAGAAGTAAGAGGAAAGAGTCGAGCCTGGCACAGCGTGCAATTCAAAGATAGGGGGAAGATCGAATAGCACAGATTCCAGCTGGAATGTCCGATGAGAATCTCTTGGAACGGATAGATAGGAAATCCGCTCGTGTGTGCAACAAAGGAGGACGCAGTTAACCGTTTCAGAAAAATCAATTTCCATTTCCCGGCGAAACAAATGATTGCCGCGTCTACGAGACAGTCGCCACCTAGGAGAGCGATGTATATTCCGATATTATTGAGATGCCCCTCAATCCCTCGATCGGACACGGCAATGGGGAAAAAACCTGGCTCCTGAAAATCGAGCTCCCTCGCAGCTGGCGTAGTCCTCGAACCCTGCGATTACCATGAATTCGTAATATCCGGCGCGAGACGTCCATCAAGTCGTCCTAGGCACGGTTGATGTCAAAGGACCGGAGAAATCAGACGTTCGCCGTGAGATTGATAGGATCTTTTATTGAACGTCCGGTTTGCTAGAAGTTCTAGACCCTCCGGGAAAACGTCATTTCCTTATCATTAAGAAATCGATGCGATGTTTCCTCTGCATTTTCTGCGTACGTATTCTTCCCTGGTTTCGCCCCGTGCTTCGAACAGCGTCGATTAAAAATGGCTATATTGATTGCTACCTAGTCGTCTTTCCATCTCTTTATACACAATAGTCTAAACTTTCTACAATGTTTAGTCGAAATAAGAATCGTTCCTAAGCAATAGGAAGCCGGTGATCAGTGACACCGTGGCATTCAACGCGTTAAAATGTATTTATAGACCGATAATGATAACAAAACTCGCACAGTTTCAGGGTGTGAGACTTTTATTCGCCTGGATGGCGGATTCAACTCTCCGCTGTCTAGTTATTGTTCCGCAAGAGAGATAAATTGCAGATCAAATTCGTACGAAACATCGAAAGACAACCGTGTCTACTCCTCCGGTATTGCATCCTGGATTCGCGCGAACCAGCCCAGTTGCCGTGAAACGCGTTCTCCTCGCTTCCGTTTTCTGGGGCCAGATATCGATAGATCGATGCGCGGGGGAGCATCATTCGCGTGATCGCGGGGATACGTACAAAACAAGGGAGACAGAGGAGAGAGAGAGAGTGAGCGAGATAGAGAGAGAAAGAGACGAAGGAAGGGATACGCGTATGGCAACACAACAGTTTAGAGTGAAGTGTTACGTCAGTGAAAGTGTTATGCCAATGTGGGCCGAGGCTAACCTGTGAGCCCTGTCTCCGCGTGTACACGCACTTACACACGCGTGGAACGCGCGCAACAAGCAACGAGCAACGAGGAGAGGAGGAGAAGAGCGCGCGAGCGGAGCGGATCGGAGCGGATCGGCGACGAACACGGTGTTCGCCGCGGTGTCGGAGACGAAATTCCGTGTCGCTTAATGTTACAGCCCGTAGCCGCGACCGCTGCCACAGATCTGTTCTCTTTCCGATCCTTTCCGATCCCCCCTAGCCCCGCTGTCATGTCGCCAGCCACCGCGCCGTCGCGTCGATCCGCGGGAAAGGATCGAGAAACTGAATCGAGAGGCGTGCATGTTCGATGACGAGGACCTGGACTGGACAACTTCTCCGCAGAACTCCGGTTCGGTCACACCTTTCACGCTTCCTGTGCTTTCGGTGCTACGTTCGCACCCGCGACCGAAACCTTTCTATTCGAAACCAGTCCTCAAAGGGATCGCACGACGTCACGTGCCGAAAATTTTGCCTCACAAGTCTCGTGGAACGCACGAGGGCAGGACATCCCCTCCTTAACGCTCCAATCAGAAACGCGTCTCGCCACCTAGTTATCTTCCCGGCTGTGTACAGTAGGCTACACTTTGTAACAACGTTGAGTCAAAATGTTTGGAGAACACTGAGCAAGGATATTTGTTTCATCTACTTTTCACACCATTCCTATGCTCCATTCGTTGTCCATGTTACTCCGTTCATGCGACCACTATTACAATCGGTAACGAGTAATGCAGCAACGGGGGAGGGGTTTTGGGATCTAGATGATGGTAGGGAGCTGGTAGACGCCACTCGGCCGCGCGTTTCAGTTCCAAACCATCTTCTCATCTCTGTACAGTACCGTATGCTGATAAAACGAAGACAGCGGTCGTTCGTCCGACGATATCTCCGCGTACCGAATACTGGTCAGCTTTTATTGTTAGGCGGGTGACATCTTCGCCGAAGAATGCGCCGTTAAGGATATGATACGTAATCGGGCCCCCAACGTGGGACGCGAGTATCTATCCACCGTGGACTGGTGTAATCGAGCGCGAGACGATCCTACGATTCAACGATCGCATACGATCCACGTTTCTTTTCTCTCTCTTCTCGTCGGTCAATCCCACGCGACGCGGGTGTCTTTGCCTATGCATTCTCCTTTTTTACGATGATCGCTTACAAACTGTTGTAATTAGAGTGTCTACAAGTTACTTATTAGTAGATTGGATCTTTGTATCTGTGGTTGTCAGGAAAAACGCTGCATGCCACAATTTCAAAAAATTCGAGTTTATGCGTAAATTGAGCTTTAGAGTAAAGGATTTACATATTTACCAGAAAAAGAGTCATGAAAACAAGCATACGGCAAATTATGCCTTACAGCATAAGGCAAAACAACATAAGTCCTCAACATTTTGAGATTACGACAATTACTCGTATCTTTCCGTTGTGATTGCTGTTTTTTCTATTTTTATTAATCTGCTTTCACTAAATTTATTTTGTGTACAATAAAACGACAAGAATTAAGTATATTTTTACTTTACCAAAAATAGCACAGTATTTCATACAAGTGATTCGACAAAGAAAGAAAGAAAAGACACAAAATCATTTTTCTCCATTTATTTGTAACGCTTTCTTGAATCTTTTGGATTCTATTACTTCATTGGCGGTATTTTGATCAATCTCCAATAAATCGATATCAGAATCAATGTTTAGTACATTTTTTGCTGTTAGTAGGTTACTATAAAACGTGATCTAACATCAGGATCAATAAGTAATTTTCTCATATATTCTCTGTATATCTCATATCTCATATATTCTCTGTATATACTATACAATTATTATATAATATTGGTTATTAAACTTTATATGGTAGTTGTAACACACTCGTCACGATACAAGACGTGAGATTGTACTGATCAGGAGCGCACAGAACGCTGGCGTCTGACATTGACGGTAATGTTTTCTTTTGGAACAACTACGGTCAGGACAACAACACAAGTCCAGTGGAATGCGTTGTCAATTATTACTATTCTTCCTATTTTATTATTCACATTAATTATACCTACAAATATGCAATATCATGCAAAGTGAAAGAAATATACACTTATACTTTGAAAAGAAAACAAGGAAACGTCACTAGAATAAGAAATTAGTGATCCAAACTTTAAACGGCAATATCTCGGAAGTGAAAATATGTGACATGCGGCGTTCTTCCTTACAACCACAGATATAGGCTTATGGTTAATTTTATTTCTTAAGAATTTTTTAATTTTCCAAATATTTTCACTGTTTCGCATTCGATCTTGAAACTTGTTTAATTAGAGGTCTCTCGCGGTGAGAATCAAACGAACACTTTGCTGTTGTGAGCACGTAGCTGTTTTTGCAACTTTCGGAAGATTTGATCGCATCTTCTACGGTCCGAAGGCAAATTTCACTTCGTTAAATTGGATCTCGTGGAACGTAAAGGAGAGATTGGACTATGTGGCCACACGTATGCATTAACGGACATGCCATAGGTTTTCGCGTGGATCTGCAACATTTTTACGAGAACAGCCGCCGCGCCGCCGCCGCCTGGTAATTGAAACGAGCGCCAGCGAATGAAACGATGGAAAAAGGTTGCAACGTTTCCAGGAACCAGTGGGGGTAACAGAGCGACAATTAAGTGGGAAGAAACTCATTTATCGAGCCTGGACCAGCGTGCATATTATACTTAACACCTCGATGCATTATTTTCTACGCCGTGTATCGGTCTGGTGCTCCGAATCAATTTTTAAACATGCTCTTCTGTTACATGTTGCGCCAACTCGTTTTGTGCATTAATCATGAAAGTGAATTGGTAAAATACAAAACTATGAAAACGTTGAAAATATATCTGAATATTTTTACACTATTTCATTAAGAGACTTGAAACGAAAAATACATTTCTAGTGAATTCATACTTCTGCAAATTAACTTGGGAAATCTTTATTTCGCACAACGCTGAAAAACGTCTTCGCTCCGACGACAGGCATCAGGAAAACAACGCTAACGGTGCAAACGGGTTAAGGGGTTAATTGACAGTTGGGTCGTAGTCGCGACTGACTGTCACCGGAGTAGCAGTCGCGAATCGGAAGCGAGCGAAAATAAAATCGGGGGAGAAGGTGTCTGGGCAGTTTTGAGAGATTGAGCGACAGCGGACAATTAAGCGGGGAGAGTCTGCTTCTGGTCTATTAAAGCGGGGATTACCGTGCCGACCGGTGACCCACTGGGACTCTTGCCTTTCGTCCGAGGGATGGATCGATACACAGCGACAGGTGAAACAGGTAGCTAAAGCGAGACCCGGGAAGAATCCTCGTGGAAATTTCGCGGGAACACGACCGGCGAACACGAATTATTCATGGCGACCAGTCACCTAAACGTGACCCGTCTGCTATTCGCGAATCTCGTTTAATTATTTTCGTCGGTCATCATCGCTGGCTGATCGTCGCACAGTGAAACGAGGAAAATATCTAGACGATGCTAATTGCCCCTGTATTTTTCCGATTTTTTTACAAAATTGTCTCGCACGAGGCGGTTTTTTTAGCACGTTGTTATTCATTCTGCAGCTGCGGCTATTAGAATTTGCGTCTATGTTTTCTGTGATGGCTAAATATAATTTAATGTCATTCATCATGACTGCATTATTTAATGATTAATCTCCGTCATGCAATACGTAATACTTTTTGTTTTTCTATTTAGTAGGTACAAATGGAATTTTAGAATTGCAAGAATTCCACTTTTTTTTACATCAACGTAGTTTTTCAATTATAAATTAATTCTTGGATTACTCTTGTTCGATAATCCACCGTAAGATGTCCGTGTCTCGTTCGTATAAATATCGGTTATTTGAGAAGACAGTTTTCACGGATTTGGAGAGCGCAAAAATACAGTTTTTGTTTGGAAAACGAATTCAGGACGGCGATCCTCTTTAAACGTTTTTCGTCAGACGCTCGGCGAATTTAAGTTGTCAGTAACTGGTAAACTGGGCTTGATAAGGGGGTCGACGTGTCTCGGAGAAAATACACTGGAAGCTGCAGGCTGCTGCGGAAAATTTCGGAAAATTCCGGCAAATAAATCTACTAAAGTAAATTCGATCGAACTCTTCCACACGGAACTGACCGAATGGTTACGAGTGTTGCTGTTTTTCGAAATTTACTCGCATTTCACAACATCCTGTCCGGAGAGAAACGTCTACGAATTAAATATCTAAAAAATCTTCACTTGAGCTGACGATACATAAATTTTCGGATTAATTCCACCTATTTTATAGGAACTGTGCGACTGATGACGGTGCAAGAGATAGCATAATCGCTCGTCCACGGAAATCCTGCGTCAGGTTCGCGAGCCTCTTCCATTCTAACCTCGGCGATCGAGCCGCAGCCCGAAACCGTTCGCGATTCCTTTTATCTGCGCGGAATTGCAAACCCGTTCGACGTTGATTTACAGCCGGGACATTACGCAAAGCTCGACGTTATCTTCGGCACCGCGCTCCCAAGGAGCGCCGCCATTTTCTCCGCGTTTTCCTAAATTAATGGCCGTCCACCTATCGGGCCAATAAAGAATTCGACGAGCTTTCCTCGGTGCTCGGATCCGACGACGCGCTCGATCGAGAAAAACAAATCGAAAAATTCAGATCATATTGCACTTCAACAATCTCTTCTGAAGATGTTACGATGCGGAATTTCGTGGACCAAAAAAAATGCTGTAAATGCAGAAGGATTCGTTCAGTGGTTACAGCTCCACCGTCGTATTTCTGCGAGGAAACGGTTTCTTAACCGTCGTGAGCAATCGTTGACCAAAAACGGTATTGCGAACGAAAGGAAAGATTCGCAGCTGGAGAAGGGAGTGGTTTCCCAGCGATGCGACGTTTTATGCAAGCTCGAAAAGAAGACCTGTACTCGAACAAGTTTATTTTTTGCGAGATTCGAACAACCGTATTCGAATAATTCATCGAATAATAGCCGGAAGAGGACCGCAATACAATTTCAAGCGTTTAGAGAGCTAGTGGGAAAGATGCACATGCCGCGATACTTATAAATTAATCCGATGAAGCTCGACGTAGAAAACGGGGTAACGGATGTGCGTAGACGTGGCACGTGTCTGCTCTCTGTCAACCCTGCTATTATAAAATGTCCGTCGAGACAGGTACCCGCCAACTGCTCTTACCACTCCCCGTGTAACCCCAGTGCAGAATTTTTAATAGACCTAACCCAGACCCTTGCGTAGAATCTTTAAGATTCTAGGAACGTGTTAATTACACTTAATAGAGTAGAAACTGTCGAGCGTCTACAGGAAACAGTATAGTAGAATAGGACGAAGGGGTTCTCCCTTTGTACTCCATGCTATTTCAATTCCAAACCATTGTTTCCGTCCTAGAATATTTACATTCTTCTCATTCTACGGAAGGCATAAATTGTAGAATTTTTTCATTGTCGCAGTTATAATGCATTTTCGTAGGAAATGAGTGAACACATCGTAAACAATGCAACAAATTTTCATCCGGAGTTCGATTGGGTTGAAGAGTTCGCGACAAATTTTGAATAAACTAAACAATAAATTAATAAATTGCGGGAACATCGAAGGATTTCGAAGAGTAGGGCACGAAAGCGTTTCCCAGCGGTTTTTAATTCCGGCCCGCCGGTTTCGGACGATCGCGTACTCGCGTGAGGATCGCGGTGAATCCTAGAACGCGTAATCCGTCCGGAGATCGTTGAAAACGAGCGATCCTTTTGCCCGGCCACGTTTCTGGTCTTTTAAAAGCCCGTGTTCCGGGGCCTGTTGAATATGCAACGATAGGTAATTCCTATCCGGCGGAAAACCCGAGCCGAAGAGAAAAGAGGCGTGCGCGGAGGACGCGAAAATAACGGAAGAGCGCGATTTCTTTGATCGACGATCCACCACGAGGGAGAGCCGCCCGTGGAATCTCAAGGTGGTCGGGATCTAGATCGAGAAACACGCACGTAGAAACGCAGACCGGCTCACGCATCCCTTGTTAGCGAGTAAGAACGAGCGAGAGTTACCGTGTGGAAGCAGGAACGAATGAGAGAGGCCCTTCAAGGGCGCGAGTAAGTCCCCATGACGGGGCCAGAGGTCCTCCGCCTTCGTCGCTCGAGGACAAGAACGCTCGGCGATCGTGACACCATGCAGACTTCCGGTTTCCCTCGGTCTTCAACCGACTTTTCCTTCTCCTTTTCCTTTTCCTCGAGATACTCATCGGCAGACAAAGGAGTTTATGCGCGGCCGGCTAAAATCTGCAGATCCGAGGAAATAATTGAAGACCCTCGCGATGCACATCGGTGGAACGGTTTCTTGTTTGTAGAATTATTTTCCCAACGTCTCGCAAGCATCTTCATCCGTGTGTACCTTCCAGTAAGTTAAACGCCAATCAGCACATTTTTTAATTAGTCAGCTGAGCAAATAATTCTAAAATAATTCCACTAGGATTTGGAGAACTGTAAGGATATAAGTAGACATTTATTTCCGATTCTAGACATTTCCAGCAAAGTATTAAGAATAAAAAATTGTCTGCATTTGTAATACGGAGCCACTTAACGGTTTCCTTTCTTTAACCATTTCACTAGGTCGATAGTAATATATTGATGCTGTCCAATTCGCTCAATTACACTGTGTCAAATTCCAGTTGCTCGTTTCCGTCGCGAATGCATAAAATCCGTACATTAAAGATTTCAGCGGACAGTATTTTTGTGCTTAGATCAAGATTAAATACCAGAAGCGATCGGAAGCGATAGGGTTCAAAGGGAGAACGCCTCGTTGAAAGCTCTCGGGTGGAACATGTTGTACAGAGAGCCTAAACGCGGGCGAGGATGGTTGCGTCGAAAAGTGGGTTGAACTCGTGCACCCGGTATTTAGGTTAATCAATTTTCTCGTCCGATCGTTGCGCGCGGAACCGAGCACCGCGATAAGGAGGCGTTCGAGCCGCTTATCGGTCAACGTCCTGCTCCGTCAATTTTCCATGATAATTTATTCCCACGGATCGACCCACATTCGTCCCCCGAAACGAAAACTTTTGACTAGGGATTGCAATACCGGCATACCGGTATGCCGAATACCGGTATTTCGTGCTATTTTGCAATTTCGTGAAACCGGTATTTGCTAAGGTAAAATACCGGTATTTTCGGTATTAGCTGTTAGGTTGGGAAGAAAGTTCTTGCGGTTTTTATTATAAAATCAAAATAACAAAAACCGTAAGAACTTTCTTTCCGACCTAATATAAATAATAAATATTTTTTTGGGCCATCTATGTACTCTTATTTGAAATACGTTCGCCGCTGACGATGTGTGTGTGTTCTTGCCGATCAAAGCACATTGCCGCGGTGACTGCTGAAGCCACTGCGCTCTTTTCGGTGTGGTACCGATGCCGCTGCGCTCTTTTTGGCGTGGTATCGATGCCGCTGTATTCTTTGCAACATTGTGGCGATGAACGACAACGTTTGAGGCATTTTTCTGCCTATAAAAATTAAGTTCGTCGTCAATTTCCACAAAAACATTTATGAAAACCAAACACAAACCTATCCAGAAGAATTCGTTGGAGATGATGTTGATGTTAATATCGAAAAAGAATTGTCTCTCGACAAGAAATTACAATTAGCTATAAATAAAAAAATTGCCACGAACAATAATACAAAAATAATACAAAAAATAGATTTATCCAAAACCGTCAGACGAGAGACCGAGTTGTTAGAAGATGAAGGACATCGTGGTAAATATTTAGAGAAAGTACCTATATCGCTCATTATTAATAGTACCACCAACCAGCGGGGATGCAGAAAGAGCATTTTCAACTGCAGGTAATTTGTACAGAATAATACGTTCAAGGCTTAATGACAGTTCAATAGATGCATTGTTTTTTACAATCACATTTCAAAAATACGAAGTCAATTAATTATTTGATGTTTTTTTTCTATTAAACTGTGTTTTTGTACCTTCATGAAAATGCCTAATACCGGTATACCGGTACAACGTTTAAAAAAATACCGGTATTGTATTTTTGGTCCGGTATTGCAATCCCTACTTTTGACACTCGAGGACGCGCATTTATTTAAAAATAATCAATTCTTCAAAGTATACATTCTACAGTGTGTGTGCTTACTGTAACATGATTGGTCTCTTTTTGTCTGTGACGTGGAGGAAATATCTTTCTGAAAGTGATTAATAGACTGGGGATCTTAATGCATCTATGGCTTATGAAAATGTTGAAAAAAGACTAGAATATAAATTTCTAGATCTACAAAGGCTGTTCGCATTAAAAATTGGATTTTATTTCATTCTACCTTCTGAAAAATTTGTCTACAATAATTGGAAAATGCATAGACATCCGCAGTATAGTGATTAAGGTGTTGTTAAAATTAGTTGAGGCTGAGATTGCTTAAATATAAAGCTTGTTTTAGTAGAAGTGGATATTTGATCGAAGGTGTAGTGGTTCGAGAACAAATCGTCTCGATGGGGACGCGTTTCAGAGAGGAATCATGGGGTCCAGTCGTTTTCAACCGGAAATCGGCCGTTACCCCGATAGGATGCCGGTTTTTGTATCGTTCGGGATCCCTCGCGCAGCCATCTGCGGCCGTCTGGGGACCTGTCAAAGCAACTGAAGCCCCGAGCAAAGGAAAAAACCAGCTTATCGAGAGAATCGTTCGACGGAGTCAAGGAAAAAATGCGACGCTGCTCCGACGCGGGAATAACTAATGAACTAATAAACCGATGCCCTAAACGCGCCGTTAAAAACGCGTCGTCTAGCTGTTGTCGAGCGCGAACGCCGCTGTCACTCGTCGGGACGCGCGTTCTCTGACAACTCGGCAGATGTGGCTCACTAAAAGCAGAGATATTTTCCCTCTTTCTCCTTATCATTCGAGCATCGTAATCAAAAAAATTGTCTGCAACAATTACAAGACGATTACAAGAATCACTAGGCTGTGGGTCTACAATATGCAAAACGAAAATGTTCCGAAACCAAATAATACGTCCGCTCTTAGTGAGTACTATTCAAGCAATTGACGAGAGCAGATTCGACTCTCCGCTCACGGCAGCCCCGCGCGACTTGACTTTCGATCTTGTTCCCGTTTCCAGGGTGTCGCGGTTAGGCTATCGATTGTTGAGATCGTTGCTCTGCCAGGAAATCCGATAACGCGATGCCCGTGCGTGGCGTAACGTCTCTCGATACCCGGATTTCGGATTAGGTTCTCCTGCGACTGGCCCCTGGAGCCCTGATTTCCGTTTTTATACCGCTTTTTACGACATCGTCTCTTTCGCTGTTATCTACCGATGCTCCTAAAATGTACACAGCGTATACAATATATTTACGAAGGATTCATGAAGTAACCAATGAAACCAGAATTTACATAAAGATCCTGTCTAAAATCGGTAATTAATTATTAAAGCGAAGATTAATGGTATTTTCATCGCACTTTTGCCGGGAGCGATTTTCTAGTCGGTGAAAGGATTTTTCCTCTGATCTTGACGTTCATGAAATCACCAATGAAAACCAGAATTTACATAAATATCCTGAACCTGTCTAAAATCCATAATTAATCATCAAAGCAATGGTATTTTCATGGAACTTTTATCAGGAGCGATTTTCTAGTCAGCGAAAGAGTTATATCTCTCGCAGTCCGCGCAACGAAAACCGTGAAAACACACGGATTAAAGCGAATGGAAATAAAAAAGATCGACGCGCGGATACGATACGGTGGATCGCCAGGTCCGATGCGCGAAAACGCCGATAATCCCCGCTAAATAGATTGCGCTTTCCGCTATCGGCATGCGATGCCAGCCACGCACTGTGTCAAGGCCCCGCTAGAATCGCGCGCGCGATGCTAATAGACTCATAGAGCGAGGTAAAGAGAGGGAGGGAGACGGAGAAAATCGCGAGAACGAACAGAGAGAGGGAGAGGAACACTACCGTTTCACTCTCTAGCCGCGGCCAACCAGGGCTGTAGCAAAACCCGCTCGCTTCAATTCGATTCCGATTCGCGAATAATTGATCAGCTTTCTTCACAAGCTGTGCTCGGGTAGCGTGGCCCTCGTGACGTTTCCCGGTGCTGTGCGGACTCGACACTTCCCGTGTCATAAATACGGAATCAATCTGGAAAAATTTGCTCAAAGCACTGGACGAACCGCGAACTTTCTTGGTTAACCGTTGGACTCGTGAAAGTCACCGTAACTCGTTCAAATGAGTTTTGAGGGATGTTTGTGTGAACAGAAATGTGAAAAAATATTTAAAACGAAAGCTAACCCTTTGCATTTGAAGATATTTTTATTCCAGAATTCTAGAATATTTTCATTACATACCTTATTCACTTTGTCCGTATAAGGACATTTCGTAATGTAAGAATTGTTTCGAATTTTTTACAGTGTAGTCATTGTTAGTGGCGCCTTAGAGGGTGCAGTCGAGTGCAAAGGGTTACGAAATTCGGGAACACATTTGTACAGACGCGACGCGAAAGCAACGAATAGGATTCTGCGACGCCGCGCGCGTGTCACGGGAGGATCGGAAGCGTGGAAAAGGGAAAGGAAAATCGAACGAAAAGCGGCCGGGTTCTCGCTTCGGCTTAGGGATATCGGTTCGTGGAAGAGTATCCTCGAGGCAAAGATAGGATCCGCGACGTATAGGAAGAAGCGGTGTAAATTGGGTCGCCGAGGAGCGTCACTGATTACACAGTTCGCGGTGGTTGCTTGTTCCTTCTCTCTCCCTCTCTCCCTCTCTCTATCCCAGCTCTCTGTTTCGTTGAAACTTCTCCGTCCCGTTCGCGCTTCACCGATTCGCGATATATCTTCGGTTCGGTGCTCGCGAGCTCGCCTAGACCCAGATGCAGGGCCGTGACCAGGCACGAACCGGCACGCAAATACTCTCCCGCCTCACTTTAGATACAGGCTATTTGATCGATCGCTTAGCCCCCGGTCCCTCGGCCACAGTCGGTTCGGCTCGGTCCGGTTCGCCATATATCGGCCCGTTCGCGAAATTTTGACGCATCGGCGCATCGATGTATCGGTGCAACGTTGCGCCACGCGACCCATCGCTCTGCACTGCTCCCTGCTGCCCCGCTTTCCGACAACTTCCGACACAAGGAATTGCGTTATCACTGTCTTTGACCCAATAGACTCGATCGACGAAATCGCGTCACACCGTCGATCGATTACGGACGTCTTACGAAAAACTGCACGAGACGATAACGATTCTGAGTATGTCGGTTCTGATGATTCATGGCAATCTTTGATTGCATTCAGACGGTTGTTCATCAATTCTTAAATTTTATTTTCAATGGTATTTTCTCTAGATCCATCAGTCCTTTTATTGCACAACTTTCGATTGAAATTCGGTGGAGGTCCCGACACACTATTGCAGGGTTAAACAATTGGTCGTTTGTATTGGGCACATCAAGAGGACAATATCTATTTTATCTAGTTCAACTTTCGATTGAAATTCAGGATTAATTGGATATTTGTGTTGGGCACATCGAGACGATCAACATCTATTTTATCTAGTTCAACTTTCGATTGAGATTCAGGATTAATTGGATATTTGTGTTGGGCACATCGAGAGGACCAACATCGTCTGTGTCGATTTGTTCTTCGGCACGTAATCTTTCCTAAGGGAAACACGTGGACGTCGACAATCTGAAATGTGTTCAAAGGCTGTCTCCGCTTCCGAAGCGAGAGACGGACGTTCGCAAGGCAGCGAACAGGGAAACTGTTGCAGTTTTCATGAGGCGACGACTCTCTCATGTGTAGCCAGGCGGCCAAACACGGCGAAGAGCGCGTGCGGCCGTTTCGCGATCGGTGTCCTCGAAACCGATTCTCCTTCTGCAGGTTGTTGCCGTTCGATCGGACACGTATATGGCCGAGACTTTCCGCGGATCGGCGGATCGCCGATCGATAGAGATGGATCACCACCGGTTCTCCGTAATCTCCTAATCGCGAGGCGCTCCAGGAATCCGCTTGAATCGCGACCGAGTTTCTCAGCGCTTCGCGACGCTTCGGCATCGTTTCACTATTACAACAGGTCATTAGATTCACGCTGATGCGGACGGCAGTAATTTTTGAGAATCCGTGGCGTATGTTTATTCTTATAACATTTATTGAGACATTCTCTTACGTGTGGCCGGTGATGGTAGAAAGTAGCCTAGTTTGGACCAGCATCTAGGTTGAATCACTATGCACTATGCACATTCGGAAAGAAGAATACCAGAGTGTCATTATTAGACTGTCGATCTTTATGCTAAATAACGTGTTTCGAGATTTTGTTACTGTTGCAGAGGACTGAGAAATAACTAATTTAATTTGAGTAATTAATCCTGAAGAATTTCCTACCCGTGTACAAAATTTTAGCTTTCTATGTCTCCTGTGTTCCGAGATTTTTTTACCGTTACAGAGAACAGAGAAAAACTAATTTAATTTTAGCAATTAATTCTGAAGGATTTCGGGAATAAAAACATATTCGTACACCCCTTTGGGCTAACAGCTACCTCTGTAATTTCAACTTTCTGTGCCGTTTGTGTTTCGAGATTTTGTTACCGTTACAGAGGGCAGAGAAATAACTAATTTAATTTGAGCAATTAATCCTGAAGGACTTCCGGGATAAAACATATTCGCGCACCCCTTTGGGCTACTGGTTGCCTGTGTACCAAATTTCAGCTTTCTATGTCTTCTGTGTTTCGAGATATTTTACCGTTACAGAGGTATTCCGTCTGTGTGCCACTGTGTGGTAGTCTGAAATAAATTTTTCAACCTATTTGGACCTGGCAAATTCCGATTTCGGACCAAGCGTCGCGACGCGACGGTGCGCATCGTCTCGACGAAACGTCTCGTGCTCGGTCAGACTCGTTGCTGCGATCGATGTCGGCGGCTAGCCGCGGAAATCAAAAAGTTATCGACCGGCCCGAAATAAACGGCGGAGGTCGACTCGTGTGCTGTTCCAGGTTCCCGCGCAATTGTCGAGTCTCGAGCGGCGTCTGATGACCTAATTCGGGCCGGAAACAGCACACCGGGCTGCGCGGATTGTTTTCTCCGAGACCGCCACAATTTGTAACACGTTGTAACGAAGATTTAAAAAATGTGTTTTGTAAAAACTTCATCGGAATCGACCGATTGTTTGAAGAAGGGTGAACAGGATTTATTGAGAGTCTCGTTGCGGCCGTTCTGCCTCGTTTCGCGAGGAGACGCGAACGGTGGAAGCCGCGAGAGAAACATGTCGAACGATTCGGTAACGTTTCGAATGGCGAACGACACGGTTTTTCGCGACACGCTTTCCGTTTCGCAGGAGGAAACGGAATCCGAGGCGATCCGGGGAACAAGGAGGGGGCACGATAACGCCGCGCAGAAGTTTGTTTCGCAAAGTTCTCTTGGTCAGGCATTCGCGGGCTGTTACTTCATCCTGCGCATTCCAACTTGCGAAACGGCCAAGTCTCGCGCCGTTGCGAACTTGGCCAGCGAGTCGATTCTGCGAACGGATGCGGCCCGGCCCGGCCGCCATTATTTCCCGCTCGATCTCGGGAAACTGTTTTCCCTCGCTGCGCACTGTTCCTGCGATTAAAAACCTGATTTGAAAAACTCGATCTTCCCATACCAATATTTAATCAGTTCTTATTGCCTTTGAAATGGTCATTGACTTCGAGAATGTTGTCAAGGACATTTTATAGGATGAAGAACACTGTTCTGAGTTTATTTAAATCTTTTGTGAAAAGAGATTTAAGTAACATGTAGGTCAATCATTTCGCTAATTGTCCAAGGTACGATTTTAGAGATTAATTAATTAAATTACCGTTCCGACCAGCTTTTCGTCGCAAGTAGAAACGGTCAGCAACGGACAGACACGGTCCCGATCAAATCGGAACATTCTTATTCGACGAGCAGTTGCGATCGATCGTTTTTTCAGAACGGAAGTTTGAATAATGAAGTCCATTGTAGTTCGTTCGAGTAATATCTGCCCTTAACATTTACCTCTTGCTACTTTTCCTTTGGCTCGCAGTTTTTCTGGCTGCTAGAATGTCGGCATTGTACACGCTCATAAAATTTGCAACGCGGGAGATCTCTTCCAATATTTCTTATCGAATCTTTTCTCTAGCGGAAACAGCATTTTAGAGGGATAGGTATATTCTTCACTTGTTCCAGTATTCATTATCGTCCTGCCATTTACTGGACAGCATTTCTTATTTACTATCGAGGGTCTTCCACAGGATGAAATAAGTGTTTCTCCTATCTCAGTATTCATTATCGTATTCTAATCTCATATTCGAAGGCTGAATTAAACACGACACTGCCTCCAGTTGCTCACAATATTCACAATATTTTCGGCGCATGGGTTCGATCAAATTTTAACTACCAAGCAATTTTGCAAATTTTTAAATAATTCTCAACGTTTTGATCCGGATGTGGATCCTTTTCAAGAGAACTTGCGTCTGTAAAATCGAACCCACGCGCCGAAAACATTAATGAAAAGTTCATTCAGTCAGATAAGAAACGACAAAAGGAATTTCTATATTTACAATATTGTGTACATTATTAAATATGTAATCCATTTCTACACATTTAATATTATTGTATGCACGTCCTTTGTTAATCTCGGGAGTCCCGCGTTCGACAAGGCGCGTTGCTGGGAGCATTCAATAGTCCCAGCGAAAAAAGGAGAATTTCAGAGGTACACAGTCGACGGAAGAATTGGACTTTGAGATCGTTGATCCTTCATTGCGACGATTCGGGGCTCGCTCAGACATGCTAACACGGTCCGAACACCGTAAATAATAACCGTTCATCCAGTCGGGCTCATGTAAATTTCACCGGGACAAAAAGTTAGCGAAATGATTCGCTCTGTTACCGAGTTTTCGAGAGCTCTGGTTCGTCGCCAAACAAAAACACGAACAACAAGAGAGAGAGAGAGAGAGAGGGGAGAATGGCACAAGGGGCCGACGATGACGAATCATCTGTAACTAATAACGTAACTTGCGCGAGACCCTTGCCGAGGGTCGCCGGCTTCAATAATGCAACGCGTTCGACGGTGGATGACATCGTTGCACGCGATCCCATCTGCGAAATTTTCGTTATCGATTTCTTTCATTAGTTCTCCATGCGTCGCGAGATAATTCACGTCTGCCGCCAGTTTCGAACAAAATTTATGGGGGGGAGATGAACTTCCCTCGGTTTAATTACTACTCTGCGAAGTTCTTCGCTGCGTTCAGCGATTAAAAACGGTGAAAACGCAAACAAATGAAAACTAGACAATGCCCACCACAATGGCCACCGCAGAACTTCTGCCGAGTCTCTCTGATCGCTCGCAAGCGGCGGAAATCATACATGCATTTCAAACTAAGCCTGCCAAGCAGTAAAAGTAGCTGAATTTCATGCTTTCATGACAGAAATAAGTAGGTGCAATTTCAAACAGTAAAGTCATTAGAAGGATTCAAAAGTACTACTATATTATTTCCAACGTATTGAGATCCGCTGTCTAGTAATCATTTTCAGTGGAAACAATCAAGAGGCTAAATAAACTCATCGAGTCCATCGGGTGGCAAGTGGCCTGGGCGAGACGCAAAAGGGGGAAATTTCGCGGAAACGCGAGGTCCACCGTTTCCCTGTCCTACCTCACTGGAGACTACCCTCCAAATTCTGTAGCGTCGCGCCGTATCGTCGGCATCGAACAAGCGTGTGCAGGAGAACTGCGAAACGAGCTTTCGAACAGGTTCCCAGTCCCCCTGCCCCCTTCCGCCCCTTACAGCCTCTTCCAGGGAGACGCAAACCGGCCACGTGTGTATTTAAAGACACAACGTAGCAAAACGTTCCGCGCATCCGGTCCCGGCACCGACTCGTCCATTCCACAGTGCTCTGGAAACCCGCTTTTTCTGGACAAAAGTCAATTCTCCAAGTACAATATTCTGTACAATTCACTACAAAGCAACACTTAAACATTCAAAGTAAAATGTTTTTGAATAATCTGTCCTCCACTGTGCTGATTAAATTACGAAAAAATTCCAAGAACTTGAAATTGTTGATTTTATTTGCTTCTCTCGATCGTGTCTTGTAGCACCTGAAGGGAACGTTTGAATTTTTACCGACTTTCGGAAAGGTATGTGCCATTTTGAGTTACACAGTTTGTTGAATATGTAAAAATGTCTTAACGACGAAAATATCCCTGAAAACCCGAAGGTGGGTTTCAGTGCGCACCAAAAATGATACACGTGGCAGGGTGAAGATGTTAAAAATAAAAAAGGCACCCGAGGCAGTCCAGCGTGTATATCGGACAAAGTAGCATGGCTAAAATTTGATTTACAAAGTTGCTAGATTCTATATTGGGCGATCGTAGCTATTAGGATGATATTTTTAACATATTCTCCACATGCACATTTTTAATTGAACCATACGACTGTGATTCTTTTTATAATTAACAACAATTAGTTCACTACATGAGGCAGGACAGAAATTTGAATAAAATTAAAAAATAAATGTTGTAGATCCTTATCACATATTGCACATAATAATCTGAACTCGTGTAACAAACTCTAGAAATATTTTCCAGGGTTAGTACAACGCGCAGACGTTCCTGCAAATTTCTGTTTTACCTGTTATTCGGACAGGAGCTTCAGGAGTGATCCAAAATTTCGAAATGACGAGATGTAAACGTCGCGACAACGCGCCGACACATGAGGCACACAGAGCAGTTGTTGTGGGGGTGGGGGGGCGGTCCCGATAATCGATAAACTCGCTCCAGACGACCTTCGAGGATCAACGTCGGTCGGGGGTGAGTGTCACCCCGAAAAAACCAAGCACGATAAAGCATGAGAAGTGTCGCGGCGATCTTCTTTTCCCAGGTCCCTTTCGCCACGATTCGTACGGATTTCGTTCGAAAAGATCTGGTGTTTGCGCGAGCAAACGGATCTCGCAATTACCGTATCGGCGAGTAAGCGAGCTAAGCGAGCCGAGCGAGCGAGCGCTCCGGCAAATTGCTCGGGAAAAATACCGAGAAAGTGGCCATTATCGACAGAATCTTGATCGCTGATTATGGTGGCGAAAGTACACAGGCCACGCATCCACGTTTCTTTCGACGCGGGGAAGTAGGTCACGAATTTTTTCTACGCCATTACCTCAACAGACCGACCCGCCCTGCCCTACCTCACAACGCAACCCCCTTTTCCCGCCCTTCCGCTCATCGATCACGTCTACCACCACCATCGACAGTCAAAATACTCCTCGCGGTGCGATCTATATGCTAAAATTACACTCGCCAAGCTGAATCTCTCTCCTCGCGACGGAACCGCGGTCTTGGACGCTTCGTTCGGCCCGCGCTACGCTCACGAAACTACCCCATTTATGAAGAAATTGGTTGGGTGAAATATAAAACGGGAAAAGATTTAAAGCATTGAAGAATGCTGTAGTGTTGTTTCTAATGCAACAAAGTCGTTAAAGGATCGAGTCAATTTTTATATTATTCCTGCTTTCCAAAATCAATGCAAAACATTTTTATTTTGCATAAAGATCCGCAGCCTAGTTATTACTTAATCTTATTCTGAGTCGCAAAATCATTGGACATTTTGCAAAGATCTGAAAAATTTAAGAATTTCGCAATGCTGTTTTTAACGCGACGATATCATTGAGGGGTGAAATCAATTTTTGTATAAACCAAACGGTGTTTTATTTTGTAGCGAGCACATCGTACGTAGATGGTCAATGTATCCGGCGAAGGGTGAACAGAACGTTCTCTGTGATTCACAGCGCCGCTCTCCGAGGGAATTGTTTCTAGAAATAATGTTGCACTCCCATGAACTGTGCTAATTACAGAGGAATCGGTTGCGTCACCGATCGACCGATTCGTCGCGCGACGGCCGTGATCATTCGGATCGCGAGTCGTCAAGGTGTACCAGCGCCGCGTATTTGTCCGTCTAATAGGATCGTAACTGGCACGATGTCGACGCTGATCGCAACAAAATTTGCAAAGAAATCTGCTACAAAGTTGCTTAAGAACAACTACCTACTAACAAACTTTTATACATCTCTGAATGAACTCGATGATCTAGCTATCCGTAGCTTCCAATGTGTAATCTTGCTTTTTCCATAACATAGGACATTTCCAAAAATATGTACTAATGACAAAATAGTTAAAAATCTCGTTCTTTTTCCTGGCAATTTCCAGCAACAATTTCTTAAAAATTTCTTAACGCGTTTTCTAGTAAATCGTTTGTTCTTCAATCTTTATTTTGCGCTTAAAGATCCAGTTACCACGATTGCGGAACAACCGCGACACCATCCCCCTTCATCCCCGAGAAGCGTATCCTCCCCCGACATTGTCGGCCCCGTTTCACCGCCCCGGTTGCAAATCGTCCGGTTGACTTCTAGCGATGCGTCATAATCGATTACACGGACCTAAATAGATTTTTTGAGGGTGGATTCGGCCGTCCGATGGCGGAGGGTGCTCGCCCCCGGGGGCGAGGGTTGACTCGGTTAAAATTCCGAGGGGCGTGTACACCTTTTTTTTTGCCCCCGGCACGCATCGTTTTCCGATCAATCGATAGCACCGTTGTTCGAGTTTTCTCGGTCGACCGGAATTTTTTCGAGCTACCCCGGGGGCTGGAGGTTGGAAACTCGACGCGACGCGTTATCGCGAGCGAGACGGGGGCGTCGCGAAAAAAACAGTCCGCAATCGGCTGGGTTTTTGAACCCGGCGCGTGTCGTCGCGACGTCGAGGGGAGGTTGTCGCGGGGGTGGCGATCGATCGCGGTCGCCAGACGACCTTCATCGATCCGAAAATCACCCCCTGTCCAGAGCGGTTTTTCTGTGTTTTTTCCCATCCCCCGCGCGCCACGCGATCCCGGCGAAATCGAGATTACACGTTATCAAGGTAACGAGGGGGGAGCCAATCATCCGCGACCGAATTATGTCTGTCGAGCCCGGGGGTGGGAAAATCGTTGGTAGACGTCCGCCCCACGGTGGCCCGGATATCGAGGAATTTTAGAACATTTTGGTAGAACCTTTATCAGAGATTTTTAGCCATTTGTTCTGGAAACTATTTCTGCTCCATAATTCGGTCATTCCGTCTGATCTGGAAGAAGTATTTCCATTACGTATGACGATTCTCGTTTTGTTCATACGAAGTCGAGCGAAAGTCGAAATAATTGAATCAACGTTTTTGATAGCCTGCAGATTTGATGCACTTATGACCATACTAGATCAGTCAAATACCGAACTGTGAAGACACGAGAAAAATTTAAGAGCACTATTTTAGTTTGGTTTCTGCTCCTCGCAATTGACTTTTCCGTTTTGCACAAACATTCGCAGTCTATGATAATAGAAATGTAATAATTTCTATAATAATAGACACGGCCTTCGAAATACTGTAGTACCTCCAGACCGCTCTGAAATATCCACACATCCGAGAATGCTCTTTTAAATTCATTAATTTCTATTTCCGATGTCCGTGGATGCCGAAGAAGCTCGAGGAGTGGAATAATTTCTCAGTAATAATCGGAAACGTCCGTAAATTCTTGGATCCGGAGCACCGTGCATGGACGGTCTCGCGATAAGAACGGTGGGAAAATGGTTCGGACGGGTTTGGACGGGTTCGGAGCGGGAGGAGACGGGTTTATCGGCGCTCGGAGGGCAGAACGAGGACACGTACGGGGTAATAGATCTCCAGAGGACACTTCGCCCGGTGGTTCTCCCCGCCTCTCGAGGAGAACCGGCTGGCCGGCGGCTCTCGATTAGCCCGGTTTCGATTCCTCGGCTAATATCGATGGATTCGGCCGGGACAAGGACGCCGTAGATCGATCCTGCGACGCGACGGGAGGCTATCCTGCGTGCACGCCCAGAAGCTGCTCTGCTCGACATCCGAAGGACGTTTTGCTTTCCGTCCCCGGACGTCGCGGATTTACGTCGGACCTTTATCATTTTATCAAATTCGCCAGCTGTCGCGTCGGCTTCCGTAGAAAATTGGTCGTTCCACGTGAAAATTGATACACGGTCTTTCTTTTGTTCTTGTATGGATCTAGGCTCTGGATCCTTCAGTTTCAGATTTCTCAACCGAAGGTTTCACAGGAAATATTTCTTGAACTCTTCCGTACAAAATTAATTCGTACAAATAGACGAAAAATTGTATAACCAACATATAACCACGTAAATGCTTGTACAAAGAAAGCTAATCAAGATTTCTTGTATAGGATGCGGCGGAATTCACATTGAACCCAATCATCATCGCAATTGCAAATTCAATCGGGAAGAAAGAAACGCAATTCCGTTCTTTTGTCAACGAGTTGATTTCGGATGCTTACATCATTGTAATAAAAACCTCAGAGTTAGAATTTATTGCTGGCGTCGTTGCCGGCGGCCTTTGACCCCGAGCGTGACGCTAAGGGGGTGAGAGTTGGGGACACGACTGTAGCCTCTCGCGACGCTAGACGTCCACGATTCCGTATCGTCTTAATAATCGTCTGCGACTCGTCTAGCAGGGGTTCGAGAAGACAAGGGTGGTTAAGGAAGGGTAGGGTAACTGTGTCTTATTTCAGCCCTTACTAGTCAGTTTTCTTGAGACCAAATTGCTTGGAAATAAAAAACATCCACAAGGAGGCTCTCTCTCTCTCTCTCTCTCTCTCTCTCAATTTGTAGCTTGGTGTCTCAAAAAGAAAAACATTTAAAAAATGGCGAACAATTAGCCTACGCAACAGCAGAAGTTAGACAACAAGACAACGATTTCTTACGCAGAGGGGGTGATTTGGAAAGAGTAAAAAACAGGGTGGACGGAGAAAGAGGCTAAAAGAGAAGACGTCCACCATTTCGTATCGTCCTAATAATCGTCTGCGACTCGTCGAGCAGGGGTTGAAGGGAGGGGGGTTAGTTGTTGCAGGGTTAAGGAAAGAGTACGCAACGGCAGACGCCCGGCAACAGGGTGGATAGAGAAAGAAAGAGAGAGAGAGAGAGAGAGAGGGAGAGAGTCGCGGGGGTTGCTGGCTGGTGGAGGCCGCGACCGTGACCTTGACGCAGGAGGGGAGGGGGCGGTTTATCGAACGTCAAGACTTTCACTAGCGTTCTCCCCACCCCCACACCCCTCATGTTCCCACTCTATGGTTCTCGCCGCCCTCTCTTTTGCTCCCCGTCTTCGGCCGTTTTCCCCGGCGTGGCCCATTCACGCAACTTTCTCCGTCGCTTTCACCAACCGCCACCCCCCGTAGACGACGAGCAGCCTGGTGTAGGCGAAGTCTAGACAGTTTCCTCGCAGCCGTTCCCTTCTTCCACCCCTAAACCAGCGGCGGAACCGGCGCGGCGGCCTCCTCTCCGCGTCCTTTTGTTATCGAATGACCGTCACGATATCGTCGACCCCGCCACAGTCTCGTGCGCCGATGTGCTCGTCGGGGGCAAACACCTTCACCGAAGCCGGAAAATATTCCACGTCGCCCTCCCAGGACTATTCGATAACCTCCCATCCCACGAGGAATGCCCGCGGTTGATCCGCGTTGTCCTTCAACGGACGATCTCGGCAGCGTTTTCGAAATCCTGACGATTTTCCGGTTCAAACGGCTCCGAACACGACGCAGCTTCGATCCTGTTTACTCATTTAACCCCTTTGACGAAGATTCTGAACAAATTCTGCTAAAGATGTGTATTAATAATTTCCTTTAAACCGAAATAAAATTCTATTTTGGTTTTGTTAATCTAAAGCTATCGGAGAACATATAGGAGAATTTATATCAATTGTCTCCTTTTTTAGGAAATTACGATCTTCAAAAAAGTTCTAATCACTGAAACCGTACAATAAATCGTAGGCCGAGGGGTTAATTCACCGGTTCAGTGGGACCTCAATTATCCGAGCGGTGCCAGCCTAGACTCGGTGTAAAATTGAATTCTTACAGGTTTATACAATAAATCGTGTCACCGAACCGTGGATTAAACGAGTTAATATGATCGAAAGTGTATCGCGTTCGGGCTCCTTTTAATCAGAAGAATGTCACAAATACGTCGGTAAACGTGTCGTAAAGAAATAATGAATAGCAACAATGCTTTGTCATCGGATTAATATTGTCTCACTGATCTATCCACTCTTGTATCACCGTATACTACTCCTCAGCGATCGAGCTTTCGGTAAAATCTCCACGAATCTCGTACTGCTGTCGCGAGACTATCATTGGTCCATTTAAATTCTTCCTATTGCGTAGACCGTCACCTTGGAGGCACGTTCGGCTCTCAATTTCGCTCGGAACGAAAGTGCGGCTCAGCCGTGGGTGAAGTATCCTAACCCAGAGTTCCCGGGGATGATACGGGGGATGTTCGTGGGGAGGAATCGCGAGCAGATTCCAGGGGAGATGACCTCGTCGAAGGTTGAAAGAGAGCTTCGAGCAGCCGCCGCCGCGGCCGGTCCAGACAACGTAACGTTATTCCGGAGGATTTTGCAGTTTCTCCGGGAGAGTCCTCGAGGAAGAGGGGATGCGGGAGGAGGAAGATGGGATAACGCGGAGAGGAAACCGTCTAGACTTCGCAGCCCTTCTCGCGCGCGCCATTACGGGGGGAGGATCAGGAAACCGGTTCGACGCACGCGTTCTCCGCGTCCCTGGAACGTCTTCGCGCATTAACGGGAGGAAAAATGCCGCGTAATCGCCGGCGCGAATCGTAACGGCCCTCCTCGTTCAGGATTGATCGATCTCCTTCAGGATTTCCGTTTTGCTCCTCCGAGTCTCGATCCTCGCACTTTTTTATCCCGGCTCTCTCGTTCATGCCGGCTACGGACCGGTCCCGACGCGGAGCAGCGTTCCGCTGCGTCTAATACGATATCTTCCGCGCGGATCGGTAACGAACCAGTTCTCTCGATTTACAAAATAGAAGCTCGGACGACCACAGTCGTGAGATTTCCGCTCGGAAAGCCCGTATCCGCTCGGGAGTCTACGATTTTCGACTGGAGGCACACGTGTATTCGCGAATTTAAGTATCCGTGTTCTTCACCCTCCGCGGCAGTGCCAGATTATGACCTCTGGGGGCCCTAAGCGCATAAAAGATTGTGAGACCCCCTCAATTTTCAATAATTCATTTGACTGGAAAGTGTTTTTAACAAAAGCTAGAGTTTCGCTCGTTCTCTACTGACTTTCACCTCTCCACGCGCATACACATGCACACGAACGCTTTGATGTTTGTGATCTACCTGGAAAAAATGAAAATTTATTAATTCCCCTGAAAATTGTTACTCGTCAATACGATTAAAATGAGTATAGCTGGAATTTAACACGTTGTGGACCACAATGCGTGGTTCTACTGTTGTTTCTACTCCCGAGGCGTGTTCGCCCGCTTCTCGCGCTTCAGGGATTGTGCATTATTGTGCAACGAGCCGGCGATACGACGCGTTGCACCTGTGCACGCGTAGATGCCCCGTTGACGGTTTAATGTGCCGGTGAACAAGGCCGAGGGACCACGCAACCAGCTACACAGACCAGACAACCCTCTCTGCTCGTCTCCTCAGCCGTCTCTCAGACTAAACTCAATAGATACGACACTAACTAATCCTCGACAATCCTCTATTGCCTACCCCCATTGACGGGGCTGCTTCTTCAACTACCTTCCCACGCAGCCGAACTTGTAGCGACAATAAAAGAATCGTCTGTGAATTTCTGAACGGATTAAAGCACCCAGTGACAATTGGTAACAGCAAATTTGTTTAAAGACAAGATTTTGCGCTTTGTTACGATTAGACTGCGGAACTTTATGCAGAATAAAATTGGTTCGAAACAAACGAGGACCAAAATTACGATTGATTTATACGATGTTAAAGCAAATTTCGAAATAAAAAAACAGACCAGATCCTCTAAAATTATTATAAAAGCGACTTCCATCGATTCGGAACCGCAAAATTCCGATCCGGGGGCCAGTTTGTGCCGAGAGCCACCTCGTCCGAGCTTGTCCGTGTGCATGTGTTGTTCAGGTGTTCCGCGAGCACACAGGTAGACAAGTTAGGCGTGTTCGCGAGCCCGCGACTGATACCCATCGTTCCGGGAGCCGACGTGGACCGTGAAACGGCGGAAGTCTGCGGAGAATCGCGTCGGACGCGTAGGTATGTTAAAAGCAGGTTACCATACGCGCCCAGCCAAGCCGAGCCGAGCGGAGCGGAGCCCAGGATTCTCGTTGCAGTTTTGCAGGCCTAGCTGCAACCTGTAACCGGAATGTTTTCGTCTCTCTCTCTCTCTTTCTCTTTCTTTACCCAGAGCCCCGCCGGGCAAGGGATCAGGATCCTGTGAGAATTCTTTTTCCCGTCGAAAAGGCTTATCGATGTATCGCCGCGCGCGGCGAGAACGCGTTCGCCGATTCGCCGCGTTGCGTTCCGAGCGACAAAATACGAGGCCAGAACGTCGGCTTCCGTTAACGAATGTCGTCGTTGCTATTACAGTACGTACAGCCACGCAATCGCTATTATGCGTCGAGTTTCTTTGTCCATCAGAGAACGCTGTCGACTCCATTTTGAGACGATCGGTACGCGTCGTTTTGCGCGACGAAGAAAATCCCACAGCCTGCGGTGCGCAATCTGTCCTTTGTTTATTGAAATTAGAACAGCGGACACTTTCTACGGGGGGTCCCAAAATTCCTTCAACAGCCGGAAATGGGAGGTTCCCGAGATTATTTGAAGCAACATTTTCCTTTACAAAAATGTTATGTGCGCTATCTCAATGTCATGCGCGACCTAGACGCGCGTTGGCACAGTCGGCCAATAGACAGTTGGCGTGCCGGGCCGACTTTTACAACTCGCGTCTAGGTCGCGCACTGATTGGTCCGTGTTTTTCGTTAATAACTCCTAAACAAAGCCGCGGATAACATTTTTGCACAGCAAAATGTTGCTTCAAATGATCTCAGGAACCTCCCATTTCCGGCTGTTAAAGGAATTTTGGGACACCCTGTATAGTTGACGTTTACATAGCAATTTTTCCGATATGTTTATCTGGTCCATCGTCTATTGCAATTCGACTACTGCAATAACGATAACAGGATTATCACGATCTATGTGTACCACATATTGATGTAGAGTGCTCCAGGGTGCGATATTCGTGTTCCGTTGGAAAACGCGCTTCATTGGAGACTGAAGGTAAAATTCGAAGCAGAGCTAGATTTAAAAACAATTCAGGGATCAGATGTAGAGAGGCTGCGGATCCGCCTGATGAACAGTCAGAACAGAAATCCTCTGAACGAGTCGGAGAGGCGATTGACGTTATCGTCGGCCGAGATTCCGTGTAATTTTGCGGCCCTTTCGTCACTCAGCCGCTTCCTCGCGGTAAATTCCAGCGGTTATCGGAACGCGTTAAGACGAACGCTGGCTCGTTACCGCGGGAAGAACGTAGATTACCGAGTGCGTCATACCGGCCAGTTGTTTTATTTGTCTCCTCTCCCTTTCCTCTATTTCTCGCGGAGAAATCTGAAGAGAGAGCTCCACGATAGCGGAAGCTGAGCGACGCTTTCGCAGCTCTTTCCGCTCTGCTCGCGCCATTTCGATAGACGATTTCGACGGAAATCCGCGATCTTGCTGTGGCGTGGCAACGAGCCAACTTTAAATCATCCTTTGATCCAAGTGAATCGAACTTTCAAATACAAATTATAACATATAAAATTGTGTCAATTTGCGTACATTGTCAACGAAAAATTACGTTTCTTTACCAGCCTAATAAACAGACGGCGGAATTAATGCACTTAAACCAAAAAATGAATAAGTGCAACTTGGAACAGTGGACTGATTAAAAGAATTTAAGAATATCAATTTATTAAAATATTATTGTCGGCACGAATTATTCTACTTTCCACAGACAAACAATGTTTATTTTCCATAGAAATCCACGGTCCACTAATGAACGTCTGAAACTCGGAAGCTGCGTACAGTGTCGCCAGGTCGAGAAAATCGAGGGGAATACAGGTACCCCCTCTCTGATGGCCAGACTCGTAACGTAACGTACGGTCTTAGTGGGGGACGTTGGTGGAGTGTGCGCGCGGTGCTGGAATGGGATAGTGGAAGGGGAAAAGGAGGGGAGTAAATGAAGCCACTTTCTACCTCATCTGGCGACACTGGCTGTGTATCGAATTTCGCGACTGCCTGTAGCCGCGTTGAAGAACGGGATTCAATCGCGAGGGGGATGTTCGGGAAGCTAAAGGTTTAGGGCTGAGGGAGCCACATTCGCGTTCTATCGCGAAAACTTCAGCGATTAGGCTGCTCCGAAACAAAAGAAAATCGCCGCGGATATCGGACTCCTTGGCTAGTAAGTAAGGCTAAGGTTGCGTACGATTAGATTGCGGACGAAAGTGAGGAGGAAGAAGGAGCTCTCTGCCTCGTTTTGCCTCGCTTCGCCTCACTCTGCCAAGATAACTCGTCTTACCAACGCGGCGCTCGTTTTGCGGCGGGCCGTTCTATTTAAATATTCGAGCAACGATAATACGCCGTCAATTAGATAACCGCCGGTGCTTCCAAGTATATTCCTTCGGCACTGAGTCATTCGGAACAACCGGGATTAAAGTCATTTCCGTTGCCGGCACCATTCGGACTCGACACGCTTTCCGTGACGCGAATCGATGACACGCGCGTCCACGCAAATTGGAATTTCGCCACTCCGTTTCTCCGCGGCGAATCCGAATCCTTCCTCTCGCGACTTGCCGACTAATATTGTTCGGTTTCCTTTCCTCGACCCTCTAAGTCCAGTCACACTCGTCCGGGGACATGGCAATTTTTATGTGTACTCGCTGACCGGTTTTAATCTCTAAATGCAAATTATTCGTACACCGAGTTGTGTAAAACTGTATCAATTTGTACCGAAAGTTCGTTTCGTTTTCAATGAACGCATTCTGTTCGGGCTGGTCTCGCGAAAAGGCAAATGTGTAAATAAAAAGGAAGACATAGAACATTAATAAACTTGTACTCGTGTTATTTAGCAAAGTTAGATGTGCACTGGGACAACCTAATGGTTCAGATAAGAGACATGCGTTTTTAAAATGGAATTGCGTATATTAATGCACAAAAATCAGACAGCAAAACAAGTAGAATAAAAATTGGTAGGATTGATTGAAAGAGAAACCACATGTTCATTTAACTTTGGTTCCTTTCGGTTTTTATTTTCCATTAAAGCTTCAGCGTATGATTTCGCTGATTTTTTTATCGACCAGACAAACTGCTCGCAGACAATTGGCTTTCTCTCTTTCTCTGGAGGAGCGCTGCGCCCTTATTTGCGAGGGAAGCGTTCCGAAAAGGGCGGCAGAGTTTTCCGTGAACTCGGAACGGGTTGTTGGGACTGTTTACCGAAAAGAGACGAGATCGAAGGCGGCGTGCTTGCTCTTGTTTACGCAATTAGGCGTAATCGAGCCGAATTTCGACGAAATGTCTGAAGGGGTGTGCCCACGGCACGGCGCGGCGCGGCGGCAGGGGTATGGCAGGCAGTCAGGCAGGCAGGCTGGGGCGGAACAGTGCTGCTTTGTGGTTTCGTGGATGACCTTGACCGTGGTGGATCGATCAGCCGACGAAACCCGGCAGTCGCCATGACTACCAAGGGTCCTCCACCCCATTACTCTGTCGCGAGAATTCCAGGCGAATTCCACCCCTTCACCTCGCCCCCCTTTTTTCACTCTCACTAACCTTGTGGATAGCGTCTTCGGGCTTCGATATCTCGCTCGAGATTCGCGAGAGCCCGCTGACCTACGGAGATAGCTGCAATCCCTTCGAAAAGTCAGTTCGCTGATTTCCATTCTCCCTTGCAAACCACCCTCGTGTATAAGCATCGTTCTTTCTCCTCGAAAATGCTCCGAATTTCTGGATAAATTACCGTTGTGTTAACTTAATACATCATATGTACTACGCTTAAATGTGTAGTAACAGATTAGATGATTAACATGTTACTGAATAAATCCATGAATCTTAATTTTATCTTTGAATTTTAATTAAATCCTTATCGAATTGTGCAATCGTGTAGCATGCGCATTAGCCGGACTATTTCTTTGTGAAATTTATTCAGAGAATAAAGAATTCAGACATCGGAGGCCTGGAGAATCTAAAATGCTCTGTGACACACGTACCAACGTATAAAGGTCGTCGCACACTAGAACGCCCCGCCGCCTGACCGCCTCCGCTGTTTTGACTTTATTCTATGTAGTTCATAGTTGTATGTTTTACATCAAGCATGGGCAAATTTTTGCTCGATCGGAGGCATTTTCAAGAGATACGGCACTACGGCTGCCACGGGGAGCGAGATGCGCGGCCGGGCAAAAAATTTGCCCATGCGTAATGTAAAACATAGAACTATGAACTACATAGAAGAAACCCAAAACAGCAGAGACGATCAGGCGGCGGGGCGTTCTAGTGTGCGACGACCTTAATAGTACTCCGAAGCGTTTACTGTTTTATGCAAGACTAGCACATATTGTATTTCTAGAACTTCATGACTAGTAGATGCAAACACGGCTAGCCTTACGATCGTTGATTTGTACATCGTGTTTAACGATCGCCCAATGCCCGAGGTGGTAATTAACAAATTATCCCGTGGGTCTCGCGGCTCTGATCGATCTTCGCCGGCGTCGAAATGTCCGGCGCCGACCTCGATCGATCGATCGGGACAGCGTATCGAAACCCTCGGTCGTCGACACCGGTGATTACACCTGAAATTTCCGAATTCGTGAAACATTTAAAGGGACGATTTTTCGCGGTGTTTCCCCCAAGACTGATGGAACACGAGGGGGGTGAGAACAACGACGAGCCGAGGGGAGCAGGGAAAAGGAACACGCGCGCGGAAACGCACCGGCTGCGAGCAATGCTGCATCGCCGACGATTTCTTGCCTAACCTACCTTAACCACGACTAGGGCGGCGACATCGACGAGAAAATAAGAGGGTACCGAGCCCCAGCCCTCGAATAAATCATTGATTGGCGTTTAATTGCCGGCGTGGGGCTCCGTCGCCGTCCATGCTCTCCCAGTTTCAGCGCGCCGTGCTGCACCGGTCTTCTGCAATTTACGGAATACATATACAACTTATACGAGTCTACAATTCACATTTTTTCAAATTTAACAAAACGAATTTTTCTTTTCAAAAATGATCAGCTGCAATAGAAGAAAGATTGATTGGAAAGGAATTTCTACGTTGCTCCTATTTCTCGCAACAGAATCTTCTAAAGTAGAAAGAAGAGATTAATAATTCCTTGTTCCAACCAAGTTTGAGTTTGTCTTAGAATAATTTCAATCTCTAAAAAGAAATATGTGCCGGTATCCCCGAACAGTTCAAACTCGAAGATTGTAATATTATTTCGCAATCGAACCGTTTCATGCCATTAGGCTTCTAAATTGGGACATTTCGTATGCGACAGTTTAATAGAAAGAGATCCCGGAGGGAAGGATTCCCGTGTCCCAGAGCAGTATGTCGGTAGAGTCCTGCGGGATCCTGGGGGCCTGTATCGGGAGGAGACGTTCGTCTCTGTGTCTCGTCCGAGGAGCAAACAAACTGAAGCCGCAGGGGGAAGAGACACGTAACGGGGGAGTGAAAGTGGGAGAGAAAGTGAGGGGAAGTTTCGAATGGGGCGCGGAGAGTGAAAGGGTGGTCGAGGAGGGATGGATCGAGTTAGAGAGACGAAGAGGAAAGAGGCAAGCAAAGTAGAGGAGGGAAAGGGAGGGAAAGAGAAGAGGGTCGTGGCAAAGGGTGGGACGCCGGGAGAGAGGATCGCTCGAAGGGTTGTATAGGTAGGTTCAAGGACGACCACGCCCTGTCTGCCGTATACCACCCTCTGGTGAACCCTGCCTCTCCCTTCCTCTCCACCCTGTGGACGTTACGCAGCTCGCAAATCGCCTGGAAACAACCCCTAAATTTCAGGGACGCGTCCTCCGGCCGGCAAAGGACCTCCTCGTTTGTTCGCTAATTCATGCGTAAAAGTTGATCCCAGAACGGATCGCCACCGATGTGCCTACCTGCATTTTGCCGGCCGGGTCCCTTCGATACTCTCGCCTGTCCCACCGACCGTTCCCTCTCTCGCCATTTTCTCTTTTCTTCTCTTTTTTCGCACCGAAACGTTGCGAAACCGTCCGCAATTCCGGCGACAAGCGCGCTCTTCATGCGGCGCTTATCCACATCTCTGTTTTCCCAACTTTTCGATTTTTTCAAGAAAATGAAGTCAAATGATCTGAGGAATCACTTTCAAGGAACTGCAACCTGTTTGGGACACTCCACATAATAAACGAAATTATTGGATTGTGTAATCGGGGGTAATCTGTTCATGATTCCGTATATCTTTGAGAATTGATTTCGTTCATAATACACTTGCTTGAATCGTACTTGGGATTAGCACTTGTACTTTTTATTAACTACCTCGTTTCCTCGAGGAAAGCGTTCGATCGTCGATCGCGGCTCGTTCTGCAGGATCGGCAATCGCGAAACGCGCGTATTATTTTTCGCGACGGTGGTCCCGATCGATCCGACCGACAACCTGGTGCAATCGGTGGCCTGAATTCGTCGGCCGCGGCTTGGTTTACGTAATCTGGGCCGTGTAATGGAATATAAATGGACCGGAGCTTCGCCGAGTCGGGTTTCCGCGAGGATCGTGTACGCGGTTCGCGCAAAATCGACATCGTCGAGATCGGAGAAAAGGAAACGGACCAAGGAGAAGGAGAGACAGGGAATCGTTGAAACTATACTCGAAGAGAACGCGTGGATCTCGTCCCGCGCTTCCTGCTCATTCGTTGACACGCGTTATCGAGCTCGATAAATTGCTCGCAATCGTTTCTCTCGGTATGGGCGGGATCGGCGTGTCACGGTTTTCCCTAACGAATTGGGTCGCCATACTTTCTCCCCCGGCGATGTCTCTCTCGATTCTTCTTCGTCCCGATGTCCCGCGATTGATCGATATCGACGCGAGGCAACCAGATACCGAAACGGTAACAACTGGCCACGAGATTAACTCTATTGTTCATAACCGAAAAATTTCAATTTCAATGCCCATTATTTGATCTGAAAGGATTTAAATTATTCGTGTCCTGACAGGTTCGAGGATTTTTCTTTAATCTTAATGGCGCGTTCAATCACCATTTCAGACAATATGAGACATTAAAAATATGCACTAGCGTTTGACATTTAAACGAGCATGTGTTTATTGAATATTTAATATTTTTAATGATCGTAAATTGTTCCGTATTCGCCGTATGACAAGATGGCGTTCACTCAGGCGTCCGGTCACACAAATCGCATGATTTCCCGCGACGAATAGGAACAGGATGGAGCCAAGTGACTCGATTCTTCGAAAGACGATCGTCATTGGCGGATACTGTTCCGCTCTGCTCGGACCTGGCGTTTCTTGACTGGCAGCTCGAGTGCATCAACGAGGGCTGACCCTGCGACCTCAGATAGGTAGCGCCGCCATAATCGGTTGCGAGCGCTGTAGTCACGGGGAACGGTCGGCTCTGTAAGACGACGAAAAAGAGAAAGAAAGAAAGAAGGAACGATAGATTGTGCACCGGTCCAAATAACCCAGAAACGAGAGGATCGAGCGCGATAACTTCTGCCGCCGCGTCTCGTCGCGTCCCGTCTGGTCTCGTCTCGTGTCGTCGCGACGCCGATTCCGACGTGGCGCGACCGGCTGATCGACTGAATAATTTCGCGAGTTACTTTAATCCGTTCCCGTTGAATAATTACCCCGGGCACCGTCTAAAAGCAGCGCGACGTTTAATTGGCCCGACGACGGATCGGTGGCGTTCATCATAATTTACGCGGTGAAAAACGATGATCGACAATCCACGACCGCCGCCAGCTCTTTCTCCCTCTTTCCCTCTCGGCTGATCGGAGGAGGAAACCTCTCGAGCCAATTATCAAGGCTTGTCCCTTTTTTAAGCTTCGATTACAGATAATTATTATACACGATTCTATATAAAACGATCGGGGCGAGGTCTATCCGGATCGAGACTCGATCGCGCTCCGATCGAGGATCTCTGCGGCCAGCCCGCGGAACCTTTTAGCCGTCTTTGAATTATGGATAATTATTACGCGTAAATAGTTCGAAGCACGTTTATAAATTCTGTTGCGGCCCGATCTCGTCTGCTCGATCGTGAGGATCGGCGAGACGCGCGCATCCCGAGAACGCATCGATCCGGATCTTCGTGAATCTCCCGGTGAAATTACACCGGTCGCTCGTAAAGTCCGCTCCGCTCTGCTCGGATCCGCTCCGATCCGCTCGGACCCGCGCGAGAAAACGGCGCCGAGGATCCTTCGCGTATGTACTCGGTGTCCGATCGCTGCGGAGTTGAATTCTGCAAACCTCGTACGCTCAGAATGGCTGAAGTTAATGTTTCATCCATTTTTGTTTCACACTTCACTTCAACAAAATAGGTTTCATTTGCAGCGTCACGTTTTTAATAAATGTGTCTCGCAACCCAGACAGAAAGGGATTAATCATTTTACAGTTTGTGAACATAGTAGATGTATAGTAGAACTTTAATTTTGTGTACTCCAGAAGAACCATTTTCGTATATCGTACAAGATTTAAATAGCTACTTCAATTCAAGGGTTACTCAGCTTTTTTTAAGTTTCAATTTATTCAAGAAATTTTCATAATTTTTATTACTTCAACAATCGTAAAAGAAGAAGAAGCAGGTAGTTTCGACTCGTTCGATAGCCCTAACTCAACAAAATAATATACAAGCAACATTTTTGCGAGTACTCGCAACAAAATACAAGCTCTGCAACGAAGGAGAATAAAATGAAGCTTCTCTCTAGGAGTATATCTAGAGATCCAGCGAAGCCTATAATCGAGGGGAACGTGTGATTAACAAGTCGGTTAACGTCTCTCATAATGAGTAGACTGCGGATCTTTATGCAAGATAAAAATGGTTTGCATCAATTACAAAACGCAGGAAGCAAATAGAAATTGATTCCCCCCTTTAATAGTGTAATTAAATTGTATGTAATGTATCGGAGTTCATAAATTCTTTCGATCACAGTTTTTGTCATAATTGCATAAAATCTAATAATGATCACCATGAAGTAATTAGCACAAAGGTCTACATCGTGTGCGTTGAATCGTATAAAATTATATTGCAAGAAGTTTTACAGCTTTACTTATCGTTCTGTTTTTTTTTCCGTAATTAGTTCTCGAAGATGATCTAGAATCTAGATTTTCACACATCGATAGCTGCGGGAGTCTCGCACCGTTTGCTAATAGCGCGAATTAATTACCGCAGTCATTTATCGATGATTACACGATCGCGCTGTTATTTCTGAGAGGCGGATACGAGGGTTAACGGTGTATCGACCGTTGACACCGCTCCCCGGCGTCATGTGAATTTCAGTATCAAACGTTTTGTCGTCGTGGAGCGACGATCTAAAATTGTGTCTCCGCTATTGGACGTTGCCGCCAGCCACGATTTATTTAGCGCATCTATACTCCGTACAGTTTACGGATTTATGATAGCCGAATTTTTGCACGGGCGCCGGGAAACCGCATTTTATAAATTGTTGACAGAAATTGTCGCTGCGACGAGTCAAGCGAACGCGGTCAAAATAAATCGTTTTCTCTGGTTACATTGTTAACCCTTGACCGGCCATACGTCATCTGTTGGGCTGCAAGTTTCGCAGACAAATCGATATTCGTTAAGTACAGCAGTGCACGGTTAAATTTACATGTACAAATTATTATAAAACTTGCTTCAACGTCATATAAATCAATTACATTCGAGTCTGGCACGACATAGGAAAGTGTTACAAAACTTTCAAGATATTAATATACCATTTCCACGTAACTAGAGTCGTTAAAAAAAGGAAAAAATTTTTTCTTCGTCACTGGTCGTTGTAATTGATGTAAACAATTTTTATTTTGCATGAAGATCCGCAGTTTAGTTATAGTCATCGTCGAGTCAGTTTTTGGAAAAAGATATCCTACTGGCGAGAACTGAACTGTTGTCTCGGATGTAAACTAACCGTGCAACGTTGTACTTGGTCGATCACCGTGTACATAGGCATCGCAAGACCAAGGGCCCGTTTACTGGTTGCAGCAAGGGCCGAGAAACTCGCGGCACCAAGAGAAAAACGACGGGACGGGCCTGATCGGGCCTGGGCGGGACCCTGACCCTCCTTAACCGCCCCTGCTCGTTCGCGGGCCGTTTCCCTCCCTCCTTTTTCCTCTTTTCCCCCTCCTCGGTGGTCGGTAGGAATCGCGGGCAAGCTCGGTACCAATTAACCGGTACCAGCGCGCGGGACCAGTGTCTCGTTTTTCGAGGGTTGCGCGCGTGGGGCCCACCTCAGGCCCCCGAAAACCTTCTCCGTCCTCGATTACCAGCTCCGTTATGTAACCTGCGGATCCGGTTACCGGCGCGAGATACTCTCGATTTCGCTGTCCCCATCGACCGGCGGCATCGATCTCTCGAACGACTCGTCTCATCCACGAGCCCGATTCGATTCTGCGACGCGCTGATTCTGAAACCTGCTCAAATCGAAAATCATGCCTGCAGAATTTACTGCGATTCACATAATTGCTCGCACACCCTCCAAATCAGCAGAAGCATGTCGATTTCTTTTTTACATAATAAGATTCGGTTACACATTCTTCGAAGACATAGAGCGACCTCCTGCGAACAAACTCGCGAGTCATGGTGTTTACTTACTCGCTGGTGCGATTATGTAAACATGCCGGTCGAAATTACGGGACCAGAGTTCACGATTATCGAAAGTGGATAATACTATCTTCAGTAGAGTTACATGAGTTACTTGTATTCTAATTTAGTATGCGGGCCCGACTAGCAGGAAAATATTTTCCTCCTTTGATAATAGAGGCTTGTGCTCGGGGAAAAGTAGACGGCAGATTTGATTTAGACATTAAATATTGTTGAACAGTATTTCTAAAAGATACAGGTCCTGTACCGCTGACTTCATTTAACCATCCCCTCGACCGACAACAACAATTCAATTCCTCAAACGAAATCGCGCCGCGTCTTTCCAACAACTCGACCAGCTCCACCGTCAAAGTCAAAGTCAAAAGCTGAGAGCTTTCCTCCGTGGCCCCTGCGGACCTCTGTCATCGAGGAGAGCTCGTCTCTCCTGACGGGGATGAAACACGGAGACAAAGCCCTTTTCAAGCCCAGGTGGGGAACTTTTACTTTCGTTCTTCTCTGCGTGCTCGAGTTTTCGCGAAGCGGCCATCGAGGGAACGAAGTGAGGCAGAAAAAGGGAGAAAGATAGAGTGAGAGGGAAAGGGAAAGAGAGAAGGGAGAGTGAACCGTGTGGCCAAAGTGTCGACCCTGGATTAGTTTTTGCGAGGGTGGTCTCAGAGGGCGAAACGAGCGAAGGGGCTGACAAGGGTTCACGTTGCCAGAGAAGCTGTTTGCCGACGGAACGGATGTCTGGGTTGGGGTAGGACGCGCCCAGAAGGTCGTCCGGAGGACGAGGATAAGGGTAGGGGTAGGTCAGCACCCACCTACGCATCTCGAATCGATACACCTTCGATCTGAACGTTTAACCCCAGACGAACACCTATCTACGCCTCCGAGAGCTACGGCGAACCCTCGCAAAGAAGGGAGGAAAGAATCACGCCCTTCTCGGAGGACCTACCCCTTCCCGTTCCTTCGCTACCCCTGCCCTCCACCCTTTGCCAGAAGGAGGCTTCGAAAGACGCGCCTCGTTCGATAGAGCCCCCACGAAACGTCTCGCTGCCCCAACGAGGGGGTGGCTCCAAGACGACCTTGAGGAAATAGGTCTGAGGGATCAGGGAATACTCGGACCCCTAGAATCTGACAAGGCAACATTTCTCGACTGATGATCAAATCGCAGAAAATCTGTTTAATCTAGATCGAAAGGAGGATCAGGCTCAAGGAAAATATGCAAATGTAAATTCATATACAATATATTTTTGTATATATTTTTTAAAGCTGTCCTCCCTGATGATTCCTCGAGAATAGAAATACGATTTTTTTGGGTCAATTATTGAGCTTCACGTGAAAGGTGTACTAGTAACTTTACAATAATAGTACACCATGTACGACCAAACTTATTCTCATTTTTCAAATTGTACATTAAGTTTCAAGGGACACTGTGCAGAAAACTTCAATCTCCAAATCTATTTTGCAGTCATGCCCAAAATAAAATTTCGCGCAACTACCGAGGTTCTACCGTACTTCCCGGAGCAATATCTCTCAACCCTCTCGCGCCCTCGAGAATCGGGCGCTCGAGATCCATCGAAGGCTCGGCGAGGCGTCGTTCAATTGACTCCTAATCGTTCGTTGCACTAGCCGCGATCGTAAAAGCGTCACGCGATCGTAAAAACGTCAACCGGCCGTTGGTCCGTAAGCGAAACAACCGCGCCTCTTTGCACATCCCCTCTCTCTCTTCCTCTAGTTTTCTCTTTCTGTTTCCTCTCGTTTTCTCTCTGTACGCCATCCGCATCTCGGCCAGGTGGTCGTGAGTACGCGTTTCCTCTATCCTCAACGCGCGCTTCGTTTCATTCGCTCGCCTCTTCCTCGTTCCCTCTTTCCTCTTCGCTCCTCTCCACTTCTTTCCACGGTGATTTTACTTGCTTCCGCTCGTTCCCCGACCTCGTTCGCTTTCTGCTCGCGGAAACGGCTTCTTAGACAGTCCCTCATAACGTCGCTATTATTTATTTATTTCTGCGTTCCGAATTGCGAGCAGGAAACGCAATAATGCAGAGATCTGTCGATACGTTACATGCTCCCTCTTGTTCGGAGCTCCTGCGTAACTTGCTTTTTAAAGTGAATTTTTAAAAAACTTCTATATACTTTACCGATTACATTGATCGCACTCAAATCTCTTTATTTTATCCTGAACTGAAAATATTGTAATACGTTTTAGTTACCACAATACTTGCGATTTATTCGCGATCGTCTGTTCTCGTGCAAAATATCGGCGAATCGGTGGCCAACACTGCCGGCGTTGTTCGGCGGATCGCACGGAGGCGTTGCAACGCGAAGCAAAATAAAATAAGTGTAAGTGGTTCTATTTCACTATGTTAAGCGGTTTTGGAATTGTGCCAGACGCGCTCTTACTAGACAGTCCGCGCATAGAGAACACGCGTTAGGAACATAATTGTCTAATAATGCCGATAGTCGAGTTATTCCAACAACGGCAATGTTGCACCTCGCGTGTTCGCGGTTATGTACGAGACAGCCAATCTGTGATTAATGTTAATGCTGTGTGAACACTGCGGAACTGGTCAAGCGAAGCAAGAATTTGAAACATTTCAAAAGACTTTTCAGAACCAAGTGATATACCATACAACAGTTATTTACCAGTTGTATTAATTTAAAAAGATGAAGGAAGATCATTTATAAATTATTTTCGATTCATGAAAATTCTTGGGATAACTTCCATTTCTTACGATCAACCCAGAAATGGTTTCGCGGTGAATTGATTAGGAAGATGATTCGTTCGATGATCGATTCGCGGTTGTGTCGATCGATGAAATCGTGGCCGAACAGTCGAGGAAATGGTCGAAAAGGACTGGCGCCGAGAAATCCGCGAGGAATTCTGATTGCGCAACGAGCCGCTGTCGGCGGATACGTTTTCGATCGCGTTCACACACGTGCGCCGTGTGCACGCGTCCAAGGGAAACGAGAACGGGACGCTTGTCCGCGAAATTCACGCGTTGCCCTAGAAATACTGTGCTCGCTTCTATCCGCAAAATTTGTTGCGCTTCAATTTGCCTACTCTTCCCCTACCACTTAGTGCCTCGACCTAGCCTAATCTCGGCAAGAACCTAGACAAGAAATGAGAATAAAACTGCTACAATAACAACTTTCAAATTCAGTCACAATCTTACCTTTCCAAAAAGGATACCAGTAGATTGTTGAGCTTTTTCTGATTAAAACGAGTCCAAACACGGCATGAATCGGACTATTTTTATAGCCACGGAAATAACAAAATGGAGGATATACTATATACGAAGTTCATAAAAGTAGACCGATTTGCGTCACGTCTTGTCTTGACTCGTTTTAATCGAAAGAATCTGAACAATGCATTTGTACCATATTTGATGAGGTAAGACAAGCTTTACTGAATTTGGAACTTTCTTTATAGTAAATACGTTCATTTTTGCATCCTTCCCTAGTAGCATTTACGGTTGGCCATTGGTGGCCAACGGTTGGGATTTTGTTGGGGAATGGTTAGTGGTTTGCCGACAAATCCCCAACGTAGGGCCAACGACAAAAAATTATGTCAATTTGCCGACGAATACCCAACGTTGGGCCTACAGATATTATAGTCGGTTAAGTAACGTGAAATTTACAACGATTACATTACATTGGCCCAACGAAAATCTGCCAACATTTAAATATATCGTCTAACAGACGCCAGTAGTGTTGCTGCAACCAAAAATAAGTTATATTCCAAATTGATTTTTTTTCGTATTTCTAAATATACTTAAAATTTGTCATTTTTGCGCGGTGGTTGATCCACTAAAGTTTTATTGTGAGCAGACTTGGAATTTTCCATTTCTTTAATTATTCCATTTTCCAAGGGAAAGGCAAGGGGGTGTTCATGTAGTATACGAAGACCCTTTTGGATTTCTTCAAAATGGGTCTTCCTTTTTTAGATACTTTAATTTTAATTTGTTGACGTATCTAGTAGCCCTAATCATAGCATCTACGAACAAGAATCATCTGTAGGTTCAGCGATAGGGCATGTACTTACTACGCAAGCGGGTCCGGGTTCAAGTCCGACGTGGGTAGTGGGTAGGTTATTATTTTAGTTTTTTCCCTTTTTTCCCAAAATTTTACCGTGAAAATACATTTTTAATATGTATATTATTTATGATATACCATAAAAAGAGAAAATCAGAATGTGGGCTCTGTGGGTTCGTCTTGTAGCAACGTTGGCTCTAGGTTGATTGTGATCGTTGGCCCAACTGCAAAAAAGAGCGACATTTCCAACGGTTGCCCAACGGATACCGCCAACGGAGGCCCAACAAAACGCCAACCATAAATGCTACATATGTACTAGGGTTACGAAGCGTCGAACTTCGACCGTCGATGTTCGACGAACTGTGTCTGCCTCGCTTTCGATTCCTCGAATAGAAACGCCTGCGATGCAAGAATTTTACTTCCGGATCCCAGACTTTGCAAATTTGAGTAAGCACTACTGCACTCCGCGACAGCGCGCCGCTGTTTGTTATCGCCGTGGAAGAGTGTCGACCGAAGGTCTTTTTTTACGATTTTGCTTGCCCGGCAAACGTGCTGTAACATCCTTGGAGCGACGACAGTGTACAGGAAATCGATCAATGAGCTGCTAAAAAATCCCGTCGGTTCTACGAACTTTTATCTTTCGGACGACTGGAAGTTGTTGCTCGAAGCATCGAAAAATTCAATTCAATTTTCATCGATTTCGCTCAATCTTGCAAGCACATTAGCCTGCAATTATTTTATTTTTAAAAAAGGATATCAAAAGACAGTTATTTAATTGGACAATTAAAAAATGGCGAGTTACACTCAATATAGAAGTTCCTGTGAAAATAGATCTCTACGTATCGCCGACCACTCGGATCAGTTTTGCTATTATTAAAATTGCTATGATTTGCTAATGCAGTTAGCCAATTAATCCGGGAAACTTCCATCAATTTTTCGAGAGCGTCTCGTCCACGAATGACCCGGGGAGCTATAGGTGATAATATAAAAAAACTCGTACGGATATTGTAGTACCTAAAGTCGATCTTCATTAGCGAGTTCCTAACTCGACTAGCGCTATCGATCCAAAGCTGTCGCAAGGGGCAAAAGTGTCCGAAACAGATCGAGATCGCGCGGGTTGAAATGGTCAGTCGTCAGAGGCGTGTCGAAACTTCGGACCGATAGATCCGTTCGATCTGTCGGGGACCAGTTCTCCAGGGAGCTCTGGCGACATCGATCGATCGGTTGCTCGATCGATCGTCGCACAGGAGGCCGTAAACGCTTTCCTTCTCTGTGACAAATTGACGAAGAAAACTCGGCATGCCGCGCCTCGCCGTACGCCGAGAAAAGTAACGAGATACACTCGAATAGGATTGCCGCGGCCTGTGATCCATGGATCGATACGCGTAAACAGCTCGACGTCTTTCGCAGCTGCATCCTCGCAGTTCGAACCTGTAAACAGAGAAGACGCACGAGACGCGGAGGCTAGGATAACAGAGGGAGCACGCGATCAACGGTAAAAACAATTACTTCACCGCGTCATTAATTAATATCAATGGAGCTCCGGCGATTCAGCGGTCGCGGCCTGCCGGGCGCGAAAAGGTCAGCGAAAGTTCTCATAATTAAGATTTACTCCGCGCTCATTCCGCGAGAGATACCCGAGCCATAACTCACGCGTTTATCATCGAACGCGAGATAAATAAGGATAAGGCGTGGAGTGCTTTATTAGAATTCGTATAAAACCAATGAATTAAGTCGATTTCTTTCAACTAACTTCCAGTAGAATCTCTCTGGAAAATCGGAGGGTCTTCGTTGATGTGTTGTGCCTAAACAGTGAATTTCTTTAATCATTTCTGTAAGTGAATACATTGAAGCATTTAAATTCTTATAAATCTGCCTTCTGCTTCAAATTGCACCCGCTCAGTTTTACCATCAATGCACCAAATCTATCTAGTTACACCTCTGAGATATACAGGGTGTCCCAAAATTCCTTCAACAGCCGGAAATGGGAGGTTTCTGAGACCATTTGAAGCAACATTTTCCTTTGCAAAAATGTTATCCGCGGCTTTGTTTAGGAGTTATTAACGAAAAACACGGACCAATCAGAGCGCGATCTAGACGCGAGTTGGCACAGTCTAGTCGCCGCGCCAACTGTCTATTGGCTGACTGTGCCAACTCACGTCTAGGTCGCACTCTGATTGGTCCGTGTTTTTCGTTAATAACTCCTAAACAAAGCCGCGGATAACATTTTTGCAAAGGAAAATGTTGCTTCAAATAACGTCAGGAACTTCCCATTTCTGGCTGTTGAAAGAATTTTGGGACACCCTGTATTTGGCTCGTCTTAATAATTGTAATATGTTCGTAATAATATATCGAGGTCTCTGAATATGTTGAATCTTTTCCCTGCTTTAAATCGCACCTGCTCACTGTTGTCATAAATGCACCTACTCTGATGAACGATGAATGATCGTGACGAATAACTATTTATTGGCCGCTCTTATCCAAATAAAATGTTATTCAAACAATGCCCGGCACTGCACCCTGGCGTTGGTGGTCACCGGGCGCTGCATTCTCGATCGCGCAGGTAGATGCAAGATGCAACGCGCGAGGACGCTCACGGCGGAGGGGCGCGCGCGGCCAGGGAACTGCATGTCGGCGCTCTGGGAGGGGAGTTGCATCGGACAAGCGTGTGCAGTTGTGCAGCGAACGGCTCGGCTCGGCTCGGCTCGCGGTTGCATCGGCGCGAGGGGCTGAGGAGTGAGGGGTTCCCTCTCGAGAGAGAGTACGGTAGGGGGCACTAAGAGTAGGAAAATTCAGGTCGCGCCTTGACATACTTGTACTTACCACGTGCATCGGCCTGCAGGCGCATGCGCCGGCCGCATTCGTCTCCTCGTCTTCGGTGCATCGGCTGCCGAGCCGACTCTCCGACTCGACTCGAACCTCCGTCCCGCCAAAACGGACATCCGCTACGCGAAACTGCCGCGACGCTTTCAGTCCGACGGCTCCGCGGCCGGAAAACGAGCTTTGCATTTCCGGGTCGACACTAGGAAAACTCCTGGCGCCTTCTTTTAATCAGCGACAGGCGAAAATATTCGCAAGTTCTGCCTGTTCTTTGTTAATGAGTCAGAAACATCTAAAAACAATCTGTCATGCTTGTTCAATTACTCGTATCAATGACGACAAAACGATTTTTACGTGAACAATCACTTTTCATTGCATACACGGAAAAGTGTGAGTGCTAACAAAATTTTTTGACTCGCACTTCCTTATGAAACAAAATAAATGTACGCAATGAAAATTATACTGTGAATCTTCAAGAAAGGGGACTTACATAATAATTAATCTCATAATAATTTTAGATTGTAAACAATGTGCCAGTCACCTACATGTATTATAGCATTGTAGAAACATAAAAATTGTGCATAAAAATTGGATTATCATACCTCTTGTATACTTGCCAGTGTATCCGCACCTTAAAGAGCGTTTCCGAGTGCAGCGAATGCAATCTCCTCTGCGTTCCATTGTTTCCGAAGGAAGTTCCGCTTTCGATCGATCGTCGGCCCAGAGTTCTGCGAGCGCATCGATCGAAGTGGTTCCTGGAAAGCTGCGATCGAGCCTCAGTCTAACAAGATCGATATTGCAACGATCTTTACCGGTTCGCGTATTATGCAAACTCCCCCGCATGTACATCATTCTGGTTAAGTGTCGTATTTTTCCCCCACTTGAATATCAAATGATTATGAAAGGTAGTTGAAGAAGCTCGACGCCGGAAAATGTAACACGGAAGGGGGTAGGGTATATCGATGAGGCAATACTATATAATAAAATGACAAAATTTTGTTGCAATCATTATTTAATAAGCTCCATTCCTAGGACACACCTACTCGGATAAGTGTTAAATTAATGTAGCGGAAGCCTGTTACCTTTGACTCGAATATAAAAATCGTCATTTACTTACTCGGTTTCTGGTAATTAAATTACATGAACAACTGTTACCATGGACTTTCAAAAATTATGAAACAATGCGACCGATGAGAGAATAGATGAGATGCGAATGAATCGCGATCGCGAACGCCAGCGGCCGACTATCGACGGCGGGCGCTATAGTTGTCGGATCTCGGGAACAGGAACGAGGAAAGAGTAACGTCGACAGAAGTGGAAATGCCCAGGTGACCGCATTAATTCCGGCATCATCGGTCGATTACGAGAACGCGAACAGTATTACGAAGCCTCGTGATTTCGAGCCGGTTCGACCTAATTTTCACGGCGGTGGCGGTCGCCGACGACGACGTCGCTCGTCGCGAAAATGCCAACGGCGCGCGGCGGCGAACAGACGTTTTCGCACCTTCTCGCGATCTCTTTTTTCCACCGAGTTTTCCCCGCCGGTTTTCAATCGTTGTTTTTTGGGGGGAAACCCGGGAGAGAGAAAGAGAGAGCGAACGGCGAATCACTTGAGCCGCGCGCGCGGCGAATTCCGTGAAAATAGATCGCATTTCACTGACAGGGAAAATGGCGTAACACCGTTTTCATTGCGCGGAATCGAGGTTACGGTATTATACCGCCTCGGATGATGCCGAGGCGAGGCGCGGCGAGTTCGCGCGTTATATCCACCTAGCCCCCTTTTCAACCGCAACACGGAAAAATGTATTTTTACCCGACGAATTGTGCGACCGTGTCCCCGGGTTTTCGAAACGCGACCAGCAACCGGGTTAACGGAAACAAAAATCCGGCACAGCTTCCACGAACCATCCCCTAACGCTATACACCCTGTCAGCGAGTATTGGATCACCATAAAACCGAATAGGGCGCACACTTTCGAGATAAACGACCGGAGAACGGTGGTCCACAATGTTCAGTTAGAATTTCATTTGTGTAGTATATGGAATTCAATTAGTTCACAATTTTAGAATTTCACCGTTTGCAACTTAATTTTTCTCACATATTTTTAAACTTACTTTTTTAGCCCTCATGAGCCGGGTAGCCTCTTTCAATTTTTATTGCATAACTGCCTTAATACCCTCGTCGATAAATAGCAAAATTCTCGTAGATTTTTCTGTTCTCGGATGATCACAGATTGATTTACATTTGAGGCATAAAAATGAGAAACATTCAGTCAATTGAAAATATGTCTGTTCTCTGTTAGTGATTGGACCAAATCGAAAGTGATATGTCGATACCCTGAAATTCTTGTTAATCGAAATTGGAGATTAGAAGGGAGAAGGAAACGCGATGAAAAAGAAATCTCGGTCGGCGACGCCGGGAGTTTATTCGACGGTGGGAACGCGGGGTCGCGTGAATCCGCGCGCCGCAACACAGCGGACAGTGAAACTATGCCGCTTTTTTCCTCGACTATTTTCTTTTCTTTTCTTCGAGCGGCAACGACGATCCGACTCGCCTTTCCCTCGACGCGACAGTGAATCCGCCACTTTTCCCCGTTGGCCAGCAGCGAAATCAAAACTTTTTCGCTTGTTAACGGTGTTAACACTAGGTTTCCGAATCACTAAAAGCAACTGTTTTACTTTATAAAAATAACAACACTGTATCTATCCAAAATTTATATACCCAAAAAAATGGTACAATCTCAATATTGGTGAATTAAACATTCTAGAATATTCGTAAGCCTAGTGTTAAAGCCTGACCCCGCAGGATCGCGGTGCGTACGGGATCAGTTCGAAAGGGAACGCGTCCGGCAGGCAGGGAAGAGGAAAAAGAGGAACGGCATTATAATTTCCACCGTATCGACTTCTTTCGTAACCATACGAACGGCGACGATAACGCGCGCGCAGGGAAATGGTGTCACGGGAACGAGTCACGGAAATTAGCGAGCCGCAGAGCGCGAACCGCCGCCGCTTTGATCCGAGAGAGTGTCGCGCGCTCGGTTCTCTCAGGCTTCGTGAGAGGAGAGGAGAGGGAGAGCTCGAAATTAGGAGAGCCAAAGAGACGTATTAGGGATGCACAGGGACGAGTATCGAGGTGGTCGATCGATCAGGGAAAAGGACGCCGATAGATCGAGCGAGCGAGTCCGTGCTTAAAGCGATGCAACGATGCAACGATGCAAAGCCGAGTAGCCGGCGCGGCGCTTATCTAGGCCAGGGCTAGCGTGGCGAACGAGCACGTTCTTTCGCGAGCGAGCTCTCCTCGTACATGCACCGATCGCTGCATGCTGCACGGTGCACGTGCATGCATACGCACGCCTGCGCCAAGAGACCGTGGATCGCGAGCTTTAACGGCTCCGAGTGTCTCTCTCCCAGAGTCTCGCGCGACTCGTCGCTTCTCTCTTTCTCTCTCGCTTTTCAAACGCGATCGCAAGTCACCGATGATCTCGATCTCACTTTCGATCCACCACGCACAGATCCGACCGCTTCGCAGCCGCGATTTCCACCTGAGCCCACCTGTGCCACTTCCAGACCATGTCGCGCACCGATTTGCGATTTGGTGGAACTACGGGACGCTATCAAACAGAAACTCTCAGTTTCCCTGTTCGATGACTTTGCCAACTGCTCCTCTATTTTCCCCTTGTCGGATCTACAACATAAATGATGTCGTTGTTAAACTACATCTGCGTTTCTCCGATCCTTCGATTTTCAAACAGGATTTTTAATCTAAAAATCCGAATTTATTTCTACAACGATTGTTGCGTGTGCATCTGGGTATTTGACGTCTGTTCCCGGTTTTTACACGCTTCTAATGAAAAGATCCGCAGTCTCGTTGTAAACGATTTAGTAGTTCGTGGAGCAACACCGCAGTTCGCGTAACCGGGAAGCTAGATCTCGCGGGATCGAGGCATTTCGAGGGTGCGTTACGTGCGCATTTGCACACCTGCGCGGAGACGAGTTTCCCGGAATCGCGTTCGACCGATCTGATGCGCGTCAACCGACAACTATTTAATAAAACAACGATCGGCGAGCCGGAACCCGGAGATAAAACTCGCCGAGCCGAGGGACCGGCGAGCGCCGTAAACCTGTCCGCGTTTTTGCATCGTTCGCTCCCAAGTCTCTCTCTCACCTGCAGACCCGAGGATCGATCGCTGCAACGAAAAACTCATAATTAAACTGGCGTTGCTCTATGCGGTTCTGGCGAGCCACTCGACTAAACGGAAACGGTAAAATCGCTGTATTAATGAACCGCACGTTTTTAGGGTGCATGGTGCATAAGGTTTAACGCTCGGCGTCCTTCCTGTCGATTCTACGCATTTGCCACTGAATCGAGTAGTGTGTTCCACGCCGTGTTTTGCTTGTTGCGAACAACGTCGAGAATCTTCGCTCTTTGTGGACGATGCTGTGTACGTATGTACTAGAATTTACTGGAATATACTCAAATATAGTCAAACGGAGTGGACTACACTCCAGTGTGCAATTTTTACTATTTTTACTTGAAAAAAATCACACATGTACCCTAAACACCAATAAACACATGTGCAAAATCCCACTGGAAAAGGTTAAGTAGGTTTTCCGGAAACAAATTCTTAAAAACCCCATGAAAAAAGCGGCCTCGAAAACGAAGAGAGAATGGAAAACGACGACCGTAGCCACGCAGAGGAAAACATTGGTCCGCGAAGGGTTAATAAACGCCGTTTCGTTTCTCATCGAGCGGGAACAATGAAAGGAAAATTGAAGGAGAAAGTCGAGAAGCGAGACGGTCGATCGGCCCCCTAATTCTCATTAATTCGTCGGCGGCGAAATTCCGCGACAGGTTACGCCAGCGAGCAAATTTAACGAGCCGGTGCCGGTGCCTAGAAAAAAAGGACTCCAGAGGAGAGGGAGAAGAAAGAGGAAGAAAGAGAGAAGGACGAGTCGCGAGAGCGAGATCGAGATCGAGCGGAACGAGTCGAGCCGGGATGATCGAGAACGGCGATCCTCACGGACAATCGAAATGGACAACCTGATACAGTAGTGCTCGGTTCAATTTAGAGCTTCATCCACCGAACTGTTTACAATAATTACACCACAGACTTGGTCGAGGATCATTCTAGAATTATCTTGCTCGATCACAAATTAAAATCAAATTCGAGATTTCAAAATCGCCGATCATGTTGATGCGGCATTAAATATAAGAAAAATATCCTACCGAGCCGATGTAAACTTAACCGAGCACCGGCGCGCACGTAACAGCAAGGACAAGCAAAGTGCGGCCGCATCGATTGGCGCCGGTAACTAGAACTCGAAGCAGGAAATAAAACCTGAGTCACATTGAACCGCGTCGCATGACGCAGCGTGCATGACAGCCGCTGCCGCGCCGCCTCGCTCCGTGACACAAATGAAGCGTATTTTCGCGCGGGTACGAAAGGGGTGTCGGTGTGGCTGGCCTGTCGCGTTTTCCATCGTTCCGCCTCTTTTCCCTTTTCCCGCGCGCACGATGAAAATGCACGACGCGTGCGAAATCGTTCCGGGGGGATTGAAATTCGCCGGACGTTCGCCGGCGGCCGGGCTCTCACTCTTTCTCTCTCTCTCGCGACACAGGCTGCGCTCCCTGTGACGTCAATGTTTGAGCAGGCATGTAAACGCGCCGGATACCACGGAGATACGATTTCAAGGATGCACCATCGCCGTCGTCGTCGTCGCGAGGAGGCGTCGTCGTCGTCGCGAGGAGGCGTCGACGGATCGCAATCTCTCCGGCGAATCATTATTTTATTCCGGGAGTCCCGCGGCGAATTCCGCTTCCCGTCTTCGACGTAAAACCAGACCGAAAATGTGTGGGAAAATCGAGGTTGCGAAACGACAGTGTTTCCCCTATTTAGTCATCATATTCCGCACCACAAGTCCCAGAAGTTGTAACAACTCGTGGTGGACAGTGCTAGTGTACAACGAACGAGATTTTACTATACTACATGACTACAATGCGATAAAACGTCGCTTCAGGAAAGTGGTTGCAATTTAAACTGATGGAAACAATTATTTTTGCAGCAATGTTGAATCTAGAGACTCGTCTACAGACTCATTCCCTTTAACAGTCGTTTCCTGTTTCCGATTTTTCAATGGTTTCTTCGAAAGTGCGTCCGGCTCGGACTATCTAGAAATCGCGTGCTGGACCGATTAGGCTTCGTCGTCGCGAGGCTGTAGTCTCTTCCTGGCGAGTCATCTCCTCGCGCAGAGTAGACGGTTTTTCGCTCGTGTTCCCGGGCTGCTGGTGCTGTTGCGCGTCCCGCTTAAAAATAGGTCGCCGACCAACAGGATGCGAGAAATAAGACTCGCGGAAGGTGTTGGTCTCTTCTTGGTAGCACCTTTTCGCTACCAGCACAGGCTCTAGCCGTGTGGCTTTCTTTCTTTCTGTTGCTGCTCTCTTTCTCTCTTTCACTCGTTCTCTCTCGGTGTCGTTTCTTCTCGCTCTAGACCGCGGCGAGCGCGTCGCGTCGTTTGTGTGCGTTCCTCGGCTTCCTCGGCTCCTTCGACTCGACTCGACTCGGCCCGCGAGAGTTGCAGTTGCAGTTGGCGCACTCGGTGGGGGTACGCAGGCCTTGGGAGAGTTCGCTGCACCTCTCGAGTCCGTCCGTCCGTCTGTCCACCGCTCCCTCCGCGCCTCGCTTACCCTCCTCCTCCTCCTCTTCTTCTTCTTCTTCCTCTACCACCTCCTCCTCCTCCTCCTCCGCCTCCTGGTGGTTCTCGGCTCGTTCTCTCGATCCTCGGCCGTCGACGATTTCCCCTTTCCAAGTCGCCGCGCTGGCCGCGGCCGAGAGACTGCACACTGCACATGCAACCGGCCGCTAGCTTCGCACATGCATGCACGCGACTCTACGCTCGCGTTCTCTCTCCTAGTGGACACGACGCGAGCGTGTTCGTGTTCGTGCCAGCGAAAGAGCGAAAGAGCAAACCACCGCACCGTCCGTCCATCCGCTCGAAACGAGCCTCCTCCTCGTCTTCGGCTCACCGAGATCCTCCAGAAACGGATACGCCGTGATCTTCGCCCGTCCTTCAGAACTAGACTCGCCGAACTTCAGGAAACTCCGATGAAAATTATCATCGATCCTGGACCAACCGCAACAATTTCTTTCGAAATGTGAACCAGTCATTCCGTCGCTCAAACAGTCTCTCCAACGAGAAGTAGAAAAATTTAATGTATCATCCTGGGCCAACCATAAAAACTCATTCTTGAACCGGTACCAATAATCTCGTCACCCATTTAGTCCGCTCAACAAGAGCGGATTTTATGCATTTACGACACGAATGGATACGTGCAGCACAGGATAGCGGAAACATTGGAAGAATTTAGAACTATTGTACTTGTTTGATTTTGATTTTGCTCCGAGGTGCAGAATTTCTATGTCCAATCCTGGATCAAGCGAAACAATTCGTTTTTAAAGCTGAGCCGATCATTCCGTTCCCCGCACAGTCTGCCCAACAAGACCATGCTGGCGACAGCTCTACAATTGTTATTGTGTTTGGAGGAAATGTAGTAAATATTCCAGGATCGAGAGTGAATTTTATAAAAGAATGAAGACTTGAAAAATATGTGCAAAATGCACGCCAGATAATATAGGGCTGCCTATGGGGGTTGATTTTATATGTAAATATACTCTGGCGAGTATTTTCATGCGACAAAACGAAAACTGAAAAATTTCCAGTTGTGGTTTTTCTAGTGCATGAGCGCCATGTGTGTTAGGAAATCGCGACCAAGGGAACTCCGTGGAGAACCGTTCTGTCCACTGTCGGAAGAGTCGGTGCGTGGTTTGCCAATTGGCAAGCAGTGTTTCCCGGGCATGGACGAGCGTTTTCCCGAAAGGGCGGTGAACGGGTCCCGATCGGGGAGGTTGCTCGATGGGAAAAGGAGAAAAACGAGCGACGATCGCCTCGCTAAATATAGCCGCGAATTTATAAATAGCCCGGAGGAATTCGTGGGCAGCGGCGAATGCATGGTAAATTAAATGCGATTCGACTTCCTGCCAAGAAGAGGCCGCTTGTCGAGAGAAGCCGAGCAAGAAAGAGAGAAGAAGGGCTGGCTAGCAAGAGAGAGAGAGAGAGAGAGAGAGAGAGAGAGAGAGAGAGATAGAGTGATCGCGAAGTTAAACACGATCTCAAGCCTGTGTGTACGCTCGCGTGGAACAGTGCCGAGCGGTGTGCGGCCGCGATCGACTTTGTAGACACAATAAACGGACGTTTTAGCAACAATCGACGCACCCGGACCTGCTCCGGCGTACGACGCTACTGGCTCGCTCGCTCGATCCGCTTCGCACCGCTTCGCAGGTGCCCGACTCCAGAGATACAGCCCCGATAAAGCGTTTACTGCCGCGCAGCCAACGAGCACCGCCAAATTATTCCCGCGCGTAAACGCCGCGAGCGAATGAGTTATGCCCCCGGTTCCGAGCCGTTCGATCTAACCCTCCGCGTCGACCTGATCGCGTGAGAACCCGGAGATCGCGAGGACTCGCGATGTCTCGTTGTGCAAGGACTTCTTTCGGGCTTTCCCGGTTCCTGTTCCTTACAGCCCCTGGGGACAATTTTGATTTTGCGCGAGGACCGACAGTCTAATTATTAGGGACGGGTACCGTAAGTCCATTTAGACAACGGCATTTCCATTTCCCTATAAGCGGTTTTCAACTATCGTGTATCGTGTAATTTAAAGGAGACGTAAACTTCTAGCCGCCTGCGTTGGTCTATAGAGAATCTTGCTGTTAATCGAATCAGCGGCAATATCAGCAACCCAAATTATGAAGGGAAGTCATCTTTCCCAACGTGGCACAATACTTGGTGCGATACAATACAAGTGTCAGCATCGTCGGTTGCGTTTCAGTGACGCAACGTCAACGAAAAAGGCTCCAGCGACAGATACGCTCGCTCGCGTGTTAATTCGCGAATCGGTGATCGTCGGTGGATGGAAGGAGATTGAAAAGAAACCGGAGAGAAATAGAGTGAGAGAGAGAGAAAGAGAAAGACAGCATCAGTCGAAGGACGACGAGCGCGAGAGGATTGCGGGCAACGCCCAGCTCTCGATCCTCGGAGGAGCCTGGTCGCGCTTCGGAATAGCGAAATAAAGAACGGGGAAGAGAGACGGAAAAAAGCCGATGAAAAGAGAGAAAAGGCGTTTTAGATGCGGCGCGATGGCGGCGGCCGGTTGTTCCGGCCGCGTGTGACCGAGCACATTGTAGACACAATAAAGGGGAACGCTTTAAACAATAACCGTCGCGGCTCGTTTGGCCGGACGTGGTAGTCTGAAACACACGCGCGTGTGAGAGGCCGCCGCGCGGGTGCGTGAGCTCTCCGCTGCGATCCTCGTGCGTGTGATTTCGCTGGTGTGTTCAGCTGGTTCGGAGCCCCGAGAGTGTACCGGCTTTGCTCGCTCGCTTGCTCCCTTGCTCGCTCACTCGCGCGGACCTTGGAAGCCGTTCGTAGCGGATCGAGGGAATCTTTCCGGTTCTCGCGGACGCGACCGAGCCAAGGGGATTCTTCTTCTTCTTCTTCTTCTCCTTCTTCTTCTGCTTCGTCTTCTTCTTCTTCTTCTGGTTCTGGTGGCGGAGACCGCGTCGTCGTTCTCGGTGATCCTCCTCTCCGTTCCTCCTTCCTATGTAGTAGACCCGCGGCGTTCGCTCCCCCTCTGCTGCTTTTCGTGTTCCTACGCTGGCACCACAGTTGGGCAAAAGTTATTTCCAGTGACGAACAAACCCATTTATCGTTATTCACGAATAAATGGGTTTATTTCCCCACACACATGTGTGACATCCGTCTCGTAGTTCACGTGAAACTAGCCAAATTAATTTGATCAATCGTATACAACGTATTCTTTGTATCGACGCAAGGAAATATTTATGTGGCCACTTACCCCGAAGATGTGAGTAACATGGGCGAAACCTGGTGTTTCATTGCGGAGAACAGAATAACGAATAAAATTTCGTTCAAAACCTGAAATTGAAAACCGAAAACAGAGAGAAAGAAGGAGTGCTTTCGACGAGGGAAATTAGGACGAGCCTACGGTTTCCTAAATTCGATCGCGTTTGCATTCTACAAAGTAAAAGCAGCCGGGCTCGTTATCGGCGCGCGCGATCTCGCCGCACTTTTAATTGGATTATTAGCGGCGCGAGCCACCGGTACAGAACCAAGCCAGGGGACGAAGAAAGCGGCGTGAGGATCGCGCGAGGGACGGAGGGGAAGTCGCGAGAGAAAAATCCTCACGATAGGGAAATTGCTGTAATAGCCGGTGTGTTATGTGGAACGTGGCGGCGATTTCGCTCGCGACTCGCTCTCCGGTTTGATTTTCCCTCTCTCTTCTTCTTTATCTTTCGCCATTGGCCAGCCGCCGTGCCGCGCCGCGCGAGTCGGCTTATGATTTCGCGCCCGCGAAAAGGAAAACGAGCCGGCACGCACACGCCGCCACGGATCCACGCACCCTCGTGTCCTTGGAAAGTCTGGATCGCGAGATCGCGCTCCTTCACGGTTTCTGACACTCGGCCGAGGAGAAGCGGCGCCAGGCGTCTTCTCTTTCTTGGTCGCGGCATGGCAACCGGCCTCCGACGTGTCTTCTTGTCCTTACCTCCTGGCTCCAACCCGCCTAAACAAGCCCTGGAATACGGCAATCCTCTCGGACACGCGTCTCCCGTACGCTCCTGTCTCCGGAGCGACCAAGCCACACCCACTTGAGCTGGGTGGAATTGAGCTGGGTTCGCTCCTGACACTTTTTCCGATCTCGTTCTGTCCATTTCAAGCTCTTCCGGTTCCATGTTCAAGATTTAGAAATATGTACACTGGCCCGACACCGTTTACAATCGAGAGCTACGAAACCACGCCCACTCCCAGACAAGGTACGCCTATTTGTACGTATAAAAGATAAAGATGCTGATACAAACGTAAATAAATATCTATAGATAGTTTAACAATTCTTCTATGGTTAGCTCATTGCACATTGCCTGCAATCAAGAGCAAAGAGACCACGCCCACTATGCGACAGGTGGTTCTTACCGAAAAACTTACCGAAGGCTTCGAATACTTCAATAAAACAATAAGAATGTGTCACTTGATTTTGAAGTAGCATGCAGTTCTAAGTACAGGTTGCCCAATGAAGCACGGCCCTGACTCCGCCCACGACCGAGGCCACGCCTTTTCTATCGAGGAATGGCCAACATTGCTCTTGATGGTCCAGCAAATCTTCACGTTTGGTGTAAACGAACATCGAATCGGTCAGCATCGTTCGAGAAGAAACGAAAGGATGGGACGTAGACGGGGCAAGGGAGGAAATGATCCGCGTCGTCGAGAGAAACGTGTTGTCGAGGAAAAGTGCGCGTTAGTCTCGGCCTGAATCGCAGGCTAATGCCTCTTCCTCCTCTGCTTCGCCTCCTCGGCCAGACTGCCGGGTAACAAGAAATTAAAATCGTCCTCCCCGTGCCGCTCTAACGAAAGTCCGAACGAATTTTGCAGGGAGAGATTCCCCGCTCGGCGCGATTTCGCTTTCTGCCGCGACGCTGCTCGCGAGGAAAAAGAAACACCGACTTTTACAGGGGCTTTTCTAACGCGAGAGGACTCATTGGAACATCGCACGCGAGTGCCATGCAATTTCGAAAACGAGACGGGCCTGAGAGATAGAAACTGGTCCAACCCTTTCGTTGTATATGTATTCGTTGTTTGTAGTTTGTACTTCGGTTGTATAGGGTGATTCACAAGGAACATCTGAATATCTCCGTTTGGATTGAAAGGAGAAAATGTTCAAGAAAGTTGTTCGAGAAGGTAAATGTGACGATCAGACAGTGGATCATTATGCAAAACAAAAATTTTCTATTTGAATCGCAACAAACTGGAGTGAAATAGAAATTTTCATTCTTCACACTTGGATGGCGGGACCCGGGTCCATTTCGACCAGTCATGATGATGATGAATTGCAATCGAACGTTTCGCACTTGGGTGCAATAAGAAGATCAGTGCATCCAAATAAAATTTTCCGATTGTTGTGCTCAAGGTCATTCAAAGGTCATGACGGTAAACCATAAAAACACCATCGACGACCTTCGAAAGACCTTGAAAACGACAACGACCAGAAAATTTTGGGTAAATAAATAAAGGGTAAATAAAACATGCAACGGTAGAACGTTTAAAGGGATTTGAAGGTATCGATGTGTTTGTGATCAACTCGTTAAAGTTATTAAAGGAAGATTTAAATTATTTGGTTCCAGTACCCTTTACTTGAGACGAACAATTTTGCATAAAGATCCGCTGTATAATCATCGCATTTGCCTCCTCTCCTGTTTCCCTTGATCGGGAGCTAAGGCGGATCGATAGAGTAGATTGATCCACGATGATCAGGAGCAGTTGGCGCTAAAGGTAGATCACAGGTCCTAACGATAGCGATGTGTACGTCAGGGTCCTTGTAGCAGCACGCCAGGGATATTCGGACGATAATTCGGCGCCTCTGGCGAGCATGATTTACCCGGGGCTGGCCAGATTACTCTCGGGTACTGGCAGAGTATACCTAATAGTAGAGTCTCGGATGCTCGGGTGGAATGCAAGGCGGGCTGCAGGTGCGCTCGCCGCACTCGAGGACTCGACACGAATGCGTGTCAGTGGAAACGAGTGGCGATTCTTTGTCGGCTGCTCTCTGCGCGTCGCTTAATCGAATCGTCTCTCTGCTCCGGGACGCGCACACTCGCTCGCAACGCCTGCATCGTAGAGAGAGAGAGACTGGATATTGTAATTGCAGGGAAACACGCCGGGGAAAAAACGGTTAGATACACTTTCATCGCTGTCGCTCGGACAGGAAACGCGTCTCCTGCTCCGGTGCCCCGGTAAAAACTGCATTTCTCTTTCGGTGCTCTCCTTCCAGACGTTTCGCTCTCCCTAGAGACGATCGCTTTTCGACGCCCGCGAAATTCGGTTAGGTGTGCGCATAAAGTATGTTTCGAAGTATTCACCATCATTTTGTAGTACTTTTTCCGATCTAGGTGACTATAAATTCCTTCTTGGAAAAAGAACGGCGGATTTCTAGCTATGAGGTGATTGACGCATTTCTTGAACTCTTCTGGAGAATATCTTCGCGTTTTTGAATCCTGTAAAAGTCTGCAGTAGAACGTGATCGAAAAAACTGTTTTGAGAGATTTCGCTGTCGACAGCCGAGGATGAAAAATGAGGATCCGCCGATTAAAAACGAGAGCGAAGGGACCGTGAAAACGAAAGCGGAGCAAACGATATTTTGCTAAAGATCGCGAGCTGATACCACGGCTACCTGGTAATTAGAAACTTTGTTGCACGCCAGAGACCACTAGGGACTAATTGCTGTTTAGTGTGCCAATGCGCGCTCCCTTTTACCGGTCTCCCTCCAACGGGTCACGATTTAACTGGTCACTTGTCGCTGTTCCTCTGTTTCCCCATTTGTTCAGAACATCAGATTGCCGATTTTTATGCGAAATAGAAATTGTCTGTATTAATGGAAGATGCGAGAGCCACATAGACATTCGTTGCTTTCTTGAATCATTTTCAATTATATCAGAAATGGTACAACAATATTTTTGAATTCTCTGGACACTTTTACTGTTTTGCATTGTATCTATCCATTCGTGTCTTAAATGCACAAATCGACCCTGCCGCTTTTCGTCATCGTTTTCGACCAGTAGCAACGATGGGTGCGATGGTGGGGGAGCCAGGATAAATCGAGATCGCGATCTATGCCCAGGCATCATCCGACGGACGAACAGTACACGTATTCGCCCAGTCGGATTAGAAATCGCATTTTCCTGGACTGGGCGTCGTCCCGTTCCGAGATCGGCGAGAGTTACGCGGTTTTCTCTGGCGGACCGGCAGCGGCGCGGCGCGGCGCGGCGTTTTTGCGCGAAAATAACTCGCGCTGTCCCCTGAGCGGATCGCGAGCGCGTTTCGCGACGCCGCATCGCCGTGGAACGACAAATCGAGGACCGCGACTGCTCGCCGGACCCTTTAACGCAGATGTTGCTGCCTTCGTTTCGGTCGCCGGATTCGGAAAATCTTCCGCGGGATAAGTCACAAGCGTTCCTCTCTCTGACCACACCGTCCCGCGTCGCTACTTTGAAACTTCTCGGCGCAACGCGTCGCGACGCCTCGCGCGTTTCGTCGACGTCGTTGTCCCTTAAATCACCGAACGCGATCCTCCCTCCCGCGACCCTCTCCGATCGAGACTTCAAAGGACCGCGAGCAGATCGCGATCTTATTCCCCCGAAACGCTCTCGTGTCACTCGGTGTCGCGATTTTCTCCTCGTTGCAACACCGCGGCACCGTTAATTCCGCGGTTCCTCTCGATTAACTCGGACGCTTCTGCTTTGGATCAGCGCCAGTAATCTGCTGGAAAATCCGTGGAATTTGATGAATTTGTTTTACCGATGGACGTTGCGTTCAGTCGAAGAAGACATAATCGCGTTTATTTGATCTTCTCGAATTTTTTCGGACGAGAACATCGAACGTATCGATTTCTAATTTTGTGGCCGTTTTTGACGATCTTTAGAGAGTACATACAAATTTTTCCATGCAGATAGAATCATTTTTGCCGGAGTTAGGGTGGGGAAAGGATGCTTGTCTGCAAGCAGCAAAGAACGATCGTTTATCTCTCTGATCCTTGTAAAACCCGAGGATCGGGCGGATCCCGAAGGAAACCGAGGTCGCCGGGTTTTGGCCGCGTACCTCGCGCGTCTCGATCGACGATCTCCTCGATCACTTGAGCCCGTAGATCTCGGCAAGGCTCTCGGAAAACGGCGAGTCGCGAGTCGTTGCGTTTTCGACCGTTTTTCGGCAACAATGGAGGCTTTCGCCTCCGACAGGAAGTGCAATTAAGGTCGGGGCTTGTTTTCGTCGTTATCGGGGAAACGTATCGCCGAAACCTTCGCTCGGAAAGAGAAGGGGAACAACCCCACGCCTATTCGCGGGTCGTTACGTTTCCAGGATGAAATAGCGAAATCGCGGGCTGAGCGGAAAACTGCGTCTTGAATTCGAGGTTCGACATGCCCCTATTAAAACTTAAAAATCACAAAGGTATTTTTTGGTACTTTCTGCAGATGACGGGTCAAAGTGGATGAACACAAGAAAATTGGGACACATTAACAGTTAACATGACTTACAGAAAGAAAATCGATCAAGTACGCAACTGTAGGAATAAATTCAAAATTTTCCTAGCGATCAAAACCATTGTCGCTCAACCAAACGAGTACACATTGTCTGCTCCAATTCTATTCCAGTATATCTAACTTCGGATAGCTGACTTGTGATTTTGTCGCCGCGCGAAACTTAATTAGGACACGGCCTCAGGTAAAGCAACGAAGACGAGACAAGGTTGCAGAAAATTTAGGGTAATACCGCGTGAAAAATCACGATTTATCTGTAACACTGTGGTATCTGTTACACGAGCGCATTGCGCGCGCTCGTTCGCCTCTCCCAAGAGATAGGCGACCGATAAGAGACCAGTGATAATCGGCTGCGATTCATGGACGATTCGTATCGTTGTCGCTCCGACCAAGACGATTCGATATCTCAAACAAAAATCAGCCCTCGATGCACCGTTCGCTCGAGAAGTTTTAGAGTCCGAATCTATTGTTACTTAGCCAATCTCTTGTCTTACGATCGCTTTCGTGGCTACGCTGATTAGACAATTGTCGTTGATAACTTCAAATGAAGAAGTCTTCCTGCTGACGTAACAGGGCAACCACAATCAGATTTCAAAATTAATATTTACGCTATTGTATCTAGAACACGCTTCAATTTTCATTTCATTTTAATTATTAGTAATTATTCGATTTATTTTTTTAACTTTCCGTCTAGGCTTTCAAAATATTTTTCGAAATTCTGGAATACGTATTGAGAATACGTATGAAAAATTAATATCAAAAGGAAAGAAATTAGAGTGTAACCTGGCTCCATTTAGACCCAGTATTTTAACTTGACCCAGCTATCCATTTCCTGGTGATGAATTTCAATCGAATGTTGTGCAATTGGAAGCAATAAAACCGAAATGGAATCAAAAAATTGCCATCTGTACAAATTAAGTCTTATTTATTCAGGCTGTTGCGACGGCGTGCTGAAGTTTTTCGGCGCTTTACTTAATTTTCGCGAACGATTGGAGAGGGAGTATGGATGTTTGACCGGTGACGCTTAAATTCGGTCATCGAGACGGTTTCTCGGGCCAGGAACGAGCTGCAGCGACGCCAAACAGCCGTTCGCGGCAACGGGGTTACGAAATCGGTCACTCTCAAGGCTCGCCTTTGTATATGGCCCGTTGCAAAAACACTTCCGACGTGTTCTCCGGCCTCTCTGCACCTGTGTTTACCGGCTGCAACGAGACACGCCGAATTGGAAGTTCCTTCCCGCCGCGACCTCGTACGCACGTTCACCTATTGTGTACCGTGCATACGCAATCGTTCCAGTCTCGTCTTTCTCTCTCCTCCCTCTTTCTCTCTCTTTCTCTGTTCGCCTGCCCTCCTGCAGACCCGGCTCTCTCTCCTCTCGCCGCTCGATTTCATCCTCGAGAAGACAATGTCAGGGACCGGGGAGACACCAGGAACGTATTCTGAACGTGCTCGCTGCGAACCCGACGCCGATTTTCCCCCCGCATTGTGCGAAACTTCTTGTCCGCAATCGACCATCCAGACCTCCGTTTTTAAATCAGTCTGTTTCGTGATTTCGCTCACTTTTTTTTGCCAGCCCCCGTGGTCTTCACTCTCCGCTGCGTCCAATGGAGAACCTCCATTCTGCGAGTCGCTCGGAACAGCGATTTTTGCAACATTTTCTGCGCACAGTTTCGCAATGATTTTCATCATTTTTTTTACCCCTACAGTCTCTTCTCTCCGTTTCGTCGAGTGGAAAATTCGTTCTCTTTTATCATCGAGTACTTTAACACAGTTTTCGCGAAATTTTTTCAACACTGCTATCATTTCCGCAATCATTTTGATAATTCTTTATCTCCCTAAATTTCCTCCTGCCACCGAGTCGGAAGTATTAAAACGAAAACTAACCAGATTTTCGAGCTTGTACTGAAACTGTGCAACTTGAAACGTAATAATTTTATACTAAAATGAAGGACAGATTACATATTTTGATTATGCGAACATTTTTAACAAAAATGTTCTTTCGTCACAATTAATCCTACATTCGCGAGTATTCGATATTTGTCGAAGTGTACGGAGCTCTGACGAACGTGTTCCGATGGACCTGGAGTGATAAGTGTCGACTCTAGATCTTCCAGAGGGATCAAAGCGACCCTCCTGGTCATTTCTGGTTTTGCTCGAGGCATAGAAGCGCTCCTCAACTTACTCGGTAAATTGATTCTTCCGTTTGCATAAAAGTGAATTAAAGTCTCGGTAAAGGCTCGCCGATTTTCGTGATTTCTATTAATGGAACTCAATGTGGTTTCTTTGATATCTTTGTTCGTCCCTCGGTTTTCTATCTATTGTCAGTTGGCGTCGAATAGACGGATAAATGGATACGAAAAACCGTGATAGAACGAGACACGATTAAGATCAGCTCGATCGTATCGTTGCTAAACGAACAAATTGACGGTCGGGTCACGCTACTTTTCTAGCACGCGGAGTCGAACGTACCGTCTCTATCAGCAAGTTTTTTGTTTACTCCTAGCTATATGAACTCGTAAATGAGACCCTCTATTATCCGAACTACGTTCCAGCCTACTTTCCGGTACGGATAGACTGACTTTCTATTAGCAATCGACCGTTTGGTTCCTAATTAGCGCTCTATCCCGACGCGCATTCTTGTTGTCTGTACTAATAACAGCTGGTGGGGGTAATTAGTCCCTATTATACGAACTATACCTGGGAACTTACGGTTACCGTATTTATGATAACATAAACGTCACAAATACGGTACAAAGTGGCAAACATGGTTCAAAGAGAAAAGTATAAATTCGCGCTTGGATACTTATAATTCGAAGTAAAATTCAGCCATTGAAGAACACGTGGACACACAACAGACAGAAACTTCTCAAGTCAAGAAATTCGAATCGTTGTAACCTTCAAATAAATCGTAAATATTAATGACTGATTCTAATAAAACTGAGCTAATAAAACAGTTGGGGTTCTATGATCTCAGGGACCTCGTGACTCCGCTATCCGAATTTGGTTATCCCAATCCCGGACAAGTTTCGATGAACGAAGTTCTGAGGTTTAAATCGGAAAGCGCAATCGGAAAAATGGCTCCCGCGACGATCCTCGCGGATCCGTCCGGCTGGTTAACAGGTAAATCGAATCGGGTTCGAGTCGGTCGCGCTCCGTTTCTAGCGGCCACGATCGAAGGTTAATGTCATGAGAGGCCGGCTACGTCACGAGTGGCAGAGAGACGGGTGTCTGTGTGTGTCCTATCCCAATAGACGACGACGACGACGAGGAAAATATAATAGCTGCGAAGACGGTTCGGGATAAAACGAGAAAGCAGCTACGGAGAAAGAAAGAGAGAGAGAGAACCAAGGGGAAGACGAAGATACATGAAGAATCAAGAGAGATAGAGAGGAAGATTGAGACCGTTCCGAGCAAACGGCTCGAGAGATCCTAGCATGAAGGGAGAGAGATGGAGAGAGAAGGGAGGGGTGAAGAAGTAAGGGGTGGAAAAAAGACTCGATGGAGGGAAAAGAGCAGAAAGCGAGAAGGGACGAGGGTAAAAAGAGAAAGAGAGAGAGAGAGTGTGTGAATAGGAAGAGGGGAGAAGAGAGGAAGGAAGGGATGGTGGTATCACGGGCTCGAACATTGCGGTAGGCTACGCATGCCGAGCGACAGACGGCTCGCGACTGTGTGTGGGTGCCGTTCTCGCGTCTCTCTGTGCGCGAAGCCGCCGGCTCCGATCTGTGGGTAGGAGGTGTGTGGAGGGGCGAGGGACGATCGGCGTCGGCCGAAAAGAACCGACGTCGGCCGACGAGGAGTGCCGAACGCGCGGTCGGCTTGTGGCGGCTCGGCCGAGGCACAGCGTGGCGGTGCAGGAGCGCGAGCGAGACACCGACAGTCCGCCGCCACGGAGTTGGAGTGTGAGTCTCTGGAGTAGTGAGTGAACGAGTCTGGACTAGCGGGCTAGCCCGGTTCCGAGTCAGTCAGTGTGCCACCGGCGACCGTAGCCACGGCGCGGAGAACGTGGATACGCTTCGGCAAGTCGCGCTCGGACTCTCTCGCGTTCAGTTTTTCCCCTCTCTTTCTCTCTCTCTCTCTCTCTTTTTCTTTCTCACACTCTCTTTCTTTCTCACTCTGTCGCTCTTCTTTTACCGTCGATCCTCTCCCACTCCTGATCCAACGAGAGGAATCCAACGGGTAGCGCGCGGTCCAGGAGAGATCATCATCGTCACATGTACTTGAGATTCGGGAGATCGACGAACACGATCGCGACCGCACAGCGTATTTGGTTTTACCCTCTTTACTCGCGAAGTTTCGCGCGGACCGTATCAACGGCGACGCGGAGGGAATGATCGAACGATCGCAGCGTAGGCGGCGCGGCGATCCATCGGAGCGGCGGGAACGTCGCTAGCATCGAGGGCGGCTATAGATCCGAAGAGATCCTCTGCGGGGACGTGTGTGTATCCGGCTGTGCGTGACGCGCGCCACACGGGACGAAGACACCGGAAGAGTTGCGCCGCAACACCTCCCACGAAGATCTATCCGTTCCCTCGGGTCCGGCGAACATCTTTCCTCGTACGTCGCGTCGCGTTGTCGATCCTTGTCTCTATCTGTGTGTGTGGGGCTCTATATTCTCCGTTTCTATTTCTACGTTTGTCTCTCTGTGCTGTCCGGCGGAACTTCCGGATAGAGTGTAAGAGGATCTTGTGGAATCGAGTGTGACGATATACATAGTGGATCAGAACCGATTTTCGTATCGTACGACATAGAGCCTCTAGTACCCCCTTGGTGTTCTTCGACTACGCACAGTGACACCGGTGTCGTTTGAATTTTTTAAACAGCGGGTACCGGAGGAGGATTGTCGATCGCGGGTGTTGATATTATGTTGGATCGCGGGCCACAGTGTCCAGCGAGTATCAAAGATGGTAGCAGCGACGACTGTGCCGTGGTGGTAGCAGCCTAGAAGACCTCTAGGGCAGACAGTTGACGAGCACTACGTAACACAGTGGTGGAGAAAAGTGGCGGTGAAACACGGCGGCGACCATGCTCGAGGATCAGCCGTTGGACTTGAGCGTCAGGGTGGGCGATTACGCCGAGTTCTCCAGGGACGAGAACGACCAGGACCAGGAGCAGGAGCGCAAGGAACCGATCGACGATTATGGCAATGCTGCCGCGGCACTCAGGCTCCGCGGATGCTTCGTAGCCGCATCCTCCACCGAGTACTCCCACGAGAGGGAGGACCGGACATGCTCCGAGGACTCGGACGACTCCTGCTCGGACAACAACCAGAAGGATGGCACCACCAGGTCGAGGTCCAGGCCGCCAGGCACCAAACCTTACAAGAAGAACCTGATGAGACGATACCGTGAGTCCCTCCTTAGCACAACAACGTCTCCACCCGGGATCCACGCGATCCGCCGTTCCCCGCATGCGATCCTTCGAGAGTGACCCTTCGGGAAATTGACGCCGTTAGGCCCGGGAAGCTTTCGATTGCTCCTCCCAGACGCGAAGAACCTTTTCGAGAAAGTTGATCTAGGATTAGGGTACACTTCGAAGCTGGTTCCGATTGCTTTTCTAGAAATAGGAACTACTCAACACGCTGACTGCCGTGTCACCCGGAATTATTTGACCATGTTCGGTGTAAGAAATTTTACTAGGATCTGGAGAAATGTAACTTCTAAAACGTTGATCTATTGATTTGAATCCATGGAATCTTTGAGGTAGCTGGTGTGGCAGTCAGAGTGTTGAAGATCTAGCTGCGAAAGTTGATCTAGGATTAGGGTACTGTTTCAAATTAGTATATTCGGTGTATCAAATTTTTCTAGAATCTGGAAAACTGTAATTGTTGATCATATTGATTTGATTTTCTGGAATCATTCCGGTTGCTGGTCTGGAAGTCGGAGTATTGAAGATCTAGCTGCGAAAGTTGATCCAGGATGACCCGTTAGAACAGTTTTCGGATTAGATCGTCTCGTTAGTGTCTTAACGAGGAGACTGCTAACCGGATACGTCGATCGCGACTCGTCTACGTTCTTGTCACGACCGACGAAGAAGCTCGCGCTATCTACATGTATACAATGTTTATCAATCTCGCTGGTAACAATAATTGCGGTCGGGTTCTGCGATAATCGTACGTAACCGTTCGCCACGGTCTTCTTTATCGCCGTTATTGGTTCGCGGATTTTATGTACACAGAGATCTCCGAAGGATTTACGGTTGCTGTTGTTTTCTTTGCGTTGAAATTCTGCAAAAGAAATTTTGATTTTATCTCTTTGCTTTATGACTTACAACATCGCGGCAGGGTCGCGACCAAGGTCTACCGTTGCGAATCAAAGATTTATGTATTAAAGGGGAGACTCAGCCCTTGTTCAAAGGTTTTCGCGGAATGGGGAAGAAATGTTTCAAAGACTAGATACGGCAGTTTGAAAACTTGATTCGATTCTTCTTTTCGTCTCGGCGAGAGTTATCGCCGAGCGCTCGAGATTGCTACCGAGAGATCGTTCTTTCGGCAAGGTTATTATCATCAGAAAAGAAAAAGAGACCACCGAAATAAACGGTTACGTATGCAGATAAGTGGCTCGGCCCCCTCTCGAGGCTCCAGCGTTCGGTGGTTGGAACGATCCCGCTCGCAAATACAGATTGCTCAACCCTTCGGAGTCGATCTCGGAAAAATTATGCTGCAACTTCCTAGTCGCTTCTCGCTGGACAATGGTTTTGGGAAAGGTCGGTTTTGTATTTCGTAGTAGCTTCTCTGAGATCAAGATTTGGTACATTCGTTTCTTAAAATCTTCAATGTGGTTAGTTGGTTCGGAACCCACCTTAAACTGTAGGTCCCGTCGCTTAATAACCATAGCAGTTGAAAAAGCGACGTAAAACAATAAAAAAAAGGTACAATGTAGAGAGCTAGAGCACTAAAGACGACATTAAATTGCTAGCCATCTTCTTTAACGAAGTACGATTAATCAGATACCTGCAAGGAAAAGATCTGCAGTTTTAGTTTAAAAAAGAATGTGCATTGTAGCTTTCGAACGCATCGTCGCGTCCGCGAAGAAGCCGAAGTCGCGGGGAAATAGACGTTATCGCGGCATTAAACTTTCGGCTATTTTTTATCCTATCTCTTACCACATTCGAGATATAACCCGATCGCGTGACGCACGCTCTGTACGCGTTCGAGGTCGAGCGTGCATCGATCTCGAAAATAGTAAAAATTCGGTGAACGCGATTCAGAACCGGAGGATCGCGTTTGCGATCGGTTTCGTGACCCAGTGCGAGGCTCGGAGGTGCGCAGGCACGCGTGTGTGCACCATCGGAAAAAGAAGGAGAGGCGAAACAGAAGAAGAGAAGCTCGGTACGAGCGAGTGCGTGGCGTACATACTCGTCGAACCGAAATACGTGCCCGTGGCGCTCCTCTTCTTCTTCTTCGGTACAATGAACGGAGAGGGAAACTGGCCGGCAGAAACAGTCGCGAAAAAGAACGAGAAAAGAGAGTAGGAAAGAGAGAGAGAGAGAGAGAGAGAGAAAGGGAGAGCGTGCGTGAACGGTATGCCGTGCGTGTACGCGCTCGCTCGATCGTCTGCATTCGTGTCGGTGTCCGTGCGTAATTTCGGCCGATAAAAATATTACGCAAGCCGAGCCGGCGAAGGTCGTACGACGACGAGCCGGTATACGCGCCGAGATATTCGGCTGTTCAAATAATTTTGCAATTTCTCCCGTTATCGGAGAACCTCCCCTCCCGTCCTCTTCCTCTCTCTCTTTCCTCTTCGTGATCCCGTTGCCCCGGATCCCGCCTCGAAACACCGACAGAAGAAGGAAGATAATACCTTGTGACCTGCCCCAACCCCGACGAAATTAGTCTCTCGTATCGCTGCTCTCTCTCTCTCTTTCTCTTTCTCTTTGCTTCTCTTTTTCACTCATGTTCCGCTCGTTTTGCTCGGGATCCCTTTTTCTCCCGGCTTTATTCTTCGCTTTTTTGAAACTTCACCGAGTCCTTCCTTCTCGAGGAAGCAGATCGATTATCGGATCGACCGAGTTCTAGTCTGTGGTACGAACACCTCGTTTCTCGTCCACTTTTGGTTTCGTTGCTGGATTTTCACTCTTGAGTATCACAAAATTAATACCCCACTAACTTTAATCAATTCATTTATGCTGAAAGTAACTAGATTGTAACACGAAGGAACTTCATTATCAAGTAACTAACGACCGTTCATAATAATTTCTATGAGTACAAAAGAAAGGTGAAACTTGTGAGAAATGCATGAAATTCAGTCAACAGTGTATATTTCTCTCAGAGCCTAAGATACTTTGATATAGGATTCAGGTTCTCGAGGCAAATCTAGCCAACATTTCCAAACATCCTCAAGAAGGAAAGAAAACCAATTTCTATTTCCTACAATCGTCGTCTTCCTTGGGCACGCATAGTGCATACATACAAGTTATTAACAGATTCACTGTCGGTTCGTTTCGCTGAGCGTTTCGAATAGAAAATATGAAGAAGCGAGATACAAAAAAGAAGCCGGCTAAGAACGAAGCGACGAGTTCACAATATTTACCTACCTTGTGCTTTTTCATCGCGGCGAGAAATGATGGGCCAGCAATATCCCATTGTCCAAAGGCAAAGAGTTGGCCTGACTTTAGGGGCGCGGTGTTTGCAAACGGCCGAGGCCGAGGTCGAGGACACCGGAAGTTGTGGAAACATTTTTAACCCTTTCGAGGACGCGTCGATGCTGGCTCGGCGGGGGCTTGTTGTCCTTTCGGTTTTAACGACAGGACGACTCGTAGGCGTGACCGTCGAGGACCAGGAGAAAGTGGATGCGTTCTTTTCGCCCCGGAATTTCTCTCATTTTTCATTTTCGTCACAGTGCACGTGGAACGAATGGCTCTCGGGGGCTTTTCCCGACACCGGGCCATGATTTTTCAACTTTCACCGAGTCCTTAGTAACGACCGACCCCCAATCCTGATATTCAAAAACACAAGCCCTGGGACACTAGGTCTCCCGAGCAGAAGTCAATACATAGTGTAACTCTCGAGGACGTTTCTGTGTGCACGAATTTTTCGCGGAAAAACTGTTAAAACTTTCGCATTGGGATTTTGCACACGTGTTTATTGGTATTTAAGATACATGTGTGATTTTTTTCAAGTAAAAATTCTCAAAATTACACGAGTTATATATTTTTTATAGAGCATGTTTGTATGTGTATATAAGTACGTGCCCGATTTGAAAATAAAATTCAATGGTTAAATTTTAAAACTGGTTAAAGATTTGGTTAAAGGTTGGTCAAATTAAAATCAAAAAATGGTTAAATTTTTTACAATTAAAAAAAAGAATGGTGACTGTACGTATAATTGATTAATAAAGTTGTATTCTTTAAAACTTAACCATTGAATTTTATTTTCAATCATCTAATAGTTATAGTCTAAACCACCAAAAAATACAAATCTTGATTGTTCACGAAATAGCCTTGAATTCAAAGTATGTACCGATTTCTTTTTACTTCCCGGTCCTTATCTTAAGAACATAATAAAATATTGACGGATTTTTACGTGCTGAAGATCCTCCCAAAATTTTCAATGTACGATCCACCCAGAAAAGCAGAAGCCTCGAGGATTCCAGCTCTCACGGTTCAGAAGTTCGAATCCCTTAGGAGAAAACACGGGAGGCCGTTTTCCGTGGAAAAGCTATCACCTAAGACGCGTCGCGTTGCACGTGTTCGGCTGGTTGTAGGGTGTCGGAAAAGGGGAAAGAAAACTAACGAGACGTCAATTGGTAGTTTCCCGATCCGAAAATTCTCGCTCGAAAAAAGCCGACAGTCCGAAGCGTCTTTTTTACGAGTACGGTTTTCAGTTTTTTGCCTCCGGTAGAGAAACTGGGGTTCGTTTATGGGAGTAGGGGGAGGTGTGGGATGGAACCCTTTCCTCGAATCGACACCGGCATGCTCTGTCCTTGCTTTGGAAGGAGACAGATGCTAAATATCTTGGGGCAATCGTTTACTTTCCGAGCTACCGTGTTTGTCGGCCGGTTGGCTTTTGCGGTCTCTCTTCCCTCTCTCTTTCTTTCTTTCTTCGTCGACCAGCACCCGGAAAAACTTTCGAAACCTTTCACGAGGGCCTTTCAGGTAGCCGGCCACCTCTGATTTATAAATCGAGCCGAACTCTCCGGTCGGGGTCACGATTTCCACGGATCCGTGGAGGCTAGGAAACGAGCACGGTGAATGTTAATCGCCCGGACGATTATTCTCGTCCTTACGAGGATTATATCGAGCGGCGACGTGACCTGCCTCTGCTTCCCGCTGATCAAAAGCCCGGCCGCTTATTAATATTTTATCCGATAAAAACCGTGTCGCAGGCCGCTCGCAGGCCGCGCCTCGCCTGCCAATAACCGGCGGATATGTCGGGCATCGGATAAATTGCCGATTGATTTATTCGGTACACTGCCATCCCTCGCGACTCCACGATTTTGGCAGCGGCTGTCGACGCCGCGCCGCGCCGGCCACTCCTTGCTTACGATCGCAAATTGCTCCTGTGTCCCGTGGTCGTAAGTTAAAATGAAGAAGAACATTTCTGCGGGGATGACAGTGTCTGCTTTCCTCGAGATAGACCTCCCGATTACCATGACGATATAAAATATGTATATTATTTTCTTTACTTCTCTTCAGCTTTTGTTTCTGGTTTCTTTCTCGAGATTTCGTTCGAAGATTTTAAGCAATCTCCTTCGTGTCGCTAAGAACTTTTTTGCGGCTCTTGCATGTCACCTTTCGACGCAGTCGTTATCGCACGCCATTTATTTGCAATTAGCTTATCTGTCGCCCGCAGCCTTACGAAAGTTACGTATACCGTTATTTATCTGTAAATACGAAACAACAACAACCAGCGTCGCGCGTCGAGGGGTTAATTAGCCGATTAACGTCCACACGTCTTGATCACGTGGTCGAGCTACGTGTACGGAAGTCGACACATTTCTTGGCTAATCCCGGCGAGATAGGGTGACCTAATCAGATCGCCAGTCGATATGTAGGCCAGTCGGTCGGGAAGTCGATAAGTGGATCTTTTCCGCGAATTTCGGTTGTCGTTGATTGCCAAAGCCGAAGGTAGAAATCGTGGATCTAGAAAGTATTTGAAGTACTTCCGATTTTCGAAGAACTGTGATAATCTTGTAAAAGATTATCGTATTACGACAATAAGCTTGCTTTTCCTCGAAAATGCTGTGCATTCAAACGTCTGTGGGAACTTTGAGAAATTTTTTCCGTGACTGAAACCACCGTGGGATTTAAAGATTGAGCTTCCTCTTTGCAACGACGCTTTCAAAATTGATGTACGATTTTTGAGATAAATCGATAAATTTGACAGAAATCGTGAATAAATTTTTAATTCATTCGCGAAGGTTTAAGGGTTGTAGAAGCGATTCCCCTTCCAAAACAGTTGCGAAGTCGACCGGAGAAAAATGTAAGAGCACTGGGAGCGTGTCAGAATTTCGAAGAAGCGCGTTTTCACTTAACGCAGTCTAATAACGATCGAGATGGGCCCGTTACTTTCTCGCGTAGATCAGCGTGAAAATTGCGAGTCTGGGCGAGTGGGGATGAAGAGAATGAGGGAGAGTGAAGACGAGCGATCGAAGATACGGTTTTCGACGCGGAATCTCGAAGCTGAAAAGGGACGGTATTCGATAGGTCGGGGGTAGATCCCGTTTCCTTTGGTTTCCGTGTCTCGCTGGGACCGATCTCTCGCAACCCCCGGCCGCTGATTAACCCTGGTTGGCGGCTGCTCAATCGACGGACACTGTTTTCTTCCCCCTCGGGGCCGATCGAACGGTCTTCATTTCCTGATTAACCCCGAGGCTTCCTCTCCTCTTCCTGGTGCAAGAAAGAAGAGTGCCACCGCAGCCGGAAGTAATCTGTCTTCCTCCTCTGCTCGTGGCGAGGCGGTCTCGCGAAAGGAATAGTGGCCAGGGAGGGTGGAGGGAGAGGGAGAGAGAAGAACGTCCGCTCGAATTCACTTCGAGTGATTTAAAGGCTGGAATTATCCTTTCTCGCCCCTTCCGCTGGCCCTAACCCTTCCCGGCTCGCCTCGTTCGGCCATTATGCTGCTGCCTAAGTTGAGGCACCCTTTCGATGCGCCCAGAACAGCCTAACCTTTTTACGAGTATTCAAAAGATTCCCCCGATTGCATCGGATCTGATGGCTTTCCACGAATTCGTTTGGAAGCGTGCGAGGAAGATCTGTAATTACATTTCTTACGTTTCAAAAATCTAGCTTTGATCATACACTGACCTAATGATCCAATACTCAGAGTAGATTGCAAACATTTGGATTGCAATTTGGAGACGAGTTAAGGGGGTAGACTCGTCTCCAGGATTGCAAGGGCGCGGGATGCGCGTTCTCAATAAGATAGATAAAAGATCAATCGAGGCTGCGATCGCCCACAAAAGTCCTAGTTTTACGTTCACGAGGCGTAATTTGCATTATTCGGAAGCATATAGCTGTCGCAAATTGATGAAAATAGCCGTATGCTTCCGAAAATAAAACTTGAGGGCGATCGCGGCCTAGATTGATCTTTTATCTACCGTTTTTGACTACTGAAAATCCCCATCATAGCGTTATCGAGAAATGAGAAAACGCAATCCTGGAAAAACGAGTCTACTCCCTTAACTGGTCAATTGAACAATTCCTTCATTGACTGATCGACTCGTTTTCGAATTCAAGCAGAATCTGTATGTATAATACTTTCTCTCTGACGACGGGTGCTGCAGTTTCGCTGACTCCCGACGGCTTCTTCTTCTCCGCGAAGCCTCGCCATTGTTTGAACCCTGATAAGGCGTCCCGGGGTATCAGGGAGGGGGGGAGAGGTCCGGCTTCCTTCTGCAACGTCTGTTGCCATGGGGGACGTTTTATCGAGGCGATATATGGAAAGCGTCGTCGGTGGTTGTATTTAAATAGCCGTCGGACGGCCGCTTCGGGGAAGCGCGATGGCTCATTGGAATTCAGGATATTGGCCCGGCGAGGAAGGAAGGACTAACTTCCTGTCTGCGATGTTCGTACCCTCCTTCATTGCCTTCTCGAACCATGCCGACACCTTTCTCTCCTTTTCCCTACCCGGATGAATCCTAGACAGCTTTTTCGTACCTGTTCGCAGTTTCTCCGCCTCTGCACCTCGTGTCCTTTGTTATGCATGTCGACACACAGTCATCATCGCTGAACTGCAGGTTTATGTGTTTATGACTGGACTTCGGATTTTATGCGTTTATGACGAAAAGAAGTAGGTGCAATATTTTTCTGAAACAGATTCAAAGACTTTAAGGGTATAGATATCCTGTTTTGTGAAAATATAGATAGAAATTCTTTTGCACGAAGAGATCCGGAGTCTGTTTATGACGAGAATGGGTAATTACTCATGGTTAACCCGTCTAAATAAATCTTGACACTTTTATAAGGCAATTATACCGCTGTATAGTCTAGCATCCCATAACCTCGTCTTTGCTCTGAACGAATTCAACAAAAGTGTGTCACTCGACCAACCACCGCACCGGTGGCAATGAACGCTGTAAACATTGTCGAACGCGTGAAGCCGTAAAGCAATGGTAAATGGTACATTCTAAAGAGCTTGTAAAATCGCCCAGCTACATTGCAATCCGTGTCCTCGAGAAAAGGACAAAACGATTACGATCGGCGGAATGATCGGAGCACTAGGGAGGCGTGGTTCATTTCTTCGGAAAATCGAATTTACAAAAACTATTATATTATCCAGTCACATTGACAAAACGAATTCGGTCGAAACGCACGGAAGTGTTCTACCGATCGTTGATTTTTCCGAAAAACGTATCGGAATGGCAACGCGCGCCGCTTCCTGGCCGTTTCACCAAAGTTTTCCCTTGAAACTAATTGCCCGGCTTTCACGAACTTGCGCGGAAAATTTTCTCCGCCTCGGCGACCGTCGTCGCCCGTAGAAAGTTGAATCGGTGGTACAGCTTTCGTCGTATCCGCGACGATCGTGTCTAGCCTCGCATCGGGCATTTTTCTTGAGGTATTCTCGAGGTCGTCGTGTACGATCATCCTTCAACCCTTGTCCTGTGTGGAGGAAAGATTTTCCTCGGCAACGCCAGGAACAGGAAAAAGATTTCTATCGATCGCGTTCCCCGCGAGCGCCCATTAAAATGCCAGAGAAAAAGGGAAAACGAGTTCGATGTTGGAACACGCCCAGGGTACCTCTCTCTTTCTCTCTCTCTCTCCCCCCCTCTCTCTCTCTCTCTCTTTCTCTCTCTCTTTCTCTCTTTAACGGCCAGGTGATTTCGCGCGCGATATTAAACGCTGCTGCTACTGTTCGCATCGATGAAATCGAGCTCGGTCGTTCGCTCGAGCTTCCACTTGAAACTGACCTACATTCCGCCGTTTCCGAATCCCATAGGATCGACCACACTCATCCGCCGCACGCTCCTTGCTCCCTTAACCCTTTTCCGTCTCTTCCGGTCCCGGTACACTCGAATTGATAGCACCCAAAAATCTAAATTTTCGAAACATTTCAAACAAGTTTTGGATAACGATGTACATTATTAATACTAAACCTAAACTTCTTCAGATCTCGCAGAGCCTAGTTTCTCTACTAGATTGTGCTAAAAATTGATTTTCAAGTTTGGCAAAAAAAGATTGCATCGATCAAACATCGCGCCGGATAAATGACTATTTGATTTTATAAAATCCGTACCGAGGCCCACGAAGCGACGAAAAGGTGGATCGGTTGGCTACTCGTTCAAAGATCCCGAAAGGGTGAAGGAAAGGAGGAGGATGCGCGGTCGGTGTCTCCGCGAGACGATTTTTTTATAGCACGTCGAGGTGGTGGCAGAGCAGGGGGTGTCACCGGAGCGGACACTTACTCTATCTCGCGGGCAGAGGCGCATCCCTATTTTTTTTCCTCCTTGAAACGCGGCGTTTCTTGGTCCGTCTTTGACGAAGGGGATGATCACCCTCTCTGCCGGCCGCCCTTTCCACGCCGGGTCCACCCTTTTATCCGCGCGGCGTGGTCTCACGCCTCACGAATTTCCTCTCGTCCGGCGGGGATCGATTTCCCGCGGCATTTTCCACGCCGATCGGCCCGGAAGAGAGAGCCCATCTAGAATAGGAGGAGGAAAGAGAGAGGGAGAGAGAGAGAGAGCGTGAGAGGGGATAGAGAAACGAGAGAGAAAGAGAGAGGGGGTGAAGGACGTGCCGTAGGCGGTCGCAATAGGAAAACTGGGGTAGACTGTCCTTGTGCTCTTGGGTGGTTATTGGAACGTTGGCACGGAGACGCTTACCTTCGTCTACCGGGTGTCCCAATTACGCGGACGACTCGACCGCTTGGCACACGAGCCGATTAATGAAAGTGGAGCGTGATCCTTCGTAAAAATAGAGGAACGCCCCCCGTGCGTCGGCGGGATGGCGATCGATCGATTGGTCAATCCCGTGTTTCATGCCCGATCGGTTGATCGCCGATCGTTCTCACAAGCTGCCGCGCCGTCGCTCCAGAAATTTCACGCGTTATCTTATACTCTCATCTGCCTCTGGCATCGATCTATGCCCTTTGTCCTCCGACAGGATTTATTTACCCCGTTCCGCAACCCTCTCTCTGGCCTTCTCCCGCGATCCTCTGCACGTGGTTGCTGCGAACACGTCCGCGGTCGGGACCGAACGCAGACACTTAAACAGGCATGCGAGTTCGACGGAAGGAGAGAGGATTTGTGTGAGTGAGACACTCGGCACGTATCAAGTTCCAAATTCCGAGATTGGTGGGAATGGCGACAGACGATTATGTGTGTACTACTGTGTACGCACGAGACTAAAGGTCGATTTATATTTGTGATAGAAATATGTCAGGTATAAGACTGTGAAAATATTTAATCAATTCGAAAACGCTGTTCCACTATTCTGAACTTATCAAGCTCATTAAGAAAAGGAACAGTCTATTTAATCATTTCTTCATTTCTACTTAATCACAATGCTGGATTCGATCGTTGTTTGTACAATGAATTGTGTTGCTCATGGGTCGTCTCAGATTGAACGATTTACATTTGAAGTATGTTTGGAGGCATGCGTTACAGTGCTCGGTTGCAGGGTTCAGAATCACTCGCAACACCGCAATTAGGCGATCATTGCGGCAAAGGACAGCTCCGGGAGAGCTAACCCAGACCCCTCCGCGCGTCCATGTTAATTAGCGATTAGTGTCGGAGCGACAGCTCGGACCGAAAAATGCTGGTTTAAAGGTCCCCATCCGTCGAGACGAGCGTTTAACTCGATCTCGAGGAGCAATTGACCTCACCTTGACACAATCGTCTGCTTGGTTCTGCTCTCGGTGCGTGGACCGCGTCCGAATTGGCTCGCGACAAACCCAACCCGAGCGGAGCCGAGCGGAGCTGATTGCGACCGGAGAATCGCGTCAGTGATCTTTCCCGTCGAGGAATCGTCTCCATTTTCCCGAGCCTCCGTGCCGTCGAACTTGCTCGTGGAAACGCAAGTTCGAACAGAAACATCGAACGGTTCGGATCGCGAACCGATCTAGAAAACTGTCCAGAAAAAGGAAAAGCGGCGGCGCGGTGCGAAATTAATCTTTAACACGTTGAGTGCCACGTGACGAATCAGAAACGGAAAGATTTCTCTTAATGTTAATATTAACCGCCTGTAGCAAATGGTTAGGATCTACAAAATGCAAGAAGATTGAAAGAGTACTTTCAGCATTGTACATCTAAACTTTGCAATTTTTATTTCGCTGAATAAATTACTTTTATGAAATGTTTAAGGCTGCTAGCTGGACCCAAAGCGTCGAACGTTCTCCAGACTATTTAGGAACGAGATTCAGACAATTCATTGAATATGCGAATTTTTTTAGAATATTGCACGAAGCGGAACCGATTCAATCAACTAAAATGCATTCCACTCTCCGAAATAATCTCCATCACTTTCTATGTACCTACTCCATCTTGCCAGTGACACAGCTTAACGACGTTCGCGATCGACGTGTATGTTTTTGGTGACACTTCGTGGAAGTTTCGAGAAATCGGATAGGTTTGGCTTTCGAGTGGCTCAATTATCGGCGCCTGTCGTCGACCGAGCTCCCAGCCGACACCCTGTACAAGGGATCGATATCTCGCGCAAGGGGTGCATTAATTACCAGCGTGACTGCGATACCACTGGCCCTGGAAGAATCGCTCGGAAGCTGGGCGATTAATTATCCAACGTAACCGCATTATTAATCCCCCCCGCTAACCGTACCGGCGCGGCGTTCGCAAGCTCGCGCTCCCGGGGACTCCCTTTTATTCTATTAGGTTGTTGCATACATGGAATTGTTCGATTTTAGAATGCGAATATTGCGGAGCGTTCTCGTCAGGAAATACTGTCGCGAGTATTCATGGCACAAAGTTGATCTTCAATATTATTTGCCTGTTTAGTCACGTATGGTTGCAGTGAAGTAATTCTGCAGATGGTCAATAAGACAATACAAGAAAGTTGAAGCGAGCAACGCGGAGATGAGCAATATAGAAAGATCAGTGAAAGGGAGACGACTGAGCAGCGAGATATTGAAAGAGAAAGGGACGGCCCATGGAATAATCAACTATTAATCGCCGGCACCTTGCGAACTATCTGCCATTGAAAACGGTGTGCTAACGTCTTCTGCGAAATGCTGCAAAAGAAGAAAATATAACATTCTCCCGACGAAACCGTCTCGAGCAAAGATTCTGGACTATTTCGATCGTCTGCTTCACAGCGCAGTGTAAAACAGTTTCTACCGTCTTCCGGGTGTAGACAGTCTCATTCCGGATTTGTTTTGCCAGCGTTTCGCAAACATTGTGACCAGCTTCATTCGGGGTCAAGACAACGCGTTGCTTGCTACTGACCCCAGACGAGGCTGGTAGCGCGACGATTGCGAAATGCTGTGAAAACAATTTAAACAAAAAAACATAGCTACCTCGGACAACATCAACAGTATTGAACACTTAAGCGTTCGTATTGAGTCCCGTCTGCGGGTGCTTAAGTGGGGAGGTGACTTAAATAAATAACGGAGAGAGCATTGCATTTTTATCAAGTTCTTGAACCATTTAAACAAGATGAAAGCGATACATTTTTAAACTCTTTTAATCCTTTCGTTATCACTAGACTGCGGATCTTTACGCAAAATAAGAAATGTTTGCATTGATTGCAAGACGCAGGAGCCAAATAAAAATTTCTTTCTTCTTTTAATTATCTCATTAACGTGAACCTTATACACTGGTGGCATTAAATCTTTTTCATAGGTCCACTGTTTTAAATTGTGCATGCCCATTTTTGTCATAAATGCATAAAATCCGCAGTCTAGTTATCACGTACCAAGTTTCAATCGGCTCGAAGCTCAGAAGTCCCATTTTCTGAAATAGTTGGGGACAGCGACGGACACTTAACTGTGCTCTACGGTGTACAGAATGTTGAGGCTTCCCGAAGAGGGCTATCAGAAATCGTGAAACGTATGCGAATCGAGTAGCAGCTCGCGGATTGAAAAAGAGAAAGCGTTGCCATAAAATGCTGCTGCAATGTGGAGACTCGCGTGACGAGAAGGTCCGCGTGGCAGAGAGGAAACGAGCCACCCGTTAGATACGCGTTCGAGCGAAGGAAAGGAACGCCGGCGAAGCGGGCCGGAGCGGGACGAGGCGGGCAAAGCGTGCCGTGGCGTGGCGAGGCGCGGCGAGGAGCGTGGAAACGGCGGAAGAGAGGCGGACTCGATCGCTCGCTATAGGTACAAGAACGGTGCATAGAGGAAGAGCAGCGCGCCCGTTGAATGCACCAGCCCTGACCTACATAGTAAAGCGTGTTGTGGGCTAGGCGAGCCTACGCTAGAGCTACCTAGACTATTATAGCAACGAGGTGTACGGTATGCCCCTTCTGCTCGCGTCCATCACGCCGAGCCGGCAGAAGCGCGCGTGGGCTAACGCGAAATACATACTCGGGCCTCGAGCTTTTCCTCATTCGCAACCAACAAATACCAGACAAACAGATGTTTATCTTGGACCATGCTTCCTGAATAATTGAAAAGCGGTTCGGAGGGTACAGCATCTCGGACACAACATTTTTGCTGAACTTCGAGATCAATTTTTACTATAGTCCATTAAAGCAATTTTTATTAAGATCTCTGAGAATGTTGCAAACATTGTTCTAATAAACTTTGTCTTTTCTAGTCTTCTTTGTTAAATAAGTTGAGATTTTGTGCGACTTTTAACCACTTGGACTACATATTTGTAAAATGAAAATGTATGTTTATTCTATTTTTTTTTAATTTAAACTTTGATTTCCCTGAATTCAGACTGTGCAGATTAAGAGTGATGGGGATCAGCTGATCAAGCTCGCTCAAGCTCTGGAATTCAGGCTGGAGATTCAGAGCGATTGGAATCAGCTGATCAAGTTCACTTAAGCTTTCGGATTCAGGCTAGAAGTCCGTAAAGCCGGGATCCCAGTGTTCTGATTTCACTATCAAATTTATTATCAGGATTATTTCTCTGCGGTCAGGAAAATCCGCAGGTCGCACCATCTCAGCCGATAAGGTTGAAAAATTCGAGCTAAGTATAACGACCGATAATTTCGCGGTTGGCGTTACGCGACCACCGGAGAGACAGAGAGAGAGAGAGAGAAGAGATGCATGTACACGGAGAGTAGTGCAGCAGAGCGAGTGACCGTTCCGTTATTATATCATCTCGCGAACAGTGGTGCGGCATTTAACGTTACGTAATCTCTCTCTCTCTCTCTCTCTCTCTCTCTCTCTCTCTCTCTCTCTCTTTCTCTCTCTTTCTCTTGGTACGTGTGTGTCGGGAGGCTCGTTACCAGCCGGTCGGTCTCGTTACACAATGACTAGCTCGCGAAAGAGAGCTAGAACGGGAGCAACGGAGTACAGTATGTACTCTTTTCTAATCAAACGCGAAGTTGAATCTCTTGGTCGGTGTGTGCTCGCCACGCGAATCGCAGGCTCGATTAATTCCTCTGGTCTCTCTCGGAGGCTCGCGGCTCTCGCGGCATGAGCACACCCGCTTCGTGTTCCTGGCTCTCTGGCCTGCGTCCTTGACACCTTTTGCTCGCGCCCGCGCCATAGCTACGCTCGGCCGTCGACGCGAATTAACGGGGCACCCAGCGACACATGGACCTCGACCCGGACGATTCGCAAAGTGGCCACTGACCTTTTCGACCCATCGAAACTCCCCCACCGATCGCGTCGACCAATATCGCACCGCAACGAAACCCGAAATCTAGGTCTTCTTTTGGACATTTTTCTACAGAAATCGGACGACTGTCTCGCGTCGAGATTTTGCATACATATTCTCTATTACTCGGACCATATGATGGAATTTATTCAAGTCAGAATACTTAAAATTGTTGGAGTTACAATATAAAAAGAAAGTGCCTTGTCCACCGTTCTTTCGAAGTAACAGAATTAAGTAACGTTGTCATTGGATCTTTCCGGCACAGAAGCCTGCTTTAGCCATTCTTTCAAACTCCATTGGCCATCGACGGAAAAGCTGAATTTCGCCGAGTTGTTTCGGAACATGTCATCACTATCATCTGCCCCGTTCCAGCCTGATGGCTGTCCACACCGTGAAAAGAAAGTTCACGAAATTGTTCGTGGAACCGGGCGCTTGCGTAATCCAGAAATTAGATTCTCCGTTCGGCGGCGTTAGGCGAATTGCGCAACAGCCGAGCCTTTAACGGGACCGTTCCTAAAGGAGCGAGCGGATTGTTAATGCGGCCCGATAACGAGCCGCTCTTCGTTTAAATTCTTTCGATCGACCCCGCCCCCTTCAGAACAGTTTTCCGAATGAAATCAACCGGTGAAACCCGCTCGGTCGCTTTCTCCGATCGATTCCCGGGACCCAGAGGATCGCGTGTCCTTTCCAGGATATCAGCCGGGAAGAGGACACCGTGGAAAGGTAGCATCGGATGCCATCTGGCCTACAGCATCCTCTAATTCGCTACCTGGATCGCTGGCAGCTCGTCTGGGTGTACCGTTAGAGGGAACGCGTCGTCTACCACCCTCAACGGGTAACCCAGTTTCTTTCATAGGCTTTTAACGGGACACTGAGGGTATCCACCCCCGTGAGAAAGCAGTCCTTGCGGACTCTTTTCTCTGTTGTTGCACAACCGAGTCTACTCGATCGTTCTCCGAGTACGTCACCGAGTACGTGATGAAACACACGCTTTCTAGATATCGGACGCGACCCAGGACCTATCAGCCAGGGGTTCAAAACGCGTTCCGAACTGCGAGATCGCCTACACCGATTCTTCGAATCGTCAGATCGCGAACTGTAGCGGAAGAACACTGTTCAGGCGAATAGGTATTTCGTTATTTACAAATATTAAACGTACACCTTCGAGAAGAAACTTTACATCCTATTCATGAGTTATGAAAATTTTGTACAATTTCTATTTCTTTTGGATCTGCAAAGACTGTTCGCGCTAAAAATGGGATTTTATTTAATTACAATTTCTTCGATTTGTCTACAGAAATTAGACAGATATTGGGATTGACGTGGCTCGTCGCGAAAAAAAATTCTGATCGACGAAGAACGGCGTTCACCGCGGAAAAACCGTTCGAGGTACGTTTTCGATTTCTTTGTGCGATCGAAGGGAAGTGGGCGTTGTGTTCGTACAGCAGTCCCTTCGAGACAATGGCCGAGACGACGAGCATTCAGCCAGTTGGCGAAATAGGTCAGGGACGGTCGCGCTCGTTTCCTCTTTCTCGAAGAGGAGGAACGAAAAATGTCACGGTGAGACGGTCGGCGAAGAAGGAAAGGAAGGAAGGAAAGGAAAGTAAGATGGAAACAGGATAGGGTGCGTAGGTAGGTCGCGAATCCCTCTGCGCAGAGGGATTCCGAGTAGTTTCAAGGCTGCCGATGGTGTTGCTGCCACTGTTGGGGTGGCTGCTCAGGTTTCCCGTTGAAGGGAGTTGAATAGGATACACGATGACGTTTCGATACGCTCGTTTCGATACACCGCCCTGCCTCCCTGACCCACTTTTCCCTGGGCCGAGAAAACCTTTCGAGTCTGGCAACTCGAGTTACAAAACGATCGAGCAACAGTCCCCCACGCACCTGGCTGCTACCGATTCGTTCCGGGACACGTCTCTCACGTCCACGTGGCTCCTTCGCACTCAGTTCCGCGTGCAAATTCCCTTTCGTCGCGCGCTCTCGCGATTACTCCCCTGGATTCTTGTGACTGCGATAACGAGGCTGTTCGGTACACCTTTGTTCCCTTTCAGCGAACTCGCTTTGTGAAAAGACTGCCCCAAGACATTGCGTTTCACTTGTTCAATCTGTCGGGATTATTGCTTTCGCTGCGGACAGTCGCTTTTGTCCGCGTCTCATCTATTCAATTTGTCAGAAATGTTCCTTTCGCTGTGGATACTACGACTGTTTTGTTGTCTATAATTACCCTGCAGATTTTATGCGTTTTGCAAGCAAGACACGGAAACAACACAGACGGCCATTCCTTCTCTTAATCATTGTAAGCGGATGTAACTAAAATAATAGCTTTCTTAAATTGTTTAAATGCCTTTCCGTTCTATATCTGATGCGCTCATTTTTATCGTACATCCAATCCGCAGTCTAAAAATGACTAAACAGAGAGATAAATTCGTGCTTGGTTCCTGTGTCTTAAAATAACGCAAATAATGCAATCAATTTTTGCACACGATGTTTTCTGCAAATGTGACCGCGTTGAAATTTGCAAGACTCTGCTTATCGAGTTCCGCGGAATGTTTCCACTTCGGTCAACGATACCGTCCTGAATTCTATGTCTATTTATGACAATTTCGACCAAATTAAAACCGCGTATTTAATTTCCAAAGTTGTCTGCAAAATGAACCGTTTCTCGGGACGAAGTATTGTGTAATATCGCCGGAACGGGAATTCCATCGTGTCGTCGAGAGAGGCGCGAATTTTCGGTGAATTTCCCCGCGTCGAACACGGCCGGGGAATTAATTCCGCGTAAGTTGATTACGACGATTCAAAGGCGACCTTAATTACGCAACGATCGGCGAGCGTTCGATCGGCCGCGCTAATTAGCCCGGTTAATGGATCGTCGCCGGGGCAAACAGTGAGAACGAGAGAGAGAGAGAGTTGTTCAACTATAAAGTCCGTTGCGTCGCGGAATTGGCAAAGCCGGAAATTTCGATACCGGAAGCGTCGCGACGCGACACGACGCCGCACGGAGCACGATTCTAGCTCGGCTTGGCTCGGTTTTCTGTACTGTAGAGCGAGGCGTTTGCATGTGCGCGACCCACTTCCTCCGTCGAAACGGAGAGTGCTTCTGCTGGTTCGTAGCTCGTTGTGTGCTCGTCCGTGTGACGTGTATGTGCGTGCCACGCCACGCCACGAAGAGTGGGTGTTTTCATGTATAGAGCTAGGCCGCCGACACGTTATCGTACGGAGAAACGATCGAAAGCGGCTCGTCTCTCTCCTCTTTCTCTACAGACCAAACAGGAAGTGTTCGATTCCACGCGGAAGTCACCGTCCCCTTCCTCTTTCATCTGACATTTCTTTTTCGACAACTATAATACGCTCCTCCACTCCAATGGCATTTGACACTCGATCGAACCTCTCGAGGCTGCAATATCGATGCGTTGTTGATTTTTATATCACGTTTTATGGTGGACGCTCTGTTTCCAAGACTCAAACCGCCTGCCAAATAATCGATCACAATGGAACCAGTCATTTTTATCGAAATACCAATCCATTGTTCGTAGGGTCTTTTCAGGTTGCCGTTTTCACAATGTCGGTGCGTTCGTGATTTTTATATCGCGCTTTATGGCGGCTGGGCAAATAATTGGTGACACGATGCGTTGTTGATTCTTATACGTATCATGTTTTATGGGGAATGATCTCGTTCCAAGAGTGCAGCACGCTGGTCGACTCGAATGGGCTGCCAAATAATCGATCACAATGTTGCTGACAGTTCCTTGCGCGGTAATCATTTTTATTAGCATTGTTTCTTACCATTATTATCAGTGTGAGGCTGCAGATTTTATGCATGCATGACACTCTCGAATTCGAACAATTTAAAACAGGAGAAATGTTGGAAGTCTTTATATTATATTCAACTTATTAAGATCATTAAAGAAGAGACAAGTTTTATTATTATTATTATTATTATTATTTATTATAGACGGACCGAGGTCCTTTTACATAAGTGTTTACAATAGAAAAGGATAAGGGACTACACGCATAATAACAAAGAATAACAAAGAAGGGACGTGCACAGAAAATAATGGTACAAACGATATGGTATTATCCTATAATCCTGCGTAATTGTTTTTTAATTTTAGAGATTATAGAGATTATATTATCTCAACCGTTTGAGGGGATTCTGGGAGCTCGGAAGTCGACGATCGCGTGTCCACGCGCTCGGAACAGTAATTTCACGGCGCGATTGTAATTTTAGAGAAAGATACGCTCGAATCGGAACCGCGGGGACGAGACACGGCGCACTCACCCGGTGCTCATAAATTAACCACGATCGTCTAGGATGTTAAACATTCAGAGACAAACGGAGACGCTTAATTACCGGCAATTTCCTTTGGCCGGCATCGATCCGCTGCCTCGTCCCCTCTCGCAGTCGACGTCGCCGCGTGAAATTCTCGATCGTCGATACATCGACTTCTTCATAGACATTGAACACTGGCATAAATCTGAATTCACATGAATCAACTTATTGAAATGATTATCATGTTGATTGCCATGCAAATACGATGCACCTCACGCATCACTTACTTTATTCATAGATGCGACCGGCGTTGTCAATAACAATTGTTATGATAATCGTTTCAAGTAATTCCATAACACCGGTCGTTGGCGGTCACTGTGGTATTCAACATGTTGGAAAAAGAATGAAATTGTCTCTCGCATTCGAAGCAGAGCTTTTTTGTTTCCCATAATGATCCGCAGTCTAGTAATCGATATAACGAGTAGGAAATTTGAATTTGAAATAGAGATACAATTAATCCTGAAAGCTACGAATTCATTTCTACGCCTATTAATTTGGTAATCAACGTGTTAAAGTAGTGGAAAGATTAAAAGAAGACAAGATCATGCAATGTTCCTGACCTAGTGAAATTGTTAACGGAAGAGCACGATTCTCAAGCAGTTAGCTGTGTAGCGTGAGTTTAGAAGTGGGTGCTGAGAATTGTCAATGCTCTTCGGTTAATTTATTTCGTGTTTCACTGAAAATATTCTAAAATGTCAAAATATTTTTAAATACCCCGAGGGGAATAAATAAATTATTATATATATATATTTACGGAAGAGGTGCAATTCTTCCTGGAATTCACGAGTCGGCTGACCCTGAGCTACAAGTGTCTGTCGCTGTTCCGATAAAGCCGAATATCGAACTGGCATCGAAACGTCTATCTTATCTGGTTTGGACGAAGAGACGCGTGGATCGGAAACGCATGGTTGCGAGCTGAGTTGCTTCGGCCAGAGATCGATGTCTCTGTGTCAAGAATTGTTTCGCTTGGATCGAACGCGGAGACACAGCTGATGAAATCGGCGGGAGCTCGACATTCGCGTTGGCTGCTGTTCGGAACGTTAACTTGATGTTTTGATATTAAACATGATTGATATTAAACATTACTTTATACAAATTACAAGAACGTGTCTATCCAAAGAAACAAATTCGTTGAATAATTCCTCATTATTAAAGTTTAAGTGAAAGGCAGCTTTGCAGTGGCCTGAAACAGTGAAACAAAATCGTACATCAACTTTTAAGGTGCCGTTGGAAAGGGGAGACTTCAATCTTCAAATCTATGGAAGATTCATTCTCGATAATTTTTTAATGTTTTCACAGAGGTGTCAATCTATAGTATTTTTTAGGAAAAATAAGTCTTCCATTTCTCATCTGCTACATCGTGTAAAAATATCTTAGAGGAAAATGAATAATGACCCGGGAAAGTAGAATCTTTAAGCTTTGGAACGAGTCCAAGTTTATTGGTATACGATTCTTTTTCGGGAAATTACAACAGGTTTAATATCGTCAATTTATTCACTTATGTTGAGATAGTTTTTGGATCCGATGCATCCAGCAAGTGTTAGATTAATGTCTTCAAAAATTTTAATTGATCATCGTCACGATCAAAACTAATGATTGCTCCCCCGGAGCATCGCTCATTACCCGGCGATTTCTGACATCTTTCAGTTTTAGCGTATTCCGAGGCCGAGCTACGCGAAACGTCAAACTTTGTGACGTGCTCGATGAACATTGTAATTAGTCGGAGCATCGGGTTCCCTATCTAATTAAATTCTTCTTGCTGCGCATAGAAACACCCTTTGTGGTTGAGCAAACCGGTTAAGTAAACTCCAAAGAGTGTTCCTTTGAGCAACAAAAAGAATTTAATGACGTTCGTGCAGCCCGCCGGTGCTCAGCCCAATTACAGTTTTCATTGATCCACTGTTTCGTTTTTTCATAGACGTGCTGCGGTGTACAGAATCAATAGACAATTATTCGAGAATCGCTATTTAGGAACAATCAGAATCCATTCTACCTTCGAAAATAGTTGCAGTTGCTCCATCTCTAAAATAATTAACGATTAGCAGATTTTTATGCAAAATCGAAATTGTCTGCACCAGTTGTAAGAAATAATAGATCCTTTCTATCTAGCGAGTCAACGGAGACAGGCCCGAACCTAATTGATCGGCATACTTAGCCACGCGTCATCTCGGAGAATCTGGATCGGTTGACCTTGGGTATAGGATACAATTTCTTTTTCCTATGAAGACATTCCTGATTACTTTTTTATCTTCGCTTGACCATACGAGACGTTTAATGCAAAAATGTCGTAAGTCAATATTTGTTTTACACCACGTGTGAAGGGTGTAATTGTTATTAAATGAAAAGATTGACTTGCATAAAACAAAGGTAATATCCTCATTATCCAATAATTGGTACGCAGTTCCACAAATACATTTTTCTATTAAGTTGAGAATGTGGTCCACGCATCTAGATTAGTTTTTAAAAAAGTGGACCATCGCTTGCTGGCTTGAAAAAGTTCCGAGAATAAAGAGTGCAGAGACGAAGGAAGATTATATCGGAGAAGCGGCTGATCCGGATCGAGGGAGATATTGGTTGAACGATCGGGGAATCGATTCACGAAATCGGTCGAGCAGCGGACTTTCGTCCGGCACACATAATACGCGTCCGAAGGCGCGCGTGATGTCACATAGAAAGAGAGAGTCATTACCGTTGCGCAACGGCCGCTTGGCCGGAAGGTGTGTGCGCTGTTTGCGTGCGTGAATGCGTGCCCGGGTGAGTGCGTGAGTGCCGCGAGAAAGTTGCGTGGCCCGGGCAAACGCTGACCTTACGTACTGGCTGCGCGCGTGTACGTGGACGCCCGGCTCGAAGTCGGAAATTTTGTACGGGTTGGTACAACCAAAAATCGGGCTTTTTGCATAAAAAACAAGTGCAAAATGTGGAATCAAATTTGTTCACGCAATCCCTTGTTTTCCAGATAATAGAATTCACGTAGCCTCGTATGAAAAGATATTTTTCCACATGTTCCACTTGCTTTTTTCGGGTAGAATCATCCCCTTTTCGGTGTCCCGGAGGTACAAGGAGATGAGTAACATTTTTCCGTTTTTCAGAAAGTCGAAACAAAAGAACAATAATCTTATAATGCATAATAAACAGCTCGCGTTTACCGCAAAATTGCCTGGCGATCGGAGAGCGAACAACAGGGGGTGGATTATTGGCGATTCAGCATCGAGCGAAGGTTGGAAGACATTTTGTAAATTCGAAGGTAGTCTTTTGTATTCCGGAAGTGAGTGTCGGGTGGGTGTCGGTCACGGAAAGGTGGGAATTCCTCCGGTCTCGAAAGTGACGGTAAGCCGAGGCTAGGCGGGGATGTTCGGTCGATGCGGCTAGACACCCACCCTTCCCGGTCGCGCGGGAGGGCGAGTCAAGGTCAAGCAAGGTCAAGCAAGGTCGAACCTCCCGGGGGACTGGATTCGCTGCTAATGAGCCGGCCCAGCCCCGTTGCTCGCAATTAAGATGGCCAAAGATCCTGAAAAGCGATCCTACCCGCGAAACCATCGCCCAGCTCGAAGGGAACACGATTATTAACACTTCGTGGTTGCCGGTCTTGTTTCCCGTGCGATTTTCTCCTCGATCGTGCCAACCACCGTTCACTAATTAACCCGAGACGACTAATATCTCGAGTTACCCTCCGAAACCAGAGCTGGCTCTCGGAATGATTTCTGTGGATTTAAAAATGAATTTTTGGTTGAAGCGATTTTCACAGACTGAGATCTCTCAAGGATTAATGTAGTTTGGACAAAAACATTTATTTAATAATTTCTAATGGAAGCGTAGTTTCAATAATTACACGATAAAGAATGCGGAACCGGTCGTGGTACGTTTCGGATTAATCTTTCGACCAGAATAGCGAACCGATAAGTGGATAGATCCGCGAAAGAACTCGCGACGAAGAAGAGTTCAGGTTCGACCGAAGTCGGAATCGCTTATCGATTGTTCCCGCCGAGGGAAGCGGTAAAGTAGCAAGTTTGGAATCGATACGTCGGCCATCGTCGAAGAAAACGAGCGTGCATACGCGTGCACCGTCGTTTCAGCAGCAACAAGCCGATCATTTACTATCGCGATTCTCGGAAAAGACTCGAACAACTGCACGGAATAATTCAATGCCGGTGGTCGGTTTAAAAATGCAACGATTGCACCCTTGAGGTGGCACGTCGCGGGGGTGTAGTTCGGGGTTAACGGAGGTCAAAGTAAAATACTTTTTACTGTTCGAAACTGTTCTTTTTAAAGGCGACGGCAGCATTATTCTGTGTAATTAGTAGACTGCGGATATTTATGAAAAATAAAAATTGTCTGCATCGATTGCAAGAAATAGAAACCAAACTGAATGTTACTCCTTCCCGTAATAATTTGAACAGAGGAGAAATCATACATTGACATCTTCAATTTGTTGAATGCATAAAGATCTGCAGCCTAGAAATTAGTATTCTTTCGTAAGAGGTGCTAGATTGTTTATAAAATACCGATTTTGAGGAGACTCGAGTCCAACCGCAACGATGACAGAAATCGTGGCCGATTTCTCGCGAGGATCTTCGCGATCGCGTTTCCGTCTGGATCGGGCATGATCGACGAGCAGGCGAAAGGCGATCGGGTTCGGCTAGGTGGGCGCCCTCTCTCGAAACGAGGAAATGAGCTGGCTCGTTGTTTCTGCGAACGGGCCCGTGGCACGGTTTCGTCATCGTTGGACTTTCTCACGGGAGAGAGACAACCCGTCCAGACTCGTCTGCGAGAGCGCAAACACGCGTACGTATACATATCTGGCGGGCCTCATCCGATTGCGCAACGGTCTCGGAGCCTCGGGGTCCGATCGTTTAACCGTGTGGGCGCCGAAAAGTAAACGGGCCACGAGGAAAAAAGCGGTCGACACACTTCTTCGCGAGGAGAAACGACAATGACGATCGGGACCATGGTCGAGAGAGGTTGGCGGGAGCGAAGAAAGCGGCTCCCGGTGCCTCTACGCAGCCCGGCGACGACGACGACGACGACGACGTTCCTCATCGGCATCGTCGATTTTCCACGCTGAGGCGAAGCGAGGCGAGGCGATTTTTCCCTTGCCGTCGCAGCGAGAAATTGCTTAATGAAGCCGCGAGGTTGGCGCTGCTGCCTGAAAGGAAGGTAGAAACGTTGCAGTGGGTCAAGGAGAGACACCGGCTTTCACTTCCTCTCCGCAGCGCCGCGCTATACCCCTCGAGAACACCTCCCATGCCTCTCTTTTTTTTCCCCGTCGCGTACTTCCTCAGCCTTCTCGCTACCGTTAGGAAGCGAGCCGGCCACCGATCGAGCCGCTCGATCTCTTCCCTTCGACCGAGATCGCTCAGAACCAGACGCGATTTTGCAATCGTACGACCCCCGGATCGAATCGCTACGACACTTAACAGACCCTCACTTAAGCCCTGTCCACACTGGAGCAGTATCCAGTAAATTTTCTTCTTTTACTCGGTAAAGAAGAAAGAGGCCATAGAACCATAGAATCTGTATTACACGAATTTCTTCTTCCTGAGTACATACTGTGTGTCACAATTTACTTGAGAAGACTCTCTTCAAGTTGGCTATTAATGTTTCGAAGAATTACGAGGCTAGATAATAGTTGATAGTACTCGCCACGACAAGATTATAAGACAATCTTGATTAACACGTTGACTGTCACGTCGGCCATATGTGGCTGACACAGTTCGTCGTCTGTTCTTTAAACACGTTTTGTTCATAATACTCGAACCGAAGTTTATTGAGAGAGTATCGGTAGGAAAACTGGAAGGAAGAATGCGATCCCTCGACTCTATAAACCAGATCGTGTTGTATGAATGAAAGCGTGCAGAGAATGTTTACGTTAGGGTTGTACCAACTCGCAGGAGAGACACGGAGTGAGAGAGAACGGATTGCTAAGTAGATCGATGCAGTCGGCTGGAAAGCGAGATTTCCAGGTTCTCGATCTCCCCTGCAGTAGATGTAATCCCTCTGTTATGTAAATAATCGTGTAAGACTTAGAAACGGCAACGACGTAACACTGTGTACCCCTTGCATTACTTGATGGCGTTGCATACATAAATACATAACACATTGGTCGCGTCAACAGTACGAGAAAATTTCTGCAGCGACAGATACAAGTGTGCTAAATATTCCATCTTGTATCTAATAAATTCCAATGATTTTATCCAATTTTCGAGAATCGAGACTCATCTACAGAATCGTGTGGTTCGTGAATTAAGCTATGTCCACACTGAAGTAAAAAGCAACTTCCAATTGATGCATATCTCGAAGAAATCGACAATTTTACAGAAAGTTGCTCGATATCGCTTCAGTGTGAACGTAGTTTTAATGACTTCGAGCGTTGCAGTATTTTGCAAAGTGCAATCTAGTTAACGTTTCGGTGGTTTTTGTGTTGTTCCAGTGGACACCAGGGAAGTCCAACCACACGATGCTAGCGAGAAGGAGCAACTGGGCCTCGCGAGTGTTAAAGCAGAGCCAGGATCGACCGGCACGACGACAACCTCCACGGGGACACGTCTGTTGCACGGTATTCTCTCCCAGCATCCCCAGCAGCACGGTTTAGGGGTGCAAAATGGATACGGCCGTCACTTGACCGGTCATGCTCAGATGGGCCAACCGCCCTACACCACTGCCACTATCGCCTCGACGAGTACGCCAGGTCAGTGATAGTTCTCTTCATGAATCTCCGGTCTCTCACCCCTGGACACCCTGAAGAAACGTGATTCCATTGGAGAACCGGAAAGAGTTCGTTTCCGTGCGCGTACGCGAAGTGTCGCGTGAATTTGCAAGACAGGGGATGATCGAATTAAAGGGCGGGAAGACAGCGCGAAACAAAGACTCATCTTCTATGCAGGAGATCGTGCTCGCATTAGGCAGCATTGTCGGCATCACTGAAGTCAAGTATTCAGTGAATATTATTCACCCTTCTCGATGGCACTGCTGAGTTTTCTTAACATTGGCTCGCAACTACTTTTTCTTTCTCTCACTCTCCCTCCCTCTTCGACCCTCTTGGACGCAGCGGAATTTCTTTAACCGGATCGAGCCGCTGCTCGATTGTTTACCCGCGCGATTACAACATTGCGGATGTTTGTGCGTTCCTTGGTCGTCGAGGGTCTCCGGAGAAGGCAACAAGCAAATTACAATGGAGCTTCTTTTCCCCTCGGAAATCGTGCATCGCCGATTAAACGACGACACTCGACCGATTCCTTTCACTAGGGGATTTCGGCTGGACTGGACACTAAAAATACAGTATCGTACAAGGGATGCCAGGGTGTTTGTTAAACGTTGCTCAATGCTGATTATTAGACCGCGGATGTTTTATGCAGTCTAAAATCTTTTTAGGTAATTTTTAAGAAAATGGAATCGTGTAAAATCGAGTACAAATTTGTCTAAGAAACCGTTATCGACGTGTGACGGCAGGTCATGTCCAACTTCGGGACAAGAACCTTTGGACGTTGTTGGCACGTCGTACCAGCGCGAGGAGTTAATACAGTTAGCAGGTGCTCGGCGACTTAGGATGTCCGCACGGTGCGAAACAAAGCGCTCGCTTGAACGGCTTGTAATCAGACGCTATAGTTATCGGCTGTATCAGCGTAAGAAACAACGAGACACGATCGTTCGGCAGTGTAAAGTTTAAGAGAAGTTAGGATCGGCGTGTGCGAGAAGAAATCGCGGTGTCTCGGGTCGAAACTTTGCAAAAGTTGGTTGCGTAACGCGAGGTTGAGGGGACGGGAGAGCTCTCCTCGGCGTTTCACGAGCGATCCGGTTCAAGAGAGCGAGCGGAGAGCGAGAGAGCAAGCGGTTCTGCTCGCCGGGGAGGTCGATTACCGAAATAATCGCCGGTTGCATAAAAGGCTACGGGCCGCAAGTGCCGAGTGTGCTGCGGGACCCGCGAGAGCAATCGAACGACTCGGGACTCGATGCACGTTCGAGAGACGGACACGGTTTTGCATAACAGCGTCATCGTTTCCGACGCGGTCGTCGGCGGTGGCGGTGACCGAGACGGAACGAGACGAGGGTTTCGTAGCTCGCGCTCGAGCAGGACCTTTTAGGACTGGTTCCAGACGTTTCGCTTTCTCTGTCTCGCCTCTCGGCTCTTTACCGTCGCGGTCTCTCGCTCGAGAGAAAGAGGAGACACGGGAAGAGGGAGAGACAGAGACCGTGGGAAGCACCAGCGATATGCATACCCAATGACCGGATGACCTTCGCCCGTTGCATAAAGATGCCTTTAATTGACGGCGCACGCGAAAACACGTTCGGCGCTCGGCCTGCTCGATGAAGCTCGGGCGAGTTAGGAACCGCTCGTTCGCTTTGCTCGCCTTGTTCATGCTCGTTCGCTCGCTCGTTCGGACCACCTCGGAGCCTCTAATTCGCTCCTCCGGAGCACAAAGACCGGAGAAGCCGAGCGGAATGAGTCCCTGCGACGACGAGAGCCACGTCGTCGCGTCGCGGCGCGTGAAATTCGACCTCCTCGTTCTACAAAGAGAGAGAGAGAGAGAGAGAGAGAGAGAACGCGCGCCGACCGCTTTAATTTCGGACGCGATCGATCCTCTCGCTCCATTTGACAAGCTTCATTTGCAACCGGACCACGGCCAGCCATCTCCGAGGACTCTCTTCCTCTCTCTCTCTTTTTTTCGCGTTTTTAAATAGCCCCGAACCGACTCGATCGCGTCGATAGAGTCCATGCTTCTGCTTGAACGGTGCCCGATCGACGATAACCGGTCGAACCTCGATAGTTGTCCGCAACGAACACTCGGAGCTCCGACAGGTGTTCTCGGGACCATTCGACTTAGCCGCGAGCGCCGGAAATGATCGATCGAGAAACGGGTTATTGTATTTGGTTGTCTCAAAAGTTCACATTAAATGGCCACTCCTTAGGATTTTTATGCAAAGTTACAGTCAACGCATCGATACACTCGAATTCTTTTAATCTCCTCGTTAACTGTTTCGCTTCATCTTAAAAACACTTTTACTACATCCGCCATAGTCAGTGAAGAGGTTAAGGGTCAAGGTTTCACGTGATTCATCGTGTTTCACAAAAACACTGGCCTACTCGCGCGAATTTCGTCCACCGAACATGACATTTACCTGCGGACATTACTGTAATTGAGGGCCCGATACGCCCAACCCAGTACACTCAGGACTCCGGTAATCGCGTCATGGCAATTAGGTTTCCTCGAAGATGGAGGAACATAAAGATCCGTTTCGTTCCGAGAGCAGCTTGTCGCGATATATAGCGTGCGGCGCGGAAACGACGCTCTCTTTTCTGCGGTTTGGTGATTCAGTTCAGCGCGGAAACGGCGCGAGCGAGTCGCGAGATAGCTAACAAAAGCGAATCATGGCGAAACGAGACGGGACGGGACGGGACAAGACAACACGAGACAGGAGAAAGAGAGAGAGAGAAAGACAGAGAGTGGGGTCTCGCGTTGCAAAATTGTTTTGTACCTGCCGAGCGGGTTTCTCGGTTGACGTTGATCGGCCCGGGATGGCCGGCGATTACAAAGCCAACTAAAGCAAAGCGAAGTAAAGCAAGTGTTTGTCTGTTTTGTTGCATGGGAAACAGGAAGCGGATCACTGCCAGCGAGCCCCGCGGACAGCGGAGTCAGCGACGTCGAGTCCAGCACGTCCTCGGGCGCTAACGAGGACGCGAATCTCTTGCTGAAGGCCAGGCTCAACCCTAACACGTCCCTCCAGCCGAGCTTGGCGTCCCATCACTCTCATTTGTCGTCAGGTAAGTGGACGTCCGAATGAAAAGCGCGACAGAGATAGAGAGAAACGACGCGACGATGGAAAAAAGAATACACACACGCGAGGCGAGTAATTACGGAAGACGGCTCAATTAAGCGAGACGGACGGCCTAGACGACTAGCAGACGCGGCGCTAAAACGACGCCCGACAATTCGCCGCCGTGATCGACAGACCGATCGTCCCAATTTCCGAAAGAACCGCCGCGAAATCGTTCGGAACCCGTGCATTATTGATAAGCCCGAGCTCGATTCGTCGCGGTGGGAGCCAGGCGATCGGTGAAAATTGAACGAGCTACGCGATCCCTGAAACCCGAGGGCCGCGGATTATTCAACAAGGGACGACGATACCGTCTCCGACGCGATTCCCGATTGTTTATCGATTTTTCGCGGCGCGACGGAGCGAAACGCTTGGTCGCCGTGCAGTGGGCCAGAATCGCGAAAACCTCGGAGCTCTGTTAATTATGCATTGCTCGATGCAGATGGAACCGATTGTAAATAGTAGATTGTGCTGTTACACGGTATCGTGTCCTGTACAACAATTTTCGTTCGACTGCAACAAGAAATAGAATTCAAAAGTGGACACTGAAATACCGATGTTTAATGGCCAACAAAATGTTAGTGACACGAAGAAGATTAAATTGTATCGAGAGATCAATTCTTTATGCTGGGATTTATTTCATACAAAAAAAATTTACTTTACCGATGGCTGTGTTTCTATAACAACAAAATATAATTTATCTCACATTGAAGGAAATTAATAACACACATGTAGAGTCTGTTCGAAATCTTCACCACGAGTCTGACTCGACGTTGTAGAACAATATTTATCGAGTTCCTAAGTCTCCGAGAGAGGCAAGTGTTAATTCTGGCGACACTGCGATGATGGCCCACTGTGCAAGCGCTATGGTCGTATCAGAGGTTTCTAATAACACATGTTTGACGAATATGTTCGACAGCAGCACTCGGCAGGTCAGCCTGTCACAGTCCTGGCGTTTATCCATCGACGGCGGGCTTCCTGCCGCCCTCCTATCATCCTCATCAGCATCACCCCTCCCAGTACCACCCGCACAGAGGGAGCTCGCCACACCATCAACACGGGAACCACGCGATGGGTCCGACTATGGGACCGCCGCACCACCATCACCACCATCAAACGCAGAGCCTGCAACATCTGCATTACCGTCAGCCTCCCACACGTAAGTCCAATTTTTCTGCATCTTTCGTCGGACACTACTGCCTAGAGTTTTTAACCTTTTAACCGAGCGACTTTTCAGTAACAAAAGTTTTACGTAGTTCGTAGCAATATGGATATCGTGGCACAATGAAGTGCAAGAAATATTTGTTGCGGGAAGAAAAAAGTGAAAAATTGTTGGCAGATAGTAGCATGCGATAATTAGTAGACTGCGGATTTGATTGTTACGTTATTTTCAATTTATCAGAACTGTTACAAGAAGAAATAAATCTTTATTCGAGTCCTGTTTCTTGTAGTTGATGCAGGACATTTTTATTTTGCGTAAAGATCCGCAGTCTATTAATCAGGGTGGAAAATTCCGAGAAAAATCGTTTTGATCGAATCAAGAGTACACGTCACGGTTTGGCTAAAGATATACATGTATAACTGAAAGGAGGACTCGAAATTAGGAGGTCTGCGAGTATTTTTTCTATTGTGGATCGTCAATCATCGTACTGTCCAAGGTTTATTTCCACCGACGAGAGTACGTGGTGTCTCCCGGACGATTCCGCTTTTATTCCACTAATTATTCCAGTGTCCGCGAATCGATCAGGTCGGCGACGCGACGTTCTTCTATTTCGAAAGTCGAGCGAGTATTCTGATCGATAAGAGAGCCGCGCGAAGTAACAGAACGGAAAGGAACGGATCGGAGCAGACTTCTCCGTTTTAATTCGAGACGTGACCTGTTCTTTATTACCAGCACGGCCGTCTTCCGCTATTGTTCGATATCGATCGACGCCGGTTAAACGAACAAGCGTGCACACGACAAGCGTATAAGTCATACACGTGGAAAGAAACGCTTCGTCGCTCGGGACCGCGCGCGCAGAAAACAGCCGGTGGAAAAAATAGTGTTCGCGAAACTTTCGCGACATCCACTTCGCTAACGGGTCACCCTGAAATTGTTACATTCGCTTTCTGGTTGTTCAAGGTTAATTAACACTTCTTTGGATTTACGTCGCGGATGTTGCAAAAATTGTCTTGATCAATTCTCAGAGGTAGAGATCGAAGAAAAATATGTTTCCTCTTTTAATAGGTCTTCACTAATAGAATCTGCAGTCTAATTATTGGATTTTCAAGCAAAATAAACAGTTTTTAATACGTTTAATAGGTTGAAAATAATGTGACAGTATTTTTCAATTCTTCTCATATCCTTACTGTCTTAAAATAAAATAATAAATGCATAAGATGGAAAAGTATTTATGATTGAATTCAATTCATATCAAAATGGAGTGTTCGACGTCTCGGCCGATCAACGTCGGCAATCTCCGGCGACGACACCCGCCATTAGGGACAACCGTCGCATTACGAATCCCGAGAAACACCCCTAATCCTCGTGTAACTCTATCGTACCGTTCCTCGGGCGCGTTGGAGGGCCCATTCTACTCTCCTCCAGCGTATAACCAGTAACGAACACGTCCGTAAGATACGAGACACGATTCGCTCGTCAAGAAATTCCCTAATGAACGTTTGTCGCGCGTTTAGGATTTGGCAAGGGTAGCGGGTCGCGGAAAACAATGGAACGGTCAGCAGAACGATGGACGGTATCAGAAGAGGAGAGAATCTGGTCCCGGGTCGTCGTCGGCGGGATTTAATTGCGTTTCGCGAGACCGCGGGAACGGTCCAATTAAAACGGCGCGGTGCGGCGCTCGGTTCGCTAGAAATATCGGTCAAGCCAAGCTCGTGCTCAATTTCCACGTAACTGTCGACGAATGCCAGGCAGGAAGCATCGTCTAGTTCAATGATAGAGGGAGAGAAAAAGACTTCCTCGTGGCGGGCAGATGCGAAGTGAAAGGACTCCGGTAGAAGCGTTTCGCTGCGAGGAAAAAGCGATGCGGATTGCGATGCACTGAAAGAAAGAGAGAAAGAGAGAGGGAGAGGAACGCATTCACGTGCCGTTTTCGTGTGTATCTACCTGTGCATCGAGCGTGTCGTCATCCTCGTGGCTCGACGCCGGCAGAAGTCGCAGCGACAGAAGCCGACATCGGCCGAGCATTCGTTCTCTTGACCCACTTACTTTTCCCTGATTCAACGGCCCAGATTCGCTTCCTGGCGTCGTCGTCGTCGTCGTCGCGCGTCGATAGGATCGACTCCGATGAGACCGATCCTCGTCTTCGCCCCTCCTACTCGCGGGAAACCCGCTTTCCCGCTCGCGGCACATTTAACACAGCCCCGCGAATTCAGTCCTCCCTTATTCGCAACCTTTTGTCCACCGCCATACCTAATAACGTCTTTGTCCACGGCTCGCGACCTACCCCAGTTCACCGAATCTTCGAAACCCGGCACAATCGCACAGATTTTCGAATAGCGAGACCTACAACCGCTGACAAAAATCAGGGACCACTGGCAACTTTTGTCTCCCACTTGCTAGGTTGTCTTCCAGAGACAATGGGGAAGAGATCAAATCTAGATTCCTCGTAATTCGAACTCTTCTTTGTTATCTCAAGCTTAACCCCTCGACATACATGTCGAGTAAAGGGTCACACTTTTTCCATTAACAATTTGCAAAGATCACAACTACCACGCTGCCATTCGGTATCCCGTGATTCTTCGTCGGAGCCACTCATCTTTGCATAAGCTAAACGACAGAAAATTATGCTTACACTGGTCACAGGTAGAAGCCGTAACACACGACAAAAACAAACTTTCCGCAGATTTCACCGGCGCTATTGATCGAGCATAAACGCGCCCTTAGGAAGAAATCGATTCGGTCTAAAAATCGGTCAAGAATCGTGTACCAGCGTTCAGTCTGACGGCGTAGATCGACTCGAAGCATCCGGAAGGGCAAATTGTAGACCAATAATCGCGAACGCATACGCAATTACCGATTAGCCCGCGGAACCGGCTCGAATGGAAGGGTTGGGCCCGTATAATCACCGACGGTAGTCGTCTCGCGATCATGCTGGATCTTCCCGATCACGTCGATCCTCGACGAGACAGCTGATCTTGCTGGGACACACACCTGGCCCTGTCGTGATTTCGTGGTCGAATTGGATCGGCGCCAAGGTTGCGAGAGACCGGTTGCTACTTGCTATAGTAGTGCTCACTTGAATTTGCGAAGTTCGGACTTCAAGCACTGACTCGAGCACGAAATAAATTTATATTTGTCTGACATTCTTGAACGTGGTACCAATGCACGGTTCGGATTCTCCTGATTAAAATGAGTCCAAACACGACGCGAATCGGTCTACTTTCATAGACTTAGTAGTCACACGACTGTCCTCCATTTTGTTATTTACGTGTCTGTAAAACTAGTCCGATTTGCGTCGTGTTTGGGCTCGTTCTAATCGGGAAAATGTCAACAATCCACTGGTACTACATTTGAGAAGATGACACGAAAGTGATTGAATTTAAAATTTTCTTTATTGCATGACTGGGCGATTACTTTTTACTGCAGTAAAATTCGTGCAAATTCAAGCGTAATCGATTTTGCAAGTTCAAGTGAGCACTAATTTGTAGTTAGTCGACTGGGTACCGAGTGAAAAGCTGCGAGTGAAATTCGTTCGGTTATCAATTACCGGCAATGGCGAGCAGAGGAAATGAGATTCCACGGGACATGGGTTTTTGGCGTCGCGTCGCCTGTCGATCGGCTAGGCAGTTCCGCCTCCGGTTAACCGACAATAAGAACCCTGACAGACTTTCCCTGATTGAAAGTGTTCCCGAAGCGTGGCAACGCGTTTAACCTCGTTCCAGGCGAATCTTCTCTTTGCGGTAGCGCGCAGCTCAGGAAAAGAAAGTCGCGCTCTCTTAGACGCCGTTTCCATTCGTTGGAAAACGTCGAGAGTCGTCGACAGAGCTGATTTACAGGCTTTATCGGATCCAGCTGTGCGAAAGCCCGAAAATATCGGATCTGGATCCCGAAAGTTTATAAACTTCGGATACCCGAAGTTGTCTACGAATCCCCAAAGTGGTATTGAAGAAAACTAATGTTCAGTAAGGACGCGGCCATGTGTAGTCCGAACGTTGGAACAAATTTTCAAGAAAATGGCGGCGACCTCGAATCGGCGAATCGGGGACGAGCAGGTGTCAGTAAATCGCGAAACGCAACTCGCCGGGAAAAATTCGAACGATCGTTCGAGGTCTCCGAGATTTCTCGGCGGTATCGGTTAATTATCGAATCGGGAACGGCAGCTGGAGGGCCGACATAACCGTTGCACCGGTCCACCGGCCAGATTTCAAGCGGGCCCGAAGGAAATCTGCGTTGTCGGGCCCAGGAACCGAACGCGAAACGGTGACACGTCGCGTTCGCTCGCTCTCTCGTTCGCGACCGGGGAGAAAGAGATGAGAGAACGCTCCGAGTAAAAGTGTGCCGGATTGTATAATCGAACGTGAATAAGCAAAATGTTACGCCACACCGATTTGGTAACTTTGCGGGCCGCCCCACCAGGCACGGGGCCCGACCGTGTTCCCATTGCGGTGGAGAGTTGGGCCCGAAGTCGGTCGCTGGAAAACTCGACCTGCACGAAGGGCCCGATCGATTACCAGTCGATATCTCGTTGTTCTCGCAAGGTGTGCAGTAATGCTCATTAAAATTTGCTGAATCGCAAATTAAATTTGCCCCCAATTAAATTAATGCTTGTTCATACCAGCCGATAAGGCCCGCAAAGAAAACCCGTCACGTTTCGAGTCGATTTGAACCTTGTGGTAGGGGTTTCAAATCGGTATAGCAATCGACGAATGCTGCAGAACAACCGGAGCGAGCAGCAAACTTCTGCATGCTGGCGTTTCGATTCGCAATTGCGAGAACGGAGCCGCGGTGACCGGTTGTTCGATATGTCAGCAGTTCACGGCGACAAGGGGCCGGGCTCGATTCTTTCACCGTTCCGGCCGATTCCGTTTTCCTCGGTTCGAAAATTCGGATCCGGGCCGCTGCGCACACAACGACTTTCGCGCGTTGCCAAACGACCGCCGGTTTTTCCGCGATTTTGCCAAACCAGATCCGCCATCCACCGCCTCGATCTAGAACGGTGTACCAAATAAACATCGGAAATAGCTGGGGAGACCGCCATAGGAGCCTGTTTACCGAGAAACTATCGAAGCATGTCGCGAATGGCATCTTATCTTACGGTATCTCATACTTTTTTGCCAGAAATCTATCAAATTTGTCTACGTGTTACAGTATTATACTCAATCCACATGAATTACGAAAATTCGCAAGAACAAGACGAAACTGTGGCGACCCACGACGAAGGCAGGCGCATTCGAATCTCGATCTCTCCCGTCGCGTTCTCGAACCGAGTAAGGAGCCTCGAAAGTTGTATATTAGCATGGAGATCCGTCGATAATTATACTAATTCGACGTGCCGCTCCAATCGAGCGTGTAGGAAAAGAAAAATGTTATCCAGGCTTCCCGTCGGTCGTTTCCGAGTCTCGTAAAACAGGTGAAAGTGGGGAAGCGACCGATCAATCTCTAATATTAACGAGCCATGCCGGGAGGAGATGAGACGAGAGAGGAGAGTGAGAGGAGAGAAGCTCTCGATAGTAGGCGCCACCGTACGACTGGAATAGAAACGCGGCGAATAATAGTCACCGGCGGGCTATTTCCGAGCGGATCATCATCGAACTGCGATTCGTCTGTTCGGGCTCCGGGGAACGTGTGAAAGACCCTTCAGGCACGCCGGGAACGAAAGTTTCGCGAGCCGGTTGACCGAACCCTGCCGACGCTGCCAATACTGCGTGGCACACATTTCGCGTGTTGAGGACGAGCTCGCTAAAGCGTTACAAGGCGACGCGAGCCGATTAAATCCCGATTAACCCTTCGCGCGGCCCCTCGTTTGCCAATCGGACGCGGCCGCGAATCACTCGCGATCTTTCTCTCCATCCAAACCAATCGGTTCGCTAAATTACCCTGGGATACTCCTCGAACAGCACCTGATCGATATTCAAACGTCCGCATCGATAAAATTAATGTCCGTTTAGAGCAATTTCCTCGACTTACGAGATTTCGCTTGTCCTCCGACAATTATAATTAGTCGACCATTTTAAACGAGCAGCCGCAATTTTAAACAGTAGAAGCATCTAAGAGTGTCAACACATTACTTTCGTCCTATTAACAGTATTAAAGGAACTAGCCAATTTTTATTTGGCTCCGGAACCTTGCAATTGACGAAGAAAAGTTTTATTATTATTATTATAAACGGACCGAAGCCCTCTTACATATATGTTTACAATGGAAGACAATAAAGGATTACTCGTATAGTAACATAGAAGGGACATGCACAGAAACTAAAACTAATGGTACTAACTATATGGTATTATCATATGATTCTGCGTAATTGTTTTTTAAACACATGTAAAGACTCAAAGAAAAAATCAATTCTATTATACAGAGTGTTAGAGTCTGTAATAATGCGATTTATTGGATTAATTAATCCATAGGTAGATCTGGCTTTAAGGGTTTGCAAACCTCCTCGAGATCTCAAAGCACGTTCAGGTGCGTAAAAATTGATTTGCCTAAGGAGAGAGGGACAATCTATATGGTTATTAATTAAATTAAAAATAAAGCTCTGGGGTCGGATACTATTCTGCCAGCAAAGTTTCCAGGTTGACTATGTCTATTATTGTGGAGTAATCGTGTTTTATTTTGCATAGCGATCCGCCATCTAATTATAATTAGTGTGTGACAAACATACTGTGGATCGTCATGCTTATGTTCGTCGAAAGTGTTGGAAAAATAAGATTCTTTATTTCGGATCTCGGCAGGCTATCGTCACAGAAACTTATATTTAATTCCACTTTCTTTTCAACCCGTCTACAGAATTTCAAATTTGAACAAACATCCGTGACAATAAAAAATCAGCCAGACGGCAATAAAAAGAGAGACACAGAGGAAATGATTACAGTATCAAGTGTCAAGGTGAGGGTCGATTTTCCATTAAACGGTGAGAATATTAATCGATGACCAGGACCCGGAATCGATTAGCATAAGTTTATCGCGAGCGCATCCCGTCGACAATTCGCGATCGACTCGTTGCCTCCTTTCGTCTTCGCTGCGGTTCCCTCGACGGTCCAACGTTTTTGCAAACAACCGGAGGTTATTTAAAACTTGTGTCGGCGCGTTCGCGAGAAGCGAGCGCCGCGATTTCCCGGAACCGGTCATGTGATTCGAAACCGAATTTCTCGCCGGCTCTGCGAATTTTTTGGCAGAGAAACGAAAGACAGAGAGAGAGAGAGAGAGGGGGGGGAGGGTGGGGAAGAAAAAAATCCGCAGAAATGCGCGCGTTTGGGAACCGAGCCACCGCGGATCGAGGATGTCCTGGTTGCCCTAGATCAAGTACTCGTCGGATATTTTTAAAAGATCGCCAGACGCGAGCACCGCCGATGTAATTCCAACCTGAAGGCCCGGGGGAGAGAGAGAGAGGGGGGGCAGCGAAGCTTAGGTGTATCGGAGAAATCGGAGAAAAAATAGAACGTAGCGCGATCGACATGGAATAACAAGCGCTCGGAGGAAAAACACCGGCCCGCGAAAATCGAGCGTCTTTTTTTAAACTCGCGAGATATCGCATCCGGAACTGAAATTCAGCTCGTTTGCTGGAACATCAACTTCTTTCCACCGGCATTTCGCGAATTTCGATCACTTTGGATCTGCAGTTGCTTCGCATCGATGGAGAACACGTTAAAACCTCGTACATTGCATTACTTTATAATATAAATAACGTGAAGAGGTGTTTGTCTAAATTTCTATAATATATATACCCAAGAAAATAAATTTATCGAAAGATTCCTCATGGGTGCATCTTTACAGATAAAAAATATCAGAAGGCGACAAGAATCTTGAACTTTTGCTTCATAAATTTTATAATAGATTGAATGCTTGACTAATGTCGAGGAAACAATTACTCTAGGCTACGGCTCACACCCGAAAGCACCAACAGTGAGAGTAACTTCTTGGATCGCAGGACGTTGATATCTCGGCCAGCGACACGCGTCCATTTGTTCGTTAATTTGTCCCGCAGCGGATGGATTTTCGTGATTAAGATGCGCTGCGTCGCGAAAACATCGTTTTGCATACGGGCTCGATGCAAATGAAGCGACTCGCGCGCAGCTGGTGCGTTATCGGCGGCTGGCTAACCGGTCTAGCAAACTCGGATACATATTTTTCAATCGGTCCGCGAGCGTCCTCAGCCATCAGGTTGTCCTCGATCGACGCGATGATCCGGCTGGCTCGATCCGGGCCTGATAAAACGCGATCCGATCGCGGAGCTCGAAAATTTATCCAGAGAAATCAGGCGACTCTTTTGTATCGTGGTTTTGCGTACATGTTTTCCATTGTTTGGACCACACGATAGAATTTTTCCATTTTCACATACCTAAAATTGTAGGAGTTCTCCTCAACTCGAACCTGCCCGCGTGGGTTCCGATCAGAACGATCCTTCGGTTCATCGACCGGAAACCACAAGTTTCTTCGATATTTCGATCGGAGCGGCCAGACCGTTTCGTTTCCAGCGAATAACGTCCAATTAACATCGATTGAATAAGTTTTAAAGACTCCCAGACAGCTATTATATCCGACGAATCCAATATTCGATCGAGGAAACGCACTTATGTATGATTAGACTGCAGACTTGAAGCGAGTACGACACAGTGATAGTTTCAGAGAAATGTTGGGACTTTACCTCCTATTATTATTCGTAATTGCTTCGAACAATTTGACTAGTCTGTGGAAGGAATTATAAATTATTTCGCTAAATCGCTCTCTCTCCCTCTCACTAACGGAAATCTTGGACATAAAAGGAGGAAAACCTTTGGGGGTCAGTAACGTCATTTAACAGAATGCAAAAAATACGCAAGATAAAATGTCACGAGAGGTTGGAAGAGACAGGTGTTCGGGTTCGAAGCTCACTGGCGTCGAGAGGATCCCTGGTGGTGGTGCGTGGTTGCGTAACGGCGATGAGCACCGAGTAAAAATAAAAGAACGAAACACGATGCAGAGTGGATTCTGAGCATAGACTGGGTCTAGGTCTAGGTCGACTAGGCGGATCGTGCGAATGGTTATATGTATATGCGTGTATACGCACGCGGTCGGTCGTGCGTGCGGAGTGCGTGTTTCCATCTCCGCTGTTTTCCGAGTGCTTTGCACCCCTGTCGTTCGCAATACCCTGATGTCTTGACGTTCTCAATCTTAATCTCAAGTTAACGACAATATACATCATCATACAAGTGCGCGAAAATGGAGTTACCGAAAAATGTATTTCTGCTCTTAATAATTTCAGTAGGTTGTGAAGAACTGTTTAACATAAATATAGCGTTAAAGTACGAATGATGTGTGTGTATTAACAGACAACCCTATGTATAATTAAATTTATAAAATAGAGAATCGGAACAGAAGAATTCGAAAATTGTAATTGACAACGAATTGTAAAAAAGAAGATCAGATCGAAACGAGCTCCCGCGACAAACACGTCTGTCAACGATTGGTTATCCGTGTGTCTTGTTTTACAAATAAATACGGCTTATTCCTTACAAATATAATGTGCTAGTAATATTAAATTCATTTTGCCATAAGCGCACTGAATTTTCACTCAAACTGATCGATCAATTTTACTTGAGTACATTCGTTGATGTGTCCTGTAGTTCCAGTGTTAACCAATTTTTCGCCGCATTATAAACAGAATGAACCTTGGTAGACAAGGTCCGAGACCTCGTTTGTCAAACGACCGCTTCAGGATCGACCGTTTCAGACGCAGGACAGCTTTCCACTATTTCCGCGCTTCTTCTAGAGATGTCCGAGCGCTAGTCGCGAGTATGGTCGCCGCTCGTGCAATTTATGCCGGTACGTTCTCGCGTCGGAGGCATTCCTGGCGACCAGGTGGCGAGCTGCATCGTCGCCCAGCAAATTGTTGCATCGTTAACGTCCTAGGGCCGAGGTGCGCGGCTTGGACGATGCTATTGGCCTGTGTTTGCTTGAAGTACGCGACCTGGTCGCCGGCCAGAGCCAGGCAGAGCCAGGCATAGCTAAGACAGAGCAAGGTAGAGCCGAGCGTGTTACGGTAACTAAACAAATTCCAGACGTGGAATTAGCATAAAGCCCGCGAAGTTATCGGTGTCGTAAACCCGTCGTTCGATTCTAACGCGAACGCGAAAGTGCGCAGCGAATGCACTCGCTTGCACGCTATTGCATGCTGCGTTTCCTTAATCGGCCGCTCACCCCGTTTCTCGCCAGCCCGGCGAAGAGAGGAAAAGTCTAGCCCGGCTAGCCGAGCCCACGGACAGGTAACCAGTCGGTAACCGGCAGTCTCCTCGATACTGAGAGAGCAGGTGCTACAAACGTGGCAACGAGCAAAAACAAAAGGAGCTGAGCAGCCCGCGAGAGCGCTCACGCCGGCTGGGACTAGGCTAGGCGAGAATAGCTAGGCTGGGTCTAGGTGTAGGTCTAGGTCGACTGGAAGGGGTGCGCCGGTCTACTTCCTGGCCTAGAATCGAGGAATCGCCTTTTCCCTACGCCTGCCCATCTTCTTCAATGCCTATCCCTCCAACCATCAAGTTGTTGAAGCTGTTTTACTTCTGGAAAATGAAGACCCGTTTGTACTTTCACCCGATTGCTATTTTTCCCGCGTCCCATCTTTACAGCTCCGCTTGCTCGAAAGTTCCTCTCCAACATGCTAGCTAGAGCTGCCGAGTGCTAAAAAGTAGACGCGGCGTCTGAATTCAATGTTATGGGATCCGCGCATGGAAGAATCGCAGCAGCTCGTGCAAAACCCAGCAAAGTGCATTCACACCGGTCGCACGTGACGGTTAGGTGTTATCGTGGTTGCTGATTAATGTACACTCTCAGCGCTCCGGAAGCGCAGGCGGTGTCGGATTTTATTCTAGACAGAGACACGTCGCGTAACGTCAGGAATTCAGCTAGAATCTCGCAGAACTCGAAAGGTTGATCGACTTATATCCCGACCGAAATTCGCATTCTTTTTTTATGAAATTTTCAAGACTTTCTGTAAAATAGTCGCTGCCGATGCTGTGCCGATCCGGCGATAACGATCACGGAGACGACGCGACGCGACGGTGAGGACGATGTTCCGGAAACTTTTACGGTACATCCTCCCGTGGCGTGGCCCAGTCTCGCCGGCACACCTGTGTCCCGTAATTGCGAGCGAGGAGGGTTCGTTGCGAATTCCTCGGTCCAATAATAAGTGCATAGTTGCTTTAAATAGCGGGCCCCGTTGCATATTCATGAGCGGGTCGAACCGCGGCGCGGAATTCCTCGCGGGAGCGCAAGGTTACCAAGTAAAATTGAAGACCTTGGCGTTGCAAAACGGGCGAGCCCTTTATTCCAACGAAGCCGTACTCGCATTAAACTTTGACAAATTTCTCTGCAGAGCCGCTTTACAACATCCGCGGTTCCAACGGCCGCAGACGGCTGACCTTTATCACAATCGCCAGAATTTTCTGCAAACTCAACGATGCGCCATGCCTCAAATATAATGCTTATGTAAATTAAATATTTTCTAACTCAATTATGAACTATTTCATAATTTCAAGAATCGTACCACCAGACTGGAGATCCTAGCGCAGAATAAAAATGGTTTGCATTAATCGCAAGACATACGAACATATTTCTCCCTTATAAATGCATCAAATCCGCTACTAATAACCAATCAGCCAGCTGTATTCCGTGCGTCGTCGTTCCGCTGCGTTCCCAGCGACTGTCTTTGTTCGGATGACATCGAGCAGGAGAAGAGCGCGCGACTGCCGATGCAAATTGGCTAATTAATCAAACGGCGCGTAGTTAACGGGACACGGGTTCCTCGCGCTGGCTCGAAAAACCGCGGCGCTCGTTAACCGCTCTTTCGTCGAGCGGAATACTTGCCGAGAGTCTCGGTATCCGGTGCTCATCACGGAAACCGCCTCTTTCTCTCTTTGTCTCTCTAACTAGACAGAACTGGTCCCCGAAAAATCACCGTGTCACCCGGTAACGCGTCTCCCCTCTCTCCGCGACCGGAATACGAACGAACGAACGAAGTCTGGATTGGCCGTGACGTTCCATATAGGGGAGGAGAGAGTGAAAGAGAGAAAGAGAGCAGGTTCGCAAATGGTCCTCCGGAAGTGGCGGGATATTTTGCGCGCGTCGATTTTCGGGCCGACATGCGACAGAGGGAACGAAACAGGGGTACGAAACAGCGAGACTGCAGGAAGGAGAGGAGAGCAAGGAAGCGGGAAGAGGGCGAAGGGCGCAGGGAGGAAGAATGAAAGAAAGAAAGGAAGAAAGAAGGAGGAGGAAACGAGAGGCGAGTTTACAGATAGGCAGAGGCTGGCTGAACAGGCAAGCAGGCAGGCAGGCAGGCAGGCAGGCAGCCGGCCAGCCGAGGCTCGCAGCGAGCGTCCTTCCTGGGTCTCTGCCCCTGCCGATGTATGTATTGTAGTATTGTATATTTGCTGTGCACATATTATCAGAGCGGTCGACTCGGTGTAAGAGTGCGTCGGTGTGTCTTCGTGTGCGTAGACGCTCTGCTGATGCCTCGGACGTCGGACGAGCGTCGAAGCGCTCGCGTGCTCGCTCACAGTTTGTGCGCGTGTGTGCAACGCGCCGCCGCCGCCGCCGCCGCCGGCAAAAATGCATAGCGCTGTTGCACCAGACGGTTCTCAACCGGACAGACCCTCCTCTCCCTGTCCCCTTCCTTCCCCCGCGTCGCTATCTCTCTGTCTTCTCTCTTCCCTCTTTCTCTTTGCATGGCCGTTCCCGCCGCGCGTAAAAGTCATCGCCGGCTGATCCGGCTTATCGGCGAGACGGTGAGCCGAATCGATTACCTCGAAGGGGAACCCTCTCTCTCTCTCTCTCTCTCGATCTCTTTGCGTACTCCCTCCTCTCGTCGGAGCAAATCCGCGGGGAAAATATTTGCGATGCGCCTCGATGATGTTACCACGATAAAATTAATCGGAGCAAAGGATGAGGCGAGACGAGCGTGCCCAACAGGGACGCGGCACTCTCTTTCTTTCCCTCTGTCTCTCTCCTTGCGAGCGAATAGACGGTGCCTCGTCAAGGCCTTCAGCCCCCTCTCGCGTTCCCCCGATCCTCACCAAGCCCCGTCGCGACCACTATCATACGCCGATTCGCTCGTCTTTAACCTTTCGCCCGGTTCACCGTGTCCCCCGGATATTTTTGACCCCCTTCAACTGGAATCGCTACGAATCGCCACGAGAATTGTCGAAGAATCACTCGCTATCGATCCACGGTCTAAGAAGATCTATGCCCTTATCGACCCCCGTTGTTGTTCGCCGGGGCTTCCGGGTGCTGGAACAATCGAAAACTTTGCTGCGAAGACTGGGCAAGTCGATGCTCCAGATCAATTGTACACCTCTTGCTATTATTTACTATTATCGTTGCTCAAGGAAATTCATTTTTGTAAGTCAACGCCTGTTTACTGTCGCTATAAAACATTCCTCTCGACTTCCCGACCAAAACATCGTCCGCCGTCTCTCTCCGACATTTTTCGGCCCGTCCGAGATTCGAGTGGCGACCTGGTCATAAGGATCATTTTCCTTATTCCTATTGTACTAGCACTCGCGCGCGCGCCCTCGCGCTCTAGCACGCGTGCACGTGCACCGAGAGTCGGCGACGATGCACATGCACAGGCGAGAGCGGGTTCGAGACGGGAACAGGGACGGGAACAGGGAAGGAACGGAGACGAACAGGAGGGGCGACGAGAGAAAGAGAGGAGGAGAGAGACGGACTGTTGGGCCGAGAGAGGTAAAAGAGCTGCAGCTAGAGTACCACGCGAGTATAACGCCGAAGGCACGTATCGGCGGTTTTAGCGAGGTATAGACGGTGACCTTGTCGCCGGCAATTCACCCCGTCTGTCTCTCCTTTCTCACTCTCTCCCCCGGCCCCTCTCTCTCTCCCTCTCTTCTTCTCTCTCCCTCCCTCCATTGACTCTCTCCGACACTCCGGTCTACGGCATCGTTTCTCGACGTCACTGCACCCCGCTTCTCTCGCTCTCTCTCTCTTTTTCTCTCTCTCTGGTGGGCCTCTTCTTCCGTCTCCCCGCGATCGTGTGATCGCTCCGTCCCTCTCTGACCAGTCGCCGCAGACGGATGCACCGTACACACGCGTCCTCCTCCTCGTTGCACACGCTCGTCCAACGTCAACGAGTCCTCTCTGCCCCTTCCGTCCCTTTCTCGCCCGCCGTCCCTCCGTTTCTGTGGCGTACGAGATCTTTTATATGTGACAATGTCCTTCCTTCTTGCGTGCCCGGCTCTTCTCGATCTTCTCTACGCCGGTGTATAACGCGAAACCATCCTCCCACCCTCTTCTCCCTTATCCTCTTCCTTCTCCTCCTCCTCCTCCTTGTAACTCCTCTTGCTCGATCCACCGTTCCCCGTGTTCCGCGAAACAATCGATCCGTGTATGTATATCCTATCCTGTTTTACACGCGACGCTCTGTCCCTTCGCTTCACAGTTATTAGGGACACGCGGAGGTCCAAGAAACCCTCCTCTCCTGAATCTGATCGACCCCCCACCCTCTCTAACGATTCCTTCTTCAAATGTCGCATAGAGACACGATCTCTCCTGCGTCATAACTCGAAATCTCCGGCACTAGGCGAGAACGAATCGTTCCAGGGACCTTGAACGCAGCCCTCGTCGCCACAGAGGACATTTTTCCTCCAATGTAGTGAAACCTACTTGCATTTAACGAAAATTCAGATTCCATCTCCCATTTCTGGGAGACGCGGCACTCGAACTGATAAAGCTGCGAAGACGCTATCAAGTAACTTGCGACATTAAGTCGCGTTGTATTTCGTATCTTACAATTCCTCGGGTTCCTTTGACGGAGACCGTCGTCCTCTTTCCGGCGCGTTCTCCGACACGCTCGCGTTTCGAACTCACTTTTCCTCGTCGTCTTCTCCGTTTTCGTCCTCCTCGGTCTTCTCTATCATGGAATCGGCTTTCCCCGTGACCAGTTAAAGACATCTGTATACTGCAAAGAATCCGTGCTTCGCGGTCTCCTCGGTGAAAACCTGCGGATCCACCTTCGCTTTCGTTTCCGAGAGCGCTTTACGACTTTTCTGTCGCGATCGATTTCTTTTCTTCTCGCAATAGCCTCCTTTACTGTGGACAAATACCGTCGGAATAAGTTTATGCAGTTCGCGTCTCAGAGGGCTCTCGGAGTGCTTTCTTTTCTTCCCGCAATGGCTGCTCGACGATAGACATATAACGCCGGAATAAGTTCATGTGTATTCAAAGTTTGCGCGTATCTCGCAGAGCGTTCTCAGATTTCTTTTCTTCTCGCAATAGCCTCCATGAATGTGGCAAATAACGTCGAAATAGATTTATCTGTATTTAAACTTTGTATATCTCGCTGAGAGGGTTCTCAGAGTGATTTCAGAAGTGAAGAAGAAAATGTAGATCAAGAGCACCGGACTTTAGACGCACACTTGTCGGGCACCCTGTAGATTCGCACGAGCCTACCAATGACATGGTAGAAAAGGAAATGCTGATCGCCTTTGCGCAACTTTGCGCGCGCCACCGCGATTTATGCAACCGCTGTCCGCGTCGAAAATTCTGCGTCGCAATCGGGAACGCGTCGGATTTCATCATTGATTCAGACTGAGAACCGTAGAACTAAAATCCATAGAACTTCCTCTCTTTCCTCACGAATTTTTATTTCGAACGTAACCATTCCTGACAGTGGCAAAAATCTACGACAAGATACGCCGGTTTCTCCCGCGTCGTTAATGATCCGACGCGATGCAAAATAAACGCGCGCGACGGGTTTCTTGCACTGCGATTTCTTTTCTCAACGATCGTTGGCGTATTCCCAAAAGAATGTACTGTTTCGCGCTACCCGCTTCGTTCGCGTTGAAACAAAACTTTGCTCTATGCTGGACGTTATAGTTAGGTGTCCGCGTTCGGTCCCAAGTTGGGACTCCCAACTGCGAACGCTTAACTAAGGAGTTGGCTTCAACCGAAGCTAGGAGAGAGGGTTTATTTTCTGAAATTGGTGGGGCCAGTCTAGCACTTCTGCCACATCTACCAGGAAGGGGAAATGGAATTATTTGTCAAAATTGTAAATTGAGTGTAGCAAGGATCCGCAAAATGCTGGAACGGTGACAGAGTATTCTCAGACTGACCGTTCAAAACATTTTAAGTGTGGAGGCGACTTCGACTGAACGAAAGAGAGGGGATTTCCCGAGGTCCCACTTTCCGAAATTGGCGGGACCAAGAACAGATACTTGAGCGTGCCTCATAAAGAGCTACGGACGAGTAAAACAGCGTTATCGATGTAGATTAGAGGAAGAGGGTTACGCAACGCGTCGAAAAGAGTTTGTCGTTCTCATGCGGACCCGGCGAGGTCCACCGTGTGACGATTTCTCATTCACTCTCTGACTCTCTTCCTCTCTGCGCTTTGTTCTCTCTCATTCCTGAGCCGATCCAGCAGCTTCGTTTTCTGTCGCGTCGAGCGACTTCCTCGACAGCGATTCTCTGATCTCGCCGCTCGCGAATCGTCGATCTGTCCTGCGTTTTGCGGGGGAGGCTGTTGGGTCCTGTGGGTGAGCTCTCGTGTGCGTGGGCACGTGTTTCCCTGCCCGTTTAGGCGTGTACTGTGCGTGAGTCGCGCTCGAAAATTGACAATTTCAAATGATTCATTTCCGGCGGCTCCGTTCCGTGGGGACCGACTCTCCTTCCCGTTGTCGCGTCGTTCGAGCCGAGACACCGTCGCAGAAAGACGCGCATACAGTCGCGAATAAAAGTATTCGCGCGCGTACCCTTTAATTAGATCACTTCCAACATCCATGATTCTCTTGCTTGAAATTATCGTGGACAAAGAAGTCCTAATCAGCGTGGCCTTAACACTTCGACTGTCCAATCGGCGGCCACAGAAATTCCATGAAAGCATCGTAGTTTACTTAACGCGATCAAAATTAAATTTAATCCTAATCACATTTGCTACACTTCTAGTTAAACCCGGGCGAGATGCGTGAACTGTTTAGAAAATTCTTCGAATTAGAATTCTTCAACGAACGGCTCACTCACAGTTGTTTCGTAGACTATTATAGCAGAAATTGCAATGTAGAAAAAGATCTGAGTTTTTAGGAAAACGTAACCTAGGAAAATAGGATTCTTTTTTAAAAAAAGATCGGATTAGCTCCGCGAACAGACTGCAGATTGCACGCACCGATGCAGGGAGGCGAACGGGTAAAACACGGAACAGCGCAGGCTGAACCGAAAGCGTCCGATGCAGAACGCTCGGGAAAGCTTTTCGCTTCTGCGCGACTATAATAATTAAAAGCGGGTTTAATATCCGCGGCGGTAGTTTTGCCGGCGACTGTAGGTGGACAGGGACGGAAAAAGGGCAAATAGGAGCGAAACGAGGCGACGAACACGAGACCTGGGAGAGGAGAGAAGGAAAGAGAGTGAGAGAGAGAGAGAGGACGGAACACGGTCCAACTCTCTCGGACGCGAATCCACGCACAAGTTTCGCGTCTAAATATAATGCGAGCGAGCGTAATCTCTCTCTTTCTCTCTGTTCGCTTTATCTGCTCCTCTCAACCATCCTCCTCTTCCTTCTCCTCCGACATGGTGGTTCGTGGCACTCTCGGCGGGCCGAGTGCACGCAGCCGCATCGTCGGTGCATACTGCACGCACACGCGACGCTGCAGTCAGCCTAGACCTAGACCCAGTGAGCTAGCCTAGACCCGCGGATATATATGGTCTGGTGGGGAGGAACAGGAAGATCAGGGAATGCGAGGGCACGCCGGGAGGGAGGACAGGGAGGATAGAGAGAGAGAGAGAGAGAGGGAGGGAGCTGTCTCTAGTACTATCGGAGAAAGTGAACGGGCATCGAGCAAAACGACCGGGCGGTTTCGCGCGCACGAAAATTTTCGTGTCACGCAATCCTCTTCGTGTCTTCCTCTCCTCCTCCCCTCGATCTCTTCCCTCTTTCCCAGTTTCGTCCTCCACCCACCACTTTTCCTCTGTCTTCCGCCGTATTCCGTTAACACGCTCATTTGATTGAGCTGTATTTAATTTTTATAAAAATTGAATTTTAATATGTTGAATGTAGTGCAGCAGCATTTTCAAATTCTTTAAATGTCTCACTGTTTCGTATTTCACCTACTCAGTTTTGGGATAAACACATGAAATCCGCAGTCTGCTTATCATAGTGTACAGGGTGTATGAAAAGTAATGGTCATCCGTTCTAGGGGTGAATCTACACCTCTGGATCGGTGGACATTTGTAAGAGCAACTTGCCGCAAAATTGTTTATAACAAAGAAAATTGTTGGTAAAATTGCTTTTTACATTAACATCTTCCACTGATTCAGAAGAGAAAAAGTTTAAAAGAAGCCACATGTCGCAAACAAATAGTTATTGAGATATAAGCTGTTAAAGTTTTCACAAAACTTGATTGTGTGGAGTTATACGTATAGACAAAAGCGTATTACTACAGTCCACCCGACCGTGTCGATGAGACAGAACATAATCGTGTGCTTGCCTCGAGACAAACGAAATTTAAAGGGACATTCGTTGCTAGGCCCGTAGACGTCATCGTCTCCCTGCCCATTCGGATCATAAATTTGAAGTTGCAAAATGTGAAAGAATACCTTATATCCATTGTTATAAGAATATTGATCCTGTATTATGAAATGTTACCGTACCTCACCGTTCCTCTAGCGGATTAGGCGATATACCTGTAAAGGACGTTATAATAGCAAGCAAAAAACGTGCGACAACACGTGACACATCGAAGCGACGAGCGGACTACCCTTATAAATCACGTCATTGACGACCGAAGACAATGCCAAAAGGAATTTCTTTAACAGTTTCCCCACTTTTCAATCTAGAAGTCCTTCCGACACACCCCCGTCCAATTAACAAACGCAACATTTCCCCACCAAAATGAAAAACCAAGGTGACAACCGCAGTACTATTTTGACCGTGGTCGGAGTAACTTCTTCCCGTTTGGTGTCACAATTTTGGATAATGTGCTGTGTTGTGCTTCAAACTTATTCGCGCAAACGGCAGTGTCCTGTTGATCCGTCGAAGGAACAGAAGATTCTGAAAAATTTGTAAGTAGCTATACTTGACATTAGTATTTTATACCCAGGATATTAATATTCTTATGTATAAAAATGGATATAAGGTAGTCTTCCATATTTTGCTACTTCTTTATGATCCGAATGGGCAGGGAGACGATCACTTGGTACGGGCCTAGAGACGAATATCCCTTTCAACTTGCACACGATCATGTTCTGTCTCATCGACACTCAAATTTTGCAAGAACTTTAACAGCTTATATCTTAATAAGTATTTGTTTGCAACATGTGGATCCTTTCAAATTTGTTCTCTTCTCGATGAGTAGAAGGTATCGATGTAAAAACAAACTTTAACAATTTTCTTTGTTATAAACAATTTTGCGGCAAGTTTCTTTTACAAAGGTCCACCGATCCAGAGGTGTAGATTTACCCCTACGACGGATGACCATTACCTTTTATACACCCCGTACAAATCGTAATAAACCTCGGTTTGAATAAAGATAGACACGAAAGTTTATCAACAACATGCTCGGCTAATTAATTAGAAGACTGCGGATTCTACGCACTTATTCAAGGAATTTAAGAACATCGTGCAACATAGACATCTGAAATCGATTTGGAGGTTTTTGACGTCCCAACGCGAATTCCGCGTCGCGAGGCCGTTCTTCCGCCCGGAAACCGCGTCTGATCGTCGGTGCTTCCGGCGGAAGCTCGTCTGCCCTCGTTTCCCTTTCATTTGATCGTCGACGTTTTCTCTTCTTTTCCCGTTCGATTGCATAACATCGTCAAACGCGGAGCAAAGAGTGGGACGCGTATAGAAACGCGGAGGCGGCTCGCGAAAGTAGCTCGGACTTATTTACATTTTCGCTGCAATCGTTATCTTATTATTGTAATTATTATACCAGCCGATAAGACACCCCTTCCACCGCAAGATATATCCGTGTCAATGCCGCTGACCCAAATCTATTCGGTCCGATCGCTTTATCGACCACGCGACGATGACGGACAACGTTTTTGGCAATTGTCAGGTCCGGGTTATCTATACCCGATAGCAGAGAACAGTCCCGAATCCAACGCGAGAAAGAGTGCACCGTCGTCCCCGCGGAATCTTATCTGATAACGCCTTGCGTAACGCCGAAGAGAAGCCATTTTCTTGCGTTTCGTAAGGTTCTCGAAAAACGAGGAAGAAGGAGAAACGTGTAGTCAATATCGCGAATCACGGTTTTACGGTGAGAGCTTCGGAACACGTTGTTTGTTATAATGATCGCACGGAACCTTCCTAATCGGGTTCCGTGCTCCACGAAGATCCCGTACTTGACACTTGTCCGCGATAAAGCTGTTTGCTGACTTAGGCGTTTAGGCTGATTCGAGCCGGCGAGAGTTAATTTCATTGAATTTCGCATGGCTGATGAACACAGAAATTATTAATCAAGATTTCTTTTCAATCAATTGTGAAATTTGCTTCCGAGCACCAGGTTTTTATGTAAAATTACAATTTTCTTGATGAATTACAAGGTACTGGAATCAAATAAAACTTTGTCTCTTCTTTCAATACTGTCACCAGGACAAAAGTAAAACCCATTTTTGTATAAAATACTCCAACTTCGTTTCCTCCAGCATCGACAAGATACGCACAACAGTTCACGTTTACACTTTCCGCGTAGAATCAACCGTTCTTTCTAGAATTCACGCGGTATTCGATGACGAAGTAGATATGGTCATTCAGCATCCCTTATGCGCGAGTTGGTACAGGTGGCCTGGTAATCATCGTGATCGGTGGACCCACGGGGAAAGACGTTTCACCGTGGCGGAACGGTCGGTCGTTCGGAAAAGAGACGCGCGCGAAGAGATATATGTTCGCGCCAAAAATAAATCGACCGTTGCCGGGTTGGCTCAATTAAGAGCCGCGGAATCAAAGGATCGAAGTTCCAGGCCGCAAGTTTCTCTCCGCCAGACCTAGGCTGTGCCTGTCTGCCGGCCAGAATTTATACAGACCGTCGTCAGTTTTGCCGGTATTAACCTCTCCCGCCTCTAAATTCGGTATCAACCGACCATTAAACATCCCCCGAGCGGGTAGTACGTTTCGCTACGAAAATCTTCCTCCCTCTTTCTCCAGCGATCTCGTTCTTCGTCGTGGCAAGAACGACGCACACACTCTCCCTCTCCCTCTCCCTCTCTCTCTCTCTCTCTCTTTCCGTTTCCTCGTCCTGCAGCAAGAAGTTGCGCCCACCGAGAGTGCGCACGATGGTCACTGACCTCGCACACGTCGTGTCCGCGACGACGGAAGAGGAGTCACGCATTCTTCCCATTCGGCCGTCGTCGTCTTGACCTCTGTCCGCCTGGCGAACGAAAAGAATGCGTGCGGCGACGTAGGCAGCACACGCGTTGGATTGGTCCGGGAATACACGGTCCTCTCTGTCGCCCCCCTCCCCCTCTCCACGTCCCACAGCCCCGCGTTCCGGTTCACTGGGTGTCCCGAAAGTACCGGCCCCCGACCCCTTCTTCCGGGCCAAACAGGCTCCGGGCCCTGGGACCCAATTTCGCGTCTCGAATTGCCCCTCCGCCGACGATTCTACTCGACCATCCACTCGATCGTTTCCGAACCGACCGGGCAACGCCGCGCTTTCATACCCTGGATCTCAGGTGGGCCCTAGGACCCAACTCTCCATTTCGCTTCAGCTGGATCGGCGTTTTTGCAATTTGATCCGAGCACTTTTATTCTTACGAATTCCGCGAACCCCGAGGCCCAATTCTGAATTTCGACAAGATCAGTGATTCTATTTAGTAATTTGTTTTAACTATTTTTGAAAATTGTCTTTCGAAATTTCGACCTTGACTCAACAAGATGAAGAATTTTCACTCTCACCATCGTCGAGCATTTCCCATGACGAAGTACTTGACATTTTTATTCGTCTAATACCCTCTGGGCCCTAGGACTCAATTTCGTTCTGGCTCCAACAAGACCAGCGATTCTCGTCCGAGATTCAACGATCGTCGAACGTGTCCCTTGACGAACCGACGTTTCTTTTCTTCCCCGAAGTGTCCGTCAGGCCCGTCTGCAACGGCGGATAGTTTACGACTACCAAGTAGTCGCGCTAGACCAGTCTGGAGATGCAAACGGGCGCGACTGCACGCACCGTGCATTCCTAATGCAGCCTAGATGCCTCTCGGCGACGCGACGTCCCGGTTTCCGGAATCTCGGCTGGCCGTTTCGATCCGAGAAACAGCGCGGCGTGCTCGTACACCTACAAGACCTGGAAGCGGAATAATCCCTTGCTGTGGCAGCGAGAGAGGCTGTTGCAGTGTCGGGACTTCCGGATACCGTGCATCACGGTTACAAAGACCTCTGCCCACCGTGATACGTGCACCAGCCGGAAACCAGTAATAAGAATCCCATCGAACGATCGACGAACTCGCGAAGAAACGACGATGATCCTGAGATCCTCTCGAGCAGTTTCCCAACGTTCCTGAGATCCTCTCGATCAGTTTCCCAACGTTCCTCGGGCTCGGTAACCTACTCGACGATCTTCCTTCCAGGAAATTTTTATTAGCAAAATTTTTATTAACAAAAATCGTGGTATTTCGATCGTAGACAGTTATATTAGGAATACAGAACTGCTGAAATTTTTAGAGTGGCCCCCTTTTGTCGCAGTTAATTGATTATCTTTGAGTAAATTGGAAGATTGTGAACATGACATATGGGCGACGGTATCATCGACTGTGTCAAATGCGAATTGGCGATGTAAAAATGGCGTTGAACATTGCTGGCAATTTTTAGCGACGTGCTAGACTCGTCATTCGACCTTTTTCAGACTGAAGCTCGCTGAAAGACCGTACAAAAACTGGTCCACGATGGAATTTACCAAAAATAATTCTTTCCCCGTGTTATTCCCAGTGGCAGGCGGTCTCGATGCGATTTTTCGCTAGCATTTCCGTTCTCGGGAGTCGGTGCAGGCGGGGAACAGAGACGGAAAGTGGTTCTGGGTTAGGTGGAAGGGAGCAGAAAGCGAGGATCGGAGAGGATCGCTGTTGCCCACACGTTTGACGCGCGTTTTATAGGCAGCCAAGGTGGACGCGTAGAAAAACCACTCGGTAGAGCCCCGGGAACGTAAATCTCGTTCTTTTCGTTAGCCTCGGAACAGGCAACGACGAGACAGGACGAGATGCGCGTTCTTCTCTCTCTCTCTCTCTCCCCTTTTCTGCCGGAGCCGAACCAAATGGAGGAGCACGTTCGAGGAACACAGAAAATCGCCGGGAGAAATAATGCGTTCCGCCCACGGTGTCTATTGCAATCGCGGGAACGGTTTTCGACGAGTCCCGGACCCCGGATCAAAGAGCAAACTTTTACCTCGGCGTCCTTCGATGCTTTCGGAACACGCTAGCCACGTCGCTAGAGCCTAACCGAGTCGGTTCCGTTCGAAATACATACACGGCGCGTCGAGTGTGCTCGTCGCGCGCCGCGAATCCTTCCGAATTCGGACAGTCGGGAACTTCTTGTCTGAAGCACCAGCTTGTCGGTCCATACAATTTATACGTGGATGTAATAGTAATGAGTAGACGTAGAAGAACTATTTACATAGCCCTTGTTTCTTAAAATTGACACACAAAGTCTCCTATTTTGTATAAAAGGCATCGGACAGAAGTAATTAAGGAAAGTTGGTAGTGTTCGATCAGATCTTGCAATATTTTCGGTTCTCGAGCTGTCGACGGAAATTTGCTCTTTATCCTGAACTTCGAGGACTGCTTTACGCTCCGAGATGGCCGCTATGAAAAATACCGGTTAAACAATTTTTCGATCCGATCGAAATCGGAGTCCGCAGTTGGCAATTCTCAGTTCGACATCCGTCGACGAGAGACAAGGAACTCGTTCTGGCTTTCCGGGTGGAGACTGCGATACGTGCGCTTGGCTGCGAAGCGGCTCGCAATTTGAACGGGTTTCGGGGTTAAAGATAGTATCCCGAGGCAGTAGGGTAACATAATAGGCCGGGATGGGGGTCTGGGTCTAACGAGAGAAAAAGGGATCGCAGAGGAGAGCGGCACCGACGACGAAGACTGCGACGACGACCACGACGACGACGACTCGACGTCGAGACACACGCGACGGAAGGGGGAAGACGCAGAAAGAACGCGAGAAATAGAGAAAGAGGGAGAGAGAGAGAGAGAGAGAGAGAGAGAGAGAGAAACACTTGTATAGAGGGGACGAGATGTCGGGACGGGAGCGAGACGGAGAAAGATTAGACGTCGATGTGTGCGCGAGCGTGTGCAACACGGTGCATCGGACTAGCCAGTCTCGCGAATGGAGGTGGAGGAGAGAGAAGGAGGAGAAGGATAGAGTAGTTAAGTTAGTCTGTCGGTCAGTGACTGCCTGACTTTCCCGGCGCAGCTGAAGGTCAACTCTCCCCTTCTCTCGACCTCTCATCCTCATCCTCCCTCCTCCGTTGCCTCTCTTCTTCTTCCTCCTCTGCTGCTGCTGCTGCTGCTGCTGCTGCTGTTGCTGCTGCTGCTGGTGCCCATTGCACACACCACCACCCGCTGAACCGCTGCCGTTGCCTCTCTGCCCGCTACCAACTGCGCACACCACCATCGCATCGGTCGCGAACGGCGTGTTTCAAACTCGTTGTCCCTTTCTCTCTCTCTTTTCGATCCGTTGTTCTCTCCGTCCGACCACCTTCCCTCTTTCTCTCTTCCTTCTTCCTCCTAGGGGCTGCTTCGCGTGTTGTATACCGCTATATACACCGACTCTGAAAACCTATATATCGACCGGCAGGACGTACACGTGTGTGTAGGTGTACGTGCACCGACGCGACGACTACACGTGCACACACGTGTATACCCACACCGACACCCCGTTCCACGACCGCTTTGTTTATGCCGTACGAACACTTTCGGTGCCTTTTCTCTTCGCACCGTGTCACTCCATCCTTCTTCCGCCGACGCCTCCTCCTTCTTCTTCTCCCGGCTACTCCCTCGTCCTCTTCCCTCTTCATTCCTCGTCGTCTTTCCTCCTTCCTCTTCGCTCCGCACCACCTCCTACCTCGCCACCCCTTCGCTCGGGTTGAGGGTCATTCGTGCACTTAGGTGCACGCGGAATTCCGCCTCGAAGTCCTGGTACGTGAGAACTCGTCTTACACCGCCGCAACGCGCGCACGCGCGCACGCGCGCACGCGCGCCGCGAAAAAGTTCCGGGACCAACGCGAAATACAGCCGAGACACACGCGTAAATCACGTTTTATTATTCGGCACTCTTCCACGGGCTGGCCTTGCCTCGCCTGGCCTCGCCTCGCTTCGCCGCTAGCCTGTTTAGAACCGCTGCCTCGCAATCCCACGTCTCTCTCGTCGATGCTAGAAAACCGTCCCCGCGCTTTTGTTCCGGTGATACGCTGATTAGGAACGGTGAAGTACCTCTGAACTCGTAATTATAAAGTACCTTCTTTCATACAACTCCGAGACAGGACTTGAAGCTGTTTTCCCCCATTCGAAAGTCTAACATACAGATGTTTTACTCGGTTCGAACAATTTCTGTCTCTCGTTTCAATGATAAATAAAGTTTCGAATTGCGCTCCTATAAAATTTTGGAACGCTGACATAGGACCTTCTTGCACACGCCCAATCAACTAACAAATTTAACAATCCAGCGGCTCGTGACGCTAGTGCAACGATTCGGCCGACATTCGGCTAGCTCTTTCGAGCGTCCTCGTAAACCTCGTGCATCGAGATCGTCCGGCGAAATTGATACACAAGGTAGCCAGAGATACGCGCCGCTACCTAGCCCAACAAGTGGAATAAAGATAACGCCGCTTCCTCGGGAAAAAATTCGAATTCCTCGGTTTCTTTCGTTTTGCGTGGCTCCGGTCAGGAAATTCTCCAGGCCGGTTGTTTTCCGAGAGCTATCGATCTGACTGATCCTCGAGTAGGTTGACGGACCCGAAGAGTCGTCCTCGACGCGGGAATTCCGCTTGATACGCGTTCCGAGCCCGTTGTTTGCCGCGTTGATTAGCAGACGTTATCGCCGGCGACGATCTTTATTTTTCTGACGGACTTCTCTCTTGACATCCTTCGATCGAATTCGCGGACAATATCTGCGACGATACCCGGTATCTCCGGGAGGAATAACGGTGCGTTTATTGGTACAGTGTAACTGGTCCCAAGGAAATCGTGCGATAACTCTCGCGTATCCGAAGCTCCAATTGGACGGGCATACGAGCCGGAGATAATGCCACTCGGTTTACAGGCGTCTCTCGTTGAACGCGACGGGTTCACGGCTATTAACGTCATCCGCGGGCGTATATCTATCGCGTTTTCCTCCTCGAGCTCTCCTTTTCTTTTTTCTTTTCTCTTCTTTTTTCCTCCGTCCTCTCCTTCTCTCTAACTCGCTGTCTCTCTCTCTCTCTCTCTCTCTCTCTCTCTCTCTCTCTCTCTCTCTCTCTCTCTCTCTCTCTCTCTCTCTCTCTCTCTCTCTCTCTCTCTCTCTTTCTCTCTGACACTCCGGTCGCTTGTATCAGCACTTAGTTGTATTTTCGCTGCCGCGGAACAGATAAAATTAGCCCGATCGTCGCAGTCACTTTGACTTTTTACCATTGATAAACCGAGCTACTTGACCATACCGGGTGTCCGCGAGTTCCGCGACTCGAAACTCGATTCCTCGCCCTCGGTCTCCTGAATTCAATTCGCCTAAACGATTCGACGCCCCTACGTTCGAAACTCGAGTGTCCAACTAAATTCTCCATCGTCCGACCCCTCGTTTGCTCGGTTTGCTGAACTGGTATGTTTTTATTCGAAGATCCGCAGTCTAGTTTGGAAGGTAACGTTTATCTAGGATCGTCCAGGATCCCGCTCTGATATTCCCGGCGATCCTGCGTGTAATTGTGGAGGTTCGAGCGTGAAACGATTATCCGGGTACCCACCACGCAAGGATCCGTTCTCCGCGTGGTTTCTTCCGTCGTCTTCACTTTCAGCGCAGGTCTTTTTATCCCGTCCTTCTCATCGCGCTGGTGTTCGTACGTTCCTGGATCCTCCCCACCATCCACCAGATCATCTCCTCCCGCTTCTCTCTTTTTTTTGTTCCACCTCTCTCTTCCCCGTTCTCCGGTCTCTACATCCCTCCTTTCTCGCTATACTTGTACTTCCGGCCGCGAGGCTAGCGCGAAATTCTCGCAAAATAAACGGGAGGCACGGCTACGCGGATAACTCTTCTTCTTTCCTCTCTCTTTCTCTCTCTCTCTCTCTCTTCTCTACCTTCTTCTCTCTCTCTCTCTCTCTCTCTCTCTCTCTCTCTCTCTCTCTCTCTCTCTCTCTCTCTACCTTCTTCTCTTTACACCCCCTCGAATCGCACTGCGTCGCACGTATTTTTAACTATCGACTCGTTACCGGCTGCTTCGCCTAAACTTCCTGCCACCGCTGTCAGGAAGAAGAGCTACGTCGAGCGAAGCCCACTTGTTCGTCGTTTCGACGAGAAACGTCGGCCCGCAATGAAATAACAGTCGCATTCCGACGTTTCACGAAAAAAATTGTGCAAACTCTTCCAAAAATTTTGTTTATTGAAATTGTTCACGTTCGCAACAGTAAAATTAATGGAATTGAACGAAGAACCTCGGAACTCGGTTGTAACGCAACAAGTTAATTAACGATGGTATGGATTACTAGCAGGCTGCGAATTTTTATACGAAATTAAATAGTTTTCTGTATCAATTGCAAGAAATTAGAGCCTGATACGCATTTTATTGTTTCTCGAATAATTGTAACATGTTGAAAATAGTATATTTTCATTTTTTATTCTCCTGCTTTGAATAACTTATTCACTTTTACGAATCTATAGACTGTCGCAAGTTTGTTTCTTTACTTTGAAACGCGATAACGTTCGTTAATAAATATCCCATTAATTTTAATCTATTCCTAGAACTATTATGTATCTAATAACATAGTAGATTCGTCAACGTCGAAACTAGTTCTAATTCGTTCTCGGAAGTATTGCGTTTGGAACGTGCATTTCGAAGTTGAAAGATAATTGCAAAATAATGTATGCAGAACAATAAAATCCATTTCAATATGTTCTCGGAACTATGCTTTTTAACATAAGAGCTGATAAGTGCTCATAACGCCGAAGTAATTCGTGATTCTCAGAATGCTCGAAAATAAGGGAAACAAAGTAACCGGACATTGAAATAATTGCTTAATTCATTCCCCGAATCAAGAGGCTAGAAAGTGTCCAAGAAATCGGTATCGGAGCAATATAAATTCTCAAGAATTGCACAATTTTCCAGACACCTCGAGCAGTCCTCTGTGTTCGCAGCGAGGTTTCCAATTTGATTACGTCTGTACAAGTGATGTTCCGAAGATCGAGACGGATCTTCGATGAAAAGCGTCCACGAAATCGGTATCTCGCGAGCGACGCCGATCTCGTAACAGTTTGGTTGATATCGAGCGTATCCGTTGCGCAAACGGTTCGTCAATAGAGAATCGTCATAACGTGGTGTGCGTCCTGGTTTTCTCGTCTCTGTCTTCGTTGTTCTCCTCTTCTAGTTCTATGTCTCTAGGAGAGCGGCGGCTCTATGCGTCACGGAACAGTCATGCGTACGCGATGCAACTTCGTCTCTAGCGGTCTCCCTTCGCTATACGACGTCCGTGGTATAGGTCAGTGAAGTAGTAGCTTCCCCACCACGGCTCCTAGACAACGGGTCTACGATTGACTCATCTAGCCAGTCATACGGCGCGTAAACACACGATCCGCTCCAGCTGTTTCTGCGCCGCTCGCTCTTCTGCCTCTCTCGACGTTCCTCTTCTCTCTCTTCTCGATATCCCTTTCTCTCTCTCTCTCCGGTTTCTATCTACCCCTATCTCCTGCTGGCCCCTCCGCCGAGCCGTCCACGAACACGGATCCCGAGAACAACGGGGCGCGTTCTCTTTATTTTTAGAGGCACCTCGAGAATTCGGTCTGCCTCCAGTCTTCCCCTCGCTCTTCTCCCTCCACGATCGTTCGCATTTTTCCTATTTGTCTCTCCCTCTCTCCCTCCCCCCATCTCTCTCTCTTCTCGTTTTCCTCCTTCTCCCTTCACGAACGGCAGAAAAGCCTCGAGAAATCGCGAGGAGGAATCGTTCAACCGCCTGGCGTGCGAGCCAACAAGAGTCTCCTCCGCGGAACTACGGAGAACGACGCAACCGGCAGAATAACAGAAAGAGAGAGCGAACACACGACGGTAGAGCAGAGAGGTGACGGGGAAGTAGGAGGAGAGGAGTAGGGGGAGGGCAGAACGAGTTCCGATTTTAGCGCAGTCGCGGCGGCCTCCGAACGAGCGGCGCTATTATGCACTAGTAGCTTGATGGCGTCACCCGTGCAACCTTGGCTCGGGTCAGTCCTCTATCATACTGCAGCCAGAGTTCCCCTACCCCTTTTGTTTCCCATCTCCTTCTACGACGCTTTTTCCGTTCTCTCTCCTGCTCTATCTCTCTCCCCCGCTGTCGCTCCTCTCCTCTCGACGCCCTCTCCTACTCCTCCTCCTCCTCCTCTTCTGCCGCTGCCTCCTTCATTTGGCTCCGCTTAACCCTCTCCTCGTCTCTTCAACCCGACTGCCTCTCCTCTCTTCTGACTCTCTCCTTCTCCCTCTCTCCCTCTCTCTCTCTCCCTCGCAGTACACACACGGCACCGGCCACACGACCAGTGGCGTACGAATACTTTCTATTTCGAGGCATCCTCCTCGAACGAGCTTCGCAGAACGCCGACCGCGATTCCGCGACCAAATTTCCGCCGTTTCTGCAAACTACCAAACAAAGCCGAAGCCTGCATCATAGCTGCATCCTCTTCAACCCCTAGACCAGGCGCATAGTCACGGCGAAGCACGTAGCCTGGTGAACGAATCCTCGGACAAACGTAAAAATCGCTCGGTCGATCGTTACGCCCATGATCGAGACCAGACGCCGCCGTATTTTCGCGTCCATATGGGCGACCGACTCGCCCACGAACCTTGGAAACGCTTCCCCTTTTGCTCGGCGCAGCCACTTCCCCATAAACCACGGTATAGGAAATGTTTGATCATTCTTTGCGTGCGAGATTGCCGTGTCGTTCGATCGAGAAGCGATCAGCACATTGATCGACGATCTTTGAACAGTTTAACACGTTACATTATGAAGTGAATCTTGTTTATAGCACTCTAGATCGTTTTCTTTGTAATGCATTTGGTGTCCAATTCCAGATGAAATACAAATGATTTGGAATCCCATTGTTATACTTGAATATTGTATCTTCTTCCGACAGGAAGTAGACAAAGTCGATCTCCCGAGAGTTTCTAAGAGAATATACATAGTACAGTCCAAAACAAGTTCGGAAGGATCGATCATACGCAGACAGGAACGGCGAAGCTCCGTATGCTCGGCGATTCTGTGGACAGCTATTAATAGTTCATTGCACGGATGAACACGATGTGTATGTACCTATACATATATACTTAACGAAGCCCGGTTCTCGCGCGAACAACAGGGCCCAGCTATCGTCTCTTTCCGCGAGAGGAACGCGCCAGTGAAGGCGAGACGAATTGGCCCGACTTCCGGTCGCATGAGCGGCCGACTATCGACGAGCACACATAATGCTCGGACACAATGGTCGGACGTGTCCTGGATCGAGACGTGAGGAACGGACCGCTTCGGAACAGTAGAATCATTCGTGCTTTAGTCAGACTCGACCAGAACTTCTCAACTCGGACCTCGTTCGCATGAATTAGTCGGACACCTGGCTGCCAGTTTATTGCATTTGTTTTAACAATTTCTGCATCCATTCAGACACCCTGCTACTCGTTTACGGGTTCTTGTAGTCTTCTAAGAATAATTTTTCTCCTGTTCAAGGTGAAATGATCTGTAATATTAATTTCTGAGTCCCCCAAAATGATAATTTCTGTACCGTATATAATGTTCATTTTTGCATTTTATTCTATTCTTCTGAGAATATTAATTTTTCTCCTTTACACTGATTTTCTAATTTCGAGATCAAATGATTATGAACTTGCAGGGCTCTAGAATTATTTATATATTTTAGTGAGCTGCGCAAGAGTTAATCCTTGGTGTCTCGGTATTCGTTGCGATCTTAAACCGAGACAGATAAAGTGAAATTACATCCGTATCAGGCTCCGTCTTCGAGAGAATCAAACTTAAAGATTCGTTGACGCACAGTAGATAGAGTCAGCCATGAACAGACGATACCTATTAACGCCTTATCTAAAGTGCTAAAGGCTACTTTAATGACTGCGTTGTGTGTGAAAGGAGCTTAATAGCTGTCTTTGGAGAAATGTTCCTAACAAACCCTCAAATGAAGAAACTTTATTCCGTATTTTCGACTTATTCTCTGACGGTAGAATCACCGTGTCCACGGTTATAAATACTGGAACATCCTGTATAAAGATCGTCGGACCGGTTGCTAGTTGCTATAGTGATCGAAGGGGTTGAAAAGCACGGTGCTTCCGGTAAATGCTACCTAATATTCCGGTCGCTCGGAAATGCAAACGACAGAGAATGAGAGAGTCGGGGACACGCGCAGATGCGTCTCGCAATTACCATCTTCGATGGGAACGCGCGTGTACCGAAGGGGGATGACGAGCTAAAGGGGGCTCGAGGGGGTGCGATCCGGATCCAATCAACCCGGTAATACTAGTCGGACGCTAAATTATCCTGGATTGCCTAGCAGATTAAAAAGACTGGCCGCTGCCGCCTCCCGCGGCACTAAATTTCATTCTTCCGGGGATAACGAGTCCGCTCCAGTTTCAACGCACGAACAGGTGGAGAAAAAAGGGAATCGTAATAACCGAGCCGGGACTCAACCCCCATAATTAATCGCGCGATGATCTACAATCTACGTTATCCTACGGTGCCGGTGGCGGCGAACTATGGCGCCACCCGACGTGCATCGCGCGAAACAGCTCGCCCTCGATTAAAATCAACCCTCGACGGTAATTAACGCCACATGCAAGAAACTTCCCCGAAAGTATGCATCTCGTGAAAATTTCAATACTGAATCTACAACTGACTCCCGTTGCCTTAGTGTCTTGTTAACCGGCTTAAATTCAACATGTGTTTCACCTTTTCAACGAATTTAATAATTCTTTTTCACAATGCAAGTGGATAATAGTTTTCCCAATGTAATATTTAATTCAACCTTCTTCATCAGGCATTATAATATATAATAATTAGACTGCGGATGTTTATGCAATCTTCAATTTTTGTAGGCAAATTTTAAAAAAGTGGAATTAAATAAAATCTTATTTTCAGTGGCAGTAGTCTTTTTAGAAGTGGAATTAATTAAAATCGTACTACATTCTGACATATTTTATATCCTAGCATTTCTTGAAAATTTTCATGAGCCATAATTGCATAAACATTCGCAGTCTAATAATAATTTACAGACGCAATTATTTCTTGAAAATGATCTACATTAAGATCGAAATGTGAAGGTTAATGTGGTAATTTGCAAAATTGCTTTTAAATAACAATGATCGAACCAGTGCGCCGATAGCATTAACATTATTTGTTGACTCCCGTATAGCGCGGTCAAAAAATTGTTTGACACTATAGTGGAATCACCATAATAGTATCATGTAACAGTTATCTGAAACAAATAGAACCGTTAGGACAGGGGAGAAAGAGCAAAGCAACGAAGAAATCTTGTGAAAATAGTTTTCCTCGCATCCAACGTTTCTTGCTCGTTCGCATACGGTAACGAGCAAAAAAGTAACCGTAAGTCGCGTATGAAACCACTATGATATGTGGGCTGGGCATTAACACCCGAAGGAAAACCACTGCTGGGCCCTATAACGCTTAATCAACGGCCCCGATTGCTCCCTTATCCTCGAAGACGGAATGCCTTTAACCTGTTTATCGAGTTCATTCGTCGCTTTTATAGTCAACCGTATGTCCCGATAACTCTTTGTTTTTGCTCGCCCGCATGTCTGAATGTAATTGCATAATTATGTCCGCGGCACTCCGCGCTAACTACTGTTCACGTACTCGCGGTGTATAAAATCACGGGGAATCGTTTTGTCTTTTCTTTAACGTAGACGCCAGCAAGTCCGCGCACCTTAACGGATGCACCATGAAATTAACAGTAACTTCTTCATAACATTTCACCTGCAAATATTGAATTCGGTCACGTAATAACCCGCTTCTTGTAACCGGGCTGCGGTTTAAGATGCGTAACCCGCTCTGGTTGGTACTTAGTACTTGGGAACCGTTCCTCTAGGGCTTAGGCTTATCGTCGATTAGAATCCCTGCCAGCAGCGACCTAATCGAGCCTCGTTTGTTTGTCCACAGTGTCCGAGAGCTACAGCAGTTACGTGAACTCTATGTACGCCAGCGGCGGTCAGTTTGCTACCCCGTGCACCCCGAGTCCACCACGAGGCCATGGTGGTGTTCCGACGAGCGTGATCCAGGCAGCGACCAGCTCGGTGTCCGACGACTTGTACCTGCTGGAGCTGGGATTTCCACCCCGGTCGAAGAAGAACAAGCTGAAGAAGCCCCGGCAAGGTGACGGCGCCGCTGTGAAGAGGAAATCCCGCGAGGGCTCGACCACCTATCTGTGGGAGTTCCTGCTGAAGCTGCTGCAGGACAGGGAGTACTGTCCGCGATACATCAAATGGACGAACCGCGAGCGGGGCGTGTTCAAGCTTGTCGACAGCAAAGCGGTGTCACGGCTGTGGGGTCTGCATAAGAACAAGCCGGACATGAACTACGAGACGATGGGCCGAGCGTTGCGTTATTATTATCAACGCGGAATCCTGGCGAAGGTCGACGGACAGAGGCTGGTCTATCAGTTTGTGGACGTGCCGAAAGACATCATCGAGATCGACTGCACCGGCGCGTGAGAATGGGCCCCGGAGGGCCCGAGGGAGCACGACAGGGCACGGCCAGCCCGCGACAAGGCCCGTACGGGCGTTCGCACGGCGATCAAGAGCAAGATCAAGATCATCGTCGGGACGCCGGCGAACGGCTCTTCCTGCCACGATGCGCCGACATGGCACACCCCTCAGACGATCTAAACAATCGTATTAATCCGATGCCCTCTCTCTCTCTGACTTCGTTTGTTCCTTGTATAATATTATATATATATAATATATATATATATATAAATATAAAACGAACTTATAGAGATACATGTATCAATATATACATACAGAGGCGCGAGAGCATGATTCTTCGACGATCAGCGACCCAAGGTCACAGCCTCGGAAGCACGCTCTCCAAGGCTGCCGACGAATTTCGTCCTCCTTCTTGGTCTTTCTTTTATTGTTTTCTCTTTTCTTTTTTTTTTTATTTGTTACTTCTTGACGGTAAACACGTCGATGGTAATCGTACTAAGCTTTACAACGTGGAGAACGGTTTGCGGGTATGCGTCCAGTCGTCGTTCGCGAGTCGATCTGCTCCGTGTCTTTCAGAAGAGTTCTCCCCTGATCTTCGAACCCTTTGCAATCCTTATCACATAAAAATTATGAACGACGGAGAAATTGGAACCATTGTAGAACGATATTTTTTATCGTAAAACGGTACAAATGACAAGCGAAAATTCATGTTGCGGGCTATGTGAATGTAAAAAGACAATACGGTTAAACGAAACAGTAACGGAGAGGTGCGAGAAACGGCGACGAAGCTAGTTTACTAAATTCCGAAAATACGAATACTTGAAATTTCAAGACAGATCAAAGGGTTCGAGCAGGGCGGAGGTTTTTTCATTCGAAACGTCATGTTGAAAACGATGATGGATAGAACGATGATATATATTCGACGATAAAAACGTAACTCGTAAGTATTAATTAATATAATTGCTAAAGTTTTTTTTATATTTAAAGTGTCGAAAAGCGGCAGGACTCGCGGGACGACTCGATACATATGTGATAGGTGTGTACATGTATAGATATGTATGTATGTGCGTGAGCGCTCGGGCTCGTTGAAATTTGTACAAAATTTAGATTCTTGCGGACGAATGAAAGGCGAGAGGGAAGATGCGTGCGGGAAACGACGCGCGGCGCGAGCCGAACGCGTCGTTAGGTGTATTTTCAAATCAAGGGAGAGAAAAAGATGAATCTAGTACGGACAAATTTACTTAAACGTATGTAAACGTAATAGTGTCGGAGACGTGTAGGCGGTGACAATTGTACATTCGAGAGCGCGATAAATTATTTATTGTATATTAGACGGTTATATATGTTACCTAGAGACAACAAAAAGGAAAAATAACGGGAGGGATTTTTGTTATGCAACGCGTCGTCGAGCGGGAAACACGAGGGAAAGAGGAGACCAGAAACACGCAACTCACACAGAAAAACACACATGCGTACATCGACTCACATACACAAGGACGCGACGTGAAAAAAGTTCACAAACGTACGAATTAAATAGAGACAAGAAAGAACAAAAATAATACGAAACGAAACGAGGGCTGTGAAAAGATTCGGACATGAAGGATCAGACAGATAAAAAAGAAACGACGTGTGTAACAAGTTTCGCGGAACAAGCTCAGGGAGGAGGAAACACAGACGGACGTGCAACACATACAAACACACACACATGTACAGACACATAGGACACGTTCACGCTCACACCCATACACACTATATTTTTTTAAATATAAGCGAAAAGGGCGACTCTTCTATTCGAGCTGAGGGTTCAACAACGTAAGGTGCTGGCTATACACACGAGGTCCAAGAATGTTATTTAGCAAGCTAGTGTTACTAATTCATAAAAAAAAAGATTATTGAAACAGACATTATATATCTCTGTATATACAATAAAAGTACACCATTAGTATATATATTATTGAATATTATATATATATATATTATATGAATATATATTGTATGTTATGTAGTAAATGGAGCGAGTTAATGTGTCTCTATGAGATTTTCTTTTACGTCACGTCGAGAGGACGTAGCGCACACGCGTTCAGTCGTTCACGCCGCGACGTCTCCACTCTGTTGTCCGCGAGTTGTGACTCGCCTAATCTTTCCTTGTTTTTTTTATACCTCGACGCTGGGACCGTTGGGCCCGGCGTCCTCTAACGCACACCGTTGTTAAGCTAGAATGATCGGAGACGTCGCGTCCGGCCCATTCGTGCCCCTTCTGGCGAACAAAGAGACACCACACGTTTGTAATACCTCGAATCATCCGGCGAAACATCATTGCACGATCACTGTAAAGCGCGACGAACGGGTGCGAATGGGTCGGCCTGGACCCGTCGGTCGGGCCGCGTGTTTGTTTCGAAGAGTAACGCGACCGGACCGTTTGCCTCGGCGAGAGGAATAAATTCCGGGTCCCCTTTTTTGTCCGTTCTTCGTCTCCTGAGATGTATTAGGTAAACAATAGAGAGTGTCGACGATTGCGAGCGATATACATCCGATGTGTATGCGTACAACTGCCAAATATTAATTATCATCGGTTCTTTTTGTCGAAGAGGAGATTATTAAGCTGAGCGGCGGATCCCCCCCGTCCGGTCGCGTTACCATAACGCGTGCAACCCCATCCGAAAAAGAACTTTTATATATAATCGTGGGGCGTTCGAGCACGATAAGTTAGAGTGAAATTTAATTTATTTCACGCCCCACCGTCCCCCATTGAAATCTTTGATCACACACACACACCCCCGCCCTCTCACTGAGAACGTGACGTGCGAGTGCAAGCGTATCCTATGTAGATCGTAAGTTTTTGTACATAAAAGATTCGTTGAAGAGTATACTTAGGAAGAACATTACGCTGGTTAACGTTCGTGAAACTGTGGAAGTAATCACAAAAGAGAAATAGGAGAGCAAGAGAGGTAGCGAAAGATTGCGCGCGCGAGAGAAAGAGAGAGAATACGAGTAGAGAGAAAGATGAGAGAGAGCCAAGTGATAGCGTTTTTTTTTTGTCGCGAAGAGAACAACAGTTCTTCTTGACGATCAACCTCCAAAAAAAAGTAACATTTTTTCATAGCGGACGAAAGGACACAGACAGTGAAAACGAAAATCATAGTTGATAATGATGTAAGAGCGAGGACGAATATTATTATAAACGTTGGACGTAGAGAGGAACAAAACAAATAGAGCGAAGAAGATGAAAAAAAAGAAAACGATCAAGTGCTGCCAATAATGCCTGTAAACGGTCCCGTGCATTTTCTGCCCCCCAACACCCCCGAAATTTTCGATGACGAAACGTAGGATGCGTGTTATACATATATGTATATTATAATATATCGATGCAGAGTTTCGAGTTCAAATTGATGATTACAAACGTTGTTAGTGTCCGTGGAAATGCGTCGGGACGCCAGACATACCGATGATACAAAGCGAATTGCCTTCTCGTAATTAACAAATGACGTGTTGCCTTCTAACAAAGAAAAAACATATTAAAAGATGAAGTTCTAGCAATTTGTATCGTAATGGATAAACAAAAAAAAAGAGATAATACCATCGACTTTGTCCAGAGTACTTAAGGGAACCTCACGTAGCCTCCAACCCCCACTTCCCCCTGTACATCCCAACCCCTGTAACACCCCCGATGACCTCCCGCCCCTCCTCGTCAGCATAGAATTTTGTAACATTTGTCGCGAGTAACGAACAAACGGAAAATACAGAGAAAATTTTCGTAAAAAAAATGATAGACGAAGAAGTGTAAAAATACGACGAGAGAGATATTCAGAAACAATTTTTGGTACACGAAGAATTTTTTCATATCGCACTCTTTGCATACGCGTATCGGTCGAAAGATATATTATTATTACAAAGAAGAAAATATGTAAGATATAAAACAGTGAGAGAGAAAGAATTCGCGAGAGAAAGCGGGAGAGAAAGACACAGAGTGAGAGTGAGAGAAAGTGAGAGAGATAGAGAGAGAGAGAGTGTGCGCGAACGTGTGCGTGTGTGCGAGAGAGAGATAGACACACAAGGAAATACATCAGAGTACAATGGACAAAAAAGCAAGTACCTATGAATAGTACCACTTCTATACACGATAACATCCACTTATAAACAATGAACGATGACACTACAACAAGAAATCATCCTATTTTTAGGTGAATTAAATTTACATATTACATTACGATTGACTACGCTACAAGATATTTTAACAGATAAGACTTTACCGTAATAGGGATAAATCTATGATTATTTACTTGTAAAATAATTACGAAGACACGATGGATTGACGTAAGGAACTCTAATGTAACGTTCTGTGATTCGTTGTTTGTAGGTGAAATTTAATAAAAGATTACCGTATCATAAACACCGACTTTTTACGACAAACCTGTCGTAGTTGATTGACCTGTTTTATATTCCACTATTATTATTATAACTATTAAGAATCGTGGCAAATAATGAATGAATTCGTTCAAGCATTCATAATCGAAATTATAGACAATCTGAAGACATTATTTAAACTTGTCGACGTTTATTATTTTATAGTTTAGACCCTTTAGACCTCCAAGCGTTTTATTTGCGTGGGTTTTATGCATTTATAACAAAAATGAGTAGGTGTAATTTAAAACTGTCAAAACATAAAAGAATTTAAAAATACTAAGAAAGATAATAAATGTCGATTTCACTCCAGTTTGTTGCAATTTAAGTAGAACATTTTTATTTTGCACAAAGATCCTCTGTCTACTTATGAGTTTAATTATTTTCAAGCGATGACAAGTATATTCGCTGTAGAGAACCATTTACAAAAATTCAGTGAGACTCCTCTTTGAAAGGAAGAATTCTTTTGCGTTATAAATATAAATGCCGAGGAAAGAGAAATGTAGAATCTCGCTCACGCTTTTCACGATAAAATAATACCCGTGGACTGTAAAGTAATGCATCAGCACTGTAAAGAGAAGATAAAAATCTCAGATAAGACCCAGTTATCGCTAGTTAGACTGCTCTCTGGGTTCAGTAAGTTCCTAATAAAGATGATTACACAGCGGTGATGTAACGTTTAAATATAAGTCAATTTGATAAAGCGCGCCATTTACGAACGCGTCCGATTGGTCAGGCGTTCCGCCGTTCAGCCAGTCAGAGGCAGGGATCGAGAGAAAAGTCTTCCTTCCGCTTACGCTACACACGTAAGTCGGCCACAGTCAGTATCGAACCACGAAACGGTGAAGTGTTACAGTGCCGTTAACTTCCAGGAAATAGTGCGAGGTATGTGTCATGATTTTGTTTATTCGAATAGAAATAATGGAGACGGTGATGGCAGAAGTTGAAAATCCTTCGAAAACATTCGAGAAAGGTATCGTGTTAAGGTTGTAATTATCGATTTCACAGTGAACGAGTTTGCCACACCCCGTGGCCATTTTGGGTGTAAGTGACTGTTCCACGATTATCGGGCTGTGAAGAGAAAAGCCCAAGATGGATCAGATCACGCCGAAGGAGGTGAAGATCCTGGAGAATCCAGAGGACATCCAGGAGAGGAGGGAACAGGTTTTGGGACGGTATGCGAATTTCAAATCGGAAGCTCGGAACAAGAGGGACAAGCTCGAGGACTCCCGTCGCTTTCAAGTATGTATTTTAAATAATTGTTTGCTCTTTTAACATTTGTTTCTTGCATTTTTTAACGAAATTTGTCTCTCGACAGTATTTCAAGCGAGACGCGGATGAACTCGAAGGATGGATCTACGAAAAGCTACAAGCTGCCTCGGACGAGAGCTACAAGGATCCAACGAATCTTCAGGCGAAGATCCAGAAACATCAGGCATTCGAGGCAGAAGTGGCTGCTCACTCTAATGCTATCGTATCGCTGGACAATACAGGCACGGAGATGATAGCGCAGCACCACTTTGCTAGCGATGTGATTCGCAAAAGATTAGGTACATTAATGTGTTGCGTACTGTACATCGAGGCTGCCAAACATCTTCTCTGGTACTGCTTTACGATCCTAATTAGAGTATCAATGGTACTAACGAATTATATTATGTTTCCGCAGAGGAACTCCATCGCCTCTGGGAGCTGCTGCTCACCCGGCTAGCAGACAAGGGGCTGAAGCTGCAGCAGGCTTTGGTACTGGTACAGTTCATCAGGCACTGCGACGAAGTGATGTTTTGGATTCACGATAAAGAAGCGTTCGTGACGACTGACGAGTTTGGACACGACTTGGAACACGTCGAAGTGCTCCAGAGAAAATTTGACGAATTCCAAAAGGATATGGCTAGCCAGGAATACAGAGTAACGGAGGTGAACGAGCTGGCGGACAAGCTTCTTTTGGACGGACACCCCGAGCGTGACACTATTCTACGCAGGAAGGAGGAACTAAACGAATCCTGGCAGAGACTCAAGCAGCTTGCCGTTCTCAGACAGGAGAAGCTTTTCGGCGCGCACGAGATCCAACGATTCAATCGCGACGCAGACGAAACAATGGCTTGGATAGCTGAGAAGGACGTCGTGCTGTCTTCCGACGACTTCGGCCGGGATCTTGCGAGTGTACAGACGCTGCAGAGAAAGCACGAGGGCATAGAACGCGATTTGGCAGCGCTGGAGGACAAGGTATACTCCCTGGGAACAGAAGCCGATCGTCTGGCGGCTATTCATCAGGCAGACCATTCGAAACAGATTCAATCTAAGCGCGCGGAGATCTTGCAGTCGTGGGAGAGCCTCACGGCGAAGGCGAAGGAGAGGCGTCTGAAGTTGGATGAGTCTTACCACTTGCACAGATTCTTAGCCGATTACAGAGACCTAGTATCTTGGATGAACGACATGAAGGCGATTATATCTGCGGACGAGCTGGCTAAGGATGTAGCGGGCGCGGAAGCCCTCGTCGACAGGCATCAGGAACACAAGGGCGAGATCGACGCCAGAGCCGACAGCTTCGATGCTACCACGTTAGCCGGCAACAACCTTCTAGAGAAGAAACACTACGCTGCCGAGGAAGTAGCTAAGAAGCTGAATTCTCTAGCAGAGGATAAGCAGTCCCTGCTGAGCCTTTGGGAGAAGAGGAAGATCCTGTACGAGCAGTGCGTGGATCTACAATTATTCTACAGAGACACAGAGCAGGCGGATGCATGGATGGCAAAGCAAGAAGCATTCCTCGCGAACGAGGACTTGGGTGATTCCCTTGACAGCGTGGAGGCTTTAATCAAGAAACACGAGGACTTCGACAAGTCCCTCGCCGCACAAGAAGACAAGATCAAGATTCTGGACGAGTTCGCTGGTAAACTGATAGAGGGGGAACACTATGCGGCAGATGATGTAGCGCAGAGACGTCAGTCGCTCTTGGAGAGACGCGCCGTTCTTTTAGAAAAGTCTGCTCAGAGGAGACGTCGGCTAGAGGACGCGTACAAGCTGCAGCAGTTCGAGCGCGATTGCGACGAGACCAAGGGATGGGTGAACGAGAAACTGAAGTTTGCTACAGACGATAGCTATCTGGATCCTACGAATTTGAACGGTAAGGTGCAGAAGCATCAGAACTTCGAGCAAGAGTTGAACGCGAACAGAACTCGCATGGAGGAGATGGTAGCGACCGGACAGGAGTTGATCGAGGGTAGCCACTATGCCAGTGATCGGATCGGCACGCGTACTGATGAGATCATGAGGCTGTGGGAGTGCTTGACCCAGGCTACCGCGAAGAAAGGAGCGAAACTTCAGGAGGCTTCTCAGCAGCAGCAGTTCAACCGTACCGTTGAGGACATCGAATTGTGGTTGTCGGAGGTCGAGGGCCAGTTGATGTCGGAGGACTACGGCAAGGATTTGACCAGCGTGCAGAACCTTCAGAAGAAGCACGCCTTGCTGGAGGCCGACGTGGGGTCGCACTCGGACAGGATCGACAGCATCGCATCGGCGGCGGAACAGTTCGTGAAGTCGGGTCACTTCGACGCCAACAACATCAAAGTCAAGCAGGACCAGTTGCAGTCCCGATATGGTGCGCTGCAGCGGCCGATGAGCGTTCGCAAGCAACGGCTACTCGACTCGTTACAGGTGCAGCAATTGTTCAGGGACATCGAGGACGAGGAGGCTTGGATCCGCGAGAAGGAGCCAGTCGCGGCGTCTACCAACCGTGGTCGCGACCTGATCGGCGTGCAGAACTTGCAGAAGAAACACCAGGCTGTTCTGGCCGAGATCAATAACCACGAGCCACGCGTCGCGGCTGTTTGCCAAGCTGGAGCAACGATGCTGCAAGAAAGTCATTTCGCCGCTGAGGAGATCAGTCAACGACTGGCTGCGCTGGACGAGCACTGGGGAGCGCTGAAGGAGAAGGCTCGGCAGCGTAAGACTGATCTGGACGATTCTCTTCAGGCACATCAGTACTTCGCAGACGCGAACGAGGCGGAGTCTTGGATGAAGGAGAAGAGACCGATCGTGATGAACGCAGACTACGGGAAAGACGAGGACAGCTCTGAAGCTCTATTGAAGAAGCACGAGGCGTTGGTCAGCGACTTGGAGGCTTTCGCGAGCACCATAGCCGCGCTGAAGGAGCAGGCTCAGTCGTGTCGTCAGCAGGAGACTCCTACGATCGACATCACCGGGAAGGAGTGTGTCGTCGCCCTCTACGACTACACCGAGAAATCGCCGAGAGAGGTTTCCATGAAGAAGGGCGATACTCTGACGCTGCTCAATTCGAACAACAAGGATTGGTGGAAGGTCGAGGTGAACGATCGTCAAGGTTTCGTTCCAGCCGCTTATGTGAAGAGGGTGGAGCCAGAGGCTGGTCTCAGCGCCTCGCAACAGAACTTGGCTAGAGAGCAGAGCTCCATCGCGGCTAGACAAGCGCAGATTGAAGGCCAGTACGACGATCTTCTGAGACTGGCGCGCGAGAGGCAGAACAAGTTGAACGAAACCGCGAAGGCTTACGTGCTCGTCAGAGAGGCTGCGGAGCTGGCTACTTGGATCAAGGATAAGGAGAATCATGCTCAAGTTCAGGACGTCGGCGAAGATCTGGAGCAAGTCGAGGTGATGCAAAAGAAATTCGACGATTTCCAGGCGGACTTGAAGGCGAACGAGGTGCGATTGGCCGAGATGAACGAGATCGCTGTGCAGTTGATGAGCTTGGGACAGACGGAGGCAGCTTTGAAAATCCAGACGCAGATCCAAGATCTCAACGAGAAGTGGACCAGCCTGCAGACTCTCACGGCAGAGCGAGCGAGCCAGTTAGGCTCGGCTCACGAGGTGCAACGGTTCCATCGTGATGTTGACGAGACGAAGGATTGGATCCGTGAGAAGGACGCTGCTTTGAACAACGACGATCTTGGCAAAGATCTGCGCAGCGTTCAGGCCTTGCAGCGCAAGCACGAAGGCCTCGAGAGAGACCTGGCGGCTTTGGGAGATAAGATCAAGCAGCTGGACGAGACCGCCAATCGTCTGATGCAGTCTCATCCAGAGACTGCCGAGCAGACCTATGCCAAACAGAAAGAGATTAACGAAGAATGGACCCAGCTGACTGCGAAAGCCAACAGCAGAAAGGAGAAGCTGTTGGACTCTTACGATCTCCAACGATTCCTCAGTGATTACAGAGATTTGATGGCTTGGATTAATTCTATGATGGGACTGGTTGCCACGGAAGAACTGGCTTCAGACTCCACCGGCGCCGAAGCTCTCCTGGATCGTCATCAGGTATGCTTTCATTAATATCGATCAACTCGAGGATTATAGAATCACTATATTGTAATCTAAATTATAGAATCACAGGGCAGAGATAGACGCACGATACGGCGTACTTCCAGAGGTACCCAAGCGTTTCAGCATGAATCGAACATTGTGCGACTTTGCCTCTGAGTATATTCGTATGATTAATCAGATGACAGAGGTTTTTCACAGTTGTTGTTGGCGAGCCGTCCTCGTTGACCCTCGTATGCTCCTCGGGTCAAAGTTCACTCATTTTCCGCTCCAGATACTGTGCAATCGTGTTCTAATTTTTGAGACATTAATCAATTAATTAATTTCAAATATAAGATTGTCAGTAAAATATAGTTGGTTGAATTAACAAAGTTGTGCGTTCGGATGCAACAAGGTCACCAATGGATCTAGATAAAATACCATTAGAAATATGTTTAAAAAGATTAACTTGAAACTGTTTATACGGAATCAAAGATTGTCATTTATACAATCATCGAAACTATAATGTAAAATGAAAATGAGTGAAAGCTACAGGTGGATCTTTCGTGCAACTGTTTATGGGGAGTGTACGAGGTTTGAAAAGAGTACAGATTCGCAGATCGATGTTTTGTAATGGAGACACGCCTATTAACACATTGAACGATTCTACGTGTGCTTCTCATAGTGCGATCGCTGCCTTTACGCTGCTTATCGTAGTATCTATTGTCGAGTGGGTTGAAACATATGCGCAACATGAGTGTGAACATCCGTTGGTTTCCGTGGCGGACTGTCTTAAACCGTTGTTTCTTGTGTTGTAGGAACATCGAATTGAGATCGATGCCAGAGCGGGTACCTTCCAGGCGTTCGAGCTTTTCGGCCAGCAGCTTTTACAATCGAGCCACTATGCGAGCGTGGAGATCCAAGAGAAGTTGGAGTCGATGGCTGAAGCTAGACAGGAGCTGGAGAAGGCCTGGATTCAGAGGCGTATGCAACTCGACCAGAACTTGGAGCTGCAGCTGTTCTGCAGAGACTGCGAGCAGGCTGAGAACTGGATGAGCGCCCGGGAAGCTTTCCTCAGCAGTGCGGACACTGTTGACAGCAGCGATAACGTTGAGGCTCTGATAAAGAAGCACGAGGACTTTGACAAAGCGATCAAGTCCCACGAGGATAAAATCGCCACTCTGCAGACGCTGGCAGATCAATTGATAGCCGCGGAGCATTATGCCGCGAAGCCGATCGACGAGAGACGCTGCCAGGTCCTGGACCGTTGGAAGCACCTCAAGGACGCTCTGATCGAGAAGCGTTCGAAGTTGGGAGAGTCGCAGACCCTGCAACAATTCTCGCGGGACGCCGATGAGATGGAGAATTGGATCGCGGAAAAACTGCAGTTGGCCACCGAGGAGAACTACAAGGATCCAGCGAACATCCAATCGAAGCACCAGAAGCATCAAGCGTTCGAAGCGGAGTTGGCTGCGAACGCAGATAGGATCCAATCGGTCCTCGCCATGGGAGGCAATTTGATAGAGAAACATCAGTGTGCGGGCTCCGAAGACGCTGTTCAAAAAAGGCTGGCCTCGATCGCCGACCAGTGGGAGTACCTCACGCAGAAGACCACCGAGAAGTCCATGAAGCTGAAGGAAGCTAACAAGCAGCGTACTTACATAGCCGCGGTCAAGGATCTCGACTTCTGGCTTGGCGAAGTAGAAAGTCTGCTGACGTCCGAGGACGCGGGGAAGGATCTGGCCTCGGTGCAGAATTTGATGAAGAAGCACCAGCTGGTGGAAGCGGACATCCTGGCTCACGAGGAGAGGATCAAAGACATGAACGCCCAGGCAGATTCGCTGATAGAGAGCGGCCAGTTCGACGCGGCTGGCATTCAGGAGAAACGACAGAGTATAAACGAACGCTACGAAAGAATCCGCAACTTGGCTGCTCATAGGCAAGCCAGGCTGAACGAAGCCAACACCTTGCATCAGTTCTTCAGGGACATCGCCGACGAGGAATCCTGGATCAAGGAGAAGAAACTGCTGGTCGGTTCGGACGACTATGGTCGCGACTTGACTGGTGTTCAGAACTTGAAGAAGAAGCACAAGAGACTGGAAGCGGAGCTAGGCAGCCACGAGCCTGCTATCCAAGCTGTTCAGGAGGCCGGGGAAAAACTGATGGATGTTTCCAATCTGGGCGTACCCGAGATAGAACAACGTTTGAAGTTGTTGAATCAAGCGTGGGCAGAGTTGAAACAGTTGGCTGCCAATAGAGGACAGAAGTTGGACGAGTCGCTGACTTATCAGCAGTTCTTGGCCAAGGTGGAAGAGGAGGAGGCTTGGATCACGGAGAAGCAGCAGCTGTTGTCTGTCGAGGATTACGGAGACACCATGGCCGCGGTTCAGGGTCTGCTGAAGAAGCACGACGCGTTCGAAACCGACTTCGCTGTTCACGGAGACCGTTGCAAAGGTATTTGCGAAGCTGGCGAGGCTCTGATCAAGGCTGGCAACCATCGAGCAGACTCCATAGCTCAGAGATGCGCTCAGCTGCGTAACAAGCTCGAACAGCTTGGTGCTCTTGCTGCTAGAAGGAAGACCAGGCTCAACGACAATTCCGCGTACTTGCAGTTTATGTGGAAGGCCGACGTCGTCGAATCCTGGATCGCTGATAAAGAGACTCACGTCCGCTCCGAGGAGTTCGGTCGAGATCTTTCCACCGTCCAGACGCTACTTACGAAGCAGGAGACGTTCGACGCGGGTCTGCACGCGTTCGAACACGAGGGCATTCAGAACATCACTTCGCTGAAGGAGATGCTGGTGAAGTCTGGACACGACCAAACTCCTAACATCCAGAAACGCCATGCGGATGTGATCGCCCGCTGGCAGAAGCTTCTGGCTGACTCCGACGCCAGGAAGCAACGCCTGCTTAGAATGCAGGAACAGTTCAGGCAAATCGAAGAGCTGTATCTGACATTTGCCAAGAAAGCGTCTGCTTTCAACTCGTGGTTCGAGAACGCCGAAGAGGATCTGACTGATCCTGTCCGTTGCAACAGCATCGAGGAGATCCGTGCTCTGAGAGAGGCTCACGCACAGTTCCAGGCTAGCCTGTCCTCCGCCGAAGCTGATTTCGAAGCTCTAGCTGCTCTAGATAGGCAGATCAAGAGCTTCAACGTCGGCCCCAACCCGTACACCTGGTTCACCATGGAGGCGCTGGAGGACACATGGAGGAACCTGCAGAAGATCATTAAGGAGCGCGACGTGGAGCTTGCGAAAGAAGCTACACGCCAGGAGGAGAACGATAAGCTGCGCAAGGAGTTTGCCAAGCATGCTAACGCATTCCACCAATGGTTAGCCGAGACTAGAACGTCCATGATGGAAGGATCGGGATCGCTGGAGCAACAACTGGAAGCTACGAAGAGGAAGACTCAAGAGGTCCGCGCTCGTCGTCAGGATTTGAAGAAGATAGAAGATCTGGGCGCCATTCTGGAGGAACATTTGATCTTGGACAATCGGTATACAGAGCACAGCACCGTGGGATTGGCGCAGCAATGGGACCAGCTGGATCAATTGGGAATGCGCATGCAACACAACTTGGAACAGCAGATACAGGCACGAAACCAATCCGGAGTCTCCGAAGACGCTCTCAAGGAGTTCTCCATGATGTTCAAGCACTTCGACAAGGACAAGAGCGGACGTTTGAACCACCAAGAGTTCAAGTCCTGTCTTAGAGCGCTTGGATATGATCTGCCTATGGTGGAGGAAGGACAACCGGATCCGGAATTCGAAAACATCCTTGGTTAGTGTTTATTTTAATTCGCCCCTACCAAGAGTTTATTAATTTTAATATGTTCCTTAATTTGTTTTGTTTATTTTGCAGATATCGTGGATCCTAACAGAGACGGTTACGTGTCGTTGCAAGAGTACATGGCGTTCATGATCAGCAAGGAAACCGAGAACGTGCAAAGTTCCGAGGAGATCGAGAACGCTTTCCGCGCGATCACAGCCGCAGATCGGCCATACGTTACGAAGGAAGAACTGTACGCTGTAAGTATATCTGGAAGCCAGCTAGTTTATTTTATTTTTAAGTTTAACGTTTGTTTGCTAACCGTGTATTTTTTTTCTAGAATCTCACCAAAGAAATGGCCGATTACTGCGTCGCCCGCATGAAGCCGTACGTCGATCCGAAGACAGAACGACCAATCACAGGGGCATTAGATTATATCGAGTTTACTCATACTCTTTTCCAAAATTAATTCCAGTTAATATATAAATTATTCTCTTTTTAATACAACGACGATAAATTAAATGATAGCAGCAGAAACGTAAGATGCTTCTTTGTTTTTATTAAACACCTCGCTAACTTTCACGGAACGTATATGTAATCGAACTTGAATATTACGCTTGGCATCGTTAATCTTAATTTTATTTACAGCACGCGTTTCGCGACTTGGTCTCTGTATCGGTATACGAAATAAATTATGCATCTTAAATAGAAACTTCAAAGGATTTAATTATAAATTAATTACAATTTAAAAAGTCGATTTGATACGTGTTATTTAGATTTCGATACGAATCTGTTCAATACTCCGTAATCCTTCTTCGGCACTGGTTTCTGCTCCACTTCCGGCCGTATGTCTGCCTGCCGAATAGTGGCAATGTGTTCCTAAAACAATTAACATTTAGTATTTGCAACAATCGCGATAGTAATACACCACTTACTCTTCGGCTCAAGTCCTTCAAAATGTTCTTCGTCTTGATCACCTTAGCTGTTCCACCTCTTCCTTTAGCTTTCGTTCTACGCGGCTTGAAGTCCACGTCTTTCGGTTTTAGATACTGCGAATAAAATGCAATAACAATGTGTTGCATCGTTTCGATAATTATCATCAATGTACAATTTAGTTAACACTCACCAAAACTTTCTTCTTTGCCTCTACTTTGTCCTTCAAACTAGGCACGTCCACCTCTAGTATAGCAACTGGGTCCAAAGTGATCATCTCAGGCTGTATCTTATCTAGGAGAGCTTTCACTTCAGCCTCGCGTCTTTGAACCTTGGTTTGGAACGGATTAGCTTCAAGAGCATCGTAATTAGCTTCCCCGCTTCCGGGTACCAGAAGAGATGAGAATCCTCGCGCTGTACCGACGCCTAGCACATCCTCGAATGGACAGAACTGCATACTCGACACTGTCCAATCCGCTTTGTGCCGCAAATACGGTTTCCTGTGGTTTGACGATGGTCTGATGCAAAAAGAAAATTTTACGCATTTATCACAAAAATGAATAGGTGTAATTTAAGACGGTAAAGATATTAGAAGAATTTAAAAATACTATTATATTACTTTCAACCTATTGGAATTCATGTAGAAAACTTCTATTTTGTATTATTATATTATTTTATACCTATAAACTTCAACTATATTCCCCATTGCCATGGCCAACTGGCCAGTATGGCTGTAAGACAAATGTTGAACAGGGGATCGCGTTTTATATTTATGTACTGGCCCCGCCAACTGTCTAACGTCCCACACTTTTACAATCGTTGCTGGACAACTAGTTGCCATATAGGTCCCATAAGGATGAACCGCCACAGCGTTTATCGCATGCTTGTGGCACAACATTTTCGCTAATGGTTCTTTACTGTTCGGAGACCACATAGAGACCACTCCTTTCGAATTACCCACGCATAATACTGCATTGCTTGGGTTCTGTGTCATTGCCTGTAAAATTGTTTAATTATCGCGTCTGTATAAAGTTTACACGTCATGTTTAGATTGCGGATTTTATGCGTTTATGATAAAAATGAGTAGGTGCAGAAGAAACTTTACTGAAGAAAATAAATTTCCCTTTCACTCCAGTTTGTTGCAATTCAGATAAAAAATGTTTATTTTGCATAAAGATCCGCTGTCTAGCCATGCTAGATCAGTGCAAATGTTCTTGCCAGATTTTGTATTAAAATACAAAACGTCAGGCGCAAACTTTTCCGCTGACCTAACACATGCACATGGTGTTTCATATACTATACCTGTATGTTTCCCTCTTTAGCGCAATACGAATTTACAAATTGTCCTATGGAAACATCTAGCCAAGATAAGAAGCCCTCTCTGCAGACACTGGCAAGTAAGAAATGATATGGTAGAAACTCTAGCTTGTTTATTTTATTCAGTTGCTTCAAACAATGAAGTTCGATTCCTTGATTATCGTATATGTACACCCAGTTCTTTTGAGCCACCGCATACATTGTCTCTACGTGTAACCAGGCAACATCGTGTACAGACTCCATTACATTCATCTCACAGGCTAACTTTTTCGTGACCCAATCTAAGGCAGCTACGTGTCCTCTCCTCCCACCGAGAATCAAGTGCCTACCATTCTTTGTGTACCTTCCATAGTACGGGCCAAAGTCTAATCTCAATGTAAAACGTTTCGCAGCGCTGGTTATATCTACCATCTTAGCAATTTGCGATTGCTTAAGTAGAGCCGTTCGCTCTCCTGGCTCGGCTTCCAAAACACCATACTCCTCGGTGAGTAAAACCTCTGCCCGAGCCGCAGCCTTTACAGTTCTGTCTATAGCATCCTCTTTTGTTTGCAATTGTTCTCTTTGAGCTTTGCTCTTTATCCTAGATGTTCGAGGCTTTAAATTAACTCCCTCTCCCTTACTGTGCTTCGCTAATCGTTCTGCACTAATTGGTACATCCTCACGAACTCCTGAGAATATTGTTTATTAGGACAATTGATAATCACGCTGTTCATAGAAAAATATTAATGAATAAGTAGTATGAAACTTACTTCGGCGTTTCATTTTGCTTCGGTATTTCTTGTGTTTCGAATTATAATTTACAACGATACAACTTACAAAGAATACAACATTTGGAAAAATAGGTTTCACTGTGTTATCGAGGTTATGGTTCGAATAATAAACATGTGCGAGCAACTGGCGCCGCAAACGGCGAACTTCCGAACTACAATTCAGACCTCCGTACAGCGCCATTCCACGTAGTGGCGAAACGCTCAAACTGTTAGCCAAACGTTATCGACTGTCGATAACCAAGATGTTCGGCTAGTAGTTTGAGCGTTTTGCCACTACGCGGAATGGCGCTGTACGGAGGTCTGAATTGTAGTTCGGAATCTTGCCGTTCGCGGCGCTACTGTTGTCGTTCGGCGGCTCATTTAAACTTCAAATTTGAACTACGGCAAAACTATGCGCAGAGAGTATATGAGGAGCGGGGTTCTCGTGGTAGAAGCTACCCACTACTGTACATTATAACGATGAAGTCTAAGAGTGGGGGAAGAATCTGAGGGGGGAGGTGCCTCGAAAAGCACCGGTGCTACTCGTTGGAACTGCCTGATGTATGAGATGTTTCTATCACAGACGACGTATAGGATACAAATAAGATATGTACAGACATTGTATCTAAAATGAATAAATAAAGACAATCTAATAAAGAAGCTTGTCTACGTATATATTTATTGAACCACCAATATTTCCCGAACGCCTGACTGGTCATTGAGTTGTACTACTGAATTTCGTGCCACCACCTTCGACATCATGTTCTCCTAATACAAAGTTCAATTTTCGAGATTTTCGAAAATTTTCGACCAACTTGTCACTGACAATGAGTTATACTACTAAATTTCGAATACCTCCTTCGACATCATGTACTACTAATACTTTCCCAATTTTCGAAAATTATCGGCCATTTCCGACCGTCTGACTTGTCGTTGACTTATACTACTGAATTTCGAATACCTCCTTCGACATCATGTTCTCCTAATACAAAGTTTAATTTTCGAGATTTTCGAAAATTTTCGCCAATTTTCGACCGTCCGACTTGTCGTTGACTTATACTACTGAATTTCGAATACCTCCTTCGACATCATGTTCTCCTAAACTTCGACAATAGGCAAAATTTTCGAAAATCTTGAAAATTGAGAAAGTACTAGGAGTTCGAAGGAGGTGGCACGAAATTCAGTAGTATAATGCGGTGACAAATCGGACGCTCGAAAGTTGGGGAAAATTTTTGAAAATCTCGAAAATTGAACTTTGTATTAGGAGAACATGATGTCGAAGGAGGTATTCGAAATTCAGTAGTATAAGTCAACGACAAATCGGACGGTCGAAAATTTTCGAAAATCTCGAAAATTGAACTTTGTATTAGGAGAACATGATGTCGAAGGAAGTATTCGAATTCAGTAGTATAAGTCGACGACAAGTCAGACGGTCGAAAATGGGCGAAAATTTTCGAAAATCTCGAAAATTGAACTTTGTATGTATTAGGAGAACATGATGTCGAAGGAGGTATTCGAAATTCAGTAGTATAAGTCAACGACAAGTCAGACGGTCGAAAATGGCCGATAATTTTCGAAAATTGAGAAAGTATTAGCAGTACATGATGTCGAAGGAGGTATTCGAAATTCAGTAGTATAACCCAGTGTCAAGTCAGACGGTCGAAAATTTTCAAAAACATCGGAAATTGAATTTGTTTTAGCAGAACATGATATCGAAGGAGTTGGCACGAAATCCAGCAGTACAACTCAATGATGTAGGATTTGATCCAGGCTAAAGATGGTGTAAAAGATTGATACTTTCATAAATCAAATTATGAAAGAGAAAGAAGTATATGAAGGAAGGTTAGAGAAAGAAACCCGATGATGACAGTACCGATAATGATTAATGGAAAAGGATATGCCCTATGAGGACAGAGGAGACACGATATGACGAGTCGCCCACGACCACGGGAGTAAATACGAAGAGTAGGACATCGGGTGGTGGGTTATCGGGTTTAGAGGAGAAGGGTGTGCCCTGGGCGGTGGGGTTTTAGTGGGTAGTGGTAGGGATATGAGTCCCGATCCTGCAATTTTCATCTAAGGAGGAGCCGAGCCCCACACTACCCACCAAACTTCATCGTAGGGGGGTGTAGATAAAGGTATTTCCCCACCGCCCTCAAACAAAAAAAAAAGAAAAAAAGGCTAAAGATGATGTATTGGGCTGGCAAGAAAGTAATTGCGGTATTTTCAAGGTAAAATAGAGAGCCCAATTTTTTATTCAAGCAATGAACTTTAACCAACACGATATTTTCTCTTTCGTTCAATGATTGTTTGCCAAAATGAATAAATAAGAAAATACTTTACTGATTAAAGTTCATCGCTTGAATAAAGAAATTCGGTTTTATTTTACCTGGAAAACCCGAAATTACTTTCTTGCCAACCCAATAGAATCTTGTCCATGCTAAAGATGATATTGGATCTGATCCAAGCTAAAGATGATGTGGGATCTGATCCAGGCTAAAGATGATGTAGGAGCTGATCCAGGCTAAGCACTAGAGTAGGGGGCAGCACTATAATGAGCACGGCCAAATACCGGGCCTGAGCACTCTCATTTCCTCTCTGCTATGCGCTCCTTTACATGAATTAATCATACTTTTGACATTTCCCTGATCGAATTGCATTATTAGAACATTTTATTTACTTAATTAAAAGCATTTCCCAAGTCGACCAAACACACGTATCGAATTCCTGCGTAGTTTCTTCTAGAATCTGCCAACGCTGAAAAGCAGCCTCGTCGCTCGCTTTCGCGGTCGAGCGCTCGCATTGAAATGACTCTCACAAAAGGAAGTGCGATAACGCGTGAAAGTATCGGGAGCCGTGCGCGCTCGCTTCGTATATAAACAGACTCCTTATCAGCGGAACGTAGATGTCGGGCGAATGAGCCGCGTTATCGGACGAACCTTTGAACTTTGAGATGGCACAAGAGAAAAATCATAAACTTTCTTTCCCTGGAGCGACCGATAAAAGTCGCCCGGTCGCCTTGTTCCATCTGCTTAGACAGCAGCGCACGGACCGTGACGTCAATTAGGCCGGCCATTAAGTCGTAAAGCGGCTAGATATCGTGTTGCGCCGCCTTGGCGCACCTGACGGGTCAGTCCACCTGAAAAATCCGACGAAATTAGCCGTAGGGCGTGGCGGAACAAATCAAATCTCGATTTGCTTCCCGGACCACGAGGTTATCCGAGTTACACAACTCGCACAACACTTTCTTCAACTCCTCCCCACCACGACCCCTGCAGCCCTTGGAAAAAGAAACGGCGAAAATAAACAATGTACACGTCAGTTGTCAGTTCGCACCTTAAATAAGATATCTGGCTTCTAGGGGTGTGCGTGATGACATTTCGGTATCCCGAAAATTCTCGGGAATCCCGACATTTTGAAGTTTCTCCATACTTCCAATAATTAGAAGAGTCCGAAACCAATTGTGTTCTCGAAGATTACATATCTTATTAGTCGGGAATGTTTATGTTAGTAATATTGTAGAAAGTAATTGCGAATAACGACACTTTCGGAAATCCCAAATATTACTCTATATCCCGTACAATGTCGGGAATCCCGGATATTCTCGGGAATCTTAAACATTTTCGGGAATCTCGCACACCCCTACTGACTTCTTATTTTCTAATCGTTTCATCCTTGACTTACACACCCACTGTCTTCGCAGCATCTTACTCTAATCATCTTCAAACTTCCATCACACTGTACTGTGGGACTCTCTGCTGTTGAGTTGCAGTTTAACGTACTCGCTGAATCCCCCACCAACGTGAAATATTTTGATGCATCAAACAGCTACAAATAAGAGCTGAATCAAGGAAAAGATATTGCGTTCAATCAAAATGTGTTTACGGTTAAAACATTGAGATTACGATTGAACCGTACTTGATTAAATGAAAGTGTCAAGCGAAAATGGATGAGGGTACACAGTTGTTTCTCTACGATTGAGATTAACGAAAAGATATATTGCGTTCAATACAAATTTGTTTACAACTAAAGTATGAGATTATGAATGAACCGTGCTTGATCCAATGAAAGTGTAACGCGAAAGTGGGCGTGAGTAGTTGTTCATCTACGATTAAAATTAAGGGAGGGATATTGCGTACAATAAAAATTTGCTCTTTTTTTACGCTTAATCCTGGTCAAACGAAAGTGAAAATACGCGAGAACCGCGGGAGGATGTTTGACAGCTTCGAGACAACCGGGAAGAGTTTCTCCTCGATCGAACGGGTTCCACCCCCGAGCGGGCTTTTTCGGGAACGGTGTTTACCATGCAAATTTTGCGGTGGCATTCTTTTATCGATGAACGCGGCTGTCGGAGAGCTGGCGGAGACACGAGCCAGACATGCACACGCGACACACCATGGGCAGCTGTTCGCGAAATTGATGGTGTACCGATCGCTCGCAATTCTTGAACGTTACCGCGCGCGCTGGTTATTACGTTATTACCAGACGGGCCGATAACAGCCACGGCAAAAATGATGGACCGATAAACTGGCCACAGTCTGGGGCGCAGAGTAAATAAACCGTGATCGATCGGGCTAATCCTTCGGCACGCGTATTTTTCTGTCTGCCAGATTACGGGCCCGTGGTGCTTCGTTCTCGTCAATCCGCCGTTGTTCCCCTTAAAATGCGTTTATGGTGAAAACGGGTGGGTGGCAATTTAAAGCAGGAGACTGTAGGATACCCACGAATCTAACTAGAAAGGAACTAGAATATTACTAGATTAGGGGTCGAAACAAGGGCTTGCCAGTTTTCGTTGTTTGTCCTTATTCGAGCAAATTTTGGGCTGGGTGAGGGCTCAATCTAAAGAGGAAGGTTCAGCGCATGGTGCTCTGGTCATGACGCTAACGAGATTATGCTTATATATAATCATATGAGTGTCCAAAGTAGGAGAAAAATTGAGAAAAAATACCCGCAGATTCCAATGTATTTTTCTGCCGCTAAAGACTTTTTTGACTGCTGTGATGACCAGAGCACCATGCGCTGACCCTTCCTCCTTAGATTGAGCCCTCACCCAGCCCAAAATTTGCTCGAATAAGGACAAACAACGAAAACTGGCAAGCCCTAATTTCGACCCAAAATCTAGTAATATTCTAGTTCCTTTCTAGTTAGATTCGTGGGTATCCTACCCCCTTAAAGGAGCAATGGAATTTCTACTTGGCTCCTGTTCGTCGTGATCGATGCAAACCATTTTTATTTTGCATGAAAATCCGCATTTATTATACTCCATATTTTATTTAAGGTGGCAGTGCCAATTTTTACAAGTCATTTTAGGCGTGGATCAAAAAACAAATGATAAAATCGATATTTTCCGATTACACTAAAACAACCCCTTCAAATCTTTCGAAAGAAAATTACTATATGTTTTTAAATAGACGTACGTGTGCCATAGTGAATGAGTCAAGATGGCAGCTCGGAGATTTCTCTTGAGACGAGAAAAGCAGAGGAAACGTAAGGTGGGTAAGGGTCACGGGGTGTCGGAGCGATCTAGTTCACTCCGGACAGTTCCCGATCGAGCAGGAACGTCTCGGAACGATAAACGGGGGAGAGAACGATCTCGCGGATCGTGGATCGATGAGGGGATCAAGGGGGTCGAGAGGGGGTAGCGTGAGACAAAAGCGGAGGCTCGTGGAAGTTATCTGTCGGGAGCCTGGACGGCGTAATCAGCGTTCTAGCAAGAATGATTCAAAGTCTGTGCCGAAGTTAATTAGCGAAATTATGGGGGAGTCGGTGCGAACCGGTCTTATCGCGAGTTCAAGACACTGCCCTGGTCGCAGCTCTAAGTAAACGTGATTTGTTCGTGTAAACGACATTGTTGTCCGGGCGTCTAGTAGGCGTCTCGCGAAATGGAGGAGACAATGAATTTCTCGAAAATGAATGAAGTGCGTCTTCTATCTTCGATTAATAACTTTCATTTAAGTATTGCATGAGCTGTTATATCAATTTCATATCTACGAAATGAAAACAAAATCATATAGGCTGGAATTATTCTAGATTGGAAATGCAAAGGAAAGTGCAAAAGGGTTACAATTAAATTGCATCAAAATCAACATAGATTATAGACATAATCCAGTTCACAAGTAGTACACAACCTATTGATACGTGTACACGACTGCAGAAATTGATTGTTTTATCAAGAAGAATCACAAAGGCCTGTTTCCGGGAGAAAATGACTTTATCCAGGGGGATAGCGAATGTACCTATGCAGTCGATCGTTCCTCCCACACGATCCCGAGTCGTTCTGACCTCATTTCGACTGCGATAAGGGCGAGAATAAGGGGAGGCATTCTATCGCAGGAATAAAGGACGCATCTCGTCTGCGCCGGTTACAATAAAACTAGAATCTATACTGGAGACCTCCGACCTCGTTAAATGGTTCACAGCTATCAGCTCATGCCGGGACGATGACAACGACGATGACGAACGCGCCGATTAAAAATAAACTTCAGCGGAAACTGGAGAGTGTTCGACGAAGACTGGCTCCAGGATAGCTGCAGGTAGCTCTCCGAGGCGAATGGACGACCATACTCGTTAATTAATGCTGGGAATTCGTGTGGACGCGGTATTCGCTGGCTCTCTGCGCGGGTTCTGCTCGCCACCGTAATTTCCGACGTTCTTGACCCTGGAACCGGGCAACCTTTAATCCCCGATGTTTTCGGAGTCGTTGGCCGCGCCCACCGAGCTCCTAGATGCCGTCGATTGCGACAGGAACGAGTTTCCGGCTGCTCCCTTCGAGCTTAGAACTCTGGAGCCCGATGGAACGTCGGCGGATAGGCGTACAGGTGTTCCAGTGAATTCGAAAATTGGCTGCCGCTTGCGAAACATCTTGGTAAACATCTCTTCGGGTTCCTTCGGCTTTTGTTCTCGGTTTCCGAGTCATTCTCGATCAACCATCTTGATAAAGTCGGTGGATCGTAAAGTGTTCTAGCTAGTTGTTCTTTATTTACCCGGCTTGTAAATCCACATAATATGATATTTTATTGAATCTTTGCACACTTTTAAAAAACAATTACGCAGGATTATAGGATAATACCATATCGTTTGTACCATTAGTTTCTGTGCACGTTCTTTCTTTGTTATTATACGAGTATACTTTATGTTTTTCTATTATAAACATTTATGTAAGAGGACTTCGGTCCGTCTATAATAAATAATAATAATAATATGTTTAATAGCACGTTAAAATATTTATAGCACGTTATTGGTGACAATATGTTTTTGATGAATGTAGCAACCTGTATAATTTCCGTGACAAAAATATTTCTCTGTACATTGTACATCATCATAACTAGACAGCGGATCTTTATGCAAATTAAACATTTTCTACCTGATTTGTAAACAACTGGGGCGAGATAAAAATTAATTTTCTGTCTTAATATGTTTAATAGGTCGAAAGTAAGGCAACAGTGTCTTTAAATTCTTTTAATGTTTTCACTGCGTCGAATTCCACCTACTCATTTTTGTTATAAATGCATAAAATCCGCTGTCTAATCATAACTGTCCGCCACTTTCTCAACATCTGACCGATAAGAGTCACCCGGAGGCAGCCATTGCGATGCGGCTCTCAGGTATCGGCATTCGCGGAACAGATAACAACAGGTGAAAATCGAGGTCACAACAACGAGACTCTGGGCAACGTCCGCGTCATCGTATCGCGTATGAGCCGGGACTTCCGGTCTCCCTGCGCGCCGGAACTGCACGGCCGGCCGGTTTCGCAGTCGCGACGAGGATGGGCGGCTGCTTGCTCCGCTCCGCGGTGCGGTGGAACTCGCCCAAAGTGATTTCACGCCCGGCGGAGCGCGGAAACGGGCGTTTACTCGAGATTTTCGTTCATAAATCAAGTGGCGAGCTTTCATGCGCCCCCTCGCTCCGGATCCGCGACCCCGGGGGGTTGAGCCCGACGGTCATTCACCGGTTAATCGCCGCTCATATTCATCGAGATCGTCGATACGCCGGAAACGGAAGGGTTCCGGCCGCGCCATCATTACACACCGTGCTTTATGCACGTTTGTGCTCCGAATCCGAAAAATGCGAAATTGACTAGCCACACTGTGGTTTCTAGGGGATTTCTGGGACCTTCAGAGGGAGCTGACACCACCTGGTGTCTCTTCAGCATTGCATCGCTTAGAAAGCTCATGAACTTTTAGTTTCTTCAACGCTCGGACGGTGGATCGTACTTGCAATTTTATAATTGACGGTGTTCAGGACAGTGCTTTGTTTGTTAACTTTTGAACATATGTTTTATGACAATTAACTAATCTATCTATATAAATAAAAATGTAAATGTTCGTTTGTTCAAAATCTTAAATCTCCGAAAGTTCTTCACCGATTGCTTTGAGATTTTGACACAACGTTGCATTCGTATACGCGCGAAAAACAGCGCCAAGACTGAGCCACGGCAACGCGGGCCGGGTACAGCTAGTATGTAATAATTAGACTGCGGATCTGTATGCAAAATAAGAATTGTCTGCATCGATTGCAAGAAATAGATACTAAATTGATCGTTATTTCTTCCCTTAATGATTTTAACAGAGCAGAGCTCATATATTGACGTATTCGATATTGAAGATTTGTCAACAATTTTGAATTTCGTCCACTCAATTTTGCTATAAATGCATAAAGATCCGCAGTCTAGTAATAATCAATATAACAGTTGTTCATTTAATTTAATCGTTAGAGCCTGGGTAATTAAATAACGATTTTGATACAGACAGATTGAACTAGAGTTGTACATTGTGTCTACGGAATTTTTGGCTGCGATTGATCCAAGAAGTGTTCAGAATCGTTTCAAGGAGCGATCAAGTTACCGACCAGTCAAAACAGATCCTCCACTGGAGTGTTTGGTTTGGTTTTTTGGAAAAGATTCCCTCTCTCGTCGGTTTCCACGAGCCTATCGAACGGGTTCGGTGAAAAGCCACGATATTATTCCGATTTAAGGGAAATCAACAGGTGACCGTCGACAGACGGGTAGCGAGTGTCGAAACCTAGAGACTGCTCTACCTGTTTCGGATCATTTTCGATGTTATCCCGGCAACATATGCCCGACAAGGGGCAGATGGTAAAAAAGTGTTGAGCCGAGCGGCAACCGTGTCACACGGGACAGTTTAAAGGGACAATGCTCCTTCTCTCTTTCTTAAAACCAGCCAACGATCGTTGCCACTTGGATACAGCGTAGAAACGATTCGTGTAATTATACCGAACCTCTCTGCTAACGAGCCTTTCGAGGTAAGACGCGATCTTACCGAGACCTTCGGGTTCAATGAGAGACCCGGAAAACGAGCACCTATGGGGGCCTCTGCTTCTTTTTCATCTAGCAAAAAAGAAAAACTCCGAAGATGGTCTATTCATCCAGCAGCTGCTACCGGGAACGATTTTCTTTGGGTTAGCTTTAAAGCACCACTTTCTCAGTTAACCCTTCGACCATCAGTTTTTCTTCCGAGGGAATCTTATTTGGATTGGGTGGGACCAGACCTAATTCATACTTACGTTTCGTTCCTCTGGAGACGGCTCAATAGTTTTTTCAAAATCTGATGTTGCGTCAGCAAGAATCTTCTACGATCTTCAATTCGATTAATCTCGGTTTAATAATAATCAGCAGACTGTGGATTTTTATGCAACATAAAAATTGTCTTCGTTGCAAGATACTTTTATGCTTGTGCGTTTGATCTGTTCATCTGTATTGGATAGTGTGCACTTACGATAAAATTTAATAGTCCAAACACAAAAAACATCAAGGATACCTCGATCACAATCGAATCCGCTATCAGGAGCACAGGATCTATAGAACGATCGAGGCGTGGCTCGAGTTGACCCGTTTCGTCGATCGATCTTAGCATTCCGGGACTATAATTGATCATGTCGTTGGCGACTATAACAGTACGCGGCGACGATAAAGTCGTCGCACCGTCCACTCGCCGGTTAAATACGCGTGTACACGGTTCCACGTTTTTACTTATCAAAGTTCAATTGAGTTAACGATCGCACCTGTACGTTCCTTTCTCCTCGCAGCTAGGACGAGACGGTTGGCAGCTGGGCGGCTATGGGGAACGGGCGCGTGTCGCGCGCACCGTACGTGTGTACGTACAGGTGGGACGGAGTCATCATCCTTCTCCTACAGCGGCTTCGTTCGTTCGATCTTCTCGTTCTTATCATAAATTTCTTCTCGTTTCCTGGCTATACGGACCGCTCGAATCCCTGGGGACCCGCCCCTCGGGCCCTTACACCCCATAGAACCTTTGCACGCCGTCGAAACGACCCCTAACCCTCCGCATTTGCATTTATAGGAACTTTCGGTTAAAAGCCTACAATATCTTTACTGCGCTCAAATTTTTTTTTGATAATTTCATCGAACTATACAATTTCATAAACCAATACATTTATCAAATAATATTAATGTTATCGGCGCACTGGGTCAAGAAAAAGTTTCTTGAAAATTATCTAAATTGAGATCGAAACGTCGAGATTAATGTGATAATTTGGACAATTGCTTTTAAATTTCAATGATCGAACCAGTGCGTCGATAACATTAATATTATTTGTCAACTACATTACGATCGATATAAGGAAATATTCACTCCATTTATATGTTGAATATTTTTTTATATGCAGTTATTATTAAATTTTAGGCTATATTCAATTTTTTCCATAATAATTTAATCAAATCCCTTCAACACTTTCTTCAACTACCTTTCTTTGATCCTTTTAATCATTTTCACTGTTTCAACGCGTCCTCTTCGATTCTTGCCCTCTTGCTACCGCTGTAAACCGCATTTGGTAATTAAATCCAGATCCATACCGCATCGTCCATTGCTAATCGCTTTCGGTGGTCTCTCTCCATGTCCGCTCGCATCAAATGGAAGAACCATACAAAAAGCACAGCCTATTAGGAGCCAGTTAACTCTCCACGCCAAGGACATCATCTCCCTAAAAAAAGATTGCGTGCCTGGAGTACATCATAAGATTTAACGCCGGAATTAATGAAAGAGCTCTCGGAGATTCAATATTTTAAGAAACGGGTCTCTTAAAAGACATATTTAGCCATGCTCATCATGACTTGCGCAGATGGATCGATCATGTCACCGTAGTATAACGAGAACCGCAGCCGAGGTCACCAGGATCATTAGGTCGAAAGAAATTCCTCGTTCGCGGGTTCGGTCGTGCGGGTCGGGATGCGTGCGCCGAAGGTGGTTGGTTGGCAACGGCGAACGGAAATCCGGGAACAGACCGCGGGAAGAAGGACTGGCGAGGCAGAGCGAGGCAGAGCAAGGCGCGTGTGCGTGGCCCGACCAGGCTCGTGTGGGACAAACGTGTCATTAAATCGAGAAAGCACTCGCGCCGCCTGCACTTGCCGTCCAGGAAGAAGCACCTGACGGTGTCCACGACGCAGGGTGGATCCTCAACGGTCGAATACGTAGCGGCGCATAGTGATTCCGAGGGTAGCTTCGACCGGACTGGAGGCCCTGGTCGATAGATGATCGATAATGAGACGCAGGTGCTCCGAGTTGTCCTAACGTCTTCCACTCCCCCTCTTTCCTCGAGCAGCTCTTCCTCCGAGACCTTTTCCGGTCGTTGCGTCGAATTTTCTTCACGGCAGATCCTCTTTTCTCCCGCCGTAAATTACACTTTTTATGGTATTTTCGACGATCGTTATAGCTGCGATGATGGAGATGAATGAAAGGAGATCCTTTCATTCTAGAAGACAATTGAATGAATCTCTGGAAGGAAGGTTACTTTTCTGAAACAGACTTTTCCCTGCAACCTGTGCCAACGTGGCGTACAAATTACTTTGGCAAGGCTTGTAGTGCTTAACAATGATACTAGAAATTTATTTACACTAGCTTTCATTGCTACGTCGAGCAACAAATTGTTTGTATGTCTCCTTGTTTTACAAAAACAAGTGCCAAGTCTTCGCGCAAATCAATTCCTATGTACCTGAACGTGTATTGAGAGCTAGAGCAGGATGTCAAACACTTAAAGCCAGATCTACTTATGGATTAATTAATCCAATAAATCGCATTATTGCAGACTCTAGCACTCTCTATAATCGTATTGATTTTTTTACTGAGTCTTTGCACAATTTTAAAAAACAATTACGCAGGATTATAGGATAATACCATATCGTTTGTACCATTAGTTTCTGTGCATGCCTCTTCTTTGTTATTATACGAGTAGTATTATACTTTATCGTTTTCTATTGTAAACATTTATGTAAGAGGACTTCGCTCCGTCTATAATAAATAATAATAATAAAAATGCAACATACCCTCTCCTACTAGACACCCATTCAATAATTGTGTACTTGGACCAGTACTTCATTGTTTATACTGTGACATCGATGCTCCTTCTGGAAAAGCTGGCTTGTAAGCAAGCTAAAAGGAATTCCATTGATTATCATGTGATTAATTTCGGCCTCTCCAAACGAAACCACCGTAAGACATCGGCGGTTCTCGTTGCGTAAGAGATGAGTCTCGGAGCGGCGACATCCCGGCCTAGAAACCGCAGATCCATGGGGGGAAAAAGGCTTCCAGAATCGGGGGGATGGGGTCCCGGCGTTTTCCCGATCGTCTCGGTCGTTTTTGTCGTGAACGAATCGACTGGACATGGGAAAGAATGTCGTTGATCGAGTACGTGCACGCGCTCCGAGCGCATCGGTGACTCCGATGCGCGGAACCGGTCATAAATTCATCGGCGATTCGCGAGCGGACGCGGTGTATCTCGGCGGACGAGCCTGTAACGGGATCGCGGAATAGAGATGCGAAGGGGGTTGCTTTTTTATTGGCGCCGGAAAGGCCAGGGGAACTCTTCCCGACCGAGGAACGACGCTTCTTCGCCCTCCTGCGGAAGGGAGGGTCGCCAGAGACCCGTATCCCACCGTGATCAATGCCTGTCCCATTTAACCCTCTGCACTCGAAGCTGAGATTTTTCTTCTGTAATTTCTTTGAAATCGAAGTTTCTTCCAGAATCTAGCACCTGATGTTACGAATTTTATACTTTAACATTGAACCCGCCAGCCGCTAAACTTGCTGTGCGTATTCTCACAAAAATGACAGGATTGAATTAATTTCGACTTTGCGCAGTCCTTATTATAACACCTGCTCGCATAAACCAATTACAGTACCGTACACAAAATCTTCAGTGTTGAGATGTTTTATCAAATGCATTTTTATGGAATAAAACTTTATGACTTAAAGTAGAAAAGGTGTATAAAATTAATTTGACTGCTTTCGAGTAAACTGCGAAATTGTAGACGTCGCATACGGCGGGTAGCGTTCAGGACCCGCAGCCTGTAGGACCGAGTGAACCGTTTTGTCAGGTGTCTTTTCGTGGAAAGGGGAATAAATTCCCCGAGTTTCCCTGGTGACGACGTGGCGGACGCTGCGCCGGTTGAATTAGCAGGTCGTAAAACGCCGGTTTTCCCTGTGCAGGGGCACGGGACGAGATGGAAATCATGGTGGCGATAAGCAGCGGGGTGCGTTCGGCGTTCGATTGGTCTTGCGTAGCGCGTTGCCACGGGAGAACAAGATTAATAAATCCAAGGGACCTGCAGCGCGCGCCTGGTAACAATAACGAAACACCTTTTATGCACGCGTGGATGCCACCTCTTCCTCCGCCTCCTCCACGGCCACCGGCGCATCTACCGCAACTACCAATCTATCCTTCTCTCTTACCCTCTATTCGTCTCTCTCCGTCTCACGGTTACCTCGTTCCCCTCTCCCAGTTCATTCCAGCAGCGCGAGAGCTTCTTCGCATTCACCTGCTGCTATTCGAAGATCAGCTGCCCTAACCGCCACCTTGGCAGCACCTTGCCGGCTCTTGCTATCCTCCTTCACCACCGGCGGCACCGTCATCCTTCTTCCTACGGTTCTGCTCTTCCTTCTTCAGCCTCGTCGAGCCTCTCTTCGACAGAAGTTCGTTTCTACCTCCTCTCTCTTTCTCATCGACTCGGTCTTGAACCTCTTCCTATCTCCTTCGCTCAAAGTCTGATCCACCTATTCCTCCTTCTTCTTCTTCTTCTTCGTCGTCGTCGTCTTCTTCGTCTTCCTCCTCGCGACTGTCTCGACCACATGCCCCCGCACACACTGGCCGGATTTTTACGAAAAAAACCCAGCTGCGTCGGTCTTTTATGGGGGTCTGTCGAGCTGCACCGTGCATCGAACGCAACGGCGCGGCGTGCAGCTTGCACGGCTGTGACATGCGCTCCTCGACTCCTCTTCTAGGCTGGTCTCTCGACCTTGCCTGTAATTAGTCGGCGATCGTATCCCGCGTCAAAGATCCGACGCGAAAATCGCTGAATCCGAATGATCCACACCTTGAATATCTTGAGCACAGTGTCTCGGACGATCATGGTTGCGCAATCAGCTCCGTCGAACGGGTTCCCGATGCACATTGTTGCGCGGACACCTTCGCAACGTCGAACGGGAAAGACACCTGTGGGTGAGAGACAGAGGCGACGGTTCTCTTTGTCAGAATTTCTTCATCGGCGCGGAGACAGCAGGTGAGACATTTTTCACGGGCCGGGCCGAGCTAAATTCAAACGCGCAGAAAAGAAAAGCAGGGCAATTTGGCGTGAGCACGCGCCCGCCCGGTAATCGCGCCATCTTTTTACCGACAAGACGGTGCCCATTCGCGTTGCAGCCCCCTCGGGCCCCTTGGGCCACGGGACCAGCCGGGCTGGACACTGTTTAAGGCATCGACAATTAGCGGCGAAACGAAAATCGACTTTCTCGTCCGTTACCGCACGACTTCATTAAACGGTAACTGCTGCATGTATACTCCGGACCTGGGTAGCTGGCACAGCAGATATGGGGCCTTGTGTGGACCCCCACACTCTGCCACGGGACCTGAAAAATGAGAACGAAATTTAGAACGTTGCTACTTTCACGCCATTTGATAGTGGGTGGACGAGAGGGCGAGAGACAAATTTTGGGACTCAACCCTGAACGTTCAGAGGTTTCATTATTATTTTTCGAGATTTTTCTTGTTGGTCCATTAGTCTTTATAATGTCCCTGATGTAACATTTTGTTCAGTTAATTCTATCGATGAAAATTCAGTAATTAATTGTCGATAATGGTGTCTACTTTGCATGTTTAGTGGGAGGATTTTATATATGAATATTAAGATATTCTATTGTATCTACTGTCATGGGTGCGAGGCCACAAGAGGCGAAATAGGAGGAGAACAAATAAATATACAAAATAAGCTTTGTCATTTAAGACTGACAAGTGGATATTGTCCTAATGATAAATGAATTATAATTATATCAAGATTCACAAGCAAAATCTGGCACATGATCTTGAAACGGAGGATTTGATTCAAGTTTCGTGGGTCCCATCCGAGGGCAGCGATCGTTTAGGGCGGTGTTCGATTTCTCGATGGAAAAAACGCGCGGGTGATTGTCTTTCGGCGTGCACTTTCCCATAGGCGATTTCTGCAGGCAGATTCCTCGGGGGGGTGGCGACTGCAGTTTCGGGGTCGTGGGACCGTCGACGGATTCCTCGGGCGTTCGAGTGGACGAGCCGGTGGAGCGTGATGAATCCGGGCCTGGTGTCGGGCCCTTAATGAAATTCAAACGCGGGCCCTACCAGCCGTATCAATTACCCGTCCACCCCCAGCGTCTCCTTACGCCGCGCCGCGTCTCGAAAACGGTTCGCGCCCCTCGACTTTCCCACGCGTCGACGACGACTCCGACGCCGACGAGTGCCTTCTTCTTCGGGACTGTTCCACTCGAGCTATCTTTGAACCTTCGCTGTTATTAACCCTGACTTCCGACAACGAGGCGGGGCTCCCCTGCAATTTTCACCGTAACCTGTCGCGATTCGCGGAAAAACAAATTTAATCCTCCGGTGGACGCATCAAAATCCTCTTCTACGATGCTGGATTTTAGGATGCTGGAGTCGGGTCCATTCTGACCCAGCGTTACGGACGTCCCGTTCAAACTCCAATTTTAATCATCATGGTCTTTAATCTGTAAGTTGAAATCTGTTTTACATGAAGTCCGACAACATAACTAACTTTCATCCCAACGATTAGGTCCAGAATGAATTGAACTACGACATAAACATTCAAGAGTGTTCATTCTAGGACCTTGTTCAATGAGTTTAAATCAGTGATACTGCTTTTATTTGTCATGAATGAAATGATTTGTTTTACTAAACGTGGATTGAAATCTTCGTTCTGCAGAAACTGTCAGAACCCAGCACAAGATTTGTCAATGCTTCTCCGGCTTTTCATGCGAACAATTTGGGACATAGACTATATGGTGATACAAATTTTCGCCAACTCCACTGGCCAAGAACGACGCAAACAAGTTATATTTTTTCTGAAAATCGCGGTAAACGTCGTGAACGGACGCAGCGTCGGCGCGACGTCGGCGGCTAGAAGTTCGAACGTGGCCGCGGTAAGAGGTTGGTCGCATTTGTTTCACGGCGGCCAGCAGGAGCAGCAACGGCCAACAGGTGTATAGCAGGTGCACACCCCGAGCGGCTTCGAGAGTGCCGTGGAGAGCTAAAAAGTTTCACGTCCACCTGAAGGTCCCACACGAGAAACCGGGCGACTTTCAACCGTCGTTTTCTTGGAGCGCCACCGTCACCCCTCGGCACCCACCCCACGGAGCTGGCCCACGCTCTCGGGGCCCGAGGCCCCGGGCCCCGAGGACCGTGTGCACACCGTCCTCCGTCTTCCCGCGACAGCACAATGCCATACGGCCGGGAAAGAAACAGTCGGCAGGCCCAAACCTTTTGCGAACCCGTCGCGAGGCCTGTCGCGAGGCGGACACACTCCTGCGCCTCGTTCTCTTCATCGTCCTGACCCTGCAAACGTACCCTTAACGCGTTACCCGCCGTTGCATCATTTTTCATCATTAGACTGCGGATTTTAAACCAATGAAGGTGTTGAACCGATCTAAGGCCACCAATGTACTAGTTTCACCTTAATAAGATAATTAAAAGAAGAAGTAAATTTTTATTTGGCTCCTGTGTCTTGCAATCAATGCAAACATTTTTTATTTTGCATAAAGATCCCCAGTCTATTCATCATTTTTCAAGTCTATGTTTATTGAAGACTTTTAACGCGTTGGCGGACATCATACGTAGGTTCTTCATCTGTCTTTAAACGTAATTGAGTTATGAACAGAAATGATAATCATTTCCGAACAGCCCACTTAAAGAATCCAACAAAACCGAAGTGATTAAATCACTATGATAAAACATGCAGAGTTAAGGGGGTAGTTTTTCCAGGATTGGTAGGGTGCGGAATGCGTCTTCCCATTTCTCGATAATTCAAAGATGGGCTTTTTCAGTAGTCAAAAGCGCTGGATAAAATATCCAGACATCCAAAAAAGTTCTATTTTTACGTTCACAGGGCGTAATTTGCATTATTCGGAAGCATAAAGCTGCGCATGTAGCTATTTTTAACCGACTTCGGAAAAAGAGGAGGTTACTCAATTCTATCTGTATGTGCCTTTTTTTAGTTTTTTTTTCCATGTATGTTCGCCGGTTACGCCGAGATGGATGGACCAATCGGAACGAAACCATCTGCATTTTTTAGGGTATGTCTCTCGATTGGTCCCTTATAAAAAAATTTTGAATTTCTTCATCCTTTGCGGTTTTTATTGCAAATAACCAATAAGACCGAAGAAACATCCTACGGTGTTCTACAAATGCTGCTCGTTCCACTAAAAAGTATGAAATAATTTCCATTTAATTTATGTGAATATACACGAACATGAATACAATACAATCATTTCGGAGGCGGCGCAAAATTGAAAATTTTCGACACTGGAAGTTACGAAAATCCTTAAATTCTTCTACATGCTTTCACATATTAATATATCTTGTCTTCCCACCTACTGATTTCCAAGTCCACCATATTCCAATAAAATCATAATCAGCAACATCTGTTATTTGGAAAAGTTTCAATTTTGCGCCTCCTACGATAAGATTGTATTGTATTTAAGTTCGTGCGTATTCACATAAATTAAATGGAAGTTATTTCATACCTTTTAGCGCGTTTTTTCAGTCGATTTGATTTTTTTTTATTAAATTTGTTTCATAAAGCTGCTGGTACTGGAGTTCGATTTAAGCAATTGTGTTATGAACAAAAATAGCTTAAACCGGACATCATTACCACTTGAAGGGTCCAAGACGATTTCAAGACGTAGTCACCGCAATAAGCTCTAACCCTGTATATTTCATAATGGTGATTCAATTACTTGATTTTGTTGGATCCTTTAAGTGGGCCGTTCCGAAGTTGACGATCACTTTCGAGCATCTTTAGAGGTCTCAGATTCGGGTTTTTGCATTGATCGGTGTTTCTCAGCATCAACCGGGCCTTCCTCCTCGCTGGAGAGGCGTAGGTCTTCCAGGATAATTGCGCAATCGCATTTGGTATGCGCCGCGAGTCGCCGGACCACTCGTTCCGGCAACTCTCCTGCACTTCTTCGGTTGCAACTTGCAACCGATCGGAGATCGGAGTTTGTGGTTACGAATTTGGACTTCGCCCTCGACCACGTCTGGCATCCCGACAAACTACAGACTGTCTTCGCAATCTTCATTCAGACGAACCGGGGAGAGAGGATGGAGAAAGAGAGAACGATTCTCAGTACTTCAAGCATCTCGAATGTTCTGTAATTACAGAAGAGATCGAGTCGTTCGATCGAAAACGATCGGAGGAACAGCGGATTTCCTTGGAGCATCGGAGATCGTACGCTCTGTGATTGCTATAAAATATTGACCCTTTGCGGTCCTGCGTACATGGTGATTGGACATTATACTTTGTTTCGAGAAGTTCTGTATCGAATCGGAAGTCATGTCACGTTTTCGGAGCGATGCTGGTGTCTTCTGGGAATATTTTGGAACCCTGTCCGTGGAAATATATGTATGTACATATGTCCAAAAAAGAACCTTGGTTCCCTTATTGGGTAATCCACTTTCAGTTTCTTTTTAAAACTTCTTTAATGCTTTTATCGTAGACTTTAAAGCATAGCTCTGATTAGAACTTTCTTGTTCTTGATCATTTATTAATAAAACTGTAAGCAACATATTTCTGACATTTTCTGATGGAAATGAGCCCAAGCGTTTACTCGTTTTTTAATCCACGATTTTGTGAACTGAAATGTGAACCAATCTGCGTCGTGTTTGGAGTGATTTCAATCAGAAAAATCTCACGTAAATGTTAATACATAAAAGCTCCATAACAAAATAATGAAAGACGCGATGTTGTCACTGGATTAGTCTTGTCTATCTTCTAGCAAATTAATCACGTGAAATTTTGATCCCGAATTCGTCGCATGTATCGGTGGCACTACCGTAGCACGTTTCTGTTTATCATTGGAGTTCCTGGCAGCGCTAGATCGGTCGCGAGAATCAGGACCATGGAAACGAAGAAGCGCGAGTCGAGATGCACGTTGAAGAAGAGGAAGAAGGAGTAGAAGGAGGAGGAGGAGGAGGAGGAGGAGGAAAGCCTGATACACTTTTAATACGGGACCGAAGGAGCCCCCTGCACAGCAGGTGCACCGCAGGTGATTCTGCTCGTCCTCCTCTTACCGAGCAGGCTTCCTCTCACGGCTCCTCAACCGGCCTGCACCCTGCGTACGCGATCTCCCACAGTGGTGGACTCGTCTTTTTTCCGCGAGGGGCACACAGACCGATCCTTTTTCGAGTCCGCCTCTCCTTCGATCTTTTTCTCTTTCTCTCTCTCTCTCTCTCTTCACCTACTCGCGTCGCACATGTTCTGTCGCAGTCCGGGATCGAGAACCGGAGATTCGATCGCGACCGTTGCTTAGTCGGCTGCTTAGATCCTCGGGGGAGTGGCCCGACACGATCATAAAAAATATCGATTACGATATTAGACTGCCTGCTGCCCACTGCGAAAATTTACCGGTTTCGATCCTGTGGAGAAAATTGCGATCGGAATGCTAGTCGGTCGCATCGTTAGCTTGGGAAGTGGATATGTTGAAAGTACGTTGACGAGGAAAACAGACGTCTTCTATTGTTTGGTCGATTCAGGTTATTGTGTATTGACAAACTACATTTGCTTTGAATGGCCAATCTTGTTGGCACTGCGGTCTTCTGTTAGCGGTCAGCGATGTTTGATCGAAAGGAAAATTGTGTTGGGATCATTTGATCATTAAGAGAACCAAAGAAGAAGAGAGTGAGGTGTTGTTAATACATCAATCTATCCCGTAAGTGGTCAGCAACATGGGGATTATGGAACGACTGTCGATTGCAAAATTGTGGAACCCCTACGTAATAACTTCTTGAAGAATTGACGCAGGTATACAGGGTGGGGCAATAACTAATTAGCACCTCAGATATCTTCGAAACTACAAGTTTCACAGAAATATTTGCTAATATAAAATTGCACAATACGAAGGGGGCCATCCGGTGGAGATAATAGTTTTTTTGCAGGTGGAGGTACTTCGGACATTTGAAGGTCACCTTCATTTTTTTAATGGAAAGAGGTATTTTTTAATACATCAATCGATGCAGCTGGACTTTCGTTATAAAAAAGTACTAACCTATGTATGTCGAAAAGTTAGTAGTTCAGGAGATATTTCAATTTAAATAACTCTAAAATACCATTGCGGTCGTACTAAGACGTTAGCGTTTACTTACTTATGTAACGTCTTAGTACGACCGCAATGGTATTTTAGAGTTATTTAAATTGAAATATCTCCTGAACTACTAACTTTTCGACATACATAGGTTAGTACTTTTTTATAACGAATGTCCAGCTGCATCGATTGATGTATTAAAAAATACCTCATTCCATTTAAAAAAATGAAGGTGACCTTCAAATGTCCGAAGTACCTCCACCTGCAAAAAAACTATTATCGCCACCGGATGGCCCCCTTCGTACCGTGCAATTTTATATCAGCAAATATTTCTGTGAAACTTGTAGTTTCGAAGATATCTGAGGTGCTAATAGTTATTGCCCCACCCTGTATATTAGCAGACGTGGCACCCATAGGAGCCGCACCAGCCTTCCCAGTCTCCCGACCCAATCTTCCACAATCTGAATCGAAGCTTCTTCAGCAACGAATAAAATTGGACACCTACGAGACAGTTCTCACAGAGTGTTGCAACCGTTGCCAACCCCTCTGCGGTCTGCAACGGCTACTATCGTCCTGGAGGACCTGAAAGAACCGGAAAAGCTAATCTCGGGGGAGTATCGGTGACGGTCGAGCATCTTTACTGTTTCATTTGCGGTCACCGTTGCAGCGGACACCTACACCTTGCCTCCCCTGAAGAGGTGGTGGTGGGACATCGTGCGAAGGATCCAGCGCCGACTTCCTTGCGAACGCCTCGTTCCCATGTTCTACGCCGTTTATGGGGCTTTCCGTTGTCGCCGCTTCCCATGGACTTCCTAAACATTGACTTCCTCGAAGGAGTCGGGCCGAGAGGCGGCAGATGGCCCATTAATTCGACGGCCACGAAGGAACCGAGGCACCTTCGTGCCCAGGCACCCTACACACCGCAACGCAACGCAACGCAACCAACGTCCAAGGAACACCCCTGCCTGCCTGCTTGCCTGCGCTGCCTGCCTGACTGCCTGTCTGCCTGACTGCCTGGCACTCCCGTCTTCTTCTTCCCACAAGTGCGTGCACTTGTTCTGGCCGTCTTCGACCGTTAACTTTCACAGATTCCCTCGACCACCTTGCGCTCGGTAGTTCCGTGGCAACGGCAGGGCCTCCCTCCACCCTCTCTTCGTCCTTCTCTCCCTTCTCCCCCTACTTCTTCGCCTCTACGATAGCCCTTTTTTCCGCTTCTTCATCGCGTTTAATGGGTCGACCGCGGGGAGAGATCGCTATGGGGATTTCCGACTTTCCGAGGGATATCGATGACGGCAATAAGACCATCGGTGACGCCCACGACTTTATTGCTTCCTCTTTCGTTCAGCTTCAACCACTGATAGGGCTGACCTAGGTCCAGGCTTCGCTGTGGGCCAGCATTGTAGTCAATCCTTAACACTTCGTGTACAAAGATCGTTTCAAGCTGACCCGGGACATCCTATTCAAATCCGACATTTTAATTCAGCCGGGTTGACAGTAAGGGTTTTGAGAGTTTCCAAGGGTTTAAGTTGATCAAGTAACCCCGCAATTTCACCTCGAGAACTATTCTCTGCTACATTTTTAATTCATCCTCTAGTTCCAGCATCCTGCTCAAGCGAGATCAAGCACGGTCAAGCCGGCCGTTCCTTAAAGCAAAGATGTCGTTAAAAAGGACTTAGCGGACGACCGAATTACACGGCTCGAATTTTCCGTAACCCGTGGAAAGTCGTTTTGTAATTATAGTCATCTCGGGGAGACGGTCGTTCCTTGACCATGAGGGGCCGGATGAGGAACGGTACATTGCTGCTCAAAAGTTTTCTAATCGTTGTTATGAACTATTCCACTTCTATATTCATCTGATGTTAAAGATTTTATTTAACATTCTCCAATTTTGTATGATCTTTACGAGCACTGATGAGTGAATCCAAAATCGCTCGCATGTTTTTCCCAGAAGGATTCATCCACAGACTTTTGACCAACAGTGTACCTAATAGTACATCAAAACAATGGACACTTTGAAGAGCCGAGGCCGCGCGTAGAGCTTGTAAATGCGATGCGCTCGGTCGGCGATTATCAAAGACGAGCCACGAAGCCGTTTACCAGTCACGCTGAAGACGGGAGCCCTGGTAGATCCTATCGCTACCCTTCTAACGCATCTCCTCCCCCGCATTAGTCTTTCCCCGGCCCTTTTTCCTCTCGTTTTTCCCTTTCGCGCCGAGGAGCCAGCCTGGTCCCCGATGATCGCGTTATTTCGTCTCAACGATCCATCCGGGGGCCCCATCAACCGCAGAATTACCGGGCCCTGGCCCCCCGAACCAGCAGATTGGCGCCAGGTAGCTCGGCCACCCGATTTCAGATCGTCGCCCTTCTCTGGGCCCATTTTTCCACAGTGAAAAATGCGAACATGTGCTCCGCTTCGGAGGTGACTGGAGTCTCGGCTCTGGAATTTACGTCTCCTTCCTCGTTTCGGGGGAAATCGATCTTGGAAACCTTCCAAATTGCGCCGCAAGGGATCCTACGCGTCCCCGAGGACTCATTTCTGTCGGCTTCGTTCGTTCCATTTTATAGTAAGATTAATTGCAGAATGGTACTGAGATTTTAAAAAATTTTCTTGTAGCATCATTGTTTAGAAGAAGCCTACTTTTAATACGTTTCCTGTGAGGAAGTTGTTGAAGTCTAGCTCGTGAACGAGACTGACGAGGAAATCTGGAAATTGGTCCGGGAAATTCTTCTTCAGGGCTCGTCGTTTGTTTCGACGGAGATCGTTTGATCGTGTCACCGCCGACCGGCGCCGCAGCTAATCGAGGTGAGAGGCTACGAAAATTAATTGCATAATGCTACGAATCGAATTGCGCAAGCGACGATTTCTCCCATCGATGCTCTGGGGACGGGAAGACGTTTTGTGGCTAACCTTTAGCGCGGATTCCACAGAAGTTACCGATAGTTTTCCCCTCTCTGTGCCACCTATTTTTCCAGCGACGCCTGTTGACGCCTTTCGTTCGCGCCTAGAAAGCGAAAAGGCGATGGTCGCTGGAAAAGTCTCGGACGAGTGCTGGGAAAATTCGAATGGAGAATCGTTGTCTTTGGACAATTAGATATAAATAGAAGGACGAGACCCTACGTGGATGTTGATGATTTTGCGGATGGCGATGCTTGGGCCCTTTTCAACAGTTTTAACGGCGATTTATTCAATTTCTTGGGAACTTATTTCAAAGAATGGGTTGAACCAATCGCTTCGAAATTGTTTGAAAGAACATGTGAATTTTGTCATTCCGACAATTATTCTGACAGTGTCTGAAGGGAAGTTCCATTGTAGAGGTGACGAGGTTCCAGAAAAGTTCGACTCGATCGAGGGCCGCGTTCGAGTTTCGTGTCAGCTCGGTAAGACCGTGAAAAAAAGTCTCCGGAGGGGAACTGGTCGCCGGGGATCGTACAATGGCGCGTCGGGATTACGTAGGCGCCCTTGGGATCCCTATTCAGTATCAGTCTCCTCGAATAGAATCTCGAAAAGGATACGGCGTGCATGCCGTCGCGGTGTTCGCGTCCTTTCGCGCACCCACGCGTGCAGCGAAGCTGCTGCACACCCGACAAAAAGAAAGCGAGAGACAGAAACGAGAGAAGCCAAGGAAGAAGGAATAACGGTAAAGGAAAGGTGTCGCCTAACCGCTCGAGTATCGCGAACGACCACGTTCCATCTATACGAAAGCTTGCACCGCCGGAAAGTTCATTCTCATTCGAAACACTTCCAGAACGCCGTTATCAATCTTCTAAACGAGCTTTGACATTACAGAAACTGCAAGAAGAGTTTTCAAATATATTGTCTTGAAATTTTGATTCTTGGAACAGTCAGGTCGAGACGAGTAATTGTCAACGTCACTTCGAATCGGCCTCTGAAAATTAAACGAGATGGACGATATTGCTTGCAATATTATTAAGTCCCGCATTTCATAATTATCATAGGCCACGGAGGTGCACGGTCTGTCTGGTTGGTTTTGCTCGGATCGTAAAGTTCTCGACAACATAGTTGTGTGTCCAGAGATATTAGCCGCGCGGAAGATTTATGCTCGTTCGTTTCTTGATAGAAATCCACCGCGGGCTAGACGACCGACGCGGTTGCATCGGTTGCATCGGTTGCACTTGTACCGCGCACCATCCGGCTGTCTTTCACTGTTAGCCTCTCTGGACTGTTCACAGCTCGGTGCACGCTTCTAAAAAAGGAGATTCGTCGGCAACGTTTTAAATCGGCCGATCTTTTTGTTTCTCGTTTATTCTAGCCTCGCATATATTAATAAATGAATATCCCGCCGCGGCGCGGCTTGCCACCGAGGGATCGCTCCGTTTCTGGTTATCGTAATTTATTCGCCCGATACCGAGCCAGTCGTGCTAACTGCGAATTAACGAGGGACCGATCGGGGCAGTCACGGGAGTAGCAATAATTAAGATAAAGCGGTCGGCCTTTGTATCTCGAGGGAAAACGGGACGGCGACTTCTCTTGCAACTGCGCGAGCACGAGCTCTCTGTTCCTCGTTGCGAATGAAGACGATGCCCCGACGATTGTCTCCTCGTTCCTCGAGCCGGAGGAGCGTAACGCGTGTAGCAATAGTCTAATCTCGGGTCTCCAGAGTCGCCTAGGTCTTTGACCTTGAGTGCTACCCCTTCGACCGGGCCTGGACACACCTTCCAGCGAGTCCGGGAGACTCGAATGCGAATCCTCATTGATCACTACAGCTGTAGAACCAAAGCTATGGGTGGAGGTTCTTTCCATCAGGCTCTGGCTCCGTTAAAATTAGGAGCAACCAGGCCACGCCCACCGGAGACACTTTAAACCACAGGCACAAATTGCAATACGGAATGCTGCTCGGCTTTGTTGAATTTTAGAGACGCTCTAGGCTAGGAATAAAAGACTTTGGAATGATAATTATTTAAGGTATAAATATGCAACTAAGGTTAGATTTGAGCACAGAGTGGTCCTGCCAAAGTCAGGGGCATTGAAGCCACGCCTACTTAGTGCAGGCCACGCCCATACCACTGGGGAGTACTTCGGAGTACTTCCGAAAACGAAAAAATCGTACATACCAAGAAGAACCAACAGCTACCTTGAATTCGGAGGCTCGAAATCGAGCCATCCTTCCGCTGAATCGAATCAGCCAGGTCGGCAGAGGATTCCAACGAGATTTAGGAATGTCGAGGCTGAAACCGCGGAAACCGAGAGGATCGCGGCACCGATCGATAAATCGTCGATAGGCGCAAGTCGCTCGGCTTGCCCCTATTATTCGATTCACGTACGCGCGCGCTTCCACCTGTTGCTCCCACCTCTAGAGCCGCACGCACACCAGACGAGAGAGAAAGAGAGCGCGCGAGACAGGAGGGAGATAGAGAGGGTGAGGGACTCTCCTTTCCCGGAGGCAGCGTGAGTCCTGGCGTTCGAGTGAACGTCCACGAGGACCACGAGAAAGCCGCTCGGGAGAGGGAATCGCCGCTCGACTCTCCGGTCTCTCTTCTCTCACTCTTCTGGAAGAGGGAGAGGCCGAGGGGGGACGGTAGGGAGGGACGTGCAACAGACCGAGAGGAAAGAGATGAGTGAGCCGCCCCCAGCAGAGCACGCAGCCTCCGTGGCTCGTCCTGTCCCACGCCCGGCTACGCTTCGCTCGAGCCGAGTTCCTTTCTCTAATCGGTCGCCGATGGTGCTTCCAGCTTAGGACGACTTAAAACCTCCGAGACGGTTCTCTCTCTCTCGTCAAATTATCCCCAGGATAAAGCGAACAAGTCCTGAAAGGATCGGAGGATCCCGCGCGCGTTTTTACCGAGCGAGAAACGAAGTCTCGAATTTCTTTCAAGATCGAGTTTATACCCCGGCAGCTTAGCTTGTATGCTTTTTCGAACTTTCCTCGTATGCTTTTGATCCGGGAACAGTACAAAGGCGAATGAGTCGAGCGGGTTCTGGATCCTCGAATCGATCATTTTTTGGCCTCCTCTTTAGGTACGGGGAATAGGGAACGTGGGGAGACAGACACAGAGCGACTGGAGGAGAGAAAAAAGAGAAGAAGAAGCGAAGAAGCAAGAAGCCGCCCCCAGCAGAGCCAGCAGCCTCTGACGATCGCTCTGTCCCACACGAGAACACAGTCTGCTCCGCTGGAGTTCCGACACACAATCAGTAGGCTGAATCGTTCCTCTGCTTTACTATGATCCTGTAACCTAGCTGCACAGTTTATAGGACACGAGAAGAAAAATCACGAACTCACATCTTCATCAATCTTACGCTGTTTCTAGTGCAACGGTCATTTAATTTGACAGTTCTGAGAGCATCGGAGGGGAACCGATTGGTGACGGCATTCCTTCCTAGGTGCCACGATGACGAAAGTCAAAGATCGGAGGACCGCGTTCATTTACAGAAGAGGAATCGTTCGACAGCCACGGACGGTTGCTAAAATTTCGAAAGACCTACCGCAGCAAATCGGGTTAATTACGCGAGCGACGGCGCGGCGCGGCGTGCCGCGATCGGTGAATGAGCGGACACGAGCACGGTGGTCCCAATTAGGTCAACCGGAACGCCGAAAAAGGGCTCGCGTTACCGTCCCCGGGGACTATGACGAACCAATCGGCGGGTACGGGTCGCCGGCTGACCAGGTTTTCCACGGCGAACTTGAGAGACTTGGGAAAACGATTTTCCGAGGTGAACTTTCCGCTCGCAGAAATCAGCTTCAGCATAGAGGATCCGTGTCTCTCGGAGTCGTCGACGGAAATGAACACTTTTTGCATACGTACCGATTTAGGGTACAGTTTTGTACAGTACTCCCTTGTTACGTCTTATGACCGCAGGCAAAAACCGTTTCCCCCTTAAGATCTCCTTAAGGGGGAGCGGGGCGTAGTGGGGGCTGCATTATGCTCGTTTTTATTGGCTGGCAACTTGCTACTATCTTGCAGTACAACCTCCCGCAAAAAGTTCTCGGTCAGACTCGAAATAACGAGAATGATTGCCAGCGTTCCATTGTTGCAAGATATTATTTTATGTTTAAGACAGTAAGGTGTGGCTGTTTGCCCATGTAACTGGGCCACCTTGTTGGTCTCCTTAACGGAGTAAATCGGGGACCTTAAGGGGTTAATGGTCAATTTCTTGAGTTCTATAAAACCGTGATCCGCTTGCCAATTTTCGACAGCCAAAATCAGAACAGGCTAACGTGGGCGAGAATCGAAGACGTTAAGGGGGGAATGGTAATTTTCGGGAACTTCCAGAGTGACCAACAACAGATCAATGTGGGCGAGGATCAGGGACCCTAGGGGGGAATGGTCAATTTCTCGAAGTTTATAAAACTGATTCGTCTGTTCACCAATTTCTGAGTGGATCAACGTGGGCGAGGATCGAGGACCCTAGGGGAGAGGGACGGTCGATATTTCGAATTGTATGAAACCCGGGCCTGGTCCTGGCAGTTCGCCCGACAATTTCGAAGTCCTTTCCAGATCGTTCTTTCGTCGCCGGTGGCAACGAGATCGAATTTGACGATCGCATCGGTCGCAAGAAGAGCGCCACGCGTGGGGTGCCCTTAAAAGGTATTACCGCGGGACTATTGAATAAAGATTAGCTTCCTAGGCGTGGCCGAAGGTACGCGGCCGGTCGGCTGGTAATTTACAACGCTCCACGGCAGAGATAAATTTCGGTTTTGTCAGCAAGGATGCGGCCGCGCCGTGAAACGGGCCCCGAGCCGGAATAAATCTCCGTCGTTGCCTCGCGAATGACAAATGCTCCGATGTAGAAAAAGGGGGGCAAGAGAGAGAGAGAGAGATTCTCCTCGATCCCCTTCGGATCGATCTGGAAACTGCTTCGGAGATCCAGCCTTCCGATCCGACTGAAATAAACAAATAAACGCGATCGTCGGGCGGACGATCCGCTGCGCCGCGGCGGCTAACGGTACATTATCGATCGCGTAAATCGACTTCGAGCCTAGCCGACGTGATCGAGTCCGGCCGATGGAACGCGACTAGCGAAACAGATACGACAGCGTTTGCGAAGAAGAACGAAAGGAGAAATGTCGAGAACCGTCCGATTTCCGCAGCCGATCACTCGATACGGAAATGATCGATGATTCTTTCTCGATGTAGACTGAAACTGGAGATGATCAGCATCTGGGAATTACTAATAGGCCATTTTTACTTTTTCATGGATTAGATAACAGATACTCGCATTTGAAATATTTTCCTGTAAATTTTACGGAACACTGGGAACCACAGGAATTCACAGAAATGCATGTTCTTTGATATGCCATGATACGATAATCGCAATTCTCTAGGGAGCAACGAACATATTTAGAAAATTCAAAGTCAATAAGACCACTGGTTTCGTTCGGGAAAATTCCCAAAGTTTCTGCTATTAATAATTATTAGACTGCGGATCATTATGCAAAATAAAAATTGCCTACATCGATTGCAAGGAATAGAAACCAAATTGAATGTTATTTCTTCCCGTAATGACTTTAATAGAGGAGAAATCATATATCGACATCTTCAATTTTTTAAATATTTCAACAATTTTGAATTTCATCCACTCAATTTTACTATAAATGCATAAAGATCCGCAGTCTAGTAGTAACGAACTAGAAAAGCTCAACATGAATCAGTTCGTGTCACTGAATGATTCTATAATTTTTTCCGAAAAAGATGAGACCCTAGGTTCATAGACAGTAATAAAATCTGTCCATCTTACCCTGGCAACCCCTATATCATCCACAACGAGTGTGGCATCAATTACCAATGTCACCGGAGAACCCCAACTTACGTCCATCAGAAACTAGACTACACTGTTAAATCCCAAAGTGTTAGCGCGATGCACGCACGCACACAGTCGCGTAGCGATCGGAGCCGGTCAGACGGGAGCATACACTCGGCGGAGCGCATCGTACGCATCGCGAGGCGAGCTCGAAGCAGGGGGCAGGTCTGCCTACGTTTTCTCCGGATATGTCGTTCCGATTGAGCTCGGTCTACAGAAGTGTCTTGGTTCGTTCAACCTGACGGTGATTTTTCCAAAGGAACCCGCTGGAAAATCTCCTATTAGAGTCGGCCGGAAGAGCGACCGCTCGTTAAGATCCTCCTTAAAATTCCCGCTCGACGACGACGCGAGGGGACACCGTGCAACGAAAACTCTCCATCGCGCATACAAAGAGCCGGTCGTACGTCACTAAGCGGAAAAACAAGCTGGCTGAGCAACACTATGATTTTTCATATGATGTTCCAAACACTTCCGAAAGAGACCTGATCCTTACAAAATGATTATTTTCCTCGGAGTACTGAATCACGCTTTAAAATCTTAAGAGGTGGGAAAAGTGACGACTGGGCTGCAGATCTTAATGCAAAATACAAATTTTTAGTAAATAAGATGAAACATATTTAAATTGTACCAAGTCGTTTTAGAGTTGATATTTAGAGTATTCAAAAATATATGATCTTTTGAACCCATCTGATCCCCAATTTTCTAACTTGTCAAATTGATTCGGGAATCAGGAAAGTAAACAATAGGAAAATCGAGGTAGAGCCAAGTGCATATGCATTTGTCAACTCAATTGTTTCTCGGTTGCCATGTAAATCGTTTTAACCTATGCAAATAACCTCAGTTCGAAGAACCCGTATATCACATTATTTACGTGTAAGAAAAGTATAAAAACTTCCTGGTGCTTCGAATTCCTGACGAAATATTTTTGTAAGTGATAAGTACAAATGTATATTACGTTCTTATTGTATGGTTTTAACTATCAGTGTCGACTTAAATAGTGACAATGGTTTCTCCTTTATAAGTACAACTTATTTTGAAGCATCCCTTTTTCAATTAATTGCAAATCGATGAATTAAAACTGAGACTTGTTCCTTCACAGGCTATTTGTTAATTGATGGATCGATTCACATTAGGTAATTGAAAAGATGCTTCATTTTTAACGAAGTTCCGTTGTCCGAAAAAATTTAGGGGATCATGGTGAACGCAACGTTCGGATCACAATGCACCGGAATAAAGTTTCCACCGATTCCGTTACGCTCCGGGTGTGCGATGCAACACAGTGCACTGTGTGCAGCGAACGCAACAAGGCGATGTCCCTTCGCCTCGTTCGATTCGTGTGGGTTGCCCTGTGGGAGTCCCTCTCGGAGCTTTCTTATTCCCCGCTCTCTCTCTGGCTTCTTCCTCTCGCTCTCTTTCTCTCCCGGCATCTCCTCGGGAGAGAGAGAATGATCGTGTGCGTGCGAGGAGCGGAGCTCCCGTACGAATATATTACTACCGAGCTCGAAAAAGAACGCTATTGCTCGGACGCAATAACTCTTTCACTGTGACCACGCGGAAACCGCCCCCTTCCGCACCCCCGATCGCCGTCGTGTCTTTTTCTACGGGAAACGAGGCTCTTATGGGGGGCCTAGAATGCAATTAATCCTCTTCCGTTCGTCGTGCATCAATCTGACACATTTTTCATCGATCCTCGAATTTATACATATATTGGGTTGCGAGATTCTTAATCCACGTCGAAGAAGAATTCAAAAGTCTTCGTTTAAAAAATAACCTCAAACGAAATAATTTTCCTGTGGGTTTATTGTTAGTTCCTGTCTGGAACTTACTGTTGAATAATCTTTTAAAGAATGCCCAGCTGTGGATCATGAAAAAGAAATGGTAAAGAACATGTACTGCAGGAAATTTTTCTTAACAATCATCCTTCTTATTAGGCTGTGGATTTTATGCATTTAATTTTATAATAATGACAAACTTGCATTTATTTAGATTTCGTACCTGTTTTGTTTAAATATGTACTTGAATAGGGAAGTTCGCTAAAAAAATTTCTCAGAAAAACGTATTTATAATTTTAATATTTCTAAGAGAACAAATCAGGAGCAAGTCATTTTGACTCATTCGGTAGTTCTAGTGCTAATGAAGAATTCCAATTATCAACTGTTTGAAATTATTAAAGGAAGAAGCAAATTTCTGTTTGGCTCCTATGTCTTACAATTGATGGAGACAATTCCTATTTTGCATGTTAACACTTCGTCGCGATTCACTCGGCGACCACAATTTCAAAAAAAAAAGAACACCCGGCCAGAGTCACGCAAAATTGTCCAGTGAAAGCGCCATCCGATCGAGCAAGGATCTCCGTGGTAGGTCCCGGACAGTGATCGACGCGATTGTCGCTCGGATGGATCAGTTTTCCACCGTGGTTGTTATTAATCAAGCAACTCCGTGCGCGTTTTATTCTCGATCGTTCGCGGCGCAACGTTTCCATTAATTGCCTGTAATTGCCGTGTTCCCCTTCCCGGCGCACCGGTATCGTGAAAAATAGTTCGCCGGATAAATGATTCATCGAGTAGACCGGAGGAGTAAGGCGAACCAGAAGACGACGAAGAAGAAGAGAAGGAGGCCGATCGAGAGGCGCTCCCGTGGTCGCAGCTGCATCGCGATCGGTGCACGCGACACGAGTAGAAACGCCTCGGTTGCTTACCTGCGACCTAAGGCTGAGCGGGAGTGATCCGTGGATCCACGGAGAAAGAGTCGGAGACACAGTCAAAGACAGAGACTGTTGAAAGATCTAACGGTAGAGAAAGAGAAAGAGGAACATCGAAAGATTCAAATGTAGGGAGATAGGAAGAACACGAAATTAAAAGCGCAAGATCCAAAAGAGTAAGATCCAACGATCCAAATACAGAGAAAGACGAAGTACACCAAAATAAGAGAGCGAGAGGAGATTCGGAGATCGAAAGATAGAGAAAGGGGCAGATAGACCGGGAGGAAAAGCGAAAGAGAAGAACTGGAAGACCCAAAGAGCGAACAAGGGCGAAGAGAGAGATTCAAGTGCAGAGAAAGAGGAAGATACCGAGCCGAGGAGGAAGAGAGAGGCCTGGAGAGAACGATAAGGAGAGGAGGAGGAGAAAGACGGCGAGAGTCGAAGCTAGGAGGGGATAAGGGTTGAGGGTGTGAGATGGTGGGGGCTGTTGGGTTCGGGTTATGTTAGGTTAGGGGTTCCCCCACTCTAGCCGACCGACGACCGCCTCCCAGGGGCCCTGGGGGCCCACGAACACGGCACCATCGTCGGCCCTGACGAGAGAGTGTCCAAAGAGGGACGAGGACCGCCTGATCTCGCTGGAGCGAGACAGGAGACCTTAGAGAGAGATCGCGGCCACGAGACCCACGTAGGGAAAGAGAGAGGGTCGCCGCAGGAAGACGGAGACGGAGGGAAAAAAAGGGAAAAACGAACCGAAAACCCACACCCGAGGCAGGGACTCGCGAGGAACCTCTTGGTGCTCTCAGTTCGAACCGAGCATCCTTGGAAAGTGGCGGTTCGATTCAGACTTCGACTTACCCGTGACTCACGCTGCTCTTCTTCTTCTTCTTCTTCTTCTTTCTCCTCCTCCTCCGCCTACTACTACTACTACTACTATTCTGTTCTTCCTCTTCCTGTCTGCTATAGTCGCTTCCTCTCTCCCGCAGTTTGTCATCGTTCCTTTCGAGTCTCGTCCCAGTGCTGTCTGTCGTGTGCGCGCACGTGTCTCCGTGAAATCGCCGTTAACCGGAGGATCCAGACAAAGTTGACGAAGCCACGCGATCACCATCGATCCACGATCCTTCGCGGATCCAGCCTCGTTCTCCGGAAGCACGTGGTCGCCGGACAAAAAACACCACGCGTCAGAAACCACCGGTCGCCAAACGGCCGGATATGCGGCCGAAAGCCTAATCGATCGATCGGTTACATCGAGGAGGATCGCTCTCTCTCCAACTGCCCAGTGACTACTACCGGATTTTGTCGCTAGCCCACGTGCCAGGGAAACGGAATACCCGCGATCAACACCACTAGTCATTGGTGAGTTTCCACTGTTTTTCTGTGAAGATCGCGATCGTCCTTCCGAACACGAGGCCACGCGGAACTTCTCGAGCACCGGTTTTCTTCCGTTTGTAAACACCGGCCTGTGGACACCGGAATGTCAATGCGACTTGCGCCGTAATCAGCCGTGTAAACACGCCACTGTTCTTGCTCGGTGCAACGTGTGCATTATGTAACGACAATGCGAGGTCGACTTCTACGCGAGCTTAGCTCCCTTGAGTGGTCTTTTCGAGTGAGTTTTGGCAGTGAGCGAGGGTTCGTAGAAAATATTTTATAAATGCCTCTGATGTAAACTTTTGAATAAATGAATTTGCGAGTGTTAATCGAGTTCCTTTAATGTTAGGGGTGTTAAAAGGCCAAATGAGCGTCTGAGATTGCTGGGTTTGTAATTGTTGAAGTAAAAGTGCTTTTGTGGGAACTGTTCGAGGGTAGCCTAATTTGGATCTGAAGCTCTGTTGAACCGGCGTGTGTCAAAAATTGTACTGATAGATTGATAAACCGATGGTAAATTTCTATGAATATTCCTTGCGCGTACATGTTGAGAAAGTAACATTATTGCAGTGTTATTAACACATTTGCGCCGTGTCATTTCTGACACATGTGCCTGGTGAATCTGCGGAATTTTCCAAAGTTATGTTAAAAAAATCGGTATATTCTTTCAACGAATTAGTACGCCCAACTCCGGAAGCATGCGAAGAGAAATTAAACAGATTGTAACGTTTTATGGATTTATTTGAAGACGGAAGTGTGAAGAACGTAAAACCTCATATAGTACTAATAGTATAATACGTATATAATACGTATAGTAGTAATAGAGGGTCTGAATTAGGTGTATACCGTGGAGAAGAAAAATATTTACAGTGTCGTTAGTGGTGCTAGTTGGCTGTGAATCGTAAATGAGATTCAACCTGGAAACGGGTCCAAATACAATACAAGTTAATCGGCCTTGATAAATTTCTGTAATCTGGAGAGAACATTCGCGAGTCTGTTTATAGACTAGTCAAAGTAGAAACGAAATTGAAAAATTAATAATGTCTCGATATCAGAACTTTTTCTTTCCAATTTTGTGACATCGGTTTTCGTTGAAGCTCTAGAACTGAAAAACATGGCTAACATCTAAGACCTTGTGCTAAAAAAAATATAGAAAAGTGGGGTAAATTATCTAGCACTGGGAAAATCAACTGTGGATCACGAGAGATCCACTGACACCAGCCAAGGGTCAAGCAGATACTAATTTAGAGCATAGGACCACTCAAAGCTCGAGTTCGCGTCGATCGCAGTCGTTTCTCGCGACGTCTCGGAGGACGATCGATTCGATCGAGATCTTCGGGGGAGTTACCGATTGTCCCGCGAAGGTTCCACGAAAAGACCCGGTGGACTTCTGAAACCAGTTCCCTAAACGTGGGAAAGGTTCCGAAGGACGAGTCGCCATTTAAAATGTTTCGCGGTATACGAGTGTTCGACCAAACGCGCGCAAATTATAATATCCTCTCTCTCTGGGCGTCTGGTATAATTATGTGTAACGAAACGGACCGTTTCGTGGAATCCACAGCTCCGATTAATTACCAGGGAACGAACGTGATACGTTGATCGAAGTAGTCGAGTGATCGAGGGTTTTACCGATCGATTGACTCACGCGAAGCGCATCCGAGACGTCCTTGGTTATCACGATATCCGGGACTGTTCCTCTCTCTTTCTCTCGATCAGAGAGAGAGAGAGAGAGAGAGAGAGAGAGGGGGAGAGAGAGACACAGTACGTCGCGAGGGGTCCCGCCGTCGGATTAGATTCGAAAGTCCAAGAACGAGACTGTTCTCTTCGCTTCACCTCGGTTTAATTAATGAAGATTGACAAGGGGGACGCCCCTGTCCCCTTCTACGCTCGACCTAGACCCTCCTCGAGATAAGACAAGAGGAAAAAAACGACCAAAAGCGGAAAGCGATACCAGCCTCGTGTCTCCGAAAGACACACGCGGATCTACTTTCGTATTTCTGCCCTGCCAGGGTCGCCTTCGGTCTCACACTTGATACGTACTTCTTTTGGAAACATATTTTGATTCGCTCGTATTTGTTTGGACGTCTTGGTCGCAGACTTCAAGTGGGAGCTGAATTTTGGGGAAGCAGTGAAAGTATCCTTTAAAGAGGTGGTACTCTTTGTTGGAGGTTTTGGATGAACCCTTGTGTTAATTTTCCTCTAAAAACATTACAAAATTTCTCTGAATCTCCATTCTTCACTAGCTCATATATTAATTCACAGTTTCATAATGAGGATTTGTGCAAACACGTTAAACACAGAAAGGTTTTAGATAATCTATACATTTTGGTTGACTAGATAAGGGTTAAATGGAGAGAATTGATAATCTCGTTTACATGACGCGGTTGATTTTTGTCAGGCTGTATCTGTTGGACTGCGATGGATTATTTGTTTTTCCTGGTTCTCTTTTTACTTGATTTGTATCAGAGAGTGGCAAAACAGCGCCGATTCCATTCGCAGTACGATTACGAGAGATTCGTACGTCGTCTTCTCACGGCGGATCGGTCCGGGCCGCAGGTGTCGAACCCCGAATCCGTGATTCGTTTCTTCCGGTGGTCGTTTGCGAACGAGGACACGTCGAAAAAGTACGTTAGAGCCGGAACAGGGGCTGCCCGCCCCCTCGATCCGCAGACTCCCACACTCTTTCAACGAGCCGCACCGATTTTTACGCAATCCCTATTGAGTTGCGCATCCCTCGCGGGTCATATTGTTAGCTGCGATGCACCGAATCGGGCCCTAGAACCCGGAGACTCCTCCCTGTCCTACCTGACCCGAGATAATCCCATCCCTGGGAGCATGGGGGCATTATCCCCGGCGACCCAGCTCCCCCCCACGGACTCTAGAATACCCTGTGTGCCATAGGGGCCCCGAATTTTCCCTTTTATCCGAACGACGATCGTCATTGTCGCGACGCACCGAGTCTCACGAACGCGACGACACCGCGTTTGTCACCCCCTATTTCTGGTCTCGCTGGAACACGGGGGACAGATCCGTACGACTTGGCAAAACAGCCCGAGGAAAATGCCGGCGGAGATTGTTTGGATGAGGAGCAGCCAGAATAGAGGGTACCGGACCCCTTCGACCGCCGATTGTCACGTTTCTGAAATGTTTGTCTCGAACGAGGTCCGGAGTCAGCCTGTCGAAAGATGTGGGAATGCTGACAGCGTTGGGTTCATTGCTGAAGCCAGGAAAACTCGGCGAGCTGCTCTCGATATTTCTCAAGTGATTCGAGAGTGTCGAGAGTGACTCTCGGGTCTAGATCAGCTAACAGTAAACACTGAAATCCAAGAGTGTGAAAATGTTGGAAATTAAATTTATGGAATATCGTATTCTAAAGAGCTGGGGTGCGAATGCATTATTTCCAGACGTCCTCGATTATATTTATAACGAAAATTCCACAGAGTTCTGACCGAACTAGTCTAAGGCCTAAAGTCTAAGTGGATTAACACTGAAAACTGTAGAAGGTATTATAACATTGTTTTCCACAAGATCTAGTCGGGTTCTTCCTTAAATTCACGAAGTACTACATCATATCACGAAGACGCAATCAACGTACAGAATTCACATCCACGGCAACGCGTGCGTCATCTACAGTTCCACCAAAATCTCTGGCACAGCTCAAACAAGTTCCTCTAAAAAAGAAATCCTACCCAACCGATTTTTTCGAAACTCCCAACCACGATCCCCGGCTGACCCTGACCGCGGTCCGTTAGACCATCCCCAAAACGTCCGATCATCAACTATGGATAGAACCTCTATCAAAACCTTAACGTACTTCCACTCTCCCAGTACGGTAGCCAAAAGGTGGTTCCGAAAGCGGATCGTCCGTTGCGGAAGAAGGTAAAAAACGACGTTGAATCGGGCAGGAAGGCGATCGCCTACGAGCTTGGGCCTGTTGATCCGTTAGATCCGTCCTTTCTGGAGTCAGTTTCACGTTCCTAATCTCCGGTAGACAAAAGGTGCTGGCACTAGTCCCGGGCCAGGACGAATCGTCCCGGTCCGGGATACAGGAGGAACCGGTATCCTGTCGCAGGACCGTTGCGTTATCCTCGTCTCGAACGAGGAAGGATAACGGGGCACGTGTGAAGGGAATCGAAGGAAAGCCCTTTGCCCGATGCATATGCATGTCCACGCGGAGAAGAGGACGACGGATAGGCGACCCTTTTGTGTCCCGTTCCCGTGATTGTTCCATTGTGCCACAGAGGGGGTTGTTCCAAGAGACAGGTTTCATTTATGGTCACGTATGGTAATGACTCTCTATGCTCGGCAAAAAGAGAGAGAGAGGAGGGTCCTGTCTCTCTTTCTCTCTCCCTCCCTCTCTCTCTCTCTCTCTCTCTCTCTCTCTCTGTCGACGTTATGGCAAGTGGGTAAACCGGAGGCAGCCAGTCGGGGCAGGTTGAGGAATCGCGTCCCGGTTACACGCACGGGAATTTGCATATTTTCGGCCCGCATCCTTCGACTCGCGTCCCACGTGGGAATCCACGGACTTTCCTCGGCGAACCGGTGCACACGAATCCGTGAGCTGAGTGACGATGCTTTAACGGTTGCTTTTGGAACCCGGGAGACCACGAGCCCCATGGATCTGGGCCCTGGGACTCGCGACGAGAAAACGGAAATTACTATAATCTGTTTAACTCGTGTGAAACAGAGTTGAAGTCACCCTGCGCGGATAGTTAGCAAAGAACACACGATGGTGCTTCGCTATAGACTGCGGATCTTTGTGCAAAAGAAAAATTGTCGGTATAAATTGTACAAAACAGCATATTCATTTGAAGAATGAACTTTGCCCTTTACAACGATACTCTTTGAACGAAAGGTGTACCTCCAACTATACAGCTTACTCACAAATAAAACTGTAATTGCTTCGCGTGGTTTGACAAGAACAATAAAATAGTCTGCCGAGAAAAATGGCGCTATGTAAAGAGAGATGTTAAGCCGCGTCGTAAATCACCGGACCAATTAAGAGCCAATGGCAGTCGCCACCGGAATCGTCGAAGCCCCGGCCCGTTTGATTCGCAGCTGCGATTGCAACGCGGTGCATCCTGCGTTCCGGGGGCTTTTTTTGCGAACTGTCTGCATCGATTGCGCTCGAATATGCAGTCTCGGTGTGGCGTGGCCTTCGCGGTCGACGGAGGTCGTGGGTAACCCAAAACGCAACCGTGAACGAGACAATGAATCGTTTTCATCGACTCGACCTTTCCTCTTTCCGGTATCCGAATGCCGCCCCCACGAAATCACCCTGATCGCGATGGATGACGGCCCGTCAAGCCTGATACACCTGGGAAAGGTTATTCGATCGAAATAGGAAGTGACGTACTTTCAAGTCCACTGCACTTGGCAAAAATTATATAATACAATCGAAGAAATTATTGCAGCGTTTGTTGAAAAATGAAGCCACCGACATCTAAAAGAAATATTGGTAAAATGTTAGACGCTGATTTTACACATCTATAACAGAATTTAAGAATGTCAATATACCGTCTTCAACTTATTAAGATTGTTAAAGAAGAAAAGATACGTCTATATATAATAGTTGCTGTTTCTCGCAATTGGTGGCAACAATTTTTATTTTGCATAAAGACCTGCAGTCTAAATATAAGAGAATGTAATATTCACTGGCGCGTGAAAGCGTCGTAAATAAATTCTAGTAGTATAGCAAGGTGTTATAGCACTTTTTAGTACTTCTATCGATGAAGAAGATTGCCAACAAAAATTTCTTTGCCGTTCAAAAATTCTTTGGAAAGCATTTTGTCTGTTTCCTGCTTCAGCTGATAATTTCTTCAATCGAATACAGCTTACGATTTCTGGGTCCCGAGTGAAAGAATCAAAAGAAGCATAAACTACCCGTCGTTATTACCGGACCCCAGCCGAGGACCCGTGGTTGCGGTGACCGGAGCATCCATGGGTCCATAAAAGTGCCAAAACATGCCATAAAACGAACAATGACGTGTTTTCGTTACTCGGCCGGGTTCTATCCTCGTTTTCCCGCAGAGACAACCACTGTAAAGGCATAGACGGTGCTATTGTCGTCGGCGGCCTTCAGCGGGTCGTAGGTGGCGCGTAGAGTACTTAGGCACACCGTCATCGACGCGCCGGCCATAGTCTCGGCAGCATAATGGACCACCAGGGCGGCGTTTTCACCGTCGAGACGCGCAATTAGCAACAATGCGGGAAACCCCCTGCCAGGAGAGACGCTGCCAGCCGACGACCTCTCGCTCGACCCGCATAAATCTTCCTGGAGGAAGCTTCTCTTTCGTGGCCGAGTCGTATGAACCTCTTCTCGCGCCGAGCCTCTTGTCGCTCTACCTCCCGTTGATTCTATTTTGCCAACATTCGCGGCGCTACGAGGAAACTGTGCTCTCGCGGAACAGTGTCTCTTCCTCTTTTTCTCCCTTTTTTGCTCTGGGATAGCGAGGATTGAAGGCGAGACTCTGGAGACTTGTCTTCCTTCAGGGTAAGGTGGGACGATGTAAATTGTAAATAGGCGATGAAGATTCTAGGCAGGAGACTGTTAGGTTACAGAGCGAGAGAATCTTTGCTCTTCTTTTTTTTCTGTTCTCCTCTTTTGCCTCTGTTGATAGTAAAAAGGTTGAAGGTGAGAGCTTGAAGACTCTCATGCGGGTGCTTTACCTTCCGTTGGGAGGACAATTTTAAGGACGGTTCTTCAGGATAATGTGAGACGATGTAAATTGAAATTTTGTTAGATATACAGGGCAAGGGTCAGGTGTGCATCTTTCCTCCTTCTGCAAGAGCATCTCTTTTCTCTTCTTCTTCCCTGCTTCTTTCGGATAACAAGAATTGTGGCCTTGAAAGTTGTCGCACAGCAGAAAAACGGAGCAGAAATCGTGCGCTTATTAATAATGTAGTTTTCCCATGGCAGTTTTAATTAGAATACTTACACAAGGGTTTGAAACAGTTGTTTTCGGAGTGCCTGAGAGGGGCCCAAGGCAACTTTTGCAGCAGCCACGCACGCGGTTTCGGGGTCGAGCGGTGCGCGTACCATCTGTTAAGAAAATTAGCGACCGGTTGACCCCTCCGCCATTTAACCCGCTCCATCACGGGTCACGGATTAAATTAGCCCGTCAGGAAGTCTCGTGAAAATCTGCTTGGCTACGGTCACTGGATCTGAGGAAGGATAAACGTTTAAAGTAAAAATCGGACATGAATCAAAATTGTTCATTTCATGACTTACCAAAAAATAACAATGCATGTTCTTTCTTGAACAATGTTCAATGTTTCTTGGATTTCACCCTGAAACTAAAAGTTGAATTAATTTTTTACGCTATTCGAAAATACAGAACTGCGATCGGTGGATTTTTGTGCAGAATAAAAATCGCCTGCATCGAACGCAAGAAACAGGAGCTACATGTAAATTCATCTTCGTAAAAATTTCTTCAATTCTTCTAATATTTCTACAGCTTCTGTACGGATAGTATGAATCGACCTAAACGCGTACAGAAGCTCAGTGTCTGGAGAGGATGGTTAAGGAAACGGTGGCAGTGCTACGGCCAATGTCACGAGCGATTTCGTAACGAGCGAATCGCGCGTTAGCCGATTCCAGGACGCGTTTAACGGCTAGGTGGTTAAGCGACTCTTCAGTTATTCCGCACCGTTCGTCCTTCCCTCCGAGGGCTCTCTCTCTCTCTCTTCCTTTTTTCCCCGTTCTCTTCCCTCAGTTTCGCGTGGAAGGAGGAGGGGATCCGATGAGGAAGAGCGAGAGTGAGGAGGAGGAGAACAAGAAGAAGAAGAAGAAGGATGGTCGATCCTTCGTGTGTGGTCCTCGAGGAGTCCTCGGTCAACTCGGAGCCGAGGTGTCGCGTTGTGTGTGGCTTGCTATGGTGTCTCTTGCATCGCTGCGACTCGTCCCACGTGAACTGCCATAAGCATCGAGCAGTTCGGGACCGCTTGCGAGCACTTAGGCTACCCGGCAACCGGAGTCCCGATCTCTGGACGCCGCCGCGACCCCCTACAGAGAACTATGTCTCAGTACGAGTGTTTCCCGAAGGAACGTCTGCATTCTCTCCCTTTAAATTTGGAAATCCTCTCGGGGAAACGTCATCTCGCCATATGGTGACGCCGTGCTGCCTGGCAGCGGTGATAGACGACCTTTGCTATGATTGTTCGGGTAGGAAACATGAGCTCTGGGGTGCTTTTCTACTTCCTCAATTTAGAAGAATTTGGGAACACGTGTACATGACTTACAACTCGCAAAAATGATTAAGGAAAGGAGGAAATTATGAACTGACTTCTACATGTATTGTAGAAGTTAGTTGTTTCTTCCATGTTCTTTTGATATTGTTGAACGTGGACTAACAATTACATAAAACAAGTCACGTTCTAATCAAAACAAAAAACAAACGCGGTAAAACCAAGCACAGATTGCAAAGATAGAAGCTCGAGGACGGCATTCCGCGATGTCACCTGGAAAAGGCAAAAGGAAAACGGGACCCGCTCGTGTCAATGATAATGTGGCACGAGATAGTTGCTCGTAGCAAAAGGGTGTCGCGGCGTCCGAGAAACAGGTTAGGCGACAATGCAGCAAAACGTCCAAGACGTTCGCAAAAAGATAGACCTCGCGATCGCCAGAGCAGGAAGAGCTACGGATCCAAACGATCCGAACATTTCGAGGAATCGTTCGGGACCTTCGATCGGTTTTGCAGGTCCGAAGAAGGCTGGCCTTTAATCTCGGTTTCTAACCCGCCCACGAGACCCGACAATTAATCACGAATTTCACACCTCGATTCGGCCGCGCGAGAAATAAAGGAAACAGCGTCGGTCCAGGCTTCTTTCTCGACGCATCCTGGACCCGAATGGCTCCGAATAAGTCCGAACCGAACCAGCACGGTGAATAGAAACGCAGCGCCGTGGCTGCGAAGTGGGGAATCGTTTCGGAACCGTGCAACAGCCGTGGAAGTTCGGTGTCGGCGCGACGAATCGTTAAACTGTGCTGCATTGACAAATGATTCGAACGGTTCGCAGCACCGAAACCGGAGGACCTCCCACATCGTGACGGTGGGGACGGACTGGCCTAAACGCGGCAAAAAGGCCCTTTTCGTGTCCCGGAGAAAAAAAGAATTTTATTCGGGCTGCAAGCTCTATGTTCCTGCCACCATCTAACGGTCTTTGTTTCTCGAATTCGGTGCCAGTTCTTCTTTTGCTGTCCTGTGCAGTAATTAATTTCTCACGCTGCGAATATAGAATTTAGAATGTAAAATTTACTTCTTAAAATTGTGACATTATAAGCCAAACACGATTTAAAGTGTAAATGGGTGAAATTTTGTCGTAGTAAGTATGAGAGTTACTTAACGAGATTGTATTTCTAAGAAAATGTACCGTTTTAAATTAGATCTACCCGTTTTTCTTGTAAATGCATAAAATCCTGAGTCTACCTATTTTTTGGAAAATAAAAATTGTCTACAACATGTTCCCAGGCATGTGAAAAAGAGAGAAATACGTATAAATATACAATTTCAAGCACAGAATGCGTGCCGGTCCGGCCGCAGAGGTTTCGAGGTTCCTCGTCTTTCCTCTTTCTCGTGTTTTCTCCCCGCCTCAAGGTTGCCGGCCGTTCCCGAATGACACGGTCCTCCCCCGGATTAAAAATAGCGCTCCTCCTTTCGCTCCTCCAAGTTTTCTCCTCGGTTCGACCCGCGAATCGCCTACGAACTCGCAGGAATTAGGTGTCCGAAGGACTCCCCGACCCACCGGTTGCATCTCGCGATTCGAGATCGCAGGGGATACATACTTTTGTATACAGGGTGGCTCTCCTGAAATCACCTTAATTTTCGTCAGTATTATTTGTTCAAATCTATCCGAGCAATTCCAGGATCCTGAATTTACGCGTTGCCAATCAGCACAGTTGAATAAGAATTTTATCAATTTTGTAAATTCTATGTAGATTTTTTTGTTCATATGGATTGACAATAATGTATTCTATTTATACTATTTTCAACACCAGAGAATTCTGAAAAGAAACAGGATATTTTTAACTATCTTCTGTCTCTTGCGATCAATGCAGACAATTTTTATTTTCCATAAAAATCCACAGGCTTCCGATGGCAACTTCCCACTGTTCTTTGAAGACCCGTTCGACCCTGAGGGTCTCGAAAAACCCGTCTCGTTCGCGGAAATCTCAAACAGACCACTTGACCGATCGGTCCGTCAGGAATTCACCGTGCGACACCGTGCAAACAAGAGGAAAGTCGGCAAATATTTTCGTTGGCAGTTGTGTATAGCGTGTGCAGGCTCGCGCTCGAGCGAGTCTTCCAGAAATCGAGAAACGTGCGAAGGGCGCACCTATAATAAGGGCAGAGAGTAGCGACGGGTCCCGGGACACGTTGTTTGAGAAAAGTAAAGCCCCGCTGGGTCGGACGGCCTGTTTATTTTTGACCTCGTGAACCATCCAAGGGGTCTCTCGTCAGGTTTACGGGCAAGGTAAAATCCTCGTCTCTCCTGGGTCGTGGGCGACGGAATATTTTCGGATCCATCTGTCTGGGGGTTGCACCCGAAACACGCACACGAAAGTCTCGCGATCTTTTAACCCTGTATGATCGACTTTTAACTCTTTGCACTCGAAGCTATTTCAACTGCAGAATCCAAGCATTTCTTCGAGCCTCGAATATTTCTGTTCTATATCGTTCTTTTTATTTTATGCAGACATTCTTTGCACCTTCTGTGGGTAATCTGGATCGTCTAAAATTATCGCAGACTTTTACGTTCCTGGATGATCACTGAATAACATCAGATCACAAAAAATATTGGCTATCGACGATACGACGGTTAAACAATTCTTTGATCGCGTTATACGGCAGTCAACTGTATTTGCTCACTTTTATTGACTTAAATACGGTGGAGACGACGTTGTACATACAGGTAGAGACGAGTCGAATGCTTCGGCGAGCAGCCCACGCAGCGATGAGGATGATGCCCGGGACGCAGCATAATCGATAGGCCTGACCGTTATGCCGCGATTTCCTTATTGCTCGCGCGGAGTGGGCCGGGGATATTAAAGGAGTAATGAAGACGTCGTCGAGGTCGTGATAGAGGGCAACAGAAGTTTAAGTGACACCGTGTAGTCTCGACGGGGGTCTCGTCGGGGTCCCAGGGCCCGGCGGCGGATCGGTCGGGCTCCGTTCGCCCGGCGCCAGGGGCCTATTAAAAATGATGCTTAAAGAACGAATTATGGAAATGAGCCGTTATACCAGCTCCGGGTTCCCATATTACCGACGACTTAGCTCGCTCGCGTTGAAATTACAGGTTGTGTACCGTCGCCCCCTCTCCTCGCCTCATCCCCTCGCCCCATGCCCTCTGCCTGCCTGTCCCCCTCTCGCGTTCTAAGCCGGGAAAAGGCCCCGGACCCCTCAGGGAGGAATACATTACGTTGATTTTCGGAATTGAAGATTAAATCCTCCCGCCGCGGGGGCCTTCTATCTCCTCCTACCCCTCGCTCTCTCTCTCGTCCTCGAGCGTCCTCTTCCTGCATCGGGCCCCGCGCGTCATCCTCAATGATCTCCCCCCTGTGGTACTCGCTCATCGAGACCCTCTCCTCAGGTAAATCGTTCGAACACCACAGAATGCAGCATCGTTTCGAAGTGGGATAGAATTTTTCCACTGTGGTTCCAAGGGGATTTTTGAACGCGATTTTTGGGCACCCGACTACATATTAATGTAGTATTGTTTCGAGTTAAGATACAATTTTTCCACTCGAGTTTCGAGAGGGAATTTGGAGCAAATTTACGAGTAGTTCTAGAGTCTCTCCGAGTACACTCGTTGTTTAAGTCCCAGATCAATCTACCTCTGTTTCACAAGTTCCCTCGACTCCACAGGCAAGCATCAGCCCAACAGACTTTCCCACGGAGAAACACATGTTTTCCGAGCAGCCAAGATCCACAGAGACCCCCTCAAGCCCCGATCCTCCACTTATCGCCGCTTGAAAATATCGACCGCTAATCTCATTCCGCGCAGATAGCGGAATCCGATCGATCCCGCCGAAGGCGTAATTGCGAAAACGATAAGCCGTAATCGCGCGCACAACAAAGACATTGTGCACAGCTCGGTAATCGATGCGTGCCGCGATCTCTGCGACGCTTGATCGCGAGATAAGCTTCTACTTTTCTGGATCGGCGGCCGATAGCGAGAGTCGACTTTGCCGCTCGATACAAAGCTTTTATTGATCGTCGCGGAGTGAAAAAAAAACGAGAAGTTGACGAACGCCACCGTTGCTTGCACCCACAGCTGGCTTCTCGGAAATCTCGCGGTGACCTTTACGGGTCTCAGGTTATTACGAGATTGCGAGAAATCGTTTACGATACGATACGCGAGCGTGACGCGCGCCGAGCAACACGCTCCTCTCCGAGACCGTTAGATTTTCTCACGCGTCGATCGGCTTCTTGCGTTTAAATATCGCGCGTGAACCGAATCGCATTATCGGGACAAGTACGGTGAACTCCGTCCTCGCCCGGTCATTTCCATACAACGAGACGCCGTCGAACCACACCGCGCTCTACTTTTCCTCCCTTTACGCAACCGTTCCGGTAACCCCACGCTATTTTTAGAAGATCCAGCGGCTAGAATAGATCCTGAAGAGGACACTGCCGGCGAGGGTGTTCCCATGGTACCGTTCGGGCCGTGAGGATCGCCGGAAACGCTGACAGTCGATCCGGCGCACTCGATTTTATGAACTGTTTACCTTCCGGCAACGTAGCAACGCTTTCCCGTTGGCTATTTTCCTATTTCGTTCGGTGGAACTTGAAGAACGTCGTATGAGCAATTTCTTGTCTTTTCACCCTTAGCACACGAATGGTGACTCTAAGGATAAGAATTGCTGTACCATTATTCAAAATATTGTTTACATTATTAAATATGTCAGTATCTAATCGATTACTAAACATTTAGGTATTGTATAAGGTATTATACCAATTTTATGTCCATAAAATTTTAAAAATCATGGGGAATGGAAATATTCTAGTTCGGAATAAAATATCTCCGTGTGCAAAGGGTTAAGATATTATCTACCGGTGATTGTTCCAAAATGTTTTTAAGTCCGGTGTGATGCCTTCTGACAGCTAAAGTGTTAATTAATACTGTGCTCGAGTTATTGGGAAACTCGTGTAGCAAAAGTTGAGACCTTTAAATAACACTGTGGAGATTATTAAATTCTGGACAGTGTGCTCGAGAGAATGATGAAACATGAAAGACTGTAGGACCACTTTGAATAGTATGGTAACATTTGCTAGAAACCTCGATAAGCACTTTTAATGGGTCGTAGATCTCCTGTTAAAGAGATGTCGAAGAGATGTACTGTCTAAGCGGACAGGGATTAAGAACAAGATAAAACTATGATTAGGGAGCATAATCCTCATGTACGACGCAGTAATAAGCCTGGTATGGAAATACGGAATACGAGCTACGGAGATGTGCTAATACAGCTGGCATTAACATCTTACAGGGAGCTCAATTTAAAACCGTTAGCATAATGGTGGGTGTACCATTTCGGATAATAGTCTCCACGATGTTCTCAGAATGTCTTGTTGCGAATACTGTTCGGGGAGGCTCGGAGGACATCACGATAAATTAGAAACATCCTGCTCGAGTAAGAAAGTCGAAGGATATCGACAATCTTCTGAATTATTCATCATTCAAAGTATTGTAATAGAAATTCGTAAAGTTGCCAATCTAAATACATATAATGGAGTTTTAACAGTTTATGGGTAGTTCGTTGCAAATGCAGATAACTGCGATTAAATAAAAAATACTTATATTCACCCATTTTATGAATAAGAGCTAGGACGAATGACAGTTCGCGTTCACTCCTAAGCTCCGAACGTTAAATTCGCAGTTGGAAAACTTTAAATCTTCGAAGCTTCGATTTCAGAAACTTCGAAGGTGATGAGAATCGAATTCTCGAAGCTTCAAATTTCGAACCTCCGTAGAAAATGATTAGGAGATTAGAGGAAACGGAGTTTCGAAACTTCCAACTTCGAAATTTCGCTGTTATGTTATATATTTCATACAATTACAGACACCCCTACATTTCGAAAAAATACGCCACCACAGCTAAAAGATTGATTAAGTAACAACTTCGTACGATTCGAAGACTTCGAAACTTCGTGGTTCTTGAGGTTCCCTTCGTTCCGTCGAATCTTCGGAAAAGTAACAGCCCTAGTCGAGGGTCCAATATGACGGAGGTTCCTGTATCTCCTGGCCGGGAGGAGTTCGCGAGAGGATGCGCGTCCAGCGAGTGAACAGTGGAACGGCGCCGAGGTCCTTATAAACCGGTCACGTGACGGTACCAGCGAATCAGCGAACGGTAGCACCGTTGTGGAGGGAGCGGGACCAAGAACGAATGGAAGAAAGAGGAGGAAGAGCGACGGTAGAGAGAAACGAAAGCCTTCGGTTCTTTCTCGGTAGCAAGGCTCGAGTCGGCGAGTAGAGGTAGAGGACCCCTGGCGTGCTCTCCCGCTGTGACCGGTAGCCATCCTCTGTCCCGTTCGTAATACCTATCGGAGGGGGATCGGTGTGTGCGTGCGTGTGCATCCTGATCGGACACAGAGCCTCACCACCTTCTACTTCTTCTTCCTCCTCCTCATACTCTTTCTCTTCGGTGCGCAAGCGATCGAGGAGGATCGTGATGCTCGCCGGAGGACTGCAGGCACACGCCATACCGATATTAATATTCCATCCTGAAACGTGATAAATCACCGAAGGATACGCGTCGTTCATCCCCAGCGGCGACCTCGACGTCGCTCTCATGTTACCCCCCAAGGTCACCGGACCTTGCTGACCGTCGGAGATGCTTCGCCACTGTCTTCGCGGTGTCCCGTCGCGGGGGGGAATTGATCGACCACCATACTGGACCCTTTACATCCTTCTGTCGGCCACGCTTTTGTCCTAGGTGGTTTCAATATGAAGAAACTGCCTCTGACGAGTTGATGCTGGATGTGCAACTGGATTCAGCGCGACCTTGTCTAATCCAGACTAGGGCTGTTACTTTCCCGAAGCTTCGACTCGTCGAAGATTCGAATCGTACGAACGTTATACTGATATAAACATTATGTGTCATAAAATACTGCGGTACATGTTTAAAATGCACGACCTCAATCTTTCAACTGTAATCGTATCAAATATAACATAGCAGCGAAATTTCGCAGTTCAAAGCTTCGAAACTCCGTGTCTTTTAATCTTCTAATAATTTACTACGGAGATTCGAATCTCGAAGCTTCGAAACTTCGATTCTCATCATCAGACTGCGGATGTTTATGCATTTTCTAATTTCTGTAGACGAATTTTAAGAAAGCGGAATCAAATAAAATCTTGTTTTCAGTGGTGGTAGCCTTTGTAGATCTGAAATAAAGAAAAATCGTACTAAACTCTGTCGAATTTTATATTCTAGCATTTTTTGAAAATTTTCAGGAGCCATAAATGCATAAAGATCCGCAGTCATCACCTTCGAAGTTTCTGATGTCGAAGCTTCGAGGCTTCAAAACCGTCGACTTTCGAAGTAAAGAAACAGCTCTAATCCAGAACTAGCTGCAACAAGTTTTATATACTTCTATACATTTCTGATTGTTCGGCGGAAGAATCGCACAATTTTCAAAGTCTAAATTTAACCAGTTTTTATATGAAAGTTTCCTTCTACTTCTACTTCCACTGCGTATTTCCCGACGAAAAAATCTCGTAGATATTCCCCGAGCATGAGGCTAATTATCCTGAAAATGTCAAGCGGAACCGCCTCCCAGTTCCCCAACAAAACAAACCGCAAAACTCAGCCAGCTTTCAACATTCTGAATCGTCCTCCCCTTAATCGATCAGGCTACCTGGCGGTGTTTCGAGCGCGACGCCGCCTGTCGCGAACCCTATGGCGTTCTTATAAGGAGATTGTTAGGTCCAGTACCATGACGGCAGATCCTTTTTCCATTAACTCGATCGGTGGTTCCTGTAGGATCGACGTAAGCATTCTCAGCGTTCGCACCTAGGCGGGCGGGCACTTTCATCCCTGAAAACAAAGGTCGTCGATGGGTGCAGCCTCGTTCGTGAGAGTTGTGGGAAAGAATCTGAGAATGCGAGGTTCTTATAGATCGAACAGAAGAATTGAAGTACAGTTCTCACTGTTGAGTGTTTGGCTCGGTATACTGCTTGGCATTTCGCAAGCATCGCGGCTAGATTCATCAAGAGCCACAAGACATATTGTTTAATGTTTTTTACAATTTCGAGTATTTTGACTTGAAAAAATTCCAGTACATGGTCCGAACAATAGAAAACACGTATTGAAAAGCTGAACACAAAACAGTCGTACGATTTCTTTAGAAAAATTCTCAAACAACGCGTGCAAAATGACGCTCCGGACCAGAAGACCTTAATGGTTCAGTTGACCAAAGCTCAGAGTGGAAATTGCTCGACAGTGAGAACAGTGCGGAACTGTAAGGGAGTAGGGGGATCTCTTAGGATCTAGAAGTGGCTCTGTAGGGCCATCGAAGTTGCCCGCTGGGGCACCGCGGGGCTCTCGGTGGCCGGTTCTCGCGAGAGACAGCGCTCGCGCTCGTCTCTCACGGCACTCGAGGCTCGCGCCCCCGTATCGGTTACCAGCGGGGGGAAAAAGAAATCGGCAGAATGGTTGGCGATGCTGGTCGGTTGGCCCCCGACAGCGCGATCGAATAAAAATCGGCACGTCGAGCACGTCTACGCTAGACGACGCGGTGCCGTGCGCGAACCGCGGGAATTTCAACCCCCGCTGCGCGAGAGCAGAAGCTGCGATCAAGAGCCTCGATTCCTGCACCCTCCTTTCACAGGGTATTTCTGTAGTGGCAGCCACACGCAACGCGACACGCGTTCTATACACGAGACCGTTCGCAACAGCCGAGGATTAAACGCCGAATGCGCACGGGTTCCTTGTTAAGACTTGCTTGGAGGTCCTGGAGAACGAGGCGTTCTTCAAAGGCTTCGCCTTTTAAAGCAGCACGTTTGTCTCTGTTTCGCTCGTGGGACGGGCGAAGTGTTAGCATCGTTCTGGAAGATGGATTCCAGCCAAAGGAGCCTACGTTCTTCAGGAAGCCCTCAAAATTCGATTTTCGCTGTTAGAAGATGGCCAGAGGAGTCAGCCAGCTGGGTTCTTAAAGAAATGCCCTCAAACTTAGATCTTTCTTCAAACTAGATTTTTGTTAGTTGTTCTTTCCGAGGCTTTTTTGGTGAGAAGCTGCTGGAAGATAGCTGGTTAGGTTCCCAGCAAGTTCCCTACCTCGCTACACGTGGGGAATACCAAAATCATGTCCCGAAAGATTCAACACTTGATCCAGCTCTCCAAGTCTTCGGTCTACCAGAAAGCCACCGAGAGCCAGCCTCTAGCAAAAGCAGAGACCTGAAAAGTTCACCGGAGGAATACCGAAATCTAAATGAAAGATCAGAAATATACTTGGGAGGGGTGGAGAGCCGGTGAAACGTCTTTCGGTGTTCGTGTGATGGTAAAGAGGCAGCGAAACCGAGGGAAAGAGAACGAGAGGCAAAGTTGGAGGTGGAAGGATCAAGGGAAAGGGCTATCCGAGCCGGATCTCAATCTAAAAACTCTGAACATATTTTCTCGAGTTTAGAGCCGGGCCTGAATCTCTCATTGGTCGTCGTGGAATCTCTGGTTGCGTCCATCTGTCTCTCTCTCTTTCTCTTTCTCTCTCTCCATGCGTACCTTTCCACCCGTTACCGTCCTTTTCTCGGTCTCCTCTACCTGTTCGCCGCGTTCCACGAGATCAAAGCATGCCGACACCGGCAGTTTGGTCCGTGGGGTGTCATGCGAGACAGGGGGTGGGAACTTGCGAGGGTGGAAGGGCTGAGGGGGGACTGTTAGTACCATATTCGTTAATATCCCCGGGGTTTGACCGCTGGGGGTACTTAAAACGCAGGGAACGTTTCGACAAAATGGATAGAATCTGTCTGACCATTGTCGTGACATCAAACGAGTTGAAATTAGCTCCATTTTTAAGTTCATCGATAGACTGCGGATCTTTATGCGAAATAAAAAAAAGAAGGCACATACAAAAAAATCGAATTGAGTAACCTCTTCCTTTTTCGAAGTCGGTTAAAAATGTTCTGCGTTGATTGTGGGAAGCAGGAGTAAAACAAACAGTGATTTCATCCCTTAATAACTTTACTGCATTAAAAACAACATTACAATATTCTTAAATTTTTCTAATTTTTTACTGTTTTATATTTCACCCGGCCAATTTCTTCATGAATGCATAAAGATCCGCAGTCTATTCATCAACAATGATTCCCCTATAATGCCTTTTATTCATCTATTCGTTTTTATGATAAATGATAACCTCAGTTTTGCCAGCATCTTTCGAAGATGATCATTCCGCGACCAACGCGTTAGTCTGGCGTAATAAAAAGACGTCAGTATTCAGTAAAGATTTTTACAGTTCTGCGCGACACGACCAAGATCCAAGGACCCGTGTCCTCGAAAAGAGATGAAGAATTAAGAACCAAGAGAAAAGCAAAGACACAGCAGGAAGCTCGATCGGCACCCCGTAGAACCCCGTGAAAAATCTAACCGATAGGATCGCCAGGAGAGGACAGAACACCGCAGGTTGATCATCTTCGAGTTAAGAGACCGAGAAACAATGGCTGCCGTGTACCTCGGGAAATCCTTTATTTTTTCTTGAACGTCTATCTTCCGTCTGGCATCTGCCGTGTCGCCTCCATTCTTCGTCCCCTTGTTACGCCGAGCCTCTAATGCTTGTTTGATCGTTCCTCGATCTCTCGTAGGCTATCCTTCCGGTTATCCTCACTCGCTGCTGGATCCTTCACGATCCGATCTTCGACTGGTCCGGAACGGTTGTAATTGGAAACAATCGGAGATCTTGGTACACCACCGAATCCGTCTTTCACCAAAATTTTGATAGTTGAAGATCTTTGTACTTTCGTACATTGCTGATTGTTTCTTGCGAACATGTACAGGGTCAGGAAAAATACATTACAATCTCGACGAAGTTGTGCAAGGCAGGGTTGCAAATTCGAGCTGGCAGGATCGACTCGAATAATTAAGGCTCGGATTTTCCGCGACGCCTGCGAGCAGAACTGGATGTATCGGCGATATCGCGAGCAGATAACGACGGAAAATAACCGCGTGGCGTTAATTTCATTCGTATCTCGTCACGACCAACGCGAGTGGACCCCCCTGCTCCTCTTATCAGTGGGCCACCGAGGCGGCACGTGAATCCGAATCGTTGTTTTTCAACTTCCCGACAAATTCTCTCCGTGACCCAACCACGACGTAGATCCCTCCATCGAACGTTGTAGAACGTTCTCCTTCCGATCAGAACGCGCGAGATCTACAAGAACTCGTTTGATTAGCACACATGAAAAACATACCATTTCGAAATGTCTTTAATTGACGAGTGCCGAGACGGAAATAGAAATTACGATGGCTGGTAGAGGTCGATGAGAACCACTGCGACTGATAGCAACAGGTGGATCTTGATTCCGGCGCGTGCTTGTGTACCGACGAGCACCAGACGAGTGAAGTCTGACTCCCAGAGAGATTAGATTGCCGTTCGATTAGCAGCTCCGTGTCGAAACTTTGCTGTAGACTTCGACTTCGATCGTCGCTTATTAGGAAATCTTCCGCGAACGTAGAATCCGCGAACAGAAGGATAGAGGGATTTGTTTTTAGCATTTGTCGACTTCCCGCATGAAATTGTTTCAATATTTGCTCAGCTATCGATTTTACAAGCTTACAAATGATCAATTTCATTATACAAACAGTAAAGAAAATTGATGAAGTGGTATATATTTAATTTTAACATTACTTTAACTGTTGGATTACTATCTTTTGGCTTGAGACGGCTGAAATTCTCCTTTATACAACATTGGATTGCTAAAATGATTTTCCAACATTTTTGACCACGTATACAACCATTGCTGCTAACTCAACAATTCGGAACACGTCTCTTGTTAAATATCGAAGCCGGGGAGAATGAAATCGATTCTCCTCGACCTGTTTCGAAAATTTCTCACGCTGGTCCTCGTAGATTCAGGGAACATCCCGGGCTTTGTCCGCGGCGGTTCCAATTGTCGAGCAAAAAAGCGAGTCGAACCTCGTTCGACTTTTCATTCAAGGCGAATGGATCATTTAGCCTAACGCGCGGATGGTCGGCCGGCGCATCTGTTGCGTCCGGAGGAAATGGTTTTCCTTCTTTTCATTGAACTTGGTCTCGCAGCCTTGACACACTCCGAGTATCATTAATGTCAAGCGTTTCATTTATTATTGCATCTAAAAAAAAATTTAAAAATCTTATTGATCTCAACTCCAGTTGCTTCTAATCTTTGACGCTTTCAGAGTTCATAGTGCGAGTGTTGCATGCTGACATAGTACTTGAATCGTACGTAATTGGTTACGAAGGTTGTCCTAATGAACTAGAGTCAATTAGAACGATGCCTACATTCGATCCTACTGTCGGTCAAAAGAACCGACAATTCTTTCCGGAAAAATTGACTAATTGAATTCGAATGGCTATCATATCGCACAAAATAATGTTCATTCGCACATTATAGGTCAGACGTTATCTACAATATTACATAAAAGAAAACATTCGAGAAAAGTCGCCGAGTGCAGAGAGTTACAGGACATGACACAGTCGATATTTTTCACCGAAGAGAAAAGAAATCCCCTGCCTTATCTCTTAAATGACCAATGATCGCAATAAACGCAGCAAAATTCGTACAACAGTTTCAATCCATCGATACTGATTCCTCCAAATTTAAATTCTTTAGACTGGGAATGTATGCATTAATAATAGAAATCATTACGTGAAATGTAATTCTTATATTCAATTTACTAGAATTTCTTAAAATAAGAAAATTTCTGACTCCAATTTCCGAAGACCTCTGCAGTCAACTTTTATCTTGCATAAAAATCCACAGTCTAATTATTACCACACTATATTACTCTTCATGCATTCGTCAAATAAGGATCGACAGACCCACGTGATACCAAAGAGCGACTGAACCGATCTCTCGCGAGACGATCGTGGCCGCGCGACGATCAATGATCGCTGGATCGTTTCGGGCTGTGGCAAGGTTGCCCACGCGACGGTCACCAGGCAGGAGGACAGAATAAATTCAAGGCCGAGCGAGATATAAGCTCGAAACGATCAGCGGCCCGGTCACTCTCTCGACCGGTCCTCTCGAGTGCATCTGTCAGACGGATCCAATTTTCGTTCAGCTGCCGTACTCGCCCGGCGAAGACAAGCAAACTCTCGATAAGCGCCGTCCACGGCCTGTGACGAATCCGTTTACGTAACATGAAATTTTTCCTCGGCGGCGATGATAGCCGAAGCTTGACGTCATGCAGTCGCGATGGCGCACCTCGCGAGGATCGTCCATCCGAAATCCCCGTAGTGGGAGAACATGATTAAAAATGCCGAGAAATCGCTCGCCGATAACTCGACCGGGCTCAAGGATTTTGTTTTGTACACTTCGAGAGATAGACACGTGGACTATAACACGATCTTCCTCGCCTAGAATCTGGTTTCTAGATTCTGATCGCGAGACTATCCTTATCCTCCGAAAATCGAGATCGACTCGAGCTTCAACCATTTTGAAATAGTCATTACATACAGGCGATTATTTCAGAATTCTACTTCAATCGTGAACCTCCATTAACGGTATTTAATGGAGGTAAAGTAACAGTAGAAATTAATTCGCGGCTCTCACGATTGAAACTTCATTTTAAATTCAGCCCTTTTACTTGTACGATTTATATAATAATTTAATCGCCGACTGCAATGAACGCTTGAGCAAGGGGATTTATTTTGTTATTGTCCTTGAATGAATCGCGATAATTACAGCAATTGCCAGATAAGAAACCGGTGATTTGACCATGGTAGGTTCAGTTTCGAACTGGTAGAACCCCGTGGCGGGGGCCCTGGTGGAATCCTCTTCGCGGCCAAGCAAACTCTCACCTCCACTCGATTTGTTGACTCAGACACTGCGAGCATCCATTCGCAGTAGCTCGCTAACACGAGGGCGATAACGCGACAGCTTCTCGGAGATATGTAGGACTTTGTTCTGCTCGATCGTATACTATGTATGTGGAACTGCAAAGTTGCTATTCGAGACGCTACAAAAAGGTGGGAGGGAAATCGACTCCCACCATCTGCCAAAAGTTTGGACGCTTTTGCAGAATTCAATGAAGTAAACACAGGATGATATTATTAATATCGATGGGGGGCAAAACTCGTTCCAGAGGTCCCCAAAGTCTAATCCATAATCGATAAGATCCATCGACGATCGAACTTTGGTCCGTTCACTTTGGCAGACAGAAGATTTTCGAAATGCTGAAGATTCGCGTTATCGTCGTGGCGACGGTTCTAACAGAACCGGATGAAACGAGAAAATCTTCTTCGAGGGGAAGATCTAGAGCACGATGAAGACAAAGCAGGTCTAGACCCATCGTAGATCGTAGTTCATTTCGAATTTACATTCGTATCTGCATACTGTCGCTTTCGAAAGGACGTTTCATTTTTTCCAACGAAGATAAGCTGTCCGGTTGAAAAAATGAAAGGAGAACAAATTATTAATATGACATATTCAATATATTCGTAACATATTCGATTTCACCTGCCCACCTTTTATCATAAATGCATAAAATCCACAGTCGCTCTAGCAGCTAAATAAATCCCAAACCAAATAGTTACCGACAAGAGCAATTATCCAACGACATGTCATTGTTTGACATAAACCAAATAGTTAATGACAAAGGTAAACAATCAACGACGAGGTATATTGTTAAGCTAGCAAAAATGCATTTTCAGAGAGTTAGTTCCATTCCCAATACTTCACAGAAAATCTCTTTACTGCTTCGCTTAAACTGCTTCCGATCGCCACAGCCCTGCCCAAAGCGAAAATCAACATTCAACCGATCACTCTAAATGGTCCTCGCTGAAGCATGACGTCCCCGAAACAGTAGTATCGCCGTGAGAAACCTTCGAAACCGCCTCATCGTGTCGCGCGATTTCCGCGAAGCTCGCGTCAAACAGGTCTGTTTAGCGGAATGACGCGCAGTTCTATCGGCACGTTACCTAAAATTTCGGCACGTGCTCGCGGAAGGTCTGACCACGTGATAAGTAGGTGTTGTCGCTTGTAAATCGTCTCGGTGGGGCTCGTTCTCGTCCACGGCTGCATCGTTGAGCTCGTTGGAGGCGTCGCCTCCGTGGAAGTGGTCGCGATTACGCGTTATCATTTTGTTGGTGTTGGTGGTAGAGCGTGTAGAAAGAGAGAGGGACGTCTCGGTCCGAGTATCTGCGACGATAGCGCGGCTATATATAAGGCTGGTGGTCGGTCGTTGATATTAGTCCGACGTTCGTTACTGTGTTTGCTGGCAGCGTGGTGTTTGCTACTCCGTTGATCCTCGTTGTCTCCTCTGTTACGATCTCGAACGTTCCTAACTCGACCACCGAGACACGCCATCGACGATCTTGCCTGTCGGTCCCGATCATCGAGACCGGATAAGACTCCAGATAATCGCGACCGTGATCCTGAGGACGAGATAACGCGCGAGGATGGACGCATCGTTCTTCTAGCGACGGCTTTAAAGAAGCTTTTCTCGAGGATTTGCTTGTTGTCGATCGACTCGGCCCCGATCCGACGGGAATCAGAGATCGACGAGAAACGGCGGTGCCTAGAAAATCGTGGTCCCGTTTGATGAGCTTGCCGCCGCTGGCTTGCAGCCTAGTTATGTTCTCGATCGAGTACAGCAAACAGTTCCTGAGCTACCGTATACTCAAGTCGAACCGGTTCAAGTACATCTGACGATACGGACTCGGACCTCTCCGAGTGATAAACTGTGTGCGCGCTAACACGGCCCGGGGTGTGTGTTTATTTTTATATGTGAACGTGAGAGAGAGAGAGAGGTCGACTTGCTTGGCTACGGTGTGCTCAGGAGCAAAGGGCTTCAGCAAGACCTGGAACGTCTTGTACGTGGATCGGCACCGATGCGCGGGAAACCTGCTGCACCCATCTAATCTCGAGAACAGAGTAGTACACCAGTCCGATCGTCTTTCGAATCGGCAGAGAAGATCGGGTGAAAAATCCTCTTCGTGCTCGAAAGAGTCAACATCGGATTTCCACGATTCCTGTTACCGGGTTGTTAAGCGGGATAATTAACGAACAGGGTTCGCAATTACAGAAGAGAGTATCGAAGGGGGAAATTTGCACGCGTTTGGTCGAGAAAGAGCGAGAGCGAGAGAGAGAGAGAGAGCGAAAGAGAGAGAGCGAATTTTAAAGAAAAAGAGAATAAAGATGATCGTTTACGTTCCCGGTAGAATGCCAAGCCACGTCGGTCCGTACGGCGCCGCTCGTTACCCGGGCACCCTGCTAGGAGCAGTGCCGGGTTTTTACAGTCCGATTTCCGGTTATTCGACCAGCCCGAACTCGAACTACTACGGGAGCCTCAGCCTGCATCAGCAGCCACCGCTGGACCTTCCGGTTTGGCCGCGAAGGATGCCGGTCGAGGAGGAACTGGGAACGTCGCCGTCGGCCGCGTTGCCAGGACTCGGAGTCTCGCCTGGAGGATTGACGAACACTGGCCCACCGAGTCCTGCGCACTCGGACTCGGACGCCTCCAGCTCCAGCCTGGAACTTGGCTCCATCCGGCGCGGTGAGAACGCCCAACTAAAATGCAGGTAGGCTTCGGTACTTGTATAATCCGCGACTCACGAGAATAGACTCGGGACCACACAGGTGCAAGGGGACTAAAGCTCCGGCTAATCCTCACACACTTATTCCGACGCATATCGTCATCTTTCGCCGCCACGCGATACTACAGACCCGAAGTAGTGTCGTAACTTACTCGGCGAATGGCGAGAATGCGTGTGACTCAACTGTATTAGTGTGTCCTATCGAGTCTCTTCTCGTGACACGCGGCAATCTTTGCGTTATCCGATCGAGGGAATCGAGGGGAAATGTCAGAATCGTATCACGTCGCAAACTTATAGTCTATCGAAGCGATTCTTAAGGGTGGGGAGTGGACGTCGCGATTCGTGATAGGTACCCCCACTCAGTAGTCCTCAAACTCAAGTTCGAAATAGAAGTTACGAGAAAAGTCTCGTAAACTTATTAACAAAAAAGCGGGGCCCCACGCGGCCGCTTAGTCCCCTTACCGTTAAACCCGCCACTGCCCCCACTATTGGTACATTGCTGGGACAATTCTCGGAACGTGACGTCATGTATGTATTCCTCGGAAGGAGTTTTTGCGAGAACGGTGCTTGTACTGTGCATTCGCGAGATGATGCCGCGCAAAATGATGAGGGACGCGATAGGAGGATATATTTGTAGCTTCAGCTGGTAGCAATTTTAATTTTTCAACACTCGGTGTAGCAGAACGTGTAAAAAATTTCATGGGACAAGAAACGGCTAATTTGATCAGCTTGATTAGATACTACCCTCTATAGAACGATTAACGAGGTATTAATCTACAACATCATGCTCTATGTCATGATACATCATCATCAACACGCATCTACATGAAAAAAAATCTATATATCATTATGGTTTGTTTTGTAAAAGACACGTATAGTCATAATATCTTTCCACTCCGCTTCCTATGTTACAAGAGTCTGAAGTAATAGTTATTGTGGCTAAATTGTCGAACACATTCTCACAACCATTCAGCACACATATGATTCAGTCACGGTGCTCGATAGCTTGAACGTTAACAGTAGACGGCTTCTCTATTTTCTGACATAGTTTTGACATCTGTCTGACGAAGCCTAATGGCGAGATAATCCTCTGTTATGAAACGCGTGCGTCGATCACTCAGAAGAAGCATAATCCCCTGTTCAACTATCGCGTCGGAAAGACTAGAAAGAGAAGGAGGAAAAGTTGTTTACAACCGAAAATATTAACTTCCCGATCTGCTATTATCAGAACTTGCTTATTATAGCTTCCGGATCTTCGCGCGAGACAAATGTATCATAAAATGAAGCAACAAGCTTTCCAAACTTACCCAACTCATCTAAACAATTTCACTTAATCCGCATTTCCAGTAACAACTTAAATTCCTCTCGAGTTTTTAATGTTTTATACTTGGTCACTTATCACGTTCTTCTATAATAATCTCAGCAAGTTGAAAATAGTATGACAACGTCCTTCGATTATTTCATTTTTGCAAGAACGTACACATAATCGCTAGACTGCGGATTTTACGCATTTATGACAAAAATGAGTAGCTACAATTAAAAACACTGAAAAGATTGAAAGAATAGAAAGCTGCCAATACATTGTACTACGTCCAAACTTCCAAAATTATTGAAAAAAAGAAAGAAATTCCCAAGCCTCTTCTTTCCGTTGCAATCGATGCAGCAAACATTTTATATTGTATAAAAATCCGCAGTCTACCTATTGCAATCGGATAAAATCCGCAATAAATTTACAACTGTAAACATTCCCGTTGGTCCACGAGATCTCCGAAGCCTCGTTCCTCGCGGTATCGTCTCGTCTCTTGTTTACTCGCGTCGCGGATCACCGTCTGGCAGATACCGGCGCCACTAAAACCGCGTCGTCGAAACGTTATCTAAATTGAGCCGCGAGTTTTTATCGCGATCGAAGTCCGGGAATAGCTGGGAAAGCGTGTATCATCTTCTTATCCAACCGCTACATCGGTAAAACGTCTCTCCCGCCCCCGATCGCATTCGCTCGCTTCCTTGATCCTCACGGGAGTTGGCTGTACGTGGTTTTTTCCGGGCTGGCCAGACGATCGCGGCCGCGGATGGTTTGTTGGCGAGGTCGTGAACGGGAAATCGCGCATATCAGCAAAAACGTTGGCAATTTATCGCGTTCCGGTTGCAACCAGTTTCCGCACCGATAATCGAGCAATGCTGTTCGCGGGGCGATACCGTTTTGCAGTTGGCGATGATTTGTTGACGACCGTTAAGTTCCGGAAATTTTATGATACGTTGCGCACGTGGTTGTGGCAATTGGCGGGTCTTGGATAGTTCATTTGACGTTGCGTCTTGGAGAGCAACAAATTGATACACTTTGTAGATTCTTCAATTCTATGAATATAGTTGTGACATTATAACACCTAGGCAATCCAATCCAATACAATCGAATTCCTATAATTTAGTAAATGAATTCAATTCTTCTGCATTTTTAATAGAAACTCAGTTTCCCCAATATGTTGGCATTGGAAAGTCATTAAGATTTCTTCTCTTTCGAACATACAACTTTAAACGTTCCATAATTATAGCAATCTCTTCGACGTTGATTTTTTCAATCCACGCCGATTTAGATCGATTTCGGTCTCCGATCGATCGAGGCGCCATCGACATCGTGGCTCCAGAGGTCTCGGAGTTGCGTCGCAGCCGTTCGCCTAACCTTTGCATATTCCGGTCGATTATATTTTAATCGCGGTTCGCACGGATCGGCCGCGGATGGAAAAAAGATGGATGTTTACCGGTCACGGAAGAAAGCCACATCCCGTTGATAACCTATCGAAACGACTAATGCGTGATTACGTTCGTTCCCTCTGCGGGCTCACCACGCTCTATTTCGATTCGTCGGCGACAATTTTAGACGTGAATCGCGAATCCGACTGTTTACCGCGGAAGCTGGCGACGTACACGCGCGAGCGTTGCATGCAGCAACCTCGTGGTCAGGCAAAACGATTTTCTTATCAATCGTTCCAGCCGGAATCAACACTAGGGCGAGATTAGATCGCTGTCTTCTCCTTCTTCCATCGACCGACGGATCCCACGGCATTAACGTCCCCGTGCCGCGGCGAGAGCTTGTTTAAGCTAGCGATTAGGCTAGTCACGAGTGACGCGCGATATCGCGAAACGTCACGGCTCGCTTCGGAAAAGCCACTTCCGCGAAACTCGGAAAGTGCGCAGAAAACCGCGATGATTCGCCGAGGAAACGTCGCACTATGCTTCGAACATTTCAGCTGCGAACTGGATGTGCCTTTTCTCGAGTGAATGTTCAGGAATTGTTTTCTATGGTCTTCATCTTCTTTGAAACTGGAGATCTTCTTGGTTTGCTGTAACCCACTTGACAATTTCGTGATATGTGCTGATTTATCGCATCGTAAAAGATACCATCAACATTAACCTCTTGCCTTGCGACTTGCTCGGACCCTTGTCAAGGCAATTGAGTACCCGCGTACTCATTTACTGCGTTGTCTTCGATTCAACAAGTTTTGAATGGTCTATTATTAAATCATTTTATCCTTTCTACTATTCCAAGCTTCACAGTCCACTCCAGTTATGAAACACGAAGGCATTCAGCATTGTAGCCAAGCCTTGGTGATTCTTAATGGTGCCTCGTTGAATTTCTTGATAATGGAAATGCATTTTTGGATGCACTGATTGAGGTAGTTTAGTGAATGGCGTAAAAAAGTGTTGTCCAGCTAACCCCTATCTCTCTGAGCACTGTGCGTCGCGACGTTACCTTGATCCGCGACCTTTCGATCGACAGATTCCGATACGCGGAACAGGCGATGCCGTTGACTGGAATAGCAGCAAGCTCGGTGGGTCTACATAAACTAGTGTCAACCGACGGCAATTGCACAATGAATGGAATTGGTATCAATTGGTGGAACGGACGTTCTTGACGCAAATCACGCGTCGATATTTGATCCCGGCGCGCCCGTGGAAGTCGGAGAAACCGTCGTCGAATCTCTAACGAAAGGAGACGAGCCATAAACTGTATACAGTTCAATTTCTAACTTCGCATTTCGTTGCGTTACACCACCCTCTTTAACCCTTGCAGCAATAACCGAGTACAATTCTTTTTGAAGTTTCTTTAATATTTTTGTCGATAAATAGCAAAATGATTCTAGATTTGTGTTTTTCAAAGTAGAGCTCAAAATAGGAATAAGTGCCCTTCCCTCGGAGAATGTCGGCGATAAGTTTCGCGGGGCCCGAGTCCCCGGAAACTGGCGTTAGCAAGGATGCGCGTCGATCGATCAAAATGCAAAGATCGTACCGGCGCGCGTGTCGGTTATATTTAGCGTTTCTCGGTAAATGAGTGACAGGGGAAACAAACGGTATAAATAGATCGATCGAGCACACCGTGGGGATCCGGCGGTCTTCGATTGGCCTTAAACGATCGCAATAGGCACGCGGACCACCGTTCAACCGTTCGATCGGCCCCCGTCAAACGAGCAAAGATCAATACCCTTAAATGACGCGCTCGCGAGCCGCTGTTTTCGTTCCGATTATTGGAACCGCAATCCCCGGCGATTAGGAGCGATCGTTGATACTCACGGCGACTTGTTTGCAGATGGCAAAACTGCGGCCGATGGTTCACGTCCTTGGAACAACTGGCAGGACATGTCGCAAGGCTGCACGCCGCCCCAGGACCTCGAGGACTTTTCTACTGCGGCTGGGAGGGCTGTGCGAGGGGCGAACGTGGATTCAACGCGAGGTGAGCGATCATTTTCCTGCAACATACAATGAACAAGTCGATTTTACACTTCTTTTATGTATTAGGTTGTCCCAAAAGTTCTCGATTAATGTGTTCAGTGCAAATTCAGAGTAATTTTTAAGAAAAGGGGAAGCTTAGGAAATAATAAAACATTAAAGAACAGAAGATTGTGTTGTAGCTGTATGCTGACGTTATCTATAACAATGTGGAATGTGCACGTAGTGAAAGAAACTTTAAGGACAACCTAATATTTCAAAAATGTACCCGTTCCGCTCGGAACTATTTTCATTCTCAAACCAATACTTCAAGTCTGGTTTAGCTACCTATCTTGGAAATGGGTGTTCTTCCATTCTCTCCGCATGAAATTACGTCGCTGAAACGTAGAATCTAACCAAGATGATCTTCCGCAGATACAAGATGCTGGTCCACGTCCGCACGCACACGAACGAGAAGCCGCACCACTGTTTCCAGTGCGACAAGAGCTTCAGCCGCGCGGAGAACCTGAAGATCCACGCGCGTTCGCACACCGGTGAGCGTCCGTACGTCTGTCCCGTGGAGGGCTGCAACAAGGCGTACTCGAACTCTTCGGATCGGTTCAAGCACACGAGAACGCACGCAGTGGACAAGCCTTATTGCTGCAAGGTTCCTGGTTGCCCGAAGCGGTACACGGATCCGTCGTCGCTGCGGAAGCATGTAAAGACCTACAGGCATTACGTGAACAACAACGACAAGGTGCAGGAGAAGAGTTTCGACGAAAACAACTCACAAGAAAAAACGCGGTTCGATACTACCTCGCCGGAAAAGCAGAGCAGCACGACCAGCTCGGAGTCGGACAAGAAGGACAGCAGCATCGAGAGCAGCGCATCAGGCTCGAGTCCGAAGACGAGCAACAGCTTCGAGGAGCAGAGGAGCTTCGTCGAGTGGAACAACATGTATAACCTGCAAGAGCAACAGCGTAAGGAGCAGGCGGACCAGATCACGCCGAGGAAAGTGTACGGCGAGCAAGACGTGAAGATTTATCCGAGGATCTACGACGACAGTTACATCATACCCGAAAGAATCCAAGTGAATCCGATGTACGGCAGCCAGATGATGAAGGAGCCGGTGTCCTCTCCTCAGACCAGTCCTCATCGTATTCCTGATCCTATGCCTCGCATAGGGATGCAGTCGACGCCCATCAAAACCGAGGAACCCGTCGAGTACCCGAGCAAGGTCAGCACCGTCGACTACAGGAACATCGAGTCAATCGTGAACAGCACCCCCTGCAAAAAGGAGAACATGGTTAGCTGCGACCCGGTGAGGCATTCGGTGATCAAACGAGCGGAGGATCTCAAGATGGAGATCGAGCAAACACCTACTAAGGAAGAGCTCTGCAAGGACACCAACGATTGCTGTTGTCGCCACAAGTGCTGCGCGCACACCAACGACAACATCCTCGAGAAGACGAAGATCCTCTCCGACCTGATCCTCAAAGCGCAAAACCCGTTGTTCAGGCACCTGCTAGGATCGGTTGATCTTCAGTATGGACTGCAGAATATATGGGGGAACATCGCTGACACGAACAACACCTGTGGACAAGATCTGAGGGTCAAGATCGAGAACGTCGTGGAGATGGAGCAGGATCTACCGTTAGATCTGACGATCAACAAGTAGGGGATTGTCGGGTGATTTTAGGGTATGCTCAGGGTATGAAGGTCTATTTCTCTTCGGAGTTGAAGTTAGGGGCTCAAACTACCGACGGTGACCCGCGTCCAGCGTTCTCGAGGTCGTCCCCGAGCTAAGTGCCTTGACACTGTTACCTGAGGAAGATTCCCTTTGGTTTTCACAGTGTTTCGTAGTGATAGAGATCGGTCGTAGTTTGTCAACCGGGAACGACCTGGAGCCAACGCGAACAGCGGAAAAGGAACCTCGGGACACCGTCGGTTTCGCGGGGAACGTTTGAGCGGTCGTTGAACGCAAAATTTTCGAGGGGGAACGTTAGGGGTTTGGAACAGATGGACCGGTGAGATAGGTCGAGAGGATACTGTTTTGATCAAACTGCGAAACCAAATATATCGTAATACGTTTAATTCTTTCGTCGTAGGGCGGCGATAGCCGGCGGGGGCACAGTTCGGAAGAGAATTGCTCAATCTTAACTCGTTAATGCCTCTCTTGCTTGCGAGCTCGCGCTCATCGATTAGGATGAAACTTTGGAGTGATTCAAGATATGAATAACGTTGATTCGGCTATTTCGTTCCACAGTCGTGTAGGTTTTAATTGAATCGCGAGTATGATATTACACTAAAGAATTGAAATGCACAGTTAAAAATTCAGATAAACACCCTATCTTTGAAATTGTTGAACGGTGAGCGCGTGTTCGCGGCGTTAGCGACTAGCGAAGTCTCGGTGATCTAGATTTACGGGTAAACTCGACGAATATCGAGCGGATATGAGAATAAAGAATCGTACCAAACACCGTGACACGAGAAACTACATAGGGGAAACGTATGGTTGTACATGTGGCACTGAAATCCTACGTAAACACCACGGCACAAACGAGCTTCTGTGGGGTACCGCTTCGAAGCTGTCCCGGTATCTTCTACTGAACACCAACCAATGTATGATATGTATATAAAGATATATTATGTGTAAGTAGTTGTCCGAGCGAGATAAAAAGGACGCGTGCGGGCGGAGAGTTATGTGCATTTCTCTGTGGACGGAACGAAGGAGCGTGTTTAACGACGTGAAAATTATCCAATAAAAGCACATTATTTATGTAAAAATCGGTTTTATTCTTTCATCTGTATAGAACGAACGCCTCCCTGGCTCCTTTTCCCTTGATGTATCTGAAATATATAGACCTTCTCGAAGCTGTGGAAAGGGTCCACCGGTAACAATTGCGTAACACTCGACGAGCTATTACAATTGACAACATTTCGGTCCCTCGCGGTAGACGAAACACCGTTCACAATCGAGAAAAATATGCACATTGGATGTTGCAAGATCAAAACAAAATAAATATGGCACCGAACCTCCGGGGTGCAACGAGATCTCGAGTCTTGTCCGTGTGCTTGCACATTTATCGCATCGAACGATAACAAATAATCGCATTGGCATATAAACAATTCGACGACAAAAAATAAGAGTACAATTTACGCGACTAAATATAACCCTCACGATATACTATGACTCATTAAAAGCTCGGACATGCTGTCTTTGATGATCTTCAAGCTTTCCAAGTCGGCGTGTATCGTCGCTATCAGCTGAGCCATGCCCTGCTGCTCCATCGTGAGATACTGGTAGAAATGAAACAAGGAAAAATTATAGCAACTTCTCTTGATTAAAGAAAGTTTGCCGTTTGCTTTAAATTATACGCACCGCTTTGATGTCGTCCTGCGCTATAGGGTCCATCGCGTATCTCTCCTGATTCTGAGTATCTATGTAACTTCTCATTCGTAATTGAGACAGCATCTCGCTGATTCTGCCCTTGAACTGAGTCGGAGCACTGATCTGCGAGTGCATGGCTTCAAACCTGTGCGTCAGAACCTCCTCTTCAGGCTGCAAGGACAATCCCACTTTGCGAGTTATTTCCTGGCGCACCAGTACCTGGCAAAAAATAGAAACAATGTTTAGTGACTATTTTATTTGAACCTGAAGGAAACGAATGCTATGTACTTACTTGCAAAACCCTATGCTGAAGTTCCAGGAGGGTTCTCCTATGCTCCTTGAGCCTAGCTTGTATCGCTGTGTGTTTCCTCTGCAGTGTCTGTATTTCCTCCGCTGCCATGTCTAAGAAGTTCCTATGTCTAGCTGTCTCCTCCTCCTGACACTTCAGCCTGTGTTTCACCTGGTGGAAACCGATCATCGGCACAGGTATGTACATTTGTGGGTTAGGATTGTCCAGCTGAGCCTGCTTCCATAATCTCGAATCGATGGAACAGGGTGGATTATCTAAATACTCTTTTAATTGTGCTGGATCCAGCTTCACCAAAGGCAACATGTCCTCCACGCCATTTTGCACTAGCTGTTGCTTCTGCATCGGTTGCGATAAGTATGCGACCAGTTCGCTAGCAGGAATTTTTCTAGGAGCTCCGGTGATGCCTTTTTCAGTGACGAAGATGGTCACCTGGCTCTTCTCTTCCCCGGTCGCTTTAATATTGTCTATGGTTAGTGACAAGTTAGGCTTGTTGCCCAGAACATTGTTCATGAAACCGATCAACTGCGCCTCGCCCTCTTTGATGTCGTTCTTCTTCTTGTGGAAGCAGAGCATGACCAATCCATCGTTGTTGTCTGCTTCAGGCATGCGACTGTATCCGATGGCCTTGAATCTGCATAGAGGGTTCTCTTGATTGAGGTCAATGGGCGGCGCGTTCATGGAATAGTAAGCTTTCCCAGTGCCCCATAGAGCTTGTATGAGGTTCCATCTGGCGATGATGTTGTCCCGTTCATCGTTGTACAGCTGGCAATTGAAGACTGCATTATAAAGAGCTTCGGAAATAGTGTTCACTGTTTGCTGTTGCAGTTGTTGCTGCTGCTGTTGCTGGAACTGTTGCTGAGGTTGAGAGAGTCCTGTGCCGAAGCCCGAGAATCCTGTACCTGTACGAATAGTGAATGCAGTGTTGCATATTAATTCTGTTTTAAAGAGCTTCATTGTCCACTACATTAATTCTAGAGCGACTAAGGGGATAGACTCTCAAAATCGTCAGATGAAAAATTTGAAAAAAATGCCGCCCTGTCTTTCACGCATGATACCATTGGAACTGACCTGTACCAAACCCACCGAAACCAGTGGTGGTGGTTGTGGTTGTTGGCTTAGTTCCAAATGCACCGAAACCAGTCCCTGTGCCAAATCCGGATCCAGCGCCGCCAAAGCCAGTCGAAGCTGTGCTCGTAGTACCGAATCCACCGAAGAACGAGGGTGCAGAGGTGGTTGTTGTGGTCCCAAATCCACTGAAGTTTCCAAAACCCAACGAGGCTGTTGTCGTGGGAGCCCCAAATCCTCCAAAACCAGTCGTAGCTGCAGGAGTGTTGCCAAAAGTCGATGCTGTACCAAATCCAGTGCTAGTGGAAGCCGGTGTACTACCAAAAGCTGGAGCAGACCCGAATCCACTGGCAGGAGCGGTACCAAATGCTGGTGCAGCACCGAATCCAGTTGCTGGAGTGTTGCCAAACCCAGTAGCTGGCGATGTGCCGAATCCAGTGGCAGTTCCAAATCCACCTGTTGCTGGAGTAGAAGATGTGCCAAAAAGACTTGGAGCTGACGTGGCTGGTGTACTGAATCCAAAGGACGGTGTCCCAAATCCTGCTGGAGGATCAATTCTCAAATGATTCAAATATGTTTTGTCCTTATAGAATGATTGATCAGGCTATGGGAATTCTTATACGACATGAATGTAGGTAGGATTTGCGTTGCTGGATTTTGTTTTGGCGACTTGAAGCTGCTTCGAATAGGATAACCAGGGAATGACAGTTGTTATTTTAAATAAAATTGCAGCAATATATTTATTTTTTACGCGAGTATATCATACATTTATTTATATATTTATACATTGTCGCAAGGATTTGATACAAAATCATGTTGCACGTGAATAAGGTATGATTCGTTCTATTATTCACAAGGACAAAATGGTTTAATAAATATATAATCACAGGATGGGAGATACCAACTAGTCCAGAAGTTGTTAAAATTGCCTGCACTGTCTAATAGTAGGTTATTAATCCGTCATGCCGATGAAAGTAAGGATAGCGCTACGGAAATGATAGGAGGAACTGGTACCACGGACAGGGCCATTGGGGTATGTTTTATAGAACTATATTCCGCTTATACGGTGTAATTAACATTTATACCATATTGTACTGACATTCTCTAGGATGTTACAGCTGAAGTTATGATAACGACGCTAGGAAAAGTACCCAAACAAATGTATTACTTAGAAGACACAAATATTCCACAAATAGCAGCGTTCGGTAGCAATACGGAGGACAATCCCTACTCAAGCGAATACACCACTGAGATGTCATCCAACGAAATAACCAAGAGCAGCACCGAGTCTGGTTATTCCCCAGTTTTAGTATCCCTACTATGCGTACTAGTGGTGATACTATTCATGTGCTGTGTCACAGCATGCATAGTTGCCAAAACAAAAAGAAAAACTAGCTTTTTTAACAAAGGATGCGATCCAGGATGCACAGGTATGAGCCAACCGCTGTTGGACAAGATCTCGGAGTGCTCGAGCAAATCGAGCACCCAGAGAAATTAGAGAAAATTGGCACGGTCCTTGCAACTTGATGTATGACACAAAGGAGGGGCTATACGAAATGCTTATGTAAATTCAAGAGAAATACGCAGTAACATGGAGCAGCATTAAAAATTGAAAATGATTCGCCGACTATACCTAGAAAAAGTATGTTTCGCGGGACAAGCGACGGCGAACAGCTTCCAAACGAGCGAAACGCAATTCGAGCAAAACAAGCCGATGAACAGGTTGAAAGGGTCACATGTAACAACGAAATTCGAAATGTGACATAACCTAAATGATGAGGACTCACCCGGTTTCACCGGTGTCGCCGTCGTGGAGGCCGTGGCACCGAAACTAAATGCAGGAGCCGGCGCCGAGGTAGCCACTCCGAATCCCGTGCCAAATGACATTTCTCCAGCAGTATGAAAACCAACGCACGAGGAAAACACGCTTTACCCGCGCGCGCGCCTTACGATTTCGTACGAACGACAATGCAGCGAATATGGCGGGCTGACATGCGCCACGAACGCAAACTCCTGCTTGTGCGCAGAGAAGCGTCACGTGACCGCCGCGCGATTCGAATTCGAATTTCTTGTCAAGGCGGTGTGCAACTTTGGAAGCCAGTAAAAATTCTTACCAAACGGTTCTTCAGGAAAGGCTTCTATAGGAAACGTCGAGCAATGTTTTAACTGTATTTTCATTGTTTTTTTCGTTATTTAAATCTGGAAAATGGTGGTATTTTCATTGTTTTTTTCGTTATTTAAATCTGGAAAATGGTGGAGTTGGAGGACATCTTTGCGACCTTGTCAGCTTGCACCCGGTGTCGAAAGAGACTGGACTATAGGAGATAAATAATTTTTGTGACAATTTCAGCAGAGATAGAATTTCGAGGCACATTGTAGATAATACAGAGTAATATGTAAAAATGCCCGAATTAAACTGACGAAGAATTTAAAGATTTACTGGGTGCAAGGACATCGCGGTTGCAATTAAAATTTATTTCACACGTCGTGCGGTCACTTTCAGTATTATAACTGTGCCATTTCTTCGAACAAAAGTAAAGAAACGTCCGATGCTGTTCGAGCCAACAAGGTTGCACAGCCTCTTAAATCGCAATTGAGTTTATTCGAATCGTTTTATATATTCTTTCGATACAATCGTGTTCCATTTTGTACTACATATTTTCATAATCGCCGTATGCGTCTATGACGTGTTAAACATATTGTGGTGTTTCCATCGATTGCGTGATGCGTGTCACATTGATCTGATATACCTTCGAACGGAAACGGGGAGGTCCGTCGTCTTCTCGATTCAAATTAAACCGCTCGATCTCTAGATCCGAGAGCGGGATCGCCCCCACAAATTTTCTTTTGATAAACGCAGGGTTTTGTTTTAATAACAGATACAGCGGGTGAATTTGTAACGAATTTTATAATTTGAAAAACTTAAAAATAAATATATCTCCATAATCTAACGTACATATATATGATACTTTCTTCAACAGTTCGATAAGACTATATATATAATATAATATATTTATATATATGTATATCGTATATAATCACCGTAATAATTATAATAATCGTTTTCTTTTTAGTCAAGCGCTGTCCGGGCGCGACAGTCGATCGAAGAGGTACAGTAAAAAATACCGGTGGATCGATTAGAAACGGTTTCAACAGAAAAACATCGGTAGAGTCTCCCTAAACACGATGTATGTACGTAGAGTGGCGGAATTGAAGATGCACCGTACGAAAAAACCGATAGTGCAGCTGTGGCTTAACCAGTCTACGCAATACACGCACGCGAATCGTCTTGTATATGTATGTATATACGGATAAAATGTCAATTGCAGTCAAATCACATGGTCGCCCTGCTCTCCCGACAACGAAAGCTAGCGAGAATCCAAAACAACGTTCTTTTTTTCGACGGGAAAATTACCGGCTTTACGAACTCGCTGACTTCTTGCAAACACCTCCACAACACCTTCGAAACGATCATTCTCTTTATTTTTTTACTCCAGCACCTGGTCAAGCTTTTCCCCGCAGCCGATTCGACGGGAAAATCGAATTTTCTCCGACGAGTTCACAGGCCACGGTTCTGTCCCTCCGTTTTGATAATCGAACGGTCGAAATTTCCATCGGGGCTCGCGTGTCCGTGTACACTAGCTTTAGAAGAGAGACGAGAAAGACACTCAGAGAGAAATGGAACGGCGGAGCTTTCAGCTCGCTCGCACGTGTGTATCGCTTTCGTCGTCCTGACCGACGGGGACTCTTCGATTTTCAGCCGACCTGGTCCGCTTCTAGAAAGAAGAATTGAAAAACGATAACCCTCCGGATGATCGGCCAAACTGGCGTTCTAGACACACGGTGGTACGCTAAAGTATCTGGACGATCGCTGATCAACCTTCAACCCCTTGTTGACAACCCCTGAACTATGTACTATGTTTAAAAAGATACTATAATTGAAATATGTACTTCATTGCACGCTTGCGTCTTCAAAGGGTTGAACAGCAAGAATGTACATTTCTACATTTCTAATGAGAATAAATAGGCGCAATTTAGAACTCGTAAGGTATATTACTCTAGATTTATTAAAATGATTGAAGAGGAAATCTCTACTCAGCTAATACGGATAATTTTGCACCAAGATCCGTGCTGTTTAAATTTTCAACAGCGATCGTACGGACACTTTCGCCATCGCACGTCCATTCATAAATAATTGTCTGGTCGATATTCATTGAGAGTTCATATCGAATCGGTCCCGCGCGTTTCTTCCAAGATTGCACGTGTTCTTTCGGTCCGAATTGCGCAACTACCTCATCAAGACTCCCAAATTATTTATGAATGGCGCACCGTCGCAAGCGTTTAAATCTCGTTAGCGGTCCACGTTCATCTCTCTTCTTTTATTAATCCGAGCACAATTTGGGAGCAGACTTCATGAGGTTCACATCGATTCGCGGATTCGGAAACGACCAGGTGGTAAATCGTCTAACGAGATTTAACTGCAATTGCTGGAAATCATGCGTGGGAACAGTTATGAGAAGTTCAAGCGGTGGGACAAAACGAACGTCCGAGGTGTGGTCTTTGTACGTTTCGTTGGATTCAAGCGGATTGTGGAATGGCAAACACATACGTGGCGAGTCACGACCGAAATTGACCATGTGCGAAAATATATTCTGCAACCCTTGGCCAGTAAATTACGCCGTTAAAACTATCATTAAATATACAAATAGAGTGATCATTCAAACCGATATACATATAAGCAGTTGCACTAATCTTTAGAGATCATTAATAAACGTAACAAGTAGAATATAATGCTTGGATCCCTTTAAATATTATTTAACCCTCATCCGTCCCTCATTTCACGAACTGAATCTGTCCCTTGGTGTCAAATTGACACAGTGATACAAAAAATTGATAAAATAACAAGTTAAATAGTTACTTTTCGATGTTTTTTCCCTTGAAATTGAGGAGTTAACATTTACATTTTAGGTTTCTGCAGTTATGTTTCGCATTAAAAAAATAAAAGTCACCAAGTTTCGAACGAATTTACCTACAAATAACAGAACAGTGTAACTTATTTCGGGAAAACTGTGTCAAATTGACACGAGGGACGGATGAGGGTTAATTACTCCACATCGTCTTAGAAGCCACCAATTCGCAATCTCTAGAATAAATACACTCGGACACGTTTGAAGTATTTAAGCTTTTCCAGCACGCGAAACATAATATCTCCATATGGCGTAGAATTTTGGCCGTGACTCACCGTGATCGATTATTAAATGTTAACTGCAACGCCTCCCACGCGCACGTGGGCTGCGTTCTTTGTACCTCGTGCGGATCGTACCAAATGTTTCTTCCGTCTTTGTCTCGCATTTTGGACCCATATTGACCTCGTGCGCTACCACGATCACGGCTTCGAAAAATATTTCGCGGATACAGAGTTATCGCGACGTCTGTCTCGCGGGTAAAAACACATTCGTGAACCTAAATTGGTAAACGATCTCGGAGCGAACATGCTTTTTGGTCTGGCGTTTTTGCTTAGAGCCCGATAAAATTTTCCTGTACAAACTGGTATCGAACAATAAAATCTCTCGTTGTACAAAAATCTCTCCCGAGGCTAACAGAAGCGTCGTTGTGAAACGAGACCCGCGCGCGACGATTCGTCGTAGGCCAACTATAGCGATCGCGATCGCCGCCGGTTCGCGATCCTTCGTCTTTCCCGCAATCGGAATGTACAATGGCTACTCACATTTAGTGTTTACGATCACGATCTACGCGGACGCACACGTATTTACTTGATAGTAGACACATACATTCAACATTTATAGAATACGTTTAGACACCGAGTACAGCGAACGAGGAGAGAGAACGTTATCTCGACGAGAGACAAGACTCTCGTGGTTGCTCGTTCGCGCTCCTCAAATTTGATTTGGAAACGTTTCGTACCCGATATATTCGCGGGACTGCCAAAAAGAAACCGGACTCCGTTGGGTTTAGCAACTTTACAGGTCACTTCTCTACACCATAGTTTATCAATCTGTAAAATTTTATCCAGCTGCGACGATGCTGACGTGTTCCATGCCCGATTTATGGGAAGCGAAAATCTGATACAGACTCTTTGAAACTTCTTATTTCTCTGTTTCAATTTCTATTCGATTGCAAATCGCAGAATAACACAGCTCGACGGAATTGAACCGAGTACTATACAAGGATGTACAGAGAAGCGACCTACGAAGTCGCAAAACTGTCTCTGACACCATCGCCGAGGATTCGAACGGAGACCGTGTTGTGTTCGACAGCGCCGAAGGAGAAGTGTTCTGCGAGAGTGAGGCGTACACGTCGCGTAGCTCGATAGGCTCTAAATGTCTCGAAATCAAAGACGTTCGTAGGAAAGTAAAGAAGCGACATGTATTGCTTGCTCTGTTTAGGTCCCAGGTTTCTTAGATTGTTAACGATTGCCGCGTGGGCGGTCGGATATCGGCATCGGTCCGCGGTGATGCTTGTTCTACGAATACGACTCGGAGAACTCGTAGTCGGAGGCAGAAGCTCGCGACGAGCGTGTGTAAACGGAAATGCCCCCACCGATCGCGCTGTCCGAGGTCCCTTCACCGGTCACGAAATCGGCGACGATCAGCGAGTCCTTCGGAAGGTTACCGCTGCCACCTTTCAGCGCGTCCCTTTCGGCCAGCATCTGCTTCAGCACCTTGATCTTCTCCTCTTTCTGGAAAGAACAGCGCTCTTTAACCATGAAGCCGAGTTCAGAAAACTAGATATCTAATTTTCCCCTACCAGCGACTCCCACCATTCGGACTTACTCAAACTTCGAAGGCGATGAGAATCGAAGTTTCGAAGCCACGAATTAAAGCTCTTTCTTATTTTTTACATTCTGCGAGAATTCTCCCAAATATTTGATGTATATTTTTATTTGACTAATGGTGGGGACCTTGCGGTTCTCGGAGGGGAACAAGTTGGAACTCCCTGATCTAGAAGATGGGCTCACCGCGGCGATAAGCTTCTGGAGTTCGTCGTTCTCCTTGAGCAGCTTCTGGTACTTCTCCTCGTCCTCTTTCGCCATGCTGACGTCGGTGTTGTTCTTGGACTCGGCTTTGTCCTTCGGGTGCCTGATCACCTCGATCATCTTCGGCACAAAGATCAACGCCATGCTGAGGAAGCAGCAGAATATGATGGCTAGCGCGACGAAAGCGAAGCTGGCATCCTGCTGGCTGGCGATGACCATTGTGACCGGCGCGGTGATCAAGCACAAAACGACAACGTTGTATATCGACATGCCGACGTATCTCGAGTCGTTGATCTGCTTCACTTTGATGCTGCGCGTCTCGTAGGCCAGGAAGAGGCCGAACACGAGGATGATCCCTTTGTAGCTGTAAACCAAACCTGGAAGAACGGGAGAGCTCGCGTTAAAGATTGTTCTTCGTTTCTTCGGGTTTTCGCACGTCTGTACTCACCAAGCCAAATGTTATTGTGCGCACTTTCGCAGTGTTCCAGCTCCGGCCTGATCCTCGCGTCATCATCGCCAAACGGAGAAGACTCCAACGGAAACGTCTCCATCTTTCTTTGCAGAGGATCCAACACTTGCCAGCAGATTAGCAGCACGATGTCCATCGTGAGCAGCCCACTTACCATCGTGTACAGCTTCCACGGTTGTATTTTCTTCTGTATGGACGAAACTTTTTGTTTAGCCATGAACAACTAAAAAGAATCGAGATTACGGGTAAAGTTGGGGGCCATACGAGCAGGATCTGCGAGCCATGCAGGAGCGGTGCAGACTGCGTGAGAGACTAGAAATTGTCAGCCGCATGAGTTAATCCTCGAACCGTGTTTCGAAGCTCTTTGAGCCAGACTGACCTTCGCCTGATCCGCTTTCGTTTTAGTCGTGAGTCTGTGGACCCGCCACACTTTACTGAACATAGCGCCGAACGCCAGGGTGAACCCTGTGGACAACATCCAGGCGCGGGCTTGACAAACTGACTGGTACTCCCATTCGGAAACGAATCGGCCGTCGATCCCTAATAAAAACACCGACACGAAGCACGCGATCACCCCCGCCAGCATGATCGTGTTGCACACCGGATGGGACGTCATGATGACGCTGGAAGAAACGAGCGACCATCAGAAACGTTCTTGAGAAACCTGTAGCCTAACGGGGCGAAGCAGTAAACGTTAACATTAGGGATGGGATCAAGTGCCTCGCAAACAGGTTCGAACTTTGATTGATTGAATTCGAACTCTCTATAAATACTTCGAAAAACATAAATAGTACTCCTAAGTATAGTCGAACCTATGCCAGACAATTTCGAACCTTTCACAAGTATAATACATACTTTGGTAAACGAAAATAATACTTGCAAGTATATTCGAATCTTGGTCGAACAGATTCGAAACTTTTATGAATATCGTACCGGAAATTCTCTGACTTTTCTAATCATTATTTTTTCATCGTCTGCTGTGTTAGAAGTGGAAAATTATCTAAAATCACAATATGTATTTAGAACGCAAAGAAGACCCGTTATTATTTTGGCGTGAAAATTGAATGAAGCACCTCATTTTATCGAAAATTGCACGTGATTATCTTTGTATAATGGCCACCTCTGTACCTTCAGAAAGAGTGTTTTCAAAAGCAGGAAATATCGTGGATAAAAAAAGAAATAAGATAAAACCAAGTATTGTAAATGAAATATTATTCTTAAATAGTTACGAGTTTGATAAAGAAAGTGCTTAAAACCTACTATGCAGTTCTGATTTCCAAGATTCGAGCACCACTTGTGAAAGATTCGATTCCTTTCAACATCGAAGTACTTATAAGTATCTTGTCGAAACTTGTAAGTACTCATTCCGAGGTTCGATATCAGTTTGTATAAAATGAATACTTTTCAAGTATAATCATTGAAACATCGAGACCCGTGAAATGAAACTTGGTTATTGAAATTGACTCGGATTCGTGAGTACATATTGAACTTGACCCTATCTCTAGTAAACATAGCCACTCGAGTGCGACAGAGTGGAAGTTACTCCTCTAGTTGGACAGACTATACAGTAGTGCACACTTAAGTGTCGCAATTCGGTCTCGAAAACCTCATTCATAGCCATAGACTTCGAAGAATTGTAGAATAATCGAAGGTTTAAGTTTAAGGGCGGACAGTTAAGCGTGCATCACTATAAACCAGCGCTCGGATTTACTTACTCGCGACGGCCGAGTTTCGAAGGCTACGCCCCCTCGACCCGGCCGCGCGTCTCGCTCCCCGTGGCGGCCCTAATTCTCCTAGGCGCCACGAATAGCGAATATGGAACGCGCCTGAGGAGCTCCGAACTAGGACCGCCACGGAGATCGAGACGCGCGGTCGGGTCGAGGGGGCGTAGCCTTCAAAACTCGGCTGTTACGAGTAAGTAAATCCGAGCGCTGCTATAAACGATCGAACGCACCTCCTGTGTCTGTTCCAGATGTTGAAAATAATTAGACCGATAGCTATCGCGATCCCCACCGAGGATATGGTGCCCATGCAAATGAACAACGGCAGAGAGACCGTCCGAAGAACCGTTCTGACAATAGTCCTATCCTGTGGAACCTTGCCACCGATCCATCGTTCCATGTTCCTCCAAGTCAGATTGTCGCTCTGCGTATCGTAGTAGCCTAACTTGACGTACTTCCCATCGATCATCTGCTCGATTTGGGTCAATGCGATTCTGTCGCCTTGGGAGCTAAACGCAACGTATCCCTATAGCACAGAAAATCGATTAAAGATCCGCTCGACGGTATTTACGCTCGCTTTCGTTCTAGTTCCGACGCGTGCGTGTTCACGTACAGATACGCCGAGGAACTGCGTCGAGTTGATGGCTGAATAGATCTCGTTCGCGATCTCCTTGTCCTTGTAGACGAAGTTCTTCAGGCTCTTACCCTGCTTGCTCAGCTTCTCCATGGATTTGTTGAAAGCTGCGAAAGTAGAAGCCTTGCGTTAGAAATGCCTTCGATCGCGTGCTAATACTTTCCGTTGCTTTGTTCCTTGCTCGATCGACTTGAAAGCCTCGTTTGCTTCCGTACCTCGAATCAGTTTCCGTTTCTTTGCAGGTAAAATTGTTCAAGACTTATTTTTAAAAAATTGTGTGCTTACACAGTCGTACAGCACTGATGTAATTTAGATATGTAGATGTTTCCGCGATCTAAAGTCAGCTGGACGCGATGAGGTAATTGTGGAAAGTTACAGGTGGTATAAATAAGCTGGCAGATTAAATGAAATTAAAAATAGTAACGTAGACTTTATGCAGTATAAATATTTGCCACCAGAATCAGATTGCGCTGAGAAATGTTGTACCTCGATTTACACTCGAGTCACTTGTTTCAATTATAAGTATGGAGCGAACTTGGCAATGGTGCGGAAGCCACAAAGAGTGCATCGTTAGCTCGCAAACACGATATTTCGCATGCACCAAGCTAATAACTAGACTGCAGATTTTATGCATTTATGATAGAAATGCAAAAGCAGTAGAAACATTTGAAGAATGTAAATACTCTGTTGCACTATTTTCAGCTTATCACGAATGTCTACGTAACTCCTGTAGCTTGAAAATAAATCAGCAGTCTACTAATAACTTGTCAGAGCTAAGAAGCAAAACGGAGTTTTACCTAGCGCGACCGACCAAACCGCGTCGTAGGCAAGCGGCGCTTCCTGATACCCTTCCGGGTACCGATTATTATCGATATCGTAGCCATCCTCCTTCAGCATCTTGTTCAATCGTTGCCTGAAATCCTCGGAGGTCATGCCGCTGATTGTCGTGTCGTTGTTCTGATTCCACATGAGCGCCTCCGTGGTCAGGTGTCCCTCGGCCGCCTTTTTCATCTGATCCTTGGTGCAGACGATGCCCTCTTTGTCCAGGTTCACTTCGAACCAGTTGTCCTCGTACCATCCGATGAAGAACCACACGTAGCTTTTCCCATATAGATTCTGATGGTACAATTCGCAGAGGACTCGTCTCGCAGCTACCACGTAGAAAAGGCCCACGATGATCCTGGCGTCCTGGCGTCGGAGGTTTCGAACCGCATCCGACGGGTCCGATAGAAAGCTCTGGCGCGTGACTATTTCTATTCCCGCCTCTTTGCAGCGGGACTCTAAATCTTCTACGGTCTGAGGAACGGAATGGGAGATTAACGAGCCCGTTCGAATCGCTCGCGATCGCTAAGGGGAACCGATCTTACAGATATGAACACTTCTTCGGCCTGCTGCAGGATCGCTACCCGAGACCAGCCGAACTTTTGCAACAGTTTGATTCTCGTCGGGTTGTGCACCGTGGCCGACGGATGCGTTCGGAACAGCGTCGGGAACCTATTCCGGTCGGACAGCGCCGGGGACGATGCACCGTAGCACAGCTGGAAACGTTCAACCAATTTCTCAGTCAGCCTTGTCAGGTTCTCAAAAAGTAAAATCATTAAAGAAAGAATGAACCGTCTATCCGGCACCTGTCTTATGCAATTGACGAAGACAATCTGTATTTTGCATCAAGATCCGCAGTCTGGTGATAAGTGGACAGCGGATTTTATACATTTATGACAAAAAACGAGTTGGTGTAATTTAAAACGGTGAAAACGTTAGACGAATAAAATGTCTGTTTCATTCCAGTATGTTGCAATTCAGGTAAAAGATTTTTTTTCGTATGAAAATCTTACCACCACCATGTTCCACATTTTCGCCGCTTCGGCAACGGTGGTGCAGACCGTGCTGCATCCTGCCAGCAACATCAACTTGTTCGGACTATGGTACAACAAGTTGTACATCACCGCGGCGCCGAGTCCTGGCTCGCACTGAAACACAAGGAGAGTCCAGTTTGAAACTCGATGGTGCACTTGGTTAACTCGTTGCCCTGGGATTCAATTTACAGCTATTCGAATCTTCCCTGTCACCGATAATCCCTTAGAAGAACGAACAAGAGAGTTTTATTTCGAGCTCGGAGAGATCGACGACAGACTATAAGGAATGCAGTATATTCGGCAAGATTTTGAAGGCCAGTTTTATCGTACCTCGCTGTCGTTGGAGTGCAGCTTGAGCGTGAAGCCCGGTAACAGGTTCTTCTCGCGGTTGACATCGTCCAAGGCCAGGTTCACCGCTGGCATGCACGCCTGTGGGACAACGAGTATGTATCTCGATTATTTCTCGTGAGAAGAAAAAAGAAAGACAGAGAGACGAATGATCGCTCACCTGACCCCCCTGCCATCCGCCCTCCCCCGCTATCGGGAAAATGCCGCCGATGTGCAACACATTGTCATTGTCCTCGTCGTCGGGTGGTAACGAACCCTCGATCACGCTCGTCGACGCTAGAACTATCACGAGCAGCTCTAACATCTCGCTTACTTCTCAAATTCCTCGTCGAATCAAACGATCAATCCTCCGTTTTTTCTTTTTTTCTACCCTACGACACACCCCAGCGAAGAAACGCTGAGAATCGCAGTGCCTTCAAACGAATCACGGCCATCGTCGTTCGATCGTTGCTCGTTGCCCGCGAGTTACAGAGTCACTGGTTCTAACAGCACTGTACGATTCATCAGGGACGTCCGACAACAGATGGGGATGATTCTCGGCCTCGACACTGGATGCGTCATTTAAAAAATTGATCCTCCGTTCGCCATCGCTCGCCGGGCTCCTACGCTCGCTCGAACTCGCGCGTGACACCGCGAATTTTTCCTGCGAATAGATTCCACGAAGACGGAGCGCGATCGCGGCGAGCTTTCTATTGATTTCATCCCGGCTACCAAGGATCGTAGTGGGGATGGGGTGGCACTGTCCCCTAGTTTTCGACTTGGAAATCAATATACAGGCTCATGCAAAACAACCTGCACCCTTGAAGCTGACGCAGTTTCGTCGGACGCCTTGTAATCTTCATTTTGAGGATGTTTCTTGCGGATGTTTGTGCGAAATGCAAATTGTCTCCATCAATCACAAGCCACAGCAACTAAACAGAAATTGCCTGGTCTCTTTCATGATTTTGTGCAGCTGAAAATGATATATTCATATCATCTAATACTTCTAATCTCTCCACTCTATCAAATTGATCCTACTCGAATTTCCTACCACATTTTACGGAAACTAACATGTTTCCCAAAAAAACTACTTTGACTATGTTATGGGTACTCTGAAGCACCCTGTAGAAAGAACTCATTGTCATTCATTTTCAATTTTACTTCCTCAGTTCAAGGACTGGTTTCTACTCGGCTCTCATTAAATGATTTTTACAATGTCTTTGAAAGACGAAGATGAATAACAGGGTTTCTTGAGAAATTGTTTGATAGCAACTTCAGTCTTGTTCGTAATTTATCAAGCCACCCTGAGCAATATGATCTACCAAGTTTCTCGATATTGTTACTTTGAAAAATGTCCTAGCTTTTTCTACATTGAATATAATTGACGAGAAGCATAATTCTAATTTTGAATTGATCCACTGTGGGGGTGGTTTCTCCGTCGGTAAAATCGCACAGCTGATCGCGCTGTCATATTACCAGAGAGTATATGAGAGTGGGCTAACAGTTTGAGCGTTTTGCCGCTGTATGAAATGACGCTGTAGGGACGTTTATGAAGAGCAAACAATTCGTGCCAGAATTAACATTGATTAACATTGCGTCTTATGGGAAAAACGGCACGAATCATTTGCTGCTGTAATGAATATCCAATATTTTTCATTTTGCATGAATAAATTATCATTGTTGTACAATACAGACACGGAGGATTCTCCAGTATACACCCACCAATTTTTTTAGCCCTTGAATAACAATTTCATTGAATATATCTATATATACGGTCACCTGTCAATAACGCCATTGGTTCTGTCTCGAACCAATCCAAACAACATGGTCGGTGTTTTCGTTGTGTGACTGATCCTCGTTCATGACAGAAGGATAATTATTTTTGTGTAAATCATGACGGCTCAGCGAGCTTTGCCGCAAAGCAAGGAAGCATTGTTGAAATCGTACACAACCAGATTAAAGGACGATGTGAAGTCTATGCTGGAAAATTTTGAAGGTAAGTTTCCTAACCTTAACTTCTGCTTTTCTATTGATATCTGAAATAATTGTATATCTTTTCACATAAAAACAACGCCAAACAGTAAAACTTGTGTTTCTCACATATCTTGCACTAATTTCATTCAAACTATTATTGTATTTCGAGTACCGGTAGCGAACTAAACATAACCTATACAAGTAGGGATATGCATATAGCTTTTTTTCTTGTTTTCAGAGATTATAAAGTTAGCCAAAGGCGAGAGCGACTCGCAGTTATCACGTATGACGCAATGCGAGCAGGATACTTATGAGATGCATGTCAGAGCAGCGAACATTGTGCGCGCTGGAGAATCTCTGATGAAGCTGGTCTCCGATATAAAACAGTATTTGATACTGAACGATTTCCCCTCTGTGAACGAAGCCATAGGACAGAACAGCAAACTGTTCAGAACGAAACAAGCAGAGTGCGATCAGAAACTGGCATCCTTACGGGATGACATGGCTGCCGATCTATATGATTTAGAGGAGGAATATTATACGTCGATATACAAATGACACAAGCTCTGCGAGCAGAGCGATTTGCCCACCGCCCGGACCATACCTTGTCTACAATGTGATTTATTTCTTCGGTAAACTGTATATATTTATTTAAATAAATAAGAATAATTTTGATATTACATTCCGCCGTGTTTGTTAGTTGGGTGCTTGACGAGACTTGGTAGTTCTCTATCGGGCATATAATTGTATAATTGATTTTATTACTTGAATACCTTGTAACACACAGACGATACATCACACAATACTTCTAAACTGGTAAGTATACTCAATAAGGTAATGTGGGATTCAAGCTTCAGATAATCGTAATGATAATCATAGGAGTAATAATAATGAGAATAATTATAACGTTAAAGCATAATACTAAATCTTCTCTCTCTGGATCCTCGGCTTGAACGACGATGCCATTCCATACTCTGTACAGCGATAATTTACAAAAATAATGATACGGAGTCCCCTCGACCGGAGCAGCGGAGATTACATCGGCGAGTTTCATCAGATCGACCGATTAAAATATCGACTAATTGTTTAACGAATACAAAAGGACGCGACGCTTTAAGCCCGACGCGTGCCGCGCGCTAGCGTAATCTCGTTTGCTCCGCTCTTACCAGTACATATTTTCAGTGATTTAAAACTGAGCGCGCGGTCGACACGGTACTGTTTTCCACGAATGAATTCGGAAACGATTGTGTACGTCTAGGAAGGAAAACAAACAAACGAAATAACAAAAAAATATCACAGTGTAAAATGCAACGCTGTGACACAGACCCATCAAGCATCGATCTAACGCGGGTTAGCGGCGTGTGTTCTCCGTAGCGTCGCGCGAGTCCTCGGCAGTTGTGGCGAGACGCTCCGGAGCAGCGGAGGCTGTTTCGTTTTCTACTCCGATTGGCTGGCGGATCTCTGCTGCCTCGCGATTAGTTCAATCGCGAGGCGGTGGGGGTAGGAACGCGACGCTACGGGATAAAAACGCTGCGAACCAATGGCGATGTCGCGTCGCGCGACACGCATGTGGTAGCCGGAATAATTAGCATCTAAATACAGCGACGGAAAATGGAACACAGTTGTTTCCTCGGCGTATAGGCGCACCTGTGGTTTATCATCGTATCGCGCGTCTCTCTATTCCTTGAATCAGTCCGCGATCACGCAATTAAACTCTAATTAAAACCACCACACCCGCCGCAATCATACCAGACGGAACAATCGGACGCGATCCTCCGAAATTTCGACGTGTGTTACTTGTTCCCGGAACGCAATTACACGGACAACGAGTAGAAACAAAGAGTTACAACGTAGAACAGAGATCGGCCCCCGGAGTGATTTGAATTTTTCTGTTTGAGCCTCGGGGGCCGGTAATAATTTAGTATGTACAAAATTGGATTCCCTTAAAATTAACCGTCGACGAATACGGGACTCTTTTCTCTTCCGAAAGAAAATTCTTCGAAAATGATGTGTTCGTAACATTGTCATTATCATCGACGTGTGTGTTGCGTGTTTGTTTTTCTTTTTTTGTTTGGTCCTCGTCGAAATGGTAAGAAACAATAAAGCGAATCGAACGAAACACGATCGTTACACGGCGTATCGTATAAATGTATTATCTACACTGAAGTATGAACGAACCCTTGAGCATTCGTGTGAGAAAAATCTTAGTATGGTTTACACAGCATACCCTCAGTATAAATAACGAATTCTTTTCTGGAATTTACAATTGTTACACGTTATCCCTGGACAGAAATATTTGTTTTTTTTCGCTTATCGTACACATACAGTTAAGTATACTTAAGTAGACTTACGTTCTACTTTGGCAAAAACTTTTACAAATCTAGACTCGAGTGTGTTCCCCTTCTACCCATCTCGCGAACAAACTTCAGTTTAACTTCTCCTCTATCATTTTTTTTCGGTTTTGTGTGATTCCCTAAAAAATCTTCGCATAAAATTCTGGCCCTCGACTGGCAGCTCGAACTCGTGTAAACGGCTTAGGATTAAAGTAATCTCAAAAAGGTTACAAAAAAGCGTTCAGTTCCATTGTCGACGTCCCTCCTCCGCGTTCGCTATAAAATGTGCCAAAAAGGTGATATGAATTACCTCTACGTATTTTATCATTACGCGCGACTGTTTCCCTCTTTTCTCGCGATCATCCGCCCTAATATAAACGTTCACCGATCACTGGGCTCTCCGTGTAAAGTGCTTAACAATAGGGTCAAGATAAGAAAGAAAGAAAAGAAAAGAAAAAGACAGATAGAAAATAACGAAAAGCACTGACGCAATCTTGGCAGTTTCGATTACTCGTTAATTAGGAAAGTCTGTTCACTGTTCGTTATCATAATAATACAAAGTAAATGCATATACTTGGAATGATACTGTTAATCCTCTCCTCGCTCGATCGCCCAAACGAAACACGCGGCGCTTTTCGTTCTCGCGCCCTTAGGGGGAGCAGAAACGGCTTAATCATACGGGTGAGCATTGGTCACTTTCGAGTTTCGGCGGAGTCTATCGGTGGAAGGCTCGTTCTCGCGGAAAACAAACGACGGTAAAATACTTTTGCGTTTAGTCTTTTCGGTTCACGGAACTCTCTTCGGAACTCCTGAGGCGGCGCCCTTATGGAGGGGACGGCCGGTTTTGAGCTTCTCGCGGGCCTCTTCCGGTCGTAAGCGTGTTCCCCTGTGGTCCTCGATGATTCTTCGAGGTACCTGGTGGTTCTTCATGGTCCTATTCAGTATAGGAGATCACCGGTGGTCTCGGAGCCCCAGGCGCCCGCGTCTTGCGCCGGTTTCAGATAGTCGATCTCGCCGATGTCGTTCTCGGGCCGACACTGCTCCGTCGATGGCGTCGTCGTCGACGTCGACGTCAAGGCTAGCACCGGCGTCGATGACACTGCCCTTGTCACACCCAGCTCGAAACCCTCCGACGCCAAATCCACCTTGCTAGGCGTGTAACTCGCTAGGCCACCGCCACCACCTGCAGGGACAACAAGCACTAGCTTTCAGCACGCTACATTAGCTGGCTCGACAGTGGAACACACACAGGACAGAGGACAAAGCGTCAGCCACGAGAAACAGGTGGGATCGAAAGCTGGGATCTAGGGGAGCTAGATTAGCGACTCATTTTCGGAGGCCTCGGTGTTCAATAGACATTGGAACTGGCCACACCGCTTCACGTAAGATAGAGCGCCGTTCGCGTTAGGGGCTTCTGGAAAAATCCGAAACAGGGCCACAGTGGTGTTATAATTGTGCGATTTCAGCTCCGTTCAGTCTGTTTATACGAAATTTTGATTTCCAAGCCGATCTATACTGTCTATAATAAATAATGTGTAATGTACAATGTAAATAATGAACTAAAAGGACTATGATTTTTAATCGGCGTAACAGATAAGAGCGATTTTCGACGTGATCGTGTATCAAATGGAAACCGCGCGATGTTTATCAGCTACCGCGACAAGAGAGGCGATTGAAATTACCGAGAAGGGTCGGCATGGATGTCGTCGAATTGGTCGAGGACGTTTTATTGCTGATCGGCGCAGATTGCTCGACGGAAGTTTCGCCATCCACGCTGCTCTCGCCCTCGAGCATCGACGCCTCGCTGGGATATTCAAAAGTGCGGGTCGCCGTGTCGTCGAATTGTATTCGGTGCTGGAACAGAAACGAGAAACGTACTTGTTAATTCTCTTATTCATTTATTTATTGATGCTGTAATCTCCATGGTTGGAGATTCTGCATTAGTATAGCAATTTACAAATAATAATGAAGTATCTAAATCCTAATCTTACATTTTTTGAGGAAGTTAAAAATAAATATTAGAGGGTAGTATATGTAATTCTCTTGTTGCAATTTATTTAATACATTCTATAATTGACTTTTTCTTTGAGGGGAGAAGAGGATCTGCGGAACTAGGAAAGGATCTAGGAGATCTACATACGCGGCGTCCATCGACATACATACACGTGTTTCGCAATGAAAGGTCTAAATGACAAAGTAGCAAATGTTTTTCCGCCCACTTCTGGCCGGATCGCATGCCACTGTCGAAAGACACGGTGAAAGGGTTAATCATCGATCTCCCGAGAAGAAACAAACGAGGAGATGTCGCGTGACACGGTTGTCTCGTTTGTCGGAAGAAAAAATCTCTGGCGGCGGAGATGCGGCGCGGACGGAGCGGCGGGACGACGAAGCAGGTTCCCGCGGCACGCGACCATTGTTGAGGAGACAGTTACACGGCGGAAGAAGCCACGTATGTGTTCTCTCCACGGTGTATCGCGCAACACGCGCAGCCAGCTACAAAATAAGACACGGGAAGAACAAACAACGGCAGCGGCGAGCAGCAGCCTGGAATAACAGTAACCCGTCACACTTGGTGCTTTTTCGACTGCCAGAGCTAGGACATCGCCTCCTGGTTCGCTCCTTGTCGGCGAGCACGATCAAAAGAGAAAGCAATTCTTTTCCTAGAGAGCTGCTGCTGCTTCGCTGCTGCTACCCGACGTTTGCTGTTCCGAGGGCATCCGCCGAGAACCATCGATGCAATCAGAGATTTCCACGCGAAACGATCCTTGGTTCCTCGGTCTTCGAAGAACGGACCTCGGAGATTCGAGATCTAAGAAAACTAAGCTTCTGTTGTAGGTCTTCATCGAGGTGTCTAGACCTACTAGATTAAAAATCCGGGTTGCAACAATTCAGAAGAGAAAAGAAAATTAAGAAAGTTCAACAGAAATCAATTTTACTTTGATCTGAGATCACAGCAACTCCGCCTAGAATTGATCTGTGTATAAAATCTAACCAAGGGAAGCTGTTGATTCTATCACCGATCATCAGATTACGGATCTTTACATGTCCTCGATTATTTCTGGAATAAAGGACTGCAGGTAATCGCCGCCAGGCTGCATCTCTTTACGCAAAAGGAAAATGTTTGAATTGCAAGAAATAGAAGTGAAACAAGAGGTTATTTCATTCCTCGATGTTTCCTGATCACGTCTAACATAAATGCATAAAATCTGCATTCTAGTGGTCTGAAGCAATCGGAACATGAACAATTGCAATAAAGTAGCTAGATGACTGAATCAAGTTAGAAGCGAATCGATTTCTGCTCGTGACTAGCGATCTGAAGAATCGGTGACGACCCAGCCAGGTGGGTCCGTGTAATCTCTTGAAATGCCGAAGGTACGTATGCAACGGCGTTGCAGCACGAGCCTCCCTGCCATGGAAGTATAATTAAGACGGCGTATCGTTGCATCATCGAAAGAAGCTTGGTGGAACAGCTGGATTCCGAATGGACGTCAAAGTACGCGTTTATTTCGCTCGGAACTTGCGCGCATCTCCCTCGGTCGGCAATTATTATTCTATTAGCCTCTCGCCGTGATAATTAGCCGGGGAGAAATATTTCGTATGAATTAGTCGAACGCCTGGCTCGGACGGCGTGGTTCTGCTCATAGGCTTCGGGGCTCTCGTCTGGCTAACAGTACCGGTAATTATTTCAACTACGCGTCGACTACTCGCTTCGGTGAATTATATGTGTTCAGCTCCGTCCTCCTCGGAGCCGAGAAACTGTTCCGACGGAACGAAAACGGTGACACGGCCACGTGAATCTGCTCGGACGTGCACGGAGCCTGAACTTTTGCAGAAAAAAATCGTCACGGTCAATCGTCCGACCGTTCCACTTTCCTCGTAGATCGTCCCATAAATCTCGATCGACGAACAAGTCCCGGTCCACTGGTATCCGAAGAATTGTATTTTAACTCGTCATGACAGGGCCATTTTTTCAGTTGTTAGCCATTCGAGGGCAACACTCTTAAGTTAAATTTAATATGTTTTCCGATCGTAATTTTGGTAATAATATGCGATGATATCGGCGCACAGGTTCGATCAATAATGAAAACACTAGCAATTTTGCAAATTAAATCATAACCTCAACGTTTCGATCCTGATGTGGATCATTCTCAAGAGTTATATTTGCGTCTGAAAAATAATGTGAATATAATAAATGCAAACTTTAAATATCGTACGGCAGTACTAACTGAAACACTTTTCCATAACTAATATCAAAAGAAATACTATAGAAATTCTTAAGTTAATTAGTGTTTTAACGTGTTGATAGAAGTGTGCGAGTATAGACGTGTTCTTTTATTTGTTGCGCCCTGAATTATTCAAATTTGCTAAGGCCGCAAATAGTTAAACGTTGTTATTATTAATATACTATTTTCAGAACGTTTTATACGCATGGGGACATTGTGTTCCTTTAAATAAAAAGCGTCTAATGGGAGAAACCAAATAAAGAGTGAGTCAAGGATTTTAAATAGAGATTTTTGTAGAACTCTATGAGCTGGCGTCAATGGGATATCGGAGCAAAACGAGACTGGTCGCTGGTTCGAAGAATCCCAGAGAGGGTGCGAGAAGAAAGGCTTTCTTCGCAGTGCGAAAACGTCCGAGAAAATGGCAACTGTCAGCGAATGTCCGCCGGCGAGCATCAAGATGGAAAGTTGCCGGGCGACAAAGCACCGAGCGTGTGCGAAAACGAGCTGCGAGTGTCAAATCGTTCCCCGAGAGCCGAGATGCATGGAAACCATCGAGACCCTCTCTCCCATTGGTCGACGGTCATATTGATTTTCAGGAAGAAAACGGCGAACCGGACTACCCTCAAAAGAGGGTAAAGCCTTTTGTGTCGCGTGTACGAGCGCTCTCTCTGCCGTAAAATCAACTTGGAATGTCAAAGCCGAGCCTGAGTTTCCGCGTTAAGTTTACACGCGTTCGCTAATAAACGTTTACGAGCGAGACTTTGCTGAACAAGCGAGGCGTTCCGCGAGTTTCGAAACGATGCTTCCCGACCGGTCGATCGATTTCGATGGCTAAACGATGCTTCTGAACCATCGTTCACACAGAAAACTGATGCCATATTTTTTCCACGCACTGTTTTCTAGAAATGTTGGCACGAATTCAATTTTAGAACAATTTCGGTTACTGTAACAAATTTTTTGTGTGCGAATTAGTGCATCGAATGCAGCTTGATGTTTTTAAATATGTTCATTGGTTACTGAGATTCGAGCCCTCAAATTTGAAATTTCTAATTGATGATGTTTATCAATTTATAAATTTTTTAAAACATATTTTTGAAGGTACTTCTTCTAGACACGTTAATCTTTTTATTATTATTGTTGGACTGTATCGAACACTTTTAATTTATATCCCCAGCAATTACTAAGATGGCGCCACGCGAAGTCGAGCCGTGGGCGTGGCTAAAACCGCGACGCTAACGAGGAAAAGCAATATTTCCTTATAACACGATAAGTCCCTACCATTTCGAGAGCTAAACTTGAAGAGTCGATGAATCGAGACGTTCTCCTACAACAATTAATTCAAAAAGATCGTCAGACGGGTTCAGCGTTCCTCTCAGCTCGTTCAAACGGCGCGGTAACAGGGGGAACGTGAATTCCACAGCAACCCAACGTTGTCCCATTCTGCTTTGCATCTTTACGATCGATAAAAAAACGCGTCGTTTCGTTCGTAGCTTCTCCGAGAGTCGACTCGTACCGGCTTCGTGATTTTTCATCGCCGATATCCGGTCCGGTCTGCAACGAGTAAAGCGAAAAACGTCGACATTGTCGCGGTCGGTCCGTTACTTTCGACCAGAGCCGACGAAACAATGAGCCTGTTATCGTCCCGCGAGAAAGGAAACAGTTTATCGCCGCGGACACAATAGAACGAGGAAGCTAAACGGAATTTTCAGCGTTGTGTTTATGTATCACGCGGTTAGAATGCGGTTGTTCGTTGTCCGCCAAAACGATACTCGGTTAAAAAATATATCAAATAAAGACTGAACTTTTTTCAACACGTATCGAGGGAAGAGTACATCGTTTATCGCGAAACGGATCACAGTTTCCAAACGGTTAGCATAAGGTCGAGCAGCATCAGCTTGGGGATGCGTCCTGGGGGGACCGTTCATTGTCAAGCTCGTTTTCCCTAAGTTCTTCGCCCCTCTTCTTCGAGAACACTCCCCCTAAGTGGATGAGAGAATCAGGAAACTTTCGCCGACTATGATGCCACGCATTTTTCACCGTCCGTGGTGCTTGAATACGATTTTCAGCGCTGAGGTAACTCTGGAGATGTTGAGCTACTTGTGTAAGCTTGGCACAGTTCATTCGCGATGTTCTTTTTGGGACATATCAGGTCGTTAAGTGTGAAACTTGACAAATAAAACACTGATAATTGCGTTACCAAGCTGGAGACTATTTTTAAGGGTCAGTCTTGCTTAACAGTCTATTACAGATCTTTATGCAAAATAAAAATCGTCCTCCTTAATTGCGACAAACTGGAGCAAACTAGAAATTGATTTCCTCTCGTAATAGACTTAATAGGTTGAGATGAACGTAATAGTTTACAATGTTTTTACCGTTTTCTGTTCCTCTTATTCATTTTCGTCATAAATGCATAAAATCCGCAGTCTAGTAATCACACATCTCGCCGACGTTTTACATTTCGACGAGCTACGATTCCGCGAGGATCCGCAATTTCTGTGGAAGCTTATGATCGGACAAACGCGATGTGGGAAAGATCACGTCGGATCACGACAGGGTTAAACGACCGTCAGGGATTTTCGAATCGATGTGTACGCCGGGGATCGACGGCGATCGATGATCATCTCCAAGGACGAGGAAGTCGATACTCTGGTCTGCATGATTTACTTACGGTATCCACGGCGAAGCAATTAAAGCGGTCTTTTCCGAAGATTACACGGCCGTTCGTCGATCGGACGGATCGCATGCATTCAATTATACACCGTTAGCCTGCGAATACGCTTCGCAGCAGCAAATTGCCCGCGTCCAGCCGTGTTTACATATTTCTTCATTTGCATACGAGCCGCGTGCATCGATCTATTCAACAACGGCGTGCAACGGGCTCGCTGCTTCGTAGAACCGATTATTCCTTTCGCATTCACGGACCAACGCGAACTTGTATACCACGTGTGCCGTTCTTCCTCTCGAAAATCCTTGTGGAAAGTGTACAACGTCAACGAGCGTTCGGAAGAGTCTCGTACTTACTCTTGAAGATGCGATTTGTTCCGCGAATTTCGAATAAATGAATGTTCAAAGCGTTTTGACGTACCAAAAAATTGGCAGGAACGTTCGAGGCGCCCGGGTCGACACAAATGAAACACCCTGTGCATCGCAGTTTTCGATAAAAGGCTAACGGTTTATCCAGTGCGCAATTACTCGCTGATTTTTCCGTGACGATGTAAAATTAGAAATTCAAATTGATCTTCTACCTGGTCTATCGAGCAGCCACTGAAGAAAATCGTCGGTGAACGAGCTAGAGTTCGCTCTCCCTCTCTCTCTCTCTTTTTTCAGTCTCTCTCATTCCCTCTGATCCGCAATCGCGTCGAGACGCAGCCAACAGCTCGTGTTACAATCAAGACGGAGAATTGCGGGCAATTTTCCCGGGAATGGAGCGATTTCGCAATTATTGCGAGAGAGGTGACGGCACCTGCCGGGTCGGCGACCACGATGGTCGTGTAAAACGACGAAAAAAAGAGACCATGCAGAATGTCGATTATTCTTCGTCAAGTGCAAGGTTCCGTGCTTGCGAGAAACGTCCGTGAGGAGACCTTTCACCTGTTGGAATCCGGGCGAAAGTGAACGAAACGATTATGGGTTCAACTGTAAGTTTTATTGCACCCTTTGAACTCGAATCGAGGCTCTAAAGAGCCTGCGGAAATTGCCGTGTCAAATTACCCGATGCAATTTTCACGTCATTAACCCGCTGAATGACGTTCGCTAGATTGCGGATTTCATGTGTTTGGTATGAATGGGTGAAATACTAAATACTGGAAACATAATGTCCTGACAATGAAAGTTTATTAAATAAATTAATAGAACACGGTGACGTTGCCGACGCAGTGAAACTTCCAAGAACAAACGATCGCGTAAGCGCCGTCCAACATCGCGTTTGCAAACAAAATCCTCAAATTCTCGACCTACAGTGGATGCACAAAGTATTCGCACACCTTTTAAAAACGAATCACTTTTTCAAAATTGGACCCAACAGCTTGAGTTTTTTTCAGTCGTTAGAAGGATTGGTTTCCTAGCTGATGTGTAAATAATTTTCTTTTTTAAATTGTTATTGGTCACAATTGCGGAGGATAAAGTAAAGGTCACGATTTCTAAATTTTTTATCTATGCCTGTGATGAAAATTTAAAACATGTATTTTGTAAATCTAAGTATGTTATATACATGTACAAAGTTTCATCGAAATTGTTCAAGGTTGTTATGAAATATATAATTGATTGAAAATAACCAAAATTGTAAGAATTTGCGATTTAAATGAATCGCAAACCCGGAATTCAAAGATTTTTACATCTTACAATGCCCATAGCTTTTTTGTGTCAACCGATTTCAACAAAACTTTGTACATGTGCATAACTGACTTACATTTACAAAATACATGTTTTAAATTTTCATTGCCTTTACTTTTTCCTCCGCAATTGCGACCAATAACAATTTTTTTAAAAATTATCTAGACATTAGCTAGTCAACCAATCCTTCTATCGTTTCACAAAAAGCTCAAGCTGTTGGGTTAAATTTTGAAAGAGTTATTCGTTTTGAAAATGTGTACGAATACTTTGTATACCAACTGTATTTCCTAACAAGGACATGCGACGCAGAAATCGGTGATCAAGGAATCGCTGACGACTGTCAACAAATCCGCGGGCAGACCGCCTCGCTGGCTAATTCAGCGAATAAAGCGAGAGAGTCATCGCGTCATCCCGACGATTATTTAGAAGGAAACCGCAAGCGGTGTTGATTCGTCAGTCATTTATACAACAGGACCGGCTCTGTCGTCATTCCTGTGTCTTATCATGGTTTCTGCGAGTCTGCGCGAAATTATTCCGCAACGGAACACAGTTTCGCGACGCTGCGATAACGCGAGCAGCGATAAAATAATATTTACCTCTGGTTCCCCGAAACACCCGTTATGAGCCAACGGGGCAAACATTATGTTTCCTGCTGTCAGTCGATTCGCATTATCGAATTCTGTACTGTGCTTCTCCTCCTGTCCCTCTCCTTGCGTACTTCACGGTTTGATTTAACAAAGAGATATAAAACTTTATTCCTGTGTTCATAAAATTTAATCGTTTGCACTCGGGGTCTACTGGCAATTCGAACGTGTTTGTTCAGAAAATGATGGCTGGATTTATTATTATTTATGGCAATGACTGGGTGAGATTTGGAACGATTGAAGTGATAGTGGAATTTAAGGATATATTGTTAAAAGAAATAGAAATAACACTGTAATACAACATCCTGTTGATAAACCAGCAGTTGCCAACACGGCGGAATTTATAAACAAACCGGCAACTGCACCTGTGTTGCCCAACGCTGTGCGAACTGCATATTTCCAACGTTTCTGTCCAGTGGTTGCACAGCAAAGCGCATCATAATCACAACAACAATAATGAGAAGAGAAAAACCTCTCCCTCTCGAGTTTCACGGAGTTTTATCAATTTTCTAAAGCAATTAATCTCTATGTGTACGAGATAGCAGACTCGTTTACTCGATCGAGAACGAGTCAGCCGTATTGAATGGCGGTTTCGAGTGATCGAGATGCCGCAATCGAAGATCGAGCGCGATCAGGGTCCACCCGTTGTAAAACTCCGGAGACCGTAGCCTTGAAGCGAGGCGAGCCGCGCGCGTTCGCGATTGTCCTTATTATCAGATGTTACGCGTAATATCTCTCCCGTAATGTCTTTACACCGGGGCTCGCCTCTCATTAGCTTTCACGGAACGCTATTATTAGAGAACCGGGCACGACGGCGAGCACGGATTTGCCAGCTCTTGCGGAAACGTTGCCGAGCAACCAGCCGAATCTGGGGATCGTTTTTAATCGGAGATCGAATAGAATATTCCCATGATAAGGTAATGAAAAATAAAGAAGTTATCTTCTCGGCCCCTCGCGAGGTACGTCCCCAGTGGAGACTTTACTGAACCGCAAAAGTTGCCAATAAATTGGCGTCTCCCTTCAAAAGCAAGTAGGAAAATGATAACAGAATTTCTTACAGAGTGAACTTATGCATTCATTAGTCTCTTATCGTTAACAAATGTAAATTTATGAAAAGCACAGAAATTACTATGTACTCGCTAATGAGACAGGGCTACAGATTAAACGTGGCCGAGGAAGAGTTAATGTGACAATGATTTAAAGCGAACACGCAAGTGCAATTACAAATGATTTTGTCGAGACAAATTAACGGAAGCGTATCTCAGTTTGTTAAAGCAAGTTGATTTTGCTTTCTTTTGCGCTACAACGAAAGAGACAATTGTAGAAAATTGTAGCGACCAGTGGTGACGTAATCAAGACTACCGTGGTCGAAATTTCGAACTACTTGTCGCTAATTGTGAACCGATTGGCCAATGAAGCTCGCGTGTCGGCTCGCCTAGGAAAATCGTAGAACAAAGAAAACGCTCGTGCGAAATTCACTGACCCTGTTCTAGCTGGAACATTTCAGAGGAGATTTCTCTCCTGAAATCGAAGAGGAACAATAACGCGGGAAACGCGTTACGCACGCGCAGAACCAACCGATCGACGAGGTCGATCTCTTCTTGCCTCGCTTTGACTACTTGTTTACTCGCTGTCAAGGCCTTGGCGACTTCATCCGTACACCTCTAACGATCTTGCTGGCGGTCGTTAGGGCCGTATCGCCTAGATAACATCCGATTGACGCGTGGATTTATTTCCCAATAAAGGAACCGAGAGATCGCCACGATACCAAACCACACGACGATCTAACTACCCCTCGAGAACGACGGCTAGATAAACTCCATTCGACTGCGAGAAAAACGGACTCGCAGGTGGTAAACATATATAATGGACCTGTCCCTGGGCTACTCGTAAAAGATAGTAGTTAAATATAAACCAGTGCTTCGAGTTAGTTTACAGTTTCCAGTCAATTAGTACCACTGGTAACACTGAACATATTTTCATTTTCTCAGATCTGAAGCGTAATCTTGTTACGTCGATTGATCCGATCAATTAATACTGCATCTTCAGCTGGGTCGAATCAATCACCCGACCAGATTACAAGTGGAATGTATTCCCGCGGTTTTCAATGTTCGGCGGCTCTAATCGAGGGTAGAAGATATGTGGAAGTAGAAATTCCTCTTTGTCGATCGTAGCTTACTAAATAAACTTTTCATTAATGTTTTCGGCGCATAGGTTCGATCCAATTTTAGCTAACTTTAACTAAATTTGCAAAATTGGTTGTTAGTTAAAATTGGATCGAACCTATGCCCCGAAAACATTAATGAATACATTATTTGATAATTGGAAGTGTAGTCAAATTTAGAATGTAATCCTGACGGAATTTTTCAACGCTTGAGGGCTTAAATTAGAGGTGGTAGAACGCACTTTTTTATAGGGTTACTTTGGTTAACCTTTAACTTAATAAAAATAAAGATACTTAATAAAATAGTATATAACTTTTCCAGTTTTAAAAGCACGAATTCCATACTTCATGTAATCCTCGAAAATGATGTTTCCTTCGTGTTTAGCATGAAATTTGTTTACTTGGTTTTCAAAATTTTCATTCATTGTTGACATTATTTGAAAATGGGCAGAAAAGACCCCATGTGTCCACTAACGTAACTTTATAGGCGCGCCCAGTTAAGGGTTAAAGAGTACTGAAGAATTTATATTAAAAAATCGAAGTATTCCAGCCACCAACTAGGTCAAATTGGACCCGATTTTGCGATGATATTTGGAGTCAATTTTAGAAAATCTTCTCGATGGAATCTTTTTAATGTGGTAAATGCAAGGTGTTAAATCTGCAGTTGCTCGGACCAGCCGCGAGCGAGAAGACGATGCTCGCGTGTCGAAAGTTTGAAAGTTCGAGGGGTTTCGGTGCCGCGACGAATCGGAAAATCGAGAATGTTTGTTCGCGAGGCTCTCGACCCATTTCCACGGAGGTCTCTCTCTCCAGTTCTTCTCCCTCTTCCCCTCTCTTCTGGGAATCGATACGCTCCGGGAAAAGGCTCGCGACGCGTTTAGTCGAACGTGCGGTTAAGTAACCGTGGCGTCGAGCAATTTGTACGATTTTTCCGACGGGATGCAAACGGGGTTTCGCAAGCGACTACGTTCCGAAGCGCACGCGTAATTTTTCACAGTTAGAATTCCTCCGGTCTGTTCAATAAAATGAAAATATGGCGTAGAAGCGATCGAGGCCGAGAGCCGTTTCCAAGCAAGCATATACATACATACACACATACACGCGTGAATGCATAGACGCACGGAAACGCGTACTTTCGCGCGCCGGAGATAAACTTTACGCGATACTTACTTTTATGGCTTACGCCTGGCGCGTTCGGGACGTTTGCTTTCGGTCAACGCCGGTTTAGGGTAAACGCATTTCCACAGCCGACTGCGAAACTGTTCTCAAGGTGTCTCGCAACGATGACGAGCGTCTCTCGTCGCTTTTGGCGTCCGCGAACATAAGTTTCGCGAGCGGAACTGTGAATGACTGGCTGTTTGCTTTGGCTCTGTAATTGCTTTTGTAAGTCGCTTTCCATGGCCGGGGAAAAAGGTTCGCATTCCTCGAAAACCGAGCACATGCTCGACTGCGAACTAATCATTAAAATTCTTCGCCGTAAAACAATGTAGAATACGCGTATTTGAAACTCGCCTTCTCTATCCCTTATTTCGCGTGCTGCTCTTTCATGGTAACTATAATGTCTTTACTATTTAATAATTATACCATATCGTCCATAGAATTTCGTTGCCATTTATGCAACGTTTATACGGGGTGTCTCAGCTGAAGGAGGCCACCTAAATATCTCCTTTATTTTTAATGGCACAAAAAATATTTATGGCATAATTTAATTGGTATCGAAGGTGGAATATCATAGAAGAACAATTTCTTTTGTCCGGTTATTTTTTCATAGTTTTTTCAAGGTCATTGTTATATTTTCTATCGGGAAAACTTATTTTTTTTATTCCATCTTATAGCGGCTGAAAAAATACATTTGAATATGCTTACGTCATTAACAAGATGGAATAAAAAAAAGTTTTCCCGATAGAAAATAACGATGACCTTGAAAAAACTATGAAAAAATAACCGGACAAAAGAAATTGTTCTTCTATAATATTCCACTTTCGATATCAATTAAATTATGCCATAAATATTTTTTGTGCCATTAAAAATAAAGGAGATATTTAGGTGGTCTCCTCCAGCTGAGACACCCTTCAGTAGAAGTCTCTGAGAGATCTAAGATAGTTGAAGGGATGTTCGTTTTTTCTTAGATCGAGCATTTTTTTACTGTACCACTACATCTGACGCTTCACATCAAAATCAACCTGAATCTTCCTAATATCAAATGTGCGATGTAATGCGTCGAATTAATTTCGTCTTCTCTGTTCGAGTTCCAACAATTTCAATTTCGCGGCAGTCGACGAGAATCGAACAGAATAAACTCGTTCAGGAAAAAAGTTTCTCGCCTGTTTTCCAAGGATTTTCCACCGGCAATTCGATTCGACGATAACTCGAGTCAAGAAATTCCACGTCGTCGTCGTCGTCCAATGGTTCCGAGAGCGTTTCTATCGATCCGGACACGGTCGACGAACGCCACGGCGTAAATCGTGGGGGAAAATAACGACAGATCGGATCGAACAATCGATCGAGGAGATATCGGTTTTCTCGGGCCCGGTCTCCGGAAGATCGATCGCCGGACAATAACCGCGGCGACACGCTTGCCCCCGCTTCCGCAACGAGAGGCATTCCTCGCGAGCACAGTTTTCTCCGGGATATAATCGGGCCGAGGGAACTTTCGAATATGCAAATTCCATCGTTTTACCGGTTTCGATTCTTCATACGCTCTCGTTGCGTAACGTTATTAAAGGTTAGGGTTTGCCCGGCTAATTGCCCGATGAAAATTGAAACAAACAATGCTCCACGGAATTGCTCAATCATCGGCGACCTGGGGACACGGAGTTTCTTCGATTTCAAGTTGCGTAATGAGGCTTTTCATGTAACTATGCTATTTAAGGGATCATTTCGTTCTACATTGTTTCCGGGTTTCCGTCGACGATTTTTCTAGCTTTGCGATAACATTGAAATTATTGGAGTAGCTATTTCTTCGATGCTGCACCATTAAAGCCATTGTTAAAATTTTGCAACGTTGCAGGTACATCTCGATTCATTGAAAATAAAATAAAATAAAAATTGATACAGTGAATCAGTTATAAAACTTAAGTGAATTATTAAATTTTTCAATGTGAAACTCATTTTTCTTCCAAAAGATTCATGAGGTGCGAAAGACAGAATGTTCAAGGTATTCTGAACTGTTAGACGAGCGATGAACTGCTGTGCTAATAAATTAATAAAAATAAAGTAACTCTCACGGCTCGTAATTGAATCATGAAACAGGGGATTAGCGTGTGCCGGTAAAAGCGACTTTCCGCTCGACTCAACAGGGAAAATCGGATCGTTATCCTGTACATGAGAGAGCGATCGAAAAAGCTTCGCGTCGCGTTATCGACTCGAGCAATTAACACAGGCTTATCGTTTATCGGAGCTTTCCATTAATTATCTCTCTTTTTTTTAAGGGGGCTTTAGATGCAGCGACGCCGGCCTCGTTATCTAATCTAATCGGATGCACATCCATCTGTGGCATTGGCTGGCTGAGCTCGTTTTCAGTCGAAAAGCGAGCGACGTAACAGCGTAACCAAGGGCCCTCTCGTTCCCCGTGGGAATGCACTTTCCCTCGTGAAAGAGATTGTAAAATATTCAAGGGCGAGCAGCGCGACGGACCGCGCAAGCCTCCCAGCGTTTTTCTCCCTTTCGGCTCGGTCCGAGTCCTTTCACATGGAATTTTTGGTGCGCTTTTTGCCCCCCGGGCCTCTACAGAATCGTCCCAAGATGACATTATCCCCGACACATGGTGCGCGTTTAGTATCGTTATGGATTGTGCCGGATTACGGACCCTTCACGGAAAGTGCTCCATCAAACCAATTAATTTATTTTTTCCAGGGATGAAAATTGATTACGTTTTTGTGGGATCATGTAGCTCGATGCTTCAGAAATGCTCTTGAGACATTTCGAGTTTGTCAATTCAATCTTCAAAGGCGTCCTTTTTAGCACGATTAACAAGAAGATACTAATCCTATCGGCTTGAAATTTTAACTATACCTTAAAGAAGAGTCCTATGGTTGCTTGACGAAAAATCAGAATGATAGCTTGCCTGATATAAAAAATAAGTACAATTTTCCAGTAAAATCCAGTATTTTGTATGAGAAAGATTAAACGAATGAAAGAGTATCAATATAAATATACTGTGATCAACTAAAATTGTTCAGTCATAAAAAAGTTCAGGATGTTGACCTTGACTCTATATTTCAATATTTACCTGATCAAATTCAGAAACAAGTATTTATCTACTTCCTATCACCATTGAAATGACTAAAAATGATTCCAATAACTCTTAACTGCTTGTAGGACACAAGCTGACAGAACAACGAGCATTCAGAGATAATCGAGCGAAGAAGCGGCGACAAAGAAATTTATTAATCGAAACAAGCATTACGGTAATCGCGCGAGATCTCATCAGAAATGTTAAGAGCCGCGATCACAATACAATAGGAACTTTTAGTTTCTTCTCCCCACTAGACTACTGTAGATCACCGAAACGTTTCCAAGCTCGCTGCCGACAGCCGTTCGTTTTACATAGCTCGAAAGCGGATTAAACGATCTCCTTTCGAGCCACAGACAAACGCTCCAAATAATTAATGTGGTATAACAGTGCGCAAGGCGCGTCATTAATTTTCACGGCCGAACTTCTCCCGCGCGCCGTCGTTAAAGGGAAAATTGCCGATCGACGGTCTCGGGGATCGATTCTGCAGAGATCGGTAATCGACCGTGACACGACGATCGATTTCGCGAACCAGTAGAATGAAGAACCCGTTTCGCAAGATGGCGCGGGGTGTTGCAAGAAGTTTCTGTTCATCTTTTTATTGACGAACAAAACAAATCAAGAAGAGTAAAAATGTTCGAAGTGTGCAAAAACAGATGAAATTGATTGAATTCGATCTCAATGATTTTATGATTTGTTTTAGAGTAGATGAAATTATAAAAGTGTTCTGTTGGGGCATTTTTTAACGAACTTCTACAATCAAGTGCATAATAGTATGAATAAATTTTTGAACAAAACTAATCAAGAAGAGTAAAAGTGTTCGAAGTGTGCAAAAACAGATGAAATTGATTGAGTTCAATCTCAATGATTTTCTGATTTGTTTCAAAATTGATGAAATTATAAAAGTTGTCTCTTGGGACATTTTTCAATGAACTTCTCTAGAATCAAGTACATAATATTATGAATACATTTTTGCATGAAATGCTGCTCTAAGCACATGCAATTATAATAATAATTGCATTATGGGAAGCGGAAGAAAATTAAATGTACGGAGCATTAAAAGTAACTGGTATGTTTTGGCTCGTAGAAATAACAAGATTGAAGTCGTTTAGATCTCTTGCAATTTTTATAACAATATACCGGGTATTTCACCTAACTTGTGACCACCTTAAATATCTTTGTTGTTTTTAAAGATACGTCAAATGTCTGAAGGACAAAGTTGAATGGTAAAATGGGGCTCATACGATACCAAACCAATTTTTGTTTTTATGTATTTTTTCGGTGATATGAAGGTCACCTTCATTTTTTAATTCATCAATCGATGCAGCTGGACATTCATTATAAAAAAGTACTAACCTATGTACGTCGAAAAGTTAGTAGTTCAGGAGATATTTCAATTTAAATAACTCTAAAACGTTTACTTACTAGTGTAACGTCTTAGTACGACAGTAATGGTGTTTGAGAGTTATTTAAATTGAAATATTTCCTGAACTACTAACTTTTCGACATACATAGGTTAGTAATTTTTTATAACGAATGTCCAGCTGCATCGATTGATGTATTAAAAAATACCTCATTCCATTAAGAAAATGAAGGTGACCTTCATATCTCTAACAAAAATTACATAAAAACAAAAATTTTTTTGGTATCGTATGAGCCCCATTTTACCATTCAACTTTGTCCTTCAGACATTTGCCGTATCTTTAAAAAATGAAGATATTAGGTGAAGTAAAACGTTCTGAGCATTTTTCGCTTACGAAATAAAGCGAAAAACGCTGAGAACTTTTTACTTCGCCTAATACATATTTAAGTTGGTCAAATTAGGCGAAATACCCGGTATGCTCGAATAGAGAAATCTGCTGAATCATTTCCCTATGAAAACACACCTCTGTAACTTCAACAGCTGCAAAATGAGATGTCTAAAATCGTTTAATCAGCTGTGGTAGATTGTGTGAACCATCCTGCGGTCCACAATTTCTCAAAACGATGTTTACGCTCGTATGAGGACCAAGATCGTCGTCCCCCAAGTTTTTCCCCGTCCGAGATGCGGAACACGTGCACTCGCAGACTAAACAGATTCCACAGACGATGCGACGAGTGTCGCTAATCGTTCCCGTTGACGGATCGAGGAATGAGAGAGTTTCTCACGGGGTCGATAGAATTCGCGCGGATTCCCGTAACAACAGAGCAGAACCTATCACCGATTCACCAAGTAAAAGTTAGCCAGCGCGTGAACCGGCTACAATTTTGCGAGCCGCTCGTCGCAGGAGTTAATCTACCGTGGCTCATGGGAACGTGGCAAAACGGCCGTCGATTCCGTACCGAACGATATCTCTTTTTCTCTTTTTCTTCAGCCGAGAAAAACGCCAGAGCGAGTAACGTTTCCTGCTTCTCGGTGCGAATTTTCACTGGGTCCACTTTCGCCCGCAAAAAAACGGGATCGTAACTGAGTTAAACGATTAATGCGATTTATATCATTTTACAATCACTTTTCTTCTACCGAGCGCATTCTCAATTTTTCCATTTGAAAATTGTGTTCATGCGGTGGCGAGAAACTGGACATTTTGAATATGTTTTTTTATTTTAATGAAATCGAGAAAATTAATGTGTTTCTTAGACGGTAGTGTTGAAATATGTCAAAATTAATCTAATGTTCGATTATAATCGATTCGATATGATTCAATATTGGTATGTTTCAGTTTCTTTATGAAATGGTTGTTTGTTTGATGCATCGTTCTACTTTCTGGCCCGAGTGATCCTCACGTGACGTGTGACATTAAACCTAAAAGACGAGTTTTCTTTGTGCCCATTAGTTCGTTGCTTGTGTTAATAAAATTCAGTTCAGTTAATTTTGTTTATTTAATTACATAATCTAACAGGAAGAATAAGCTTCCTGCCAAATTCAACAATTCAGGCCTCATTCGGGAGATAAATTTAACTGAAAAAGTTGTTTCCATTGCGCTTAAAACACAGACGACGCACAGTGGTAAATGTTTCGATTTTAGGTGGACAAAAATCATTTTTCTCAATTAGTGAAAAACATATTTAATTGAGAAAATATATTGTATTATTAGACATACTGAACCTGTAATTCTATATCTCATTATTTCCATTGTTTATCCATTAACGACTAGTTGAATGTTCCGAAACTGCGGTATATGTTAATGACTAATTTCGCTAATTTTTGTGTTGTGCATTGAAAAATGGAAACTAAGTACATATGAAATTTAATTTATATTTTCTCGTTTTAGTTTAAAATTAATACCATATCAAAAGCGTTTTTTTATGCATGAGTAAATAAAGTAAGGTTGTACTTTGACTCGAGCATACTCAAGCTGCTCATACTTTTCATACTTTCATACTTTTTTTTGTATATTTTATCTTATCTATATGAATTACTTAACAATGTCGAAGAAAAATTAGCTGCTACAACCTGCTACTCAGTGACAAATTATTATATTTAAATGGGGCTGTGATGGGACCTCTGGGCATGTAATATGTAATATGTTACACGTAATTGAGTTACTGCAATTACAATTTTTAAAAAAGTAATCATATTAAAGTCATTTTCTTATATTCACAGACTTTACTTTCTATAAGTCAGAAATATAGAAATATAAGAACAACATAAGTACGTTTGTTATAATTTTTATGTTCAATTCCATCATAACAAAAAACGAATATCATAATTGTAATTATCAAGTATCACGAGGATATAAATTATTCAAAAATAATATTGTCCACCTAAAATCGAAACATTTACCTCTATGCGACGGCGAAGCAGTCAAATAAACAGAGTCTCGAGATAAAAGAGTCGCGGCAGAGAACGTCTCCGCAATCAACAGGTGTAAAAACATAAATCAATGGAGGTGTTACCTTGTGATTCCGTGGCGTCCTCGAAAGATTGCTGCGTCCGTTGATGAGCACGTTGTCATTGAAGAACGACACGTCACAAGGCGAGGGTGGACCACCGGCGAGTTCCCATTCGGCGTCATCGGTCGTTGACGCATCCAACGTGGCGTCCAACACTATGATGCCACTATCGCCGACCTGTAACCAAACGGAAAAGAAAACTTGAGCGCTCGGAATCGGAACGGTTATGCGTGGAATCCGGCGAGATGACTTTCGAGTCTCGACCGAGTTCCACGAAACGCGTGTCTCTCTCCTCGATCATCGATCCGAAAAATTCGTTTCGACACACCGATCGTACCACGCATTCAAAACTATTCGTCCACGCGAATTAACTTCTCAATTTTGGCGAGAAATAAATTAAAGGAGTCTCGATTTTAATGCTGGAAATAACGCGAGCCGAGAAAATTGCATCCCACATTGTTTTATTTGCGACTAGCGAGATTGTGAGAATTTTGTGGAGAATTATTCGATTTTATTTCCTTTAATTTATTCGACAAAACTTGAACCCTTTTAAAAAACTACTTGGTTAGATTTTGTGCAATTCTTGTGTGAGCACGAGGAGGCACTTGTGAAATAAAAATTGTTCGAACCGATCATTTCATAAAGATAGGTACAGTGTTAAGCGAGCAGCTTTGATTTTATTTGATTTGTCGACGGGCGTGATAGATAGGTTCGTTTCACCGCTGTAGAAAGCATTAATTAGCGCAGGAAATTGTTTCCGACTCGCGTTCGTTGACGTGAAGCCCAATCGTCGTCGTTTCCACCTTCTAAGAAGATTTCAAGCGAGTTTGTATACCTATTCGCGCGTGAAACGCGTCCACGCGTGTCGCATTCCTGGCAAATAAACCTCTCTCTTTGCTACGGTGAACGATTGTAATCATAGTGATGCAGAAGGAAGCTCGGTAAATAAATCCAGAGTCGTATAACTCGCGCGAAGTAACGGCGAGATAAAAGGTTAAGTAGCATCTATCATGTTCTCGAACAAGTACATCCGTAAAAATCGACAGAAAATTCTGCGTTATCTGATCGAATGTTATCTTTAGAAAACTGTGCTCGGTGAAAAATAAAACAACAGAATAAATTGTTAATTAAGAGGCTGCGTCAATCAAAGGAAAACAATGGAGATAAGATTACCGAATCAACTGCAAACGATCGCGTTTATTCGCGAAAAATAAAATGCAAGCGTTTCGACACAGGTGTGCAAAATTGAGCACCTGATAAAATTATTGAAACACGAAACACGACCGGTTTTCCATTTTAAAAAATGACCGGTTCGGTGTTTGAATAAAGACAATCCTGTTCATTTTGTAGAACAACACACTTCTGACAAACAATTGTTGAATAATTAACAGGTTTGCTTCCAAAACGCTAAAGAATATTTATTAAGAACATACAAAATAGAAAAACGAAGTATAAATGTTGCTTGCGCGGTGCTGTCAACTCAGCAATCGTTCTTTCGCAGTGCTCGTACAGAACTGAGCTACGCACTTCAGTTTGGCAAAGGTCTGCATCGGAGAAATTGTATTCCACACGTGCTTTTTTGGGAAAAAACCAGCCGTTACTTGGGTAAGTGACGGTAGAGCGAAAAGAACGGCTTTTATGACACTGACCCTCATAATTGCCGGAACGTCATCGGACGCACATAATGGTAAACAGGATTTTCCCATGATTTACAACAGAGAAAGAACCAACGGAGTAGAGAGCGTTTTAAATCACTTCAAAATATAAACCAGTGGTTTATGCAAGAATCCAACAACAATAAGTGTAAAAGCGTTCACAAGCGATTTAGAAAAATTGCCAATCGAACAAAATATTCAACAACGAGGTATTCGGAACTTTTGGCCGGGACTGTACCAGTTTGCAGGCCTCGAAAACCCGCGCCTCGCACGAAAATTATCTCTCGGATAAAGAATCGCAAACGCAGGGAGCGTTTAATGGTACGCACTGCACGACACGCGTCTCCCGAGACTACGGCCTTTCATTATTTCGTGAATGGACATCCTGTCGATTTGGAAACCGGGTCCTGAATGAAAAGCGGCGTGGTCGCGTCTTCGACACGCACCCCTGTCCTTCGACTTTGTCTTGTATTTCCTGACGAAGTCGTTCGGCTGCACGATTGGCCAACATGACGGCGAACTTTCGCAAATATTGCTGGTTGCAGACGCAACTTTCATGGAACTGCTTTGGGGGGATACTTCGAGTGGCGTCCATACGTTACAGAAATTACAACTTCTCGGATATCCACCTGGTGTAATTGAAAACAAGTTCTGAAGTAAAGCTTGGATGTTCCTCGATGGAAACTTCATCCATTCTGTGCTTCGGGTAATGTAGAATGTTCGATTCTGATTATTGAACTGTGGATTTTATGAATTTGTAACAAAAATGGGTGGGAGAAATTGAAAATGATTTATAGAATTTAAGAACGCCGATGTCCTGATTATTTTTTGGACTACGAAAGGGCTACGAATTGTACACGTAAAATCTCGATAACATATGAAACGATGAGCAACTGCATCTCATATCAACCCAGAAAATAAAAATGCGCGGAACGTCATGCGAAAAAAGATCACGATCCCGTACAATTCTGAATACCGTACTTCGATACAGCCGTAAAATCAATTTGCGGGTTCACGGAACCGAAACCCCGGTTTCGGTCGACTCGCGAACAATTTCTCCGATCGAGAGGATCCACTCTAGCATCGATCTTGTGAAATCGAGCCCGCGGCTCAGCTGCATCGTTCGATTTCCGGTCCAGTTCCGGCGTCGCAAGATTTTCGAAAGTAATTTTTCGTTATGCCCGATCATTTCCTTCCGTCGTTCGCCGAGAGAGAAAGAGAGAATTCGGGTTGCACGGCGATCCGTGGAAAAAATGCGGTCACGGATCATAACGCGAAGAAGCCGCATTACGGACGAGCAGAGATCGGGGCCGTGTAACGCAATATCGTCGGATTTGAATGCAACGTGCCTCGGACGCACCGGGACGAGAAGATATCGATCGCGAACCGTCCGGATTTTTCGATCACCGGATGGGAAGTTTGTTCCGAAAACGGTGCGAATCGGAGAGAGCAACTTTGAACTAGGATTTTGTCAAAAAAGGTGTTCGATCCTGGAGATTCAAGTTGCGTCGAAAATGTAAAACGATGCTGAATACAAACGGGCAACGCCGTTTATCCGGAGGCGAAGCAACGAAGATTTATGGGTGGCGCCGTGAGAAGAAAGTAATTCAATATTTCCGCTTTTCCCGGTGGCGGGCTCGTATCTCTTTGTTACGCCTTGCGTATTATGCAAGCGATCTGCGAGATAACGCGGCCGTGAGAAAAATTGCTGGCCCATCGTTTACAGTGCAATCTCGCGTAACACGGCACCCGGCTGGATCAACTCGGACAACTTCGAATCAGCTGAACAAAGCGAACGATTACGCGTGCGGTCGAGCGATCACGTTGTTAGAATTTAGAAGCCGATCTTTTCGGATTCATCTTTCCGATTAATTTGTTGAGTTTTTACTGCTTTCTGAAGGTTCTACCAATTATTTAAATGCAGTTCCTGGTAGACTGCCGATATGCATTTCTAACAAAACTGAGCAGCTGCGATTAGACAGTAAAAAAATTGAAAGAACTTCATTATTTACAATTCATCAAAATGATTCAACAAGTTGTCTTTTGTAATAGATGCTGCACACTTTTGTACTGCATAAAGATCCGCAATCTATTCATAAGCAAATCTTTAATTAAAAGAATAAATACATTCTTGGTGTTCCGTTGATGGCAAGCCAATGGAACCATCCACCGTGCATTCTTTTTCAATTTTCTGATTTTTTGCCCTTGGACCGAACGAAATAGTTTGCAAAGGGATCATTTCCAAGGGGACGCAGGGCGGAAACTATGGCAATGAACCTAAGGACGAGGTCCCTGACTTCATGAGAAACTCCCAGGACGTTTCTTTCCATTATTCCGAGCGCAACGAGGTATCACTCCTAACTGGTTGGACCTTGAACCCTTCGAGAGTCCACGCAACGCCCGGTCGCCTAACGATCGCATGCGAATGCAAGGCGCTGCGCGGATGCACCTGCGTTCGCGAACCTGCGCCCGCATTATTCGTTCCTCCGTAATGGCAACCTGCGTCTGCACCGTTATTGGTTGTCGCTAAACTGATTACTATTCATTCAAGTCTGCATATTAGAGACAACATAAAATCTGCAGTCTGGAGATACTGTGCCAATGAGATAAACGCACGAGTTAACATTTTAAAGAGTAGCACAGTCAAGTCGTGATCTACAAAATTGCTTTGGAAATAATTATTTTTTTCTGTGACAAGGGTGACACTCGTCCGGAAAGGGTTGAAGCTTGCAAATGAAATTGGAACAAAACAAAATGACAATGCACGGAACAATATTGAGAGTTGCAAAAATCGTCGCATTCGGAGACGCGCACGAGATATCGCAGCGCACAGTTTTCTCGACAGGGACGTTATCTACCGTCGTTTCCGTCAGCAACGGAACAGTAAATCATGACCGCGAAAACGTGATAGCAGTTCCCGCCGATGCTTGTCGTTCTTATCGATGTGTCGCCATTCACAATGACACGTGCGACCGGATGCACGATGCCCGCCGCAACCGTTCCCCTAATTTCCCGCTGGCAATGATAGAGAAAGAGAGAGAGAGAGAATAGAAGCAGAATCAGCACAGTCCGATTCGCGTGTACGCGTTTCGCATTTCGCATAGCGAGCTGGAGAAGACGAACAAGATCAGAACCGAGCGGTCTTCGTCGTGGAGATCTCGGTCGAGACACGGTGTAGCACAACGCTGCAACGATTTAAGACAATAATAGACAACCTCGAAACCGATTTTATCTGCATTAGCTCCTCGGAGCGCGACTTTCTCCCCTCTGTTCCACTTTTCACGGTGTTTTCCCTCTCGAACCGTCCACGACGATGCCTGGGGCTCGAGAGAGGCTCAGCTCGCGATTTGGTTGAATCTAGCCAATGACAGGATCGTAAATTGTGGCTTTGGTGTCCCTAGAAAATTCGAGGTGGGCCATTATGACGATCAATTTATTGTTGTTAGTGGCTCCGAATGCTTCCATGCGAAAGGACTGAATCATTCAGTAACATATTGTAATAAGAATTATCAGGTGCCCTATTTTTTAAAAATTAATAATTTTTAAATAATAATTATTAATTTTAAATTATACATGATTGTTTCATTATCGGGGCACTTTGATAGGCTTTTAGAGGACTTTTAGAGGCTTCACGATGCTCATGGTTCTAATTACTGCACGGGTGCGTCGTCTCGAAGCGACCAGTTTATCCTCCAGACGAGATCTCCGCGTTTAGCCACCGTCAGCTTGGAACCGCGTGAATCAGCGAGAATTTCGCGCGTTTCGCGGAACCGGCGAAAAATGGTAACCGCTTTCGTCGCGAAAATTTTCGCGAGGCTAACAAGCGATGACTCCCCGTTTCGCTGCGTCAACCTTCTAAATTAGAGTCGGCGGGGAATGATTCATGCGGCGTCAAGATCGATTCCGACTTTGAGATCGTTCTTGAGCTCTGTTTCATTTATATCGATCAACGTTCTGGGCCGATAAGGTTCGCGGAAGGGATTAATGGAACGATTAATCGATCCCGGATCGCCGATCGGGAGTGTTGAAATGGCCTGAGAGAGTGTCCTTGAAAAATTTCTTTGCGTTTCTCGTTGGTCATTTCAGCTGAAGTTGCCTTTCTCATTAAATTCAGTAAATAAAACAGAATTTTTCTGATAGTTACTTCAACTTAGAAATCGAGAGACGGTGGACGATTTCGACCAGCATATTCTGATAGCAGAATTTGCAGGAAGCGGCGAGATTAAAAAGACAAAAAGACTATAAACTCGCTATGCAAATATTGGCCACCATTGCGCCACTATAGATTTAATGAGCCATGGGGGTAAGTAAATAAGCATCGGGCACCAACGTGCGAATGCAAATTCGCGATTCGCGAGCAGCTGTGGTCGTTGCCAATCGAGTTTCCTCGGTGGAACCGAGCCGGTCAAGGTCAAACGAGGTCACGCGTTCCGAATTTCACCGAAGGAGAGAGGATGAGACCTCGTTTCCCGGCGAGAGAGTCCTCAGTCCTCGGTCGTGGTCGCGATTCATCCCGAGGACCTTGCCTCCGGGTTTATTTGTCAACCGATTACGACCGGCGGAAAAACCGCACGGCGAATAAACATGGCGGCCGAGGCTCGGTAAATCGATTCTACGCCCTTTAAACCCGGGGCTCGAGGAGTCGTCTGGTGATTTATAGGCTCTTAACGATTTAATAAAGACCGTTGTAAGGATTTGTTCCTGTTGAGCGCGTCGTTGTAAAAAGGAACGGTATTCTGGAGTATTATAAATCGTTCTGCGCTGCTGTCTGCTCCTGTTGTGAATGAAAGTCAAGATGGCGGCTGCCTGAATGGTCGTTGGACTCGATTGTAGTCGCTAAATCCGTACGGAAACTTCTATTTCTATTAATCGGTTTATAAAAGTCGGGACAGAAGCGTACGCTTTTTTTATCTGGGAGAAAATAAATTATCGAAAGAAGGGCTAGAAATAAGAATTGAATAAAGGAAAAGGAGTATAGTTTTATAAAAATTTGTAGATAATCATTTTTTACTGGCTTAAGGGGCCCCTAGACGATCAAAAATATTGTCAATACGCCTATCAATAATATTGACGAGGCGCATTGAAAGGGCATATTGACCGTTTAGCAGGGGTTCAAACGCATTGTCAATTAATTAATTCATTGTTAATTCGGGAGCTTCAATATTATTGACAACCTGCATTGTCAATATTATTGATCGTCTAGCTGCCCCTTTGAAAGTGACATCCTGGTTGGTGGGAGCAATTTCTATAAATTAATAATAAAAATGGAAGCGTACGCTTTTTTATCTGGTAGAAAATAAATTATCAGAAGAAGGGCTGAAAATAAGAATTGAATAAAGTAAAAGGGGTATAGTATTATAATAATTTTTTTTGTAGATAATCATATTATATATTATATAACTATTGATCGTCTAGGGGCCCCTTTAAAGGTGACATCCTGGTTGATGGAGCAATTTCTATAAAATGCCTGTGCAAAAGTGTGAAGGGGTTAGCATACTAACAATAAGCGAAACTTTGAAGAGGCGCGTTTTTCAACGAAGACACAGGCATTATACGGTCACGGGAGGTCGTTCGAGAGCAGAGGACTCGCCGGGAGAAGGTCCCCGATAGCCGATCAGCCAAAGAAACCGCATTCGCGTGTGTCGTGGCCTGGCGGGTGACATTCCATAAGCCGCCATGGGAATTCTCGTATATGGCCGTCCTAGAGCGGCTCCGCGGGAGACGGGTGAAGCCATGGAGGACCCGTTATCGGGTCCAACAGCCTGCTCGATCCTCGCGTCCGCCTTCTAAGGAGCAGCTAACGATCTCGCCGCTCCTGTCGCAACAACGCCACGATTTTTGGTATGTAGGCCGCGCGACAATAGCCCTACCTCGTCCCTTACGCTCCTGGTCCCAGCATCCCATCAGCTCGATCGAAATAATTGAATTTTCCTTCGACGACGCAATCGGTAGCTAATTAGTACTAGTCTGCGGTTCTTTATGCCTTCGCGGCACGTCCAAGCTTGTGAAACGCAAGAAGACGCGCGTATTAATAGAAATTATTATTTTATATTTTATATTAGATGGGAGCTTCCAGTCGATGCAATATACACGAAGATGAACTAAATATGATATGATGATTAAACTTGAGAGATGAACTTCGCCCGTTTTGTGGGAATAGCACACAATATGCCACAAAGTCGATCGATCTTTCGTGCACGGCCTTTCGAGGTCTAGAATTTTTCGACCGCGATTTTGACACCTGAGAACGCTCGCCTGGACAGGTAGAACCGGTTGTCTGGCGGCCACGCGATATTATCGATCGATCGGTGCAACGTTCGCTCCAGGATCGGCCAGAGTTTCATTTGGATCCGATGATCAATGTCGAACGAGCACCCGTCCCTTTTTGTTATTAAGATTAGACCACGTTTTTTTAAATGTAGCGGTAATTAATCTGCGGATCTTACGCATTCGAGACTCCGAGAATATTTAGAGGCCAAACGTGTTTATCAGACAATGGATTATACTATCGTCGGAGGCGATTAGATTTCAGTTTGTTTGCAATCCTCAAACAAAAGCCAACCGGAACAGCCAGCCTCAGCTGCGATCTGTGGAATGCGCTCGGAGGATCGCGGAATCGGTGGAAACTCGCGAGCGGACGAATAGTGTAATAGTTATCGGACGAAAGAAGGTCAAGGATACCTTCTCGAGGCACAAACTCGATTACCCGCGGCTGTAACACGGCAAACCTGCCGAAGAAACGAGAGAACAGTGGTTCTTCGCTGCTGCACGGCCGTTTTCGCGTTCCTTTCTCTAGCGGTCGCGATCTGCTACGGTGTCTTGCGATTTCCTGCGATCTTCTGCGATCTCCTGCGATTTGTTGCCACCTTCTGCAATTTGTTGCGACCTCTTCAGACCTCTTGCAATCTTTTGCGACCGCTTGTGATCGTTTGCGATTTTTGTAGCCTCTTGCGACCTTTCGCAATTCGTTTGCGATCTCTTGCAATCTTTGGCGACCTTTTGAGATCTTTTGTAGTCTTCTGCGACCTCTTTCGACCTGCTTGCGACTTCTAGCTGCCTCTTGCAATTTAAAGATCGACCCGCGAGAACGGTTGACACAGTGTGATTCCCAAAGAACAAACAGATACGCAAGAGCGGCTAGGACAAGTGACGCATCCGCGATATCGGATATCGGTGCTCTGCGCTGTCTCGTAGGTTCTTCATTACGAATCGATAAACAGCTGTCTGACTCACCGAGCCGAGCCCTAAACTAGTTCCATTGGCTTCCCGGCTGAACACCACCGCGTGTTTGCGCGAGGATCAGCCCGGTTGCTGTTGACTATCCTGTGACAATCGTCGCGACGCACCGATCGATACATTGCTACCAAACGTATTGGCATTCGACGAGAATAAGAATTCGATACAACCTGGCGATGATCCAAATACGTTCCGATAACATTGTCCAACATGAGTTTTATGTTTCGACAATCATAAAACACGAATTCCTACGGGTTTCTATCGATTTCAGCTTATGAAGATTTTTTCGCAAGAATTCTCTCGGACATTTTTCAATATATTCTAAAAAATATGGGCCTTTTTTGTGACACAATTGGAAAAGTTGAAAATTTAACTCCACCATCATAATTAAATTTCTTGAAATCCATGATTGAGGAAAACAGAGGTTTGGATTCTTATAATCATAATTATCAAAACGCAGAAGAGAAGTTCTAATTTGTTGGACAGTGTCACCAGCGAGACAAAGGCTGGTGCCACAATCTACAAAGATAAATGGAAGCTTGTATCTTCTGTGGATAATTTTAGCGTACTATCGCTGGAGTACAACCATTATTACAAGCGATGTGTAATCTTACATGCCAGCACCTCCTTCCTCAATGAATTCCACTGTTAAAAAGATACTTCAGTTTGTTACTTATTAAAGTTCAGCAAATATATATTATTTTAGTAACAACTCTTATCTAACCCATTTGTACTACAGTTACACGATTGCCTCCCTCTCCTCTCTCGTAGAATGTTTCACTTCATTGTAGCACAACCATCAACAGAACGACTCTTATCAAACCCATCTGAATCCCAGAATTTTTAATCGACACAACTGCGCACACACTCGAGATAACCATCCGATGGAATCTCAGGAACGTTTCCCACTTCGATTCAACGATAGCTCCGCGATAACGGTGTTAGTTTCAGAACCACGAGATAAAGCAGGGACTATCTGAAGGAAATGACGAGCAGTTTTGTCGTAGACTATTCGAACAGGAGCGCGAAAACGAGGATGCTGGAGAATAACAACCGCCTCGCAAAAAGAGAAAATAGAGAAAAAGGTTAGACGGCAATTCATTTGACGAAGGCGGGAGCCGGTTATGCGAACCCCAGGTTACGTCAGTGACTCGAGCATTCGTTACGGAGTGAATCCGTGATAACAGTAATAACACGTAAAGCGAAGAAACGCATTTAATGTTTACGCAATAGCGCATAATCGACGGAGCTCCGCTTCCGGTATCCGAGAGGACGGGTTACTAGCAAGTTACCGACAGTCGCTGACTCTATCATAGCGTTGCTGCCTGGTTAACAAGTATGTCGCAAATGTGTCGGTTCCAGGTAATTCTTTCGGAATTTTTCAGGGGGGCCAACCCGTCTAACCGGTTGATAAAATGTTGCATCCTTTTCAGTGAAATTCGGTTCACCTCGCGACTTCATTAACGGGCAACTTCGTAAACTTCGTTTTATGCAGCTATGTACTCTCCGGAGTACGTTTTAATTATTTCTTCCTGGAACTTCGACATTCGTTTTGCGTGAATTTACATATTCAGCACCAATTTACAACGTTCACGTGGCGATTAAGAAGATGAAGATTTTAACTATTGGGTCTCTAATTGATCGTAAAAGTCATCTCATTTATGTTGCATGAAAAAAGCTATTTTATTGAAAACGGTTTTTACTTCCACTTTGATAATGTGCCTAAACGTAGACGTTGTCGAAAGGACATTGATCAACGTAATAATGATCGAAACAAAAAAGAAATATTTTACTGTAACATACCCTAAGAATTTCTAAAAAATTCACCGCAGCGTCAGCGGCAGTTTGAGAGTCGCTCTTCTCGAAGATCGCGTGAGAGGACGCGAGAGGACTCGCGATGGCGCGAAAGTAATTAAGAATTCTCAAATTTGGACGCTTCCGCGGGGCAATTAAGACGCGCCGGGACTCCACGTAATTTCTGCTTTCACCCGGGCGATAAACTTTCAAAAGATTGTGAAAGATTTCACCGTTACCGTAGCATTTAAATATGTGTATAGGTGCGCGTTCCTCGGGACGTGGAATTGAAAATATTTACGAGCAGCCGTCTAGCACGAGAGAACGTTTCTCGTTCGCGGTGGATGGGCAACAACCGACCAAACACTGGATTTTCTATTTTTATTTACACCGTTTCCGCTGTATTCTATTATTTATCATCTTCAAGACGCGTGCACGAACTGCAAGAAAGAACGGAGAATTGTCGGATAGGTGAATTGTCGAAATTTACATTATTGTAAATGAATTTAGACACAAGCCGAGTCTAATTAAATTCCTATCGAGGCACTTTGTAGATCGGCCAGATCTTATAAATTCAACTTAACTCCTTTATAAATAAATCATCCGCGGTCTAGACGATAGCGCTTTGAAGATTACGTGGAGAACGAAGCGATGAAAACGACGCCGCGATTAGAAGAGTACCAGGCGATTACTGCATACTAATTAGCCAATCTTGAGAACTCAAAGTGGAGTTTATGTTACAATACGTAATTATACCGTGACTCACTGGTTCAGACCAGTTGAAATGGAAACGCGTTTGTTTCGTGTGTAACGTTTTCCCAATTCCTGTAAAAACCCGATACTTTCTACGGTGCTTGCGCAATTAGCGAATTCTGGGAACCAATTTCTGAGTCACATTTCTCGCTGCTCGTTTTTAGTCTAATTGCACCAAATTCTACCAAATTCACTAGTTGTAATCTAGCAAACTAGTTTGTTGCACAAACATCAATTGTAGCAGCATTTTTCGACTTGAATTTCAAGATTGTACACAATGCAATTGAGAGACAACACTGTAAAAATTATTTCTTATTTCTGTTTCCGATTGTTCTTCAAATTGATTTCGAAGACTGCAATGTGACAGAGTCTCTTACAAAATTCTGGAAAAATTGCGTTCCCTTCCCAGCCTTGCGGACAACACTGTCAGAAATGAAATCCGATTTTTTATATCAAATTGGTCTGAAAATGTCTACTCGCAGATCTTCAGAGACGACCGAGCGGTCCCCCGCACGCAGCGGTCGACGTAATTCATATCGTCGGGCAATTAATTGCTTTCCGCGTTACGAAACGATCCTCGTTTCAGTCGGCAATCGCGAGGAATTCCACGAGAGGATCTCCGCCGCATTCTATTTCATTTTCCGCTTTTTTTCCCTCATCGAATCACCGGTTCCGAGGTTCTGTTTCCAGTGGTTTGCACCGGTTCAAGGTACACGAAGACGGGAAACGCGCGAGCGTGAACGAGATAAAACCCGCGGACCGTATCGATGCTTCCGAATGTTCAAATCGAATTACGAAGGACAGATAAGAGCGTTTTCTCTTCGTCGTCGTGACAAAAGTTTGGAAAATGAGGGAATGATGGAGGAAAGAATACGATCTTGGAAGATGGAATAGAGGATCGCGTTCCACGACCTAATTTCGTGGAAGCGCATCGCGGGACCGATCGGTGAAGGGAGCCTTTTACCTCGTTCCACCTCGGAGTCGTTTCGTATCTCAATCGGATGGTCTTACGGATTAATTAGACCAATTATGACGATCGGTTGCGAAGCCGGCGATAATCGCGCGGCCATCGGAACGCGTTCTACACGCCGCCGCTGGGTGCAATGCTCGAGATTGCGTAATTATTACGAGGTCGTCGAAGGTTAATTAACGCGACGGACGCGGACGGTTGCGTGCGGTGATCGCGTCTACGGATAATCTCTCCTTCTGCTCGTTTCCCTGTCCGGAGTCATGCTGAAGCTGCTCAAAAAACAAGCATCTTTCTTTCTTGCATTCGCATAACAGTACCGCAGTCTCGTTCGCTTGTTAATTTGTCTGTATTCATCTCGGTAATGTGAACAAAATCGCAACGACTCAAATGACAACACTGTTTTATCAGATTTTGGTATCCATTTTAATCGGAAAAGAGTGACGAATGTGTTGGTAAAAATATCATTAAAAAAACAATTTTTAAAAAACGAGTTATTTGTCGATGTTTTGGTTGTACACTAAAAGATGAAGGAATAATTGGCTCCCAAAATTGGCACCGTTGATTATCTAATAAGCTATTACTCCGCTTCGAGCAAACACTTTCATTACAGAATAATGGAACGTGCATCCACTCTCGGCCGTTATCGCCGCTCTCATGGCGTCCACAGCAGCATACACCCAGCCTAATTCGAAACGCGTCGCGTGGGACTTGAAAACGAGCGAGCCTTTAATCGATTATCGTCGTTCACCGCGGTCCATTTAATTGCGCAACCAGATATGTACCCGCCGCGCCGAGCCGAGAACCACACGCCGTGCAACTTCGTTATCGCGGGATCTAAGGCCGCTTAATCTCCGTTTAATTACCGGCGTAAAGGAGGAGATGCAGTCGGCAGACTCGGAGCCTATCGCCCATGCTTGCACTCTCTGCAGGCATGCACCCTGCAACCACCTACCGATTCCCGTTTACACGACCTAATGCCACCGGACTAGCAATCCGAGACACGCGACCCGACGTACGTAACCGCCCGATCACGCGTGCTGCGCGAAATTTTATCCCCGACAAGCTTGTTCGCACGATTCCGACGAGAAAAATGATCTTGAGGGCCACGGGTACTCTTACCGGACTCCGTTTATGGTCGAACTGTGCGTCTGTATGCGAAATAAAAATTTCGAAGAATTTGGACCAAGCAAAAATTAATTTCAACAAACTCTTCTCTTAATAATTTTAATAAGACGAAACTAACGTGACAATATTCGGTAATTTTTCGTACGTCTTCGTCTGTTCTTCTTCTGCTCATGCTTGTCCTAAACAGACTGTGAAGTCTCAAAGAAATAAGGAGCTCAAATACTCGGTCTACTTCTGGGTGGATGTATATAGTGGGTGTACAAAGTATTCGTACACCTTTTAAAAACGAATAACTTTTCCAAAATTGGTCCCAATATGTAAATAATATGTAAATAATTTTTTTTAAATTGTTATTAGTCGCAATTGCGGAGGAAAAGTAAAGGTAACGATTTTTAAATTTTTTATCTGTGCCTGTAGTGAAAATTTAAAACATGTATTTTGTAAATCTAAGTCAGTTCTATACATGTACAAAGATTAATCGAAATCGGTCAAGGATCTTATGAAATATAATTGATTGAAAATAGCAAACATTATAAGAATCTGGGAATTAAATGAATCGCAAATCCTAAATTCAATGATTTTTACATCTTGCAATGCCCATAGCTTTTTTATGCGTCAACCGAATTCAATGATACTTTGTACATGTATAGAAGAACTGACTTAGATTTACAATATATGTACATGATTTAAATTTTCATTACAGACACAGATAAAAAATTTAAAAATCGTGACCTTCTCTTTTTTCTCCGCAATTGCGACCAATAACAATTTTTAAAAAAGTTATTTACACATTAGCTAGTAAAGTAATCCTTCTAACGTCTGAAAAAAACTCAAGCTATTGAATCCACTTTTGAAAAAGTTATTCGTTTTCAAAATGTGTACGAATACTTTATACACCGACTGTATGTACATGTAATTTTGAAACGCGAGATTTTCTAATGAACATCAGGTGATATTCGCGAGTATTACGGAGCGTTTGTAGTTTCCCGATCGGCTGATCTTATCGGTCGTTTCGTCCTCGAGCCTGCAGTAATTCAATTGTTTTCGGACCACTCGGGGCTTCTTCGACGCCGAGATTTTCCGGATTTGAGCCGAGCGTCGTGACATTTCGCCGGATCCTAATCCCCTCGAAAGCTGATTAAAGTTCTCGTCGATCGACTTCTACTCTTTCCTCGCGACGCGACGGTTGTAACGCTATCCTCAAGACGATCCAAGCTACGAACGAAACTCATCGAACAAGCATCGTCTTCTCGATTCTAGGAAACCTTTCATTCTCTCCAAGGACACTCGATCCCTTCCTCATAGATCGAGAATGATCAATCTTCGCTATACTTCCCGTTACACGTGTCCATAATCGTAAAGTCTTCGATCTGTCTTGGGCATATCGTCTCTAATTGTCTGTACTTCGAAAGCAATATCGAAGAGGAGTCCATAAATATTATAGGACTAAATGATTATAGGGGATTGCGTGGAAGAATGGCTGTCGAGGCTCCCGCAGAAGTATGCACGAAACGATTATGGTACCTGGCGACGGGAAGCATAGAAGGTTTCGCCTCGACATTAACTCTTGTGCTAACAGCTGTGTACGTTCTTTCAATGTGTCTCTAAAGCTTCCTGTTCTCGTTGACAAGTACCAAATTGCTTTTCAGACGATTAATTTCCTTAGTAGGGATCACCTGTTTATTCCTGATACACCTCGGTAGCACAATCATTCGAACTTATTCACTGTTTTACGATAGACAATTTCAAGTTAATAGATGTTGAAACTGCAGTTTTTTCCGCGTCCTTTCCTTGCATTGTCATTCATTCTCCATTCTTGTCTACTGAATCAACTTCGCCCAAGGCACTGACGAGCGAATCGCGATAAAACAGTGGGACAGAATCTTGTAAATTTAATCTGAGACATGAAGATAGGCTAAGACTATGAAATCTAGCGATTCGAACGTTGTAGAAAATGGAGTATTGTCGTGAGGGTTAATCGCTTCGAGGGAAACACAGTGGCACGCATCATGGTCAACTACAGTTCCCGTTTCGTGCGTTTCGACTCGGATTGCGCGTCCCGACGCAAGCTCCAGTTTCCGGTTCGTTAAACGGTCGTCTCTTATCGAGTCCGCCAAGCTATTCTTCGGGTTCTTTCCAGCGACCGACTCGAGGGAGCCGTGTTACGGCTATTAGATCGGCCAGGGGACGATTTCGCGAACGAGAAAACACAAATGACCGACGAAATGCCCTACAAAAAGCAGCCCACAACCGACCGGACGATCCGAGTTCCGGGTTATCTAACGCGAGAAAGTACGATCCTACCGAGTTCAACCCGATCTCTTCGAACGCGTGTAGATCATCGGTCTCGCCTCGATTCACCGTGAACTTGCGGCCAGCTTCGAAACTCTCGAGACAGGTGGTTGACGAGTAACCCCGGGGTTAGGCTCGAATCAACGTGTCATTTGTATTCATCCGTCTTCTTCGACTACTCTTCGTTTCCTCCGAGCAGAGGGGAAACGAGGAATGTTGCGAGCCATTCAGAAAATTGGAGTTTGATGGCTCGCCATTTCCCATAGACAATCCTCCACAACGTCGTGCAACTTGAAAATCGCTTATGGTCATTTTTCAGAACAGTTTTACAGAAAATGTTGTGTTTCTTTATGATACTTTTGTAAAATAAAAAATGTATGCTTTGATTGCAAGATACAGGAGCTTCGTAGCTGCTATTAATAATTTTAATCAGTTGGAACTGATACAAAAGCATTTGTAAATTCTTTAAATGATTTTAGCGTTTTGCTTTTGATCTTATCTTCATTTAACTAAGAATAACAAATGATCTATTTTTCTGTAGGTACCTCTCACCCGACAACAAATTTCTCATCACAATTCTTTAAAATCGTGTTCATTGACGATACACACAGCCAAAGCTTGTCTCTGGCAATTGAGAGGGTTGTCGTCAGCTGTTCGAGTAAGTTTACGAGCATTTAAACGCGACGACCCGCCCGTCAGAATAGAAAACAAATAAATGTCACGCGCAATGTCGAGCGAACGGAACCGCGTGCCTCGAATGCCCGGACCTCGTTTGAAATTCTGCGTGTGATCGATCGCTCGCACGCACCCGTTCGACCTGCGACGCTTTTGTCTCGGCGCGATATTAAGGAAAGTGAAATGAGTGGTTGAATTATGTATGCGAACGAAAAGAAAGTGCCTCGTACCAGCTTGCTATTGGACCGTATCGATTCGCGAATTTCTCGCGGACTTCCGGATCAAGAGGATCTCGAAACTGAAAAATATCGTTATAAATAATGTCGCTAGTGATCCCATTCAATTGCGAATTCCCATAACCGACGCGTTCGTAGAGAAGATAATGGACTTGTTTCAAATTCACGGTATATAGTCCAGTAAACAGTGCGATAACAACGTTAACGATTAGATTGTATCGATGACTCACCTTCGGCTTCTCCCGCTTCCTCTTGATGATGAGCCCGTCGTTCTCGATGTAGTCGGGCACGTCCTTCCGGTTGCTGAAGTTGAACACCATGGTGTTGTTCTGCTGGTTCCACGGTTTGGTCTCCCACAGACCTCCGCTTCCGGAGCCGGTCTTCTTCGCTGGTTGGATTTCATCCGCGCTCTTCAAGCTGACCACAACCTTCGTCGGCTGTTCTATGCTTTTGACGCGATTTATCAGGTTCTTCTCCAGCTCGCGGTTGCTTAAATTCTGCTGTGGATGCTGGGTCTTGGTGGACACCAGTGGCCTGATGATGCCGATTTGTTTTTGTGGCGGCGACTCTGTGGTCTTCTGGCATCTTATTGTCTTGGACTCGTTGGTTTGGGGGTAGGACGCAGGGGTGATGTTCTTGATCAGCCCTAGGCTGCAAATGGCTCCGATCGGTTTGCTCTCAACATTCCCCTTCGCGTCCGTGTCCCCGTCCTCCTCCTTGGTGTCCTCGATCTTCCGATCGCACTTGTCCGGTTCTAGCCTCTCTTGGAGCCTGCAGACCGTCTCCTGGTCCGTTACAGCGTTCGCGGAAGCGTTCCCCGGGAAAAACGGCTTGCCCCTGGATTCCGGCGACTTCTCATTGCGATTCTCCGTCTGCTCGTCCGCGGATTTCTGTCCGTTCTGCGCGAACCCTGGCAGATAGCTTTTATTTACGGTCGGTTTGTCGTTGAAGCTGAACTGCATCGTGACGCCGGTCTTCGCGATGTTCTCCAGCGCCGTTTTCGAGATAGTCTTCGGCGCGTCGACGACCTCTTGTTCATCGTCGTCGCTGACCACCGTTTCCTGCAGCTTCTCATTCGACTCCTCCAGCTTCTCCCTGATCGTAGGACTCTGTATTCTCTCCGGGACCTGCTGCCTCGGGTGGTCCGCGCTGTTGTTCAACGGTAACGCATCCTCCGTCTGCAGTCTCGGGACTTTTACAGACTCTGACGCGGATATTTGTCTGAGCAACTCCCTGCTGGGACTCGCCGGCGGCTTGTGGATCGGGCTGGACGTCAGCTTAGGCGCGTCCTTGATCGGCGACGAGGGGCTGTGCAGATGCGGCGAGCTCTGCCTGACCGTTTCCTTCATCGGAGACGAAGGACTTTGCAACCTGGGCGAGGATATCCTCGGAGACAGAATCGGCGTCACCGGGGGGGATTTCACGCTAATCTCCAGGGAAGACTTCAGCTTCTGCGGTTCCGGGCTCGGCGCTGGAGAGAACTTCAGCTTGAACGATGGCTCGGGCGAAGGGGATGGCGAGTGAGACTTTTCGATCTGTTGGAACTTGCTGACCACCGAGGACACCGATTGCACGATGGGTTCCGTGATTACCCCGTCGATGTGGTACTCCTCCTGGCCAGCCTGGGTCTCGATCAACTCCGCGGTGGGCTTCTGAGGCAACACGATCTTCTTCGGCGAACCCGGCATCGGCCTGGTGTTGCCGTTCACGAAAGGTTTCGGTTGAACTGGCGGCTTCGCCACGACCTTCTTCTGCGCCTGAGCCTTGAAGGTGTCGTTGATGGTTTTGAACGTGGCGACCTTCGCCGCAACCTCGCCCTTTGGTCTCAGCTTCTTCGCGGACCCCTCGAAGATCCTCATGGTGGTCTTGACTAGATCCGGCGGAGGCCTTTCGGTCTCCGCCAGGAGCGGCTTGATCCTCTTCGGCTTGTTGACCGGCTTCGGCCTGTCCAGCTCGGTGAGCCGGCTCTCGATCTTCACCGTGGATCGATCTATCAGAATGATGTGGTCGTTCACCGGTTCCCGCTTCAACCCGGTAGCCTGGCCAACACGACCGTGGCCATCTTCAGTTCCGTTGTACCTCATCAGCGTCTCGACGCTCCTTGCCCTCTTCATCGACTCGTTACCTCTGGACGCGTTCCTGTATCTCTCCGTCTTAGCATTGCTCCCAGTATTGTTGGACCTCTTCGTGTACTTCCTGACGGTCTTCTCTGGCTCGTCCTCGCAGTCCAAAAGGTCCTCGAGACTAGCCGCTCGCCGGAACCGTTGCACCGTCACCCGGCTCTTGTTCATCTCTCTGAGCGCCAGATTGAGATACTTGCTCTTCAATTTATTCACGATCCCGGGGCCATATTGCAGCTCCTCGGAGCTGTCACTCTCCCCGTCATCACTAGTTGGCCTGTTCCTCGGCATTTCCGCTTTGGCTCGAGTCAGCTCCGCCAGCACGTCCCTTTCCGGCTTGATGGCCCTACAGGTGGGTCCCGTGGCGCGTCTCTCCTCGCACCCGTTCCCCGAACACGCTTGATCCGCGTTGTTGCTTCCTTTAACGGCGTCCTCGCTTTCGGAGCCGTCGCCGTGCTCCGACGACTTCCGTTCCGACGACGTGTCCGTCATCGAAGACTTGCTCAACGCGCCGTTCGCGACATCCTCCGAGTCGGAGCAGAGCGACAGATCCGCCTCGAGACGCATGTTGCACGCGACTGCCGAGCCTAAGCTGCTCGAGGCGGTCGTTCCGGCGATGACGGTGGCGCCACCGGCTGCTCCTCTGCACAGAAACGGCGAGGACGACACGACGACACCGGTCGCGGCGCTTCCACCACTACCACCACCACCACCGACAACAACAACACTGTTGCTGTTGCCACCACCACCAGCAGCAACGTTAGCAGACGAGTTGTTATTCGGAAGGCCGTTCGCAACGCTCTCCTCTCCCATACTAGCGCGCGAACGCAGCGACACGTTGCCAATGCCGACGCCGACGCCGACGCCGGCGACGCACTGTTGTTGATCTTGCAAGAACAACGAGTCCACGGGCTCCGACGACGGTGACGACGAACCGATCACCGCCGAGCACAGCTTCACGCTGGCCCCGTTGCTCGTGAGCACTTTGCTCTGTTGTCTACGCCGCTGTATCAAGTCTCTTTTCCACTGTGGCACGGCGACATTGTTGCCGCTCGGCTCGCCGGCGCTGCCAGTCGTCGCGTTGCTCGCGGTAGCCATGTTGGACGCGCGATGGGCGCGTTCGCAAACGCGCCGACGATTCACCGACTCTCGCTCCCCTCTCGAACGTCCCCCTTCTGTATCTCTCTCTCACTCACTCTTTCTCCTCCCTTTCTGTCACTCGCTCTATCTTTGTATCGCTCCGGCCCGTTTCTTTCTCGCTGCTATTGGCAACGTTTATACACCTTCCCTTAGAGACGACCCGCCACCATCGCGTTCACGATCACGAAAACACCTCCCGTGACACTGCGGACGGGGAACGGCCGATGATGCCCGGCGCGCACACACATGCACCGGTCCGTTGACAGACCACGCGCGCCTTCCTATTTCATTCTCTCCAACAAGAGCGGGCACACCGGTTACCGACTTGTTCGAATATACGTTGTACGTTGGGCCTCCACGGCGAATGAATTCTCGCCGGTACAGGCCCCTGTCGATCGATTAAACACCCGTTGCAGCCTGTCAGCCGAGAGGGATCTACACCGGAGATGAGAGGAGTATTCGAGCACCTGTTCCCCGAGATAACCGCACGCATACGCACACGCACACACCGAAGTTACAGCACGGAACAACTGACAGAGGACTACAGGGGCACGGCGGCTCGCGCTACCCGCACCGTTTCACTCCATGGTCAACCGTCGTGTGTGCGACCGGCCTCCTCCCGCCCGTGTGTTTCTCGTCCGGCGATCGCTGGAAATCGAAAGTATACCGACCCGCGGGCACGCACTCGCGCACGCACTCGCCACACGCACCCACACGAATCGGCGACGAAACGCGAGCGCACTGTCCTCGCTCGTTTCACTCGCACTCTGCCCCTGTGCTTTTACTACGGCTGCGGCGGCGGCTGCTGCTGCTTCTGCCTGTGCTGCTTCTGCTTCTGCTTCTGCGGACGATGCTGAGGCCCGTCTCCTCTCGACTCCACGCAGATATTGCCTCCCTCTCTCCCTCCCTACCGGCTCCACCGATCCGATCCGATCCGATCCTCTCGGCTCGGCTCCTCTTCTCTATGCACCAGCCCCCTCGCCCTCACACGCACACCAACACCCAAACCGTTCACCGACTCTCGCCACTCTCCTCTCTCTTATTTTACCTCCACAACACCATTCTACTACCTTCTCATTCCAATCGGCGGCACACCATCCTCTTCTGGCACCATACCATTCCCCTACGCCATTCCTCTCTCGCTCCACCATCCTGACGTCACGCTTTCGATTCTCGCCGCTATCGAATCCAGCCAGCCCGCCTATCGAAATCAAGCGTTTGGGGTTACCGGGGTACGAGCGCCGCGAATAGAAACGCGAACCTTCCGGGGCGCGAAATTTGAAACGTTAAGGGTGCGCGGGGAGAGTTTCGAAGAGGGAATTGACTTGCGAATTTCTAGGTGGTTCTGAATAGTCTTAATCCTTTTATCACTGTTGGCGTGTCGAGGCGGTTTGAATTTTTTATTGAATGGTTTATGAGTAATATAATGCGAACCTTTAGGCGAAAGAAACATTGTTTAGCTTTATTACTTGAAATGGGAGATGAATGAAGTTACATTTTGTTCCTGAATAGATGAATCCCTTTGTTACTGTTGGTATTTGAAGATCTTTGAATTTTTGCGCTACAGGCGCTCACTTTTGATCGAAATGAACCGCAATGATGATTGCAATGATCCTCAAATAAAATTACCAACAATTCAGTACGGAATGCGAACGAATACGCGAACGCGGGTCCCCCGGCGTAATGACAGAAAATAGTTTTCGTGACAAAAGCGATGGTTCAACGAGTCGAGCGCAATTACCGCGTCCTTGTACTCTTAATAGCCACGCGGACTCGGTAAACAAAAAAATGTAACACGTGTTGACCATGCTTTGAACGAAGGGGAAGCGCATCCGGCGAACGATAATAACGGGCACGAGAAAAACAGGACGGATCCGAGAATCATAACGAACGATGACCCAAAACGAGGAATCCCGCGGCATTCCCCCATAGTCCGTGACCATAGAACTCCCCTCGGAAGTTTGCTCTTCGCAATCAAGTTCAATATGCACTTACGATCCGTGTCGACTCCGTACGCAATAGGAACTTCGTTTATCTCGACCTATCGGGGAACAAAGCCGTTTAGACAATCAACAAGTTTGGATAATGGAGTCACGGATATTTAGATAATAGGTGTCCACGTTCAGATAACTGAGATTGATCGAGAATTTCTTTGCCAACATTTAATTGCTCGTAGAAAGTCTATCTGTTGCATTTATAAAAATTTCTTTCATTAATAATTTTAGCAAGTTAAATATATTACATTGATGTTCTTAAATTATTTCAATCGTTCTGTATTTCTAGTCCAGTTATAACGGATAATAGAAATTACAACTACAAGCTTCACCGTATCGAAAAAACTGCGAACTCGTGCGCTTCCCGGATCCTATGTATTCTTTATTTTTGACAAGTACCTACTTGTCAAGTGTGTGAGGCTAGTTAATCAGATTCGAAGCTATTCGTAATTACACCTCACCCTATCTCCGTCGAGATTATTACATCGTGACACGATGCACCGTGAATCAGGCGTCGTACAGCCCTGGTTGGTGCTCGAAATGGTTCACTTCCGGTGTCGCCGGTTGCGTCGGAGCGTGCGAATAATCGCGGCAACTTTGACACTGAGAGGCAAAAGAATGGAGTGTAAAGTTAATGGTAATGATCTCGCGCGGCCGAGACGTTAAACGTAGTACATACCGAGATAAATGTTTAATTGTTTGCCGAGAGCGATAACAGAATCGTTGCGAAACAATCAGCCGATTAAGGCGCAACTTCGAACGCGCTCGCAGCCTTCCACCGTCTTCTCGAAGGGAAAGTAAATCATCGAGCGGTCTCCGTATTGAGATCAATGCCTTTCCGAGATCGCGTAACGCTACCATCGATCCCGGATCGTTCGACCGCAGTCCCCGTATCAACGAGCGATCTATGACCGTTGATAATTACCGTGAAACACGGTGAAAGGACCGATCCCCGCGCAATTGTGGCTCTTCGTGAATACTAAATCGCAATTACGCTCTCGATCCGCTCGACGCTCGAAACTATGTGGACTTATTCATTGAAATTGCTTTCAAATAGTCAAAAATGATTCACTTTGCATCTACGCTTGCGAGATCTACAATTTTTATCCCACAGAATCTGCGAGATCCGAGGAAAGTCTCAAACAAAGTTTGAAAGTTTCATACAAGTGAGTTATCGAGCGTAATGCCGCCGATGCGCATCGTTTAATAATTTATGTTCCACACGCCACAAACCCGCAGAAAATTGCAATTGTCTACCCGCTTTGGCGCACCGGTGTATCCATTCGGTTAAATAATAAGAGCGCCGAGACAGTTATGAATTACGAGGCGAATTACGTATCAGGAATGTAAAGGAAGCGACTCGAGCGGCGAACGCTTTGTTTAACGCAAAAACCATACGGCGCTTCGTAAGGTTCATCGAATCGTAGAAATGCCTGCGAATCGTTAAACGGAACCGCACGCGACTTATGCAACCAGTCTAGCATGATCTAACAAGCAATGCAATATACGTGTGTTATCGGCGAATCTGGAATGGCCGCTTTAATCATTTTTTCGTTCGTACGAAACTTGGCTCGAAATCGGCTGAAAGTGGTTCGTCGGTTACGCAACGTTTCATTATCGTTGATATTCACCATTAAATCCGGAGCGATGAAATAACATGATTTTTACATGTGTAATTACTATCTGAAGAAATAATTACCTCTGTAAATAATTCTGCAGAACTTTAAAATATCGTAAGATCCGGGAGGAACGAGATACCAGGCACGAACAAAGTTTTAATCAAATCTCGGAGATCTACTTTTGCATCGGCTATTATACGAGCATTTTAATCATGCAAATTCACCGAAAAAAGGTTGCAAGTGAAACGCTGCGTCGAACCTTAATTGGTGAACATCAATCGCGCTTCGATGAACAGCCAATATAGCCTGTTATTTGTTACATGGGTAGAATAGTAAGGAGCTGCAATGGTATCGTAGAAAGGATCGTGTTTCGATTATCTTGTAAACGGGGACCGAGTTTATCACGAAGAACGAGAGATATGCTCGAATCGACGCGCATGAGGAACATTTCTTATCGTGCCCGTGTTTACCGAAGAGAGGAAACCGGCGGTAATGTTTACATCACATTTCCCCATAACAATTGACGATCGTCGCCTAAAGTAAGTCGCATTCCAATCCTTTTCCCTGCAATTCGCCGAATTAACAAAAGCAGAACAAGTGCCCACGTTGTAAACTTGAAATGAATTATAACAAATTTCTCAGTCTAAAATGTGTTAAACGTGCAATTATGTTCATTGTTTTATCTAAATTCTACTTTGAATAGCAAAAGCCATTTTTTTCTCCGTGACAAGTATGCTCGTCATTAAACAACGAATTGCCATATGTTCACGATAAACATACTCGCCATTAATAGAAAATTGCCATCCATTCATGTCAACCAGACATGTCATTACTGGAAGCATATTAATAGCCGTTCCAACGGCTGTGCCACATTAAAGACGACTTCAACAAATGAAGCATCAATAATAATAATCTCATTAGAAAGTTCTGTTATATTTTATTACCCGGAACAGCTGGTTCCTGAATAATTAAAACAACCATTTGGAAATCGTCTTCGAAAAGGACTATTCGAATAACCGGCAGGTGAATCGTTAAGTCTGGTTCGTGGCGGCAAGAACACGAGTCCAGTCCAGACATGTTCGCTCCGCTTTGCGTCAGGTGTGGACCTGGCTTAACGTATCTGTGGTGTCCGTGAGGCACACGAGGTTAATATGGCCGCCAGTTCTCGACGCGTACGGAACCAGTTCCAGGATGAAACCGGTTTGGAACTAGTTTCCATTGGTTTTTCGGCCCCCTGCGAGACCGTGCCACGACCGAGATTGGCACTCGTGCGTCGGCTACTCTCGACGATTGGAACGGAGGTTACGTTACCAGAGCACACTAATATGGCCGATATTACAGAGCAGAAAGGTAAGGAGAACTGTTCTCAAACAGTCCACGATTATTTCGCTTCTCGTGCTCCATAGAAATCCGTCGGATGCTTCGGATTCCAAGTTCGATTCGCAAAAGCTCCAGAGACACGTTTTCTGCGCCTGTAATCGGACCAGCCGTTGCTTTGCGCGCGAAAATCAAATGCTCCCCAGATTGTTCCCCATGTTCTCTTTGGCAATTTCCCAAAAGAAACTCTGTTCTGTTTCGTAATTATTAAAATTACCAATTAAAATGATCAATCTTGTAATTTCATTCGTAGATCTAAGGAAACTCCTAGAATTCATTTTTATCCAATCGGGGACCAGTTCGGACCGCCCTGACTTGTTTTGTTTTGTTCGGAAGGTGAGAAGGTCGACGCGGAAATGGAGATCAAGGTGGAGCCGACGATGCAGTGCTACGTCGAGGAGGAACACGAGAACGGTTTCCCGGGATTCGAAAACAACGGGGCGATTCCATCGAGCGCTGATGTCGGCGCTTTGAACTTGTGGACCAGCAAAGCGACCACGTGTTTGATCACCCAGTACAAGAAGTACCGATCGATGGTGGGCCAATCGACGCAGATCAGGAGTCTGAGAGAGATGTTCGAGATGATTTCCATGGAGATGCAGAACTACGGGTTCTACTTCAGTCCGCAGAAGTGCGAGAACAAGTGGCGGGTGCTAGAGCGTAAGTACAAGAACCTGGTGTTCCGTGAGCGGCTGAAGAAGCCGGGTAGGATGAGGCACTATGGCCACTGGGAACATAAGCGAGCCTTGGACGAGATCTTCAACGAGAAAAGGCGACATATGTACCTCGAAGAAGGCGACCTTCATTCGCCGGCTAGCGGCTCCACGAAATATACGTTCATTCTGCCGAAACCGACGTCGGGTGAACAGAACAGCCCCGAGCAACAGAACCATGACGATCCTCTAGCGGCGCCGACCTCGAACTCCTTGCCGAACAACAAGAACGAACAGTCGGACCAGAAGGGACCTCTGGCTGCCTTCTTCGACGAGTTTCTCAACGAGATGACGAAGAACTTCGCCATCGCCGAGAAGAACCGGGAGAAGAGGCACAAAGAGGAGATGACCATGCGACAGAGCGAGCTCGAGGTCCAAAAGAGACTCCTCAAGCTGAAGGAGCAAAAACTCGAGCTGCAGAAGTGCCAAATCATCGCTGCCGCTCAACATTTGCATCTGAACATGTAAGGACGAGCATTGGACCCTCGATTACCGAAAGACTCTTACCAAAAGGTGTACTCGTAAGCCGGAGTTGACTTTATCGATATAAGGAACACGTGAGAAACTGTAACATAATAATACGAATATGTATTTATATAATCGCCGCGTTCTCGTTCCTTTCTTGTACATTATCCAAAAGCGAGCCAGACGTGAAAGTCGGCGGACGCATCTCGTCAAGGTCGACGTTCGGAGAATTTTTCCTGTGCGTCAGGTGGATCATTACGTAAATGTATATAAGAAATATGTTATTTTCTAGTTAGTAATTATTTTAAATGTAAACGCAAAATCGCAACGCAAGTGATTCGATACGTGTAATGTGAAATGTATTCTTCTATAGATCCCTGAAGTTGGCGCAGTAAAATGTACAGGGAAAAAATGCTGGGAATGTCGACCTCGGCGGCACATCTCAAGATCATCGGAGACTGTCCCCCTATTTTGCATAATTACCAAAAGCTGTTTTCCTATACGTTTCTGTGGATGATACGGATTACGTTTTGTTCGACCGGTCCTCCAGTGATTGCAGTTTCGCGAGTCCGCGTCCAGGTGGTAGCACTATCCACCTTTCCAGCTCCATGATTCGCAGCTATAGATCAGCACCGCGGCACGAGGTCTCTGTCTTTTCGACCGAGAGATCTCGAGAACTTTAATTTTCAACTGCGGACAAAGATAAAGCGGCGTTGGCAATGAAAAGGTTGCGAAGCGTGTACCGGTATATTCCTAAAAGACTATCATGGCTTCCTAGAACGTCTAAGGACATGTATGCTCGCCGATTACCATTATACTAAGCGGTACAGTGCGCATGTTACACGTGTGGCCGTGCATCGTGTTGCGGGGTGCAAAAACACGCCGATTTCTGGTTTTATTGTTAAAAGCTGCACGGCGATCGTTGCCGAGGGATTACTTTCGCTATGTGCCGTGCCCCGTGCTCCTAATGACTCAATTTATTAAGCGGCGATTCAAAAGATCACCTCCACGGGATTCGTCGCATTGATATTGCACCTTCAAAAGATCACGGAACGCGCTGCGACCCGACAGAGATTTATGACGCTTAAACGCAATTTCATTATTCTATCTTATCGGATTAACAGAGATCGGTCTCGATTTTTGTTTTCCTACGGGTGCCCCGCTTTTATTTATGTACCGTGCACGCAGATGCGAATCATAAATTATTGAGCCCCCTCGACGGGAGCATAATAGTGCTATAATCGGGACGAAATTGTTTAACACTGGAACCGCCGAGTAACAAAAGCAATTTCCAGTCGCTCAAGTCTATACACGCCTGCCTCTTTCGAGTATCTGAAACACAGGAAATATCTAAAGAGAAAGACTGCTTATAAGAAACATCAATTTTTTTTTATGAATAGCTTTTATGCGTTTCTATCAAAAATGTAATCTATAACAAACGGTAAAAAGATTCTGTGTACTTGGTTACTGACATTCACAATTGATCCACAATATTTTCTACCTGTTCGGAAAAAGTGCAAGGTATTTCTAACGGAATGGGAATTTGTAAAAACCAAAGCTTGAAACGATGTCAAACAGAGCAACAGGCTAGACCATCGGGGAAAGTTGACTCCGGATTCAATCGACCCGGCGAATCGTGTAATCCCGTGTAATTAGCATTCCCAGTATAACGCTATTCAATCCGTGCTGCGATTCATCGAAACACCGTGAGAAAAAATCCCGTGGAAAGTGAAACTGCCGAGTTCGATGGCTGTGGAACAGTTCTCGCGATGAATCCCTTCCGATAATGCGTCTCCACGGGTCGCTAGGAAGCTGAACCCCTTCGCTCCCTAAGTAGAACGAATCGAATGAGAACTTTTCACGCAATAGTCATTCAGTAATGCAAAGTCGACGAAAATCCTTTGATCGTGTTTGCTTCATTACAGGGGAAAGTTTGCAAATATTGTACCGCTTAAGAAACTTTGAGTCCTCGGGGAAATTTGCTAGCCTTCTTTTTGAAGAAGTAGCTATTATATTCATTGCTACGCGTTGCATAAAATAAATTAATTCAAGAGGAACGATTTGCGCAGCACGCATTTGGTAACTTTCTCCAACAACAGCTACAAACGAAGATTGAATTCGACAGCGTATCGCAGTGCAGGAGACTCGATTCGATTGAGCTTGGTCACGGTGATGCTGAGCACGGTTCTCGATTCCGTACCGGACTGCCTTGGTGTCACCTTACATTATCCAGTGCATGACGATTATACGTTTGGAATTTTGAAAAATTCATTCCTGTTACGCAGCGCGTATCGGGGAACAGGTAGCCATAATTCTCCAGCAGATCCTTTCGGATTAATCTCAACGGTCTCACAAATTCGAGTCTCACAAATGTTCATTCGTGTTCCAGAATTTTCAAATGGTTCGCTTGTTTCGAGAGAAAAATCTATACGTATAGAAACATAGAGAAATCAAACAATGTTCGAGAGAACACGCGCGCGCGGCGCACAGTGGGACCTTTCGTCGATTTTGGAGACAAAATCAAAGAACTTCCGATAGAAATGAGATAGAGAGCTGAAATTTTTTTTATTTACAGCTGAAACATGACAGAATATGGGAAAAATAGGGAGATTATGGTACGAACGTTTTTTCACCTCGAAAAAATTCGTCAAACTTGCACAATTTCAAGAAAATTGCGGTTTTTTCAATGCCACGTACGGGAAAAATTTTTTTTTAACATGCTACACATCATTTCCTGTAGATTTTTTCACGCTGATTTCAAATCTGGTCTCAAAATTTGTCTACGATTTTTTTTTTTCAAAAAATCGATTTTGTGACAAAAAACTAATGAAATCATTTCTTCGTTGAAATGATTTGATAACTCACTAGTTTGAAGGAACATTGTATTCTCATATATAAAACACATTAAAAATAATCATAATGAAGTATTTGGACGTTTACTTAACGTATATCACGCCAGCGACAATCGTAGCGATACGTCAAGTGATCGTTCGTCAAGTGATATACGTTAAGTAAACGTCCAAATACTTCATTATGACTATTTTTAATATGTTTTATATGTGAGAATATAATATTCCTTCAAACTAGTGAGTTATCAAATCATTTCAACGAAGAAATGATTTCATTAGTTGTTTGTCACAAAATCGATTTTTTGAAAAAAAAAAAAATCGTAGACAAATTTTGAGACCAGATTTGAAATCAGCGTGAAAAAATCTACAGGAAATGATGTGTAGCATGTTAAAAAAAAATTTTTCCCATACGTGGCATTGAAAAAACCGCAATTTTCTTGAAATTGTGCAAGTTTGACGAATTTTTTCAAGGTGAAAAAACGTTCGTACCATAATCTCCCTATTTTTCCCATATTCTGTCATGTTTCAGCTGTAAATAAAAAAAATTTCAGCTCTCTATCTCATTTCTATCGGAAGTTCTTTGATTTTGTCTCCAAAATCGACGAAAGGTCCCACTGTGCGGCGTCAAGAAAGGACAAAGGGCAGACAATTTTATAAACCGTCGCGGGAAGCTTTTCGGGAAAAAATCGGTGAAACCGGTTACACCCGCTCTTTGCTGTATTCGTACGCACCGACGACACGTACGTGTTGCACATGATACAAGCACATTGCTCACGGCAAGAGTTAACACGCGAGCACGTGCAGGTACGTGGGTATAACAACTTTTGCGACTTACGCTAATAACCTCGCGCGGTTCGAAAAATCCGCGCGGAACGAAAATACTCGGGCAGCGCGCCCGTCGCCATTTATCACGCCTCGCGAATCGAACGTCGATATTACTGCCGTTCGCTCCCTTATCAAACCTAAAAAGAAAACAGAAAAATGTATAACATTTTTTAACCCCCGTGTCAATACCCTCTCAATTTGTGCTTGACAATATTTTTTGACAAATGGGCACGAAGGTTCATAGAGTCTTCATTTTGTCTTCGTTTAATCTGTCTACTGCTTTAAATCGCATCTGCTCATTTCTGTCGTAAATAAATACATAGAATCTCCGGCGTGCCGTAACGATACTTCGAAACACGTAAAAGAAGTCTCCTAATTGTTTTTGGTTCCAAAAGAAGTCGTTGGCTTGTAATTTGTCGGTGAACGAGCGAGAAGTCTATAATAAAGTCACAGGTGGTGAACCGCGTAAAGCAGGGAACAAACTAGGGCGAAGCTAGCGAACAAAGTTCGAATCTATATTTAATACGAGAGGTTGTCGGACTTGGCATAAACAAACTGGACGGAGGTAGCTAAACATAGCGGCTGGGATAAATAATTAAGAAAAATCGCGAGATCGATGGGAGTAGTTGAGCCGGTCGGGTGAGCGCGGGTTGTCGATATACGGGAGCGCGGGTTGCGCGTGGGGCGCCGGTGCGGTTGGGTACGGGAGTGAGTACGGCGGGTAATAGCGCGGAGGCGGCCAGTCGTCCAGTCGAGCCGCGACCACCGAGCGGTGAGCGTATCTGTTTCCTGTCGGTTTCCGCTGCAGCATCGGCAGTAGTCCAGGAAAAAGGAAAAACAACGAGAAGGAAATCAATTCGGAAGCGTTGCTGTGTGGAACGATGAGCTTGCAGCCGAGTTTGCGAGCGACGACTAGTGTCAGAGCAGGCTGAGTCCATCGAAACGAGCCCACTCACCCGGAGGCTCGCGTGCACGGACGTAAACAGAGGGCGAAGGAGGACACGCGATTCGTCGGTGCGTGTCCACGCACGCGTACACCTTCCCAACGATGCACCATACGCAACGTGCATATAACTAACGATTCTCCGTGCGATTACAGCCGTGTGTTCATGTGCCTAAATCTCACCACCGACGCTATACGCTGAAACCGGATGGCAGTTGTGTCAGTCCTGGGAACACGGACCTTGAGACCAAAACATTGACCTGACCTGCGTGTGACGCCGATATTCTCGGACACAACAGTCCTCCGAGTACACCCGAGTTTGTGCATCTGCTCGAGCTGGTGTCGCGCGCGCGCCGCTCTGTGTCGTTACGTGTCGCCGCTGTTACAGGACACCTAGCCTCTCGCGACAGTTTTTACACCGCGTATGCACCTTGTCCGAGCCTGCATCGCGTTTTGCGGCACGTTGTGGGCCCCGAAGGCCCCGTCTAAGTAACAGTACTTCCTCGCGCTCGCTGGAACAAGCCTCTCTCCGAAGAACGGGACCCACACTCCACGAGCCCGCTCTCCACACGTTGCTTCTCTCGGGTCTCCTCTATCCCCGTCCTCCTCCTCCTCCTCCTCCTCTCTCTCTCTTTCTCTCCTTCTCTCGCGCCGCTGGGCCTCTTTCGAACACGACACACACTCTCTTTCTGTGTGCCCCGTCTCTCCCTCTTTCTCCCTCCCATCCCGGGGGCCCGAAGTAGTCTGGCCGGTCGAGCACGGGTAGTCTCGTGAAACCAGTCCTCGTACGGTGGACCTCACGGTTGGGACCTGGCGAAGAAGAGAGGAGATCGCCCGTTCGTTTGCTCCCTCGCTCGCTCTTCTCGCCGCGCGTAAACCGGCACCTTTTGCACCTGCCGCGCGCTCGCGCGACTCGCAAGTTTTTCGGCAAGCTATCTCGCGTAAAACGTTGCCCCGAATACCCGTCGCGGTTCCGTTCCACGAAAGAACGGCAGAGGTGTACCACGTTCTCGTTTTTCGCCCGGTTGTTCACCGACCTGTGGCGAGACTGGCCGAGGGAGAGAGAATCGATGATCTCTCGGTAACACGGTCCCCGGCCGCGTGTTTATCGGCGCAACAAACCAGTCCTGCTGCTCGGAAGGACGCCGATCGGTTTAAGTGGCACGCTTTTGCTCCGTTGGACCCGACGTCACCCGAACACATACCCGGTGCTCAGTGTTCACGCTCCGGACAGGTATACAGTGTACTCGAGGAAAGGGAGCACCGGTGCGTGTTTCGCGCCAAGGAATAAGACGCGCGCGTGCGTTGGCGGGTACGGCGAGCACCACACGCGTATTTACCGAAATACATACCGGACACCGTGATGCTGATGGCAACGCGCGCGACATTTAAACCGCGCCTGTCGAACTTACGGTGGACGTCGAACGGCGAGACAGGACAAGGGATTCGCCGGTGAAGAGAGGACCAGTTGTCAGTGGGTCGTCGAGGACAGCGGCACGTGCGAGTATCGCGTGAAAACCACCGCCGCCATGACAGTCGGAGCGCGCCGAGGATAGAAGGTGCGCGTCGCAACGATAAAATGAGCCAGTATTTCGCAGCGGACGCCACGCTCGCAGGATCATCCAGCTGGTGAAAGAGAGAGGTCTGTCTCTCCGCTTACGTCTCCTACGCTCGACCTAACCTCCAAAGTGTCTCGGTCGCGAGCCCCACTAATCTAATTCGTGCCTGTTACCATCGCGCGCTCGATGGAACCGTTCCGCTCGACCGATCTCGATCGTCACCGTGGATCGTCGTCGATCCCGTCTCGTTAACGATCCCGACAGTGAATTTGCACGTTGACGTCAACGTCGGAGAGCAGCCGTTCTTTTTTTACAAAAATAGTGTACGAGATTGTTTGGTGCCGTTCTGTTCGATCTGCATCGCGCACTTCCGGCGCGGCGTAGGCGCCCAATCGCGCCGGCCGCGGTTCGTTTCGTTAATCGAAAGCGAATCGATTCCCGCGGAAATAACAAGGTGCTCTGCGACCGCCGTACGCTCGGTGCTCGTTTTCTGCTCGCGGTTTTGTGCGTGTCACCGCTCCTGTGGCTCCCCAGTGGTTTACCAGCTTTTATACCTACCCCCAGTCGTCGTCGCGTGTGCTCCAACCCCGAAACGAATCGATGGATCGACGCTGAGAACGGTATCGCTTCGAAGAACTCGCGGGGAACACCAGCCAGCCAAATGAAGACCACACAGCGCGCGCTCAGGTAAGTCTACCTTGATGGGTCCGACCCTTTATGGAATATTAAACCGTTTTATCGTTACGATGTTGCGCGTCCCGGGCTGGGATGATGAGTCGGCTGCTTTTTAGTTGAGGAACACATTCGTTGCGCGAAATGTCAACTCAGCTGGTCGTTCGAAATGGTCATCTGCGCCTGTGGAACATAGATTTTGTTGTGTCGGACGGATTTTTGGAGAAGTAGATTGTGCGTCGAAGTAGTTGGGTATCGATCTCCCTTTAAACAATTAGGATAATGAAGTTAGACTTACTTCAACCGATAAGTACGACAGCTTAATTATAGTAATTGCTAGACTGCGGATCTTTTTGCAAAATAAAAATGGTCTGCATTGATTATGAGACGCAGAAGCAACGCAAAAATTGATTTTATCCTCCAATGACTTTGTTACATTAAAAACAATATTACAATATTCTTAAATGTTTCTGATCTTGTACTCTTTTATATTTCACCCAACCAATTTCTTAATTAATGCATAAAGATCCGCAGTCTAGTAATTACATATTACGTTTATCAACATGAAGAAAAAAATTTGCTTCTGCTATTCAAAGTAAAACTTTGGCAGAACAAGAAGCATTTTCGCGACGAGTACGTTCGTTATGGACGAATGGTGATTTATTGTTCAATGACGAGTATATACGTTGTGGAGAAAACAAGTTATTTTTGTTGTTTAAAATAAAAATTGGGCCAATCAACAAGCATATACACACGTCAATATATTGTTCAATCACGAGTATACTCGTCAATTAATGCAATAGAGTGACCAGAAAAATAGCACGTATGCTAATGAGGATAAGCTTGTCGTTTTAAGATTTATTTTCACTTCGAACAGCACAGTGAGTCACTGTGCACGAAATCTAGTTGTTTTTTCGCACGACGACTCCGGTTAGATGCATCTGGCTAGTTCCCTAGCAAATGTTTCTCGGAGAGCGAGGCAGTCGTGTGTCTAGTTACGCTTTACGTCCTCCTGTACAGTTAACGATAACAGTGCTCGTCGTAGCTCGCAATAAAAGCACGTTCGTATAACGAGGAACGTAACGAGCCGCGTTTGTTCGGCCCACTGAAACGTTACGGCTGTAACTGTTGATGCTCTAACGGGCGCAAATAGAAACGTGTATGGCCGTCGATTCTAGGGGAGAAGTTTCCCCTAGAAAACCCGGTCCGACGAAGAAAATTCTCATCGTAAACTCCGTTGAACCGTGGAAAAAAAACATATTTTATTAACTCGAGCGTGAACGCGATTTATACCCGAACTACGTAAATTCTCGTGCTCGAAATTCTTGTTCCATCCGTGTAGATTATGACCGAACTGCGGATGCTTTTATGGCAAATGGAAATTTATAAAATGCGAACAGAGGTGCGCGCATTAATGGACGTTACTAACAGTTTTTATGCCGTTTGTGCTAAGAGAGATCTCGCTGTTCATGAACAGGATTTTTGATTTGTTAGTTTTGGGAAATTATGCAGAGATGGGAATGTACGCGTTCCAGCTCTTAAATTTCTTCTATCTTCCAGGACATGGAGGAAGGTCTTAACGTTAGAAATAAAAAAATTACATGATTTTTGATCTTATTTTTATTGTGTAGAAAAAGCCTAGGCTTTTAAAAAATGTATTAATTAATCAAAATTAATAGAATTTTTATCCTATCCTGAGCCGAAGGAATATTTCAACAGAGAGAAGAACTGTGCTCATTCCGTCCTCTCTAAGACAGCCTGTGAGCAGAGGAATTCGCACAGAGATCTAACGATGACACGGCCAGGGAAAAAATGGTCACGGTGCGGCGAGGATCGCGCGTTAACCGTAGTTTACTCCGATTGCCAGGCAGTTAGGCCATCTCATTTTCTAGGAATGTCCGTAGGTGGCAACGGTGCCTCGCGTTGACATTTGCATCATCCCGTAACATCTCTCCGGATGCACTTTTCCGCGGTGCGCCGCGTCGAGCTCGTCGAATCGCAGGTGCGCGAGACGGCGTTGATTTTCGAGGGGATTTCGCAAAGAGAAAAACAGAGAGAGTGAGAAGGAAAAAAAGCTGGTTCCAGGTAATGATTAATGCGGTCGCTTCGTAAGAACGATCCGTTCGTTCGTCTCTCGGGCTGTGAACCGCCTTTAATCACGGGATTAACTTTGCCCCGTCTGGTAACGCTCTGGCCACCGGGGCCACTGATGAATTAACAGATAGCCGGGTTACAATCGAAAGCCAATTACGCGGCCGCGTCTTCGTTAGTTCGGAGAACCGTTCGCGAATATCCTCTCGCGGCCGCCGCCATGGAATTTCGCCCGTTATTCCATGCTCCGCGTGTTTCCAGAGAAAATGGCCTTTACGCCGCTGCCGCAATCGGAAACGTAAATTTCTTACCCCGGCCTCTAATCGCCGTTAAAATGTCTAATTTATTTAGACGCGAGCCGTTCGCTCGAACCCTTAGATCTTAACGAAGATGGACCAATATCCGCCGAGAGGGTTACTTATTAGGGTCATCGTGCGAGTTCTGCCGCTTCTTGCGCCGTTCACACCGGTTAGCCGCCTCACTGGCGATTTCAGAGCTAGATCATTCGATGGATACTTCACTTCTTCCATTTCAAGCTAATATTCTTAATTGTTGGGTTAATAGTCCGACAGGTTTCGAGATTGTAGTTTGAGGAGCCAATCGATTTAGCAAACGAGCGGCCCGTGTTTGGATGTTTATAGTTCCTTTGGGACATATTATTGTAGAAACTCCTCTCCGTGCCTTGAAGACATTTAGAGCGATCGTATACGGCACAGTTAATTTTGTCAGGCAACGAGTAGCTGTGGTAGTTCGAGATGCAAGCTTCTCCTCCACAATTAACTATTTCTTGGACCTGCAACCCCATCTTCGCGGTACATTTTTATTTCGTAAAAATGAACATGCTTGCGGCGCACCGTATTATTTTTCGAAGCCTCGCTCCATTTCCCGGGTTCCGGCCGGATCGGGAAGGCCCCTGATCCGTTGTTAGCACAGAGAGACAGATAAGATAGGATAAGAGCGTGCAGACAGCTATGTAAATGCAAAGTGTGCCGAGCATCGCGGTTGTCAGAGGCTATGCATTGAAAATGTCAGGTGTGCTCTCTTGCCAGTCGAGCACTCGTCGATCGTCGTCTGGCCTCGTCGGTGTCGGTGGCTGCCGCCTGCGGAACACCTGCGCTGACAAATTGAAATGCTAATTCGAAAACACGTGGTTCTCCGCGGTGTTTTTTGGTCCCGGGGTTGGCCTATTGGCTCTTTCTCTCTGGTAAAACGATTATTCTCAGTCGTTCGACTTTTGACTGCCGTTCGCTGACGCTTCGGTCTCTCGGTACAGGGAAAAAAGAGAACGAGGAAAGAAGTTCGTCGACTCGGTGTCATGTTTCCTCGGTGTGGCTCCTGAGGAAAAGAACCTCTTCCTCTCTCTTTCTCTCCCTCTCTCTATCTCTCTGTTGGTCGAGAAAAAGATTAAATTCCCGAGGCACGCAGAGAACAGGCCACTGCTGGACGCTCGTTTAGAAACAATAACAGTATCACGTCCCGGTCTCTGCATACGAAAGAGGGGCCCCGAGTGGTTATCGCGACTGATCCGAAAGTGGGCCCCCCACGAAAAAGGGAATAGAAAGCGGGAAAAATGTCGGATGAGAATGCAGAGCGCCTAGCTGATCGCCTCGTACCGATCGGTGAACATTCCTCCACCGGGAAAACCGTGGCGAGATTCGCGCGAAAGGCGTCTCGGTGGGCGGGGCCATTGATTATGCCAATTCCCGCTTCCGGATAGCTCTGCATAAATTTGTGGAGGCTATGAAATAGTTCTAGACTCCAGGGAAAAATTGCAGAGCCTAGGGAGAAATAGTAAATCTGTTTGAAAAATTGTATTCTCTTACAAAATTTTGACAAAGAGAAATGTTAAATAGAACTCGCCCGGATGAGTATTCTTCTAGAACCTAAACAAGGAAGAGTGATGTCCCACAAAACAAAATCGGTTCTAGTTTCGCTCCGAGTAGCATAACGTCAGGCTTTCTTTTTCGACGCCATTGTTTCCGAAGCTCGTTTCCAATATAACATAGAGATGGAGAAACCGATTAATAAGTTTCCGGTAGTTAAAGCGGTAGGACCTGTTGGAGAACATTGAATAAAAATCGGCGAGAGTCGATGGAGAGTAATTTTCATCGGATCGAGGGATTTGGGGCGACGACTCGTTCGACCGGCAGGAAATTGCGACGCACTCGATGATCAGCCGATAAAGATGATGCGTCCGGCTCTAATGATCGCGGGAACCGGGACCCATTGTGGGATCTGTTGCGCGACGCCTGGGAAAAACTTTCTTTTACCCTGGTTTGCGAAAAAAAAAGAAGGTTCGACTGTTCGCGACACGACTCTGATCCTCTTCGCTTTCCGTTTTGCCTCGTTCCCTCTTCCTCTCTCTTCCGAACGAAGCTCTAATTAAAGCATTTCAATTAAGGAGATCAAGGGGCCATTGTGTCTCTCCGGCTAGTCGATCCGATGAATTTTCCCTCGACATCTCTTCAGGTCTGGGAAAGTCGTCCTTGATGCGATTAATTGCAGAAAGCGGATTTCTCTCTCTCTCTCTCTTTCTCTGGTTTCCTGGAGCCGCGTCGCTATCGTCGACCCAGGAGAAACAGCCGAGTTTCTTCTTTCTTCGTTAACTCTTAATTGATCGGACTTCGTTGCGCATTCTTGCGCGTGGGGCAGACGTTCCCGACTAATTTCATTCTCCATCGGTCTCGCGCGACCCTGATTCGTTTCCCCGCTCGGAACATTTGTCGGTGGCGCGTCCCGCCTCGGCTGGGAACGAGTTTCTACTCGTTTTGGCGAGCCTGGAATTGCTTCCGACCTGCTGGAGTATTCCCGACAACTTGTTCCACGAGCACACAACATTATCCTCGAAAATCAATTTCTTTCTCTAGTTCTCTAGATACTTCTCGCGAAACGATGCCACACGAAAAATCCTGGCATATTGGGGCAATCTTAGATTTACATTCACTCGACGATTCCCCAGTAGGTTCCACCACGTATCTTTTAAATAAGAAATTGAAGAAATTTCAAAGATGAGACAAGAAGTTTTCCAAGAAAAAAATTGCAAATGTCCCTGTATTTTCCACGCTCGACCTCCACAACACACTTCCACAAAAAATATAATACTAAATTACACGATTAATAAATTACTACGCAATACTAGTACACAATAAATGAATTGGCAAAACCCGCTCGTGAAAAATGCCGCACCGAACTTTTTGTCTCCAGAAAGACGTTCCGGGACTCCGGTCCGAAGAAAAATGTGCGCGGGCAAGAGAGTCGGTCCATAGTCTCGGTTTGTCGAGTGGGAAAGGTCGGGAGCACCGTTGTCTAGCCCGTTAATCCCGGGGTCCTGTCCGGTCAGGCCCCGGGAACTCTTGCTTTCAGCCAAATCTCATTAATCCGCCAGTTTCCACGTGGCGCGGCGGAACAGAGTTAAGGGCCATAACCGTCGTAAGTTATTGCGCGTTACCTTGAACGTTCCCGGCGTGCATTATATTTTACTGCGGCCCGTTACCCTCTCCGCCGACATGTTTAAAAGAACCGCCAACAGTTTGCGCGGAAATTACCGAGCCGACGAGATCGCCGCGACGGTGGGGCCGGGTCCGTGCTACCCGACTTCCAGCTACGGCGGGTACGCGGTTCCGAGAAAACAATTTCGCGGAGCGCAGATTTAGGGCGTTCTCGAGCCTCGAGTTTGCTCTGGAAGCGCTTCGAAAAAACGTGTCTCGAAACGTCGAGATCGTTCGATTTTCGACCCTTCGACTCCGAATATTTTCGAAAATGAAAATATTCTTCAACTTCTGTAGAACATTCGGATTATTCAATCTTAAATCATATGCTTGCCACTAGAACATCCAAGCTCGTAAAAATGGCAGATTTTTTACAATTCATGAAGTTACAGAAATATTTTCTTTTGTATTCAACTACAAGAATGAACAACCATCGAGGTGCGGCTTTTTCTATCCGAGATGTTATTCGGAGGGTAAGAGGGGCGACTCCGGGCTAGGATAACATTGTTTCTCGTTCGCTGACAAAACCGTGAGACTACCGGCGAGCTGCAGTCTGCACACGGATCAATTCGTGCGTGAGTCACGAGTGATTCACCTCGGCGAACCTGTTGGCAGAGAGATCACGTAGCGACTCTGCCCGCTAGAAGCCCGGCACTCCGAAACAATCGTATCTGCGAATTATGCTAGCGGTCAGACTGTCCTCGATGAATTCTTTATTTTTTGGTTCCGTCCTGGAAACGTCGATGAACTCTGAGAATTGGTACCGCAGCTGATACAACTTTTATTTTGCACGAAAATCTGACTGCTGACCAATCCGGAATTAAACAGGGTAATTCCTGCTTGTGTACAAAATTGCCCGAGGGCCGTGAAAACGCGCGAAATTGACGCGAGGGACGGATGAGGGTTAATGGAATGCTCCGAGAGCAGCGAGAATGGCCGTGTGACAGGCCTTCAGGGGACTCCTGATCCTCGCCGCGTGTCCTGCGAGAATTTCCAGCCGAGGATATCGCGGGATCACCGCTGAAATCGCTGCTCGTCACGGATCACCGGAGCCTCGCCGACGAAAAAGGAGAAACAGGAAGTCCTGGCGGCGCTTTCGCGTCGAAACGGTTATTTCACGACGACGTAATTTCGCGGCGAGCCTTTTTCTGGCCGCCTGCGATGCCTCCCTAAACCGGTAACCACGTAATCTTATTAGCCGACTTTCTGGAAACTGCTCGGCTCGTTGCCGATCGATTTTTCGACGCGACGACGAGCGTTTCGAACGCGTTGCACAATTTCAAAAGCGTCCTTAATTGCGATTTCGGTTCGAGCTAGATTATGCTTCTAAATCAAACGTCAAACGTGATTCAATCCAATCCATAGAAAGTGACCGAATGGTATTTTTATACATTTGATGGTTTGAGGGCAACTTTTTATTTCGTTGGCTTAAACTTAGTATAATTGTTGTAGCATTTCTCAATACATTTATTAGTGTACGATTTTATCGTCATATTTCAATCACCATTACTAAAAACTAATTTAAAGAATGTGTTATTATTTTTCACCTGATTACAATCATTGAGAAAATAAATGAGTTTCTATGGCCATCAATTTCGTTCGCAAATCAACAAGTTGTTCCGGAATAATTAATTAAGAAATTGTAAAGCTTCTTTCCAATCATCGAAAAGGCTTCCAGTGCTGATACTGCTTCAGAAACGATCGAGGACTTCTCGAGAGTTTCGTCCACTCGCAACCTCGATTGTCCGACCGTTTCGGTGCATCGAGTCGCATTGGAAGCATGAGCGCGAGCACAGTCGATTATAATTCGTCGGACGGCACCGGTAATGAATACAGTGAAATCTCTTAATGAGCCGTTTCCCTCGTGCTAATCAGACGTATCCCATTAATTGGCTATCTGGTTCGTCCATCGAATTATGAAACTGTCTCGCTGTTTATCCGGTGCACGTTAATTCGATTTTAATCATCGCTAACGACGCATTCCTCGTCGCGAACGAGAGCCGCGTTCCTCTCAATTAAGGATCCACGCGGAAATGTTCGTTATCGCTGGATTGCGGATCTTTATGCAAAATCAAAATTTTCTGCATTGATTGCAAGAGCCATATAGAAGATTCGTCTTGTAAAACTCTTTCATCGTGTAATTTTCATAAAGAAACTTTTAATGGACGTCAAGTTTAATGTTAAGCAACGTCCACGCTGAAGCAACGTCGAGCAACTTTCAAGAGAAGAAGAAGGCGACAAAGCTGCCGACGTTGCTTCAGTGCGGACGCAGCCTTAGGTAGAAATTATCGAGGAAATTTCGAAGAGAAATTTCGAGAGCCCGGTGTCTGTATCTATCCGCGAAAATCGATAGAACGCAAGAACCGGTGGAAAGACCGAACAATGCGGGCGTATTCTTAGCCGACGAGGCCAGTCGGCAACAGAAAAGCCTCCGGCTGCGAGCGATTACGCGAAAGTTCCTATTGTCAATAAGGTGTATCAAAGCAATAGCTGCCGTTGGCCCAGTTTACGCCTCCGTTCGCAAATTACGCTCGATCGAGCTACCGCGAGAGAGCGAGTTCTCGTCTCTCGAGTCGGCCAGATACGTTCACGTGGTCCGGACCCTCCAATCAACAGCCACACGGATCCAACACTGTTTTATTCGCGGCCAACCATTTTTCAGCGGGTTTTCTGCTCGGCGAAGCGGCGAATCTCGACCCATTGTTCACTTGTTCGACGCCGACGATGCCGAACAGAAACAATTCTTGACCTGACGCCTTTAACTCTGAGAATGGACCGTCTGTCGAAACTTTTGCTGCAATAGCTACTTCATCGCGAGCTGGACTCTTGGGGGTCCTTGTTGGTTTTGATCAGACTTTTCTGGGGTTAGAGCTTGGCACAATTCTTCATTTGAGAACTGCGAGAATGAAATCTCTGCTTTTGTGAGCGTGATGGGCTCTTGATGGTCCCCATTGGTGGTCCCCATTAGGATTGCTTTTTATAAATTTGGTAAACCATTGTATCCTTACAATTGAAGCAAATTTTGCTCCAGAAAGATCTAGGAATCCTTAAACCATCAGACCACTTGGATTATTCGATGTTCTGCTGCAATTTCATAAGAGATACTTGGCCCACATCAAATTTACTCCAGCTTGAATTTAGGTTTTCTGGGGTTGTTTTTAATACACTTGGCAAAGTATTGTATCCTGACAACTAAAGGAAATTTTGCTCTAGAGAGATCTAGGTATCCTTAAACCATCAGACCACATCAAATTTACTCCAATTTGAATTTTGGGATTGTTTTTAATTGTATTATGATTATCGATCGTTGTTAATAACAAGATGTATTGATGATCTCGGCGCAAAGGTTCGATCGGAAATACAAATTAAAGCAATTTTGCTAGTTTGATTAAACTTTCTACGTTTCGATCCTAATATGCATCCTTTTCAAGAAAGAAGAAAAAACTGCGTCTGCAAATTTTAATAGAAATTTCAGTATTGATGTACTGAAATGGAATTAAATACAAACTTCAAGATACACTAATAAATTATTGTTTTTAATATTTATTTTAAATTAATATTTTAATAAAATATTGTTTTTAGTACACTTTAGCAAAGCATTGCATCCCGACAACTAAAGGAAATTTTGCTCCGGAGAGACCTAGAAAGCCTTAAACCATCAGACCACTTGGATTATTCGATGTTGCGCCGCAATTTCATAAGAGATACTATTCCTCGTGCTGGCTTGTTTAATCACGAAGCACCGTGCCCGGTGGACAAAGAGAAGGAAAGAGTCGAGACAGGAGACAGCCGGCGAGAAGCCGTAGAAGGCGAAGAAGAACAAGAACAAGAAAAAGAAAAAGACTATGCAGAGGGAGGTGGTGTGTACCGCGTGGTATGGTCACGGACGGCAAAGAGCAATTAAAAGCAATTCCTCGTGGCTGTATATCATTCTTCCGTGCACTACTGCCGCGGCTAGAGCCCATTAAAATCGACCTTCGACTCCACCCGCCGGCAACAACGGGATCTCCTGTTGTTCCTGTTGTTTTCGAGACGGAAAGAGCCGGAGACAGAGATCGAGAGAAAGAGAGAGGATCCGCGGCGGTGGAACGCGGTGTGTAAAGGAAAACACGACGGTGAGTTCCCATCGCGGGTTCATGAATACCAACCGTGTGCCGTTATTTACAGAAGAACGGTCCAAGTAATTCGTACCGGGGCATTTTGCAAGACGAGCTTCGTTCGAAATACGCCCGCAAGCATAGAGAGAGAGAGAGAGGAAGAGTAATGACAGATAGAGAGTAGTCACAGATAGAGAGAGGGCGAGCGAGATTCGATCTCAAGCTTATCCCAGCCAGTTTCAACTTGGCGACGACAAGACCGATAAACCGATCGCGAATCCGCCAGAGGAAGAGAAGTTATCCGGGAATCTCTCTCCGCGGAGGCACGCGAATATACACGTGGGAGAATAGTACAATTCGCGTATTTAAATTGTAGATTATCCCGCGGTTGCGAAACTCGCAGGACCCTCGAACTATACCCAGGGATTATCGCTGCGAGGATATCCCTCGCATTCGAAGGATCATGCTTCCTTCCACCGTGTGCCGACTCTAAATGTAGTCAAATTCCTGCAGAAGTGACTCAAAGTGTTCTTCACCTACGCTTCTGTTCGTATCTTCACTGTGGCTTTAACTGAATGGTTGCAACGAGCTTTAAATAGCGTTTAATTCTATCGAATTAGTATATGTTAGAGTATCGTACATCTGTTGTATCAATGGTTACCGATGGCGTTCCATATTCGTTTTGTCTCCTATTGCGGTGCAATTTAACTACGTCCGCGTTCGAATTGTCTACGAGCTAGGCCGGCGGTATCGAAAGGGTTAATCCTCGGGATCAACTGTAAAATATCCAGGGGAAATGTTTGCGATCCGACGTGCAGGAAAGTAATCCCATTTTCCCGGGTCTCTCTTCCTCTCTCTCTCTCTCTCTCTCTCACTTTCAGTCGGGCGTTTATCGGATTCTCCGGGACGAGAGCAATCTCGATCGGTTGTCGCGTATTTATAACAATAGTTTGCTGGTGCTCCTGGGGACGGCTGGCCGGCAAGTGAAACCTGAAAACTGCGCCACACAGCCAGCTTCACTTTCGAGTGGAATCGATCGATACGTCGACATTTCGCTCGACGGTGTGCCCTTTCTCTTCCAATACGCGAATACAACAGCCTATGGCGATTCAACGCGAGACGTGCCGCGAATAAACCGACGATCGCGAGGACTCTCGCACAGTTTCACCCCTCTCGTTCCCTCCGTAGCAGCCCTCGCGACGATACAGAGGTGCAGGTAAACTCCGAGATCTGAAGGGTCTTAATTAGAAAATTACAAAGGTCGCAGGCGGAGCATGAATGTTGTTTCCACTAGCAGCCTCGTTTGCGACGAAGGGTGATCACGTGCGTGGCCATCAATGACCTTTCTTTGTTGAAGTTTTTATGCAAATTTGAGGAAGTGGCGCATTATGCACTCGCGACAAAAATGAGGAAGGCCAATTTAAAATCAGAAAATTGAAAGAACGTAGAAAGAGCCTTCAGCAAAAATGTGGGATTAAATTGATAGTGATCTAAATGTCAGCGTGGTAGCTAATATGACAGTTTACGAGACGTCGCGTCGGTTTATTAACACGGGCCACCAAGAAAAAATGAAGGCGAAACATAGAATTAAATCAGTGCCGATTTAAATATCAGCCCCGTAGGCTAGGAGAGTTTACGATAGGACGGTTCATTGGCACCGAGGAGAAGCGCGCGGTGTTGGATAAGCATAAGCTATGCAGAGTATCGGAGAGTGATCGTGTGCACGGAGCTTAGGGTTAAGTGGAACGGTGAAAACGACTCCGCGATCGGTCCTTGTCTGAATTTCATTTTAATGCGGCCCAGCAGCGGCTCCGAGGGAAAAGAAGCAGGATAAATCGGTGCAGGGAGCGAGGCGATCAACGGACCGCAAATACTCGGCCATTTTATGCCATAGATGCATTAGGCTGTGGCCTAAGTGCAGCATAAATGCACGTGCGATCCGCTCGCGGCTGATTGGTTTACCACCTGCGGCTACTTGACTCTTTGCGCCTCGAATGGCCTTTAAAGTTTCCCTCTCTCTCTCTCTCTCTCTCTTTCTTTTTCTTTCGTGAAGAAGGCTCGATCTCCGGCTCGTCTCTCGTGGCCGCTCGTCTCTTTCGTTTCTATGCCTCTCGGAAGTCGATCGGCGGCCGGCGATATCTCGATATTGAATCGATTAATTTCAGGCTCGAACGCCTTCGCGCTCATTGATTTCTTTTCGACGTCGTTAGCGCTCCGAGATCCCACGTGTACGTCTGTCCAGCATTTTTTCTACGTGTCACCGGCGATCCAAACTCGAGATTCGATTCAACGAGGATCGATACAGCACCTCGATAGCTGTGAATTATTTCCGAGGCGAGCGGTCGATCGAATTGTCGACTTGATCACTGTGAAAATTGTTTGATCCTTGCACATCGTCGGAGAATATTGCTAATCTTCTCCGGTTCGTGTGCTATTCATGTATCGGTGAGCACTATAAATAACACGCTTTGCCACAGTCACTGATTACTTAGAATCCAATGCAATATGAAGCAGTGATTACTAGTCCATTTATTACCGCAGTACGCAGATTTTATGTATTTATAACATTTCTGACGTCCGGAAGTTTCTTAAGAAGCTTATTTCTTCGGAAGAGCTACTTAGCAGTTCGAAAGAAGTCTATATTACTCGAGACGTCTTGCGCGCGGATTGATGCATAAAAATTGCCATTTCAACTTTTAACAGGATATCCTTCAACGCCGAACGCACCAGCACTGGTTTCATATATTTTATTCTGTAATTACGCAGGAAATGAGAAAAATATGTTTCTTATCCACGAACATATTACGAGAAAAATTGTGGAAAATTTAAATAGATTCAGTTTTGTGATTTTTATCGGAACTGCTCGTACAGATTAAAAATGATTAACTTCATTTGCTTCTTGTAATATGCAAAATCTCGATCGTCGCGCATATTTTGCGACAACCTGACGTTACCAAGTCTCCGTTAATTCCCTCGCCCGTGTACATTGTCGCTAAAGAAGCGTACATACTGTTCGATACACGACTACCGTTGGATGCACGCCACCGTCAACGAGATAAGTTCTTTATCATCGATCGAACACCATGTTGCCAACGACGGTATTTATGGGTTCCAGTGGTTGAATTGCAACTGGTCCACGCGACGTTAAATCCTCGTAAAAGTCGTGGGACATCGGCGATAAAGATCGAGCAGCATCCGATCGCGATTCCATCGCTAATCAGCGACCGTGAGAACGCGCCCGATTTTCGCTCCGGTTAGCGGAACCGATTTTTTTGTTCACCTTGCAAAACGATCCGGTCGTCGGGACAAAATTATCGACGGTCTCGCGGTTACGCGATCCGATTCGATACGAGAGCGTAACAGCTGTCGAATTTATGGCGTATCCGGTTCGATCGCCAGGAGATTAGGCTTGGGAACGAGCTGACACCTAATCGGACTCGGACAGCGACTACGGCATAATTTAAACACCGATTATAGCACCGCATGTCCGGGAAAAACGTAAAACGCGAGGTTCAGTCAAATGTAAACCGGACTTCTCTAATTTTCTCTTTGGGTGGAATTGTTTAAAAACTCAGTTATTTTGTTGTGATCATTTTTTAACACTGTTTCTACCGAGATTTTATTATTTTATACAGGCCGGGAATCTGGCTATTAGATGGGAATCGTTTGAATCGTTTGATGCGTCTGATCCTGACCAACCCATTCTACTTCCTGCATATACTGTAGCGCGCGCACCCGACGGATCTTCAAACTCTATTTTCTCGAATGCCAGGCGTCAAACGAAAAAATGTTATTGCTTTTTTTCGACTTGTTTTTACATGCAAAATCACCCTCTGCCCGGTTGTACCGCGATTTCCGCTCACATTGTATAGTATCAATCCCTTTTCAGTTGTACCGCCGATCATTCTGTATATTCGAACAAATAGTTGAATAATTTCCCGTTTATGGACGTATATTTTTCTTGAAAATTTTAAAAGGTGTTTTTCGATAATAATATCCTGCCAATAATTATGATTATTTTTACTTGAAAAAAATCACGCATATATGTAACGGGTTATCCAAAATAGCATACTATTAAAAGTAGCATATTATTAAAAAACATACTATTTTTAATTTTATTGTTTTTTATTTAATCATCGGGTATTATCGATGACAATTATGTGTGAACGACGGTATCTGTCAAATGACCACCACGACCACGTTTGCAGACATCAATTCGAAGAAATGCTCAATTCTTGAGAACGATGTGGAATTGATGTTGATGGGTCATTAGCTACACTTTCACGAACAGCAGCAATGTTTTCATTCGAACGAGCTGTTTTTGATCTGCCAGACTTTGGTTTATCATGAACAGATCCATTTCCATCAAACTTTTTAACCAAATTTCGAATTGTTTGCTCTGATAGACGGTTATGTATGCCAAGAAAATCACATAATTTACGATGGGTGTTTTTTATTCAACACTGATTTGCAAAATAAATTTTAATAACTTTAACACGCTCTTCAATCGTATACGACTCCATTGAAATCGAAATACAAAAATGTGACAAGAAACAAGCATGGCGTTTGACAGATATTCTCATTCAACATCCTAAAGGTGCTTTTGGCGAACCCATTACTTCAAGTATCAGTAAATATGTAGAAAAAAACGGTTAAAAATTCGTTTCTTGCGACGTCTGTCTTGAAAAATCCCCGTTCATAAATTTTGCATCGCTTTCACGCCATAGCAGAGCGAATCGCAATCCAGAGCGGATTTTAACGGCGATATATCCCGGTCGTCGATCGCTTTATTTATTCGAGCACGGCTGAGTTATCGCGTCGACGGTTTCTTCGACGGTTTTTCTACACGTCGGGTACACATTCGCCCACGCGACCAATGCTCCTCTCTTTCTCTGTCCCCTCTCTTTGCTACTCTGGTCGAGTTCCCCTTCGGCTACTCTCAGAAACAACCGCGGAAATTTCTATTAGCGGCACGCGTTACGATTCAATTAACGCGCCGCGGTGCGCGCTGGTATCGGTCGGCTAACGAGACGCAGTTCCACCAGCAGCCAGGAAATTATAAGCAGTCCCGGTGATACGCGTGTCTCTGTATGTGTGTGTGTATGCTCCGCGATCGAATAACCATCACTGCTACTGACAATTAATAATGGAGCAACCTGGCAACCGTGTAACTCTAACGATCCTACTCTAACGATCCTACTCGAACGAGCATACTCCCCGCGTGTCCTGTGTATGCTCGCCCGTGAATCGACCATTACACAGCGAGCCATCGGAAACGCGTTTTATGGTGACCTCGTTTGTCCCCGAAAGCTCTAACCTTTCTGTGGCCCGAAGTACTTACTGTAAATGTACAAACAATTATTTTGAAAGACCGTACGCCCACGCGAATGATACATGTACAGTATTTTAACATTAACCCTTTGCGGTCCGATGTGCTTTCTCTCTTCTATTTCAGAACTCGCTGAACAATTTTCCAACTCAGTTGTATTCCCTGCAACTGAGTTCGTGAAGTGTCATCAACGAATTTATTATTAACTCTTTGCACTCAGAGTTATACTTTAACTGGAAAATTAAACATTTCTTCCGACCTAGAATATTTCCATTCTCCACGATTTTTTAAATTTGTTAGACATGAAATTGGTACAATACCTCATGCAATATTTAAATGTTTAGTAATTGATTAGATACCGACATTTTTAGCGGCGCCTCAGAGGCACCACGCGAGTGCTAAGGGTTAACAAAAGTAATGTGAATCTTATTTATTCTTTTTGGCAAAAGATCATCGAACAAAAGGGAAAATATCTTATTTATTAAAGTTCATCGCTTGAATAAAAATACTGGGCTCTATTTCGCCTTAAAATACCGAAATCACTTTCTTGCCAACCCAATATTGGCTCAAAGTTTAAGATCAAAGTTCCAGATTATCAATTTTACAATTGGTGAAATTATAAAGACTTAATTTTTGGTTTCAAACGTATGCTACGATAATCTTGTAACCTTTATAAAGCAACACATGCCAGTCACAAAATCTTTTAAGCGCTAGGGCCTCCAAAGGTCTTAATCCGGCACTGCTCCGCAGGATTGAAGGTAACAAGAAGCTTCTGCGAATTGGCTCCTGGAGCACGGTAGCTTTTCGAACACTATAGATTCGTGGTTTCAACGTCGAATGTTTTGCAAGTGTGTTCGAAAGGTTTTCACGGCCTTCGTGACCGGCTCCAATAAAGTTGCTCTCTCGCTGCCCTATCTCTCTCTCCTCTCTCTCTCTCTCTCTCTCTCTCTCTCTCTCTCTCTCTCTCTCTCTCTCTCTCTGTCTCTCTCTCTCACTCTCTCTCAGGACACCATTAACTGCGCCGTATTTCCTCTCGGAGCCGCAGCGTGTCCCGTCTGATCAGCTTATCGACCACGCACACCGACAGTATTTATGCAACCGACCGCGTATTTATATCCGCCACACGGTTTCGCGGCGATCTACCTGTGCTGCGTCTCTTCCGTTTGCTGAAATATATCGGGTCCCGATCAATTGGTTTATCCGGGTCATCGAAGGATTTCCCTCTCCGCTGACACGTCGCGCGAGAACTCGCCTGGCCTACATCTGCATCGAGGATTTTACTCAGCACCGCTAATAAGATGAACGATTCTACCTAACTCGAGATTAACCCGCTCATTTGGAACAACCAGATGGATTGGCACCATCACGGGAACGGTTACTAAACTTTGTTACGGATCCGAGTCTACGTTGCTTTTCATCGAGTTCGCTTCGTTAAATATTCGAGAGTCAAGTTGCGGTACAGTGTCGACGAAGTTCGCGTGAACCGATAGCGATGTCTGAACATTTTGTAATTTTATTATTTATTGTATTCCTTGCCTTCCAGTTTAGGATAACTTTCAGTTACATTATCTTGTAGCTGAATTTATTATTATTCTTTGCTGCTGTCAGTATATTACTTATCAGTCTTAAATGAAAATGTTATACAAAGAGCGACCGAATAACATGTACAATATATCCTGGTCTAGCAATTTTAATAAACATTTGAATTTATCTGGGTTCCAGTTGAACTTCTTCAAAATGTCACAAAATTGGGGAAACAAAATTGTACAAGTACCAGTTGAACTCGTAGAATCTTGGTCCATCAATTTTAATAAAAATCTGAATTGATCCAGGTCCCCGAGTGCACTTCTTCAAAATGGCAGGAAATAGAGTATCATACACAGAATCTTGGTCCATCATTTTCAATAAAAATCTAAATTGATCTAGGTCCCAGTTGAACTTCTTCAAAATGTCACAAAATAGGGGAAACAAAATTGTATAGGTACCAGTTGAACTCACAGAATCTTGAGCGATAAATTTTAATAAAAATCTGAATTGATCTAGGTCCCAGTTGAACTTCTTCAAAATGTCACAAAATAGAGGATACATAATTGTACAGGTACCAGTTGAACACCCAGAATCTCGGTCCAGCAGTTTTCCTAAAAATCCTAACTGATGCAGACACGGCACCAGAACAAACATCATCAAGCTGATCCCAGCTAAACACATAGAGCCTTGATCTGGTAGTTTCTACTTAGAATTGGTCCAGAAACGGTACCAAAGAGAATCTCCCTAAGATTTCGACATCGTTCGGAGATTCCGAGTGTAATCGTAGGATTTGTAAGACTCGAGGCAGGTAGTTTAGAATCAGTGTGGGCAGACACGTCCGCGGCGGGCCCGTAATTACCGGTCGATCGCGAGGTCGGAGTAGAAACGGTACCTTCCCCGACCACCCGAGGCTTTTGTCTCGGACCGAGCCCTCGAACCTGGTCTAGAAGGCGATTACGTAAGCCTTAGGGTTCGAGGCAGCCATGTTTCGGCGAGATCAATCGCGACTCGCGACTTTCTTTTTTGGTTTGTCCGCCTTCTCTCTTCTCCACTCTTCCCGGCTTCTATACAGCTCGTTTCAAGTTCAGACTCCAGAGGATCGATCAGCCGGAGAGCCGATCTAGAAAATCGCCTCGGCAACCTTGATCGGGGTTAAGCGACGCTAAACCACTAATCGCGATCGCGCTCGAAAGCGTGGCAAATGTTCCATTCGACCAAACAAACCGTGAAAGTTTCGTGTCTTGTTTATCAGTTTCGCCGGCGAGCCTTCTTCTAGAGAGACTGGATCGCTGAACGATCATCTGGATCATCTATCTTCGATGGTTCGACTTTTACATTCGATAAAAGAATAACAGAACCACATTGACATTTCTGTTCGAAGTAACCTAGCTCCTCCGTGACTAACTTCGCAAATTAAAAAGTGAAGTTTTTATCATTCAGGGCTGAGTGATTATATCGAAGAAGTTTGTTTGAAATATTAAACGTTGAGCACCAATTAAGCTCTTCCACAGTGAAATGTCGAAACACTCGAAAGATGGTTAATCGATCTGTGAAAGACGTTCAATTAGGCTCCGCGTTTGGTACACTTGGAGGATACTTTCGAGCTGCGACTCGTAGAAAGTAGATCAATTTAGGATGAAGTTACAAAATCCGACGATACTACTTGGGATAAGTGGTTCTTCGATTTTAAAACATGAGGGACAAAATTTGCAATTTGATTTTAATCAAATTTAATTTAATTTCATGTGATTTGTACTAATTCTGATTTTCTTTACTGTACTGACTCGACTGATTGGACGAAGTACTTTCGTGTGCAGTTAAGTCTCCACAATCGGGATTTCCTGCCTTAATTGGGAGGTGACTAAAGGAAGGACAGAGTGTGCGAGTGAGGTATCGATATCGTATCAACTTTCATGCCTCTCGAACATCGAAGACCGATTTCTTCCTATTTTTGGGGGGAATTGTGTGTGGGGAAGACGGAGGTAGCACCGGACGTTTAAGTATGCACTACCGTATCGAACTTCCGGCGAGCATCATCATGGGAAGAGTAGTTCCCGTGTGCGAGAAACCGCCGCGGAAGTCGCAAATGTGCGAATATCTCGCGCGTGCTAACGAGACACCCGATATACGGATTACGGGAAGCCCTACCCGTTAGCCAGTGACGCGTAATTCCCAATGACATTCCGAATATCGTAACTCGATTTGCAGTCGTCTGCGAACCGTTTTTTCGACAACGTGTGTCCGGCTCTCTGCTTTTTCCAAAGGACCGTGGACGCGCGCAAGAATCGAAGATGACTCGACCGTGGCCGCCAAGCCGCACGCGATGACTTTATGCCACACGGCAAATCAATTGGCGTTGACAGACGTCATCGTGAAATCTCACGGTTCTCGCGTGCGCCCACGCACCCTACCCTGTGGGCTCTATTTAGTATTTCTTCATTAAACACTGCCGGGAGATTTATTTATTCGGTGTAAAAAAAAACCGATAAAACATACAGGATGATCTGTTCGTTGAATGAACGTGGACCATGTATTTTCTAATGACTGTTTGTCGATCAAAAAGAATTATTTGCGGTTTAGAGGAAATTCATTATTAGACTGTTGATTTTATGCGTTTATAACGAAATTGAGTGGGTAAAATTTAATGCTGGGGTTGCTGCGCTGAAACTGACTGTTTTACATTAATTTATAAAAATAAATGCATCTTTAAAATCTCAATAATCGTGAATTAAAAATTTTTTTTTATTTAAACTTATGAAAGGGATTAAAGAATATCAACGTCTCGCCTTCGGGGTATTAACCCTTAATATGCTGAGTGGGTCCTATAGGGACCCCAGAAAGTATTCTTCCTTAATAACTTTGTAAGTAATTGTTTGTAATTTTTCGTATTTTATGTGTTTTCTCTTTTTTCATCGTCAAGTATTGTGGATGATTTGTGTATTCATCTATGTCTATTTATTTGTTTTCAATTCTACAATTTTTTAACGTGGGGTCCCTCGAGGACCCCACATCGTTATCAGTGTTGCCAAAAAGTATACAGCATTTTAAGGGTGAAAATGAATGCAATAAGAATCGAGAAGCCAAAGAATAACAGATTTGTCACACTCAACACATGAATGCGAAAATTTATTTCAAAATCGAGACAAACGATTCCATCTCCCATTTCTGGGCACACGAAGTGTTAATAACGAACGTACTCAATAGGATCCGCTCGAGATCCTCGTCAAGAGTCTGACAACTCGATGTTACAGTGCAAGGAGTTAATGAGGAAATCGTTCTGTCACGGAACAGAAGTTGTGGACTAGTTTCGTTGAGACGCGAACAGCAAATTACCGAAGAGGTTACACAGATTTGCCGGGGTTTCAGGATCGGCGTGAAACGGAGAAACGAAAGCGGATTCGTCGGAGCCGGGTGGAAAAACCTGAGCGATCGTAACGTACCGTTGGTCACACACGTAACTTCTGTTGCGTCGGCGTGTGAGTGTGTCAAGGCTGGTCCCGGCATCGAAACGTGACTGCACAGTGTGCACAAATGCGCGGAAACGTTGCCATCGGCTCTCGTAAACAGGCTGTATGTTATGGAGGTACTTCAACTGTCGATCACCGTTCCGATAATTGGCTCATTAACATTCTGCTAATTAAATTGCGTCGAGGTTGACGCGCAATATCATCGGTCAATCCAATTTCATTCGAATTTAAAGCTCCACCGTGTGCGCTCGTTTTATGAAGTGACTATTGTGTAACAGCTTTACACTCTGCTGACCGAATCTGGAAAGATATAGTTAATCTCGATAATGGTTATTATGGACTGTAAATGTTATGCATTTCTAGGGAGAGTGAACAGCCGAAACATTAAATAGAAAAAAGATAAGAGGGATTTAGAAGCATCCATCACAGCCGCGTTATAACCGCGTTACGGCAGAACTCATTACGTAAAGATTGCCGGTTCGGCTGGCAGCCGAGTCTTAATTAAATTGGCCAAACGTGCCGCGTTGCGTTCGAATTAAGCGCGCGAGCTTTGGAAGTATTGCGAGTGTTCGGTGCCGCGGCGAAGGGTTAATCGGGTATTGGATTTAATAAGAGCTTGTTGCTCGGGTTACAGGATCGTAGAACGCAATATGGCGATCGCGGGTCCTCGAGGATCGACGTGGAACGCGAAGAGACATAGAAAGAGAAAGAGAGAGGGAGAGGAGGCAGTATCGTTCGTCGCCGCTTATTGCCGTCGCCTGGATGGGGGGTGCAGCCTCTTTTACAACGTCTATTGTAGCCTCCCGTGCTTCCTTTTATGAAACCAATTTCCAGCGGGTCCCCGCGTTTATATGTAAATGAAACGCACATGCCATTCCGCGTCCGGCCGCTTACATTCGAACACAATTCCTCCGGTTATAGTTCGAACGGTCGTCAAAGTCGACGGTGGAAGTAATCATATTCACTCGGGACCGTCGACTGAAACCCACGGACCTCTCTCGTTCAAAAGCCGCTCCGGTCGATTACAACGTTCTCCCTCCCTCCGCCGCCATTATCGGAGATAAACCACCGAGATTAACCCCTTACCGCTCGCTATATCCCTTTCGGTGATTATACTCGTCGAAACTGTTCATCCCCGACGATTTACGGACTGGCGAAAGCCTGGACCAGGCCGTGAGCAATGTCTCTTTTGCTCTGAGAGCGCTGCGAATTACTCCGGGGCCACGATTCCGGGGCCAATAGATGTCACAGAAACGAGGAAACTCTCGATCTTGCGGACAGCGGACCGTTTATTTCCCGGTCTCAGCATACAGTGGGCGTTGTCTTCCCCCGGTGGGCGTGGCATACACAGAATACGGGATTATCTGTGACGAGTGGGCGTGGTTCTCGCTGAATAGGCGGGTTTTGTCTCGAGTGGGCGTGGTGTTTTCTTTTGTAATGATCTGTAGCATTTCAAAATTCTATGAATCGTTGCATCTGTCGCTGCAGACGCTCGAATCCACAGTAAAGTCTCACAACCACAGAGGATCGAATAAATTGAACGCAGCGTCCACAGTGAGCATTTTTATCGTCTCCGTAATACTTCCTACACTTTTTCAAATTCCCCGTTACGGAGAAGTGTTACAAAGATACAAAGGGACCCGAGGTTCCCTTTACCGCGCGTAAAACCGTGATTTCTCGGTACCGCAGCCGGCTCGCAGATGTGTCGCAACTTCTCCGACCGGTGAAAAGACATTTCTCAGAATCGTTGCATCCGGAATGGAATTACCGGGCGTCGCGTCACGGCGAACAGCGTCGTAAACGCGGATCCAAGGTCTCCCTCGTCCGGCCGGCGAATTCTATAAACCCTCTCCAACGCGCGCGTGTCCCGCGGCGAAACAGATCGGTCTGCTCCCGTTCGCCGTGCCGGCCTCATGAATAAATCCACCTGGTTGGAAAGCGACAATTTTTCCGGGGATATCCCTCCCGGATTCCGCTTTCTACCTCTGCGATCTTCGTCTTCGTCTCGGCGACCAGGGCTGATTAACAGGAGCAATCCCGAGAAGTTCTTCGTAGCTTCGAGAAATCGAGAAATCAGCCATCACGCACGGATTACTGCGGTCGAATATTTTATAACATTCAGAGCTTCTGTCTCAGACACAGAGATCTTAAACATACTGGGCCGTTTATGTTTACGACTATTTTTTTTTGTTTGGGTATCCTTCGACATCAGATGGCCAATGAGTAGATTTTGAATGTGAGCAGTTCGCTAAAATATTTTTCAAGAAATTCCTTCACGATGTGAGAATCGTCGCAGACGCATGATTCGAATGCCAATTCTGTAGTCGAAGAAAATAAGTTTGGTTCGAGCGTGGCAGCGCGTGTCGAAGAGGAAATTCTCGCGCGACCTTGCCGCCGCGGTCGCTATCGATCGACAACGCACTTGACTCGTTTCCCGGGCGAAAGTGAAAGCCACCGGGAAAGAAGGGAAAAGCTCGTGTGCCTTCTGAAAAAACCGCCGCCAGGTGTGCGGGAAACCTTTGCACAGGCGATCTAGACTGCGTGACGCCGCCGACACGAGAACCTTTCGTGGCTGGGGCACGAGGGTGCGTGACGATGGCGAGGGTTGCCAGAGAGGAATCCATTTGTTGGAACCTTTGGAGGGTGGGATTCGTTTGGACAATTGATTCCTTCGGATAGCAAGGGTTCTCTTATTCTTTTTTCTTACCTGGGTCGTGTATCTGGGTAACTTAATTTTCTTCGAATATCTTGCTTTGTTTACACTAAGGTTCCGAAGTTGAAACGTTTAGCTAGAACCTTTTCAGAGTGAGATTCAACGGCTGTACCATTATTCAAAATATTGTTTACATTATCAAATGTGTCGGTATCTATTCGACGTATGCATAAAATTTGCATTATCATAGGGAATGGAGATATTCTTGATCGGAAGAAGTGTTTACTTTTCGTGTTAAAATAGCTGCGAGTGCAAGTGGTTAAAACAATGTTCACCCTATTAAATTCGTTTGTATTCAATAAATGTGGATAAACATTTTCAAGTTTGAAATTCGAATAAATTTGAGTGGAAAAGGTTAATTCGGAGAAACCGGAAGAACAAGGAAAATGGATGATGAGTAGGCGATTAGAAGTGGTTCGTGCTGGCAGCATGCTCGACTTGTCTAACCAATCGGTTTCGCAGTTTCCCGAAAGCTTATAGGGTCGTATACGCGATAGCTCACTCGGGTACGGTAAAGGGGGAATGGTAAACTGTCGGGTCGTTTTTTCAATCTCGATTCAATTCGCTGTGTCGCATTCCACTCGCTCCTTTATCTGCTGGCCGGCCATTTTTAGCACCACGCGGCACCTATCTTCCTTTTACGAGAGTCCTCGTTATTGTTTTCCGAGTTTCTTCGGCTGGCTGGGTCTTCTATATTCGCGACGTTTATTTCGAGATCTCGAGCGACGCTCTAAAAATCTTCTACTTTCTCTCACTCTTCCCTCCTCATTCTCTCCGTTGTTCTCTTCCCGTTTGCTTCGCGGCGCTTTTTACTCGGCCCGACCCGACGGCCGACAACGATTTTATGCAATTTCTTGTTTGACTTGTGCCGCCCGAGTCAGGCGACCGGGCAGTAATCGTTTTACGATTCTCGCAAATGAGTTCTCCAAAGTTGCAGGGGGCCTGCCGCGTTCTTCCTCCCTTCTGTCTCCCTCCTTCGTTCTTCTTCTTTATCTTCGCTTTCTCCGGCGTCCACTCTTTGTTCTCTCTGTTACCTCCGCTTGATCGTGCGACCCAACCCATTTCGCCACTGCCCCGACACTATTTCAGCGCGATCGCCGATCGAGGTGTTTCCTAGAGCCGGCATTCCTCTCCTTTACGCCTCGCGTTTCGTTCCGGTTTCCCTTTCCTCCACTGCGTCACGCTCTTGCTCGATCCAATCGGTTTCGACAGCATTTAGCAGACAATTCTGCAAATAAAAAGTGTATCGTTCATTACCAGACTGCGGATGATTATGCAGTTTTCAATTTTTGTAGACGAATTTTAAGAAAGTGGGATCAAATAAAATCTTGTTTTCAGTGGTAGTAACCCTTGTAGATCTGAAATAACTGTCGAAACTCTGTCGAATTTCATATTCTGCCATTTCTTGACAATTGTCAGCAGCCATAAATGCATAAAGATCCGCAGTCTATTCGTTACTATCCACGCTGTGGATAAAATTATTCAAATGTGGATCAAATTATGAAGAAATAAATGTCCACATAGTCGCTCGACGACTGTTATTTTGCAGAAAAATCCGCAAGAAAATTGGCATACTGGAAAGAAGAACTGCAGAATTTTCTGGCCAGTCCGATGCATCAAAGTGAAACTTCGCGAGTATTTTGATTAATGTTCGGAGCGCAGGTTCGAGACGATGTCGGTTCGCTCCGCGAGTCCTCTCGTTTCTTCGACGTCCCCTTCTTCGTCGATCTCGTCTATCCGCGGAGGCCGGTTTCTTCCTCGCGTCCCGTCCGTTCTCCCTTTCTTTCGCCGTCATCCTGACATAACTTACCGATGCCTCGCCATTATCGTAACTTACCGGACGCGATACAGCCATCCCCCTGTTGCCCCCTCGTTCTTTTCCTCTCCTCGGCTTCCTCCCTTAACCCGTCGATCTTCTCGGCTCCCTCTCAGCCGGAGCCGACTCCTCGCGTTTATTTCAGACGCGAGCACGGTGGTCGCTGCGAGTTTTAAAAGATTTCACGTTGGGATTCATAACCGTTCCTAAAACGGGACCGACGACATCTCTCTTTGCTGCAGATTGTGTCGGAGGCAGTTTGTCTTGTGCTCTTTCTGCGTCAAGTGGGCGTGGCCTGCTCTGAATAGGGGTGGCATGGTCTAAATAGGCGTGTCTTGAACTGATTGGGCGTGGTCTCTTGGCTCTTGATTGTACCAAATCTCTTTTAATCTCATTCTGTTTGAAAATGTACGTTTTGAACGTGTTAAAATGTTGATATTCTATATGTGTAGTATTGTTTCAACTGAAATAACGCTTTCGTATAATCGGAATGATCCTGGTCGGGTGTCTTAATTATCATTGAACCCATGGATTTTAATTTCTTAACAATTTCAGGTGAACAACTATCCATATCACCAGTAATTAGATGATATTCTATATAGTATAATATAGTATTTTATGAATATATTCTATATACTATAATGATCTGTTTCCATGGAACTTTTACGATGCAGATTCTAACACATCTGCCCACGAGACATTTTAAAGATAATTCTTAAAGGTTACCTTCCAGATCTCTTTTTAGACGTACACAAAATTTCTTAGAAACGAAAGACAAGTGTTCAAACTCATTCCCGACTTCTTCATCGTAACTTACTAAAAATAACGAAATCACGTAATGAAACGACCTCGCAGGTTTATTCGCAGCCATCGGCGGACTGAATCTCGTCCCTCGGAATTGGCACGGGACTTTCGATCGAGCGTGTCGTGACAAAACGCGACAAAGCGGTGGAAGCGGAAAGTAAAAGTCGCCGAACGTCGTCGTACAGCACGGAGATCGCGGATGCGATAGTGAGAGCCGCGCTCAGGAGCGTTGATCTGAAAATGGCGGTTAATTGTCGCGCTTTCTCGCGTCACCGTGCTCGCTCCCCGAACAGAGAAAGATTTCACCGATCGGATCCTATCGAGAGATCATCGAACGAACTCCATCACCATCTCCAACTCAAATCCTCTACGAATCTCACCAATTTTCCTCTGAAAAACCAGTGGTAATCGGTGCTCTGATATTGTGAAGGCAATTTTCTTTGCTCTGTCTCTTCTGTGATCGTTTATCCTGAGAAAACAACTCGTGACACTTCTTTTAGACTTCGACTGTACCCTGTAGCCAATGATCCTTTAAAAAACCGTGGATCGCCTGGTGGCATCTTCGCGGCGCAATAGGATCGCGAGACGACTCGATCGCGGAGATGATCGGCGCGAGCCGAGGCGTACGAATCGTTGGCCAATTAATTCCAAGGACCCGGGAGGGATTAAAACCGGTGACTGTCGGTTTGTCTGGGCGATCGGCTCGCGTTATCTTCAGGTAGGAGAGACACGTCGGCTAGTTCTCGATTTAGCCGCGGCGCAGACTCGTCTACGGTTCTGTTCGGTGTAACCGAAGCGACGGCGACCTTTATCGTCCTTCGCCTTACGAAATAATCGCGTGGCGGGAGGATTAATCGTCCTCACCTTCGATCGCCCCTCTACCCAGGTGCGCGAAGGTCCCGATTGGTCGAGATATCGGTGGTGCAGCGAGAGCAAACCGATCCGGCGCTGCCGCGGCGCGCAGACAATTTCATACGTTCACCTTTTCCTCGGCAAATGCCAAGTCCTCGAGAACGTGTTCTGCCTCTAATGCTGATATACCACCGGCTGGATGGGGAAAAGCGAGAGAAAGAGAGAGAGAGAAAACAAGAGACGAACGAGAGGATCGTATTTTTCCGTCCTCGCTGCGCGCCCCGATTAATTATGCTGAAAATCCGATTCAATCCGGCCGTTTCTCTCCGGCCATGGAAGCTCCGCAAGCTCCTGCTGATCGGACCTCCCTTGCTAGCCAGCTTTCCCGCTGACTTTAACGAATCTGCGAGCTCGAACTGCGCAAGGTGTCCTGGCGATCGCTGAAATGACTTTGGCAACCCCGCCGTACAGACGCGTTCCTTGAACAGAAACAATGAAATACTGAAGATCGCAGCGTCTAATTTCCTTAATTCCGTGAGCAACTCTATTTTTGTCTCGACAGTGGGGCTTGTTACGTCAGAGAAAGAGCTAGGACCTCCCCATATAGCAATTTATGTTTGTGCCTGGTTTAAATTTTGCTTCCCTTCAAAATTTAGCTGTAGAGCTACAGCTTTAGCAATTGGTTAGAAACAAATGGGATTCTAGACTTAAACGATCCATTGATGATCTAGTTTTCAATTACGATCCATTTAATAGCTATCAGGCATAGTATACCCAGTCCAGACAAGCTTTTTCTGCTCCAGATTGTGACAGAAGACTACCTTTATCGCTCTTCCTGTACAAAGTAACCGCAACTCGTCCCGAGTAGGCGGGACTTGCACCGGCTGGGCGTGGCTGAATTGCGTTTGCTCGTACCAAAGCCTGGATAATATCCCATACGACAATTTGTGCCCGTGTCTAATCTTGAGTATTGCTCCAGGACAAATGATGACACGGAAAGAAATACACGTTTATCCGCCCTGTTTAAAGTAGGCGTGGCTTTATTACCCTTGATTATGACAGAATGGTACTTTGTAGTGCAATTTGTGCCTCTGTGTGATTTACAATGTTGCTTCGGGATACATGACTCCAGAAAAAGAAATAAAAGATTGTCTTTTCTGCTGTGTAAAGTATGGTATCATATAAAGTAGGCGTGTCTTATCCTGATGGGGCGTGGCCTCGTGGCTCTTGTAACCCACAGGGCTTCCTGTGTTCATTTCTCCTCTGCTCATGATTTTAGTTGAAGCAACAGATTTGAAATCGCACAACAGCAGTCTCGATTTCCAAAGGCATTAAAAGAGCGTGCTCGGAGGGTTGTTTGCACCGGTCGGACAGCTGCCAATAAACGGGAGTAAAATATTTTTCCGAGAGCTTTGGTTCGAGTAAATTTCATGGAAACCAACACCGCGGAGTGTTTCCTGGTAAGATGGATGTAAGGTTGGCCATCGTCGAGTGGAAAAAGGGGTAATTTCCGTGGCCGTACGACGCGACGTGTTTTTCTCGAACGGAAACGACGGGAGCGTTTGCGTACCGTGTGCGACGGATCAGCCGTCGCGCACACAGAGAAGGTTGGCGTAGAATAAGTGGAAACGCTCGTTTTTCCGTGGCGAAATCGGATACTCCGTTCTGCTACGTGGAACGGAAAGGGTTGCGATGGCTGTGTAAAGTACGGTGGCCCTTATTTCCCCGCGGTCGACTTTTTCCTGGTCCTACCGCCGCTGTCACACTTGGTGAGAAAATGACGCGTGCCTAAAATCTGGATAATTTCCTTTCATTTTCACATATAATTGTATTTCATGATTTTGTAAATATCGTCGAAAGCAAAATCTTAAAATTTGATTCACTGTTAACCTCGTTGAGTGCCACGCCAATACCCATTAAGGTGGACCTTATTGTTTTCGGGACACTCTCTAGGATTATGACACTGTCCAAAAAAATAATCTACGCAAAATTTTAGCTCGAACTTTCTTTTAGACATATCTCTTTTATCGGCCAGTACTACGTCGAAAGGGTAAAAACAGCGCTCCGTTGTTGATTTTTCCGAATTTCAAGGATTATTTTTCACGAAACCAAAAAAATTGTCGACCCCTAGTTAAGGACCACCCCGGTGTACAGGCTTTATAGCGGCTGTCAGCGTTTCTTAGAAGCGGAGTTCTCCGGACGAACTCCGCAGCGCCGAGGGACTTAACGAGCCGAATCCCCGAACAACGGCCTCGTTAAAACTTACACGATAAATCGTCGAATTACCAATAATCAATTCGCCACGGCGCGCCCCGCTGAAGTACGACCGTTTTCTCGCAGCGAAAGCTTTATTACCCGTATTATTAAGCGGCGCAAAACCTCGGTCGAGTTTAACGGCGCATTAACGTCGAAACAGCGGCGCGCCGCGTCGACAAAGCCCAGTGGAATCCTGCGTCGGGATCCGTCCCGCGACCCGCTAATTATCTTTAATAATATGGAAATTAGAAATTTCTTTGTGCCGACCGACCATCTTTTCCAGTCGGACGCGGATTTTGAACGACTACGACATATGGAAAAAAGGAGTCCCAGGGGAATTATTTTGCCAACTACCTCCATCAGGGGGTTGAAGAAATACTGATAATGAAGTTGTGGATTACATACATTTTTGACAAAAATAAATGGGTTATATTGAACACATTCCCGGCATTTATTTCCTATATCTTGGAAGGCTACGGCTAAACGGATGTTTGAAGATGGCACCACGGAGAGCAAAAGGATTTGAAGAACAACAGCGCGACAGGTTCGGATAAATTTGCAAATTTCGATTCGCGGGAGCCCATTAGGAGTCAGCTCGCGGCGGATTCTCGAGCAGAGGGATCGATCAAAAGACGAAGACGAAGACGAGGACAACGACGAAGACGACGGCGACGTTACTCGATACGCTCGAGGCGGGTTTTTCGTAATTGAATATTTCTCACGCGAGCGGACGAGGCGCGAGGATGACGTACGCGCGGCGTTTTAACGAGGAGAAAAACGGGCAAACGCGTGTGCCTTGGACGATCGTTTGTACGTCGCGAGAGAAAGAGAGAGAGAGAGAGAGAGAGAGAGAGAGAGAGAGAGAGAGAGAGAGAGAGAGAGAAAGGGAGAGAGTAATTGCGCCTCGAATACGTACAAAACGAACGAACGGCCAGAGTGCGCGTTGGGAATCTGCTCCGCGTTGCTCCCGTCGCAAAATGTTCACTTAGAATCTATTAGCCGAGCAAAATACACCGTATACCAATCGGTGGTTCCCCTCTGCATCGCGTTCTATACGCGACGGTCACGCTTTAATGAGCTATACCCTCCTCGGCCGGCTATAAACCTGTACTGTTCCCGGGCAAAGGTCCTCCCTGCCGATCCTGCTCCGTTGAATATTCTGTTTGCCGCCGAGACTCGATTGGCTGAGACCCCGGCGACGAAACTGCCATCTACGGAACTTCGTAACACGATTCTTCTTCCATTTTTCAGCAATATTAGCCCATCGATCTGTATGCAGCACCAGAGTCGCCAGAATAAGACTTGTCTTCCGCCTCAGTGAATTTGCTCACTGCCATCCTAATTCTCAACGACTTTACTCGTTATTCCTCATTGTTTCTTCTTATTCTTTCGTTTTGTTTTGATGTCGTTTATATAAAACGTAAAGGTTTTGTCTATGCGACTTGCACGAAGAACAGCTATGCTCTCCGCCAATCGGAAGCGATCACGAACATCAGGAATCACAGTGTAAAATCGCCGTGATTGGGAACAAACGTTATTCACGCCATCCCTAGTCGAAATGTCACTGAGAGAGGGTAACTTTTTCCCCTAAATTCGAGTGAATTCCCGTGACCATCAGTCCTCGAAGACCGTCAGCTCCCGCTGACTCGAGAAAAATCCAGGACAAACAATGTCCGTCCAAGGATTCCGATATCGTCGGCACAAAAATGCGTCTCGCATCCGGTGTCAAGAGGTCAGAAGGACACGGTAGTTAGATCGTCGTCGGCCGGTTGTCGCGCGGCGTCGAGTCCGCGAGTGTCGAAGGTCTCTCCTTGGAATGGTTCGCAGGGTCCGTGGGCTCTCCTTCCTGTGCTCTCACCCTCGGTCGGTCTCTATCACCCTATCGAGCGAGCGTCGTCCTTGCATTGAAAAAGCTGCAAGGTCGTTCGGGACTTATATAGCTCGGTTCGAAGCCCCCTTCGAGCCCGAGAATCCTGCGCGAGCCGAGCGTCCTTTCGGAGACGTTCTCCGTCTCTCCCTTTCCCGCGGTCGTGTCTCGTTACTTCATTTTCTCTCTCTCTCCTCCTCTCTTTGTCTATCCTCCTCTCTCGCTGTTTATCCGCCTGGGGATTCTGGTACACCGAAGGTGTCCTGGCTCCGTAACTCTCGGACACCGAGCAAACTGTGCATTACTTATCTTCGCGGCTGCGCTCCCACACGAAGCCCCCGCGGACGCTGATATACGAGAGTACCGACGAAATCGTCGCCGCCGGGTAACCCGAGAGAGATAAACCGTCCCCGAGCGGTTAGGCTCGCGATTCGTTACGCCCGTGTTGCTTTTCAACAAGAATTTTTGCGTGCACGCGCCACGGTAACGAGCAGCCCACGAGATTCTCGCGAAACTACACCGCCGATCAACTTCGCGGACTCTTCGCGAAAACAGACCGATCCTCCGACTCCTATCCTAACGAGCTCTTGCACGACAATACGAAGTAATGTCAGAACTTCGAAACTGAAATTTTACTTAGATCCAATGTAAAAAAGTTGATAAAACTTCGTTGTTTCTGATGATTTTTTTACTGGTCAATTTTAGCAACGTATTCGTGACAGTTTCCTGTGTAAAATGATACCAAACACGACGCAATTTGGATCGTGTTAACTTGTTCGATCCACGATGTAGTGATTCCAGCGAATTTCAAATAACAAAAAATTTTATAATAAAATTAAACCGTCTTCGAAAAACGCACTAAAAAGATGCACTAAAAAGTATTTAAAAAGTTTTTTCGAAGTCGGTTTAATTTTTTCTTATAAAATCTTTTTATTTCACATTTTTTAGTGGAACGAGCAGAATTTGTAGAACACCGTAGGATGGTTTTTCGGCCTTATTGGTTATTTGCAATAAAAATCGCAAAGAATGAAAAAATGCAAAATTTCTTTTCAAGGGACCAATCGGGAGACATGCCCTACAAAATGCAGAATGTTTCGTCCTGATTGGTCCATCCATCTCGGAGTAATCGGTGAACATACACGAAATAATTCATTTTTCACAAATAAAATCGAAGGAATAAAAAACTGCAAAATCTTTTTCACGGGACCGCTCCGGGATATACTCTACCATCTACAAGATGCAAAAGGTTTCGTTCTGATTGGTCCATCCATCTCGGCGTAATCGGTGAACATAGAAAAAAAAGCAAAAAGAAAAGAAAAGGCACATACAGATCGAATTGAGTAACCTCCTCCTTTATGGAAGTCGATTAATAAAATAATATTATATGTCTCTCGGAGGAGACGGTCGAGTGCAAAGGGTTAGGTTGAATTATTTTCAAGTCCGAGCCAATTTGCCGGTAAACCGAGACGAATCCTCTTTCCGCGGCGCTTTACGAGGATGATCTTCGGACGATGCGCGCTTGTAAAATCATCCGTTAACGTTAACGCGTCCGAATACCGGCGTTATCCGATCCGTTTCCGAGCGACGTATTTTCTCGCTCGTTTCCCGATGTTGCGGCCTCTCTCTCTCTCTCTCTCTCTCTCTCTCTCTCTCTCTCTCTCTCTCTCTCGATTCTTTTCCGCTGCGTCGGAGAGAGTTTCCACGAGGATTCCGCGGGATTTATGCTGCCGCCCGCGTCCGTTCTGCTCGTCCCCGTCCTGGACTCGACGGCTTGATCGTATCTGTCGGTCCTTGCGTTACCGGCTTTGAATTACGACCGCGGTTATGACGATCTGCCGCCTTTTCCCGGCCTCCACCGGGAACCGCCAGCGATCGTAAACGGGTCTCGAACTCGCAGCGGAAGCTGCGATCAATGCTGGCATTGCTGGCTGGTTTTCTGTTCCCTCGCGATGGGACTGGACACTTGGAATCGGGACGGTTTGCATCTGTCTGCTTAACCATGCAATTCTGTTGATGATCTAGACCAGGCCTGGCCAACCCGCGGCCCGCCGGGCGATTTTATATTTCTATTGAAACTTTTGTTTCTCATTGTATGTATACAAAAAATATTAAATAAATGAAGTGTCATTGTTATAATATAATCGATTTATAATTATAATATAATCAAGTTGCAGTGCAACAATGAAGTGAAACAATTTTTTGCGTCCATATCAAAAATTAATATTTACAATACTTATATTAGTAAATGCTTTTGGATCCACATATATTTGTGAAACATTTTTTTCGAAGATGAAATTTACAAAGAGTTCTTCACGTGCTTCATTAGCTGATGCCAATTTAGAAAACCAGCTAAGAAAAGATGTGCGACGTCGAACACAAATATAGATTTACAAAAATTAAGTGAAAGAAAGGATAAACAAATATCTCATTAATGAAAACTCGAGAGTTAATTATATTGAATCATAGTATAACAATAAAGTTTTATTCATTTTGTATTTGTATTGCATTTTTTAAAAGCATGTTTACCTAAAGTGCGGCCCGCTATAACGTTACGCGTCATCAAAGTGGCCCGTGAAATCATTTGGGTTGGCCAGGCCTGATCTAGACTCTAGACTGTAGATTTATAAACGTCGATTCTGGAGCTTTTACGAATTTGGAAGATTTCCATGTTCTTCGTCTTTGTATTTCTCAAATCCAAAGTACACAAGATTTAAAGCCTGCAGGATTCAATTCAAAATTTACAAGATCCAAATTCTACTAGATTTAAAGTTCACTAGATTCAAATTTTCGAAATCAATCCAGCAGCCTCCAACTCAACGTTTGATACTTCACTCGCTTGCGAAACGAATCCGCAAGTTCTCTGAACTCCAAGAAAAATCCAATCTCCTCAATTTTCATCAACCACCAGCACACCGCGCAGGTTCAAAAGCCGCCGATCTCTAAAATCGGGTCTCCTGAAATCGCGTGCGACACGCGGTAGCTCAGCAGGTAATCGTTTCGCTAAACGAGTTTCCAGGATTTCGTCGAAGGGATCGGGCACCCGGGGTGCTTATTATCCGGTCTCATCTCTGTTAGTATCCTTTTGGTCGACTGCCAATCCTTTCTGGCTCAGTTGCTGGTCCATCTTCGTCCCCCAAGGTTCGCGTTACGTCTCGTTGGCTAGCGTTGCCTCTCTTATTTCGGCGATTGTATCCTTGCCCCGGTTTCGCGACACGAGTCCGCTGTTTTCGGCCGTGGTCGTACGGAAAACGGGAGTCAAGGGCGACAGACCAGAAGGCGCCTGGGGTTGGCTCGACGGGTGCACACACAATCGATATAGCCACTAAAGTTCATGGCGCAGCAACCACCAACCACCGACCGGCGACAGCCACCCACCGCCATTACCTCGTATTCCGCGGCTTTCGCTGCCTCTCGACTCCGCTCGGCTTCGCTCGGCTCTGCTTCGCTTGGCTTTGGCTTTGGCTTCGCTTCGCTCGGCTCCGATCCGAGATTTCTCCTATTATTTCAACTCGCGCGACCTTAGCTACACACACATCCGTGCGCCACGCTGAGAACCCGATCCTCGACCTTGAACATCCTTTCGCACCCTAATCGCCGCTCACTGCACCGTTTCCCTGCCTCTCAACCCTCTCCTTCCTGATTTGTTCTTAGCCCATCCACCTCATTTATCTTTTTTTGTTTCATCTACCGGATCATTATGCAAAATAAAAGGAACAGTAACCATATACAGCGAGACATATTCTTGACTCGGATAATTTTCATGTTCCATAAAAATCTGCTTTACAACCAAGATTATACAGGGTGAAAATTATAAAGCGTTACAGACAAATATCTCGAAAATATTGATTATACGCAAAAATGTTTCAGATGAAAGTTGCTCAGTACCGAGGGGGACATCATGTCGTGGGACTTTTATTTTTCCTGGTGGACACTCCAAGGTGAGCTGAAGGTCAACTTCCTTTTTTTAAATGGAATGTCCTATTTGTATACCATAGATCGATAGAGTATCAAATTCTGAGTATAAAAGTGTTGACCTTCATATGCCCTAAACCTAATAATTAACCAGATATTATCCAAAGAAGAAAGCAAATTGTTTCGATAATATCTCGTAAACCAGCGCTCGGAATTGTTTAATCGCGAGGAGCTCGAATCGAAGCCTCCGCCTCCTCGACCCGGCCGCGCGTCTCGCTCCCCGTCGCGGCCCTAGTGCTCAGGCGCGTACCATTTTATAGGCGCTATTCGTGGCGCAACAGGACGACACTCATGTCAATAGGTTTCCGCATTACCATTGAGGTACATACTATTGCCAATGCATTTTTTTCGTTAGTGGTATCCCCTGTAGGCCTACTCCACTATGACGCACGATAATTTCGGACAATAGCAGTAGAAAATTAATTAGGAAAATTAATTTGTGAGATAAATTAAAAAATTAGTTTTTAATTCTATTGTTCAAATTTTAATACCATCCGGGACATCTTGATGTTCGCGCACGTTTAAACGTGCTTGGCAAATTGTTAAAATCTACGGCGCGGCGGAAAGTTTGAACGTAGCTGTTCGCATTGCCGCGCCGACGCTTACATTGTAACTCATTTTAAAAATCAGTCGTTTGTCATTTCTCATTTTGCCTCTTTTATCCGAGTGGGAACATAGTGTGAACAGTCACGAATTGGTTATTGGAAGGTAAGGATCACGAGTTTTAGTAGAAAATCAGTGTTAGTAAGTGCGTTTGTTTTCGGACGTATAAATTCGGACGATAGACTTTCAAGCAGTATTAATAGTGAATCTTGTTGTACAGACAATATGCCTAAATCGTGCGACATAGTGGAGTAGGCCTAGAGGGGATACCACTAATAAAAAAAACGCATTGGCAATAGTACCTCAATGGTAATGCGGAAACCTATTGACATGAGTGTCGTCCTGTTGCGCCACGAATAGCGCCTATAAAATGGTACGCACCTGAGCACTAGGGCCACGACGGGGAGCGAGACGCGCGGCCGGGTCGAGGAGGCGGAGGCTTCGATTCGAGCTCCTCGCGATTAAACAATTCCGAGCGCTGTCGTAAACTATTAGAATTCGATAGTCTATCGATTCATGATACAGAAAGTAGGTGTTTCCATTTTAAAAAATCAAGGTGACCTTCTCCTCACCTTGGAGTGTCCATCGGGAAAAATAAAAATCCCACCACATGATGTCCCCCTCGATACTGAAGAACTTTCATCTGAACCATTTTTGCGTATAATCAATATTTTTGTAGATATTCGTCTGTAACGCTTTATAATTTCCACCCTGTACAAGTTATAGTATAAGACCACGTGTAATTATTTAAACGATTTAAATCCTTGTTATCCCGATATGTAGATAAACAAATGGTGATAGTACAACAGCAATTTAAAAATCTTCAAACGTGTATTCTATTTTTCTATGCATATTTAACCGATTCATTTCGTTCGTGAATGATATACTACTAGCCATTTTTAGTGCTTCGTGGAATTGTAGTTAACAATGAAACTGAATATTGAAGGTGTTGAAAAACGAGCTGGCCAGAGAGGATTTCGCGATAAATCCCGCCTCGCGATTGGAACCGCGCTGTCTGCGGGTTAATTTGCAATCATCGCTCCCCTTGTTTCGCAGATCCACCCCCTGGGGGACGAGAGTGCGGGGGTGGATCCCAGCGCAGCGCGGCGATAATTACGTTTCGTTCGGCGCTTCGAATGTAAACGAGCCGGCACCGTGCGAACAACAGGTAAATTGTTTAGCGTTATCAAGCGGCCCCGTTGTGTTCTGCCTCGAGGATGCGTTCAGCTGCAATGGAGGTTACGGGGCTGCAGGCACTTACCCCTATTAACGAGTCGACGAGCGCTTAAATTAATTGCTCTCTTCCGGACAGAAGTTACTCTGCCGCGCCAGTTGGACAATAGACCCGTTCGTCGGGACGCTAACCTACCGGAAAAATCGATCTCGTAAACGCAGCTGCTTTTAGGAAACCAACAGTGCAAATGTTAGTTCTCCAACCTTACCCACACCGGTTGCTTTTCCTGCTCGCAGAGGAAACGATGGAGGAAGTTGTCCGACGCGGGTGGGTAACTCGGAGAATTGAAACGGTCCATAGCTACGATTGTTTAACTGGGGAATTACCGAGCACAAATAGTGTTTATTGAAAAATAATGGGAGAAGAATTTTAAAGGGCAAGATGTTTGAAAACAAAAATTGATTTGGGATTAGGTAAAATCACACAAATACATTCGATGAAACCGAGAATCTTAAATTCACGATGTATATTTTATAGAGAATAGCAATGAAGTGGGTGTGTGGAAATTTTTATTGGATTTCGGGTTCCTCAGTTTACTTGTAGAAAAATAATGGGATCAAGAATTTTTTAGTTTTAACGCAATGGTCGCCCCACTCGGCTATCATAAAAATTGGTTTGGGATTAGATAAAGTCACGGGGGTGTATTTGATAAAATTGAGAACTCTTTTAATTCACAATGTATATTTTATGTAGAATAAAAATGAAGTGGTTTCGCAGCAATTTCTGTTGGATTTTGGGTTCCTCAGTTTTTGGAAGACTTTCCGTATAAATGCATACAAACTGCTCTTTGAAGATATATTTATGTGCTACAAATGCATGAAGTTCTTTCGCGAAGTTTTCCCCGCGTTATGAATGCATAAAATTCTTCATGAAGATTGCTATGTGCCATAATGCATGAAGTTCTTCGGGAAGTTTTCTACACGGTACGAATGTTCCAATTTCTTCCGTTGTAAAGACGTTTTTTAAATTGGACGTATTCACGAGTTTGTTAAAAGCGGAGTAAAAGGAAGATCGTTTACCTTGTTAATGAATAAATTGTAAATTTTCGGCAGCCTCTCAAAATATTCTACAACATCAATATTTTTCAGTTTATTACCATATTATTGTCTCACTGGTATTTTCGCTTCGCATTATGATTTTCGGAATTGGGATCTCTCGCGAGCTGACTTTGTTCTTGCGTGGCGCTAATTAATCAACTAGCTAATTAATTTCCCACGATATCTCGCGAACAATCCTCCATTTTCACCGCTAGGCTCGCGAACGACGGGACGAGCAGGGTTTCCGGATCCCGTCGCTCATTCGATGAAAATATAATTCTAAGTGAGCGAAAATCAACGAATGAATACAAGGATTCTTGTAACCGCCAATTAATTTATCGAAAGCTCGCGAATGAATTAATCGACAGCGCAGAATTGCAATGGAATATGAATCGACCTCCTTGCATCCAATGCTTCTTACTTTCTTGTACACAAGACCAGTATAAAGTGGCCGCAAACGAATATGAATAAAAACAGCTTCGCACAACTGGAATTGCATATAAAGTACAGAGTGCGTATTCGCGTTTTTCTCGAGATTCGAGAGCCTGGTCGAAGCGAGTGCTCGCAGGATCTGCCGAGTATTCCGCGAGAAAGAGAGACGGCTAAGGACAACGCGACCAGTAAATAGAAGATCGTAGAAGGCAACGGTTGGAGAGGAGAGGAGAAGTCTTTGCAACAGCGAAGAGAGTGTTCATCGCTGCGCACCGACGAGATACGAGGCTCGGATAAGGCTTAAGGGAACTAATCCGGGCTTATCTGCCGTGATAGATTATGTATTTGCCGCGCGGACGATAAATTGCCGGCATGCGAGACGCACTTCGGAGCCACGGATGCGAAAAATGCCCAAGACGGAAAGATACGTCTGTCAGGAAGCCTCCGAGACTGATCCTTCCCGAGAAAAATACAAAACATCGTTGCGAGAAAAGTTCGCTGTGCACGATGGATACAAGCTGCGAGCTGCTGGACACGTTGTTATTCTGAAAATTGTATTTTTGTTGTAATAGAGTCGAGAATAGTGACTCCAGCGAATCATTTTTTTCATCATTTCGTGGATGATGTAGCTACGCGTTTAATAGATTCTGCGTGAATTTGTTGCACGTACGTATTCAACAAATTATATATGATATCATTATGTATACATACAATTTAATAGATTGTGTAGGAATTTATTGCGGACTCAAAAATGAGTAGCTCTAATTTGAAACACATTCGAAATATTAAAAGAATTTAAAAGCATCATATATTACCTTCAACCTATCCAAATTCTCCAAGAAAGCAAGAAGTTTCAATTAATCTGATTTTACGGAATTTTCGGGGGACGATCATTCTCCGGCCACCGCGTAGAATTCACTCTTCCCGAGGATCACAAGTTTCCAGCTGGAGCCTCCACTCTTAAGTTCCCACTGCCCTCGGATCCACAGCGCGCGACACCCGATCGGAGGCAAAAAGTGTATAAAAATCCGCGTGAAATTCAATTCCCTCTCGGCGGCGTACAACAAGCAAGCCCGGCAGCGCAGCAGCGTCGCAAATGAATCGAAAGTCGCCGCGTGTGCCTATACTCTCCGTCACAACCGTAATCGCGGAACACGGACGAATACACACGAGGCGGCCCCCGCTTGCGTTTCCGTTGCGTTCACCAATTAGATAGTAACGCGTAGATAGGCGCGTTAATCCCGGCCCGCGGTATATAGCTAAAAACGCGAATAATTAATCGCACGGCAGCGGGGATATATCATCCCACGCTTTTTCCAGTATCATTGTACGTTTGCCAGCGTACGCTGGCGAGTCGGTGTGTATCGGTTTCGCGATGGATAAAGAAAATATAGGGACAGCTCTTGAAGCTGGGAAAATTTATTGCCGTCTCTCTCTCTCTCTCTCTCTTTCACCTATGATTTTTTGAAGGGCTCGGTGGAAAAGTCTAGCGCGTACGAAGAGAAATGGGAAGAGGCTCTCGCGGAGGATAGAGAATGCACCGGTGCAGCGGTGCAGCGTCCAGGCCTGGTACCAATAATGATGGTAACAATGTTGACCTCGTAGGTCGGCGGACACACCCTTGCAATATGCTCGTATCTGCTCCCTCCCCTCTCTCTCTATCTCTCTCTTTTTCTCGCTTCGTCTTCGGTTCTTTCTCGTTCCGACTGCCCATCCTCGTTTCGCTCATTCTCGTTCTCCCAGGCTGGAGAACCTCGCTTCTATAATAAGACGTATTCTACGGTACATCGTCTGGTACCTGCGCGTGTACCTGATTCCATGATTGGCCGGTACCCCGCAATCTGCCTCATACGTGATCTATCCGAGTTTCTTTCTCCTTTTGCGCCTCCGTCCGCTGCATCCGCCGCGTCCTTTCTTTTTTTTTCTCCTCTCGCTTCTTCCCTCCATCTTCCTCTATTTCCTCCTTTTCACTCTCTCGAATCTTATCCACTGCTCTCTTTATCTTTCCGCGAAACCGAGCGATCCGCGAGATCACTCCCGACGAAAGGGAAAACAAGGAACGGCTACCAACCGGCGGCGGCAGCGACGACGACTGCCAAGCAATTTTCTACGCATAAATTACGCTGCGACGATGACCCACCGAGGAATTAATAAGCGCACCGAGGATCTTCATGCGGAAGAAAAATTGCTATGTACCTCCGCCGTGACAAACAGTACATGGAATCTTATTTCCCTACGCATCCCCTCGAGCGCTCTTTTCTTTCGCTGCGATTAGAACCACTTTGTCGACCGCCATTTTCTTCGGGAGAAAGAAATTTTGACTGGTTTGCTGGATGTAGCTCGACCGTGAGAGGAAAATGGAATTTTATCGATGTTTGAGGATAATGGGTGATGGAGTTGTGCTTTTAACAGATACTGCATGAACTTGTGTACACGTGTTTAATAGATCGTGTACGAATTAATTGTCTACACATACAATTTAATTGATCATGTCTGAAATTGAAGATATTAATAATTTGAATACGATGAAAGTAATGATGTAGATATTAACACTTTGATAAAATCAAAATCTGAGACACTGAACGGTGTATTGATTTCTCGAAGGGGTTGAAAGAAGTTCCATTTTAGTATCGCAAGGTCTAACTGTTCCAATTATCGTTTTGACATAAAAATGAACAAGAAGTAGAAACTGGGAAACATGAAAAATCGTGCGAGGGTTGATATGTATCAGGCAAGGTTCCAGTTCTTCCAGAAACAATTCCGCGGGGAAACGGTCTCGCGGAGAGGCTCTTCTTTTCTTTCATCTGCGCCGAAGGCCGGGATAACCCAATTTAAAGTTGCGAGGATCCGAGACTATATGTATATAATAGAGGCCCACGCGAGCCGGAAATTGCAGTGATTCTTTGCGGCTCCCGTTGGCCCTGAAGAGAGAGAGAGAGAGAGAGAGAAAGAGTGAGAGGGAATCCTCCGCAGCCATTGGTCACGCAACGAAGGTGTTGAGTTACATCAAATATCCAAGGTCCCTTGAATTCTTAAATTCCAATTAACCGCGGGAACGCCGCGAAATCTCGTGGAAAGATGCTGCCCACGGGAACACGGCCGCCGTAGTGCTTTTAATAGCGATCCTTCGCTGCTGCATGATTGCCGTCGATGTTCATAGTGACCGCACAAGAGCAGCACGGCGTTTTGTGCAGTCGAAAGCCTTTGCACATTCGAACGCATTGAACTCTGCCCACGTAAGTCCCACGTGTGCGCACGGTAGTAGAGAACTATACACTGGTTAATAACGGCGTCCGACTACTATTTATCTTCTAGTGAAACTTCATCCCTGATCGAGCCGATTGTTCCTCTATTTTTGCAGTACGGGATCGAAGGTCGTGTGAAGGGCATGGTAATTTCCTCAACCTTCATAATTCCGTTTACCATACGATGTTAAAACGATTTTGGAAAAATTGAATCTAGGGGGATGAAAGTAGAGTCTTCAAGCTTTAAAACGAGCCTAGTCAGAGTATCGTACCACTATTTTTTACAAAGTTATAGTAATTTGAGTGTCGACGATTTTCAGATTCAGTGGTCCCTCAATTTTGCATACCATGCCGTTAACATTTGTGCTTCATTGTTCCGTGAGAACGTTTTCGAGGAAAATGAATACAGGAGGATGAAAGTAGAGTCTTCAAGCTTTAAAACGAGCCTAGTTACGTGGTCCCGCGATTATTTGTCACGAAGTTAGAACAATTTGAATGTCAACAATTTCGCATCGAAGATTCAGTGGTCCCCCAACTTTGCAGACCATTGAATCACTGACATTTATTTACAGTCGAAAGACTTCTCTTTGATCGATAACTATACATAGAAGACACTCGCAGCGCTGTTACAAATTTCACCCACTCATTACAAGTGTAGAGAACCTTCTCTCCACCGATGATCACGTTAATTGGTCGTTCGCGCGAGCGTATTTATCCAAATCGGAATCAAACGAAAACTTTCTTTATTTCATTACTAGTTTCACCGCAACGTAACGAATCCCGAGGTTCATTTGAATCGACCCGAGCATTTCACTGTGCGGGATCGCAATTAAATCTGTACTCGACCGATTATTCTTGCAGTCTTGGCGCGTCTTGCGGGCCCGGGTACGAAATTCACAGTATCCGGTCGTTCCCGCGGTTCCCATAAAAAGAGCAATTAAATAAAGTACAGCAACGACGTATAGTGTCCGAGAGCAGTAACTCGTGAGCGGGGAAAGCGGAGAGGCAGTGCCCCGGTGGCAATAATTTTTCCGGCGGCGGTTTTGTTTTGGAGGGTAGCTTCGTTTATTAGCCGCAACGGAACCTTTCCGGTAATTACCGGGGCCGAGAGCTGCTCGATAAAACCGCTCTCCGCTGTTTGTACCTTAATAGCCGGACAGATAGACGGACCGGATCGTTATTAATCGCCGTTAATTGGTATGAATAATCGAGCTTAGAGAGAAGAGTAAAGGAGGAACACTGTGGAGAGCGAGGTGATCCCGGACGGATTATATTTGGTTGGCAAGGAAGTAATTTCGGTACTTTAAGATAAAATAAAACCCAATTTTCGGAAAAGTTTGAAGTTTTTCGAGCGCGGAATTATGAAGCTGCCAGAAAGATCATCGAACAAAATGGAAAATATCTTACTAATTAAAGTTCAATGCTTGAATGGAAAAATTGGGTTGTATTTCACCGTAAAATATCGAAATTTCTGGACATTTCGTCGTCCAATTAGGGGTATTCTTATTTTCGAGCTTGGTTTTCGCGAATAGAAATTTATTTCCGAAAGATTATTAAATTTTTTGCATTAAGATTTTGCACAGATGTTTATTGGTATGTGAAGTACACGTTTGAATTTTTCCAAACGAAAATATTCAAGATTACATGAGTTATATATTTTACTAGACCTGAAGAAAAACCCTGCGGAACACTCGTTTTCGTCGAGAGGCGACTCGTCCATCGATCACCGCCGGTAACGTTGTCGATAATCATTTGAAAATCGCGAGAGGAATGACGGTGGGCGAGCCGTGTTAACGCCGCGGACTGCTTGCTTTCCAGCCGCTAATGAAACCGCGTTACAAAGGTGATAATTGCATGGTCCGTTGCGTGTGTTTACGACGCCTCGTATCGAGGAAGTCGGGGCCCACGGCTCCGACGATAATTAACCGGCTCCCGGAGCTTAGAGACGATGCTTGGCGAGCGGATCGGCCACCGCTTTGCCATCTTCCCGATTCTCCCCCCCGATCTTTTCGTCAGGACGTTTTTCCTAGACTGTAATTGTTCAGACACCCTCTGTGGACGAAGAATTCTTTCAATTCCCGCCATGACGATTTCAATCTCTCCACGAAGCTAGGCTGTAAAAGAGGGAGAACAAGGAGTTAACCCTTGAACGACGTAAAAGTAAAATATGGAACATGATTTGATTTTTTTTAAATGTCATAACAAAAAGATTCATTACTCTTTTTTGTTCCAACCATTTTTCTTCTGGTCTTCTACGTTGCCTTTTGTGGTCGTTTGAGGAAGATTGAAACAAGAGGATTTGCGAAACCCGAGCCGCGACAGTGTCAAACAGGAACGAGACCGATCCGACGCCGATTCGAGGATCTCGGATACTATCGGGCGACCGAAGTGAAAGTTTGTTTCGAGAGACGAACGAGATCCGAAGGAAACAACGGCGCGAGACAAAGCCTCGTAGTGAGAGGTGGAGAGGAAGAGTGAAGGAGAAAAGGAGTATCGAACACAGTGGAGAGAGCGAAGGAAACACGAAAGGAACGGCGCGGCGGCGGTGGCGGCGGCGGCGGCTGTCGGTTCAGCTGGGCTCTCTGCTCAGCTCGTTTTCTAGCCGGTCGTGCGATTCGCGGTACAAACGTATCGCGATCGCAATTAAGCCGCGCGCTCTCTTTTAACGTGCGAGGCGATAACGTCGATTTCCCTCGGTGCGTCTCTCGCGCCGGCACCCGGCGCAATTAACGCCGTTGCACCAGCGTGCGCATCGCCTCGACGATTTGAATACGCGAAAGTGTCACCGCGCGATAGATCGGTTTGCGTCGCCATCGAGATCCAATTAACCGAGTCGATCGTCCGCTTCCAGGTCCTCCGCAGCTGCCTAACCGATCGCTATCGCGTCGAAGCACCGCTAAGGGTCCAAAGTCGATACAAATTGCCAGCTGATTCCGTTCTCGAGAACATCGGCCTCGAAGCTTTTATTCGAGGGTGAAAAACGAACCGGAACAACGGAAACTCGTGATAGAATCACGACGTTGTTAAACGCTATCGCGCCTATCCAGTTTATCGCCGTGCTGCCAGCACGCGAGCACGCGCCGCTCCTCAGGAGACAAGATAATAGAAACGGGGATTTAACGACGCTACGTGATCGGTGCTCGTGTCAGTAAATTTTGTTCACAGAAATGTTGGTTTGAAGTTGCTGTTGTGAATCGAACATTTCACATGTACCGTAATGTCCGTAATAGAAAGATAGACGACCGAGCGAGGTCTACCAGAACTAAAATTACAAAACGAGGATCGAACTCGGTCCGGGTTAAACCCGGAAGTTCTTGAAGATCCGCGGTACAGTAAATAATCGGTAACCCGAGGGTATAAATCGACTCAAGGAACTACAGTAAAAGCTCCTTCGTTGTCCAAAGGCCGGGGGGCTGAGCGGACAACGAGCGTGCCCGGACACTATTTTTGATTTATGACTGCGTCTAGATATCGCGCCGACCGCGCCGAGCGACTTCAATAGGAAGCCGAACATAGAGAAGGACAGAATGAGATACGGATCGGGTGACCGAAGCGTGTCGCCGTCGCCGGCACAGTTTAAAGGCCCACATTGTTGCTGTTGCTCGTTGCCTTCGAAACTTTGACCGTCGATTAAACCACTAAATACAGTTGAAACTATATCGTGTTTGGTGTCATTTTAATCAGAGAAATGCCAGAAATAAGTTAGTGAAAGTCCCATAAAGAAATAATGAAAATTAAGACGTTTGAAAATTCGGTTTACTCGAGTCAATGTTGTGGTGTTCACACCGATATACCCGAGCCGACATCAATCGTCGCCGCCCTGCGGAGCGACTCGGCGTTGACAGGCAGTGGAATGGGTAGGCACTGGACAACGATCGTGCCCTTGATTTTGGACAACGAAGGAGCGATTACTGTACTTCCCTTTTCGCTCGTCGCCGTCGCTTCCGTAACTTGCGATGGCGGATTTGTCGCTCCCGCTGCATCCTCGACGGAACATCCTCGACGCGTCGGTTCAATCGGATATCCGAGTTAAGCCCGAGAAAGTCAGCGCGCGTTCGGCTTCCTGAAAGCTGTTCTAACCGGGCCGTGTGAATCTCCTTTGTTACGCGCACGTGCGTGTCCGATTCCGAGGCCAGAGTCCCTCCGAACCGCTGATTACCAGTTCGAAATCGTTGATCTCGAGGATAAATCGCCGCCTCGAATTTCTTTCGCGGTACTTTCAGCTTGGTACTCTGCTCCACACATTCTTTTTTAGGTCTTTTCGAAGAAACCAGAAGATTATGTGCTCCTTATCGATCTTTTTCGCACGTGTCTGCCAGTTACTCGCAGGATACAATATCGACTTCTTTTCAAGCTAGAACGCTTAACCCTTAAGGGACGATTCACCCTCTTTTCTTTCACATTCGATCGACTATTTGACGTTAGCATTATTATGTGAACGATTTCGTGTTTTTGATGTTTCCTTCGTAACTATCGTTAATTCTAGATAGCGAGCAATAATCTGTGGACGATTTCGAGTTTGTGATATCGCTTCATAACTATCGTTAATTCTAGACTGCGAGCAATAACGGATGGAAGTGTATCGTGCGTAATAATCAGACGTCGTTCCACCAATTTTAAAACTGTATTAGGGTCAGCACGGGGCGCCGCGGCTCCGAAGGGTTGAAATTGTACGAGCTGAAGTTGTACCACCATAATAAATTTTAATCTTCTTCGATTACCTGAACTGATTGGGAGACACGAATGTTCAGAAATTCATTTTGTTAGAATTAGTAAAGTGGCAAACGGCTAAAGCAGCCCTCAGCATAATAAATTCTAATCTAGTTTCAGTCTTCCACTAATTAAAATACAGTAAAACTTCGATTACCTGAACTGATCGGGAAGAAGCATGGGTGTTCAGCTAACAGCTTTTTCACTTGGTCACATTGCTAGATGAAGTCCTCGCCGCAAATAAATTGCACAAAGCGTAAATCATTTAAAGAACCTCCAATTCGTGTTAAGTTTTGGCACTCCACCGTCCCGATTACGTAAAGAGCAAGTTCCTCCTGTCTCCACTCGTTTCCCTTTGTCGGCGCCGGTTAGCGACTCGACAAAAGGCAGAGATCTCCGGTGGACGTCGAAGAAAGAAGCGTAGGAGTCGGTGAAGGAGACAGGGACGCGTTGCGACACCCTCCCGTGGTCTACATTCGTCCCGATAGTTCAAGAGTGCAGATCGCTCTCGCGTTCTCTCTCCGTCTCTCGAATCCTCGATCGTTTCCCTCCGTTTCACAGTCTGCTCGGTCGGCCTATCTCTAAAACGAGATATAGTTTAGATCGTTACGCGCCGCGGCTTTCACTTTTCCTGCCTCTCGAACACCCACTCTCCAGAGCGACGTGCTGCGGCTGTGGGAGAGAACCAACCGCGATCCGCGGCCGCTGCAATTGCAACCGCACTGTACCGCCATTGCACCGCGCCGCCGGAGAGCTGTCTCTGCACTCCAAGAGCCGACCTCACTCTCTTATTTATTTCTCCTCTTTGTTCGCCACCTCTCAGGTAGCAGATTCTCGACTTTAACTGCCTTCCGCTCGCTCGTACCGCCGCGATTACATAGGAAACGCGGTTCGATTCGGCTAAAGCCCAACTCGAACTAACAGCTTCTCGCCTAGAAGTGAAATTTTGACTTGCACATGGATGTCCTATCCGAAGCAGCGGACTAGAAGTGGGCCCGATTCATCTGAGTCAACTGTGGATTCAACAGCAATTCAAATAGGATTGTCTCTGATAATTAGACTGCGGATCTTTATGCATTTATGAAGAAATTGGTTGGGTGAAATATAAAACAGTCAAAGATTTTAAAAATTCAAAAATGTTATATTGTTGCTTTTGATATAACAAAGTCGTTAAGGGATGAAATCAATTTTTATGTTATTCCTGATCCCCACAATCAATGCAAAACATTGTTATTTTGCATAAAGATCCGCAGTCTACTGACAATATAAATCCTGCGAAAGCCTCGCTTCTAACAGCAGCAATTTCTCAATTGAAACAATGTTTTTCGTTCGCCCGTTAACGTATCGTGGTATTCGATCACCGATCTATCAAACGTTACAAGGATTTCGATTCATCCCTTTCGACTTCCAGCTCCCGATAGTCATTGGCTGGTTCGATATGCTTATGTCACGTTCGCGGAATGGCGTTAGAAGGTGTGCTAAACTTAGTTTCTCATTGTCTCGAATCAAGGAAAGGTCATCGTTCAGATTTCATTGTTTCTTCCACTCTAGGATGAATCAGCCGAATGTGCAAGAAATCAGGAATCGTTTTCAAACTGTATTGTACAAAGCATGGTTCTAAACATGAATTGTTAGCGAAGATTTCGAAAGAAAATCGCTATCTATCAAGCGTTCTTTTGAAAAAACGAGATCGCAGCCGCGCGAAATGGCGTCGGCAGTAGCGGATGAGCGCGTCCGACCTCCAATTGTCACCGTCGGTTTCTATTCCCGTCCCGGTAACATTGTCCAGGTGTATTGTAACTGCGTCGACCTCGACCTCGGCCGGCCTGTCGACTCTTGCGAAGGTACGATTCGAGAGTAAATAATATCGACTGGGTTCTCGCTGGGTACGGGCGGTGTGCCCGCCGTCCTTGACCCACTGATCCCGTCCAAGGCGGATGTTGAATTTAAGATCGCGCCTCGAAACGGAGACGATGATATTTTAATTACCGTCTCGCTCGAATAATTGCGCCATTAATTCTCCGAGCCTCTCCTCCTCCGGGGAAAGTTTACCGGCTCTCTCTGCTTCCTGCATCTTGAGCGCACACGATGCGCCCAGGGATTTATCATATATCCGGCTGTCTTCTCGGTGAGGGTGTACGTCCTCCTTCTGATTGATTTTATGCTTTCACCGTTAACTGTTATTTATAATTAGCCCGGCAAATTCCAAACGAATGTGCGATCACAGAAGTCGCGTATGTTTCCAACAGTAGCTTTCAATCTGAACAGAATTTAATTTTTTGAATTTTTAATATCGTTATTAGACTGCACAATGTCTACATCAATTGCAAGAAACAGGGATCAAGTAGAAATTTCACTGTTCCTTAAATAATTACAATAAGCTAATTCATCGATATCCTAAAATTATTATTATTTATTATAGGCGGACCGAAGTCCTCTTACATAAATGCTTACAATAGAAACAGATAAAGGACTACTCGTATAATAACAAAGAAGCGACATGCACAGAAACTAATGGTACAAACGATATGGTATTATCCAATAATCCTGCGTAATTGTTTTTTAAAAGTGTGCAAATACTGAATAAAAAAATCAATACGATTATAGAGAGTGCTAGAGTCTGCAATAATGCGATTTATTGGATTAATTAATCCATAAGTAGATTTGGCTTTAAGCGTTTGAAATCCTGCTCTAGTTCTCAATACACGTTCAGGTACATAGAAATTCATTTGCGCAAGTAGAGAGGGACAATCAATATGATTATTATTAATGAAATTAAAAATAAAGCTCTGGTCGGATACTCTTCTTCGAGCAGACAATGTTTCTAGGTTCATTGTGGTTAATATTGTGGAGTAATCATGATCAAAGAATGACATTCGATTTTTTAGCTTATACGAACAAAACCAGAGAAAATGCTGCACTCTCTCCAGTGTTGTTTTAATGAAAATTGTTTTAATCTTGATGCATAAAATGATGGAATAATCACGGTATGTAAACGTAAACATAATATCAAAAGAAAAGAATCATAAAGCGAGGTAAAGAAGGAGCAGAGGGACAAAAGTCAGAGAACGTCGGAGGCGGAATTTAATTTTGTTTGCGTTAAGAAGAAGTTACTGTGTACAATTTCTGCGGATTTATCTTTCCCTTTGCAAGTGTCCCCGGTCCTGAGAGGATTAAAAGTCGTCAGAGAGTGAACCGAGGAAGACCAAGAGGCGGCTAAAGAGTGGCGAGGGTGTAGCAGAGGGAGCAAAACAGGCAGCAACAGGCTTAAGTGTCGCCTTAACGAGCCGGGAAACGGAAACCCGTCCCGGAACAGATCCGGGAACAGGTTTTCTCGCGGACGTAATCAAAATGGCGACGACGCATCTGCATACTAAATCGTTCGGACACATGGCGTGGCGACACGGAATCAATTGTGCGTGCTCGAGCTGTATCGTAATGCGTTCGCGAATAGTTCTACGTTGAAAAACCAGCGAAAGAATTTCGCGATAAACACATGTCCGTCGTCTGACCTTGTTTCCAAGGTACGCGTTCCTCCACTTCGACGATACGATCGGAGAACTATGTCGGGAGATTCCGCAGTCGCTGGTTCGCTCTCTGAAATAGACCTCGACGCTCGCCTAATTGCTGCGACGGTTCTGCAAACTGTCCTTCTCGGAAACACTGATCGGCAGCAAATGTGTAGAAAAAGATCGGGATTATTTTTAACACCTTCAACGTGACTTCTTTCCTGATTCTTTCTCGCCGCTGCTTTTAGACGGACAGTCTTTTGTCACGCACAGATATTTCAGCGCATCAAAATACATACAACGCAGTGATTTTGCTAACCTCAGAAATTTGCAGCGCATAAATTTTATAACGCGTCAAAACACAACGCATTGAATTTGCTAACCTCAGAAATTTGCAGCGCATTAAATTTTATAACGCGTCAAAATACAACGCATTGAGTTTGCAATGCGTTAAATTTGGAACGCGCAGAAATTTCCGCGCATCAAAATACAACGCATTGAATTTGCTAACCTCAGAAATTTGCAGCGCATTAAATTTTATAACGCGTCAAAACACGACGCATTGAATTTGCAATGTGTTAAATTTGGAACGCGCAGAAATTTCCGCGCATCAAAATACAACGCATTGAATTTTCTGACGCGTCAAAATACAACGCATTAGTTTTCAATGCGTTAAATTTGGAACGCGCAGAAATTTCCGCGCATCAAAATACATACAACGCATTGAATTTTCTAACGCGTCAAAATTAAACGTATCGACCGTTCTGCATAAATCACCTTGCAAGCACACTGTCCGCAAACTGTCCGAATGCATCCGGTGCATCGATGCACCGCGCGTCGCGCAGACCGTAAATTTTCCTCGTGCGGTTCGCAAATGGCGATTCCTGTTGGTTCCGGTTCTTTCTTCAACTTTCGAGAGAGGCCCGGAGGAAAAGGGATCTAGAAAGTCGATCGCGACAGCGGCGATCGATCGCCAGTACCCGGTCCGATCTTCCAACGGAGAAATTTTCCAGGCGTTGCATCGTGCTGTCCTGCGATGCAACAGTTGGCTTTTCAATTGCAAGTGCAACGAATTAATCCGGGGCGCCGTGAACGACGCGCAAGGAATATCGTGCGAGAATTTTCATTAATTATGCTGTGCCAAAAGGAAACTTAAAAATCATCTTCTATGCAGTTATTCCAAACGTAGTTATTAATCCTTTGTATAATATTTCTTCAAATTATATCGTGTTTAATGCGAAGACTGGTTTCAGGCAAATTCGACCACTAAAGTTTTGTCGCCAGTCCGTCCATAGTCTCCGTCCATTGCACCCCCAAGTGCAAGTGCAATTGTCCCAGAAGGTAAAGCAACGCGCTGCCAAGGCGTACAAGACCAACCCGCGACGTTCCTTCATTGAAATTTTCTCACAATCGCGAGAAACGTCACGTCGCGACGCGTCCCGTTACCGAACCCGGTAGCGATTCGATGGATCGATATGGAAACGCGGCTCGCATCCTCCGGATTCCGGGTTTAATCGCGCGGAAATTACGTCCGCGGGGAATCGCGAGCAATCGCCGTGAAAACGTTGAGAAACGATCGAACACCGGGGCGCCAGGGGCCACAGGGAAATGCGCGGCTATCTCATTTGCAAAAATAGCGCGTATGTTTGTATAACGCGCTCATTACACTTAGGTACATGTTCCATTTAGGAATATATCCGCTCCCGTGGAATTCTTACGAGCTGGAATGTTGCCCCCGGCTGTGGCAAAAGTGTTCTCGCAGAACAGATATGGTTTCACATCCTTGTAATAAAAGATAAATAAATGAAAATTCCGCGGAAAAATCCGTATCTTCGAGTTGCAAATCATATTCGCAGTATTGCTGCGTATGAAATTTCCGATTTTTAACGATAATGATCTAGCGACCAGTTACATGTTCTCTGATACATTACGGTAGAAATTGTATTTTTCATCATCGTCATCGAAAACATCACACAATCGTGAATACGTCAGAAGAGATACTCTAAGGAAAAAGAGTGAAAGAAATAAAACTTTATGAAGACCTAGAATATTCTGCAACCACGTCGATTCGCATTAAAATAATGGAGGTAGGACCTTAAAGATCAGCTTCGTGCCTTAAAACGATAATAATCCTGTAGACCGTGCACTGTAATTTTCGTTCTCCAAGAAAAATTCCTCCGTTCTTTCATTCCTGTAATTCTTTCCCTTTTAATATCCGCAGAAGATAAATAACGCGACATCGAGCCAAGAGACCGTGATACGACACAGAAGTCGTATATCGGCAGATTTCTTGACGCCGCGCCGCGCACATAATTCGCCTTCTTCCCGACAGCCTCTTCGCCCCGTGCTCTCTCGAGCCGCAATAACGTTCGCCTATCACTCGTTTTTCATCGTTCTTCTTCCTTCAGGATTTCTCTCGGATCCTGCCGAACAGGAAACGCTTCCTTCCCCGGATGTGTCCGCGAGTCTACGTTGTACCTTTTGCAACTTCTTACCTCCGGGATTCTTTAGAGGGTTTTTTTGCTGACACCGGAACTGACCCGCTTCCTTGACATTCAATCTGCTGGAACCTTTTGGAAAGCGGTGAGAAATATTTTCTGATCGGAGTTTAGTTTGCTTTATTCGTGGTGGCCTTCGGGATGATCAATAAAAGCTGTCTCTTTTAGTGTAGATGTGAATTAATTGCTGGAGAACAAGGGTATTAGTTTATTTAATTGTCTTGCAGCCGATTTAGAATGAATAAAAATTGATGTTCCTCTTTAAAGCTATCGCGGTCAAATGGTATATGTTTACGATTATTAAAGTATAAAAGTCCAATCTCCTTGTTCAACCGAAATTATGGACATTTTAAATAAATTTACTGCTATCGTTTTTATGCGGCAATGTATCAGCTACTTTCCATGCATGGTAGGTTTAGTGTTAATAATTCCAACATACCAAAACAGTATTTTTCAATTCCTCAAATGTTCTTATTGTTTCATAGACAATATGTGAAACATATAAAGGCGTTTTATTCAAGTTGTAACATATTCAAATAATTGAAAGAAGAAACAAATTTCGATCCAGTTCCACTATCTTGTAAAATTGTAAACGATGCAGGAGCAAGATGAATACTGGTACAAAATAGTAAAAAATTCGCAGATAACTCCTTTCGTGTTCCTCCGAAAATAAAACTACCCTCCCTGTGCTTTCCGCCGAGAAGAACAGCAAACGAACTGTACCACGAGATAATCAAGTAACGCAAATCGATAGACAAAGTACGGCCCGAGGCTCGACAGCAGTCGTCTCGAAGAAAGGGGTTGAAAGCTCGCAGCTGTGGCGTCGCGGTGCAGAAGTGGGTCGGGCATTATCGGATCTGAGCCTGATAATTAAACGTAATTAAATCGCAACGTGGTCGGATTAATCGGCGGCTGGAAACGAGAGTTCTCTCTGCGTTTGCTGTCGGAAACGAAATTTCCGTTGGACTTTCTTCTTCCGTCGATCGACAGATCCTCTTCTTTTTTCTGGGAACAGAAAAAGAGGAGATCCGATAGTGTATCCTCGCTTTGTTTGCATTTCTCGCGTTCCGGTTTCGGCGTGTTCGTTCTTGTCTCGTTCCGCTCGTCTCCGGGGATTGTTTAGCCGCGTTAACGCGTCCTCGTGCAAGCCGACGGGATTTTATTCGGCCGCCTTTGATGCGCCTCTCTCGAGTCCATTGTGCGCTCGACCTCGTTGCGCGCAGGTGGAAAACCAACTTCCACCTATTTGCAAGGCGGTGAGTCGCGCTCCCGTGTGCACAATTTCGCGAGAGCACGTTTAACGGGACGCTCGCTCGCGGAATGTCGATACTCCGATCCCATTCGCAATCGAACGCTCACCAACAACCGGCTAACAGTCTTTTCACAGCTGATACTTAAACGATCGTACCTGAAATGCTGCATTTTGAACTAATCAGAACACACTAAAACTACCGTGCACTAAAAACGACCGACATACAGGATGTCCCATTTGAGTTGAGATTGTAAAAAATCTCGAAGAAATGTGATTTTAAAAAAAAACAAACTGACACATGTCCTTTAGCGTTTCGAGTGGCGAGTCAAATGGCTCTGTTAGTTTTTTAATGCGTGGGAGTTTTCAAGGTTATTTCAAGGTCATTTTGTCTTTTTTGATCATAAACCCATATTTTTTATTTCGGTGAATGTTATTTTTTTATTTTTTGTGAATGTGATCCCGAAATAAAAAATATGGGTTTATGATAAAAAAGACAAAATGACCTTGAAATAACCTTGAAAACTCCCACGCATTAAAAAACTAGTAGTGCCATCTGACTCGCCACTCGAATCGCTAAAGGACATGTGTCACTTTTATTTTTTTTAAATCACATGTCCTCGAGATTTTTTACAATCTCAACTTAAATGGGACACCCTGTATATTTTCTCGTAATAACAAGAGTGAATTTATTCAGACTTTGTGGGATCGTAATATAACTTGAATAAAGAAGTACATCAATCCCTGTCCAGCTGAACTATTTTACAACTAGATTATTCACTAGGCTTAAGGACATCCGCAACATTATTTATCAACATTTTTCAACATTTTTGGAAAAGAGAACGACGAAGCTTCCTTCCACTCAAAGATCGTGCTGATACACTCCCAGTTAGCGAAATCCCAGATTCCCACACTCCCGAGTGGCAAATTATGAACCTAATCGGAATCCTCTGGGTTGCACGCGGGCCTGCAACAGCTCGAACAAAGGGCCAGTAATTCGAACAATGCGAACGCGATGCGATTGTTAAATTTCTCGGCTGACTCGTCGCATACACCGAACCCCGGGCCACCGAAAGGGCTTAATACAGCATGCGAGGAAAGTTCCGATCCAGCGGAGCCTCTGGTAATTACAGAGCACCGGATCGATACCCGATCGGGTTCAGTATTCATTCCCGTTCGACAATACGCTTGAGCGTGCAACAATGCACGTCAGAGTCTAACAACAGGTAGCGATCGCATCTCGCGGCACGAAACTTTCTCCGATGATAGCCGCTGCGGAAAACGAGCGATATTCCGCGCTCCACCGTCGAAGATGGTGATTATCCGCCGGCAGAGAGAAAGGGATAATTGTTTCGAGGATTCCGCAAGGAGCCGGCGACGAACGGCGCGCCGGAAATAGCGAAAGGCAGATACGCAACACTGCAGAATCCTCGTTAGCGGAGTCGTTGAACTCCGGGATAAGTAATTGAATTTCGTAGTTGCGTTCTGACGCTGCTTCCGTGTGGAAGGGGCGTGGCTTGCCCCGAGTAGGCGTGGCTTTCTTGCTCTTAAGTGTGATGGAGCTGGAACCGTGCCCTAGAGGGCGGTTTTTGCATTTGTCTAAATGAAAACGATGTTTCAAGATGGCAGAGTGTCTTAGATGAGTGTGGCCCATGAGACAATTTTTATACATGTTTAATTGAAAGTGATGTTCCAATTCCATCTAAGATAGATGACTATTGCAAAAAAGTCTACAGTGATGTTTCAAAATAAAATCTGCATTCCTGTTTGATTCAGAGTGTGATTCCAGTAAAAATAATGAAACAGAAAAAGTATAGAACACCACTGATCTTGCTGTGCTTGTAAAAATTGGGTCGTATCCCACCTAAGTAGGCGTGGCTTTGTGGCCCCTAGCATGATGCTCCAAGTGTCGTTCCTGAACAAATATCTTTTTCCTGCGACAAGTAATGTTCTTGGGCAACCAAAAATTTTTTCTTGTACCTCGATGGCAGGATAAAGTGTCCTAACAATTTCGAGAGAGCATTGATTTTGCCCGGTTGTTTCAAGAAATACTTCGAACGTTTCCACAATTTTCGCAAAATCCACACCCTACCGACAAGTGGAAGATAGACGCTAAAGACGAGCGATTACTATCAATGCCAGATAATTTTCAATTATTATACAATAATGAACAGGAGCTGTCGATAACAGTGGCGTGTTCCGTGACGGTACTAATCGCGCGGCGCGGAATCCTAAGCGGGCCAAACCGTCGCGTCGGGGAACGCGAGCGTTTCGAGAGCCGGGCATACCGGCTATTGATATATCGAATCGCTGTTTGAGTTGCACGTGTCCGCGTTACTCGTGTCCGTGTACGTTGCGACGACGACGTTGCACGCTAATTAATTAAATTCTGCAGCCCGTGTGACGACGCGTTACGTTACGTTACGTTAGGTTCCATCGAGTCGCGGGAAACTATAGCAACACATAAAGAGAAAAAAAGAACGAAGAAGAGGTTTCGCGGCGTCGCAATTCGTTATTCCGCAACGTTGCCCGCTGAAAGGGAAACTCGTGGGCGTGTAATCGTCCCGTTGGAACACGGCGCAGACGTCCCACGGCTATGACGTCAGTAATTAAATGGCCCGACGTAATTGAAATTACCCGACGGCCGTTTCTGTATCCAGTTTCGTGCGGACAAAGACAATGGGACCGAGGGAGAGACAACACTGCCCCGATTTCCAGGATGCCGCTTCCGCCTCGGAATCGCAGTGTCCACGAGCAGAGGAAATGGACGAGTCGCGTTTACTTCCTTCGTGGCCGCCGTAATCACCGTGCGGTAATTCAACCTCGAATTGTTTCGAATCGCTCGCACTTTCGAACTTTCCGCTTTTGCGTCCGTTTCCTGCGTTTTCTTAATCGTCTGTTTTTGAGGAAAAGAAAAACTGTGCGCCCTCGTTCCAATTAACATAGAAAGATAGTTTTTGGCCGCTTCGTGTTTCGATAGTTTTTACGAAAGACTATTAAGAAAATGGAATCTGAAGGAATCCGTGCTTTATGGACATGAGAATTTTCCTCTTCGTGTAAAAATTCACAGACCCCGCCAAGATACGAACAAAAGTGCACATAAAAGTCTGGTAACGCGAGATCGCATAGTGTAATAGGAAACATATCCGGAAGCAGCAGTAGTTCGAAGATACGCTTTCGAACTCGATACTCTTATAAATTCGACGAAAGCTTCATAGAAATGTATGTCCGCGTCCGCGAGGAGGGCAGTATCATAAAGTCCGAGCGAGGAGGGTGAAACTCACCCCGAGATAAACTGTTGCTCTCGAAGGGTTGGCTCGGGTTATGGACCTTCCAAGGACGGCCACCTAGTTTCGTAAGTAGTTACGGAAGACCGGAGACCGGCCACGTGGGCGGAGCTTGCCGACCTGAGACCGCTGACGCTTTCTCCTTTCTCCCTTTTCCGAGCACGGCAATAATTCCGCGATAAGCCTAAATTCTGCCTGCTTCCTGCCATGGATCGAGCGCACGAAAAAGAGAGAGAAAAAGGAGAAAAAAAAATCAATCCGAACCAGGCGACTTTCGCGCCGGCCGAAATACAGGGTGTCCCAGTATTGACGCCGCAACAACCGTGGAGGGGGTGATTCGACGTGAGAAAGTAAATCGAAAATGTGGAAGAGATTTGTTTTCACTTGGTGCCTGGACTTGTTTTTACATGGAGAATCACCATATTCGTCGTTGTATTGGTAATTCTGTAGCAAGTGGCAGAAACGGGTTATTTTAGAATGCTCTTTTTCGACCAGAAAATTACCAGTTGTAGATACATTTCCTCCCTACAAGATTCTGGGGTCAAGTTTGTTCAAAAATTAATACAGCTTGGGAAAATTTTTTTTTTGTGGTGTCATTTGCAGGTTCCAGTGGAAGGGGTTCTTAATATGGTACACCTTGAGTTCCTAATCAACCATTTTTTATTGATGTCATTTTTTTATTATTTTAGAATGCTCTTTATAAATTATTGTTTGAAGATTTTCTCACTAGAGTGCGACTTCTTCTTTACAAGATATAAGGTAGTGCCATAATAGGCGACTATGCCATATTTGGACACTTTACCCTATACAGAAAAATTGTCCGAGTTCACGAAACTTTTCAGACTGCTGCTGCTGTAGCAAAGTTAAATTCGTTTCTGTGTAGAAATGATTGTGTCGAACAACCCGAAGCGACGTTACGAACAACGGTTCGGCTTCGGGGGAGGAGAAAACGGAAAAAGGCGAGGAGACACGCAACGTTCGGTTTAATAGCGGGCCCAGCCGCATCGGTGATGAGCCTCGAAACAATACGGCCAAAGAAAGTCCGTTTCGGGCTCTCGTCTTCCGGGCAAGTTTTTGCCAGGCCCGGGAATATTCTTCGGTCGGTTTCAGAATTTCAAGTAACCCGCGGACACAAGCCGCCGGAAAAAACGGCTTGGCGAGGCGCATTTCTCTCGATTGTCTTCCGCAAATCGTCTCGGCCCGACGGCACGCCCCAAAAACTTGTGAGAATCGACCTTTCCGGACGGAGAACAACGGTGGGAGGGAGAAAGAGAGTCGAGCCTTGGACTTGACAAGAAACCCGATCGACTGGTTCTTCCGTTTGTTTTTATCCTCGCGGCGACTGCTTTCCGAAAGGCGGGCCGTTCGCTTGAATTTTAATAGGACCCTTTGGGCCTGCTCGTTCCCAGTAGACGATATCAGGGATCAAGGAACCCTTCGAGGATCTAGGACAGGCGCTGCCGGTGCCTCCGAGAGCAACGGTTTGGGAAGATTGTATGGGGGAGTGAAGAAATTCTCTGTTCTGCGAATGAGAGTTAGAAAGAGGCGTGGCTACGTTGCTCTCAATTTTGGAGGAGTCGGAGCAGTGGCTAAGTCATTTGTGTATACTTACGCATAGTCTGGATTGTTTATTTTCTAAAAATTTTGATTCGAAAATCTCAATGATCTCTGAAATTTTAGAACTCCCTACTATCTCTGCGTAAAGTAGGCGTGGTCTACCCCGAGTAGGCGTGGTCTCGTGGTCCCGAACACCAGGTGCCTGAGCTATTTATAAGGATTCCTCAAGGTGACAGTTCCCGTCGCAAAAGAAACGCGAGTTTCCCGCAAGTTCAACACGCCCCACCGATCACCGAGATTCGTGGCAAGTTACCTCCGAAGAAAAAGAGGAAGGCGTCGGCTAACTTGCCCCCGTCGACGTCGCTCGAAAAGTTAGGGGATCCCACGGGACGCTTGGCTTCCGATGATAACCAGGTTACGGAAATCCCGAACAATTAGGAGACGCTCGCTGGATTTCAGTTTTCCCCGAAGCTTCGCCGGGATTATCGGTCCCGTTTCAAGTTCCCCAGGAGTTTGACAACCTTACGTGCCGCGAAAGGTAACTGCGTTCGGGGGACCGGCCATCGCTGAACCAACTTCGCAACTTTCGCGGAGCCCTCTAACCCTCCCCCTTGCAACACCGGAGACCCCGTCGTCGTCGCGGAGACGTCGAAAAGAGGAAAGTTTTCATCGGAGGAATTACGGAATTTCGAGCGGACGTGTTCAAGCCCGCTGCAATCTTTAATCGACGACAGCCTTCCCGGAATGCCGTTCACTTTATTCGATTCTTTCGTCGTGGCGCGTTCAAAGTTTCGACGTGAGACCCATCGACACCGACTCAGATTCTGCGAAAAGTAACCCACACTTTTCTGACGATCATTCGATCCATTCCACGATCATTACATTTCATCGTGGAATGGAAATGGGAGAAGAAGAACTCATCCACTTTTAATTAGGTTTTTAACCGACTTCGAAAAAGGAGGAGCTTACTCAATTCGATCTGTATGTGCCTTTTTTCACTTCTTTTTTCTATGTATGTTCACCGATTACGCCGAGATGGATGGACCAATCGGAACGAAACCTTTTGCATCTTCTAGAGTATGTCCCCGAGATGGTCTCGGGAAAGAAATTTTGCATTTTTTTTATTTAATACTAGCTTTCCTCCGCCACGCATTGCTGTGACTCAGTATTTTTTAAAAGCATGTTTTTACCTGTCACAGATGTGACATTTATGTTTTATTTTACATGCTTGTGGGTATACAATATTTTTTGTTGAAAAAATACGAACCTAAAAACAAAGAAAAAGTAGCCGGTGGAAAAAGACGTCAAAACTCTCGAACGAATGGACTTTTTTCGCATGCTGATTTCTTATAAACCTTCCCGAAGAAACGCTGCGTCTAATGGCTCAAACCCCAGCTTTCTAAAATTCACAATTCAACTCAAAATGGACAATTTATTCACTTTGTTGTTACTGTATAACGGTTCGTCACTTCAAGCTGTCAACGACATTTGCGCACGTAGCGAAATCAATTTGAATAGAAATAAACTAACTGGCGGATGTTTAAGGGTGTAGACTAGTTCGAGCGAGAGTGTGGTGGCACACTCACACACGGCTAGACACTGTATACGTATACGAGGTTGCAAGGGTTCAGGAAATACCAAACCACATCTCGCTAATGCACATTTGGGGCCCCTACGTAGTCACAATCTCTAGATAAAAGATCAATCTGTACTGCTTATATCCCAAATTGGCTTACTTTTGCGTTACAACTGGGAGTCATCGAACTTTTTCAATAATAACCCTACATCTCTCGATATTTAAGAAAATGTATGTCTCTTGACAGTAGCAGCACCGTCGCGCTGCCAAATGCTTCTCGCGGCTCCGCTACATGCTGCCGAATAATGCAAATTACGCAGCTAAATTCCTATTGAAATATTGATTTATTGATTATAAGCTACGACGTTCGTTTTTTTTGTTGTATTGAAATATGATTAAAAAAGCACTTCTATTTTCTCCCGAATTTTCCATTTTTCCGGGCAACTTTTCCAATTTTTCTTACCCTATAACCTTATTCAGACTATTACGCACATTTAAAAAAAGAAATTAGCCAAATCGGTCCAGCCGTTCTCAAGTGATGCGCTTACCAACGAACAGCATTTGATTTTTATTTATATGGATTTACTTGCTGGAACAAAATAGGTGTTCTTCGGGTCTCTAAAAATCTGGTACGAATTTTTACAATCTTGCAATATTTACTCAGACCTGCAGATTTTCCATCGACTGAGAATATCGCCAGTCGATTTCCACGTCGCAGAAACATGGATCGTGCCGGCCTGAAAACCGGAAACGGTGTGCGCGCCGGGTGAAAATTAAGTCTCCGGAACGAGTTTCCTTTAGCAGCGCGGGAGCCGGCCTTTGGCGGGTAACGTTTTAATTACTCGGCGCGAGCCGGATAGCCTCGTTCGCTTTATCGCCGATAAATCTCACCGTGTTGATATCGCGATGGAAACGTTACGACGGCCGAGCCGATGCGACTCGGCGCCGCGCCGCGCCGTAACAAATTCGCACGCGCGCGCCGCGTGTCCCAGCGATGAATTCGCGACGCAACGAGCAGCAGGCGCCTTCCGTTCCCCGATCGCTGCGAAACCGGGAACGCAACGCATCAGGAAAAACTGCAGCCGCCTTTCTTTTCGCGAGAGGATGCGAACTGGAGCGTTGCGGGTTACGAAGCGGGCTTCTAATTGCTCTCAGCTAAGTGCTCGCGCGAAAACATTTTTCCGTTTAATTCGGACGTGACCGACGATCCTACGGTCTTTACGAATTGGGAATAATGGCCTGAAATGTGCGTTATCGTCGGTCTATTTGTGCTGTCACGGAATTGCGCATTATACAGTAGTATGCTAATTAATGTGAACACAAGTGAAATATTGAAAACTGTCATTTGTTGGTCATTAAACAAAAAATCAAATACGAACTGGTATATATTTTAATTGTTTTAATATAAGATATGCCCGTCCTTCGCTTGTATAATATCTTCAACACGTTTAGGGTAAGATTCAATAAGATTTCTGCATTTTTCTAATATTTGTTCGTTTCGAAACCATATCTGAATTACAGCCTCTATCAGCTTTGTTTTTGTTGCACAGTCAATTTTACGAAATCTGGCTTTCACAATACCCCACAGATTTTCAATGGCGTTCACATCCGGCGAGTTTCCTGGCCAAACAAGACGAGGTATATTTTTCTCGTTTTTTTGGCGTTATATCCATTTTCCGAAATTGTATACAACAACTCGTAACGGTTTAAAAGGTAGTTCGTAACAGACTTATCCACTAATCAGCACAGACTAGTTCATCAAACGTACAACAAAAACTAATAAGTAGACTGCGGCTATTCTTCTTTTAATTATTCTACTAAACTGAAACTAATACATTGATGTCCTTAAATATTTTTAACATCTCCACTGCTATAAATCGTACGTGTCCATTTTGGTCATAAATGCATAAAATCCGCAGTCTACTAATAGGATATTAAAAATATTGGCGTGTTCACATTAATTCGCACGCTACTGTACATATCTGACAGGATTTTGTTGACAGGATTTGTGACACAAATTAATAGAAGGTATATAAAAATTGTGGCAATGTTATACATATGAATTGAATACATTAAAATTATTAAGTATATTCGTATAAACAATTGAGGCAATTGCGCTATGTCTCTCTGGAAGTATCGAATGGAAAAACAATTGAAACGAGGAGGGCAACCTCTGCAGCATCCGGAATGATCGTTGATTGGCAACGTTTCGCGCGATCGACGAACAGTTGCGCTCGGCTGTGTTAGTTCAGTCCCGGGGTTAATTGGTAATCAGAGAACCGGGCTACACAGAGCGAACGAAAGAGAAACTCTGGTTCCTGGTGTTTTTCGCTCGAGAGTCCGGCAACTCGACTTTAATTGCTTCGTTACCCAAAATCGCTCGTGCTAACTCCGCCGGGGCAAAAAGCTGGGAAGAACCGGAGCCAATGGGAGGAAATAAGAACCGGTGAATGAAAACGAGGCCCTGAATGGAGGAAGCAAAGTAACAAGCTCGCTCGTTCCCTCGGCCAACGATGGAAATTACGTCCACGTCCATTTTGTTGAGAAACACGCATTTGTTCTTGCGCGCCGCGCGTTTGATGCTCCACTCACGAATTTTCCTGCCCGTGACAAAGGGCTTCTACGATGTTATGATTAGACTGCGGATGTTTATGCAATTTTCAAATTTTGTAGACAAATTTTCAGAAAGCGGGACCAAATAAAATCCCATCTTCGATGGTAATAACTTCTGTAGATCGATATCAAATAAAAATCCAGCGTTATTTCCGTAGTTTAGTTATGACCAGATAAAATAAAAATTATCGAGCAGCCTGCGTAGATCTGAAATAAATAAACATATTACTATCAGCACTTTCTTCTTGAACTTTCGGTCCTATTCGCTCTCACGTTTTAAATTTTAAGGATTCTAGGATTGTTCGAAGCGCCACGCTTTCATGCGTGATCTTCCAGCACGCTATTATTCGCGCAGCTGCTATTCAAATCAATTATTCTAATTGTTTGCCTGCGATTCAAAGATCCAAGCCATCCGCGCGTGCACGATCGCGGAGTCGTACGGGATTGCGAGAACGCCGCACGTCTTAATGGGAAATTAACGTTTATGGACCCACATGCGCATCCTTCCAGAAGGATGATCAGGCGATTTCTGAGAATTCGAAGAAATTTTCGCAATGGTTTAAACCGGGTATCGGAATATACAGTTATCTCTCGTTTCTTACTCGAATTTATTCTGCTCGAGGAAACATCTATTTCCCTGTGGCATTTCCCTGGGAACAAATCTCACTTTCAGGAAGTTCTGTGAAAAGAAACTGAGAGAAGAAGAATTAAAACTAGAGAATTAAGAAGAATCTGCATGATAAAAGTTTCGTGGAAAGAAGCTGTTTCAGAACCTTTATTAAAACAGCTTCCATAATGAAATACAAACTTCAAACACGTTCTTCAATATTGTGGTTTTCTGTTGACGGTTGAAATTGATTAAGTATTTGATAAGAAAACTACAATTATGCTAAAAGGCGGACTCGCTCAATTTCCACATCAAGATCTTCGCTTTTAAGAGGAACGTCTACCACATCCGCTACGCGAGTCTAACAGTGGGGATCTCAGCAGCGATTAGCCTAACTAATTACCGGCAATCGGCGTGAAACGGAACGCACTGGAGGACAGACAGGGCCCTGGCGATTATGCTCGTCAATAGGGAAGATAATGAGAGGCGCCCAGTCGATTGGATCGATTGATTAATCCGCGATTTGCCGTGCAGATTGACTGGACGTCGACGAGGCGCGAGATATCCTAGAGCCTGGTCTCGGAGAGTATCCTCGGCATCGGAGTCGCTCTGGAAAGTTCGTGCTCCTTAGCTTTCGAGCGTAACCAGTTCCTGCAGGGACGGTAGACGGTTTATAGGGTCTCCTGGTCGCAAAGATACGGCGCGCGGGCTCGTAAAATTGACGCGTGCCTGCGAAAGTGGCCCGTAAATATCCGCGCAATTCCAGCGAGCGACGCTGTCGAACTTGGGAGCCTTCGACGGCGCAGCTCCGACGATCTTCGGCCACTATTAATTTCCACGCGATGGCTATCGAACGGTTTTGAACGCGGGCTTCGGGATCCACGACGGATAACGAGCACGGAGGTCGGATTTTATGGTCGCGATCGATGTGGATGCACTGCCGAAACTGTGGCACTGGAATTCCTGTGCGGTGGAGATTTATCCGGTCTTGGGTATTGGCGTGTTAAGATGATTATTCTCCTTTTAGACAGCTATTCATCAATTGTTTTACATATACAGGGTGAGTCACCTAACGTTGCCACCTCAAATATCTTTGTTGTTTTTGAAGCCTGAGTATGAAGTCTACGAATAAGGGGCTTCGAAAATTAGTGAGTGATTAACGAGTAGACTGCGAATTTTTTTAATGCATCATAATAATGTTCTGGGTCTGTTATATGGACTAGGAGCTACTTAGAAAGTTTATACGTGCATGGGTATTTAATAATTATAGGCACTGAATTCCTAATGAAAGGGACTATCATTGTAGGTGTTTAAAAAAAGGGTGGTTCCATTTAAAAAAATGAAGGTGACCTTGATATCTCTAAAAAAATCACAAAAACAACAATATTTTTGGTATCGTGTGAGCCCCACTGAACCATTCAACTTTGTCCTTCAGACATTTGACGTATCTTTAGAAACAGCAAAGATATTTTAGGTGGCAACGTTAGGTGATTCACCCTGTACTTTTAATGGAACTTTGTCCATGAATTTGTCGTGTCTCACAGATCGTAAGGAATCGACCGAAGAAGAATCGATTGGAAGCGGTGTTCGACCTTAATGTTCGACTCAGTGCGAACTTCCGCGATTATCGGCGGAACGAACGACTTCGAGTGGATCCGAAGCCTCTCGGCACTGGATCGACCTTTCGGCTAGGCCGTTACGGTAAATTCCGGGACGAAAGCATCCGAGTAAGAGCGGGACGAGAAATGGACAATGGAACGCGAGAGAGAGGCCGTGAACGCGAAACTTCAGAGACACGGCTGATAATGCCGGCCCATAATGGCACCCTCCCTCGGCTCTTCCTCCTTAGATAAGCGCCTAAGTGACCGCGGGCCAGCACGACTTATCGTGAATTTATTGCGCGCGCCTCGACCTAATCGTATTTTTGCGGTCGGGTTCAGTGTATCGAATCCGGCCATTTTTCGTCGCGCGTCCTTCGAGGCTCCCAGCGTTAGCTTCGTTGCACGGGGATCGAGCTGCATGGCCGGTGATGATGGTATTTATTATATCGGCAATTGTCCATGATCAAACAATTTCAAATTGAGATCCTTCAACTATCGCGATCAATTGCGAAGGTAGTTACAGTTGGCAGAAAGCATTCGGCGTCTGAACACTCTTCCTAGCTAGCGCAAACACCCCTACACTTGCTTGAAACATGATCAAGCAATTGCAAATTGAGCTCCTTCAATTGTTTCAATGAACTACAAAGGTACCGACAGCTGTCAAGACGCATTCGAGGTCCAAATACATTTTTCAACTCACTCGAACATTGTCATCCTTTCGTCAAACATGATCAAGCTGGAATCCTCGGAATCCAGTGTATAAAATCCGACGATTTTCTACCACGCACCCTCAGGTTCGAGGCCCGTAGCGTCGCTCGGGGATCAAGTTGTATGGTCAATGATGATGGTATTTAGCAACCATCAGCGAGGAGGAAGTCCACGCGCAAACTGTTGCCTGGACGCGGGTCTCCGCCCACGCGAGCCCGAGTGCTCTAATCGCTCTCGATTAATCCGCTTTGGAGAACACTGCTCGAGCCGTGCTCGCGGGAACGTCATTTGCCAGTCGAGCGAGATGGAGAGCGGCGGAGTCGATGGATTCTCGACTCGTTGAATTCGCGAGCCTGCATCGATCGAGCCTGTAGAGCCATAGAGCACTTGGTTTCGCAATCGTGGAAAACTAGTTCCGCCTGTTGCTCTGCTCGGTCTTCTTGGGAACATCTTCTTGGAAAATAGAGAGCTCCAACGATTGCAATTACGATTCAGAGAAGCACCGTTTTTTTTCTGTTCTCCCATGGACCGGTAATTGTCTTGCTCAATTCGGCTCGCAGGTATTCTCACGCGCGCGCGAGTAACAGGCAGAATCGCGTGCGTCTCGATCCCGCACGGATCGCGACTCTCGCTCGCCTGAGGGCCAACCGTAATTTTCTCTTTAAGCATCCCAGCCCCGCCGACCTGATACGGATTCGTTTTTGCGAGAGCCGATCGATGGTAGCTCGCCCCCCCCCCCCCGTTGTACTCCGATTCCGAGATTATCGTGCTGTTCATCGTCTCGAGCGCCTAATGAACGCGAATTTGCGTTTTGTTCCGCACTGCGGAGAGCGGCGTGACCCCTTTCGCGCGGATTCGAGGTCGGCCGATGCGGAATGGGGTCGGGAAGGTAATTGTATGGGGATTGGTCTGGGTTCTATGGTAAGCAGAAGTAGAGCTTTCAACAGAACCCTATTGGCTCGGAATTGGTGCTCGTAGTGGCCCTACTTAGATAGGGCTTTCGCAGACAATGCCACTGAGAACAAGAATTTGACTTAAGGGCTCTCGCAGACATCAGATTTACTTAGACAGGGGTGTCGAAGTTAATGGGCCTGGCGGGGTAAGACCATTGCAAATGATAAATCTTCTTACATGGGACTTTTACAGACAATAGATTCACCAAGGTGGGTTCATAGCAAACAGGAGTTCTACTTAGATAGAGCTTCCACAAACAATAACTTTAGTCGCCAACATAGATAGGGCTTCCAAAATGGGTCCGATCCGAACGAACATTTGGAACAAAGCCAAAAGATCTCGGTTAAACCAGACAGAAAGAATTTCCAGTATTTTCCAGTACCGATGCAACGGGCAGATGGCGATCCGCAAAGGTGCAACGATCGCCTCGCCTCGTTCCAAGTATCGTTCCCCGTAGCATAAGAGCCGACAACGCGCTCACGCAAGCGAACGCGTGTTAGGGATCGCCGCTCGCAACAACGCTCGCCGCTTTAGCTTAGAGCGCACAGATTTACCGCCCTCGCACTTGCATTAAATCCATGTCCGACGCGTTCCCGCGATTCTTTTTTCCCGCCACCCTAACCCTCCCACTCGGCCTTTTACAGTACACCGCGCGCGCGTGACGTATAATACCCTCGCGCGAGTAGGTGTATCGCTTCGCTTCGTGTGTCCGTGCCCCCCTTCCTCCACGACAGAAAGACAGCAGAGCATGACCGTAGCTACTCGACTAGATATACCAGGGAGGAAAGGGAAGCCGGGCACAGGCAGGCGTTACGACAACTCTTGCGGAGACCGCTTTATCGTTTTCCCTATGGCGACCGTACCGTCGCGTCGCGTCGTTCCCTTCTTCTTTATCCGGAACCGGACGAGTCCTTTCAGAGGAAATATCGGTGAACCGTCCTTTGTGGCGGAAACTTCTTGCTTCACGGGGAAAACTCTCTTTGCTCGACGTTCGGGCTGCGACGGAATGTCTCCTCGCTGAAGGATCGATGCTGAAGGACGCGGGGTTGCGCAGTTTTTAGTTCATTCTGCTTGGGAGAGACACGGCTAACGTCAATTGATGGGCTTCTGGATCTATTTGTTTAATTGTAATACATTCGTTGGAGAATTACCCCAGCGACACAACCTGGTGGGATATGTAGCACTTGCTCCAAAGGATTCTAGTGACTCCCACTCGATTTATAATCGATTCCTATTGGATTCTACTTGATTATTACTCGATTCTACTGGATTCTACGGGACCCTAAACAAGTCCTGCTCGATTCCATTGGATTCTACTGCACTCTACTAGTAGACTCTACTCAGCTGAGTTCTTACTCGACTCTACTGGACCTTACTTGATTCCTACGCAATTCCTACTGGGTCCTACTCGATTACTACTCGATTCTATTGGATTCTACGAGACCCTATTCAAATCCTACTCGATTCCATTGGATTCTACTGCACCCTACTCAGTTCTTACTCGACTCTACTGGACCTTACTTGATTCCTACGCAATTCTTACTGGATTATAATTGATTACTACTCGATTCTACTGGATTCTACGGGACCCTAAACAAGTCCTACTCGGTTCCATTGTATTCTACTGCACTCTACTAGCAGACTCTACTCAGCTGAGTTCTTACTCGACTCTACTGGACCTTACTTGATTACTACGCAATTCCTACTGGATTCTAATTGATTACTACTCGATTCTATTGGATTCTACGAGACCCTATTCAAATCCTACTCGATTCCATTGAATTCTACTCAGTTCTTACTCGACTCTACTGGACCTTACTTGATTCCTACGCAATTCCTACTGGAGTGTACTGGATTTTCTACTCATTTGCTGTCCGTGTGTAGATTTTATTGTATCCTACTCGAATACTACTCATTTTCTACTGGAACCTAGTCGATTCTTACTCCACTTTACTGAATTCTACTAGGCCCTACATGATTCCAACTCAATTCCTACTGGATTCTACTTGATCGTACTCGAGTCTTACATATTTTTGTACATGTTTTTGTACATGTTTCTGTACGTATCTCTATACATGTTTATGTACATATTTCTATAAATGTCTCTATACATGTTTTCCTACATGGTTTGTACATGTTCACCAAACACAGATCGTAGCAAGAGCAACTTCCAACACAACTCACGCAGTTCATTCGTACCATCACCAACCCCAGCTCCATTTCGGGGCACGCCGTAGAAAGACGGAAGTCATCCAAGATTGTACGAAAGTCGGAAACAGTCCGGGACCATAGGGGACAGGGGGGCACGAAATGTCCGTCCTCTTTTCGAAGTCGATCCAAGTAAACTTCGCCGGTCGATTAGCGCCGATATTCGTGTGACTCGGCGCGCGTGGATCCGAGAACGACAGTTCTCTTCTTCGTCGAAATTCGCTCGCGTGGCATGGATCCCGGGAACAAACAGTTTCCCCGCGCGAGTAACCGGGAGAACCTTGGAACTTGTTGAAAGTCTGCGAAGACGCCGGTTTCCGAAGCGTTTAAGGACTTCTCGCAGAGTTCGATTCCGAGCGGCCCAGGCAACTTCTCGTCGATCAGCCGGAGCTCCCTGATTCTCTTTATCGTTGCTCGCGACGCTTTCCTCCCGCGAATCACGCAGAAACTCCCGCCAGAAACTGCTCCGGAAAGGAGTCCCTCGATGTCTGTTCGACGCATAGTTTCGAACTGCGAGAGCTGGCTCGGCAGAATCGAGGATTTACTCGCGCTCGAACACTTTTCTGGGATCAGTCGTCAGCAGAGTACATTTGACTGGTCTCGTTGTTCGTGGAAATGATTGCGGTGGACCAAGTACGATGCCGCCAAAGAATTGTTTAAGACCACTGTATACATTTATCTTCAGTGGTAGTAAATATATTGTCTTAAAATATACATACATTATGTATAAAATTTTTAAACAGTCTCTTTAAATGTACTCTATCATATAGTACATTTGAAGTTATCAATATTTTTGACGCTCACTTCACTATTAAATTGTAGAAAAAATATTTTGTTCTGTTTAGTCTTTCTTCGTTTTATTTTCACTAATATAGTCAAACCTGTCTTTGTGCTGTCTTTTGTTATGCGTTTTCTTTTTGTGCGATTTGTTTTGTAGCAACACTTTTTTGATAACGACAACGTCTTCCGAGATATCCTGCTGATCTCATTTCAACAGGACACCCTGTATGTATTGAATTATGTACATTTTGTACATTTTGAATGGCGAGTCTGAGGCGCCACTGAAATTTGCTGTACCATAATTCAAAATATTGTTTAAATTATTAAATATACTAAACCTTTAGGTATTGTATGAGGTATTTATATCAATTTCATATACATAAAATTTAAAAGATCATAGAGAATGAAAATATTCTAAATCGAAAGATATGTTTAATTTTCGAGTTAAAATAGCTTCGAGTGCAAAGGGTTAAAATGAGAAATAAAAATTTTTTTAAATGTTTCCATGTGTAATTTAATTATTTATTTTGTATGGAAAGCACCTTCTCGCTATTTCGCAAAGCTTTAACATATTTTCTAAGTTAGACTTTTTTTATGCGGTCCCTCTCCACCGCATACAAAAAAATTTTCTTTAATATGTTGTCAAGAATTATTTGTTATAGCTATTTATGAAGTTTGTGAATATATTTTTTGTGCGGTTTGTTTTCTACGGTCCCTATCTACCGCACAAAAACAGGTTTGACTGTACCTTACAGTGTTATAATTAATCTGTAAACTCGAAGAGGAAATAGTAGGAGCCATACATTATAATCGATGTGGGCGTTGACACGTTATATTGCGAATTCATTAATAATTTCTATCTACAGAACAATAACGTCCAATATATCGAACAGTGTTGTTTGAATATTGCCTGTATAATTTGGTTCGGGCAGCTACCGAAATTTGGCAGGACGGCTCTCGATCATCGCACGGTCCAGTAAATGGTCGAGCGCATGCACGCGTGCCCCACCGCTCCGTGTAGGAGTAGAAAGTTGCTATTGTGCCGGGATCTGGTTTTATATAAATAGCTGCGCTCGCGGGTCCGATCCGTGGCTTGAATTTCCGTCGAATAATGGAATCACGCGAATCGTTCCGGTCGCTCCTGCCAACTCCTCCAGCGCCACGATCGATCGTCCATCACGATGATAGCGACACATGGTCAATACAGAGGGTATAAAGCAGTGATAAGATTAAACGACCTGCAATAATTTATGGTTGATGTATTCGTCGATTCTTTTGGTCTTTCGTTTGACTTCCTGTGGTCGTCGATTCAATTTATGGAATTTATGGAATCTTCCCTTTATAGTTTCCGAAAAACAGCATCGATCAGACCTCAATAATTTAAGATCCCAAAAGCGAAACTTGGTAATCAGGGATTTTCTAAAAACCGATTTGGGAGTCAAGAATTCGTAAAAAATTCAGAGTCGCGTGTGCTATTAGGTAGAGCCTTCACGAATTTTTTCGTAATTTTTTGTTGAGCAGAACAGCAGAAATATACCATAATTCGTTAAAACCTTGTTGACCCTATAACTACTTTTGTGGTAGGGGTACGGAGTTGAAACTTGCCACTCAGGGTTGTCTATGGGGTCTCTATCGAATGGTACACTCTTTACAAGTTGTCTATTAATTTACTTTAACGTTTCATAAACACGTATACAGCACAGAAGTAGCTTCATACCTTGAATAATCGCGAGGGACTGAATCCGAAGAAGGAAACATCGCCCATCGTACCGATCAGTCACCGGCAGTGTAATTGCCGATCCAACGAGCGATGGTTGGCCATGTTAGCCTGGTTTCCAGTTCTGGTAGCGATGGCCGAAGATCCACGTCCGGAAGTTTCTCGTTGTCTCTTCAGCTTTTCTGTCCGCGCGCGCAGAACTAACGGCTTGTCAACCGGTGACCCGTGGCACGAAACGAACAGCGAAGAGTCCTCGAAACGTGCAAGGCATTTCCGTGGAACGGAGTATACTGCATACATATCTTGTATACGTATACAGGGGCCGAGTAATATCGGCGAGTCGAGTGTTTTTCAAACAAGAGCGCAGAAATGGAGGCCACGCGTTGCAGAAGCTCGCGCCTTTCAAAGGATACTTCTCGAGCCGCGCTTTCGAGGCCTCCTGACCGCTACGCGCAGAGATCCTATCGATCGGTCGATCTTCAACAGAACAGACAGCTCACCCTGATCCAATTTACCTTTCTCAGCCGACATATTTCTCCGCGACCGCCTGCACGCATACTGGGTGTCCGGCAATGAATATACAGGGTGAGGCACCTCAAACAGGCCAGCTGAATAACTCGGCTGCTATTGCTGTTAGGAAAAAATGCATCAGACCCTAGTAGCCAACGGTTGGAAGTTTGTTGGGGAAGGGTTAGTGGTTTGCCGACAAATCCCCAACGTAGGGCCTACGACGAAAAATTATGTCAATTTGCCGACGAATACCCAACGTTGGGCCTACAGATATTATAGTCGGTTAAGTAACGTGAAATTTACAACGATTACACTACATTGGCCCAACGAAAATCTGCCAACATTTAATATCGCCTAACAGACGCCAGTAGTGTTGCTGCAACCAAAAATAAGTTATATTCCAAATTGATTTTTTTTCGTATTTCTAAATATACTTAAAATTTTTAATTTTTGCGCGATGGTTGATCCACTAAAGTTTTATTGTGAGCAGACTTGGAGTTTTTTCATTAATTTAATTTTTCCATTTTCCAAGGGAAAGGCAAGGGGGTGTTCATGTAGTATAAGAAGTTTTAGATACTTTAATTTTAATTTGTTGACGTATCTAGTAGCCCTAATCATAACATCTACGAACAAGAATCGATTCAGTGATAGGGCATGTACTTACTACGCAAGCGGGTCCGGGTTCAAGTCCGACGTGGGTAGTGGGTAGGTTATTATTTTAGTTTTTTCCTTTTTCCCCAAAATTTTACCGTGAAAATACATTTTTAATATGTATATTATTTATGATGTACCATAAAAAGAGAAAATCAGAATGTGGGCTCTGTGGGTTCGTCTTGTAGCAACGTTGGCTCTAGGTTGGATGTTATCGTTGGCCCAACGTTGGCCCTGACTGTTGGCCCAACTGCAAAAAAGAGCGACATTTCCAACGGTTGCCAACCATAAATGCTACTAGGGGATGGACATTACTTGGTTCCGAGGGGGCATTAGTCTGATGTTAGTAGCTTTTTTGTAGGTGGACGCGTAAAGGTCATATAACTTTGTTTTTTTAAATGGAATGAGGTATTTTTGAATACATCAATCGATGCAGCTGGACATTCGTTATAAAAACATTTCTAATCCCAGCCAGTCCAATTAGACGATTCCGTCAATTTCGACCGTAATTAGGCAACTCCGGCCACCACGGAATGCTATGGGCCAGGTACGATATCGAAGATATGGGCGCATTTATCCGCGTTAATTGCGAACGGGCGCTTCCGGAGTAATCCGCAGTCGCCCACGGCTTGTCCCGCCATAAACATGCCTCACGTATTCGGTGTTCGACTACGTGTTCTGAATATTTCACCGGAAATTCGGCTGCCTGGGTACACTAAGATGAAAAGCTGCAGTGACCTATCCGCGGTTTTAGCTCTGTTTTCCAGTTATTAGTCGGAAATGATCTCTCTGATACCGTAATTCGCAGAAACTGTTTGCGGTCGCTATGTTTTATTGAGTGCTCGGGATCCTCTTCGGGAAACCTGAACTATGCACATACAGCGTGGGAAGGTAATTATGCGCCGAGCGAATTGGGAGTGGATTTGTGAGAGATGGTTCCGGGTTGTTTAAAAATTGCGCATGACGACCGGTTTCTTATTTTACAATTAATCAAGTTGTGAAGACTCGTCTGTATAAATTTTGCAGAACTGGAATAAATTTGATCTGGCTTGGTAGGTTCAGTGTTAAAGCATGTGGGAGTTGCAATAATTTAGTACGATTAACATTAATGGTCAAAGGTTTAGCTGATCAACTAAAAAGGCCGAAAATCTTGAAAAATTGCGATTTTTACCACTTTTGATCGTTTATAACTCGTAAACCAGTTAACCAATTTCAATTAAATTTTCGGAGTGTGTATAATTTATACAAGTTGACCAAACACATGTTTTAAATTTTCGTTATCGACCCAGCTTACGACAAAAGTCGTATAAATCAATTTTTAATATTGTTTTTCACAATTCCGACCAAATGCATATTTTCAACATATTTTTTAGACGTCATTTACTGAACTAATTCTTCTAGCCTTACAGAAAAATTGAAGTCGTTTGATCCATTCATAAAAAAGTTCTTCCGATTTAAAGTGTGTGTGATCAGTTTTGCTCCTAACTGTAGACTGCGAATAAAAATTTGATCATCAAGTGCAACAAGTAGAAGTCGGATTATAATTTCTTCTAAAATAATGTATAAATATTCCTAAATTCTGATTTTTCTACTACTTTAAATTGCATCAACCGATTTTTGCCAGAAATGTATCAAATCCACAGAATATATCGTCATCAAGGTCCACATCCTATCCGGCTCACCTGAATCGATTATAAGCTTACCTAACGACCAAATTCGAGCTCACGTCGCAACCCGAAAATTGCTCCCTCCAATTTTATGAAAATGTCCGAGCGCCCGGCGGATCGAGGACTCAATTTGTTGCCATAAATAAGGCAACTCCAGCAGAAACTCGGCTGGAAAGGTCGACGAACAGAGCGGTTGTCTCTCTAGTCGCGGTTTCAGCTCACGACAGGGCGAAACCGCTGCTCGATCGTCCAGGTAATCTGTGTTGGAAACGTGTCGTACGCTCGATTTCCCTTTCAGATCGGCGATCGTATATCTTTGCGCGACCAAACCGGCGCTGGCGCGTGATTAGAATCGTAAAATAGTCGCGAATTGCACTCGAGCAGACCGCTTAGCCCAGTTTATGGTCGCTGGTCCGAGGATTACCGAAGAAAACGCGTGTTCTCCGAGTTCCCTTGCAAACGATTTTTTCCCCGCTTAATTCATCAATTAATTTCTCACAGCAAATACAGATCCTCAAAGGATATATTCCGTCGTTCTTTCAGTCTTTACGAGAACAATTTAACCTTTGTGCATTAAATACAGTGGCTTATTAAATTATTAGATGATTACGTCGTTCTTTCACTGTTTCAAGCGTTACGAGTACAATTTAATCCTTGCACACTTTGCACAGTGGATGATTAAATTATTAGACAATTATTCCTTCGTTCTTCCACAGTTTTGCACTCGACGCTATTTCCATTTCAACGTTTCATTCGACCCAGAACATTTTCAATAAATCGTTCAGTGTTACGTGAAATTGTGCGTATATTCATACTGTAAATTTTTAAGTTTGCTAAACGAATTGTGCTAGTTTTAATTTTGTGGTTTAGCTCTTTAGCAACATCTTTCAAATTATTCGAATTTGAAAGTCTGAAATTTCACGCGTTGGAGTAATCGTAAAATTAAGGGAACATGCAAAATGATTTAGGGATATAAATTTCGGGACGGTGAAACGATGGAAATTCGTTCGAACACCGGGAACAAGTTAACGATTTCTCGACACGAGCAGTCTCGTCTCGCAGTTGCGGGCGTCTCCTTGCAACGGGGATTCGATTTCGCGGCTAGCCGCGTCTCTGCTCGATTTCTTCGTAGCACGAAACACGTCCGCGACTTTTCTAGCCGCGAGGAGAAGACGAATGCACTGGGACTCTGCTCGGAATTTCTCTCCGCGAATTGCGAATTCCGTTTCGCTGGCTCGGACGTGGACAAAGTTCAACTCCTGCAGATCCACGGTAACGCGAGCACCCACGGAATATATATTTCCCATGTTGATCCTGTCTCGAACGGAACCAGACAGCTGCCACGACATCCGCAGGAAAATTCAACGCTGCGTCTCTGAGTTAAGGACTTCCGGTTTAGAGCGTCATTTCGCAAGCCTCGCACGAATTTTTATAAAGAGTCCAGATCACTGTTTTGTCTCAAGGCTTTGCATACATGTTTTCTGTCATATGGACCATACAAAATTTTTTGAAGTCGAAATACTCAAAATTGTAGTTGTATCTTGGCTTGAAGAATGCAAAAGAGGTCTTCCGGTCCAGAGTGTCATTTTATTGGCTTCGTTTGCGAATTTTTGTGAAGAGATCAGATGGCTGTCTTGTTTCAAGGTTTTGCATACACATTCTCTGTTATCTGGACCATACAATAGAATTTTTTGAAGTCGAAATACTCAAAATTGTAGTTGTTTCTTGACTTGAAGAATGTAAAAAATGTCTTCCGGTCCAGAGTGTCGTTTTATTGGCTTCGTTTGGGAATTTTTGTAAAGAGATCAGATGGCTGTCTTGTTTCAAGGTTTTGCATACACATTCTCTGTTATCTGGACCATACAATAAAATTTTTTAAGTCGAGATACTTCAATACAATATGCAAGGGACTGTCTCAATTTATCAATTCCTTTAAAAAGATTGTCAGGACCAAAAACGCACATAAAATTTAAACGCTCGAGATTGCTTCGTTACAATTAATATACAATGTACTAAACAATGCCGATACCACTGACACGTCCAGAAAAGATCCCTACTCCATTAGTAACGCAAGGACACCAGTGTTTGGAGCCAAAGGTTCCAGCCAAAACGCGCTTCTGCCATAATTTTCGCAGAGATATCGCCGGTAGTTACTTATGGGACAGACTGTAGCTCGTCAAATCTGTGTTTCAAAAGGGGAAAATGACTTTGCTCGCGAGCGTGGCGATTAAAGGCGTACGACGGGACGTTTCCGGGGGAATAAATTATAGTCGAGCGGTCCCCGCTGCTGTCGGCGACGGGATTGGATCGGGAGCGGGGAAAAAGCGGGGCAAAAAGGAGGATAGAGGAGGAAACGACCGAGAAAAATGGCCAAGTTCTTCGCGACTAAGGAATCCCGCCTGGCAAGGTCGGGAAACGGCCTAGCCGCTGGCTATGGCACTATTCCGCGCCGGCGTTGCTCGCTGCCTCCATTTCCGCGTGCGCGAGCGTCTTCGAGATGATCGTCGCTTCCCGATCTATTAATCCTAAGTCTGGCGATCTATTTTCGAGCCGAGACTAACGGGACGGGAGCGTTGCTTCTACTTTTAACTCTGCTTCGATCTAAGATTACAAACCTTCCATTTAAAGTCCATTCTCATAAAGAGTAATGCATTTCTTTTTGCATTAAATCAGTCTTATTTCGAAGTATTGAAACACATTTTTTATTTCGACAAATTCAAGCGTATCTTTGTACGAACCATTTCCTAATTTAGATCCGTGCAAAGTAAAACGGCGACCGATTTTCTCCTTCCGTAAATTCCAACAATCCGCAAATCTCTGAATGCTTTGAGCACTCTCCTGTAACATAAGCTTCGATTCAGGACAGAAACATTGCAATTCCCGTGACAGCGATCCATTAAAAGTCAGCTCGCATCATTTCCCAGCGCGGCGCAAAAGAAAACGCGTCGGTTTCAACGATATCTGGTTCGCTGGGGACAGGACGACGAAAAATAACAGACCGTTTGAAATTGATTATCGAGCGGTGCCAGCGAAAGTCACATCGAGAGACCGGGTAGAACGCGCGAGCGTTTACCGGTGTTTTCGAGCGGATAACGCGTTCGTCGAATCGCTGCCACCCAGCCGTAGAATGCGACCCAGCTACTTCCCCATGATTATGTAAGATTATTGGAATGCACGTGTAACCGGATAACGAAGCCGATCTAGAAACGCGGCTGCATTCATCCGGACCCCGTATGCGTTCTCGTTGTCTTTCTGCAATCGCCGTCGTCGTTGCATTCGTTTCTTCTCGTTCTATCGCGATTCTTTTCTCGGCTCCTCGCCGTTTCGCGTTCCATTTTCACTTTGATATCCCGTCGCGCATCCTTTTCCGCGAAATTGTCCCCGTTCCGCGCGTGCCTCGGATAAATTGAATTCGCGCGGCTTTGGAAACAGTGTACGGAGCAATCTGGAGGATGCAGAATCTTCTCAACGCTGCGGAAGATCGACCAAAAGGGTTGCAGTAGGGGTGCGGTGACGCTGGATGCAATTTTCAATCACTTACGACGCGTGCTGCAGCCCTGTTCGTCTGAATCCGGTTCTAATTTCTGATTTTTCACTACCGAAACGCTTCACTTGAATGATTCCTTGCTGTTATAAAAATTATAAAATGATAATTGTCTTCAATTATATAAACGTGTCAATGTGATCTTCTTTATTGAAGCACGTATTGCAGTGAGAATTGCAGTGCGTCGTTGTCGTTATTATTGCAAAGCTGTAGGGTAAAGTGCCCAAATATGGCGTAGTCGCGTATTATGGCACTACCTTATATCTTGTAACGGAGAAGTCGCACTCTAGTGAGAAAATCCTTGAACAATAGCTTACCATGTTTACTCAACAGTGTACAGTGCAATCGCACCATTCTATAGATTTTAGTATCGATCCTTCGCCAGTTGTGTCCCCAAGTGTTGAATATTTTTGTGGTTAGATTTTCGACTGTATCTTTTTCGAGGAAGTTAAGTGATTTTGAAATGTTTGAACATATCTCTAGTTTCAGTCTATTTATATTAATGTTTGCCCACTGTTTCTTTGGACTGAAATTTATTTTCTCTTTGTCAGTAGCTGGTTTTATCAGTCCACGTGGAGTTCCCAATATGGCACTACCAAGGGTTCTCTAATATGGGTATAGCTATTGACATTCTTGGTGTGGGTGCCGAATATGGCACTAGATGTCATATTAGGGACTCAAGGTGTACCATATTAAGAACCCCTTTCGCTGGAACCTGCAAATGACACACCACAAAAAACAAATATTTTTCCCAAGCTGTATTAATTTTTAAACAAACTTGATCCCAGAATCTTATAGGGAGGAAACGCATCTGCAACTGGTAATTTTTTCGACGAAAAAGAGCATTCTAAAATAATCAGAAAATGACATCAACAAAAACTGGTTCATATTTGGGCACTTTATTACCCTACGTATGAATCTAATGTTTAATAATTCTGATATTGATGTGACCGAACACCCCTAATTCAGAAATTGATATCGGTGGGGCCAAATCAACACGGACAGTCCTCTCTTCAATAATATATTTCACTGTCCAATTACAACTGTCTGCAAAGGCAAACTATTTCTCTGCGAACGTCCAACCGTCCCGGAAAGGAATGCGTGATAAATAGACGGATACAATTATTCAAGCCAGCAAACATTTATGTTTTCTGTGTAATTACCTAATATATCAAGATGCTTCCCACACGGAGGACACCATGGAATCTGGAAAGTTCTAGTTTAGATTCCGGGCACCGTGATCGCTTACAGCAAGAGAGTAAGAGAGAGAGAGAGAGAGAGGAAGTGATAACAAGCCGGAACTTCCTCCAGCAAGGAAGCTATCCATCGTAGATTGGAACAGGACTGTGTGCAGACGAGGTAAATCGCGAATGATCTCGTGTTTGTTAATGAAACCGCCCGGAGATTCACGATGGAAGATCGTGGGTGGAATCTCAGCGTGGAGATTAGCTCGGAGATGACGACGCGGCGCCTGGGTCCGTTTTGACTCTTCAAAGGCTTCTGGCGGACGCAGCGTCTGCTTCTCATCCATCACGATGAGATTTCGTCGCGCAAATATGCACAGGCAGTCTCTGTAATCATTCAAATTATCTTCTGATCAAATTGTTGATCGCCACAAAAATGCATATACATACACCAGTGCATCAAATTCACAGCCACATTGATAATACCAATATTTTCTCTAACTACCACCTTCCAACACTTCTGTGTGGTGAGAATGAGAAAGAAAAGGTATGAATTGAATTTGGTTGTGCGAAATAAAGTTTGTTTGAACATTTGTCAGTCGTCGTTTGGTCATCGTTTGCATTACATGTAATATGTTACGGTAAACACATGGTTTGTAGGTTCGTCTATTAACATATTACAGTATGTATATTGTATATTGTAATTCCATCCACTGCTTGAATTACTTAAAAATGATCGTCATCAAATTGAGAACATTAAAAATCAATTTATTACAGCCGGAATTAACTGGATTTATCAATTATGGTGTAATATGTGAACATCATAATCCAGTAACTCACAATTGTCTTTAATAACGCTCTTATAAAGGAAATAAATGAAACTTGTGCGCAGCACACAACATCCGGTATTCAACGTGTTAATGGAGTTCATTTTCGCCGAACAATCGCAAAGTATGAGTTTCTATTAGGTTGGCAACTAAGTTCGCGACCCCCACAAGTAATTTATATATAGGGTGTTCATTTGAAAACCTTCCAGCCGAATATCTCGAAAAGTATGAAAGATATTAGAAAAGTGTAAAATACGTGTCCAAGGATTTCGAGGGAGGCAGTATCAGTTTTTTATTTGGGTGGCGTTTTCAAGGTCATTCGAAGGTCAACTTTGGTTTTTTCAAATGGAAACCTATGTCTTTTATTATGGGATCTTATTGTACGTAAAAAGACCAGCAATTTTCGTAGGATACTTTTTTTATCCGCAGGTTTCAATTTGAAAAAACAAAGTTAACCTTCAAATGACCTTGAAAACGCCACCCAAATAAAAAACTGATACTGCCCCCCTCTTTCCCCCTCGAAATCCTTGGTTTTATACTTTTTTAATATCCTTCATACTTCTCGAGATATTCGGCTGATAAGTTTTCAAACCAAGACCCTGTATATTTTTTAAGCACGAGTATTTTATATCAAATTTGTTTCTATCCGTGTTCGACCTTTGCGGAGATCGTTCGGACTTTGGTTATTATGCACTGCGAGGTGCCTACTAGGGATGGTTGCTCGAAGGACCACCTTCATGTGAAGGACTATTTGCAAAATGTTAACAATAACTATTTATTTTGATCTTTACAAACTTGCGCGAGAACTGCTGCTAAAAGGACTAAAAGTGCGACGGAGCGAATCTACTATGTTCTACCGGTTCTACTGTGCACGGTGCAGTCTGGTTGCAGTCTAGTTGACTTCTATTTGCAGTCTAGTCGCGTTCTAGTGGCGGTCTGGCCGGAGGACCGAAAAACTCTCAATCTAACACCTCGGTCCTCATCCCTGCCCTTGACAAATTCATCCCCACTCTTTGGGATGATTCGGGGGGTGGACGGTATCAAGCTAAGGGTTTGTAACGGTCCGGAGATCTGCCAAGGCCAACATTTGGCGACCAAATCCTAGGTTTTCCGGGCATCTGGCAGCCAGACACGCCGTAGTCGCAAACACTAGTCCGCCGCGCCGGACCCAAGGAACGAACGTTTTTTATGGCACTCCATGGCAAGGACGGGATTGAAGGTACCCAGGTACGGACGAAAATAACGTGGCGATGACAGGCCCAAGCGCCGTAGCCAAATTATGAAAGGTCACGTACCGGGCCCTACAAAATTAATCGAAAAATGCAGAACTATCCAATGATAGACAGTTCAAAAGGAATGGTCACTGAATGAGGTTGTAATGATACAATAAAAGAATTACTACTAATAATATACCCAAAATAATAATACACTCAATATTCTGTACCCAGAGTGCACACTACCGATAATGCCTAACTCGAGCATGCTAATTCCCCGGACACCGAATTGGCAGTCGCAAAGCGAGATGAGGAGGCGCGAGGCAGCTCGATCCCCATAAATCTTCATTGGCGAGGTGTCGTTAGCGGGCGAAATAAAATGAGACGCTCGCGGATGATTAATCGAGAGGAATGGTAACGCGGTTGCATAACCCGGCAAGTGGTCTCGCGGAAGCAACGCGGCCGATGTTGTTCTCGGTTCCTCGGACAGTTTTCTGCGACGCCTTCCGTCCACGATGATTCTTCCTGGCCCGGAGAGATTAACGCCGGCCGACATTCATCACGCTGCGTACAGCGACGTCCGGTGATGCACGATGCGAACAAACATCCCCGTCGACTGGACGTCGCCACGTTTCGCTCGCTTTGGACATTCGAGAGAGATATTTTCGACGCGAGCATATTGCGCAGACATTTCCAACGGCGACCTACAAAACCGTTGAACGATTAACTTCATTATGTAAACGCTGTTACAACGTAAACCTTGTCACGCGCGCGTCACGTCGAAACGTAATTTCGCTAATCGAATGCGTGCGCTCGAGGCAAAACGGTTATCAGCAGATTGCGGATTTTATGCATTTAAAGCGGTGGACATATTAAAAATATTTAAGGATATAAGTCTATTAGTTTCAAGCTTAATAAGGTAATTGTAAGAAGAAAGACATTTTTATGTGCAGAAATATATCACAGTCTAGATTTGATGCGTTTATGACAAAAAGAACTAGGTGCATATAATGATAAAAACATTACAAAAATTCTTAAGAACATCAATACAGTAAAAGCTCCTTCGTTGTCCAAAGGCCGGGGGTTTGAGAGGACAACGACCGTGCCCGGACACTATTTTTGATTTATGACTGCTTCTTTAGTGAAACGGCTAGTTAAATGACAAAAAAAAGCATTCGCAGTCAACTGTCTGGCTTTAAAAAACTCCTTATTTCCTTGCCATATTCCTTTGCTATTGTTCTCCGTTCTACGCGGGTCTAAACAGTCCTGGGACACATCTGGCGACCAGATCCACGCAGGCCTAATCCTCTCGTTGACAGGCAGTGGAGTGGGTAGGCACTGGACAACGATCGTGCCCACGATTCAGGACAACGAAGGAGCGATTACTGTACATTGTTTTCGACCTATTAGGCTTGCTAAAGAGGAAGGAAAATTGTCTGAAAATTGAAGGAAAACTGTCACAAAAATTAAATAACTATATCTGCTGTAAATTGTGTGAGAACAATGGATATTTAGGGCTGGCAGAATCGGCGAAACTTCAAACTAGAGGACGTCTGCCGTACAGATTCCGCGGATTCTTCAGTTAGTCGACGAAGACTTTCGGCCCGGTCTAGCGAGAGGAATCGGAAATATAGTTGCGCGAGAATTCGGCAGCGGTACAATGCGAATGGAAATCGCGAGAAGCCGAGTTCCAATAACCTAGAACGAACGAACCGAGGAGCCGATACGAATGAGAGAGGAAATTCCAGTCCCGCGATCTCCGGGCTTCGTATTTCCCGTTCGATGCAGCCCGTTGATACCGCGTCGAAAATATCAGGTGAACTTCGTGCCCTGGAACGCTTTAATTTCCTCCGTGCCCCCCTGCTAATTATTCTCGGGCTTTCTTCCGCGAGCGGGGACGTCGATCGTTATCGCGTCGCGTCGAGTTGCCTCGCTTTCGAACCTAAATTGGGTGGCCTGATGTCGTTCGGATAATGGCGATCGAGAGTTCTTAATTCGTTTGATATTTAAACGAGCATGCTATCGGGCTCTTTCCATCGGCCTTTGATTCTTTGCTGCTCCTCCGAGATTTTATTTCATCTGCATAAAGTCCTCGTCCGATTTCCTTGATTTTCTCAATCCTATTGTGCCTGTTGTTCCTCATAAATAATTTAAAGGAATAAAGACATTAAAATGTTTTGGAGACACCGTTATATTATTTTCAACCTATCAAACATATTAACACACGTCCTCACAATTTTCTGGAAGACAGTCTTCATGAAATACATACTAAATTTATCCGTCTTTGAATAAATTACATAAAAAACTTTTATTTTGCACGAAGATTGCACTGTTTACTCGTAAATTGAAGACAATGTAACAGGTCCGGTCTGACATCATTACAGTCTGACAATTATAACGAGCGTAACATCATCTCCGGAGATTCTACCCGGAGTTCCTTTCGCCACTCTAATCTACCAGCCCGGTACATTCGGTTCCCACATTTGTTCTCCCCAAGCCCCATTTGTTATACTTTCACGATGACAACGTCACACACACTCACCGGTCTTCTTTTTGTTTCAGGTGAGTCTACAAGCTGTCAGGTGTAAGCTAGTTTCACGCTCGAGGATCTTCCAGCATGGTGAAACGTTTCGATGGTTTGTTGTTCGGTGGATAACGAAGCTCCGGCGAAGAATCTTCTCGCTTCAATCTCCTATGGTTTGATGGTGATTCGACGCGCTTATGCTCTTTGCCGGAGATTGCGCGCACCTTCTCGCATTTTTCATTTAGAACAGACCTGGGCGACGATGGGTCGAAAAACACATGGTGCTGCTTTTCCCCTTCGCCGGCTCGGCAAGGCAGTCCCCACCACGTCCACGGATCTTATGTGCGTGTAAATACATGTTTATGTAGTAGTGGTGGGTAACCTGCCGATGCAGCATCGTGGGGCTCGTGGTGAAGGCAGAGTCGTGGTGGACATGGCGGGGACTGCCTCGCAGGGCCGGCGAAGGGGAAAACCAGCACCATGTGTTTTTCGGCCCATTGTCGCACTATGGTCTGGAAACCCGCTTTTTGTGGCCAAAAGTATTGTAGCGTTATTTTAAAGTTATAGTATGCCAGGTCGTTGAATTCGTTTCGACACCAGCAATAATATTATAAAGTCAGAAATATATAGTAACATTTAAAAAATTGACGAGATTCCCATTTTTATAAAAAAAAATTTTTTAAATTTTTGTATATTGGAATTTATAGATAGGTAAATACTGATCAACTTTTATTGGAAAATTTTTTTGGCCGATCGTAGGAAATGTCTTATAAATCGAGTTAACAGTACTACATATTCTGCCGCAGGAATAACATAAGTAACAATACTAACCCAAATAAGATAAATACATAAATAAAATCATGAATGTATTAATGTATATTATACATATATGCATTATTTATGAATGTACACAAACTATAAAAATATAAAAATATATGAAATATAAATGCGAATGATATAAACAATAAATATACAGACATTGTATACGGAACGCTTGAAACTCCCGGTGACTATTTATTAAAATCGTTGTACAACTAAAACGTGCAGACGAGGGCTGTTGAAACTTTATACACTATATTCAGAAATGCCCACAGTTTCTTATGCAAAAGGTACTATGCTGCCCGAGTTGGGCCGTTTTTTTAAAACCTTTCTCAAAGTTTACATTATTTAAGCTTGTCACTATTTGTTTATGGATGATAAGATGCTAACAACTGCATTACACATCTAAAATACACCTGCTGACAAGTATGAAAATATCATTTAAACTTGTATTTTGAGAGTCTATGGTGACTATTTTAAACGTTTTATTTGATCCGAGTTTAAGGAGTGTGTCTTCAAAACGTTATATCTCAGCACAGAATAATCTGAAATGAATAACAATTTGGTTTTGGAAGCTTTGAAGGGTTCTTAATCTGTTACAAAAAAAATTGTTTGAGTATCTTAATCGTGTAAAATTGACTTTTGGCCACAAAAAGCGGATTTCCAGACCATAGTGCGTCGCCCAGGTCTGAATTTTAGAACACGGTCGCGTTCTACGACAAGCTGATCGCGAGGAGGACATTTTGCTGGTTTTCGCGTACTGTCTGTCGCAAAAGTTTATGTATTCGTGCAGGCGAGGAAACAAAGATATCGCACATTTTATGTATTGATTCAGTACATTGTTGCACGTGCATTATTTATTATTGTATCAGTTCGAGTTAGACAGTCTGGTGATCTTCGATACCGTTCGAAGTATCTTTAAATCCAACAAAGATATTCAGGTGTTCCGTTTCTTCTGATTCACCCTGTATACAGGGAGTCCCACATAACACTTTTCACGATTTTTCAAGTACTTGCGATAATCTGACAAAAAATATTTTGAACAACAGTTGATCAGTCTTCGATTGGCTATACATTGCAATAAAAAAAGTTCGAAATTTTTCTGTTTTTTTAGTATTGTCAAGGCCACCTTCATTTTTTAAATGGCACTTTGTATTTTTGACTTAACAGTATTATAGCCCGTATCAGGACGAATTCAACGACCTAGTATACCTTGACGTTCGGATGACCTTGAAGTACCATTTTTAAAAATGAAGGTGGCCTTGGCAATAATTGAAAAGAAAATTTTCGAACTTTTTTTATTACAATGTATAGCCAATCGAAGACCGACCAACTTTTGTTTAAAATATTTTTTTTGCCAGATTATCGCAAGTACTTGAAAAATCGTGAAAAAAGGCCACATTCATTTTTTAAAATGGTACTTCAAGGTCATCCGAACGTCAAGGTATACTAGGTCGTTGAATTCGACTTGATACGGGCTATAATACTGTTAAGTCAAAAATACAATGTGCCATTTAAAAAAATGAAGGTGGCCTTGACAATACTAAAAAGAAAAGAAAAATTTCGAACTTTTTTTTATTGCAATGTATATATATTGTTTTGTCAGATTATCGCAAATACTTGGAAAATCGTGAAAAGTGTTATGTGGGACACCCTGTGTATAACTCGTGTAGTTTTAATTATTTTTACAAATAACGTATGTGCTCCAAATACTCGTGAATATGTCTGCAAAATCCTAAAAGAACGAGTTGAACAGTTCTCCGGAAAAAGATTCGGAAAAGTTGATGAAAAAAGGAGGGTAGTCCCTTAAGCGCGCTTTTGCGGAGACGCGCCGGTAGCCGCGAACAGAGGGAAGGGGTTCAGGAGTGTATATAAAAACGGTTTAATTGCGCGAAATTACAGAGTGCCGGTCAAAAGGCAATTGGCCGCCGGTGCAACGCTGCGACTCGCCGTTTTTTCCGGCAATGCAGGCCGCCGATCGTAACGGACAGGAAACTGCGGAGAACGTGCACGTCCGGAAGCGTTGATGCGCTGAATGCACCGCTTCCGGTTCGGCCCTGCTCGTCCTCCGCCTCCATGGAGGACAGAGTTGCACTGGCGTCGCACCGGTGTTGCATCGGCGTTGCAACGGCACCGACACCGACGGCCATGCAACGTACCACCTGCCTGCACGCTCGCTTGGCAGATGGCGTTAGCGGTCGGTCAACTGAATCTTTTCATCCCCTTTTGATCGCTCACCCCAGCAGGGGTCTATCGAACGAAAACCGTAAATAATTTACGCAACGAAATGGGAGAATTGTGCGACAACTTCATTTTTCTTGCGAATGCTAATATCTTATCCCTTTTTTTTTTGTTAACCCCCGTAAACACCCACCCCCGGGAAATTCAATGGACCGCCCCTCTACCAAGCAAGCAGTTGGTGTCCCAGCTTATGAAGGACTAAGGGCCTCCACTTTTCGCATTGCCCTTAGTTCTTCGTCCCTCGAGGCCCACCACCACGCCTGTTCTTGTCTTTCTAACATTTCATCCCTAACTTTCAGTTGTTTCAGATTTCTCCTACTAAAATTTTAATGATATGTACATTTCTCGCACCGTAAAGCTAGAATTCCGCGGCGAGAATATTTCTCAGCCCTCCGTCAATTATATTATACACTATTGTCAATCGTTGAAACGGGATTTCTTAGACGTTATACAATTTTTTGAACAGTATGAATGCTATCCGGGTGCAGTATTTGCTGCTTTCAAGTAGAATTTTAATGACGCGCACTAGAAATGCGCGACTAGATTTTTCCGCGCTGCGTCCATTATATTATACTTTATCCTAAATCCTGAATTGTTGAAGTAAAATTTTTCCAGACGCTGTACAATTTTTTGAACATGATGGAAGTTAAAATTTTAATGACGTATACGTTTCTCAGACCGTAATGCTAGAATTGCGTGACGAGATTATCTACCCTGCATCAAGTATAATTACTTAATCCTTAATTGTTGAGATTACCTGCATGCAGGTACAATTTCAATGATGTGCTTGCAAGAACTTGATATTCTGGTCGAAATTGCATTGAAATAGAAAATTGGTGAAAAAAAGTGTGGTTTATATTTGTTCGACCCTCGCAGAATTTTTATTTTGGCGCCGAGGTGGGAAAGGGGTGGGATCGGGTATCCGGCGGCAGCCTCGCGGCAATAAACGAGCCCGGGGAGAGATTGTTTATGTATCTCACGGCGGAACGTGGCTCGCTAGTCGAGCGAGTATTGCTCTTCATATTGTACGCTGAAATTCTTTCGATATTTTTTCGAGAGAGGAAAATAATATTTTTAACGGGCCGGGTCGGGAAATTCGATCCCCGCCGGGTCCTCGTTATCGAGAGAGAGGATCCTCCCGCATGCGGACGATGTTTAAACAATGTCTGGGGTCCCTCGGTTAAACGGAATATCAAACCAACCGAGCCCGGTTTACACTGGGGAACGAAAACCTCGAAGTGTTGCGCGCACTTCAGCCGCCCCCGGCACACTTGTATCAACCCCTAAGCGCACTGCTGAGACCGCGACAGTCCTGCTCAACTTCGTACTAATAATTGTTCCACCTGCGCTAATACGGCTGTTCGATGGTTTAGATAATTGTCGGTTACGGCGCCGGATTCCCTGCGCTGCCAAATTGATTGCAGTTTGATCGTACGGAAAAAAAGTGATTTAATTAGACTGCGAGTTTTGTCCTGGATGTGTGAATTTCACAAACTTTTCGAAATCGTCTAGACACACGAACGATCCCCCTTTACATTTGAAGAGTTAAAAGCGTGATAATAATTCGTTATGCAACTCGGTGCAATACGGATAGAAGAATAGGGGAGGTGCCGTTTAGAAGAACGAGGGAAAACATAGTATAATGAGAAAAGGTTTACGTTGGAACTCGGCGAGTGCTCGAGAAATTAGGGCCCCGGACTCATCGACGTAATGCACTCTCTCTCTGCTTGGTGAATTTCATTTGGCTCAGTGGCGCACAAACCGTGACCCGTGTGGACACCGTTTCAAACAGCGGGATCGCCGCAACCCCCGCGGCCAAATAATGCCGAGAATCCGAGGGAGAAAGAAGGAGAGAGAGGGAAGAATCTCTCCTTTCGACCGTTCTCGCTCCTCGCTGCAGCGAGATTTAATAAAGCGCAACAAAGTGCACGGCCGAGGCTGTTTCCGCGAACGCTTAATCGCGTTAGCCACGCCCTCCCTCTGCGATTCTAGTCAATTCCTCGGACCCTAACATCATAGTCGATTTTGTTTGACGTTTATGCGACGCTGGGAAATTGAATAATTTGTATTTCATACTGAATGAGCGTCCATGTTCTGTTCTCTTAACCCTGGATTAAGAAATAATATAAATACATGTGTTTCAATTTGGACGATTTCGTTATAACTACACTGTGGATATTTAGTTTGATTAATTATACCAGTGACATTATGCACCCTCGTGCCGACGCGACATTAATTAAATTGCATGAATAGGGGAGTTCTTAAAATTTTGCGCACGTTTCCGTGCAAATTGGCCGGATGTGCAGGAAAAAAGTCGTGGGGAGGATGACGAATGGCTTCAAAAATCGCATGACGTGTCTGCGACGTCATTCCAGGGCTAGAGTGGTTAAAGATGGCCGTTGTCCGAGGGGGCATCGCGTGCGAATTCGCTCTTCTCTTTCACGAACCGATAGCCAAGCGGTAGCTCGCAAACGAGATTTTAATTACGAGCCGCGAACTCTATTAATTAATACGGTTGTATCCGTTTCCTGCCTTCTATTCTGCGATTCGCCGAATGGTTCCGGTGATCGTCCCTCTTTTTCCACCCCCTCCAGCATTTTTCCCGTTATAACAGCCGCGCACAGGCTCGAATTTTCATTATCGGCGAAAACCTGCAACCCTGTCTCCTCCCCCACACTTTATTTATTCGCCTCGCCCCGTTATGCAAGTTTCTCACTGCGAGCGGAACGCCGCACAGTGGGAAAAAGTGACTTGCCTCGCTTCAAAAAGAAATAACTTTCGATAGAAATGAGGTAGAGCGATGAATTTTTTTTTAAATTAAAGCTGAAACTTTGCAGAATATGGGAAAAATAGGGAGATTACGGTACGAACGGTTTTTAACCTTGAGAAAGTTCGTTAAACTTTCACAATTTCCAGAAAATGTGGTTTCTGCGTTACCACGGGCAGAAAAAATTTTTTTAATTTTTGCTATATATCATTTCCCGTAGATTTTTTCACGCTGATTTCAAATCTGGTCTCAAAATTTGTCTACGACCTCTGGTTTTTTCAAGAAATCGATTTTTGTGACAAGAAATTAATGAAATCATGTTTTCGTTCAAATGATTTTATAACACACTAATTTGAACATATGTACATCGTATTCTCATATATACAACACCATATAAATAATAATAATAAAGTACTTGAATGTTTTAAGTTACGAAACACATGAAGCACCTCACATCTCGTCATCACTTGACGTATCGCTGACATTACTACTGGCACTTTCTGCAGGCTCTGTGTAGCTGTAATGTATAATAATATGAATTAGATATGTATTGTTTATAATTATACTCTTATTTATAGAAGAAGGTGAGTACTTAATCTTTTTAACTTACATATTTTCATCGACGAAGTTTCTAACTTCTGGTGCAACTTGATTTCTTCGATAGAATCGTAATCGATCTTTTATTAAGATCAGTGATATTTTAGGATCGGTTAACTGTACTGCTCGATTAAAAACGTCTAACAATCTGTTTTTTCCACTATTTTGTCTGGAATGAAGAATCATATTCTTCCTATAAAGCTTATGCCATGACTCGTTCGCATCCTCTGAATAGTACGCTATTGGCAATAGAAACTGCGGTGCTATTTCGCAACCATGTTTTAATAATTTATGTAACGTTGGGCTCATTCGAGCCCATGGAAATAGTGTATAGTGGAGACAATACGTTTGCCAACAGAACTGTTCAAGCTCTCTTATTTTTAAAGGCTTCTTACACTTAAACACTAATAATATTGTCGCAATATTTTTTACAAATTGAATATCAATTTCCAGAGCTTCTGCAAATATTGCTGGTTTTTCGAAGCATCTTCTAGCGACATTGCCAGTGTTTGTTGTGCCATGCCCTTGTAACACTTGGTCTACTCGAACACCAAGCTTGGCATATACAATTATTCTTAAGAAAAAGAATATTGATGCAGAAAATAGAAATGATATGAAACTAAACTTGTTTATCGATTTCAGAGCAATTTGAGAAAAGAAAAATTATTGTAAAGAATAATATATATCGAAGAAATCAAGTTGCACCAGAAGTTAGAAACTTCGTCGATGAAAATATGTAAGTTAAAAAGATTAAGTACTCACCTTCTTCTATAAATAAGAGTATAATTATAAACAATACATATCTAATTCATATTATTATACATTACAGCTACACAGAGCCTGCAGAAAGTGCCAGTAGTAATGTCAGCGATACGTCAAGTGATGACGAGATGTGAGGTGCTTCATGTGTTTCGTAACTTAAAACATTCAAGTACTTTATTATTATTATTTATATGGTGTTGTATATATGAGAATACGATGTACATATGTTCAAATTAGTGTGTTATAAAATCATTTGAACGAAAACATGATTTCATTAATTTCTTGTCACAAAAATCGATTTCTTGAAAAAACCAGAGGTCGTAGACAAATTTTGAGACCAGATTTGAAATCAGCGTGAAAAAATCTACGGGAAATGATATATAGCAAAAATTAAAAAAATTTTTTCTGCCCGTGGTAACGCAGAAACCACATTTTCTGGAAATTGTGAAAGTTTAACGAACTTTCTCAAGGTTAAAAACCGTTCGTACCGTAATCTCCCTATTTTTCCCATATTCTGCAAAGTTTCAGCTTTAATTTAAAAAAAAATTCATCGCTCTACCTCATTTCTATCGAAAGTTATTTCTTTTTGAAGCGAGGCAAGTCACTTTTTCCCACTGTGCGCCGCGTACAAACATAACCGAGTATGTGTAATTCGATGCGGCATTAAATTCATTGTTTCGCGTACGCGAACGATATATTACGGATATCGACGTTATTACCGTTCCGGCGTCGCAGACCGTTCGCGAATGCGAACATTTAATTCAGTCGATTCCAATTTATTCCATCTGCAACCACCCCTCCGTTGCGACGACTTGCTCCGTTGCGATTCCACGTTCCCATAGAATCCCCGGTTTCTGTCGTCCATAACTGGATCATGCTTATACGTTGCGGTCCGTTGAAATGCAAAGGACAATGTATCGGCTACCGTTACCTCGTCGATTCCAGCTTCGAGGTCCGAGATCGTCGAGAAATGCGAAAATATTGCGACCACCACTCGGAGAGCTGGAAGAAACCTGCGGTCGGCTTTTCAAATTTTCACGCTACAATTATTCTTTTCGATTTAATAGGAAGCTTCGTTTCGTTCGAGAAATTTCTCAAATCTTCGCGTTGATTTACTTCGAAGATTCTGAATTTGTCAAGTATAAAAACAGAAATAATACTTGATGGAAACAATTTTTAGAAACCCCACGCGATCTAAGAAATATCACGGGGGTTTTTCTTATTGTAGTCCAGTCAATGAATGCTCATAAGGGGGGTGTAGACGGAAATGGAAGGGACACAATCTTTAACTTTGAGACTTTGTTTGGACTAGTTAGGCGGTAAACATACTAAAAGTCCCCACTCCTAGGAGGTTACCAGGGTGCAGGGGTTACGTAGAAGGTCCCCTTTTTCGGTTTTCCGCTTATATCTCGGAAACTATGCGTCCTAGCGATAAGACCATTCTATACAAAATTAAAGCTGACAAAATGTGCCATGAGATTTACTGAATTCAGCTTTTCGCTATCTCGCATAGTTTCCGCGATATCAGCGCTCAAAGTTCACTAATTGCGCTGAAGAGCTAGCTAGTCAAATAAGCCAAAAAAACGTGAGGCAAACATTTCTTTTTCACAATCAGCGAACTTTCTGAGCGCTGATATCTCGGAAACTATGCGAGATAGCGAAAAACTGAATGGAATCAATCTTGTGGCACATTTTGTCAGCTTTAATTTTGTATAGAATGGTCTTATCGCTAGGACGCATAGTTTCCGAGACAACCAGAAGACTGACTCCGTGTTTCCCATAAAATTGAACATCCACGGTGCATTGTGCTAGAATATAAAACTCGAAGAGCGAGTTTGATGCTCGGGGCCATTATTGCAGTGCATTAATGCCATCGAGGATTGATCGCAGCGCAGATATGGACGATTGCACTCGTTGCAGACGATCTTATCGGGGTCCCTTCGCGTGCAAATATTTTCACAAAGGATTCCGTTCCGCGTCTAGGCTCGCCGGTGGATGGTCCTCTCTAATTTCTGCTCGCGACGGTGAATTCAATTTGTCGGCCTCCGCGAGCACACTTTGAGAGCGTCTCGGCCAATTTTCTTTTAAGCGATCCGTGTACGCGCCAGCTGAGGCACGGTCGCGACGCCTTTCCGCGGTTTTCATTATTTTCCACGCGCGCGATCGTTCGCGGAACGGCTCCCTCTTCCGCTCGTCGCTCGGGGCGTTTTCGCGAATTTTCAGTCTCGATGAAAATGACGGGGAAAAATGTATATATCGCGGCTCGTTTCCCATTGTCCGTGTCCTCGGGCCCCAATTCGCTCCCGCTCTTGCTCCTGAAAAATCGAACGAACGTGCGGCAGGGCGAGTACGACCACAGCAGGTACGCGAAGAAATACACGACACGCGAGGATCTCGTTTTTTCATTGGAAACACAGACTCGTACGGGGGCCACGGGAACGAAAGGGTTAATAGCAGCCAGGGAACACGCGACACATTACTGGGCTCCCTCAACCCTGCCCGTTAGGGTGGAAATGGCCGACAGTGTTCCACCAGTACGCTGGACAGTCGAGCTGATCTACGTTGCGCCGCGACCATGCTCCAACATCTGCTACTGTATTTCTGCATGCAAATTACCGGAGTTTTATCCCGACCCTGGGAAATTAACTCTTTCGCCGCTGAGACGGCGTTTAGAGAAATCCCGCAAAATGGAAATCATATGAACAGACACACGGAGAGGCTCACCCCATTCTTCTCGGCGAGCGTTTTCAAGTCTTTGCAGAAATACTTCCCAGGAATTTTTAGTGCGACTGTCTGTTAAAACTTTGTAAAGTGAAGATGGATATTCGACGATTGCTAAACATTAGTGTATATTATAGGACAGACTACTTATTAAAGTAAAATCAGAGCAATATCAAAATTATGTATACTTGCCAAGAAATTAATATAATTGGTAAATTACGAAGACCGAACGATCGTTGCAAATTGATCTACGTTGTAGAGGAGGGATCGAGGTACCTGTACGTAATTATTACTGGTCGGACTGATTACGATTTTAATCGGTAGGACCTCACAAAACGAAAACTATGTGCACAGAAACAAACCGTCTTCGTGCTGTATCTTGTTAGCAAATTAATATAATCGATAAATTACAAAGATCGAGCGACTGTTAAAAATTATTCTACATTGTCGGAGAAGGTTCAGGCTACTTATTAGAAATTTGTACAATGTAGATTGTAGACGTTTCCAGCCTGCAGAGTCTCGTAAAAACGAAATTGCAGAAGCAAAACGTCTTCGTGGAGGATCCAGTCAACAAATTGCCCTAATTGGTGAGTTATGGTGACCGAACGATCGTCAAAAATTGATATACATTGTACAGGAGAGTCCAGGCAGGCAGGCTAGCGGCTCGTAATTTTCCGTGGACGGACCGTACGGGATTTTCGCTGGCAGCGTTCGCGGTCCGCTGACAAACGAGGACGTGCAATGTTCGCGCGTTCACTGTCCCGCGTTGCGCAGATTTTGATCGATTAAGAGGGCCGTGTTATTCCGCTTTCAGCGGCTCGGTCGCAGTTATCAATCAGCCGGTCGTCGTGACGTGACGGTTCGAGGCGCTCGAGAGGGCCGGTCTTTGTGGGGAACCGTCGCACAAAAATCGGACACGAAATCATGAATGTTTTCTGTCCGCTTTTCGCGGCCGTGATTCATGGCCCCGTTCGACGGAACGTACCGCTCGTAAATCAGGGAAACCTTTTTCTGCTCGCGGCTCGGCCCCGAAAGCGCGTTGAATTTCACGTCGCATCGCTCCAAGAAAAGAGGACAGTGCGTTCAACCGCGATTCTAAAGCTGATTATACGGAAATGGGAGGTTGTGCGTCGATTCCGGTCGGGATCGCCAGATCAGGGGATTTGACTCAAACCGACCCCGGTTCGGTGGGGAAACAGCTACCCCCTCCCTGCCACTACCGGATCAGTCGCGTGACATTGTCAATAGAAGGGAAAGGTAGAGTGGAGAGACAAGTTTTAATGTCGCGCGAACGTCCTCTAGTGATATTCCACAGGATTCACATCTTAATTACTAGTCACCTATTTTTCTAATATAAAGCTAAACGTAGAAGATTCTACATGAAAAACTGAACAGCAAATGTCTTTGCTTCCGAGTAAGTAAACTTTGAAATTCGCGTCAGCGGGCAGTAGAGACAGCCAGTCACGATCGCAGACACGCGCCCACTCGACGAACTTTCGAACTCGTTTTTCTCGACAACGAAGCCCCGCAAAGAAAAACTGTGTTGCGTATTTTCGACTCGGTTTTCCCCGAGGAGTAATCCTCCGTTGTTACCATCGCTCGATTATCATGCCTGTGTACGTAATCGTGTAGAGTTAAGCTGCGAAGTCGGCTATTCGGAAGTTCTCGCGATTCGGAGAACAGAAACACGGATCCCGGGGCGAATATTCAAGAGTAAAACTGAAAATTGTGCATTGTCTGCGAGACTAATAGAGCAGAACCGCCGCCATCGAGACGTCGCATTGAGCCGCGATCGGGCGGTTTCGGGGGGTTGTTGCGATCTGCCGCAGAAACGTCGTCAGTATACACGCCAGATAAATTAACGCGTCGTGAGGCGAACAGAAAGGGAGGCTCTCTCGAGTGGATGCTGCCGCGAACAATGCCGGAGTTTCGCGAATCCATACCACCATTCGCCCGACTCGAGTTTCCTTGTAATTACCTGTTTTGGTAGCGAGCAAATTGAATCGCGCATTCGCTCTTCGTGCATGTGTAAAGTTTTCTCGAGGGACCATTCTGCCGCGAGCAGAGTAACGTGACAGCCTCCGACTCTATTTGTCTCTCTCTCTCTCTCTCTCCTCTCCCGTTTCCCGAGAGGACGTTCTCTCTATTTCGAAGAAACGTCCGTCGATCCAGGGTTGAATAATTTTTATTCCCGAACGACCCGGCCCGCGGCGTTACGAGATCGATCAATTATGCGAACGACGCGCGCGTTCGAGCGGTCCAAAAGGCTGCTCGATATTCAAAGCTCGCGCGCGTCCTCCTCGGCCGCGATTCCTTCGCGCCGTCGCTAAATAAAATTACCAAGCCGCGAGAAACTCTTCTCGTCCCTGCTCTGTCAGCTCATTTGCAACGCGTGTTCCCTCCTGTTTGACGTAATAGCTCCTCCGAGCCACCGGTTGGAACATATTTCAACGGCACGCCCCATCCTCTTTCGCAACGAGCTCCTAACGCTTCCTCGCTGGCGAAGGTTTCGCGCGGAATACGGAAAACCGTCGAAAAAGCACCGTTTTCAACGTCAATTTGCGACCGCGTCCATTTCTCTGTTCCGACGCCACCCAGCTTACACAGGATCGAATAAATATTTCGCGGGGCAAACGCTTTGACAACCGCTCCGCTACGAATACCAGCCCGCCTCCGAAAAAATTTACCGTAGATCCGTCTCTACAATAAACGTGACCGTAATTCTGACCTACGATGCGCAGGCAATTCACAGCGACAGGACTGTAGAATCCGAAAGACTGGTAGGGAGAGCGTGGTTGGGATTGGTCGCCCGTTTAGTGGGAAAGTGCCGCTGAAACCCCGGTGCGTGTGGTTATCGAGTTACCCTCGCTGTAATGGTTCTTCTGAAACGTTTCGCTACAAGTCTGATAACACGTTACCTGCCGAACGAGCAAAAAGTAATTTATTTCTTTGTTGTTTTCGGAGGTGCATTCAAAGTCTCGACGACAAGGTTCAATTTTTTAAACACCCAGGATGATAGTTCCTTCCGGCAGGAATTCCGTGACTATAATTGACAGATGAAACATATAAGATTGAAAGTGTGAGGTCAGAATAGATTTACCACGACTTACATTCGAGCATCCTCTAGTAATTGTCATCACTAGACTGCGGATCTTTCTGCAAAATAAAAATGTTTCGCTTTCATTGTGGGGAGCAGGAATAACCCAAAAACTGATATCATCCCTTAACGACTTTGTTACATTAAAAGCAACATTACAGCATTCTTGAATTCTTGTAATCTTTTACGAAATGCATAAAGTCTAGTCATGAAAATACAGGGTGTCCCAAAACTCCTTCAAGTCCGGGAAATGGGAGGTTCCTTAGATCATTTGAAGCGACATTTTCCTTTGCAAAAATTATCGCCGCGGCTTTGTTTAAGAGTTATTAACGAAAAACACGGACCAATGAGAGCGCGACTTGCCACAGTCGGCCAATAGACAGTTGGCGCGCCGGGCCGACAGTGCCAGCTCGCGTCTAGGTCGCGCTCTGATTGGTGAGATTGGTCTGTGTTTTTCGCTAATAACTCCTAAACAAAGCCGCTGCGGCCATTGTTGGAAAGGAAAATGTCGCTTCAAATGACCTAAGGAACCTCCCATTTCCCGGACTTGAAGGAGTTTTGGGACATCCTGTATACAAGAACGTCACGTGAAGTGCCTTGTTTTCGCGTGATGTGATAGCCGTGCGTTCCCACCTTAAATCTTCTGGAAAACAGTGGATTTCAGTCGTGATTCTCGCTAAATAAATGTGCGATGGAGGAATTTGCGTCGTAACAGTGTACGTCGATAAATTTAGAGAAGCACAGGGCCATGAGGGAGGGAGGGAGGGAGGGCGGGAGAAGGGTTTGTCCATGGGAGATCCCTCCGTCGGAGGAAGCATAATAATTTATGAAGTCTTAAAGGATCCTTATCCGGTGGAAATAGCAGGATTCACGGTATCCGAGTCGCAATTTCGAGGACGTCGATCGCACGTGACGTCTGTCGATGCTCGTGCATCCTTGATGCGCGTCTCCGTGCCTATCCTCGCAACACGTCCTGGGATCCCGCGTCACAACGGCTGGCAGCTGATCGATAAACTTTTGCCCGTTGTACGCGGAGATATTATGCAAACCATTTTTTTTCATATCGGCGCCCGACGCTGCTCGCGTATTCACGAGGGACGACGCGCCCGCCAGGACCGACAGCATCGGCGTCGGTACAGCGTCGCTTTTCGTTCTTCGGGGCGTCACTTCTTCGACGAGAGAGGAAGAAGAGATCGAGCTTCCTCGCCGTGCGGAATACAAAAGGAAAACGCTCGGGCGAAATGGCGTGTGAAGACCGACGCGACGCGCGCGGGAGGTAAAACTGGTGCGCGTGGAATCGATCGAGCGTGAACTCGTCGCCGAGTCGGACCGGCGATAGATAGATCGGACCGTCGGGATGATCGACGCGAGAAAAACACAACCCTGGCGGACGACGCTTAATTACTGGCCGCCGAGCTCGATTATCGTCGGCGACGATCCACCGTACAAACGAGGCCGACTGTAATCGGGCGGGGGGCGGATCCAACGACACGTGACGCGCCTTGCGAAACGACGATGCGATCTTCGTTCGGAAGATTACGTCAATGTACAGGGTTCGGTGCTTTGTGGGATATGCTGCGATGCAATCTGGGGCCACCAAGCCACGCCTACTCTGAGCAATTACTTGGAGAGAGGGTAGGGTGCAGACTTTTATCCGAGGATCTGATGTCGTTCGCTTTGAAATGGCATTATAAATTACGTGGGGACATCAATTACCTTATGGCACAGTGATTTGGCACTGTTCGAGTCAACAGCTACTAAGCCACGTCCATTCAGAACGTTGTTATACGGAAGATTCTCTGGCGTTATTCGATCTGAAATGTCGTCTTAGTAATGCTCGGGGTTTATTAAAATCAGAAGCTATGAAACCACGCTTACCTAGAGCACTCTGTGCAGGTAGAACAATTTAATCGATCTCCTGTTCCTCTAGTCATATTTGGGGTGAGACGTTGTCCTCGAACAAATATGTGCAAGGATTGTTCGGTGGAGGATTGCTCAGGATCTGTTAAAATGATTAGCCACGAAACCACACTTACCAGAGCATCGTAGCCACGCCCACTCAGATCGCCGAACAAGTGCCTATACAGATCTTTCACTGCAGCATTATCATAACAGTGAGCCCGGAAGCCACGCCTACCGGACCCTCCGCACGAAACGCGCCAGACACCGTAAAATCTGTCTACATTTAATTCACCTCGCTCGACGAACCCAACAGGGTATCGGGAAGTGTGTACTCAGCGGCTGGTTATTATCGTCGAGTACAATTTCTACGCAACATATGTAGATTCTGGTCGGCGCGCAGTCAACGTGCAGGATGTGCACCGAAATTCGGGTATTTCCCGCGAGGTCCGCGGATTCATTCGTCCCCTGGGCGAGCCGGAGCGGCGGAAGATTAATTTCACCGTGACGGATTAAAAGCCTGTCCGGTCCGGGCCTCGCTCGAATCTTGTTAATTCGAGACGGCGCGCGCGAAGCGGAGCAGCGCAGCGCAGAGCGGAATGCCCGGACCGCGGCGGAGCGATCGGGAAAGGTCCTGTAACAGTGCCGGGAGAGTTCGAGGCAGCTCGCAGCTGGTCATTGAACCCCAGTCGATTCGCCTCGCTCGCTCAGGACACCGTCGCGCCAACGACAAACCGTTCCAGACGACGTCCAACGTATCGAGAACGCTACGTTTACGTACGGCGCCAGACATCGTCGTCCATCCACGCGTCCCACATTTTCCCCGAAGGAGGAGCAAGCCTTTCCAGAACGAGTAATTACGGCCCTCGCACCACCGGAAACCGGAAACGACGCGCACAACTCGTGCTGAATCGCTCTCCTCCACCGGGAACAATATCGTTCCCAATCGGAACCCGGTTTTTACCAACTCGAACCAGAACCAGTCGCGATACCGCCTCTAATTCCACCACCTAGATCGCGGTTAACGATTCCACTCGCGGATGATCGACATTGGAAACCTGTACAGGGTGCGCCGCCGTTCCCGTAAACGCCGCTGTACCAGTGGCCTCCAGTCACGCGGATTAAAAATGCGGGTGGTGGTGCGATCACATCGAGCATTTTCGCGTTTCGTTAAACTGTTGATCGGCTCCCCAACAAATCAATTTTGTCGAATTTTCTACTTAGCGATTTTTTTCTGTAGACTCTCTCTTAATAAACTTACACTTACGTTTGCTTCCTTCTTAGTCAGACTCATCCAATCGTCTCACGTCTTTCTTTTCGACGTGATTCGACCAGAAACGTAATTCTAAAATAAGTATGTGTACAGATTGTTGACAGAGCCACTGGGAGCCACGAAGCCACGCCTACTCAAAGTGTATTATGCTGCTTCCCTGATGTCTGTAATATCACTTTAGATTAGGCATTGGCACAGATTGCCTTGTAAACATTATTCAAGCCACGCCTACTCTTTCAATGTATACACGATAACAGAACAACGTTCCCAAATACACCGAATGTTTTCAATGCTTCATATTTCAGCTCCTTAATTTTCTCCACAAATTCGCAGCCCACTAATCCCTCCATTGTGGCTCTAATAAACTTAATAACTGCGTCGGGGCTAATTATCAAGCTACCCTCGTCGATATCGTTTGGCATGTTCGTGGGCAAGGAGGATTACAGGGTTGCGAGCCGGTCTACAAACCGAAAACAAGATCATATCGGGCATCTGTTCGCCGACTGGCTCCCGTCAGAGGGTTCGCGGTTGGTTCCAGGATCACGTTCGTCGAATTAAAATCGAATGACCAGCCAACAATGTGGTGAAAGTTCGCTCAAACTGCACGCTCTCTATTCACCGTTTCGTGTACATTGTTTCGTTTTTTAACAACGCCACGTACGGACGCCCTCTCGCCTATGTTATATCTCTCATTCGCGCTACATATTTCATCCTGCCACTTTGTGTGCGGTTTTATCGTGTTTGCGGCCCCCGAATCCGCCACCCCTGCGGGGTGTGTTATCTTCCGTGGGTCACTGTGTACGCAGCAGACGTCAGAAAAATTCTTCGCTGGAACTTGTCGTAAGATTATGAGAATCCTCCGGGGATCCGGTGTTCGTTCTGTTGACTCGAAGTTCAGGGGGTGGTCTTTTTAATTACACGGTGTGCGCGCGGTGAATCGCGGACGAGGAAACAATTCTCTTCTTTACTTCCACACCGTAAACAGCGGGGACTGTGCAACGACAGTCGCGGTAGTCCACTCTAGAAGCATCCTCTGACTCTGAACCTGCCAACCCCAGCTTTGACTTTCTTCTTTCGCAATTATTGAAATTATTGAGGATAGTTTCTTACGGAATGAGTGAATACTGAATACAGCTCTTTATTCGGGAAGTTCCTAATCTGTTATTGTGTTCTAAAGAACTTTTATTTAATCCCTCGTTGTCCGATGTTATCTAAATAAAAACTGAAGACAGGCCCCTCACGATCAGCTTCATACTTTTCTTTCATACTTTTCGATACAATAGTAATTGTTGATCGAAACGTTTCGTAACATTGGCATTCTCGTGACATACGACCAAATGAAACGAGACGCTCCTCTTGCGCGGGACCGCAAACGGTTAAGCGGCTCGTGTATCGACGGCTAATTTCGCCGTAGCAGCATTTCCCTGGGACACTTCGTCACTGTAAAAGGCAATTCGAGGAACGGCGTGCTAGGGGATGCGGGGCTCGTGATCCGGGGTCATTCCTTTCTCGCGCAGACCACCCCGCAATCCCTGGAACGTGGCACAGCGTGTTAACGGCGTGGGTGGATGTCGAGAAGTCCAACACGTCGTCGACGGAGGCCGGTACAGCGTCAACTGGCCCGTGACAGAAACTTGGCCGCCACGGTTCCGTCGAAGCAGAGAGCGAAATAGAGCGAAGCAGAGCGAAACGGGGTAGCGGGCAACATTGATTTCGCATTATTTGGTGCAACAAAGACGAACCGCTATGTTGCGATTATTATCAGGAAAAAGGGGGTGGTTCGAGAGAGAGAGAAATAGCTGGCGAACGAATCAACTAACGCGAGCGGAAGAGAGACAGACGTAGCAGTAGTAGTAGGAGGACGACGAGGAGGATGAGGAGAAGGAGGAAGGTGGGAGGAGCGACCCTGTCGGAGGAGGTTGTCGGGGCAGCTGGTAGCCGCCGGTCGGTCGGATGGTCGGGGCTTGCAAATACGAGGCACGTACCGGCATCGGCGAATATTCGGCAGTCGCGCGGCGAACGTCCACGGAAGCGGCCGCGAATTCGCTGCGCGTCGCGAGATTCCCGCGCGGTGCCTTTCACAGTGATCGTTGCGTTTCTCTTCAACGTCTTCGTCGTGATCAACGTTTAGTCGCGTGTTTCACCTCTGACCGAGACTTCGTCCGAGAACCAATCTCCACGCGTTCCTCTCCAGGTTCCTCTTCGTCATCTTCCTCAGCGTCTTCGTCGCGGTCGTTGTTGTCCGTTCTCCCTTCTCCGTCTTCTTCCTGAAGTCCATCTAGAGGATCGGTTACCATTTCCACGCGTTTCTCTTCAACGTCCTCTTCACGGTTTCTCTTCATCTTAGTCCTCATTCTTCACCAGCTTCTTCCCGAGCAACACTCAGAGAAGCAACGACGATCATCATCTTCATCATCATCATCTTCTCTTCATCGTCCCCTTCCCCATTCTCTTCACCAAGGTCGTCATTGTTCACTAGATTCTTTGTCTTCTTCCTCGGCTGCACCTTTAAAAAAAACCAGCTGCAATATCCATTCGTTCCGCTTCATCATCATCTTCGTCATCCTCTGCATTATCCTGTTCTCCTCGTCGTGATCGTCATTGTTCAGTCGGTTCTCCGTTTCATTTCGCAGACCCGCCCACAGAAGCACCCACGATTCCCACGCGTTCCTCTTCATGATCACGATCTCTGTTCATTCTCGGTCCACAATTTTTACTTCCGAGATTCGCCAGTAGAAGTGGCTACGATTTCTGTTTCATCCCTGAAGGAGCGCGGACGAGGCTGCGATTTCCAGGAGTTCCTCTTTGTCGTCGCGTTGGCCAGCTTTATCCCCTGGAGTCGCCCAGAGCTGTCTGTTTAGCGCTGCGAGGAAAACGCAGCACGCGCGCGTTCGCAAAGAAACGACCGCGACGGGTTTCGGGATGTGGGAGGAAACGCGCGAGCCGCCTGGAAGTAATGTTTTAACGTGGACGGGTCTGGCTGGTGGGAAACGATTCAACACCCGGTCCGCGGTCGACTGCGGGCCGGCAGTAAAACCCGGCGAACCCCAGGATATATCGCTCGTTAACTTTCTACGAAATCGACGCCGTTTGCCGGGACTCGCCTCTGCCCTAAATTAAATCGTACGTGATTCTTCGACCAGCGATAAGTCAGTGGTCTCGGACGCTCCGATGCTAGCGGACGTAAAATATTCCGGGGGCTGATCGTTCAGTTCGATTCCCCTCGGAAAACGCATCACGCTGTAACGACTGCATAAAGCTACCGCGGGGCTCTGCTGCACCCGTTTCTGTATCGGATCGTTCTCTCTCTCTTTCATTTTCTCTTGTGCATCGTATGCTCTCTTTCTCTCGCGCTCACATCGTCGACATGAAAAATGACTCGCCGATCCGCAGCCGCCCGCTCGATTGAAACGAAGATGTCCGTTCGCGGTGGAAATACGAACCGCCCCCGATATTCCGCGAATCCCAACCCGGCCCCCGTTTCCATTTTTATGGCCGGCCCTGACACGTTGTTTCGTGGTCCGATGAAATGGTGAGGAACGACACCCGCCCTCGACAAATCCCTCGACGGCTAACCACTGTTTATACCGACGCCCCGGTGTCAACGGGATTTACGGTCGCTCTGCATGATACGCGGATTCAAGGACTTCGAATCAATGGGCAAGTTTGTCGGTGGCACTGCACTCGACGCAACTATATGGGTTTCAATTAGATTATTCTGTTATTAGCGGATTTAGGGTTTCTTGGCGTGACGTGTCGTGGTTCGAAAGGAGGTCTACGGTGACTAATACGATCTTTTTAGATCATCTTCGATTTTTAAAGTGAAACTTCCTTTGGCAGGGTGTAAGCCTAATTCGCGTCACGGAATTCGCGACATGAAAAAGCGAACGGCCAATGTCTCTTTTGAAATGAAAATTTTTCTATGATTTTTTTTCGTATTAGTTATTCCTGATCTTGTCGCTTCATTAGGATTACTTACCATTTCCAATCTTAATTGACTTCTAAACATTACTACACTGCAAGAAGTTTCACTTCAGCCGCGCGTGGTTTTCCACGCGTATACTTTTTTTCGTTGATAATGTGACCAGTTCTTCATAACTACCCCTTTTCGAATGACTAATACTTCCCGAATTGTTTTATGGTTACAGCGATTAGTACTTCTTTATCCTGAAAAGTTTCACGAAAGAGGGAAAAAAATCTTCTTACTGAACTTAAAAATCAATATTTCACTCAATCTACTAAAAAATTTTATCAAAATCTACAAGGAATGAGAAGGTTACAAAAATGATTGTAGCGAGAAACTTTGTCTTTTCACGTCTAGTAGATTTCGTTTGAAACCATCACGAGTCCCACTCTATGAACTGTACAACAATGGGTTAAAGACTGTGCGGATTTCCAATATTCTGAACGGAAGATGTGTAGCAAAACAGTGAAACTCTTTGTCGGATACAGGCAATAAAACGAGGCAAAGCTGAACATCGTGTTACTTAAAGTGCCACAGGCTTGTAGAGAACTAAGCGATCGTAGTGCAATATATTGTACAATGCAAAGCTACCAGTGAACCTTTCATGGAACACGACGTATTTTGCATTTAAACCGTATATTACAATGTAAAACCGCGGAGCCACTCTCCATTAACGAAAGAAGTTGAAAGAACCGACACACAATACCGAAAAGATCCAGGGCCGGTCGTTCATCAAAACCGGCGGCGGGTAAGTCATGCACTGACTCCGCGAGTTTTCGTTGTACCGCTTGAAAATAACATTATCCACCGCCATTAATCACGAAGCTGGGTCGCATACTTTTGTCCGGCAGTGTACACGTTTGCACGCCGGGTCCTTTGACCCTTGCCTCTACGTGGAGGGAGGCCGATGACTCTCTCGGAGTCGCGTCATCCTGCTAGTCATTCCATTTGCGAGCCAGTAGCGTTGCCTGGTTCTGAATATTCCAAAATCTGAGCTTCAGTGCGCACCACATATGCATAGGTTTTCGGCTGGTTGCCTTACTAAAGAAACGCCGCCCGGAAGTTAATTCTGGAACGAGTAAAAACTGTGAAAAATTATTTATTTGAGAACGAGAGCAGGATTTCAAACAACGAAATCCAAATCCACATATGGAGTAATGAAACCTGTAAATCGGATTATTGCGAGATCAAATACACTTTACAATAATATTGATTTTTTTAATGGCACGTTACAGGCATTCAAAACAAAATTACGCGAGATTATTTGCTAATATCGTACCTGTATTTGTTGAGTTTTGCGCTTGTCCCATCGAATGTAAATTTTAGGTTAAAATTATTTTTTCTTTTCTTGTTCTTATTGTATATTTTTGTTATTTTCTATTTGTTTTTATCAGTTATACAAAACGTCTGTAAACTCATGTATAAAAGGACCTCGGTCCGTATATAATAATAATAATAATAATAATCATTTCTTCGTTCGTTTCAAACAATTTTATACAATAGCGAATTCGATGTAGTCCTCCTTCAGTCTTTCAGTTAATCCAGCCAGAGTCTCTATATTTAACTAAACTGGGGAATCAAAATTGAAAAGAGTAATCCGCTAGTAAATAATTTAATAAAATTTTGTGTAACGAGGAAAACATTTCGTCAAAATTTTTTATCCGACGAGCCGGAAGAGGTCCCTCCACAGTATTTCACGTAAGCGAGCCCGAGGCTCAGTGTTTCGAGGTTTAACCCAGCCAAAACGAGCCTGAAAAATTCAAACTTGTTCTCTGGAACATTGTCGGACTTGCTGGATCGGTGTGCTTTTAACAGCGCAGCACACAGTTTCCCAAGTTTCAGACTCGGTTCCCGCGAGAATGAGCATTCTCCCGTTTCCCGGAGCGGTTCTGTTGGTCCGCGGGGCTAAGGACCGATACAGAGTCACCCCTGTACTTCGTAATCTTATCGCGACGAGGTTCCAGCCGTGAGCACAATTTGCCCGCTCCCCTGAGTCTCTATTTACACCTGCTTGGAGCCGCTCACTCTATAACGAACACGACCTGTCCGCGATTGGAATTGACGTCACGTCCGTGGCACGTATTCTTTTTGCAACTTTGGACGGTTGGTACCCGAGTGGCCTATCCTCTCTCTCTCTCTTTTCCTCCCTTTCTCTTTCTCTCGTTTTGGTCCCGCGATTTTTACGGTTTTTATGAAAAATTCACTGCGCCGCGATGGGATCGTTCCAGAGGAAGCTAGAGCTGTGTGGAGGATGTGTATGAAATAATGAACAAAGCGTGGAATTTCTGCGCTGTACTTCACTTTTCAACTAGAAAAAAATACTTCAATACGAAATCGAATAAAATAATAAATCTCAAATTCTGCAAAATTTCTTTGTGGATTCTTCTGGTATTTGGTTCACCGTGACTCTATGAAGTATTCGAAGCACTGTAACCAAGGAAGAAAATTGAGAATCTACCAAACAGCATCGGGAAACAGAAACAAGTGGCCTCGTCTTTCAAAATTCCCAGATACATTTCTCACCCAATTTTGTCGAAATTCGCCACTGCCACTGGGTCTATCAGAGATTCCCTGCGCCCTTATCACAATCGATCAGCGGTCAGATCGTCGATGCACTGAGCGCTTCGATTTTTTCCAATTCTGCGAATGCGGTCAAAAATTTCAGGCGAATTTGAATTTTTCCTGTATGATTTTGCGTAAAGGATCGTCTACGATTAAGAAATCTAACTCCCTCTCTCTCTCTCTCTCTCTCTGTCTTTCCAGTCGTCCCTATGTAGTTGCTAGCAGGCGGTAGACAGCCGACAGCAGTCGGTCACCAAGATATTCTTGTCTCGTCGCGCCTTTCACCCTCGATGATCTCAGCGAACCGCGTTCCGGGGGAACGTGTCTCATCGGCGGGCGAGCCACTCAGCGGGGCTGAGCGCTCAAAGGAGAACGAAATTCCGCGAGCAAAGTCGCGCAGCCGCGACCAACCCCCTACCCCCTCCCCGCGCGTCGCCCAATTTTCCTCAGCTCTCTTTGTCGAGGCAAAATTTCTTCTCTGCGGGCACCGGAGCACTTTGTTTCGTCGCACGCCAACCGAATATCTATCCAAACCCCGACTTCTACGGCCCGTCTACGACCCGACCCGTTACCTGTCCTCGCAAAATACACGCCCAATTTGCTTCAAACTCCTCCGCTGGATAGGTGTCTTGATTTTTTTAGCCGCGAGGAATAAGCTCGTATGGCGACAACGAGTTTCTCGAGATTTCTCGGTTCGTACTTTCGATCGTGGCTACGTTCATTGAAATACTGAATGAATTTTTCTTCCTTCGAATAGCTACATTATTTAACACTTTGAGTGCCCACCCATCAGCCTCTAAGATTCATGTATATAAATGAAAATGTAATGTTCGTTTGTTCAAAATCTAACAACTCTGAAACGGCTAAACGTAGAAAGCTGGGGTTTGAGCCATTAGACGCAGCGTTCCTTCGGGAAGGTTTTAGGACAATCCGCATTCGAGAAAGTCAAAAGTTGTGATGTCATTAATGACCAGAGACGACTTCTTCGCCCTCTTTTTGACACGTTTCTGCTTATAACTTTTGACTGGTAGCACCAATATTCAATTTGGGGTACTCATTGGATTCAGCTCGCCGAATTCTTTCAAATAACTGCTGATTCGATTCTGTAGGTTGCATAGTTTAGGAGTTATAACACAAAGAGTGTGAGTTTTTCTAAAATTTTTTGGTTTATCGACTTTTTAAATAGCTGTAGCTTTTCGACGGTGGGTTTCAGGAAAAATCTGAAACCACCTTCGCGATTGGAAATTTAATTCTCAACAACTTACATATTTGACACTGTTTTCTCCGACGCGATCTAAGGGTCGTTTTGCTTTAAGGTATTTTCGGCCGTAACTTTTGAACTGTTCGGCCGTAATAAGTTCCGTTTGTCGGAAATAAGTTATGGGCAAACAGACTTCAATGTTTCCGATTTAATTGTTAACCAGACTGAGCCACAGCAACGCGTGGCCGAGTACAGATAGTTGAAAATAAAAGTAATTTATGGAATATTGGTAATTAGACTGAGGATGTTTATGCGAAATAAAAATGGCTCGTTCTAGAGTGTTAGGTCGTTTAACTCATTGCACTCGAAAATTAAACATTTCTTCCTAGCTGGAATATTTCCATTCCCTGATTAGATACAGACGTATTTAATAATGTAGTGGCGCCGCTGAGTGACCATCCGAGTGCTAAGGGTTCAAATCGAAGCTTGCTGCAAATGCGAGCATTCAATCGTCGGGACATCGGTTTCGCGTTTCCCGGTGACATTTATTCGACGTGCCAGTGAACGAACCGTCGCGGGATGTCGAAACCCGCGGCTAGGAAACAAAGCACAGCTTCTCGATAGCACGAAGCGGCTATATGGTGAACTGGTAGATAGGAAATTCCGCCCTTAGTCAATTTTCTGGTCGTCCGTCGTCCCGTGTGGTCGCGATCGTCCCCGGCAACGAGGGAATTACGGGAAACTCGATTGCGGGTACGCTGTTGTTAATTCGGGGAGCGGGTCGCCGCTGTCCAGCGATAATATTCTGGTCGCAGGGCGACAGAAACGACCGCGAACCTCTGTTTCGCAGCTCGGTTCCAAGCTCCACCCCCTTCGAATGAATTTCTTCGAATATCTGCCGCAGGAGTGTGCCAACAGCTGAGAAGTCTCGAATTAGTTCGAATGATGTTCATAAATAATGTTCAAAATAAATCGTAGTGGACTCGAAGATTCCAAAAGCAGAATCTATTGTACTAGATATGGATACTATCCATTTACTCTTCCGTTAATGATATTCAGCCATTAAGCTACGGTGGGTAACGAAAGTATTCGAACGCCCTTTAAAACAAAATAACTTCTTTATAATTGTACCAAACGACCTGATTTTTTATAATCAACTAGAAGTATTGGTTTATGAAATGATGTGCAAGAAAGATTTTCCAAAGATTATAATTTACAAGGTTTTTATTTGGGTCCTTATTGAAAATTTAAAATATATGTTTGGTAGATCTTAGTTATACACATGCTGAAAATTTCATCGCAATCGATTGACACAGGAAAAAACGACACGCATCGAAAGATGTACGATTTTGTGGGTTTTAAGCAGAAACTGATCAAAAGTTGTGTAAAACTACGATTTTCAACATTTTTAATGTAATGTGTATAACTAACACAGATCTACAAAACATACATTTTAAATTTTCTTTAAGAGCCCTAATAAAACAGTTTTAAAAATGCCTTTTTTATTTTTGCATGTAACCTTGTAAATTTTTTTGGAAATAATTTTTGGAAAATCTTTTCTGCATATCATTTCGTAAACCAATGCTTCGAATTGATTATAAAAAATCAGGTCATTTGGTAAAATTATAAAAAAGTTATTCTGTTTGAAAGGGCGTTCGAATACTTTCGTTGCCCACTGTAAATGTACACCAAATATAAATTGTCTTGCCCAAATGGGAAATTATCAACAACAATCCCATTAACATTTCTCTAAACGAAATCGCGAGGCAGAGGGTTAATTGTTGGCTATTCGGGGATTATTCAACATCTTCAAAATTCAATCTTCAGTACTAACTTATTACTATAACATCTGAAAGAAGCTCACTAATCTTTTCCGGAACGTTTGCCAGAGAAAGTTTCGAGCGAAAGAAGTTCGAGTCAGAGGCCTGAAAGAAATCCTTGCTGCTTCACCATCGAATCACGAACGCAGCTCATTCGCGATCCTCGCTGTTCTTGCAATCAGCTCGAAAAGAAGTTGTTAGTCGGCGCTGGTGAAACGGATGAACCGGGTGAACGGGGTGAAGCGGGTCACCGGTAATCGAACTGGTGAACGTTCCCCTCGCATAATATTCCTTTTCGATAAACGGAGGGATTCCACTCGAAGCTGGGATCCCCGATAAGTGGAGGGAAAGCTTGAATCGGTCGCCCCCGTACGAATTTTCCGGCAGAATTTTTTCCTCTTCTCGCGAGGCGGCGGGCGAAGCAGTCTCGGACCCACCTAGCACACGAAGAAAATCCGGCGAGATCGTTTCGACCAGTAGCTGTGTGTTTCGAGCTCTCGCTTCCCAGGGCGGGCACCCGATCGACCCACGAAGCCAGCTGTCGTTGATAAAGCATCGGTTACAAGCCCCCGGAACGAAAGTTAGGAAATTACGTGAGCCGCGCTGCCAACGAATTTGCTTGAACCGTGCGAACTTCTGCTTCCAACTTGCCGAACTGAAAGAAACACTTTCTGACAAAGTCTTTGTTAATTATCGAATAGTGATACTCGATCAAACGGGAGAAATACAGTCGGTGTACAAAGTATTCGTACACATTAAAAAACGAACCTACTTTTTCGCTTCTGTTTCTATTAACCTCGTGTCCATGCCACAGTAACTTGTGTACCGGCATTGAAACAACATGTGCTCTTACATCTTATTTTGTCTCTAATTTTTTCGTAAAGCAGACGCAGTTTTTTCCTCTTTCTTGAAAAGGATCCATATTAGGATCGAAACGTTGAAAGTTTAATCAAACTAGCAAAATTGCTTTAATTTGTATCTCCGATCGAACCGTTGCGCCGAGATCATCAACACAGTACTTTTTCAAAATAGGTCTCAACAGCTTGATTTTCTTTTCAGACGTTAGAAGGATTAGTTTACTAGCTAATATGTAAATAATTTTTTTTTTTAATTGTTATTGGTCGCAATTGCGAAGGAAATAGTAAAGGTCACGGTTTTTAAATTTTTTATCTGTACCTGTAATGAAAATTTAGAAGGTGCCTTTGGTAGGCCTAAGTAAGTTGTATACTTGTACAAAGTTTTATCGAAGTCGATTAAGGATGTTATACGAAATATAATTGATTGAAAATAGCAAAAATCGTAAGAATCTGCGATTTAAATGAATCGCAAACCGTAAATTCAAAGATTTTTACATATTACAATGCCCACACATACCTTTTTTATCCGTCAACCAATTTCAATGAAACTTTGTACATATATATAACTTACTTAAATTTACAAAATACATGTTTTAAATTTTCATTACGGGCACAGATAAAAAATTTAAAAATCGTGGTCTTCACTGTTCCCTTCGTAATTGCGACCAATAACAATTAAAAAAAAAATTATTTACACATTAGCTAGTAAACTAACCCTTCTAACGTCTCAAAAAAACTCAAGCTGCTGAGTCCAATCTTGAAAAATTTATTCGTTTTTAAAAGGTGTACGAATACTTTGTACACCGACTGTATGTTGCTTAAATATAATTACTACAGATTTCATCGATTTCTGACTTCGTGTGACCTCGAAAGTTATTATGTCGTACACGAACGAATTTGTTTTGGCACACGCTTTAACATTCAATTTATAAAATTGATGGTCATCTTCATTCCTAAAATAATACTGCAGATAAAACAAAAATTACAGACACCATTGCTTGCAACAAACGGTGTATTTCTGAAACTGAAACTGAGAGAACGGATTATTGGACTTCTTCGAGCCCGTCTTAATTGCCAAATCGAATATCAAGGGCCGCTCACGGCGATACTCAATCAAACCATAGAAATGTGTTCCATCCTCCTGCAGAATTCTAAGCAGAGAGAGAGAGGGAGGAAATTTGTTGGTACTCGAGCTTGGTCCCGAGGGTTGTAAATCTTCCCACCTGTCACCCCCTTGAAAAGTCAACGCTGTCGCTGCTGGAATATCCTCGCTGGCCTCCCTGTTACTGTTTCTTAATCTGGCTTCGGTTTTAGCCGAACAAACTACAGTCGCGAGTATTTATATTCGGACAGGACACCATTTCTGTATTTGCTGGTTCGTGTGGGATGACAGGATTTAGGTATCGTGTCGCTCATTGTGCACAGGACAGAGCTGGGGAAAATAGTATTTTGAATAGGAAATAGTAAATAGTCCTATTTATTTTAAAGCATGTGTACAACTTTGAAAATAAAATATTTTATTTGATGCTGTAGTTTGTGAAAATAAAATAATTTATTTGAGACAGCAATTTTTTTGAAAATTGTATTTTATTTGAAGAATATTGAAAATATTTGTATTTTGTTTCAATTTTCAATTTCAATTTTAAATATTATTGCTGAAAATAATGGTTCGAATTCAATACATTTACGAGCGTAAATCGTTTCTTAACGATAAGATAGACTGTATGTTTATGCGGATTCTCAGAGTATTATAAAAAAAAGTAAAATATTTTATTTCGTGTTTCAGATTGTTAAAATAGAAATATTTTATTTCGTGGATCAAATTGTTGAAATAGAAATATTTTATGTTAAGGTTCGGATTGTTAAAATAGACATATTTTATTTTCGAAATTGTATATCTTATTTAAAATACTGTTTTGTTTAAGCAAAATAAAATCTAAAATATTAAATATTATTTCAAATATTTTTTTCGCCAAATAATGCCCACCTCTGGCACAGGATAATGCATGTGATAACAGAAAAGTCTCGTAGATAACGTAGAAAAGGGCAGCTTGTGTAAACACGTAAACACACCACATCTCCAAAAATACGCAACAGGAAAAGTAAACGCTCCAACGTAAAAAAAAGAACTGGTTGCCGCAAATTCGCTCACTATTCAATACCACACCAAAATTTCCGCGTCGCGCTATGTCCACCGGTGCTAATTACAAACGCGCCGAACATCGCAAGGCTCCCCAAAAAGCCGAACTTTGTTTAAACCAACATGATCCGTTGGCATCGCCATCGGGGGCATGATAAATGCAGCAGCAAGTATTCTCGTGGCGCCTAATTACCGGCGCGGGAGGGCGAGAGGAGTGCACGATAAATTATTCGCACGGACTCCCCTAGCTTTTCAATTTTTACCCGAGTCTGTTTCTCGTTTCCGTCGCGTCACCGAGCCGTAATGCATACATTGATCTCGCTCCGTGTGTTTGCGTATGCGAAAACGAATATTTCTGCACGAGCCGTGACACTTAACACATAACGTGGCCGCCAATTACGCGACCTAATGGGGTCGTTCTGATTGCATGTGGCCCGGATTCGCGAGATGTTCCGCAAGCCGCGAAACCCCGGCCGCAATTTCCTCGTCACGGGGATGAAAAGAGAGACAAAGAGAGAGGAGACAGACAGGAGGGAATGACCGTGATTTTCATCCGCGAGTTATCGACCGGAAATTTGGTCGCGAGCCTCCCTTTACCCTGTAGAACACCGACGAGACCCGCGGAAAAATTGCTACAAACTCCCGGACGCAGAAGGGACGGGAATAATCTCGGTGTAGCTGTGTGTGAATTTCGTTTAATTTCCGCGTCGGCCCCAACCTATCCATCTATAAAATCTCGCCCGTCGGATCTCTCGTTTTTATTCACTGTCTCTGTTTCGAACCCCATACCCCGCACCGCCCGATCTGTTTATTAATCTTGCAGAGGTTTTACAACGATGGGGAAAATCGTACGAGTCCACTCTCGCGAATCCATTCGCGCGCCGGATAATTCGCGGCGCTACCCCGATACTCGAACATCGCCCCTCGCGGAGTTTAGGGTTGCTGAAACGGCGATGAGTAAAGTGGAAAGTACAAAGTGATTGTATTTGATGCCAGGAACAGGAGTTTGCTAGGAATGTTTGTTTTCGTTCAGTAATTTTAGTGGATCGAATGTGTAATACGTTCATATTTTTCTATTATTTTCGTCTTTAAAATTTTGCATCGTCTGTTAATGCGAAATAAAAATTTTAACCAAACTGTACTGTACGTTTATACTTGCAATATTGCACTTGTAAGAATATTATAATATTATAATATTGTAATATTGCACTTGTAAAAATATTCTAGTATAATATTGCACTTGTAATAATATTATGATATAATATTGCACTTGTAAAAATATACTAGTATAATATTGCACTTGTAATAATATTATGATACAATATTGCACTTGTAAGAATATTCTAGTATAATATTGCACTTGTAAGAATATTATAATAATATAATATTGCACTTGTAATAATATTATGATACAATATTGCACTTGTAAAAATATTCTAGTATAATATTGCACTTGTAAGAATATTATAATAATATAATATTGCACTTGTAAAAATATTCTAGTATAATATTGCACTTGTAAGAATATTATAATAATATAATATTGCACTTGTAAGAATAGGACAATCAGGACATTATAACACAATACAAATCGTTCAGAGTGCTGAGACCAACTGAAGGGTCCCCGGGATCGTATTATTATAGCGAGCATCTCCTAATCGACGAGGTAGGGTCGTAAAAGCCGTCCCCTTTCGGAAATCAACGTCACTGACCATTCCCAACGAGGTTTACGGATCAGATTTTACGCGATTTTATTACACGTCTCGTAAATACGAGAAACTATTTTCGACAGCCACCCTTCCTGTACAAGGGACAATTCTTGTAGTAGTAGGGGCAATGCAGGGTGTGTACCTACTTACACGCGTTATCACGGACACAAACAGCGTCGTTGATTCCCGTTATCACTTGCGCCATATGTTCTCGAGTAGCGACGATATTCTGAATATCTAATCCACCCTTCTCCGAGGGTGCTTGGAGAACAAACGGTAATGGGAGACACGTTCTACGCTGGCGTTATACCTGTTTTATAAGAATGTTTCTATCTCCGAAACTTTCTGACTGATAATTCAAACTTTGTTGAAACTCTCCTCGCAGTCTCCTCTGTGAATTAAAATAAGCTGGCTTCTCTTTTGATTATTATTTAATAATGGAGAACGGAGGAGCTTTAATAACGGAATGGAATGGTATAATAGAAAATAGTGGACGTTTCACCTCGTTGTTTTGAACAAAATTCTTTGTTTTAATACCGAACCAGTTCGGTGCCTCCGGTGGGGCTGTTTTGTCTGCAATTATTATTCATTACTGGAGAATTGAGAAGCTTACATCCACAGTTTACTGTTTTATAAGAAATATCTACTACGTTGTTTCGATCAAAACGAATTATTTCAACCCTTAACCGATCGCGTGTGTTCAGCGATACTGCTTCATTTGCAAGTTTCGCAGTCACTCTACGGAGTCGAATAAATTCGTGTCCATTATGGTGGTCATACAGGAGAAATGTATGCAAGAACCAAAAATCCTGAATATGTTTCGTACCCATTAATTCACCAAAAATCTTGCAATATCCTTCGAGCAATGACCTTCGATCTAAAAGTCACAATCGTCTAAAATCTCGTGTCCGAGAGAGGATAATACAATTTAAAATACAAAAGACAAACAAATTTACCGATACTAAATCAACCTCCCCACCCTGAAAACCCTAAAAGAAGCCCTCCTAAATGAAAACTCGTTCGCCGAAAGAAGCCCTCGCTGAAATCCGCCACAAACTAGTGGCCACGCGTTAAATCGCGATCGAGCGTGCACACGAGTGTAAAGAGCATCGATTCCTCGTTTTTGTCGAGCAATCAGGACCGCCAGGTCTGCGTGAAGGGAGATGGCGATTGGAGTGGTGGTTCGCGCTGGTTTGTTCTGGCTATTGTCCTGGCGATGTCCGGTGCATCGGATCGCGAACAGAGAAAGAGCGAGTGAAAGAGAAACAAGAACGGAGAGAGCGTGACGATGAGAACAGATACGATTGGGCGGTGGTGGTATCGTGGTTACCGATGAATTTCGGTTCGACGATTCGCGGCGCAGCAGAGTGTCGCGCACCCGTACACAACACGTGGCCGATTCGCGGAAACATGTTGCGCGATATGCAGCGAGCTGCGCGAATTCTCCGACCGCAGTGGGACCCGGCGCGTCGCTCGCATCGGTCGCGAGCGCATCCTCGTCTCCTCTCTTTCTCTCTTACTCTTCTCCGAGGAGCCACGAGCAGAAGCCGAAGAGGGTTGAGGATGAGGAGAAGGAGGGCAGCTCGTCGTCGACGCCGGTTAATCGGCCGCCCGCCTCTTCCTCGGACTTACTCGAGCGTCTGCGCGGCTCGCGGCCGGAGCTTCTTCGGCACGCGAATTCGAATCGCGAACCAGAGCGAGTCGCGACGCTCTTTTGCCAGTTCGAAGGACGAACTCGACGTTCCACCTTCGCTCCGATCCACCTCTGTCCTCTCTTCCCGGTGCATTCTTTCTGTGTATCGAAAACTTCGTCGCGAGTGACTCTGCTTTTGCATATCGAGTGGAATCATGGCTGAGATTTAGTCGCTCCCTTCGTTTAGGCACATTCAACCCTTTTGTCGTGGTGCAGAGATGGAGGAAAAAATTCTTCACGAGTGTTTGTTTTGTTATGTCGAGTGAAATGATGAGTTCAAGTCGAAGATCGAGGCTAATAATGAGTCGCTCCCTTTGTTTAAGCACATTTAACCCTTCGTTGTGGTGTAGGGATCGTTCTCTTGGAGGAAAAAATTCTTTACAAGTGTTTGTTTTGTTATGTCGAGTGAAATGATGGGTTCAAGTCGAAGATCGGGGCTAATAATGAGTCGCTCCCTTTGCTTAAGCACATTTAACCCTTCGTTGTGGTGTAGGGATCGTTCTGTTGGAGGAAAAAATTCTTTACAAGTGTTTGTTTTGTTATGTCGAGTGAAATGATGGGTTCAAGTCGAAGACCGGGGCCAATAATGAGTCGCTCCCTTTGTTCAAACACATTAAACCCTTTTGTCGTGGTGCAGGGATGGTTCTCTTGGAGGAAAAAATTCTTCACGAGTGTTTGTTTTGTTATGTCGAGTGAAGCGATGGGTTCGAGTCGAATATTGAGGCTAATGAGTCGCGCTCCTTTTGTTTAAATGTTGAAATAAATTCGTCGCAAGTGAAACTGTTTTGTATCTCCAGTGAAATGCTGCATTGAAGTCTGAAAATCGTGGTTGTGGTCAAAATCGAGTTGCACAATTCTTTTTAGACACCTCTAGCTCTTCTTGGGTAGGAATGCCTGTTTCGAAAGAAGAAAGAAGTCGCGAGCGATACTGTTTTGTACTTTGAGTTGAATGCTGGGTTCAAGTCGGAAGGTCGTAGCTGTGGCTCAGAATGAGACGCTTCCTTTGTTCGGACTTCCTCAGCCCTTTCTTCGCAGAGTACGAATGCTTCTTTTGTACGGAAAAAGCCATAGCCACTGATACTGCTTCGAATATTGAGTGAAACAGTGATGAAAGTCTATAGGAAAATCCATCGCGAGTGACACTGTTTTGTATATCGAGTGGAATACCAATTTCCAATCTAAAAATTGTGGTCGCAGCCCTGGATCCCTCCCTTCACACCCTTTCATTTCCTTTCATACAAATTTTTCTACGAAACAATCAACCGCGAGTGTTTGTTTTACATCAAGTGAAATACTAGTCGAAAGTGAGCGATCGGAACGAAAGGATCGAGGACTGTCTGCACGAGACTTCGCGATTTCTCGCGTCTCATCAATTCGAAAATCAGTGCAGCTTCTACGAACGTAGATTGGATCGTGATCTGTGACGAGATCGTCGAACAGTGAGGCCCTTAACCCTTTGGCTACGGAGCGCTCGAACTCGAAACGTGCCAATCGAGTGACACAACATTTGCAGGGGGTGCAACCACCATCGCAATGCATAACATGATATCGTACAAAATACTGAAGAAAAGGGCAGACGCACTAAACAATTCTAACATCGTCACAGTTTTTACTCACGTAAAAGTAGCATTTCATTTCCCTTCGAGAGAAATTAATAGCATGTTTAGTAGATTCCGTTCAACGAGTTAAATGCGAACTTACATTATTAAATTAAAATTCAGTGGGTAACACTTGCATTCAACAATCACGAGACCCAAAATAAAATGGCGAATCCACGCATCCAGCTCAAACAAATCCACCACTTACATGTGCTTCATAGTACAAAGACACGGCACATCTTCTATTACTCGTCTTCCGCCACAAGTCCCAAGAAACCCTCTAACCGAGCATCTGGAAACGCCGGCCGCAGTCAAAGGGTGACGAAGACTCTCGAAGAAGCGCCCACCATCTCGCGAGGCAGAAGAGCATCGAGCATCAACCAACAGATGAGTATCCTTCGCTAGCTCATGGTCGATCTGGAGATTCGGCACGTGTGGTTTGTTTGCGTCGCGTAAACGACGCATTGTTCCGTCTTGCCGCGTGTATTCGTGTGTACGACGATGACGGGTGATATATCGAGAGAGTGTGTAGGTTCAGGCCGTAACAGAGATTCGCATGGAACGGGGCTGAAGCCGGCGCGTGTTTTTGCGCGCGTTCAGGGAGAAGAGAGCCGGCTCGGTTGTCGCAGCCGAAATATAGACATTGTTTGTTGTCGTTGTGATTGTCATTGCCGTCGTGGTTGATCGCCGTGGACGCCAGCTGGGCGGCCCGAGCCGAGATCGAGGGGATCAGACGAGAAAGAGAAATACCGGCCGTAGAACAGATGCGATTGGCACGAAGCCGAGAGTCTCGGACCGTCTCGACGGAGATGCACCAGGACGCGCCGCGAGCTTCCTCTCACCTTGCTCTCTTGCTGTCTGTCCGTCATGTTTTCTCTTCAGCCAGCCTTTCTTCTTCTGCTCCTTGCTCTCTCTTTCTTTCTCTCTTTCACTCTGTTCTGCACCAGCGAAATCGCATCGATCGAGGCCCGTAAGAATGGACCAGCCCTGGCACGGGCTTCGATGCACATACAATGTCAAAGCTGTACCTAACTGTGCGCTCAGTGTTCCTCTCGTTGTCTCTTCCGGCCAGTCAGCTTTTGTTTTCTTCCGTCGCCGTCACAGGCGATCGCGCACCTACCGACGCTCTTGCGTCTCTCTATCGCTTCTCGCTTCTGGACCACCGACGAGATATATCACATCGACTGGCCCCAGCTCTCTCTCTCCCTCTCCCTCTCCCTCTCTCTCTCTCTCTCTCTCTCTCTCTCTCTCTCTCTCTCTCTCTCTCTCTCTCTCTCTCTCACTCTCTAACACCATAGCTTTTGCATTTCGTCGCTTTTGTGCGCGCGATATTGCTCGCCGAGCGATGCCTTTTGTTCCAAACACCTCATCCTGCCTTCCGTTCACTTCACTCCGTTTCACCTGCTGCTCCTGCTCTGCTGCTCGACTGCTCTGCTCCTGCTCTCCAACGCTTTGCTACTCCTGACCGAAGAATATAATTGTTACCATCGACAGCCGGCTCCCATTTTGTAACCGTGTCTTCTTCCCGACTCAACTCGATGCAACTTCGATGAAACAAGCCTGGGGAAAGTGGCCCTTTCGTTCCTGGATACCGAGCAGCTGCATACCGAGAGCATCTGGGTGCCAAAAGTTAGGTTTGCTGAAGTGGTTCTGCTGTCTAATGTTCGTTGGTTTTGAAAATTTTCAACATTCTTGCTTACAAAGGTGTTTCACCCAGCGAAGTTTCGTGTACCTACCGGAGGAAAAGATTCTTCTGGTTTTAAATTATTGCGTTTGGGTCGGGCCCGCGATCAAATAGATTATCAATTTCCTTGAAAACGGAATAAGATTCCTTTTTGTTATTGTCAATATGAATATAAAAATGAATAACACCAATATTAATAAGAGTATGAACAGTACTTATATGCATCTCTTCAAACCACTATAAAGCCCATGCAAACATTTCTCGCTGAGAAAACGACATAGGTGTAAAATAAAATTTCAAGTCTCTAGCTCATCGGGAAGTTAGTTTAAAGTCAATTGCAAAATTTGTACCGAACAGACAAACGGGCAAACAGACAGCCAGACAAGAAAGCGTGCTAATAAAAACGTGGTAATAAATATAAACTTCCTTCTTCTACAAAGTAATTATGTATTGGGGTGCGTTCCGTTTCACGCATTATGCGCATAGACTGCATAGAGAACCGTTCACCACATCAGAGCGCACAGAATTCCCCAGATCCCCATCACTTCTCTCGCATCAACCGTGCGTCAGCTACGAGAATTCAGAAGTGATGCGTCTGACGCGTAGCCGATGCATTAGCGGTAGATTTGAAAAAAGTAGATGCACGTGGATGCAAACAGCTGAGCAGCCGACACCCCCTGAAGAATCACTGAATTGAAGATGGACAGAATCGAATTCCTAGTTCTTTTGGAAGAAAGCAACGAAGTATTAACCTTGTTGCTTGCCAACCATTAATATTAAATAAATTAACTCCAAATCAAAATTTACAAAAATATCTTCCAATTCATCTTCGCTGTCGCTCATATCGGTAGTATCACTCAAATCACTACAACTGTTCAATTCTTCTTGTTCAATGTTTTTATTTAACAAAAATAACGTTAATGCAGATAGCGTTTTGTCACCCATGTAAGCAGCCATTTTTGATTCGCATCAAATCCATGGGAAAGCGTTCCGTTTCCAAGCGCGCATCATGCGTATTAACGAAACGGAACGATTTCAATGCGCGCATCGCATTGAATGCGATCTATGCGCCTGATGCGTGAAACGGAACGCACCCTTAGACTGTGAATTGTATGCATTTGTGACACTGGTCAATAGCTGCAGTTTAAAATAGTATACAGATTAAAAATATACAGCTTCGGCTAATTAGAATCGTGAAATGCATGTTTAAACTACTATTGTTCGTGGAAAGAGAAATTTCGAAATTCAGTGTTGCGAAACGAGCTGCAAACTAGGTCCAATTCGAGTCAGCAGACGCATTCAGTGCAAAACAATTGGGAGGATCGCGAATGCGCGAACAGTAAAAAAGGCGAAACCAGTAAATGAAATGACACAAACGACAGAGATACCAATATAGCAAATTTAACAACGTGGCGACGAAACAATTGACGGGAATGGCGTCAGCGAGTCCAACCGCAAAAATTCGCACCGCGTCAGTGTGGCGACGACGGTGGTTGTAGATCCTCGATCATTCGTATACAGGTCCCACAAATTCGCGTAAGCAGTTGGGCGGGCACGGTAGATTCTCTCGGAATGGTTTAGCACGGTGGCAGACACATTGTCGAGCGAGTCACCCGGAACGAAAGGGTTAGCGAAACTTGGCACGGCCCTTGAGGCGGGATTTCCCATTCTGCTACGGTGGATAATAATTTTATTACGATCCGTAAGCGGTTTTTAAAATACTGCGTCCGTAAAGAACAAATTTATTATCCGAAATGTGAATGTGTTCAATTTGCTGAGCAGGACGAAAATTGTTTAGAACGAATATTTTGCAGTTTATAAAGTTGCAGAGGATATTACGATTTTCCTGTATCCCCCAATTCCTGTACATTTCATTTACTTCCGTTTTTTTGATAACTATATCTGTCCATTCTTAAATTACCCATTTTCTTCTTCTTCTTTTTCTTCTTCTGGCAACAACGAAAATAACTAACGATTTACTTGAAGAACTGATTCCGGTTCCACTACATACTACCGTTTTTGTTTGATAGGTAACACTGTATTAAACGACGGAAGTGGCCTGCAACTAGCTTCGAGCAAGTGCTTGACGCTCATACAGGGTCTGGACAAAATAATGGAAACATCTCGCGTACTAAGAAAAGTGTTTGATAGCTCACGAGTTTACGAGTTTCGCACAGGGAAGGCTTCTTTTAGAACTTTCGAAGCTGCTGGTAAATTCTGTGCTTATATATGACACGTCAAACTAATATATATGATACATCAAAATGATACGATAAAAATTGTTCGCTTCTAATCATTTTTCAATCACACTTTTACCGAAATATTCGCGAAGTATTTCAGATTTAAATGAGTCCAAGCACGATATAATTCGGATCCACGATATTCGGAACAAGCTGAACCTGATAAATTGCACGGCAAAAATGCACGCAACCTTCGGATCAATCCGAAGCCAGTCTGTTTCCACTGTTCCGTCCAAGCCCAGTAGAAACGGTGATCATCGTGCGGCCGCGGCGTCTTTCCTCAGACGACGCGACGGCCGCGCGTCATTCTCCTTTTTCGTCCGCGCAGGATGCGAGTGGTTCCTCCTGCGGATGCTGGTGCCGGGACGGCGCTTCTGGCTCGGCCAAAGGTAATCCTGCTCATTCTCTCGCCTCTCTATCGATTCGTCAACGCACAGAGAGAGAGCCCGAGGCGGAGGGCAAACGCGGTGTTCACGTTCGCGTGAACGTTAGCGCTCGAACTCGACACAACTTGCCGAGGAAAACGGAGAGTTGTTGCATTCCGAGAGAGGGAGACTCAACCGGCTCCTTTCATCCGCGACCGCCGCGGATAATTGCGAAATCCTGTACGTGGGAGGAAGCCAGTTTCCGCGGACGATCTGCCCGTTCCGCGGGCTACGCCCCCTATTCGGCGCCCATTAATCTGCCACGCTTCCCCCCACTGCGTCACGCTCACGAAAAACACCAAACCCGGCTATTTAACTTGCTTCACCCGCGCAACGCCAAATTAGCACGTTAATTCTTTATACTCGAAGCTGTTCCCATTCCGAAATTCGGACGTTTAATCTGATCCGGCATATTTTCGACAAACATTTTTTATTTTTATTTATTACTAGCTGTACCCGGCCACCCGTTGCTGTGGCTCATTACGGAAATTCAATTTAACAATGCAGTGGGAAACATTGAAATGGAATCGTAAAATATTTAGTATAGCCCTTAGATCACGTCGGAGAAAAAAATGTCAAATATGAAAGTTGTAGAGAATTAAATTTCCAATCGCCAAGATGGTTTCAGATTTTTCCTGAAACCTACCGTTGAAAAGCTACAGCTGCTAAAAAGTCGGTAAACCAAAAAGTTTCAGGAAAACGCACACTTTTTGTGTTATAACTGCTAAACTATGCAATCTACAGAATCGAATCAGTAGTCGTTTGAAAGAACTCGGCGAGCTGAAACCAATGAGTAGCTCAAATTGAATATAGGTGCTACCAGTCAAAAGTTCTAAGCAGAAACGTGTCCAAAAGAGGACGAGGAAGCTTTCTGCGTTCGGCCGTTTCGGAGTTGTTAGATTTTGAACAAACGAACATTACATTTTTATTTATATAGATTGCTTTAAACCGAGTGGTTTATTTAGCAAGTAGGTATAGATGTTGCATTGCTTCTAAATCCATACGGAACATTGTTTGAGAAAATCATGAAGATTTTCCAGTTTTGTTATAATATGCTTGTTATAACAATAACAGTTTTGTTGTGATATAAAATAGAAAATGAGTTTGACTGCCCGATAACTTACGATCTCTGTACAGTACAGTCTCTCGGAAGAGACTGCGGCGAGTGTACGTGTTTGCAACCACCCTCAGCTCACCTCATCGTCCCCCACGGGATCCACCCTCGCGACACTCGAGGCTTTGTCTCCGACACCGGACTGTTTGCCGTACCCGCCAACCTGGAAACCAAGCTTTCCGCCCGGTGGAGGCGTCCGCGCGAAAAATGGAAGGTCGCCGGCCGTAAGTAACGCGGGCTTTCTTTTCGACTCGCTTTCCGTGATTAGCCCGGCTATTTCCTGCCCGCCTCTCTGTGACGTTTATGACGGAACCCCTATTGTGGTTGTCAGCGGAGGTGTTAACTGTGTAATTGAAGAGGGAAACCTTTTCTATCCTCGCTTTATTTGGTACTATTTCCAATCCTTATAATGGGCGGTTGTTGTCGAGCATAATGTTTTCGGTACAGGTGATGTTCTTACATTTGTGTTAGTTCAAGTCGATTTCAAAATGTGTTCCTGTGAGAATTTTCAAACTTTTGAGAGCTTAGGCTAAAGCTTGAAGAGCCCACTTTATGGTAGATTAATTCTGGTTTCAGGGAAAAATTGAAATCGTATAAACAAATTGGAAAATCGCGATCAGTAAGTTGGATGTAAGAGAGAGAGTTCGGATTTTGAGGGGTCCTTTGGAATCGATTTTAAAATGTGTTCCCATAAAAGTTTTCGGACTTTTAAGTGCTTAAATTAAAGGTAGAAAACTACGCTTTCTAGTAGGGTGATTGCTGTTTTAATGATCGCATCCTGCCGGGATATTTCGAATCAATTTTAAATCGAGTTCCCTTGGGAATTTTGAAACGGTTGCTGAAATTAAAGCTTAAAGATCCCGCTGGCCGATAGGCCCACTAAATCTCCCAGCAATTGAATACGATAGGGAGTTTCAATTCCGCCAATGGACCGATCAGGCTCGAATAATGTCGCACGGCGATAAATAAACAGTTTGCGGAATGAATAGTCCGGCGATGCTCTGATTCGGTTGGTTCCGGTTCAGGCTGGTCGTTTGTAGCATGGAATCGTATTCCACGTTTTGATTTACCGTTTAACATTATTACACGAGCCCTTTCTATTCACGCACCTAACGAGCCGGCTTTATTACAATAACCGGCTCGGCTATCGATCGGTGTGTAAAACGAGCGGTCGAAACGCAGTTCCGAAAATAACGGGCCGAGCGGTTCGGTGAGGAAAGGGGAAGCAACGGCGCGGAACCGGACAGGGGCGCAGAACGGAAGTGGATTAAAACTGTTCGCCACAAATGCAAAGCGCCGATGGGTACAGCGAGTTTCCACGAAAGCTGCTTTCACGACGTAAAAACGGGGGCAGTATCCCTTCCACCTTACCCCCACCTTCGAGTCGCTTTGTAACAACTCTTCGCGCTTTTAACCATTTAAGGCCTCGCCCGCCTCCACTCGACGCTTTTCTCTCGCGCTTTTCCACCGTCCCTGACGCGACTGAAAATATTTGCTTATCTTATTCAACGCTAGCGACGACCTCCTATCCCCCGCGCGTCGTCGCCGTCGCGCCGTCTATTCGGAGATCTTCACCCTTCGCTAATTTCATTGGATCAGTCGCGCATGCCTAGCGCGAATCGCGCGCTCCCGTCTCGCGCGAGTATTCCACATTGACAAACTGAATCGACAACGCGCCGGAAAATCTTTGACGCGACCATCCGGCTACGAGGAAACACACTTTGACGTTTTACCGGGCTCGACTCGCGGATTCGACGTGCTGGCAACCACCAGCCATGCGATTTCGTGTTTGTCGTACTCCGCGAAGTCTGATTTTAACGATTCGACTGCGGGCTATTGAGTCATGGCGCTTTCAAAGCGAGGATTAGGATTATTCCCGTTGCCCCTCAATATTTCGCCGTGGCGAGCATTTCTCTTTCAACGACGTTCGACCATTAGCGAAAATGTAGGAACCTGAATAACGTAAATTTTACGTTTCCTCTAAGAAATTTTAAACAATCTATTAGGTACAGGAGCTATCAGTAGTTTGAAGTTCTTTAAATGTCTTTACTGTTCTGAATTCGGTTAAACTTCACCTCGGGAAACCAAAACGTTTTAACTATTTTAAACGCAATCCTGCAGAGTTTAATGAGAAAATGCCGAAAATACAAGTTTTAATGTGAGGGACCCACTGGTTCAAAAGTGATGCGTGTTCAAAGTTGATGCTGAACTGGTAATTTGAAAACTCGCGGAATTGCTGAGTATTAATGCATCGTCTAATTGCAACAGCAATTACGTTCGTAATTCCAGAGATTATCTTGAGCGATACCGTTTAAATGCCTTTTTCTAGATGATTATTCGTGAGGAAATTAGTGAGGTCCTTTCGGACGCGGCGCAGTCATCAGGGAGTCCATTAATGGATTAGATAAAGTGCGAACTGTTTCGCAGCTCGCAAAAACCAGCAGACCCCCCGTAGATCAGGGTGCAAAGTTCCTCGCCACCTAATTCCGGGAGCCATTCTGCGCTGTGTCTCGGAGCTCCCACGGATTTACGATACTGCAATCGTTATTAAGAGTCAGGACGAACTTCGGGAGTGCTTTTGAATCGGGGAGCACGCACAAACTGAGTCTGTGGCCAAAATGTACCGAAAATAGCGGAGAACGTGCATACCGAGGTTCCTGGAAAATATCTAGAAAGTCACGTTCGTATCGTAAAACTAGTCTAAGCTAGTCGGGCTTCATCCCGTTCGGGAAATGGACGAGCAGCGCGTTTTTACGCGCTGTCGTCAACGATGATCGAACATTATTCATTTCCCGTGTCCAGAGCTCGGCCCTGGTTAGTGTAATAATTGATAGATCGTTCTCAGTTCCGGCTACGGTCTTCTCGAGCAGGATTTTTCTAGGTAGCTGCGAGGATGGGCTCTGATTAGATGTCGCACAGTGACAGAATCGTTCATCGTTAGCACGGTGATTATACTGTCGACAGCCTCAGTTCCTTCGGGTAGAAATAAATTCAATTTCCGCGAGCACGTTGTCAGTAGAATCAAATTGATTTTAGGATACGTTCCCAGTGGAAGTTTTCAACTTTTCAGAGCTCAAATTAAAGCTTGAAAAACGTACTTTGCGATAGGCTCATTCTTGTTTCGGGGAAAATTCGAAATCCTATTAAAACATTGATAAATCCGGTCAGAGAAAAATGATTGGATTTTCAGGGGTTGCTTCGGTTCGATTTAGAAATCTGTTCCTATGGAAATTTTCCATCGTTTGAGAGCTCAAATTGGAGCTTGAGAATCGTACTTTATGGTAGGTCCATTCTGATTCTAAGAAAAGTTCGGAATCACATGGAAAAATCACAAAATCCCGATGGATAACACAGGGAAAATTATTGAAGCTTGAAAAACGTACTTTGCGATAGGCTCATTCTTGTTTCGGGGAAAATTCGAAATCCTATTAAAACATTGATAAATCCGGTCAGAGAAAAATGATTGGATTTTCAGGGGTTGCTTCGGTTCGATTTAGAAATCTGTTCCTATGGAAATTTTCCATCGTTTGAGAGCTCAAATTGGAGCTTGAGAATCGTACTTTATGGTAGGTCCATTCTGATTCTAAGAAAAGTTCGGAATCACATGGAAAAATCACAAAATCCCGATGGATAACACAGGGAAAATTATTGAAGCTTGAAAAACGTACTTTGCGATAGGCTCATTCTTGTTTCGGGGAAAATTCGAAATCCTATTAAAACATTGATAAATCCGGTCAGAGAAAAATGATTGGATTTTCAGGGGTTGCTTCGGTTCGATTTAGAAATCTGTTCCTATGGAAATTTTCCATCGTTTGAGAGCTCAAATTGGAGCTTGAGAATCGTACTTTATGGTAGGTCCATTCTGATTCTAAGAAAAGTTCGGAATCACATGGAAAAATCACAAAATCCCGATGGATAACACAGGGAAAATTATTGAAGCTTGAAAAACGTACTTTGCGATAGGCTCATTCTTGTTTCGGGGAAAATTCGAAATCCTATTAAAACATTGATAAATCCGGTCAGAGAAAAATGATTGGATTTTCAGGGGTTGCTTCGGTTCAATTTAGAAATCTGTTCCTATGGAAATTTTCCATCGTTTGAGAGCTCAAATTGGATCTTGAGAATCGTACTTTATGGTAGGTCCATTCTGATTCTAAGAAAAGTTCGGAATCACATGGAAAAATCACAAAATCCCGATGGATAACACAGGGAAAATAATTGAATTTTCAAGAGTCCCTTCAAACATAATTTAAAAAATGCAGAACTGACAAGGTAATACCAAAATTTATTAGTAACAATGTAATCAAAAATTTGCAATTTGCTTACCACTTCTATGTTCACGCATAATAAATTGTTGAAGTTACAAAAAAAAATTATCGAACCTGCGGCGCCGAAATCATTAAATTGTGTATTTGCACTGTCTACGATCGACATAAAGGAAAATTTATCATTTGAAAACGTCTGCAAAATCGTCCTACGCGAGAATAACTCTCTGAAACGTAATTCTTCCGGCAGAAGAGAACGACAGCGCCAAGATCGATAAAAATCGCCTAACGATCGAAGCTTCGTAGAAAGCTAGAATTGGTTGGCGTAATTATAAGATAGCTTACCGATGGAAGGGTCGACGGATCGGATTCCGTTTCTACGGGGACCGCACTTAACGGGAATATAATTCCTTGGGATTCGACGCTCGTTATTCGCCCGGGAGAGTCTCTGCCGGCCGCGTATCGGTTCCGTGATTAAATTATAATGAACGCACGGCGCGGACGTTATAATTGCGGCACGCTATTCGATATGATACAGCGAAATAATGCTCGCAAGCCGATACTTTTATGCGGTGCAGTCGTTCGTCGACAAAAGCGCGAATCACGGCCGCGTCCCTCCAACCGCGGCAATTACATACATCGATAAAAATGGTTTCGATGGACGAGCCTTTGTGTCAAGCCGAATCGACGGTTAATTAGACAAATTGATTCGTTAATTTAATAAACACCGCACCCGACAGCAGTTGGAACTTGGCCCTGCGGGTAGATTCGCCTCTGCGCGGCTCGTCACTCTTCTAAATTAATTGCGGACGCTCGTAACGGAACGAGGCACTCGACCGTGTGCTACGTGTACACCTCCGTGGGTTTTTAGGATGGCGAAGCCAACGACACGAGTTTCGGTGATAAAAATCCACTGGATTAAGGAGAGACCTGGTTTTACCCATCTTTTTGCAGAGGAAAAGCGTACCTTGAATGCTGATAGGTGTCGGTCTGTACTTATTCATCGCGCTGCACTAATTTGTTGCACTGTAATTTAAGTAATTTGTTGAATACAAACACATAATCTGGTTCGAGTCACGATTAGACTGCGGATTCAGAGCATCAAATTCGAAGCTGTAAAAACATTTAAAAATTTTGGTGCAGTTTTCGACTCTTTAAAGTTATTTTAAGAATTGAATGTCCAAATAGCTCCTGACTGCGGATCTTTATGCAAATTAAAAATTGTGCGCATCGATGTAAGATCATTTTCGTGGATTTTCGAGCCTCCAAAAAAAATCGGGATAACAGAGGGTGTCTCGCGAGCCCGCAGTTTACGTATCCGTGGATCGATCGGGCCGGGAGCGAATCGAGCGGGCGTCGATTGGTAAAAATCGTTCCCTCTTCCTGTCAAGCGAAATTTCATCGTCGAATTTCGAGGGATCAATCCGTCGAGCTTTGCAGGGCCGGTCCGATCGAGGAGGGGTTGTTTGCCCGATGATTTATCGCGTATAGTTAATGCATAGAATAAACGAGAAGGCATACGCGGACGGGAGTTTGACTGTCATCGGGCTGTTTCCGCGGCCGTTTAATACCCGGAGCCTGAAACGTCGCCTGCCCTCGACGGCTAATTTCCAAGCGTAGTCGCGACAACTTGTCCGGCCTGTGTCCGGCGCGTTTGATTTTGCGATCGAGCCACTCGCATTCCCCGTGCCACGCGAACCAGAGCCAATAACATTCCATCGAGACACCGGTAGAGTACCGATAGAGAGAGAGAGTGAGAGAGAGAGAGAGAGAGAGAGAGAATGTTGTCGGAACGGTGGAAATGTTTATCGATCCCAGGGCGAAAACATTGCCCAGCTTGTGCATCCTCTCTCTCCATCTCTTTCTCTCCCTCCCACGTCGGCCAACAATTGAAGAATTCTCTCTACGTTCGTCAAGAATTTAATTATTGCGGAACAAGGCGAAGAGAAAGCGGTCCGGGTAAGGTCGGCAGACAAGCTTCGACCCTGTACAACCTGGGGGAATACCCTCAGGCTGTCCATGCCCCCGTGAAATGGTGTTCCGAAGGAATTTCCGCGGCTGATAAAAAGACTAGGTGCACGGACGCGAGAAACGCGCCACGCAACGATGGAGCAACTATCCCTCGTTCGCCAACTCCCTAAGTGTTTCGACTGGGTTATGGTGGAATCGACCACACGCTGGTCTCGCGAACATCGTTCTTGGAAGAGGTCTGTATACACATAAACGGATCCCGGCTGAGTTCATCAAAGGGGATGCTGAAAGGCAACTAGCTGGCGATAAAGCCCAATTGTGAGAGGCTCTTGATCGTTCTTCTGATGTTATAACTGTGTATAGTTCGAATTTTTAATACGGACTTGTTTTAAACAATTCCCGGAGATTGTCTTATAGACAAAAAAAATTCCGCACATTTCCCAAATACTAGTTAATAAATGCACCAAGTTTCAAGTTACTGCACTCGGCACCTCTCTTCCAGAAAATTCCTAAAAATTGCCGCGTAATCAGAAAGTCAAGCTACAGAGACCCCTTTTTTGTTTTTTTTCTTTTCGGTTTCGAGGCACACCCTCTCAACCGGACAGAGAGGGTAGTGTGGGACTCGGCTCCCCCAAGATGACAGTTGGGGAAAACGGGACCGACTCCCTCTCCCTACCCATACTCACTAAAACCCCACCACCAAAGGGACTTCAAACCCCTTCAACGCCCAACTCCCGGCAATAACAGATGTAGGGACCTACTATTCGCAATACTACCTACATCTATTTCGACTCGTCGTACCAGACCACTTCTGCCACTTGGGACTTATCTAATTCCGAAAGCTACAGAGACCCCTGAAACCATTCCTCAAACGCTCTCACTAAATACTACTTCCAGAACTCTGCAGAAAATGCTTATTGCTCCCTGAAAAATGTTTCTTACATTCGTCGAATGTCGCTTAATAATTGTAGGAAGGTTAAAATTTCAACACCCGCACTTGGCCTATGAAAACTTCCCAAAACCAGTCTTAAAATCGCAAGATCGAATAGCTAGCTTAAACCCAGAATGCAGCCAGCGCAGTAAATTATTTCGGCAAGCACAAAATCGAAGATTTTCCGGTGATTCGCGACTGCTCCAAGATATAAATAAACCGTGTCTTCTGGTATTGGATTGGATGCGGTGTTCTATTAAGAGAGCCCGGGTCGTATCGGGACCGAGATCCTTGCCAGGATCCTGAGCTCGATCGGGTGATACATGGGCGGGTTATTTCGGCGAGGCTGTCGTGGCTTGTTGCTGTGACCGAAACTCAGTGTGGAGGGAGTATACTGCGGATAGCCATGGACTGGTTCGGTTCGGGTTCTCTCGGTATGTGTTGTTGGGAGATACCCGAACGACCGGATCAGAGCGTGGTTGGCGGGTACTCGTGGTCCTGTGCGGCTGGTGACCGGAAACGAGGTCAATCGGCTCCATAAATTAACTGTGGCAACATCTTCTGTTCGGTGCCGCGTCTCCCGAGGATCTTGGCCAGCCTCCGCAATCATGATAATCTTGATCGTGGCCGGGCGTTTTTACGAGCACCCGCGGGAACGCGAGCACCGGTGTTTCCGGCATAGGGATCGCCGGGGAATTATGCAAAATCGTGCCGCATCCAGCCGGTGCGCACAGTTTATCTCGACCGGACTGCATTCCGCCGGCGGACCCGCTTTTTACAGGTCGACCCTCGAATTAGCTCGGACGATCTTTGTCTTCTGTGTGTGTGTGTGTGTGTGTGTGTGTCCTTCTGGAAACTGTGGAGTGTCGCAATGCATTGTCGTGTCAATGTTCGAGGAAGTAAGGTGCAAGAAGCAGTGAGTTAAAGGATCAAATTTTGATCGAGAGCAGTTTCCTTGTGGGACTAATGATCCCATAGCGGTTTTTAAAAAATAAATAAATAGTGATAGGAAAGCTTCCACAACAATACGTAACTGTGGAAGACGAAGGATTGGAACGCTGTGGAACAGACGATTCAAAGAGCAAGGGAAAAGGACGCGAGGGACAGGATTCGAAGCTTGCAGTCTTCGATTGAGATTGCTCAGAGGTGCAAGGCTTGGCAAACGACCGGCCGAGGGTATTAAGGCAGAGATGAAGACAGCAATTTCGGCGACCGACAGGCTAGCAACATTTCATCGATCGGATGTTACCGGTTGCTCGAGAGGTTCCGTGAATGGTAGTGGTCACGCAGACCGGTCCGAACGGCAACCAGCTGTTCATCGTCTGCGGTCGCTTGCCAAAACCAATCGGTATTTCGATAAGCATTCGTCCTGGCAATTTTGGGAACGAGCGAACTTTTCATCTTGCGGCTACTCTCATAACGCAGTTCTCCCGCGGTTATCGATTCGATCATGCCGAAAGTTATCGTTGCTCGGGCATCGTTGCGGTCTATGAATCTTCCCGGAGGCTCTGAGCCAGCTGCAAACCTCTAACGGCGTCGTACACGGGGTCAATTTGCACAAAGACGAGCATGGGATTCGCATCTATGATAGTAGTATGTTATTCATTACTACACTTTGGAAGCTTGCTCGAAACGAACGTTTTCTAGAGATGCTGCCAGAAATGGAAACGGAATAGAATGTTCTCTAGAAAATAGACGGTAATGGATGACGGTAATGGTTTCTCGTGCTTCTGATAGGTCTATTTTAGATTGAACGGAAAATTAGTGGAACTCGATTGGCAGATTTATTTAAGGGTTCTAATTAGAGTCTGAAAAATACACTTTATGAAAAATCAAGAAATTGCAATCAATATCACATGGAAAAATGACTGGATTTTTAGGGTGTTGCTTCGAATCAGTTTCAGAATGTATTCCCGCGAGAATTTTCGAACGTTCGAGGGCTCTAATGAAAGCTTGAAAAACGCACTTTGTGATAGGTCTATTTTGGTCCTAAAGAAAATTCGAAATCACATAGAAAAATCACGATCAAGAACTAAGTTTTATAGTATGATACGAAAATATGTTTTTCTTCAATTTTGTGCACCTTTTCGTGCGAATCGCCAACAATGAATCATCGCACCCCCTCGTTCCAGCTGCCTAAATATCGCACCTGCAGCTCTCAGACCGGAAACAAAGAAATTGGCACACTTGGCAGCCGTCGCACAGGAGTCCAAACGGCGAACTATAGCATCGATGACACGATTCACATTATCCGCAAACGGGGTAGTTCTCCGCCCGCTTGTCTGTCCCCGTTTCGTCCCTTATACTTCCCCTCGCACCCCTCAACCGTCGGGCGCTGACTGATATTACAATTTTTGGCTTTCTGGAACGGAACGTAATTTCCCACTATTGTTCCCTCCTCTACCACAGCCTGGCTGTCCGCCCCATCGGCCCCGGAACTTTAAACAACCATCTAACCGGCCGGGCAACGTTTCAAACAAGTTTTTCCCGTCCAACTGAAACACGTTCTCTTTTTAGGAACAACTCCCTCCGGTTGATTCGAATGTTTCATTCGCTCCCCCGAAGCGCTGTGCTCCAATTACACAACACCGAGAGTAACTCACCCCCGCAGATGGAATTTTTTGATCGGAACTTCTTCCGTCGTGCAAATCGATTTTACTAGGGGGAACTCGATCAACGTGAGCACGAGGGTCTCTGGGATCAACAATCACCTGCAACCACCATCCTCGTGGAAGGGAATTTTTTCGAGACGCCTTCTTGCTAATCTTCCTCGCCTAAGGAGGGTTTCGCACTTTATCTTCAGTCGGGATGATTTAACTGAGTTTTAAAAGGGGAATCGTTACGAGCTTTTCAATCAATCTTACACTTTAGGAGTTGAGAAATTGAGGTGTTCATCGATCAGTATTAACGCTTTGGAGAAGAACGTCCATTTCACTCTTAACCGATCTATTAACTATTCCATTCGCGAATTCCACAGTCGTTTTTATTTTGGTATTTGTTTTCAGACAATGAATATTTGTGGTTAAACTTCACCTGAGGAAACCAAAAATTTTTTTTAATGTAATCCTGTGTAGATTTTGACGATAAAGTGCCGAAAATGTAAGTTTTAACGTTAGGAATCCACTGGTTCAAATGTTATGCGTGTATCTGATAAGTATGTTTGCGTGTTTGCACAAATCTGTCGCACATAGGAATCTTTCATAAAAATCCCCGCAGTTCCATGAATGTTATCAGCCATTATTCTTGTAAGAAACACGATGCCGAATCGTGAAACGGAACGACGTTCATGCGCGGCTACGTGACCATAATTTCGGCTTTCTCTGAAAAATTAATGGGTCCCTCGACGTTCCCTCCGACGCCGGTGAAATAGAACACAAAACGGTTTCTATCGAGGTTGGAACAACTTTGCATTCCAGATCGATGCAAATAGTATTCTCCCGAAGTCTGCGCGCCGTATAATGTCACCGTGCAACCGATGGCAGGCGTTTTTGGACTCGGTTTGCTACCTCGCTTTTCGAACTTTCCGTGTTCTCCATGGAATAGCAATTATTCCTTTGAATTAACCTTCAAAAAGCAGACGCTTTTAGTGATTCCACCTTCTATCGGTTTTCTCCAACGAGTTTTTAAGGGTACTTTATCTGGAGCTGATATATTGTAGCCAACTCGGAAGATAAGAAATCGCTCGGAGCTAAGAACGTTGGTCATACGAATTAATCTAGTACTAAATCCGCGCTGATTTATAGAGTAACTTACTCGAGTAACTTTTGTTGTATGGATTCTGAAAGAATTTGTACGACGATATTTTTCCTGAAAATTTTACAAGAATTTTTACAACGACCTGCAGTCTACCGACAAGGATCCTTAAGAATTCAGAACTTCATAAGAATTCCACAAAACTCCGGATATAGATTTGCAATCTATGGTCAAGATCCTCAGAATTGACCATTGGCAAATATTCTGTAAGAATTTGTGCAAAGATATCCGCATTCTATCGAGATGTAGGGAGCTTTAAAAGAATTCCGAGCTTCATAAAAATTTTTCAAGAATTTATATTGTCAAAGACCTATAGAAAGAATTCAAAGCGTACAAAAAATTCTACAAAAATCTGAAAGAAGATCTGGAGATAGTAAAGTCCCTCAGAAATGATCCTTCACAAAAATGGTACAAAGATTTGCAATATAATGGATAAGATTCTCAGAGCGAAGCTGAACCTTTACAAAAATTCGACGATGCTCAGTCGAAAAATCTGCAGTCTATCGGAAGCTAAGAAGCCTCTACCGAGCGAATCTAGCCAGTGCTTTTTATCGACCAGTCGTCGAGAACGTCCATCTCCGGGGGATTAACGCAGGCTAACGCAGGGGAAGCACCGTTGATTTCTGAAGAGAGAGACCTCGAGAAAGAGATCGAGGGTGGTTTACGAGGTGAATTTTTCGATACTCGGGACCGGTAAAAATTCCTGGACCGAGACAGCGGCTTAAGGAGGTATCCTAGTTTTCCATTTTCAAGAAATCGATTTTTCTTCGCGTTCCCTTCGAGTACAACCGTCGTGGAATAGGTCTGAAAAAGGATTTGCTTCGCATCTCGATACGTACTCTAGAAAAAAATATCTAACTCGTGCAATCATGAATATTTTTACTTGAATAAAATTAATTATGTACACCGAAGATCCATAAATACGTGTGAAAAATCTTAATGCAAAAAGCTGAATGGTTGTTCCGAAAAAAATTCCTAAAACTCGGTAACAAAATGGCATTCAAACCCAGAGTACAATTATATAAAAAAATATCTAACTCGTGCAATCATGAATATTTTTACTTGAATAAAATTAATTATGTACACCGAATATCCATAAATACGTGTGAAAAATCTTAATGCAAAAAGCTGAATGGTTGTTCCGAAAAAAAATTCCTAAAACTTGGTAACAAAATGGCATTCAAACCCAGAGTACAATTATATAAAAAAATATCTAACTCGTGCAATCATGAATATTTTTACTTGAATAAAATTAATTATGTACACCGAATATCCATAAATACGTGTGAAAAATCTTAATGCAAAAAGCTGAATGGTTGTTCCGAAAAAAAATTCCTAAAACTCGGTAACAAAATGGCATTCAAACCCGGAGTACAATTACATTAAAAAATATGTAACTCGTATAATCTTGGGTATTTTTACTTTAAAAAAACGAAGTGTGTGCTTCAAATACCCGCGAATACGAGTGCAAAATCCTGAAGCGAATAGTTTAACGAATGTTCTGGAAAAAAATCCATTCTGGAAGCAGCGGCATCGAACGCCGGGAATGCCCCCTGAATGTATTGCAGCTGCGGCCACGGCGCACGTCAGGAAACAGCACCTTTACCGAGCACCTGTCAGTCTAATATATTTCCCGTGTCTGTGTGTGTCGGTGCAACGAGGGCCGCGTTATCGGCGCGCATCCGGTGATGAATCGTACCAGTCCACGAACCTCTTTCTACTGCCGTGCTGGAGAAATCGAAGATCGCGTATTAAATTATCCGGGTAATTGACCGCGAAACCCCCCTGTAAGTTAGCGTGTATAGGAGGGGTAGACTGTATCAGGGGGGTGGATTGGTCGAATTTTATCCGGGGGTTGTTCCACCGGCTTGTTCCCTGCACGCTGATCGATTGCGAAGCTAGTATAGCAACGCTGCCGAGACGCGACGGTGAAGGCTCGTGCTATCTACGGGCAAACTTTGCAACACGTCGATGAATATTTCAGGCAAAAAGCACTACGATCCATCCTCAGCGACTCACGCGACTTGGCTGCCGCTACGAGACGCTCGGGAACAGCGGAAACGATTTTATCCGCGCCCCCATTGGCTGTCGGCGCTGCGGAACCGAGCGAACCGCGACGCTATGGGGAGAGCACTGCGGATTTTGTTTATATTGGATGGTTGCGCACAAGCTCGAACACGATTTTCAGAGATCCCGCGATCTTTGAAGAATTTTCGGTCTTTTTACAAAGGAGTTCTACAGCTTTTGAAAAATGTTGGGAGAAAATTGTAGGAAATTGTGGTGGTACATATTTGATTGATACATTTACTTTATCCATCTTTGCACTGGTATATCTAGCAAACAGCACGAAAGTTACCTTTCCAATCATTATTCAATTCAACAAATTAATTCGATTGTATAAAGTGTTTTGGAATTACACTCCGGTTAGGCGGTCAAAGTGCAAACGATGTTATCCGAGGGTTGTCCGTAAACGCAAGATATCGATCTTCCACAGTTCAAAAGCCTCGGTGCACCCTAGGACTAAACATCTACCATACCAAGCATGACTGCTCTCCGTGGTTACGCTAAAAACACCTTATCAGCATGTACGCCAGCAGTATACGACGTACCATCTTGTTTATAGGACTGTTTTTCTAGCTGGGGCACGGTTATTCGTCCTGGTGTGACAGTGACAATGACGAGAGACAGACGTTCATAAGGGTTAGGGGGTAGTTAACAGAGTCAGCTGGCCGTTATCTAGGAAATCCCAGGTGACGGAGAGTTTGGAGGGGTTCGGTTAACCCTGTATGGTTTCCAGCGGGTTGGCTCTTTGACAGTAACCGAGCGCAATTTCGCATCGGACATTGCTGGCGTTCCTATAGTTGGCGTGGTGCGCGGAAACCCGTATCCCGGTGCTGGAACCGGTGCACTTGGTGCACTAACGAACCGATGGCGCAGGTCTCGCTGCATCGCGTTGCAGAGAATTACATCGCGTTGCAGAACGCTGTAAAACGTTGCATCGCGTTGCAGAATGTTGAAGACCGTTGCATCGCGTTGCAGGCCGTTGTAGAACATTGCAGAGCGTTGCAGCGCGTTGTGGAGTCTTGTAAAACGTTGCATCAAACCGCACCGTGTTGTACAGCGTTGTAGAGCATTGTACAGGGTTGTGAAACGTTGAAAAAGCATTGCAAAGCACTGCAGAGCGTTACACTGTGTCGCATCGTGTTGCAGAGCATTACCGAACATTGCAACACGTCGCAGAGCATTGCAACGTATTGCATTGCATTGTAGAGCATTGCAGCGTATTGCATCGCATTGTAGAGCATTGCTGCGCGTTGTGGAGTCTTGTAAAACGTTGCATCAAACCGCACCGTGTTGTACAGCGTTGTAGAGCATTGTACAGGGTTGTAAAACGTTGAAAAAGCATTGCAAAGCACTGCAGAGCGTTACACTGTGTCGCATCGTGTTGCAGAGCATTACCGAACATTGCAACACGTCGCAGAGCATTGCAACGTATTGCATTGCATTGTAGAGCATTGCAGCGTATTGTCGAGCGTTGTTGAGCATTGCATCTCGTTGCAGTGAGTTGCAGCGCCCTGCAGAACCTTGTAAAACATTACATCGAATTGCATCGTGTTGCAAAGCGTTGCAAAGGGTTGGAAATCGTTGCACCGCGAGCCGCTCCAACCCGCAACTAGCAAGAATCACTGACTCGGCACTGTCAGCGAATGATCGAGAGGGATTTCTGAGCCGGTTGGTAGGTACGGATGACTGGCGGTCGCTCGAAACCCTGCGGAAATGTACGGGACACAGCCAAACGACCGGAGGGACACTGTCCACTGGAATTATGGACTCGAAATTCAGGGTGGAAGAGCCCTGAGGAACGACTTTGTTTGCTCGGTTTCGGCCACTCGCCGTTAATAGCCACCGGTGAACCATGTGCTGCGCGAAAACCGGATCCGAGCGCGCGCGTTTGCCCACCGGATACACGGCTCCGTGACAAAAATGCTCGCGAAAATTGCTAACAGATATACCGTCGCGTCGCTCCGAAAAAACATTGGTACACTGTTTTTTTTTAAATAGGCGTGGGAAACGAGCTTGGCTTTGTGTGCACCACACAATAGGGAACAGTCGATTTTGTTGATCCACAGAAATAATCACATGAAAGAGTCTGGGATAATGTTTTATGGTTCGTCTATAGAGTGCGGATTTGATGCGTTTATAAGAAAAATGCATAGATCGAGTACAAAACAAAAATTTAATGATATTATATTATTTTCGACTTTTTGAGATGATTTAACTTCTTAGAATCAATTTCGCTAGGGTCTACACTTTCAGTGTCATCGACTATTAACTACTACAATACTGAATAAATTACTTACATTTTATGAGTTTTTTGTAAAGAATGTTGTTACACTGTTAAACGACTTTATTCGATTCCTGTTCCTTTTGGTTGACTTCGGAAATATTTATTCCGCATAAAGATCCGCTGCTAGCGATAAGGGACTGTACTTTTCAGCAGCAATGCCGGTTCCTAGGCAAAAACCGAGACAGGAGACGTGCCCCGATGGATTCCATCCGTTTGTACACAGATAGATCGGCGCGTGTTTCGCCTGGAATATGGAAATACGTTTCATAATATGGAAAAGTAGTGGATCGATGAGGTGCAGGTCTCTCTGACGTCGAGTCCTGGTAATGGGATTGGAAGGGACCGTTTCATAGACGTTTCTGGCAGACGTACAGATCAGGTATTCTATCGGCCTCAGCTAGAAGAGCTCGTAACGAACCGAAACAGCGAACAAGAGAGCGCGGTAGATGTTTCACCGGTTTCTCGTTTCTCGCGAGCCATTATTTACCGCTGTCGGGCATATATATTTCGCTTCGTTAGGCGTCGCTAATTGTTTAAATACCTTTGAAACCTCAACTGTTTGTCTCGCAGCTGAGCCACCACCGACAGAATGATGGGGAGAGACCAGGGATCGTTAATGATTTCTCGGAGAGAAGCTTATGGCAATTTCCCCGCGAGGAACGTCGACATATTGAGAACGATTAACGGCGTTCTTATTTTATGCTTGTTATCGGAAAGTTTTCCGGCGGTCGGATCGATGCATTAAATTATTCCGTTTCGCGGTGAATAATGTATGGAAATTCGCGGGCTACTTTTAAGCTATGCATATGGAACGAGTGCTGGCAGATTGATAGACTATTTTCTGACTCGGCCGTGCGCAAGATGTTATTGTTAGACCGTGATTCTCTGTGTCAATGTAATTTTTTTATTAGCCAATTTGTAGAGCAGACTCTCGCCTGTATCCAAAATAGAAATTGTCCGAGTGAATCGCGACGAAGCCGAAGGTTAATGTCGCTAACAAGGAAAACAATCTCGGACCCGGAGATTAAAACAATTACGGAACTTTGGGGATATGTAGTGCATATGTACAGTGACTCCCATTAATATTCGGACGCTCTCAAAGACACGATACCTTTGTTAATATTGGACTATGCGATTTGAACTTTTTTGGGGAGCTAGAGCAATTAGTTTACTACAGGATGTGAAAAGAAATTTTTTTCAAAAATTGAATTTGGTCAGAATTGTAGAGAAAATACTAAAAGTTGCATTTTACAACATTTTTATGCGGGCCCATATTGAAATTTTTAAAAAATACGATTTCATAGAAATCGGTTGATGCGAGAAAAAAACGACAGGCATTCAAAGATGTAAGAATCCTTAGAATTACTGCAGTTGAAGGCCGATAATCGTGAAAACTGCAATTTTTACCATCTATAAACGTTTGTAGCTCATTGCAACGTCGACCGATTTTGATGAAATTTTCAGAATATGTTTCATTGGCACAGATCTACGAAACGTGTTTTCTAAATTTTCCACATAAGTCCACATAAAAAAGTTGGAAAATACAACTTTCAGTATTTCCCTGTAATTTCCACAACTTGCAGTTTTTTCAAAAAATTTTGTCACGTTGTGTGGCAAACCAATTGTTCTAACTTCTTCGGAAATTTCAAATCGTATATTCCAATATTAAAAAAGTTATGATCTTTTTAAGAGTGTCCGAATATTAGTGGGAGTCACTGTATGTAGGTATGTACCACGCGATTTGTTTTCTTGCTCAATTCGCTTCGATGGGGTGAAACCGACTCCCGAAAATTCGGCTATTTTCCGATTCTTTTTCTAGTTACATAAACAATTGTCTAAAACTATCCCGTATTAGTTTTATCTTATAACGCAAAGTCCGAAAGTTCCATAATTTCTTAAATTTCCAGATTCGGAATCGTTCAGTCTGAAGGAGTCGAAGAAACTTGATTTTCGCAAGTACCGTGCGCCGCAGCAGCGAAAGCTGGTGTACAGAAATGTGGTGGGGGTCGTGAGCAATCCCGGTATCCCCGTGAAGGATTAACTGAGAAACTCAAGCTGCAGACGTCTGCCCGCCCCTTATTTTCGAAATCGCAGTTAGCCGAGGTCAAAGCAGAGAAGTTTGACCATCCATCAGCGGCCGGTTGCCCTCGGAATAATTAGAGCCGTTGGTCGTTGTTGTCGCGAAATGCCTCGACAGGGTCCAGGCAGCGTGGAAACGAGCTGTTCGCACGAGGTTCTCGAATTTCGCGCTCGAACGTGTCTGGAGTGCGAGCGACGCGACGGTATCGTTTACCGGTGGCGTGCTCGATAAATCGAGTGGCAAACTGGCGGCGGCGTGGCGGGTTGGCTGGTCGAATAAGCAAACAACCAGCTGGCACTTGTCTCGATATTTCTCAGGTACGGTCGCGTAAATATATGGAAAGGAAACACACAGGGTGCTGGGGCGGGAAGGAAGAAGCGGATCGTTTCTGTTCGAGTGGGGTAGAGTGGTGACTTGCAAAAATGGCCATTCGACACAAGGGGACACGCGCGCGAAACGGTCCCACCATCGGGGAATCGATCGCCGCGTCGAGCGGAAAAGGAAACATCAAACGGAACCGGGTTGAGTCGGTTGGCTTCTCTTTCGCTCCTTCGTCATCGCAGAGTGACTCATGCATTATTTATTTCGACTTAATTAGCGAAAGGGGCGGTTTGCAACGGAGGGGTACACAAAGGGGCCAGGAGAAAGAGGTCGGTACCTCGCGTGCAGAAAAACCGGCGGTCTCCATAAATACCGCGGCGCGGACTACGTTATGCAAATATACAGCCGGGGCTGAAATTGTAAATGAAATGTTATCCGCGGCCGAAAACCGTGATTCCGTGCACGGCGAAACGGCCGCCGTGTTATCGATTCGACCGGCGACGGAGATCTCGCGCGACCGCGTAAATCTCGCGTATAAATAGCCGCATAAACTGCACGCGTGCCGCCCGAACATTTGATACGCTTCATTTAAATTTCCACCAGCGGGATATTAAGTCCACACAGTCTCCCCTCTGTGCACCCGCCTACCCTGGCGACGATGAATTTCGGCCAACCGTCCGGAGATAAAACGTGGCGTCACCGGATCCGACTAATTAAAGTCGCTCGCGAAAATGTCTGCCGAGGGACGCCGCGGGTACAAGCTCGCGATAATATATCGCTCCTCGATTCCGATCTCCTCGACGATAATAACACGCTTAGAGAACGAGCAGCATAAATCACGGGACCATCCCCCGTAGAGTCTAGGGTCTATGAAGAGGCGATAAAAAGCTCCGGCAGCCGAAAATTCGCGCGATCGCGATTTACGAGACAGAAGCTGCGGATTCGCGAGGCACCGACCAAGTTTAGCACTTCCGAGGAGAGTGGAGAGGTCCTTGAGGATGCTCAATATTCTCGGATCACTGGTCCGAGACCGCCAATATTTCTTGACACGTTCGCCGCAAGTACTTGTATTTCTGCACCGCGGATTTGATGCAGTTACAGAAAAAGGATCGACACATTTTTTACAAGTTAATAAACCCACTGGAAAGAGAAGTTTTTTATTAAAATGTTTCGCTATATGCAGCGCGTCTCCTTTGAAAAGGTTTAATAGAATTTAATAGAAGAAAGTCATGGAAAGTCTTTCTACTCGGGCCTATCTTAACTGGAAAATTAAACATTTCTTTCGACCTAGAACAATTCCATCCTATATTAATTCTTTTCTTTGTATGAATGTGAAATTGATATAATACCTCGCACAATACTTAAATGTTTAGTAATCGATTAGATACCAACATATTTAGTAATGTGAACAATATTTTGAATAATGGTACAGCAATTTTTAAGGGTTAATATATAATTCTTCTGATATGTTCGCTGAAAATTAAAATTGAAATTTGCAAGAAGATGCAATCTCCCCTTTCGTTGTTGAAGTCTCTACAAGCACCGCAGTCAAAAGAACGGAAATATTTCCGGGAAACAATGCTCGTGCGGCAACGAGCACAATTATGGATCGACTTCCTTTTTTCCGGTTTCAAGAGAAGTCGGGATTTCAAAATTCGCGCACGTATTCGATACGAGAGGTTCGATGTGCCACGTTGCATCTCCGCTATCTCGTCGCACTCGACGCGTCCCGGCTGGAACGTGTCGATCGACTTCTTCCGAAACACGCGAGAGAACTAACGGACGAATTGGGAATTTCTGTTCGCAGCTTCGACGAGACGTCGATGGACAGCTGCCCGTTGGCCGTCACCGACGGAAGGACGAACGACGCGGCGCCGAAGGACGTCGAGACGGAAGTAACGTCGCTGGAGGAAGCGAAATCGGTGATCGCTACTCTTCGAGCGAGACAGAGGGCACAGGCGCATCAGATGCTCGCGTGGCGACGGACCCTCAAATTGCAGGTAAATTGAGATTTTTCCTACAAAAAGTATAAATTTTTTATTACTAAGTTGTAGTCGCTAAAAAGACGTGTCCAACGAGTACCATGATTATCCTGTTCCGATCACCCGATCTCGAGATATCCTTTTCTGAACAGTAAACTATTTGATCCTTTCAGAGAAGGATATCTCGAGATCGAATGATCGGAACGATATAGTCATGGTACTCGTTGGATTCGTCTTTCTATGCTTTACAAGAATATTGAAGAAAATATGCATGGTTCTGTTAAAAAAAAACAATAACGACGTCCTAAATAGTTTGTTCGTACGACAGTAAATTGGAAAGGTGCTTAAATAATTCCATTTATCCGAGACAAGTTTTATTTATAACCGATATCAATGTCTCTTATCTAGACGAATCAAGTACAAAATGAGTTGTACTGTATAATTTACGTAAATTATGCAAGCTAATGCAAATTAATGCATTGTGCGTACCGTATGAATTACGGTATTCTCCCAGTTTATAAACGTAGAAAACGCACGGGCTGATAGCATCGATATCAGTTCGTATCGGAGATTTACGACACCTCCGAATCGCGCAGAACGATCTCGATCTACGCGCAAACAATTACCCAGCTCCCCTAGCTCTTTCAGACAAAGACGAAAAGAAGAAGACGTATCTGCAATTACCAGCCGACAGTTTCTACTTGAGGGGGGGGCTCGTTGATTAAACCCATTATCCAGTAAAAGTTTGAAGAGGAGCCGGCGCGGTTCGCTTCCGCGACAGCCAGACGTCTCGTGACGTTCGACTATTATTTCGTGGCTATAGTCGCGTGACTATCGCCAGTCAATCCACGCCTTGGCGAAACGGTTTCGCGAGAAAAAAGCTTCTTTTCGAGTTTCAATAGGGCTCCAACCAACCGAGCGATGTTTTAACGATCCTGGAACCCCTTGTGTTCGAAATTCTTGAACCGAGTTTGCATCGCGTTTCCGTGTTGCCATCGATTTTCGCGTTGGCAGAGAAACAGTGGCGCTAACGATAAGTTTTTCTCTTTGGCTGTCTGACCGTTTCGTCCGAAATTACTCTGTTGCATTTAACGATGATCGATCGGTAAGAAGATGTTCGATCTTCGGACGTGATCATTACCCTTTTTAACGTCGATGGTGTATTTTAGTTATCATGACAAATTATTGGAGTGGAAAGGATTTAGTATGTAGTGTGTTGGTTTTCAATTTCTATACTGTAGAGACTCATGCTAGTTTTCATTTTTTTAAATTCCTCCACATAATTTTTGTGAATCCAATAGGTATCCAGTGTTTCATTTAAAATATTAGTATGGCTGCGAGGAGGAATTGGAATTTTCTTCTTCTCCCATTTGAATAAATCCGGAACGAAAGGTTTAGCCCATTGTAACTCCGTGAGAACAGATCGCGATGTGCCCGGGCTCATTTCGCGGAGTAAAGCCTCAATTTTCACACCCCGTGTTGTTTTCTTTCGGGGATGGCGTTGCACCCAGGAACGGTCGAGAAAGCTTCTTGGGAATGTTACACCTTCGAACGTCTCTTCTCAGTTATAGTGCAATAAAATCGCAACAAAAAATCGTACATCAAATTTTACAGTTCCGCTGGAAAAACGACGCTTCAATCTTCGAACACACGGCACTTTGGGTCGCGGAATAAATTTCCTAAACATACACAATAAAAATAAAATTCGATGAGGCTTTAACAATCGAGCCGTGGACGAATTTTCGGAAATTTTGTTTAAAAAAATCGTTACACGGAGAGCTCGGAGCTCCGAGGGCCATTTTCGCTGACGGGAACCGAACAACGGCCGCTGAAAAACGACGTGTAGAACAATTTCCCAAGTTCCATTGAAATGAGAGCGAGCCAATTGGCGGTGGAACGCCCCGTCAATACGAAATATCCTCGCGTTGTTCGTCCGCAGGACCGGCAAGTGAAACAGGACCGTGATTTGGCTTATTGTCTTCGTTTTAATTCGAGCTCCGACGCTTGTCCGCAGCTATTTGCTATTCCTGAAACGTTTAACCCCTTGCCATATAATATCGCCTCGGGCCCGTGATGAAAATTCCGAGCGGGAACTATTAAACAAACGCGTCATCCGTTCCTCCCGAATCGAAATCAAATTCCATTCTTCCGTTACCAATATCAACACCAGACTTACGTAGCGCTAAAACTTTATAAAAACAACGAGAACGTGTCGTCTATCCAAATTTTTCATAACATACATGGGGCATTTATCCTGGCCACCTGGAATATCTCGAAAATTAAATTCCAGAGAAAAAAAAATATTTCAAAAATAGGACATTCGATTTGAAAAATAAAGTTGACCTTGGAATGACCTTGAAATCATAATGAAAATTTAAAATGGATATGACTGCTGCACGAGTCCCTCCTTGACTGAAACTTTTTATTTGAAATATTTTTTTCTCTGGAACTTAGTTTTCGAGATATTCCAGGAGGGTAAATGGCCAAGCTAAATGCCCCACCCTGCCCCAAAGAAATAAATTTTAGAAGATGTCCTTCACATTTCAGAAAATCCTCGTCCACAGGGTCAGCACGTTCGAATACATTCGAGTTAGGCGCGAAGGTTAGCACGTTCGAATACGTTTGAGTTAGGCTACCTTCTCGCGAGCACTAAGTGGTTATTGCGAAACACGGGGGGACGTTATCGCGTGGCGAATCGATCGAGCGAGAACCGTGTGCGAAAAGGAAAACCGAGCGGAAGCCCGAAAATTCGGACTCAAAATCGTGGCGGCAATCAGAGGGGTGTTAGCGGGAAGGCGGGGCAGCAGATAAGCCTGGCGAAATGGTGCCCCGTCGGCATGCAAATGAAACGAGATACCATGACCGTCTCTACCGCAGGGACCGTGGTGCTCCTGGAACGTCGAGAAGCTGCGTCTCGCGGTGAGAATTCGAGAGATCGCGACCTCTCCTGGCGATTCACTTTGGGAAACTGAGTCGAAAATCTCGGAGAAGCAAAAGCTGTTCGACTCTCCCCCTATTTCTTCAACGAAGATCAAAGAGTTTTACGTTTCTTACGATTTCTTTATCGCCGAAAACTGCATTCACCTGAAAGCTCCATTCGCTGGAAGCTCGAATCGTTAGCAGCAGCTACGAAACGAAGTTTCCGAGAGATCGTCGGTTTGATCCGAGGGTAATTTTACGCACGATGACGAGAGGACAATAGATTCTGGTTCCATGGGACACATGAGGACCTGTATCCTTTGGCCTGATTAACTGGTTGCCTTAATTAACTCGGTGCGGCGCGGTGCCGGGTCATCGAGGTTATTCGAGATCAGCTGCCCCTATCTAAGGGACTATGTTTATTGAAACGTACGAAGAATTGGACTTTGGTTCACAGCATCCTTTTTACATCTTATTCACACATTCGATCTATTCAATCTCTCTAAAATATTATTCATGTCCAACACATAATTTTTTTCTCCAAGCAGAATCAGTTCATTCTACTTACTGTTAAGGTATCAAAAAAAAATTCTACGTCCATAATTTTTGCAGTAAACGCTTGCTCGTTCGATTAAACACTGTTTGCAGCAGTTATTCCGCGCAAACGTTGAAAAACCTTGCGTTGTACCTGTCATTTAGCAGGAAGCCAAACAGAGCTATTTCCCTCTACTCGGTTTTAGAACACTCTAAACACTCGGCGCTCACAATTTTCGCAGCACGTGTTTACCGGTTTGATTAAACAGCTTGTGTGCCGCGAGTTTCGCGAAAATCGGTAGCGTGTGCCAATTGCGAACCGCCCATTGCGAGTTACGAGCTCGGATCGCGTTAATGGACGTTGCAGGCCGGGGTTGGTGTTTGCTTCCCGCCAATTAATTCATCGATTTCGCGTGTGACGAGAACCGAACGCGGCAGTTCCAATTCGGAAAGGAGATTCCGGTTGGGAAACAAGCTATAGATCACGGCATTTGCGGACATAAGGGATAAGTGGTTAGAACGTCCCGGTCTCGAAGAACTACCGCGACGTCGAAAAATAGCTTGTGCATTCCAGGAGACTAGTCCCGGGCGAAAGAGATTCGCCGCGGAGAGACGTGACTTCCTCGTTTTGGAGATTTGAAATTCCGTGGCATTCCATTCTGGCCAGGAACTTTACGACCGGGGAGAAATGGCGCGGTTCCGCGAAGAATATTGGCTTCCTCTCCGCCAGCCCTTCCTTTCGCGAACGGGCTACCGTTCTGTGCTCGGTCGCGAACTTTGCATTCACCGGCGCCGGTTTATTACGTTTATCGAATGCGGAACTGTCTCCGTTAATTAAATCCTCGGGTCTCTGACGCTTCCCGACTTTTAAACGCGTCGATATGCCCCGGCCACTGCGCTACAGATCGCCTCTGCTCGCGGACTCCCTTAGACGGCTTCCGGTCTTGTCGAAGAACTGTTTAATATTAATGCGACGCACGCTGCCACTTCTGCCGCGAGAAAGGTCCGGAAACTTAGTTCTCGGTTGTTGCTTTCGGCTGGAAACTCGTTTATCCTAGCCAAAATTCAATTTTCCGTGTTGCACATTTTCGACACGTTTTTCTATACATCAATTGGTAGTTAAAAATGATTGTTCAAGCATTTTAATCAGCTTAAGATAAATTGGCTTTCTGAAATTATTTTATCCTTTAAATAAAATTCTAGCGACTAGACTGTCGATTTGATGAATTTATGGTAAAAATGGATAAAATCTAAACTAGTGTTGTTACATTGTTCTCGACCTTGCTAAACTTATTGAATAAAGAAATACATTCTAGTCTAATTTTAGTATAATGGATAGTAGAACTGCCAATACTTTGACTGCCAAAGCAACAAGAATTCAAGGAATTCCATATAAATTGAAATAAGTTGTTTAATGAAGTAAAAATTGAAATTTGGTACAATGAATGTATTAATGTAAAAATTAATTTCTAAATATGGGCTTGATTAATGAATTACAGTGGCGACTTTCCAGCAAGCTCGCCCCGTTCCCACAAACTTCGCAGCAAATACGACAAGCCAGAGATACCGGTTGTCTCGTAAAACACCTGAAGGGTTACTTTGAAGTTGCTGAAACTTCCTCGATCGTTATCCATTTGTTCGTTCCGTCTTGGATCGTTCGTCGAGCGTGTATTTAACGGTCGTTCGCGAAACGTCCCATTAAATTCGATTCGTTGGTTCCGCACGCGATAAGGTCGTTGCATCTAATAACCGGTGATTATGTTGTAATTAAACACCGCTTTTGCCGCTTATTGGGGCGCGAGTGTTTCGGCTGTGCGCGCCACGGGACAATGATCGCGTGCAGCGTCTCGATTATGTTCGCAAATCATCGGGAAGTTCGCAGCTGTGAGACGAAACGAGAAAACGAGAAGCCTAATCTCAAGGAAATATATCTCTGTTGAATTGTAAAGGAAAGAAATCCGAAATCCTCGATTTTCAACAGGCGCGGTGGTACCAGTGTTAAATTCTTTAAATATTTTCTACCCACATTCATGTGATAAATTCATAAAGACAATTCAATTCATAATGAGAGTGGATAATAGACAGCACAATTTATTATACCATCGGTAAGAACTTCGCCTAACAATTCCGTAACAATTCCGTTATTCGAACAACAATGTTAAATTGGTGAACAGAGGTTCTGCACACGTTGGCACGCGACGTTACGGAGGGAAAGCCGCGCGTTCGACGCATCGTTTTTCATCGTGCGGAACGCAAACTGTCTGGAACCAGTTCGTCGTGATGATCAAACAGGCTCGCATTCCCTCGACTATAGACTCGGCAATAGTTTCTGCGGGGGTGGCTGTCGGCTTGTCGATCTCCCAGTAAGAACTGTCTGCAGAACGTGGATTATGCTCCAAGTAATTTCGGTATGCTCGTTAGTCGCTCGACAAACGGTTCGACGTGGTACAGAGTCACCGACCTAACTTCGGCGAAAGACAAACAGAAGCTCTGTCAGAGATTTCATTTAGTTCGGCCATGTTCCGAGACGTCGTCGATGAGCCTGAACTACAGAGCATTATAGACACGATCATCCTCGTATTTTTAACACGGACCCGCTTGTGCCAATATTTACGCAGAACTTCCTATCTCCTGAATATTGTCTGGGTAGTTCATCGAACTACACTTTGCCGTCGAAAATTTTATAGTAGATCGAGCTGCACGAATATTGAATTATTAGGTCGTTGCATATGAAATGTCCGATTTCGAACAGTACCATCAAACAACAGCAACTATTTCTTATTGATCAAAGAATCACATGTTTCTTGATTGTATTATGGTAGACATTGAATTTTCTGATCACTCAAATGCTTCATTTACAAGATTGCCATCTCTATTTTGTAGTTCTTTTTACTATCAACAAATAGTACATTGTTAATTGCAAGTGACTGCAGCCACATAAATAGCTTATTCTTTCTTTAATAATTTTAATAAGCTGAGAAAAATTCATAGATTAGCACTCTTAAATCATTGTAACCTTTTTTCATACAAAAAGAGCACGCGACAATCGCACTGATTGATGTTGATATCAAATTTGTTTAAAAGGAAATTTATATGTGTAAATTAAAATTGAAGATAGGATCGCAAGCTTCGTACCTCAAAGTGACGTACAATGAACCTGCCAACTGTAATAGTATTTCTTGATCAAAACGCATTGGAACATTTGCGTTCTAAAATCGGACATTTCATATGCAACAACCTAATATAATGATTTATGTGTTCTCAGATGATCACTGATTATTTTACATTTGAGGCGTAAAAATACCTAGACGTAATTTATGGGTAATAAGGAAGATGAAATATGGCTTACATGTGCCTGAAACGTATCATTATGTTCTATACAGTGGCTGAAAGTGTTGGCTTTCTCTTTTTAATTCATTAGGAATCGACATTAAACAAACCAGACAAGCTGTTGCAGCTTCACTTTGAAAGTAAACTTGAGATTTCATCAAACAGACTTTCCAAACAAATAAAACAGCACAGCGCGGTGTACCTGAACATATGAATCGTTAAAAGTGATCGTCTTTATGATCATAAAAGTACATTTTTACGATGCAAAAATATCTTAACAATAATTTGCTGTTGTAATAATAACTAGCTGGTAGGCAGAGTTGTGCTAATTCAATTATATTGTAATTCAACTGCGCAATTGAATTACATTGTATTTCAATTATATAGTAATTCAACTACGTCGTAACTGAATTACATAATTCAAACCTTTCGATTAATTCAATTACTAAGTATTTTAATCAGATGTGTCATTGAAATACAATATAATTGAAATACAATATAATTAAAATACAGCTTTCAAAATTATAGCCCATAACTTTGCAGAAGCGCGATATATTTTTATATTTCTCTTTCATATACTTGTTTGCTGTCTATGCGGCGTAGTTTCTATTCCTCGTCCTCGTTCATAATACGTAACGCTATTTCATGTTTATGATTTAAAAATAAAAAATGTGTAACGCAGAAGTTATTTCTGTTCAGATATCATAAATCGATAAATAATAAATTCCTTCTGTTTGAAACCTACACATGGATTTTCCAACCTCTTCTTACCTATTACTTTATAATTCTTTAATTTTTTTAAAATTTTAATTTAATTACATTGTAATTCGTAATTAATGTAATTTTATTGTAATTATTGAATTAATGAATTACATTGTAATTTAATTGAATGAAGATCCGAATTATAAATTACAATATAATTGAATTACAATGTAGTTCAATTACTTTGTGATTATAATTCTGCACAACTCTGCTGGTAGGACTAGTGTAAAAAAACAGCAAAATAGAATGCGTCAGACGCAACGCGTCGTTGTTATTCGCGGCTCGTCAGGCTGCTTCGCATCGACTGGTCTTCTTGAGCTTTTTCGTCAGGTTGGACGGCTGTGTTCCTTGCCGTCGACGTAAACAGGCCGAGTCCATTACTCCTGGCTTTGTCTCGCGTAAATGCCGGCCCGTAAAATGGCCACGCGATGCGTATTGTTCATACTTTCGCGCGGCGCGGCGATGCGTTTATTTTTACGCTTCTCCGCAGAAGAACAGGCTACAGACCTTCCCAGTCTTTCACTCGGCTAGTCGCGCGATGATCGACCCGAATTCTTCGCTGGAAAACCGATTTATATTGTAAACAATCCTGAATTTTCTCTGCTCTGCTGACTTGGCAAATAAAATCCCGAAAATTTGCAGTCTTCTTCGTCGTAAAAATAGGAGACGCTCCAGAGAGGACGCATTTCGTGGGAACACGATGCTACCGAGGAGAAGCCGCACGTGCAGAGAAAATATTGACAGTGACGAGCGAATGCGCGCGTTTGGGCGCTTCATTCGGTTGGTTGTCGACAGGGTTTTCGGTTCATTTCGTTGTATTTGGAATTCGCTCACTCAATCGAAGCGGGAGCGCAATAAAGCGGCTGTGTCTGGTCCGGCGTGGTGCGCCGGGCGTAATGCGGTTTGCGCAAACCCTCCGGGCTTCCTAATTAATTCCAAATTACGGTCAGATCGAGGATGCATTACAGTGTCGGTCTGGGGGCCACGGACGCGTTCGCTTTGCTTCCCGTTTATCGCTACGATCTTTGCACTAATTACCAAGCCCAGTGTATTCGTGTCGCATAAACTCCCCCGCACGTGTGTGTATCCGCGTGTATCTGTGCAGCACACACACATACTTGGACCAACTCCGACGTATTTTTGCAGCGATTTTCTCTGACTACGCGCTCCAATCACGGACCGTTTTCGCCCTGTTACACTTCTTGCTACAGTTTCGATACAGATGCAGAGAGAAAAAAGACGCCGACCGGCAAGAAGTTCTCGAGTAATTTCCATTGGTCGGTTATCGATAACGAGCGGACGTGATTAATCGTCGCCCGGTGACTCCGCTCCGACACGCGGGAGGAAGAAAGCTTCCACCGGCTAATCTATATTATTAATTGCCTGAATATCGACGGAACGCGCCCGGTTAAATTGGGCCGGGACACGACGTCCAAAGCCTCCGCCCAGAGAGTACTCCCGTCTGCATATTTTATTTTTAACGGAATCTGATCACTGTCGAACAATCAGCCCTCAAAAGTAATTGCATCATTGCGATGAAAATTGTAGAGTTAAATGTTATCACTAGACTGCGGATATTTATCGCTTATGAAAATTAACATAAAATTCGATAGAATTTAGTACGATTTTCATTTGTCTTAGATGCACAAACGCTGTTCGCATGAAAAACAGGATTTCATTCCATTCCACTTTCTTAAAATTTGACCATAAAAATTGGAAGTTCCATAAACATCCGCTGTCTAGTTATCACAGGAATTATTTTTTAACTCTTTTAGATCGTAGAAATCCAAATGACGTTCGGTTCAAGCATCTGTATTACGAACAAAAGTAATTTTTATGTCCTCCATTCTTCTCTACCCTTCACTAGATCCCCACCTCGTTTCCCTCTAAATACTTTAAGCAGCGAAAGCGAATTCTCTTTCCACCCGCGACGCGTATGCTCGTTACTCAAAATGCTCGGCATCTTTTCGCAGGCGAGTTCACCGTGCGCCAAGCATTGAAAGGATAAGCCGGTTAACTAGCTGCGGTAGACGGTCGGTCTAAAGACGGCGTTGAATAAGTAACCGGTGTACGGTGCGACGTTGTTCGCTCACAGGGTATAATGGTGATTCTAGGAGGACCTGGTGGCCCGGCTGACGAGGGAGAAAGCCGAAGAGCTACGGACGTTGTCCTCGCAGCTGTTCCTGTTCGAATCGCGGCTCTGTCGGAAGCAGAAGGAGATCGAGGCCAGCCTGGCGCAACGCGAGTCCATTATCCTCAGACAGCAGAGGATGATACGGCAATTGCAAAGCAGATTGGCGGAAAGAACCACCGGGACCAGGGATTCGCCGCCGTGCGACGCTCTCGATAGATTGGACAGCCTCGGGGACAGCGATAGCGCCGTTGTTCTCGAAGAGGCTGCCGACGACCTCGCGCCGCCTAGGTACGTTTACCTCAATAATTCCACGCCATGGGAAAGCCTCCGTTCTCCCGTAACCCGGCAAGTTTTCGATAGTTAACCAGCTACTACGGTCCGAATTAATTTCCCTAAATTATCAAGCAGCATCGAGTAACGCTTTAGAGCGCCGGGTACTCCAGACGACCCGGCGCGACGCGGCGATGTACATAGTCCCCGAGGGCACTCGCAAGATGCCATAATCGCGCTCAAAAATGTTGCACACGGTAACTTAAGAACAGTACTTCCGCTTTTTGCTATTCTACAAAATCTGAATGAACTCCATCTTCCCAAATGTACAGGGTGAACCACGAATCGTGATCAGAGTAAAAGTTACTCTGTTATCAGCAGCCCGATCGAAAATGCTTGTATCAGGTATAGCATGGTTTCAGGAGAGCTTTCACGTGATTATAGCAAATTTTTGGTAAACAAAGATAAAACTATAACTACTAAAAGATAAAAAGCAATTTTTGCAATTTTTACGTTATGACTAAACTGCGGATCTTTATGCAAAATAAAAATTGTCTGTATATAACCAGCTACTACGGTCCGAATTAATTTCCCTAAATTATCAAGCAGCCTCGAGTAACGCTTTAGAGCGCCGGATACTCCAGACGATGTATGTACATAGTTGCCGAGGGCACGCGCAAGATGCCATAATCGCGCTCAAAAATGTTGCATCAAAAATGATGCAAATGTACAGGGTGAACCACGAATCGTGATCAGAGTAAAAGTTACTCTGTTATCAGCAGCCCGATCGAAAATGCTTGTATCAGGTATAGCATGGTTTCAGGAGAGCTTTCACGTGATTACAGCAAATTTTTTGTAAAAAAAGATAAAAAAGCAATTTTTGCAATTTTTTTTACGTTATGACTAGACTGCGGATCTTTATGCAAAATAAAAATTGTCTGTATATAACCAGCTACTACGGTCCGAATTAATTTCCCTAAATTATCAAGCAGCCTCGAGTAACGCTTTAGAGCGCCGGGTACTCCAGACGATGTACATAGTTCCCGAGGGCACTCGCAAGATGCCATAATCGTGCTCAAAAATGTTGCACACGGTAACTGAAGAACCAGTACTTCCGGTTTTTGCTATTCTACAAAATCTGAATGAACTCCATCTTCCCAAATGTACAGGGTGAACCACGAATCGTGATCAGAGTAAAAGTTACTCTGTTATCAGCAGTCCGATCGAAAATGCTTGTATGTATCAGGTATAGCATGGTTTCAGGAGAGCTTTCACGTGATTACAGCAAATTTTTTGTAAAAAAAGATAAAAAAGCAATTTTTGCCATTTTTTATGTTATGACTAGACTGCGGATCTTTATGCAAAATAAAAATTGTCTGTATCGATTGCAAGGAACAGAAACCAAACAGAATGTTATTTTTTCCCTCAATAATTTTAATTGCTGAGAAATCATGTATCGACATCTTCAATTTTTAAAATTTTCCTACAGTTTTCAATTTCATCTACTCAATTTTGCTATAAATGCATAAAGATCCGCAGTCTAGTTATGATGCTTACTGAATTCGCATTGAAATCCTCTAACAAATAGGCGTAAGAAAAGTAGAAGTGTATTTGCAAAAAATTGAAGGTGATCACGTGAAAGCTCTCTTGAAACCATGCTACATCTGATAAAACCATTGTCGATCGGACTGCTGATAACAGAGTAATCTCTACCTGTCACGATTCGTGGTTCACCCTGTATGACCAAGTCGCCGCAGTTTTGAGGGCCATTTCGAGAGTCCAGCCTGCGAAGGTAGCCTCAATGCAGCGTAATTCATCTCGCTGCCCTCGGGTCGACTCGTCAGGGTTTATTCCGGGAAACTCGTGGATGGTTTAATTTCGAAGTAGCTCGTAACTCGGCTGCAGAATCGAAGAGCAGGGTGGTTTCTGGATCGCTTCGGGGTTGAATTTCCTCGTAAACCCGGGATCGAGGGGCGTGCACGGAACGCTCAGCGTCCGAAGAATGCGTCGGATAGAACGACCATGGGTGGGTTGAATAATCCTGGATATATCGGGACGTCTCGTTGCAGGTTCCGCTCGAACATCACTGACGTAACAGTGATCCGATCGGTGTCGGACGCGGTCGAGCCTTCGAGCAAGTACTCGTCGATGCGACGGTGCAATGGGTTCCTAAGGCGGCCGGAGATCTTGGAGACCGTCTATTCCGTGGAGGAAGACGGGGACAGCGAGAACAATCAGGACCCGTCCGAGTCAACCGAGAACTCCGAGTGTGAGGAGAGACGCTCGAAACACTTGGGAAACGGCAAGGGCAGGCTGCAGGACCTCTACGGCAGCTTCGAGAGACTCGCTCAAGAAGCGGACTCCCCGCCGAGCGAGAGGCCCAGGGATGAGAGCCAACAGGCGCAGGTGAGATCTTCTTCTTCTTTCTTCGAGTGTTTTCTAACCAGGGAAAAAATAAACGGTTGCTCCACCGGATCGATCGAATGTCTGCTGGGAATTCCTCGGTTGAGGTAACTGCAGGTTTCTTTGAAATTGTCTGGGACGGTCTGAGGGTCTGTTCGAGGATAGTTTAAGTCGTCACTTTTATCATTTCGAACTTATTCTGAAACTAGAGACAACCGATCCTGCAGCGTTTTGTTTTGGTAGAGGCGGAGAGAATTTTTATAAGGTGTCAGGATTTTTTGAGAATAAAGTGTGATGTAGTACACGAGAAATTATGGGGTAGTTTAAGTGATCGTTGATGTTAATCTTATTTGTGAAATATGTACGATAGCCCAGTCAATGAATGCTCATAAGGGGGTGTAGAGGGAAATGGAAGGAACACAATTTTTGACTTTGGGACTTTGTTTGGACTTGTTTGAAAAAGGTATCCTTTTTAGGTTTTCCGCTTATATCTCGGAAACTATGCGTCCTAGCGATAAGACCATTCCGTACAAAATTGAGGCTGACAAAATGTGCCATAAGATTGACTGCATTCAGTTTTTCGCTATCTCGCTTAGTTTCCGCGATATCAGCGCTCAAAGTTCGCTAATTGTGCTGAAGAGTTAGCTAGTCAAATAAGGCAAAAAACGTGAGGCAAAAATTTCTTTTCCACAATTAGTGAACTTTGAGCGCTGATATCTTGGAAACTATGCGAGATAGCGAAAAACTCGATGCAATCAATCTTGTGGGACATTTTATCAGCTTTAATTTTGCATAGAATGGTCTTATCGCTAGGACGCATAGTTTCCGAGATATAAGCGGAAACCGAAAAAGGCGAGCTTTGTCAAACAAGTCCAAACAAAGTCCCAAAGTTAAAAATTGTGTTCCTTCCATTTCCCTCTACAACTTTTCGTTGACTGGACTACGATTGATTCTTCAATTTTCATTTGCTCTAGTTGTGAATTATGATCTTGCCTACTTCCAACACCGGCATTTTCTTGAGACCAAAGTGTAATACATATATTACAAGTGAAATTAAGGGTAATTTAAGTCTCCATTTTCCCAATTTCTAAAATGTTCACGCAGATTGCTGCGAACACACTGTCTTCATCAATTTTTATCTCGACAACCGTCCGCCCGATCAATCCGGATCCTTCTCCATCTTACTCCGAAACTTCTAATCTATCCCCAGGACCATTCCCGAAACACATTCACCCAAGGAACTTCGCTATGAAATAAAATTCCCAGACCGAGGTTGTATCGATCCGCGGTTGGGAGCAGCCCAAGAGAGGTAACGAGGCAATCATAAATATCGTTCCTGGTGGTTTGCAGGTCACGTACAACAGGGTAATGAGCAATCACCGATCAGTCACGAAGCCAAAAGACGTGAAGTACAAGAGGATAAACAAGGCGAAGTCGAAAAGCTTGGAGGAGTTGCGGGGCCGTTTGCGGAACTGGGTCGAGAAGGGAAACAAGATCGCAATATCGTTCGACCAGTCTTACGCCTGAACACACACTGTACCTCCACGAAAGTATACGTACATATAACCCCCAACGTAGAAGTATACTTTTTCGCCACCGGTCGGTTCGAAAATCCCGATCTACCGACGGGCCGTGTGGCAATTTCCTCTCTTTTCGGGCTCGCGCGATTAAACGGGTGGGATTAAATCGTTATCCCGGTCGTGGCCGGATCGCCGGCGGTGGTGTATTTAATTGAAATTCTCATCGCTCCATGTGATATTTACTGTAGTGTCTCGAGAATTAAATTAGAGAACGTCGCGCGCGGACAATTTCCAACACTTGTGATATATATAAATGATTTTATCGTAACACACACGACCAGGTTGTTTAGGATCTAATTACCGCGACGATCGACACCGCGGACGGACCGGATGGCAGGAGGGTGGATGATCGTTGAAATTACGGTCGTCGAGATCCTCCCGCGATATTCCGTCGCCGTGTTCCGTCGTCGTACCGCGCGAGCGTGTAACTTAGAACCGCGTCGCATACAATCACCGATTCTATCGAGTTCTTCGCGCGAGAACTCTCCCTCGGCGAGGACATATTAAATCGAGCGGATCTCCTCGTTCCACCGTACCTATAACTCTTTCTCCAACTCTCTTCCTCTGTTCACTTCGTTCTCTCCGTTCTCTCGTTGTTCGTAGAAGGCGTGGCACGCGTTCAGCCAGGCCGTTTTCGAGCAGCAACACGACACACGACGTTCCCTTTCGTCAATTACGACCACTAACCCTCGAATCGGTTGATCGACGCGACACGCTTAATGTCCGAAACTGCACCAACAAGATATACGTACATACACACACACGTTACACATATGCGTCTATATTGTATATTTCTGTTTACGGAACAGGCAGGGAAACGAGAGAAAACCGCGCGACACAAATTTGTGAAACGTTTGAAACGATACGCCGCGCGTACCACGCATTGTGATCGCATCGAACAGGCCTCAGCTCAATTTTTGTAAACACACGAACTGATTACGTATCGTCGTAGCTGTAAATCCCCCCCCCCCCCCTCTCTCTCTCTCTCTCTCTCGCGTCCGCCTTTTTTCTCCGCGCGGAAGAGTGTTGCGTTCTTCAAACACAATGCATCAAATGCGAGGCGAGCTCTCGTCTCTTTAGAAGATTCAGCGAAGGTAGCACCGATCCAGCTAACCCGTCGATCGAGAATGTGCCACTCGCCGTCACTTTTCTATTCTGATTCCGTTGCGGGCACGAAAATCGGTCACGCTCCCCCCGTAACGTCGCGCGACTGTACAACTCGATCTTTAGGCGAGCCAGAACGGAAAGGAACTTTTTTCACCTTCTTGGGAATCCGATGGGAGATGATTAAAGCGCGACGTTACGGAGGGGGGAACGCCGTGTTCGTCGATTTCTCTAGCCAGGACAACTCAGATTTTGTACCATATCGAGACATGATTCGAACGCTCTCCTCGAAAGTTCGTATTGGATCGTCGATCGGAGCGTCTCGATCCGATGAATATATTCTGTTACGCGTTTGTCCCGACTAGAAGGATCGATGGATCACAGACACTCGAGATAATCAACGCGCTATGCACTCGTAACGTAGCCAACGTACGACACGAATTATTTTGTCGGTATATACACGTAAGTGGGGGGAAAGAGTCTCTTCTTCCGGTGCAATCAGCGAACGAGATCACTTCGTAGCGTGTACTATTTTTCGATCTGTCTATACATCGTATCCGGATGCTGTTGATGAACAGGAAATTCTCTTGAGTAGATAAGGGAAATGATTCTAAGGGATAATTAATCGCACGCGTCGACTGACGATGATTTTACCGTGTCGTCGGGGATGGGAGAGTATTTTTCTGCCTTTCACACACAATCTATCTCTCTCTCTGTCCTCGTCCCTTCTTTGCGGGTACCTGTTTTTAATTGTAAAATTAACGATAGATTGTTTTCCGCGTTCCGTTCGAGACGAGTGTTCTTCCGTTGCTTGAAACGTTCCTCGAGCGTTCCTCGAACGGAAAAAGATAAAAGAAACCTATCGACAATCCCCTCTTTGACTTATATTTGTTTGCGAACGTGAACCACACGTTATATACATACTGTGCATTACGGAAGACGTTGAAGAAGCAGAACCGGCGAAAGTTCTTTTGTAAATAAAACGAAAGGATCTGTATAATGTAATATTTTAATATAAGATGTAAGCGCTCTCCTCGTGGGACAAACCGATGGGAAGAAAAGAAAATTGATTCTGTAGATAGGTCGCCCGTTCACCGAGGATAATAAATTTTAACGATAGAGAATCGAGTTTTATGTTCCTGCAGGCTGCATAACAGCCACCAACAGATCTCGTGCATAATATATTTGCGCGCTTATAAATGCATATACGTATAAATAAAAATGCATAATAAAAACAAATATATAAATATATATATATATATATCTCAAACAACAAAAAAACATGTGTACTTGAGTCTACTATATGAAATACGGAAGAACGACAAAATCATACAAAAAGAAAAAAGAGAAAAGTGTCGCGAAACAATGGAGGTTCGCGCCCGTGCAAAGTATACACGTGATCACACAAGACGCCACGGACTGGCGCGCAAAAGAAAGTCGATCGTTATTTTAATTTATGTAAAACAATAACGTGTATACACCGTCGCTTTCTTAGGCAATTAGTAGACTGCTACCAATATCGATAATTACCGCATTATTATTTTAATTATTATAAAATCTCAAATAAATTATAATGCCCTTACCGTTCGTTGATTATTCCTCCCGCCTCACCTTTCCCCTGGTTAATATTTTAAATCTTAAAAACCAACACTAAAACATCGTCTGAAATAGCTGCTTAACTTGGAATACGTTCGGTGCAGAATGTAACAATTCATGATAATCAATATAGTTCAACACCGAAAACACCGAATTATTCGAGTGACACGATCTCCCATAAGGCTGGCAGTGCCAGCCCCTGTGCTATTCAGCGATACCGATACCAGTAAGCAGGTGAGACTGGGCGCGGGGATAACGTGGAACTTACAGTAATCTGAAATACCACATCGCTAAAAGTTCTACCACCGACGAGATACTCGTCAAGTAGAAGAAGAATGATATAGTATAGAATGCTCACATTACCCATTCTGTAATTGCCTTATAATACTATCTCGTCGGTGTCGGTGGTTCCGCACTCTTTAGCTAAATAGAACCAGAGAATATATAACAGTGTTCACACCTGGGGTGACCCAGCTTGAATAATACATATATTTTATTCTGAAGGAAAGTGAAATTGCAAAATGTTATGGAAGACAATAGGTATAGGAATAGAATTGATTGAAAATCAACATATTTATTAAATGTGCAGCTATTAGCTCGATATTATCCTTTATTCATAAGATACTAGAAGTTCTTACAGATAAAGGATAATACCGATTGCCCAGATCTCACCACAAGGAGGTTGCTGCACAAGAGACCCGAAAGGGAGTCAGAACGAATGCACAATATGTATTCCTTCTGGCTCCCTTTTTAACAACGACGGATTTATACTAAATTACGCAGGTATGTCGAGTAATTATCTGGGAGCAAAAGGTGTGTATCGGAGAAGTCTCCGATCCACGGGGGGCCAAAATGGGCCAAAGGCGAATCAGGCAGAAGGCTCTGATTATTCTTTCAAAATGAGAAACAAGAGCGAATCAGAGCAGAAGGCTCAGAATAGTATGTCAAAAATAAACGTTACTCTGTATTTCAACAAATTTCTGTTCCCATAGATCGATTCTTGGGACATTTATGTATAAAAAAAAGTGTCAGGATATATATATCCGTTTGTGAAAGGGAAGTGAAGGGAAGGGACTAGAGATAAGGAAGATCGCACAACGAGAATATACACATCGGATGAATATCTATTCTCTGTACTTAGTTCATGGTGCAACTGCAGCTGCAGCGCCGTTCCGTCCGATTGGTCGGTTTTCAAAAGATTCCGTCCAATGATCGTCGACTCGTGGATCGCGGCTCGTCAAAACAAAACAACATGGCCGCTATTACGCACAACGGAAAGCAGACCGGGATGCGTTCGTGAAACCAATTGGGTATAAAAAAATTGCCATTGATTTTCGCTATTGACATGATGATCGTATTGTTCCACGTGCTGTACCTCTTCGGGAAGTACGTATACCGGAATTACAAACTGAACAGACGAAAAGCTGTAGACGATGCCGAGATGGACACGGAGGAAAAACTAATGTTTTCCAAAGCGGATTACATGATGATAGACCCCGAAGCACCTCAGGATTTCACAGAAAGATCGCCGAGATTCTTTCCACCGGCGTACGTGCAAAGGTACGTCGCGGTTAGCGACGTATTGAGCAGTTCCAAGTACCGTGGAAAATTGCGCAAGGTATTTCGTTGACCAATGTCCTTCCGCGATGCATTTGCCGTGCACATTTCGCCTTTATTTATCTATAACGTTCGAAACGTTCGTCTATTACATGACGATTTAACCCTTTGCACTTCGAATTATTTTTCAATTTCGTTTCCAACAACTCCCCATTATCTTAAGTGTTTCATTTGAAATTCACCTCGAAGGACAATTCCTTTTCTGCTACTTATTTTAGACAATTTTGTTCACTGAAACTTTGTTGTAATCTATATTTGTGGAACTTACATTTGTTTCTAATTAAAAAATACGACCTTAATAAATAAAGGAAGAACCAAATACATATAAAAACACGTTTCGAGTCATACCCAACAAAGGAGTGCAAAGAGTTAATAGTAAAATTGTTTTCTTATCACCGATGTCCTCATAAAAGATTCTACCTGCTTTTATTTGTAGGTCGTCGATTTCGGCTGCTCGGAACTCGGCTTTTTAGTTTATCTGAAGAACACACCTGGTGTGGAAGAGATACTGTGTGTGGATATCGACAAGGAGACTTTACAAACTTACCAGGAGAAGGCTGCGCCACTCCTTTCGGAGCATATTCATACAAGGTCGACACCATTGGTCATCGAAGTATGCGAGGGCAGTGTAACTCATAATGACAAAAAACTGGAGAACACTGATGCCGTGATTTGCATAGAATTGTGGGTTGTACTTTAATTCCGACACGCACCTGTAATCTTAGTCCGTATAAACATTTATTTTAATCCTTCAGAATCGAGCATTTGTATCCAGACACCTTGAGGGATCTGCCTGAAAACATTTTTGGGTTCATCAAGCCAAAGGTAGCAGTGATGACGACTCCCAATGCAGAGTTTAACGTGCTGTTCCCAAATTTTACTGGGTTCAGGCATCCTGATCACAAATTCGAGTGGACCAGACAAGAATTTGAGCATTGGTAACTATTATTGTATTCTGGATAGATCACCGGAAAACTAAAGGTGCGCGAGAATCTTGATACTTCTCGAGAATCCTGCACATTTCTGTGCAACACCTGCTTCATACTTCAGTAATAGTAATAAATAGACTCCGGATGTTTATGCAAAATAAAAAGTTTGTGCATCAATTGCAACACATAGGAGCTAAATATAATACTATATTCTTTATTAATAATTTGAATGTGCAGAAAATAATATATTAATACTCTTCATATTCAGACTTTTCATATTTTCGCTGTTTTAACCCCTTGCTCTACGATTTATTTTACGGTTTCAGTGATTAGAAATTTTTTTGTAGTTCGTAATTTCCTAAGAAAGGAGAAAATTTATATTTATGTCCCTACATGTTCTTCAATAACTATACATTAACCAAAATAGAATTTCATCTCTGCTTAAAGGAAATTAATAACATACGTATTTATTAGACTCTGTTCAGAATCTTCATCACGAGTCTGACACGATATTGTAGGGCAAGGAGTTAAATTGCTCGTGCTCATTTTTGTAATAAATGTCCAATTCTTCTGAATAGGGCGACTGACATTACCTTGAAGTATCCGGAGTACGAGGTAACTTTCGAGGGCATTTGTAAAGGGCCAGAAGGCACGGAGCATTTAGGTTGTTGCTCTCAGATGGCAATATTCCAGCGTATCAGCGATCAGAGAGATAATTACAACCAAGCCGTCGAGGGTTTGTTCAACACTATAACGGTACACGAATATCCGATGCACGTAGACAATCGTTCGGACGAGATGAAGATCCTCGACGATGCCACGTATTATATTCGACGCATGACCTACCAATATCCCGACATGGAGGAAGAAGTACCGTTGAGACAAGTCTTACCAATGTTGAAATCGTTCAACATATCGGAGGGTACCTTGCGGACGATTCTAGAAGAGGCTGGTTGGTCGATCGCGGACCGCGAATTTGAGCCAGTTATATTAATACCGCCACTCTCCTGGTCAGACTATAGCGTGATGGAAGGTAATAATTGGTCCTTGCGTTCAGAAAACGAACAGGACTGGGAGGACGAGCCTGGTCCACCTATGCATTCGAACATCTACGCGGAAGAGGATTGGAACAGTCCAAACTGGGAGGAAGAACCAAGCATCGTTATACCAGAGAATAATTCTATGGTTCAGGAGAATACGTATCTTTTCGATGGAGACAATATGACGTTAGACAGCGGCCTGGCTATGAGAGATCACGCAGGATCATCGGTTTCTATCGAGACTAGCATGAAAGAGAATTTAGATCGGAGCCTCCAGTTTTTCAGCAACGTGGATCGCATGAGCGTGGACGATCTGAACAAATCGTTCGAGCAAAGCGTTCCCGCGGATTTGAACGAGTCGATGATGCTATCCGACTCTTCTTTCAGCATGAAACAGGAGGACTCGTCTGAACAACAGCTGAAGCAAATGTTAGAGTGCATGTTGAACAACAGTGTGTCCGTTCCCGGTTGCTCGGTAGCCGAAAATCAACCGCAGTTCACGAGTTCGCCGAAAGTGGAGACGAAGATGAATGCGACGGGAAAGAAGAGGAGGTCCTTGAACCTCTGCGATCAGACGAGCAGTTTACCTAGTACAATAAAAAGACTTCAGTTGGTAGGACTCGAAAGCAATAATTCGTTAGAGAGTAGTAGCAGACCTCTGCGAAGCGACGAGGAGGAGGTCGCGTCTGCGAAGACTTTATCAGTCGATTACGATACAAAGGAGAGTTCCAGTGACACCACGTTGACTAATAGCAGCGCGTCGACGGCAACGTCCACGTTAAACGATAGTCAAACGATCGAGGAGTCGGCTTGTGATAAGAGATTCCAGTTAGCTGATCTACAATTAATCAAACCGGAGTGCGGAGATGTAAATAGCACCAAAACTACTTGCCATTATGCCAAAGACAGTAACTCAAAGCACGTTTCCCCGACTTCAGAGGAAGTTGCCGGAACCGTTCAATCCACATCAGTATTAAAACTCGAGAAACAGGATGAGTATGCAGCGGAGAGTAGCAGAGATACGAATACAAACGCTGTGGAAGTTGCCGAGAACGCGGAGCCGAAGCCATTTTCACCAGAAACACCGCCGACCAGTTGGTCCCCGGAGGTGATGGACTCTGGGTATCCTAATTCAGCTTCCGTTCAAGACATGACTCCAGAATACGATTTATCTAGTATAGCGCAGGATCACATATCCGATTCTGAACCCCCTAGCATAGCAGAGGCTCCTAGACCCGAAGTTCTTGAGGTAGTCGAGGTCGTTGAAGTGGAGAATGGCGATCTAGCGAATAATAATAGGGATGGGGAGGGTAACAATATGATGGCGGCCCAGTTGAACGAGTTGGAGGACCTCCAACCCTTGATCGATGTCCTTGAGAATGATCTGGAGAATGAGAATGATATTTACGCGTTGGAAAACGATTTTCCGATGTGGCTGCTGAGAATCTTGAACATGGCCAACCCCATCGATGTCGAGATGCAGATCAGGGAACGCAGAGAGATCAGGTTCCCTGATGGGGCAGGTAATACGCCATTTATATACAGGGTGTAATAAAATCCTTGAGCGTGAAAAACAAGGTCAATTTTGCGGGGATTCCTTATGTTAATTTCGACTAAATCGGGGGTGTAGAATCGCGCTATGGTGTCTGCGACATATAATTTTGTGACACCTCGTACCTGTATAAATGTACAGAAAGAATTAATCTTTACCATCTTTCCCACTGGGATTCAGGAGGCGACGACAGGTTCATGAATATGGAACGCGACGAAGGTTTCGACAGCAGTTCCACGGAGGGCAGCGATTTGGAGAACCACGAGATGGGTGAGGACGATAACAGTGACGAGAATGTGGCGATGGATAGCGAAAATGCTTCGCACAGTGATAGCGGAAGTGATAGATGGCCGGCTGGTCGCACGTGATACTATTGAAATAATTATTACCTAGGTTTTTCCACATATCGCCACTGTTCTACGAGTCCGCGGATAGAAGTATGAAGGTAATTATTTTGTGGACAATATGAATTGCGTTCTGTTCTATATTCTTATTACCACACCCGAATTACAAGAGGTCTCAATTTTTTTAATATAATGATCTATTTCGAGGAAGTCGTAAAGATCTTCGGGCAACGTTAAAGGATAATTCTAATAAGGGGAGTTACGATAACTCCCATACAGAATATTTAGGCTGCCGTCTTTCAACATTAGAGAGTGAAGAAACTTTTTTTTTGTTTTATACACGACATTACAAAATATGTTATGCAGAGTCCTGACTTTAAGGATTATTTTTGCCTCCTGAATATGATCGATGGCTACTTTAAAATGATATACCTTAAGTATTTTGCATTTTTTATTGATTTATTTTTTCGTAATTAGGCGATACAGTTAGTCCTAAGTTTTACTCAAATTATGCGTGAAATTGGTTCATGCATTCACTTTTTTTAATCGAACGAGCTCATTTGCTGATGCAAGTAAAAAGAGAACGGAGCATGACAATAGAGTCAAAGCAAAAATAATATTCAACGTTTTTGTTGAGAGCTATTTCCTTTTTTTATTTTGTTATTTGTTTGCTAAGTACCTTTCTCATTGCGGTTGTTGTCTTTTCAATTGATCTGTTGATGCGTTAGCGTCTTTAGTGGGCGTAAGGCAGTGCTTCAGTGCTAGTAACATCTGTACGCTGTTGTATACTAATTAAGTAAGGTCTGCTTGTTACCACGTTAAGCGTTTTACAAGGTGTCGAACTTGGAAAAGAGATATACATATATTTTCGTACGATCTTTCAAGACCTCCTCGTCCCGGCGTTATTTAAGTATTTAATAAGATTTCTCGGGTGTATGTTTCACCTGCGTATGGTTTTACGGAAGTTCGTCGTTACGTTTTCTACCTCCCCCTTCCCCAATCCTCTGATCATCTCCCTCTAATTAAACAACTATTTGACGAAAACCATTACGATGATTTTTGTGGACAAGGCTCGCACCATGCGTTAAGATCTATCTAAGACTGAAACTCTGCATATCGTTCCGTTTTCACGATACCACAGATTTTGGACAAATAAACGATGAAAAAAAACAAAGAACAATAAACGTATCTTCTAAACGAACCGTCATCTTCTCTGAAAAGTCATTTAGTTAAGTTGCGAATACGCTAACTAGTGTACACTTGTTTGCAAATATTATACATATATTATTTCAACTTGCTAAAAAATATCACAAGTTACTTGCTAGTGTATTCACAGCTTTAGTTACAACAAACTGAACAACACCTTTTCATCCAACAACGGAAAGTTCAAGTTTCACAACTTCTGTGTAACTTGAACATGTTTTGTCGTGAGATCGACTGATCTTTAATTTTAATGGTGTCACACCAAACATCGAGGTAGACAGATATGGTTTGTTTCTTTATTTCAATAATAGTGGAATGACATTACAAGGTGTACAGAGATACATAGGTAGTAATCCTAAATCATTTACATGACCTGTTAGTAGCTTAACTATATAGATATTGTTTATTTTTTTCTGATTTTTAGTATTTACAGTATAATCCTCTGTTTTTATATAAGATGCAGGACTATTGTTCAGCTACTGTATGAGTCGCTACTGTGACCATAAAACGTTTGTTTTCGATCCTCCTATGGAGCCGAAACCGATAAGTATTTATATGCTTGTCTTTCAAACGAGAATTCGGTGAATAGAAACGAGACACAAGGTTTGTCGTTGCCGCCACGATCATGGCACGATACGTTAAACATCTCGTGTATGGTGCTCGATGAGGGCGACCCGAAAACGAATTGGATGTTCCACCGAACAAAATGGCACTAATCGCTACTCGACGGTCTAACAATGTGCTCTCGAGCGTCCCGTCGTTTCGCTCTTCGTGTCGTGGAAGCGTGTCCGATCGAATCCCGATACAAATTAGTGCCTTAACGTACAATTTATGGCCTTGCGTATTGCCTCGCTGAATCTACCGAAAACGGAGCGGCTCGAATGTAACAAAAATACACGCGCTCTCGAGTATTTGTCGGAAAGAATAACGCTGGATACGTTTTCACGTTACATTACGTTAGATTACGTTATATCGCCTCGCTGATAACGCTCTACCTACCGGAAGTATGACAATACAATCCTTAATGGCTACCAGTGGCAATGCTTAAACAACGGTCCAAAAGAAATTGTTCACGAGGATGACATTTTTCTTCAACACTAAGTTTACGGAACGCGTTCTAATATTTTTAATTTACGAATTTATTTCTTTAGATATATATCTATATTATTAAAAAATTTGGATAGAATTTGGATAAAATAGTGACTTTCAGGAGTCCGTAAACCTATTGTTGGAACGTAGCGTTACAAATGAAATATGATTTATTGATTTCAAGAGTAAGATAGGAACCAGTGAAGTATTATTCTAGAGTCTTCTATGCGACTATGTCTAAGGGACGAATACGAAGTGAAATTTTTCATAATATCAACGCCCCGATTTTTTTCGGACTCAAACAGCCTCCAGTAGATAACGCGTTAACATCCGTATAAAAAGAAATGTAACAACACGAAATTATACCGGTAATTCGGGAGCTTAACGATATTTACGACAATTCAAAGTCAGCTGCGAAAATTTGATGCCGGTTCGAGTTAAATTAAAAAACGCAGAAGAAGAACCTAGTAGCGTTGTACTTTGGAATGTCGTCGTGTCATGGACCGATACAGAGAAAAAACACAAGCCGCGAGGTACGCGGGAACGTCTCTGCGGCCCGTTAATCGGCCGAGTTGTACCGTGTTTATGTACAGTGTAGAATCTCCTATAGCGCCTCTATAGTTCTCGCCTTAGACTAGTTTCATACAAAACGCGGTGTGTACTTATCGCTAACATCTATCGTGTAACTTCCATCATCTTGCCCGTGACCTCGCGCCCTACATTTCCCGATCGATCGTTTTCTCTCTCACTCACTCACACACTTTCTCTCTCGCTCTCTCTCTCTCTCCCTTTCGCATAACAGCTACACCCTAAATTACTCGTGGAACGTCTCGTTAAAGCGGGGAGACGGATTACAAACGATAACCAGCCGGCGTAAAAAATATCCGCATAAAAATGAGTATACTCGAGGAAAGAATAAGGTCAACAAACTTGAACAAGAAATATCGAATGTGCCAGCGTTATCGGGATGATAAAAGCTGCCCTATCTCGCTAGAAGCGCGTGTAAGGAACCCGAAGAGACGGAAAAGTATAACGTGTTCCGCGCAGTGTTGGGATATCGGGCGGGCTGCACGTGCATGCGCGACGATTCTAGCGTCAGTGAAGTACAAAGTTGGGGTACCTTAGTCACCCCGCATAATTTCGCAAAATCTTTTTTTATGGAAAGGTCTCAGATGCGCAAGATTTTTGGGGAAGAGCAATTACAGTTGTTCGGTATTACTCACGATGGCCAAGGTACATAGTATCGCATAGTTTAACGATGTTTTGAAGCATTCCGGTTGTTGCTTAGGACTGTAGGACGCATATACGTTCCTGCATTTGGTCGCGCATGCGCGTGCAGCCCGCCCAATATCCCAACACTGGTTCCGCGTAACGGACCAAGCGGAATCCACGTGCGAATCTTGGACGTACATTTGCGTCTGAAAAATAGCTCTCCTCCTGTTGAGCACCATCCGCTCGCATTGCCTTCTCAAGAACAACGCATTATTTCGTTTCTTCGACGACTATCTCGTTGTTCCGAGGCAACGCGCGCGTCTCTTCAGGGTCCTCGGATCACACGACCTCCTTGTCGCGAGCGTCGCGGTAACGCGATCGAATCAAATGATAAACTTCGCCTCCTGGTGCACTCTCGCGCCTCAGGTCCTTCATCAGGGATGGTGGCATCACCTCCCTCTTGTTCGCCGCCTCTTTTATACTCGACAGAGTCTTGCTCAGCCACGGCCAACTATTCCTAGCCGCTTGCAGCTCGGATGCGGTCGCGTGCAACTGGTGCGTCAGATCCTGCCATGGTTAAGAGTGATTAGTAAATTGCGAAGTTAAACGAAATTATATTTTCTCTTTTCACACTAAATCTACGAAACATTAAAAGTATCTGGTAAATGTTGCCTTATAAAAATGGCAACACTAACTTCATTGAGATTGTGATCGAGATTGTAAATACACAAAAGTCGCAATCTAGTGATTAACTTCATTATTATGCAGTCGAGACCGGTGGTTTGTCGATTGTTTCCTACCTGATTCCGGCACTCGGCTTCAACGTGTGCCAACTTGGTCTGAGCTAGCTCCAATTCCAGCTCCCTAACCCTCTCCTGCACTCGGTGCAGCGTAGGGTCTATCTTGTTCTCCAATGGATGCGAAATGTCCGCTAACACGTTCGATGACTCCACGAGGCAACTTCTGCAATTCTCGCATTTCGACACCATCGACTGTAAAACGGATAAATCGACGATGTACATCTTTTCGCAACTGATTATTTATCGTTCGGACGTGTTTGCACTTGAAGAATTTCTTCTGCTTCAATTATGAAAGCTATAACAATGTTAAATAGAACCTCTCCCTAATACAAGAATATATATTTTTACAACATTATAACCATTTAAACATGTCAAACAATAATCAACGAACGTGTCGATTTTCTTTGACGTTCTCCAACATATTTTAAAAATCAACTACACCAGGCAAATTTCATTTTCGCTAAGAAATACTTCTAGTCAGTATTCGAACCTATCTTCTGCCTCTTACCCGTAGCACGCTGAGAGTCGACTTGGCGGCGTTGTAGTTGTCTTCGAGTCGTTGGCAGATCTGAAAGAATCGCCAGGGGTCAAACAGCTGCCTATTGTCGTTCAATTGGTCTCATCTACCTGTTTATACTCGGCGATGATGACGTTGCTCCGCCTGTTCTCCGCGTCCGCTCTTGCCACTTCTCGTTGCAGCATCTCCTTCACTTGAGCTAGCTCCGCTTCCAATCGTTGCTTCTCCTCTTCATACCTCGCCACGGTTCCTCGGAGCTGTTCCACCTCGTTGCTGTACTCGTCCGCATTCTCTTGAGCTTCTGTGCATCATAAGACAAGCGTTAGATTCAAGACTGCATTATACGTAGTTCTGATAGCGCGGCGCAGTGAAAAAGAAATAAAGGACGATTTTGCTTTGTATATTCGAACGAGCATAGTGGCATTCTTACTGATCATCAATAACTTTCTAGCGTGGCTCATCGTCCCACGAATTACTAAAAACGGTTATGATCTCGACGCAACTGGCGGACGCGCGATATCTTGCTAAAGCAGATACCGATGTCCCACCACGCATTCCCTCTGTGCGGAACACATACCATAGCCAATTTTAAACTGCTGGCACAGCTGTTAGATAGATACCCCTGCTACCTGCTACAGTTAACAAATTTGCAGATAATGGCCACTGATAAACGAAAAACGTAGGCGTTACGCCAATTCGCGATCGGGACGCTGTTGTTGTCGTCCTCTGAACGACCGGAGCTGCTTCGAACGCGTACCATACCAGTTCATTATCGCCTCCTAATGAGACAACAATGGGTTCAATGGTACGAGTAATCGTGAAAAATAGCTACATCGCAGAGAGAAAACAATGACAACGTTCTACACGACGACACTTGCGTGTTAGTCGGTTTGTTAGTGAGATAAGAAAGCCAGAAGCGTTTTGTACGACTCCATACAACTATGCATGCGTCCGGCGACCAAAGCGGGAACGTAATCATGAGGCGAATAGTATCGGGAAGAGGGGTTGAACACAGGTAGATTGACAAAAAACTAATAGTCGACATTCTAAACGGACGATTTATTTCCAACAAAAGAAATAATAAATATATTATCTGTGTATGCACGTTTCGTATACATATAAAAAAAAAGAGGTCGAGAAGTCGTCACAAAACAATGTCCGAAAGCAGCGCAAACACTGCCGAATCAGCGCGCGAGGATTTTTCGGTCGCGCGAGAGTCCCGTTACAAACAATTGTACAAAAATAAATACAAACCTCGGCAGATCTGCTTTGTGAAACAGCTTTGCACACTAGATACAACGTGTAACGAGCGGTGCCTTGTCTCTCTAATAGTAATAATAAAAGAAAAAATAACGAAAGAAAAAGATATTCCGCGACTGCGTAAAACAATGGACGCATAAGTAAAGCGTAAACACAACGTAAAATCAACGGGCCTGCGCACAATTAGTATGCGAAATATTCCAGAGCAACTATGAGATCTCAGCCAGTTCTGTTTCGATCGAGTCCAATGGCGAAAACAAAACGACATATCAAAGACACCCGATGACGCATCGACTAGTTGAAATCTCATACTCGTGCGCGTCACTATCATTGAATCGACGCCTCCTCTATCAGAGCATTTGCATTAGTTTACGCAAGTGTCTAACGCTGGGACCACACCTGCATATCGAGATCCTGGGAAAATTCTACGAAGCAAAATGAAAATTCGGCAACGCAGCAAACTTTACGTGATACCACTCAGCGATATACTTCTGTTAATCACATAAATTCTCTGTTTTTGTTATCTTATCGATAATAAAGATACTCGCCGATTATTCATTTCAAAGAGGAATTGCATTTCGCCGGAGAATCGTTAACGACGAGCCGTTGAAAATTCTCCGGCAAGCAACCACCACCTGTACTCTACTGTAATTGTTCGTCAGACTAGAAGGACACGTTCCTATGCGTCGGTATGCAAGCATAGTCGTCATGCGCATCAATGTGATGCACCTTGTTTCTTAAACCTGTTCGATAGTTGACGAACGGCTGGTTTAACGGTACTTCTTAGAGAAAGAAATCGTAGAGACTAGCTGGGGGTGTAACGTCATTTGGCTAATTATTATTCTACTCTCGGCGGAAGATCCGAATTAATATTACTCTTACTCGGGCAACTACGAAACTCGTAACGAAAGAAGTTAACCCGGTAATTGTAAAGCTACAACGTAATCAAGACACATTTACAACCACCTTTGTTCTTTGGCTCTTATTGCACATGCACGTGGGACAATACCGTATTTCTCTGTTGTGACAAAGAATCTTTTTCGATCGGATGTACCAATGACAGTAGTGTGGGTCTTGTGTGGTTCAAACATAAAATATGAAGTTACCTTTCAGCGTCATAAACTCGGCCTCGTACTTCTTCAGTTTCTTTAACGTGACCGAGCAGGCTAACTTCATTACGTAGCGCGAGACTTCTTCGTTTCGACAACGTTTCGGCAAATGTACTCGAAAGTACTTCAATATACTCTCAAAGTCCAACTGAAGCAGTTCCTTTTTGCATAGCTACATAAACAGAACGGTCTATTGTCTTATAACGCGCACCATGATGACGCATTTTAACACTAGGCTTACGGGACGCATGCTGATATTTTTAATTTACGATTATTGAAATAGTACAGACGGCAGCCATGGGGACAACAAATTTATTTCTTTTTAAAAGATGGTCACTTTTTGTGTTCCGTAAACCTAGCGTTGAAAATTGCTCCAACGTCTTACCATTAACAACGCAAGAGCGACCTGATACAGCGTGTCGAGCCCTTGCAAGAGAAACACGTCCAGGATATGGAAAACAAGATAAAGTGGAAACCTGGCTGTGAAGAGGGTTAAAAACCATTGTGCGGCAAACATGTGAGTCTCCACGCCACGGTCGCAAAAGTGTTTATAGAGTTCTGGCAATTGATCCTGGAAAAACAACATCGAATCAGTGAATCGGACTTTTCAATTGCACACGAAACGGATGACCGCGCGACCTACCTCTATCAATCTATTAAGCTGATAGAATCTCATATGAAGATTGTCGAATCTGTCCTTGTACAAATCCCTTAGACCGTAGTCGTACATTAATTTAACTAGAACACAAAACGCCTGTTCCTCTGGCATCTAGAAAAAATACCTAATGTTTCTTTCTCGTCCCTAAACTCCTTCAAGAATTTCTCAAACTTACCGCTTTAATCTACCAGCCGGTCATTAATAGACAGCGGATATTTATGCCAAATAAAATGTTAGAAATTTTTTTCTTATGTAAATAATTTTCATTGCTACTCATTTTTGTTATAAATGCATAAAATCCGCTGTCCAGTCATTAACCCCTCAAACCCGACATCAATACGCCATACTGGCTCTGAGGAATATTTCAAAATCGAGATTACAGAAGGTTAAATTATTAGATGCGATGTGTTTTCATGCATTATTCTAGCACCTGTAACATATAACGTCGACCATACAGAAGCAAATTGACAATCGATCGTCGTTCCCGAGGAGTTAATGAATTTTGTACACCGGTAGTTAAAGCGTTAACGATCTCATCAGGACCACTTACGTGAAGCAGCAGACTGGCAACTAGAAAACTGAGTCCCTGACAGTAACCAACTTCCTCATCGTACACCGCGTACGCTTTACTTATTCTGTACAAAGAGTCCTGTCCCAGGCCGCCGGTTTCTTTGAAAAAATCGTGGGCGGGGAACGTTCTGTTGATATCTCTCAAAATAACGCTCTCGCAACTGCTCTCCTGTAGACGCGACGTAAAATGTTATTCTCGAGAATCTATTATATTCTGAACAGTGAATTTACCTTGGTGATCAAGGTTCTGTATTTATCCATCATCTCCTGCGAATTGTCGCAGTTGCTTAGACGTTGCCATACTTCTCCGCGCAGAGCTTCTGGGATACCTTGCCTCGTGAGCTTTATCAGAAGCTTCGGTCGTTGTTCGTTGACCTGCCAACCATCCAGAACCTCTGCCCAACTTGCTAACTCGTCCGCGGAGCAATCCTTGGACACCTCGCCTGTACCGCTCAGCATCGGTTCGTCGCCATCTACAATATTATAACAAAAATATCTCAAGAAACAATTCAATTTTTCATGTACCAAGTAGTTTATAAGTGATTCATGTGGTACACTTAGCTGAATCACGCTGTATATCGTATTCAGCCACGGCCGTCTCTAGTACAGGCCGGAACATGCTATGTAGGGCAACACCGCATACAGACAGAACATCAGTCCGATCAGCATATACCGTGAACGACTCCAAATTACTTTAAATCGGACTGAGACAGCGTTGCCAAATTATTGTTCCTGCCTGTACTAGCAATTGTATTAACAATTATCCCTTTACCAACCTGAATCTATTTCTTCCTTGGGCGTGAGCGTGTCGATGCTAGTCAGAGAGGGTGAACGTATCAGCGACGCTAAGTTGAGGGCAAGATTCAATCTGTTTCTGTCTAATTCTCCCGAGGTCTCTATACTTTGTACTTCGTAATGAACTTCCGTTCCATCCCCGGATATTATCTGTAAGGTGACCCTTGTAGTGATGATACTTGTAGAGCTGATTACCATTTCCGGCAGCGAAAAACTGCTATAATAGGTAACGTCTCACCTCTTTCGAGCTCAGGTAGAATTGTTGTACGAGGTTCCGCTTGTTGAAGTACCAGAACCTTTCGTTCTGCGGATACACTTTGACCAATGTCTCTATTATAAATCTAACAGGTTCCCGAATGCCGCGTATTACCAGATCAACGGCAACTGTTATGAAGATCCTTCCTTCTCTAGGAGTTTCTACGTTCAGAGTTTCCAATGCTGGATCTGCAGGATCCCAGTGACCGCATATATTGTAACACTGCTTATCTTGTATCACTGGACCGTTGTTCACTTGCTGATAACAATAATACAATTGATTGAATCGTACAGAAAACAATAGGCCGTTAAACTGCGGGATGGTTATTACCATTTCGAGTAATCTCATATCACTGTGCTTAACGTTCCGACCAGGACTAACAAGAACTCCAAAGCACCTTTCCACCTCAAGGGTAACGCCTCCCTCTTTACTGGATACTTGCTGAATATTTAAACACACTTGCTTAGTGACGTTACTCCGAAGTTTGAAGCAACTTCTGTCCTTAGGAACTGTGCTGAAGCTTCCTTTCCCGTCATCCTCTTTTATTTCCATAGTTACTTCAAAAATAAATACTCGTGAGTTGGACTTCTCGCTTCCATTGTTGAATCCGTTGAAATCGCTTCCAGTTAGAGAACTGGTCATGGACCGTGGTATTCTGTGAAATGCTTTCGAGAAGCAACCAGAAACTTGCCCCACCTAGAACGGATTCAAACGTCGTAATCTCGAGATTTTGGTAAACCTACAAAACTAAGACAATGAAACTCTAGGCAACAAAGTGCGATAAACGTACCGCTTCTGGTATATCACATCGGAAAACATGACATTGATAGATGGCAGACTCCAGCGTATCCCCATGAGACCAAGTAAAAGCGAAACACGCAGCGCAAGGTCCGCTACTTTCGCCACGTGCATAAAACAAGATGCGCTGTACTTCGTAATGCGCGATTGGCTGTTGTGTAGCGGCATCGTACAGACTGCAATATAGAAAGTAGTGACGCGTAACGCAACGCGGCAAATAATACTTCGATGGAAGTCTGTTTAGCTATACATACACAACAGAACCTTGAGAACTGCTAGGCACAGAAACCGATACTTTGATTCCTAGATTAAGAGTCTGTTCCGCGTTTAGTATGTTCATGTTCCGCTGTATCTCGCATTCCATTTTAGGTGCATTTATCGTGGTCGATCCCAAGTATGTTACACCGTTGAAAATAGTGCACTCCTGTTGGCCCGGAGCTAAGGAATTTACTTCTACAATATAAATAGCAATTTACGTCCTATACTCGACAGTCTACATTTAAATAGTCACCGGCAATTCGTACCTCCATCGACAAAGTCTTCCGGTTTCATAATATCTTGTTTTTCTGACGCAACCACGCAAGAGCTTACATCATAAAATTTACTGTTTCCCACTTTCTTCAGCTTCGATTGGTTTTGCGGTGCAGTGGTCACAATTTTGTAATCGTTACTCTTCATTTTCGAGTCTTCCGTTAAGACCTGTAGTAGTCACAAATGAATCATACGTCATAATAAATCAAAACATCAGAGATAAACCTTACTCTTTACTGTGTGCCAATACAAATGGTATAAAGATACAAACCTCGCGCAAATTGTTTTGCAGATCTTCCAGATTGCCGTTGTTGGCAATTTTCAGCATTGGCGGTTCGAACAGAGTCGGTGGTTCTTTACTGTTGCCTTTGTCATTTACGAATTCATATTCGTCGCTAGTAGCCACAGATTCCATTGATTTCACACTCATACTATCCTCCATAACTATGTCTGCAACGCGACGAAGAAAACCATTATATTAAAATGACATTTATCTATATAAATTTAGCTGTACAATAAAATTGTACATTGCCTATAGATATTAAAGGTGCAGAATATTTTCGTTCTATTTATGGAGCAACATTGACCCGAAAGAAGACCCGTGTATCCTTTTTGTGCATCCTCAATATACAAAAGAATCGTTTATTTTCCGTATTCTGACAATATCATCCGAGCAAGAACAATTACGACGAATGACAGAAATTTCGTGGGAATTTCCCGATCTGGCCGATTGTCAACCTCGCGACTTATCAACATGACCTCATTCGAGAACGAGAGGGACAACGCACTGGCTGTCATTCAAGCGGCAAAGTTATTCGCATGTGTCAAAATTGAGACACGGTACGTCGAGAGGAACACTAACTCGAGGACATAACGTCGACTCGCCAGTTGAACGGTCCGGTTAATCATCCGAGGCGTATCCTTGCGCGAAATAAGGATCGTGTCCTCGTCCGTCCGTATCCGGTGATATCCGTTTCTTTATTTACACGGGTCTAGGTGTCTAGTACCCCGACAGCAAAGAACAGGTATTACCCTCTCGCTGGATCGAAAATTTACGGGGACACCGGTGCCTCTTCTCGCGTAATCGTTCATTAAAACCGCGGACACACCCCGACACCACGATTTTCGCATCGATCTATCCACGTCCGCACGGATCCTGATCGAGTCACTAGCGAGTGTTTACATGGTTTCACTCGTCATCGAAGCGATGCCGTTTGACAGAAAAGAAAACCTTGGCGTCGGCCATTCGAGCACTAAGGTCCCGGAAGTCTGGCTCGCGTGACGAATTGCGGACCGCTCACCTCCGAGCGCGCAACTATTTCGAATCAGTTCTTCCGACGATCTGTCCCTTTCACGAATTTATTACACGTTTCTCGTCGATCTAAATTCTTCGCAATCTCTAACAAACGTTAATGATTACTAGTACTCTCTAACGTCATCACTGTAATAAGAAAACGCGGAGGAATATGATCGAATCTGGTATGAGAAGTGTCACGTATAAGTACAATCAATCATGTGATTGAGATTATTCTTGAGAGACTGGTGGAATCTATTTTATTGAATTTCTAGAAGTTTATTAAGAATTTAGTGAAACAATATGGTGTTGCGTATCGATGAGTAAGTATTGATGATGCGAGCGGATTGATTATTCGTACTTACCATTATATATATATATATATATAGAAACGTTGCATGATCAAGTTTCAACATGGTTTCAACTTGTATTTGACAGCTATAAATATCGTGGACGTAGTCGGTAAAGTAGTCACTGTGTCAGAACAATGTTTTCAAATTTCTAGATCGATTTTATTAACGTTGTGAACATTGTTAAGCCGCACATCTCTCAAAAAAAGAAAATCACGATCGATCTACAATTTATTGTTTATTCAACACACTGTTTCTCCTCAGTATCTCTTTCGATCGGATAAATGTAAATTCATGGCAACCAATCAGGAAACGTGTATTCAGGGTTCCCCGAAAATGTAGTACTTCTTTGAACAGGATGAATCCTGCGGTAATTTGAACGAAGTTTTTCCTTTACGGAAATGTTTTCCGCGGGAGTTGTTAACGAAAAGAACGGACCAATCAGAGCACGACTACTGCGAACGGATTCCGCCTCGGCCAATACTAATGCCACGATCAGCCGTGGCCGCTCTCTGATTAATTGTATGTTTCGAATATTTTTGTAAAGTTACTTCAAATGACCGCAGAAAAAACCTCTTCCATGAAAGTACAACATTTTTGGAAAATCCTGTAGAATCTGCATTTTTGAAGCGTCATAGTTCTCGAGCCACCTCAGGTCCGTACCATATGAGCCGGACCTGGCGCATTAGGGCGACTCTCTTATCGATAGATTTCCACATCACTAGACTGCGGATGTTTATACATTTATAGCAAAATTGAGTACATAATAAAATTTCAAGTCTCTAGCTCATCGGGAAGTTAGTTTAAAATCAATTGTAAAATTTGTACCGAACAGACAGACAGACAAGAAAGCGAGCTAATAAAAACGTGGCAAAATTCGAAATTGTTGGAAAATTTTGAAAAAATTGAAGGTGTCAATATGTGATTTCTCTTCTTATAAATCATTAACGGAAGAAAAAACATTGAATTTGGTTTCTATTCCTTGCAATCGATGCAGACAATTTTTATTTTGCATAAAGATCCGCAGTCAAACGCAATTCTTTTTTCTAAATCTACGAAAATGTAGGATTTTATGGTGCACACTTGCGCACGCATGCGCACTGGGAATCGATTCTTGAGAACCGCCAGTACACATTCCACTTCAGCAATTGCACCCCTCGGTTTCGACCGACAAGCCAATAGGAAGTGTCTTTTCTATTGCCCAATCAGAGGCCGCCGATAGGTGGCGCGGCAGCGTTGCACACCGAGCAGGAACCGAGACGCGTCAGTTCACAGACGACCTCCGTTCCGTCGAATGTGAGGAAGTTATTCTTTTGTCTGTGGAAAAATTTTCGGCGTTGTCGTATCGGAGGCTTGTCGTTGGTCCGCGTACTCCGAGAAGCGAGCTTTGTGTGATCATGAAAAGTGTGAGAATGTGCGAGATCGGCTAGCATCAACGTCGACTAAAGGACAAGTCGGAGACGAGAGTGAGTACGGGCATTCGAGGGAGAGCTCTCCACGGCTTTTCACCTATATGCTTCTTTTTCGAACGGCGGGCGTCTCGTTTCGTTGCCGTTTGATAATCTCTCTCGTGATCCTTGTTCGCGAATCTCGTCGGCATCTGGGCGCCGTCTTTCGTTCTCGCGAATTTTGACAGATTCTTTCGAGGGGGGGCTGGAGGGAAGGGGGACAGAGAGCTCGTGCACACTGGTCGCTAAACGTCAACGGGAAGACGAGAGGAGAGAGAGGTTATAAAGTCAGGACGGAACAGTGCTGTGCACCTGCTACCGTAAGACGATAGTTTTCGTGTTATCTATGGAGCATCGTAACGCTGCTTCACTCTCCTCTCCCTTCCTCTCTTCCTTTCTCCCTCGGGAATGGTTCCTCGTCTCTTTCATCGCGTCTGTGCCTCAGACTCCGTTTCGAAAGATCTTGCAACGTGAACCTGTTAACCGGATGATTTTTCGGCGATAAACATATCTACATATATGCGTATATAATCGATGTCGAGTCAATTCGATATCTGAGCCGCGTTAAAGCCCGACACAATGGGATTTGTGCTATCATCGATTAATATTGCCGTTTAACGGAAGATTGGATAGGTAAATAAATACAAGATAAGGTCGGGTATAAACGACGAGTTATCTCGTCTTCCCGGTTAGTAGGTTAACGACGCGTCGCGCGAAGCGTCGTCTCTATCGCGTTTTCCAAGAGAGAAAGAGAGAAATACGCGTGGCGCGCTCAGGATTAGGGCTGTTTCGTTGAGTATCGTTCGCTATCGATAAAATCGTTTGTCTCTCGCGGGGAGGAGTAACCGAGAGTTTGGTCACGGGGTGTGTTATCGACATCGCGAGCTAGTATTCGCTCGGTTCTGTCATCGGGGAATAAACTCGAACGGATGAAAATCATATATCGCGTAATTTTATCTTTAGAAACGCTCAATGTCAGTTTCGAAAATGTCCGGTGATTATTCACGAGTCATTTCTAGCCGAGCCGCCGCGTTCCTTCTCTCGGTCTAGGCTCGAAATAAACAATCGCGAAACCGTTTTCAAACGCACCTAACCTTTTTTTCGCGGTTTTTTTGCCGCGTACTCGTCGATACCCTAGCTCTCTACCGCGTGAACTAACTGAAAAACTAAATATTTTGGATAGTGAGTAGTCGATTTTATCTGAAATCTACGTGCCCCCCCTTTCGAAAATAAGGAAACTCTTTGTTAGGAAAAGCTTTTAATCCTAGGTTTACAAAGCTCTAGAAAGAACTATTTCACATTATTTTATAAGCATAATAAGAATGTGTCTATCCAAAGTTTTGACCATTTTTCCAATAATATATACCCAAAGAAATAAATTTGGTAAATAATTCCTCAGGGAAGCATCTTTACAATCTTAATTATCACAAATTAAGAGTAGTAGAACCCGTCATTTTACGGGTCCCGTAAACATAGTGTTGAAATAGTATTCTATTTTAAACTATAGTTATTTCAGATTGTAATCGAAATATTTCTTATCCAACTCTTGAACTATCGAACGTCGTAAAAGGCGGTGCGATACTTAACCTGTTAGCTGGACTGATCTTTCAATTAGAAGACGATTTAAGCATCCGTTTCTCAAAAATTGGTGTTTTCACAGTAGTGAGCATACTTCAGACCGGTGTAGATACAGTAAGGTGCGGGGGGAAGAAGATGTGGTGTTTTCTTCGACAGGTCAGTTTCAAAATTCAACACGCTTTTGTGTGACATTGTTGTTATCTGACAGGGCAAAAAAATAGTAGGTTCCGACAATTGTTTCGTTCGAACAAGGGGATTCGACGGCTTGGTTTGTTTTGAGGTTAGAGTCGTTACTTGGTCCACGGCACCGCGTCATATGGTTCACCCCGTAGATACAGGCCACGGTACAGACACGTGACAGACGGTTTAACTTGTTAATCAAGGGCGACGAGTTAATTCGTCGTTTCATAGCACTTCTGCGAGCCGCAAGAGTAGTTGGACCATCATAGAATTTTCGAAATTACACCCGTATCCTGGAGGTCTATGTATCTTTGTGTTTTTTTAGTGGCATGAAGTTGGCACTGTATCTTTGGATGTCTTTCCCGCCTTCTTCTGTTCGAATCGATAGAATCTGTGGTTCGATTACCAGATGTATCGATAGTGAGCCTAGAAGTATCGAAACAACTTGGATCTGTCGTTACTTGAGTGCACAACGTGTTGATTCATTTCTGTGAGTGTGTTTGAACGGATTAAATGGAAACTATGAACGAAGGATTGGGTAATTGAGTCGTTTCGTTAGTGGAAGGATAATAATACGCGGACTATGTGTTCGATAAAGTCACGGGACTCGTTCTAAGGTAGCCGATTTGCGAAACCCAAGTTTCTTTCGTCGCCCTCGGCCCGTTGCAACGGTGTTCCGTGAACGATTAAGAAATCGTTTCGTTCGTATTTCGACTGCCGAGGATCGTTGCGAAATTATTCGCTCGATAAAATATCTACAAACTCGTAGAGCCGCGATCAGGATCGAAATTCGTAGAAAGTCTGCAGTCCGAGAGTGATACATTGTAAATTCGTAGATACTTTTTTCGAATGGTTTTTAATTGGACGCGGACATTTAATGTTCGGCTCTTCAAGGACAAATTTTTCAGGTAACTCGGTTTCTAGTTGATTAATATTTATGTTGCCTCGTTTGACGCCGATTGAAATGCACGGAAAGATCAAATCAATTACGAACGTGTCTAGTAAAAACGCCGCCTGTATAGATTTCAATATTGAACGGAAATTACTGAGAATATTCACTACACAAACAGCATAAACACACAATAGTATATTACATTTTAAATCAAATTAATTAGTATCGTATTACTGCTGAACAGATAATTGGATACTTAAGGAAAATGATTACGAATATTAACTTAAACAAAAAAGTGTTCTAAAAAAAATATTATGGTACTGTCCAGCAGAACATTTGGTAGGTAAATAAACAGACATGGCGGTTCTGCACGTTGACCACTAGATTTTAATTGAAACCAGTGTCGTCAAATGAGGGGAGGGAACGCGAATCGAGGGGAACAAAGACGAAACGCATCACGTGACCGAGGAATAGCGGAGAATAGCGTCGTAGAAGGGGAACGGTACAGTGGGGACACAATTCTGGACCTGGCGACACTGCTTCAAACGTGAAACGCAATATATGTACATATGTATACGTATGCGGCGTGTATCCTTGAGGAGGTTGCGTATCTGTCGCAATTAACAACAATCTCGGCCATAAAGGTACACGAACGGTTGCATCGACAACTGTTGACCGAATTCATAATCAACGAAGACACGAGGAAACCGCGACGAACAAAGCTGGCGGATGTGGACAACGCGGTTTCGTTATCATTCGCGAATAATCCATAGAAAGCTTTCAATTGTTTCGCAGACTGATTTTATCTGGGTGAATTATCGATAAAGCGCGGCCATTTTTGTTCCATTGATCGGCAAGATTGAAACTTTCGTCATGCTTCAGAAAAATCGCGACTTCTAGCAAGAAATACGGAAGGAAACCAATACATACAAACATTTTTCGGAAACTCTCGCTATCTTATCGCGGCAAATGTAAAATGCCCCCACCACTACGACACCTATAAATATTCTAACCCAGTCGTGTACCTATCAGTACAATTTTACTACTCGAAGTGTCGGCAACGCGTTTCTCTTTTAATTTGTGTTGCCCCGTTCAGTTAGAGTACTTAGGTAACAACCGAGGCGATAGAATATTGCGGACAAAGTTCTATACTGCAAACTTGTGCGGAACTGAAAAAACTGCCACGCGATATCAATCTCGGAGGATCAGTTCAACCACTGGTAAGATAGTACCGGAAGAAAATGATCAAGATCTTCGCAAACACGGGCATTACAGCGCGGTTTATGTTCCTCCATCGTGTCCGGAATTGTTCGGTTGTTTGACGGTCCAATTAATATCGCGTATCAACGTGTTCGCGGAACTTGTTAGCACTGGCCTACCAGCGGTTACTTAACCTGCCGCAAAAATTACGAACCATTTCGCTGTTTCTTTGTAAGATAAAATATCTTGGGCACCTTAGGAGGTACCTTAAAAAACGCTTTATCTGCCGGAAGCCTATTAACTCTGTGTCGGCGGAGCCTGGGTATATTTTGACTCGGAGTAAAATAGTCGTATACGCACTGAATGAATATCTGTTTCGTTGGGAATAACAGCAAGACAAAAATATGGATAGATAAAAATATATTCAACAAAATAAATAACTAAATTACATGGTCATAAAAAAAGGAAGGAAGCTTAAAAATCTTCTGTTACATAGTATGTAATGCTAAACAAAATGTTTAAGCTCTGCGGGTAGCTTGTTAGTTTATGATCGAAGTTGCTATTGCTGTTCGAGCTTAGTTCGCGGAGCAACAAATAGTCTCGGGACGTAATTTCTTCCGAGATTACCAGTCGAAAGAAGCTTAATAATCTTCTTTCGGGGCGAACTGATTAAAGAGCTTATTAACGGGCTTCCGGTGGCTGAAGCGCTAACAGAGGAACGCGCGTTAATACGTTTAACTTCGTCCACGTGGATATCGAAGGCCGAGGGATCAATCGGCGAACAGGTTAACAAACTTTTTCGCGGCGCTTCGACCCAGATTTACAAAAAGTCCGTCGAACTCCTCCACCTGTTAACTTTCGGTCGATATGTGTTTGGATTAGATCGAGGGAGAGGACGCGTTCCGAAATTTCTGTTTGGGGAAACGTGGTTAACGAGGCACTAGACAGCATCGTTAACTCGACGGAAACGATCCGGAGGGTTAAAGGCGATGCGTTCGAACCCTGGGTTGCACCCTCTCTGCACCTTTTGCACCCTGTGCACTGCTTGCACTGCGACACGCCGAGTTATTTTGTGTCAATGATCAAGCGATTCATGAAAGAGTGGCTGGTCGAGGGCTGTTAATAATTTGTTCGTCGAGTGGAAACGGTTCTAGAGCCTCCGTCGCTACGGTCACCTAGTTTACGGGCTCGAAACACGACTCCAGGAAGAGCCTCGTTCGTTCTCGCTCGCGTTTCCACACGCAATTGGCCTTTTCCAAACTGTTCGTCTGTTCAAACATTCAAACCGCAATTTCTTTACCAAACGTTCGTTGAAATCAGGCCTGATTTGCTGGGTTTTCTCGTTGAATTTTGTGCCACGGTTTCTTTGGAATATAGTTGCTCGAATTGGACGTCATTGTCTGCATCAATTACAAGAAAGGAGACTACTGTTAATAATTTCAATAGGTTCCGAATAATGTACAACTAATACTAAATATATCTATTTCGAGTGAATCTCCATATTTAGCATGTGGCCGTTCAGGGTGCAGGGTAACGCGTTAAACATTTTCTGATCGTTCCGTCGACCAATTAAGCTCTCTGGTCAGCGCCCGTTGATCCGGAACGTGAGCAGCAGGGTACGCTCTCCGAGTGAATCACCGTGTTGTTCGCGGGCAGCTGAAGTGTTAGCGAAAAAAGTTAGGATAATTTCCCCCCCGTGGAAAGGTCAGCCATCCTGAGGTAGAAAGGGGACGACGGAAGTTTCGAAAGCGGGGGAACGAAACGGTAGCGCTCTCGATAGATCGTCGTCTTTGCCATCCTTTGCCTACTATTACCCTACGACCATAATCGAACACGCGTAAACACCGGGTTCTCGCGTAATAAGCCGCCGAAGGTCTCTCCGGTTTTTTGTGATTGAAACGCCGGTTTAATTTGCAGTCTCGTCGGCGAGGATGATGGCGTGCTACAGTAATTGCAGTATCTGAGCGTCTCTGGAGAGAGAAAGAGATAGACACGTGTTCGCTAGAGGGAGAGAAAGAGAGACAGGGAGCATGTTGGCGGCGAGGCATCGAACGAGATCTGGTCAGCGGGCAGCAATCGTTCAAGTTCGTCTCTCGAGATAGCTCGGATCGTAGGAGATCGCAGAAGATCGCTCAGATTAGCGCAAGACAGATCGGGGAAGATAGTCCTCGGCAAAGATACACAAAGCAAGGGTCTTTAAAGGATTTTTCGGTTCTCTGACAACGAAGACGTTCGGATTTCCTGGAGCTGCCTTGTAGCCGGGTGTAAACGGAAGAGAATATTTTGGTAACTGTTAGCGGACGATTTAGCAAGACCGGGATCAAGGTGGTGTCGGTTGGGATCGCCGCGATCCACGTGGATGCCAGCGATCCTCGCGCGACCTCGCGTTCACCACGCCAGAGGATCGTAGTTTTCGTCGAGTCGTTGCTCGTTGTGAAACGTCGGTCAAAGTGAAGTGTCCGGGTCTCGGTGAGATGGCCTTCATGATGAAGAAGAAGAAGTACAAATTCTCTGTGGAGGTGGGCCTGGAGGAGCTGACCGCTGTGCCGTTCGTGAACGCGGTGCTGTTCGCGAAACTCCGGCTCCTAGACGGTGGATCGTTCGTCGATCATTCTACGAGGTAAGAGATCATTCTTCTTTCGAATCTTTCTGTTTCAGCAAAAGTGGAGAAGTATCGATTGTTCCCCGCTGCTGAATCCAGCGGCGAGCATCATCTACCATTGATAGTTCTCTACCACTGTATAGCGACTACGGGTCGAAGGTTTCGTGATCGTTCATGCGAACCAAGTTCCGCATAAGCACGATGGTTTATCCGCAGTCCTCCGAAATTTTCCGCCTCGGATGGAAATAAGAACGGCGAGAAAGTGTGCACAGTGAATTTTTAAATTCCCGGCTAATTGAGATCGCGTGTCTGTTCTCGTCCACGGCTCGTTAGAATTGCGTTTATTAAAGCATGGCTCGCGTACTACGTCCGCTTTGATTCGTACGGGACGCTCGATTTCGTGAGAACGAAAGTTTCCTACGAGCTACACGGGCACTTTGGATCATCGCCTCTTGTGAAACGAAATACGGGCTTGCAGCACAATGTAGAATTTTGAAAATCGCCTCTCTCTTACCATGGATTCGTTGGTCTCGTTAGATTCGAGCTTTTGAACGTTTCAGACTCGTGCAGAATTTTCGACGCTGTTAATAGCGCTGTAAATACTTCTCTCTGTCAACGCGTAGCCACTTTATGCAAAATAAAGACGTGCGTCGATTGTAAGAAACAGCAGCTGCATAAACACGTATTTCTTCACTGAATAGTTTTAACAACTCGGCAAACAATCTAATTACTCGTCCATTTTTGCCACAAAGACGTAAAATCTGCGGTCTAACGATTAGATCTTTATGCAAATCTCGTCTCCCTAGCTTCTTTCGCAAACCTTTGAGAAAGAGAACGAGTTCCCGCATCGACCAAAACATTTCGCGAGCATAAAATAATAACGCAATCGATAAGCGAGTACAACACAACTCTGAATAAATAATACCAATCGAAAAAATGGCAGAGTATTCCAGAAACGAACATTGTCTCGTTAATATTAATTGAATAAAACGTCGGATATTCAATAGAATTTATATTTACGCTCCCGTTAAAAAGACATCACTTCTCGGGCTGGTGATTGTACCAAGTTTTACGTCTCTGAATAAACGTCCGCAATCTAATTATGAATTCGTGCTTTACCGTGTAAAAGGCGTGGAATTTTTTCGGCTTCTCTCGTTCCTTTCCCTAAGTTTACGAGCGGACTCGTGTATCGTTCTACGAGCAGATAATATTAAACGGTTATGATCGGGAACGAGAGTAGACCGCGGCGGACTCTTGCCGTTCGACTCGTCCGTGCCGAATTGAACGTTCGAACTCGGTTCAAGGAACTTCGTTTCTGGGAAGATCGTTCGAGAATTCGCGCGACGCCTCGCCGGGAGTTTACATTTTAAAAAATAATTTACTTTCGTATATTTTTATTTAGCATATAGATTCGCAGCCCAGAGTCGCCAGATTAAGACGGTCTCCCCACTCCTGCCCCTCTACGGCCACGTGACGCGTTTCGTCTCCGTCATGCATGTGTCAGAATGTCGTGTGATTAATCTGGTACTGGCAGAGAGAGAGGGTAACCGTATGCCCCTGAATTCCTCTTTTCTGGCGACTCTGCCGCAGTGTAAAAAATTCATTTTTGTCCTGAATGGATAAATCCGCAGCTGCGTAAAACAAATAGTGAAACCGCGCGTGCAGGTCTTATCGTCCACGAATTAATCGCAATGCGAAAGGTTAATTGGCGGCATTTTCAGTCGAATAGATGGCAAATAGTTGTCCCGGCGGCGAAAGGAGATCGATAAACCTTTCGTCGTTCCAAGAGCAACGCATTTACGCATTCCGGCCGCGTGCCCGCTATAAACGCGCGCGCCAGCTGTGGGTGCAGATATTTCGCAGCACTCGCAGATCACCCTGGCCCGGATATTCGCTAATATTCTTGGAAGCCGATCCTCTCGGAACGCCACCAATCCGCGATCGAATCCTTCACTGTGCTAATAGCTTTTTGCGAGAGAGAGTAAAGTCGTTGTTTCTGACTCCGAGCTTCTTCCGCGAAATTTCCGGCGGTGTCCGCAATCGTCTGCGTCTCTCTCCCCCTTTGTTTCCCGGAACTCGGGATTTTCCTCCTAGAACGAACAAGTTTTCCGCGTTCGAGATACAACTGGCGAGCTCTCTGACGTCACTGCTCCTCGCAATTAACCGGGTTTCGCGAACTTCGCTTCTTTCTAAAGATCCTCGCAGTTCTCGGACCCTCGTGTCCATTCTCGGGCATCCAGCTTGAATTTGTCTTTCGAAAAAAAGGTGTCTTCGAATTAATTGCCCGTCCCAAGAAAACGAACAGCGTCCAAAGCGTCGGGAAACAAAGCGATCGATAAGCGATCGATGGATCGAGCGGATTGCCAATGGATTTCGTTGAGTCGTAGATACCTGTAGCTGATTCCCTGGCATCCGGTCAGGTGTTGCGAGGCAACAGTTGGCTAATCGTTGAAACGTTCGATGACGTTCCTTTCCGCGAGCACTAAGGAGAACAATAGTTTACGCGAAACTCGTCGCGGTTCCTCGTCGACGATGAAAGAACTCGATCCTGTACAATGGGATTGTGCACGAGCGTCTTTTAACACGAAACGACGCAAGAATTTGATTCATTAACCATTTTCCATATTCTGTCGTCGAGCTAAGTAACAAACCTTTCAATCTTGGAGTCGGAAAACGTGGGAATAATTTTCTACGTGAAAAAGCTGAAACTTGCGAGGCCATCCGCAATTACCACCGTAATTGGCCACTCTGGAGCACATGAATGGTGCAAAATTAGAATTCATGGAGCGAGTATCGCCGAACTGCGTCCTCTCAATGTTTTGACTCGCGATCGATGCATCGATCGCTAGGATCCTGTTGTTCTTCGTGGTCCTCGTGTCCCACGAGGATCGATAAAGCGGGGTGGCGTATTTCATCGAGTCGAGTTCCCGGGGTATTTACATTGAACCGACACCGAGGCTTCCTTCGTCGAGCGGAATATAACGCGGCCGCACGTGTGGCGAGCTGCACGCGACATAAATTCCAACCGCGGTCCGCGGTAAAACCGTTTCGATCGTGGCAAGATCGCGCGAACGTGTCTCGGCTTAAAGAGCCGAAGAGTCGAGAGCCGACCGGTAAAAATAATCTAATTGTCGATAATTTCGTTTAACACGCGCCCACGGTGTAACTTCGATTTTTCGAACCCACCGCTGCGAAAATGCCCTTTGACATTTAACTTCGAATCCAGCTGGTACACGACTCGGCTCAAACTCTGTTAATCAAAGCAAAAGCCAGCGGATCTAGTTATGTAATTTCCCTATGGGGCAATCAGTTTATTCAGGCTGGTAACGGAAAATTACAGAGTTCTGTAGCCGGAGCGTTCTTGAAAAGTATTTTCAGCATCGTCGTGGTTCTCGAAGGATTCCTTCTATACAAAGTTTTCAAAATGCTCGACAAGAGGTAGTTAGTTGAACACGTTCAACTTTCAGTGTATTATTCGTGAAACATGATGTAGAGCTTTGTCTTGCAATTTCGTCCGATTAACCAGGCTTTGATAAACTGCTTAACAAAGTCGCAATTTTCATTTTAAAGTCTTCAAACATAGTTTCACTTGACGTTGTTATCGAAAGAGTTGGAGGAGATAGGATCCCGTTGGTGCGAGGCTCTTTCCTCCATTTTTCATCAAGAACATCTTTGCGACAGCAAACCGTACAAGCGAGAAATTAGCATAGTCTAGCCGGTTTTTCCAAGTTCAGCTTTATCAATAATCCGCTGGCACGGAATCGATGGGATCCGCTAGGCGAATGAGTCACGTTGCAGTCTGTATTGTTCTCGGGCGCACGCTTTCAGCGTCTTCTTCCCGTCGGTTGGTTAGGAGGCAGGGAATACCGGAAGCTCTCTGGACCGGTGCCAGAACGGTTCTCCGTTAGCGGTGATCTTATTATTTCGCGATCGGTATTCGCGAGACCCTCCGCCGTGGAGCCGGCTTCCTAGTAGTCGAGTTTTCCCTTCGCGGGAATTAGAATTCCTAGGACTCCGACAGTTACCCCCTTCCGGGAACTCGAGCTTTTCCAGAGCCGAGAAAAACTTCCGCGAATCGTTGAATTTATTGAGCCACGCGAGGCGCCGCTTTGTAACTGTGAGAAGGTGTATTCTAGCGCCGGATTTTAGGGGATGGTTCCGGTGAAGTGGATACCTGCGAAGGACATAAATCGTCACCGTTTTAGTGCGTCAATTTTATTTATAGAATTTTATATTTGTCGTTATCTGTCGCGATTTGTTGTCGTTTATATCAGGTAGCTGAAGTGGGTTGAGTCATTGGGATGATTAATATATCGTTGCAAGAGTTGTTCCAGAAAGACTTCATAGAGTGATGTTGACGTGTAATTGTGGGAGTGATTTTTGTATTTTTAAATCATAATATGGGACGGTACAATTTCTGTAGGAGCACTTTGGTTCGTCATGGAGACAATGTTTCTTGGTAGGCGTAGCTTTTGAAATCTTTTATTATATTTGACCCAAAGAGACGTTTTATGGAAGTTACATCAAAGAAAGAGATACTTTACCCAGTCTCCTCTCTATACAGTAGGCGTGGTCTAATATAAGTGGGCGTGGCATTATGGCTCCCAGCATCAACAGAGCCCGACTGGAGTCCCACAGGTGGTCCCCTCTATCAATTTCGATCCTCTCAGAGTACCTTCACCATTTGCATTGACCTGACCTATTACCTCTGTAATCAGAAACCTCTCCCTAAAATCTCTCCAGCTACTTTTCCGATCATAAAGCAGCCAAGCAGCTTGCTCCCCGGAATATCGAGCGTCCAAGAAATTGGCCGTAGCCCGTCGTCGTCTTCGCGGAACGGGTTTAATCGACGGGCAACCGTAGTCGGTTCTAATTAGCAATTTCCCGTGGTGGCCGGCAGCCGAAGCGCGCGTTCGTCGGGACCGCGAGATGCTCTGATCGATCCCGGGCCGACCTTCCGCTAAATCTCTCCCGGCGGATATATTCCGGGGCGAATCGGGAACTCCCGCGCGCGCGAGTGAGCTGATTCGACCTTCGGCGGAGGACCTTCGACAACTGGGTTACGGAGGAGCAAGGGCGGGACACAAGTTTTGCCGCGCGACAACGCGCGTGTGCGCGCTTTCCACATCCGCGTTACGATAAGGGAAACATGGAAGCTAGATTGAAAAGCGGAAAATACAAGGGAGAGTCCCTAGTTAGCCGGTGTGTCCCTTCGTTGCTGTCTCCGTTGTCTGCCACGATGACTCCCACGCGAAATGAAAATGCGTCGACCGCCGCGGTGCATTGCGATGCAATTCTGTTGCACCGTGCTGACGCGCATCGCTACTCTCGACGTGGAAGCGGTGCACGCCGTAACGTCATCCTGGAGAAACACGATTCGGTCGGATATCTGTGTCAGCGGGAACGATTTAAGTTTCTACGAGATTTCTCCCCGGTCGCGTACCCTTCTCGGGTTCAACCGCGTCGCTGGAACTCTCGTTGACGAAACTCGCTCGGGATGTTGACGGATCGATGGGAAGCCGAGCGAGGATCGCGGAAGTCGTTCATCACGGTTGATCGGACGGTTCAGTGGCTGTTTTTCGGTGAGGGAGAGAGCCGGCCAATTAGCCCGCGTGTTACGACTGTTTCCGAGCTTGGATTACCCGCGAGCTATTCTTGGTCGTGGCTGGAATACGAGGCTGATAAAGAGAGCAGATTTCGGGATATGTTGACTTGAGGTCTCCGTTTAGTGGGCCAAAAGTGGAAACTTAATACATACATACTACGCGCGGCCCGTAACCAACGCAATATTAACAATTTCAACCAGCTCTTTCAACAATTTGTTAATCTTCCCCTAAAAAATATACAAAATTTCCATTCTTTACTCGCTAATATATTAATTTATAGTCTTATAATGAGAATTTGTGCAAACATGTTAAATACAGGAAGGTTTTAAATAATCTATACATTTTTGTTGACTACACACGGGTTATACCAGCTCCAGTTTCAGTCTGTGTTTACGCTACAGTCTCCTAGTGCCTCTTTAACGAATTTATTGCTTTAAGACCCAAGTACGGCTATTGTTAGGTATGTCGTGGATCTTCTATAAAGACTGGGACCCAACGATCCCAATAAAAATGAATAAATTCCGGATCGGTAATTGTAGACTTCAGAGTTATCGGATGCGCTCGATTCTCGACGCGAGAGTGCACTCGCTGAGATTCTGAATTTTAATCAACTCCCAGCCACTGCGGTGGAACTGGTTATCGCGTAGGCGCGATCCGCGTCGAGGGAAATATACTCACACAATAAATTAATTAGGGGCCTTCCCCGATTCGTAATGCGCCGATTCAAGGTGAGGAACGAGCATAGTCGTCGTCGGTTTCCTCGAGACCGTTCCGCCTTGAACCATGACCTTCCGTGGAATCGGGGCTCGCCGAATAAGGGACTCGAAACGAACGTGTCGCGTCACGAGAACCCGCTGCGAGATCATGGCGATAGCGATTGCTATTGTGGGAGGACGCCGGTGTCGGCTCGGGAAAGCTTTTGCCACGACATTCACGGACTCTGATTTACTATTTCGCGAGCTACCAGAATACCCTATCTTGACTCCGACGTTCGCGATCTCCCTTAGTTTGTTGCCCGTTCGCGGAAACGGTTGCACGAACTGGACATTTGCATTTTTCTTTTTCTTTTTAAAGAAGAACCACGCAGGTTTTACGAAAAAGCTATTCACCAGCTCGTAAAATGTTGCGGGACAATTTTTATCTCGATCCAGAGGATAGGAATAATATTAATGTTCAATGGATTCTGATTGGAATCTTCGTCACGAGTCTGGCTCGTTGTTATACGGGACGGAGTTGAGCCAGAATAAATATTGGAACAAAATGAAGACACTGCAAGACGACATACCGTTATCGAATTGAATAGACAAGATTTTTTTATAAACTTCGATTCAATGGAGTGGGACTTAGCTGTGTACATAAATCCATTCAGACTTGAAGTTAATTCAATATTGAATCTTCGTTATAAATATAATCCTGTACGTTTGAAAGCCATCAGAAAAATACATTGAAAGCGAGAGTTACGTGTTTAAGAAATGAATTCCTGAGAACATCGACTAACATCTAGTTTTCTCTCTACAAACAACACTGGCAAACAGACAACGACACGAAGTTCATACGAAACATAATGAGTACACAGTCGTTCATTCACTATATAGAACAGGGGAGGCACCCCTAACTGTACAAGCAACCCCGGCACCTAATTATCAATTTACTCTGCCGAGAGAATCTAACTAAACATCGTCTCTAAACGAAACTTTGTGTGCAGGAACACGCACTCGGTTCTGCCGCTTACGATATGCAAATTAGGAGCAGGGAAAGGGAGAGGAGGGTGATGAAGGTGAGGAAGGTCGACGGGAAATAGCCTAATCGCGTGGGAGAAGCACGCGAAAGAGGCTGCACGAAGAAAGTCCGCTAATATTAAAAAGAGAAAGAGAGTGATAGGAAAAGCGAGTTAGAAACCGCGTAAACTTTTTTTTCGCGAAAGGAGCACAATTCGACGGAGTCGTCGAATTAGAGAAATCTCTCTCTGGTCATCATCCGGTTGATCCTGAGGATCTCGAAAGCGCGTATATATCGTTGGGATGAAAAGCGACAGTGGGAATCGTCGAGAGAGAAACCCGATTCTCCTGCCACCGATACCTCTGTAGAAAGTACGCGTTAATTTGTTCTCGTCCTGATTCACGGGCCTCGAAAATCGTTGGAGAGGAGAGAGGGGGAGGGGATGACAGATGAGAGGCCAGAAGAAATCTGGCGAACGTGTGAACAGCCGGTCGAATTGAATTGAATGGACTTGACGCGGCTCCTTTCGGTATAAACAGCCTGTTAGAATGGGAAACAAAATGTTAGATGCTAATCGAATTGTTAAAATATTACGGGATTTTATTCGAGTGAGAAATGCACAGGCGAAAGTAGTGAAGGGGAAAGTAGCAAAGTAAATATTCTATTTTCATAAATCAATGTTTGAGCTAATGTACTCGGTGCATGACGATTGAAAGAATACTCTTAGCATCATAAAACTTCTCAAGTTGAATTTCATTCAATGATTTGCTGCGGTTGATCTCTAGCAGGCCTGCTAGATAGACACCAGCGTAACTTGTGATTGAGGCACAGGAAGAACTCGACATCTTTTTTCCCGATAGAGAACAAAGTACCAGAGAACTGAATGGATTTACAAGGCCAGGGAACGCTTGCGGAAAGAGCTTTCTCTGAAAAGTAGAAGTCGCGTTCGTATCGTAAACCTCGCCTAATCGAAGTTCGTGCGTTTCCAGCACACCGTGCGACTCTGGCTCGAGGAGAGACGGATATCGACGAGAAACACTTTGAGATAGGGGGTCCGGGAGGTTAGAAGAGGGCACCACGATAATGGACAATGTCCTGTCGTCCGGTGTCCCGGGCATGGAAGCGAGAGTGAGCAACGCGGAGGACCTGACACCGCTTCAATGTGTCGTGATGAGGAAACACCCGATTACAACGCTCCGGCTGTGCCCCGAGCCGCAGAATATTTCTGCGTGTATCCACGGGAACGATTATGTCGATACTCGTGTCGCCATTGGATCGTATAACCGTGCACATATTTGCCGAGCGAGAGAGAGAGACGGGGTGAAGAAGAGAGGGCACGAGCCGGTCCCTCTCTTTCTTTCACTTTCTCTCTTTCTCTCTTTGTTGGTTCGCTCTGTTAGGGTCGGAACCAGATATTCAGGGGGATCCTGCGTGTGTCACGAGAAGCTTACCCTGATTTTTATCGACGAAGAGTCCGAGGGCTGCACAAGTGTCTTCGTCGCTTCACACCGACGCTCTTTAATCATCGTTTATGCGAGCCGAAACCGACCCCTCGATTATTAACACTGGCTTTCGTTGCTGTCTACCGCGGCTTTTATTAATATGTACATTATTTAGTCGTGATTCAAATATACATATTATAATAAATCTTATTGACGCATTGTCTACCGAGGATCATTCCGCAATTTCTGAACAAGGCCTATTAAATCACGATTCTCGAATAAAATGCACAGAAAGTTGAGCAGTTTTAGGCATGCACGCGATGCAGCAGCATCAAAGAAGCCTCGAATTTTGCAGCAAGCGTAAGAGAAACTGGTTGTAGTAAATATTAAATTTGACGCTGAAAGGCCACGCGGATAGTTACGAAATTCCAAGCGACGTAACTCCCGTCAAACCAGTTCCGAAACTCGAGCAAAAATTACGGGAACGCCTTGTCGAAACCTGGGCCCTGTTGTCAGGCCCTCGGGGTGGGCCAGTTTCGAGCCTGTTCTTTCCTTTTCTCTTCCTCTCCCCCGGGACCGACCGGAGGACATGAAAAACGTATGTCCGCGTTAACGTTTTATGGATCGTTCGCGTTTAGTGTCGCCTCCAGTTGAATGGCAACTTGTGGAGCACCTTAGGCTTTCGTTTACACCTGCGTCGCGGAAATAAGGCCGCGAACTAGCCTGCTTCAACAGAAACGAAATGCGAAAACGTAGCTAGCTTCTATACTTTGCTGCCGAGAATTGGCGCATATAAACAATTGGTAAAAAATTATGATCCCCTTCCCTCAGCCACTCGCTCGATCAAATCTTCTAAAAAACTGTGTTCCCCGAGCAACCTCGATTTCCCCACAATTTTAGAAAATTGTTTACCCACCTGCCTATCTATTTTCATCCTTACTGCGTCACGCCTACGCGACTTCATATCACCACGACCAAAAACTGTCGTGCTTATGCAACACGGAGTAAATCGTTCGTCCGTGCGCCGCCTCGCTGGATCGATTACAATGCGGCGTTTTCAGAAACAGAAACGCAACAAGAATCGCCCGTGCACGGACTGGCGAGTCGGCTTTTCACCCGTCGTTTTTGTTGCTCCTTCTCGCGTTTGTTTAAACTAGAGCGTCGGTGAAATTTCGCGCGTCCGAACGGCACGTGCCAGCGCGTTTTGCACGGTTCCGAGCGCTGAAACTCGAAACGGTGAAATCGGGATTAACCTATTGTGTGGAGAGCTGTTCTCTCGATCGTTCCCGCAGCTTTTCCATGCAACAGATTCTCCGTTACGACGAATGTCGAGGAACGGATCGGTGTACAACGCAACGCGAATCCATCGGAATTACGCTAAACCGCACGAGACATTGTTGCATCGTTCTGAACGCACAAACTTATTAATGGAAGGAAGCAGTTTCTATTTAATCGGCCATTTTTTGCTGGAGATCGATGCGGAACTACATATTTCATTTTGCATAACGACCCGCAATCTACTTATCAAGCAAGTGATCAAACATTTTAGAGCTGCAGATTAGAGGTACTCTCATTAACATCTTAATCATCAATTTACATACAGATAACGCTGTTGTTAGTCTAAATTTAACCAGTCATTTTTCTGCAAATGTTTGATTAGCATCTGCGAAATGCAACACGATCGGGAGATCAGATCTTTGTACGTTTACTGAGAAGTTCATAAAAAAAACAATGAAATTTTTAGTATATGTACATATTTTTACGAGTGCATTTTTCTATTTTCGTAGTTCATTTTCTAGGAAATGGATTGAGGGGCAAATGTTGAATTTTGATAGTGACCGGTTCACCGGTAAACGGTTCATTTCCTCGACGGTAATCGGCACGTATGGCGGCCGCGGCGAGTCCATCCTCGAATTATCTAATGCGCCGGACGATGTGTTCGTGGCCGAGACATTAATCATGATGATCGTAACGGTCAACACCGGTTAACTATCGTTGACACTGTCCTGAGGAAATCACGTGTCCGTCGCAGGCACACGGGGGAGAAGACGTGCTCGGTCAGTTGGCCGAATCGGATAAGGAGCCCACGATCCGCGTGGGTGGTCCTTTCGTTCGATCGTTTGAAATTCCGCGGCTGCGCCAGCCTCGCATCCCATAGTCTTTTCCCGAAAATCTGAACAAAATCCCTGTCTATCATACATTATCGATCGCACTGCGGATTTTATGCATTTGCGACCAGAATGAGTCGCTGCAATTTCATGCAATCTCAAACACTGAAGATATAAGACCAATTTATTCGTATCAATTTATTTATACCTGAATTGCAACTGGAGTTACACAGAAATTTAATTTTTTTCTTAACCCTACCTGCGATAATAATAATTATTATTATTATTTATTATAGACGGACCGAGGTCCTTTTACATAAATGTTTACAATAGAAAAGGATAAGGGACTATACGCATAATAACAAAGAATAATAAAGAAGGGACGTGCACAGAAAATAATGGTACGAACGATATGGTAGTATCCTATAATCCTGCGTAATTGTTTTTTAAAATTATTTGTCAACAAAAATATTAAACGAGTTACGAAAAGAAATTGCAAGTGGCATACTTACTAACGTTTTTATATGTTAAATTACACTCACTCCAATCATCTCCATCTTATTACTTAATAAGAATTTTAAAACTCTTCGGGAAAGAAAGGAATTTTGATTAGGCTTTACAGGAGAGCCCACTGTAGGGACTCGCTTTTAATTTATGTCGCGGAACAAACGTTCCCGGACGAATTCCACCTGTTTTATGGAAACAACCCACCATGCGCCGACGTCGGGGGTGGAAAGCGTGGGTGGGACACTAGCCTAGATTTCTTGTCGGCGCGATTTCATTCCAAGTGGCACCGACGGAACTTTTGTGCGTCGACTGGCCGAGTTGGCAGGATACTTTATCGGCGGACCTCGATCGATCCGATCCGCCCCGGTCCGAAGAATCGCCCCTACAATCCTCCGAGAACTCCTGTGTTCCTACTTCCTCGTTTTGTTCTTCCTCCCCTTTGCTCACGCGCTCTTCCTCCGGCGCTTCGAGTCCTCGCTGGAAATTAGTTCGAAAACTTGTTAGTGGCACAGTACGTACACGTCAAAATGAATTTCCAATTAAAATCTGTGAAACGCGTGCAGATTGAAAGGATATTCACCTTTCAATTTTTATTTCACTAAATTGCTTTGATTGTACGGAATTGTTTGCTCGGTACCCATTCAGAGTTGTAATTAAAATGTTTTTTCAAACTGTAGGCTTGCAAGCGAAACAGAACAGTTATTGATCTATAGTTCGAAACAGAAATGAACACATGCCCTTCTGAGTCATACAATCTCCGATCTTTTGTTCATCTATTTCTGAAGATTGTATAAGGGGTTGGTTACTGGTACAAAGGGTTAATTACCTGGATTCAGCGACAAGGCTTGGCTCGTCCATTTTCCATAGATCCTTTCTTATCCATCAATCTATTCCATTCTTCAGAGTCGGAATGACGAAATCTGCCGAATATAACTCTGTCGGGTTCAAAGAGCTTGTTCGCTGGTCAACAAAACGTTCGCCGTGGAACACGCGCTCGCGGAGGCAGAACAGGTGTAGAAGAATGAGAATAGAGCGACCGCGCGCGCACACACGTGCACCGAAAATAGCTTCTCGTTTTCATTTAAATACCGGTTTCCCGCGCGAGTCGCGCTCGGACGAAACGCGCTCCGCGAAACGCGACGAGGAGTAATGGAAACCGCGCCGTGGTTCGCGTCGCAGCTTGTCGCGAACGTTCCTTTTCATCCCATTCTGTTTCGACTTCTGCTCCCTCTGTTTGCATTTATTGTCCCGAAATCGTTGCATTTTATGAATTTATGGAATTTAGGGTCCACTGAGGTTAATCACCATAGCAGTTGAAGGAGCGACGTAAAATAAAATAATAAAAGGGTCCACTGAGGTCTATAAAAAATTTGGGACACAAGTTGAAATTTTGGGACCCAGAAAAATGGTCGACGTCGAGGTCTATGCAAAAGTTGGAGCTGGTAAAGTTTAGGGCCCACTTGGGACTATACTCTATACAAAAGTGGGGCCATGAGAAAGGTTTATGGAGCCGTGGGACCTAGGAAAATGATTTGCAGTTCGCCAGGGTCTATCATAAAATTTGTAGCTTCTGAAAAACGTCCATACCCACTAAAGTATCCGCAGCATTTGGGGTGCAAGAACCCGTTGAAACATACGAATAAGTTCGGCATTTCAGGATCTCTGAAAAATGTATGGTTCACCGGGGCCCCTGAAAAATGTAGGGCCTATAAACACGGTTGAATAAATGATTCGAGAGCATCAGCGAGCGTGACTTGCGAGAAATTTCGCCGGAGAATCGTCGAAGAGGAGGAACATCGCGCAAATGAGAGTGCACATGAGAGTGCATCTTTCTCGTTGCGAGGCGAGGAAAACGTTGCGGGCGCTTTTCAATCCCGTCGAAGCGAAACGCTGCCAGAACTCGCGATTCCCTGAAGTGTGTGCTTCCCTCTTTCTCCCCCTCTCTCTCTCTCTCTCTCTCTCTCTCTCTCTCTCTCTCTCTCTCTCTCTCTCTCTATCCTGCTAGCCCGTTTATTTCAGAGAAACAAAACGAAAACGGCACTCCTCGACGCGCGACGGGTTTGCCCGGCGCGTCGTCGAACGACTCGCGGCTACACTCTCTGGTTCCAGCAAAACTGGACCCGGATTCGCGGAGATCCTCGGGTAGACATTACTCGAACGAGTAGAACGTTGTTTCGTGGACGTGGTAGATACGTTCTTCATTTTGAAGAATAATTGTGAACAAAATATATAATAATACGGTCATTCGACCGGCAGTGGTAGGTTTAGTGTTGGAAATTATAATATGTATTACGTCCAGTGAAAAATTTGTGCCTGATAAGATCATTGTCAAACAAATGACCGTATTAATATATCGTTATCACGATTATCGAAATTACACAGAGATGAATTATACTAGAACATTTTAATCGATCTGGTGCTCGGTAGATTCCCTTCCCCGAGCCGATAACTCAAGGAAATATTGGTTTCACGATGGCCAGGAAAATTCTGAAAAGGATGAGAAATGGTAACGGAGGTCAGAACACCACATTCTGGTCCAAGGTCGTGCTCCGAAGCGAAAGAGTCAGATTTACGAGATGTTAATGATCGTTTTGGTGCGGTAATGGTTACGCGACGATCCTGGCCAGCACTTTCACCGACTCGGATCTGAAACGACCGCGTAAAACTTGCGTAAACCTGTCTCGATAAAACGAGAAACCGAAGAGTTCAAGTTCGGAACGAGTGAAATTTCAAAAGCAAACAGAACGATGCGACTCGATAGATCTGTGCCCGCGCGTTTGTTACCGCACCTCGTGATTCACTAATCTGTTATCCACTTGCCGGTATCAATAACTTTCTCGTTGCCGCATAGTTGAACGTCAAAATAGTTGCGTCACCATTCGTGAACGCATCGAATATTTCGAAACAACTAAAATGCAAATATCTTATTTTTATTGTTGTCGGTCTCGAGCAGACCCCACGTGAGATATGTATATTTATTTAGACACGGTCCGCTGCAATATCTCGAGACACTCAACGCGACGGTCCCAGAACGATTTGGGTGTCACCGGACACTACTTCGAGACCGCCTCGTGAGCGAAACCCATTGACAGGGCAATCTTATTGTATAAGTAAATACTTTAGTTTCCGTATCGTTTTCCCATATCTCTCGCACCCAATTAATTCCATAGCCTAAACATAGTTTTACCAAAGCGCTCCTACTCCTACGACCAAAATGCACCACCCAATCACCAATAGAAATCACTTTGTCATCCCCATACATTTTAAGATAGCCAATAAAGAAGGATTCCGAGCTAACCTTATACATACACGACGCGACACCGAAAAGGAGATCACGAAAACCACTTGAACCGAAAGCAACCTTTACTTTTACCTCGAACCTCATCGTTTATTGTATTTTGTTAAGTTTTCAAATATACAGGGTGTCCCGTAACTGGTGGTATAAGCGAGTAGGGGGTGATTCTACGTGAAAAATTGAATCGAAAATGTAGAATAAAATTTTTCATTTGACGCTTTATTTTCGAAAAAAATAAGTTTGAAAATTTGTCGAGTACGCGTGCACTTGGATCAGCTTCAGCTCGACGGATTTCATTGTAGAAGCACGGAAGTACTCCTCTCCTACTCGGAACAGTAAGATAGTAAAATCCGTCGAACTGAAGCTAAATCATTTTCGCTTGTATGTATCACTTCCGCTTGTACCACCAGTTACGGGACACCCTGTATATTAAAGTGTGTTAACTTCCAAAGAGTCGAACTTATTTCAAATACATAGTCGGAAGCGAAACGGGATTTACGACCCCGCGAAGTTCGGCATACGGACTTGCGGTACTTCGGACGCTCCATATTGTTTATTCTGAATGTTTAGGCAATATCTCTTGGCAATAAAAAAAAGTGGAACAATAAATGTAAACGCAGTTTGAGTCGCGATACTTGCAGATTACCTGTTCCCCGACGAAGATACGCGAATCCCGGGAGCTTAAGCGTCGCGTCGGGCGGGAAATTCAAATCTCGTGACCGATCACGAATCTAGCCCCAGCGGAATAGATTACGTATTAAGGTCAATATCATAAATCGATGCGGTATACTCCAGCCGAGTCCCGGTTTAGCAAAGCTCTCTCTCTCCCTCTTCCTCTCTCGCGTTTCAGCGACCAGCAATTAATCCATTTCCCTTTTCGATCCAGCGAATGGATATAAACCGAGAAATTTGATCCCGCATCGGCAAACGAACGTGAGTGCACAATGGAACGGCGGCCGTACTCTCGGCAAAAATAACCGCCGAGCGACAATATAAAGGGATTTCATCGAAGCGATCGTCACGCAGATATTAACGCGCCACCGAAAATTAATTAGGAGAGCGCGTCAACCCTCGCGCCACGGAAAATAAAATAAATAGATGATAACGGGCCGCGAAATGAATTAATCGATCCTCCGATGATGAACGGAAAATTGCCGATATTTTATTTTACTTTATTATTTGAAAGAAATGCTTCAGCATTTCGTGGACCCTTCCGACATTCTTAGATCTCGATCAAGAATCGATTAGAGTCGGAGGATGAATTCCATCGAGCAGAATGGTCCCCAGAACGGCATAGTAGGTGGCAAATGATCCCTCTCTTTCGCGAGTGGGAGTGCGTGGGTGGACGGGTTTCGTTCCGGGAGCGGAGAGATCGTTATTGAAAACTCTTTTCATGGAAGGAAACTCGTTATCTGCCGTCTGGCCGGGCGAAAGGGATGCAGTGCAGGAGTTAAACGGAAGCGGCAGCCGACGGTGCATGTGCATGTGCATCGGATTCGAGGGCCGGGAGATGGCTGAGAGAGCGGCGTGCGTGTGCGTCAGACTAATCAATAAGTTTGTCGACTGTCGGCTAAACAATGTCTAGGCGCCGCGGGTTTCGCGTTCGCCGGGGGCGGCTCTAAAAGAGATTTCGCGACTGGTCGATCGAGGCATCGATCGCGGAGGTTTAAGGGTCGAACGAGAACCCCCACTTTCACCCAGCCACCCCTTCGACCGGCGCCAATCGGAGCACAGAGCCGGTGAACTGGTATCAAAGGTGGACGAGACAGGTGAATCGCCTTGTCACCTTTTAATCAGGATAGAGCGAGTCCGGTTCGATCGAACGTCTGGCAAGAAGTCTTTGGCGTCGCTGCTTAAGTGAATCCTCAGAATCTACAGCTTTTTTTTTATTTCCTTATAATTTATCAGTGTGTGTTGGTCTTTGGTTTGATTGTCTGATTTAATTCTTCGTGGTATGGATATATTAGCGGATTTTCATGGAAAATAAAAATTGTTTCTATCGTTTTACATACATTGTACCAAGTTGATTTTCTCACAAATGCGTACAATCTGAAAACGCACACAGTTAGGGAATACATACTAGAATTTCATTTACATAATATATAATTGTGGTATGATAGATAAATGAATTATCCCGGATAACAACAAAGGAATTTGAGTAAAAATATTCAGCTGTAATTACATTTATTACGACCGACATTGACCGAGCGGCTATAATTCTAATAAAAACGCAAGCCATTGCGCAATCCGAGGACTGTAACACCAGTTTTCGAGCATAGTGGCCATTGTTGCGTCAACGCCGAGCATTTGCCGGGGGTTCGATCGCGTTCTCCGAGACGAATCGCGTGCGGCACGCGAACCGATATTTTATTTACACGTGCAACCGGGAAATTGAAACCGAAAACGAAGTCCGAAGCTGTCGATCAGAGCCGGTCGCGATTGTTCCCGTGTCCAACTGTCCAGTGGCTCCTCGATGAGACTTGTCCGCTGGAAATTGACCGGAAAACCGCTGGAGAACGTTTATCGACAGCGAGGAGAGAGAATCAAACGAAATAGAAACTGGATCGGACGAAAATTGCAGCGAGGCTGTTCGGGAAAAATTGCCAAACGAATTTGGGAGTCACCGAATGTCCAGAGATGGGTGCGGGTCGGTCAAGGTCAAGCAATCGATGCTCTGGAATCGTTCATACGCGGTCCAAACGTCCTGTTGGCAGCGGGCCCTGGAAACTGTCGCCACGCCCCTGAGGAGAGAGAAAATGATCGCGATCAATCCAGTGTTTTTGACGCTGATTGCGCTTCCCTTGTCTGTCATTGTGTAACATGTGTAGACTGCGGATTCAAGATTTCTGCATTCCAAGATCGTTCCTTTAATAATCTTTAACGAGTTCAGAGTGAACCGAAGTTCTCGAAAGCAGGAGTTTTAGTTCGAACAGCGTGTGGACTTTATGCATGAGGAATTTTTTTAGACGCAATAGACGACTGTTAATTGCCAGCTCTGCCAGATTGGCCTGCTAAATTGACCGCGATGCTTCCCCTGTCAGTTCGCCTGCCCTCGCAGCTTTGACTCGAGCCGTTTGGGGCGCATGGGGCGTGCGATGGGACAGAAACGATTCAATCAGGAGGAGGGTGGTGTTTCGGCTTGTTCAAGGACGAGGAGAGGATGACGCGAATGCTAGCCGAGCGGAGGCGACGCGGCCAAGGTCGCGCCGGACCGATCCACGATGAAAATCCCGCCGCGACCCCGCGCAATTATTTGGCATTGCACTTTGGCGAGCCGCGCCCGCGACCCTCGGCTGCCTCAACTGTACACTGGCGAGTTGCGTTTCCGGCCTACACGCCTTTTGCAAGCATCAACGACCTTGAATCTGACGCGAAACGTTCGCAAAACTGCGAACTGCACCTCTCGATGCTGGAATTCGAGAGAGAATCTTTTCATGATTCCACGCTGCTCCCTTTTTCACTTTGCAAAGCTAAATGGATGCGATGAGCAACGAAACTAATGCGGAACGTTTCCGAAATTGTGCACAAGGATCCTCGGAACTAGGATAATATGCTTGAGAGAGAATCATTTGATGATTACGGTCCAATCTCTCTTTCGTTGCGAAGCTAAATTGTAAATTAGGATCCTCGAAACTAGGATAACAGCTTGTGGACGCAATGAAAGAGCGAAATGTTTCCAAAACTGTAAATTAAAGTCTTCAAAGCTGGAATAAAATGTTTGAAGAAATACTTTACGATTCTATGATTTACCGTCTACTGGAAAGCTCAAGAATATGACGAACGACAAAATTGCAACATGTGCTTCATTTTCGCGAGAGCTGATCTCTAGGCGCTCGAACATCATTCGATCCTTAATTTCCGCTGATTGAACGACAGAATTATTTTCTTGGCCCGCCTCCAACGCAGATACTCTTGTTTTCTATTCCCGATGACACACTGCGGACACATTTTTATTTATACACTAACACGTTGTATCCGAAAGAAAACAAACAGGGGAAAGTGTCCGTTACGCGAGGACAGCCGTGAATAAATAATTGCACGGTTTCGTGTCGGCGACGGAGGCCGTGGACGTGAAAAACGCCTAAGTCCCGCGGCTCGAGGGGTGAAATTAACCCGCGATCCACCCGCGCGTTACTAAGTTAACGGCTTTCAGAGACGAAGAGAGAAGGAGAGAGGGAGAGCGAGAGAGGAGCGTGTCCTGGGAAGACTAGCTTCGTCAGATTCTCCGGTGCACGGAGTGGGAAGAAATGAGAGGGAAAAGGGGACGCGGCGGCATTGACTTCTCTCGGCACGAGAGAACAAGACACGGTTAAAAAGGAATCGCGAAAGAGAGCCGAAGAGGAGAAACTGGGGTAACAAGTTCTGCCTCGAAGCTCCTCGAGCATTTGCGCCCGGCCGGCGAAATACGAATCGTCGACGACAGGCCCGAAGACAAAAGCGGAGCAGAACGTGCCAGTGTCGGACCTGGGACTCTCCGAGGCTGTGTCCCGTTGGATATGGGGCAGGCGGATCCATTCTTTATCCATAATGCAAAGAAAGACCACGGTATTCGCACGTACTTGTCAAATGATCGGTTTCACAGTTTCCATTCCGTAATTGTCGAAATTATGAAGATGCTTCCATTGGAGATGATTATTAGACTGGGGATTTCGTGCATTCATAACGAACGGGTTAAGCACAAAGCTGTGATGACATTATATGAACTTAGCATTGACTTATTAAAAGAAGGATGACATTTTCGTTTCCCTTTGTTCCTTACGGTAGAGGTAGGCTATTAAAATTTCTTTGAGCATCCCCTCCAAGCCTGGAGTTTTCTTATCTAATCCTCTTTCTCAGATTCCAAATTTTTCATATTCGAGGAAAGCTCTTGTCGATGCACCCACGGAATTCCGAAGTTGGATTGATAGCAGGGAAAGTAAAATGACAAGGAGTCGCTGGGAACTTCTCGGCCATGCTGTGGAATCATTCAGTGACCCTTTCGAGGCTCGGGTTTTTCTTTTGTATGTTCCTAACGGTAGAAGTTTCGCCGGCGAATGGCGATCTAATCGATAAAGGAGCGCGAGTGGTAAAATGGGAATCGAAGCGGAGGAGGATGGTGGTTCGCGACGCCCCGGCGCTGCCAGGGAAATGCAACAAGGAGAAATCACGATGAGAAACGAGCTGCGGGAGAATTGGGTCGCCGCGCGGCGAAAAACGAACGGAAGGACCGAACAAAAACGTGGCTTCGCCGTCGCGCGGATCGTCGATCGTGGAATTGGAAGGAATAAAGGGGAACCCGGGTGAAAACGGATCCGCGGGACTCTATTCTTCGGCTTTACACGCTCGCCGTGTCGTCCTGCCCCCGCTCGCGCGCGAGACGCGTTCCTCCTCGATTAATGAGCTTTTCATTTCAACGTGGCGTGGCTTTTCGAACTCTCCGCGCTCGGGAACGGGAAAAAAAGAACTGATACGCGCGGCCTGTGCTGTTTTCGAGCGGCGAAAACAGCCGCCGGAATAAAACAGAAGTGGATAAACACACTCGGTGCGAGGCTGGATACGCGTTTCGCCGCCGAAACACAGCTTCACGGTTTTGTCGGGCTTGATTTAGGAACCGCTGAGCTCCCTGGCCCGCGATCCCGTTCGTCTCGTTGGCCTACACCGGTGTTATTGCGAATACTGTTCGCTGGGAACGCGGTTCTCTATGCTGGCTCCTTCGTTAGTGTCTCTTGAAGCGAGTGGGGTGGTTGTTCGAATGTCGCGAGCTCAATTTTGGTTTTCCTTTGGTCTAAAAATTTGAGGACGGCATATTAATGAATGAGAATGACGTACGCAAAAGTTCCGTAGCAATAAGTTACCTCACCTCTCAGTAAAAAATTGTAAACTTGGACATAGCAGTCCGAAGTAGAATTGCCCTATAAGAAGCGTCTCCTTGGCACGTGTCGCACTCGAATGACGCTGCCTCTGTTAAAGCGTCGTACCGTCATCGATGCCAACCTTACGTAGGCTAGTGCACTCTGCTGGTGTCGCTTAGGCTGATGCGCGGCTTGTTTACGGGCTTGACATAATCGTGTTGGAATTTTCTGCGACCAGTAACAAGACTGACTGCAGCGCAGAAGCTCTGCAACGTTCGCTCCGATAAAAGAAGAGGAGAGTTATCTCCGTTTACTCTCTTCTTCCTCGGCTTCGAGCTGGCGTACGCTCCAAGACAGAGACAGAGCGAGAGGGTACTCGAATTCGACGCTCCGGTAACGGCCGTTTCTGTGTCGAAACGATTAATTAACGAGTGGAAAGCAGATCGGCCGGCCGATCAAGCCTTCACGGACCGTTTAACCGCCCCGTTTCCCCGGCGATTCGTCGCAAATTCCGTGGCAGTTCGTTGCGAATTTTGTCGCGGATTCCACGCGATTTCGGAACGAATTCCTTGCGCATCTCTTGCGAAAGTCTTACGAATCATTGGAATCTTGGGAATACCTTGCGAGTTAAAATGCATTGCAAATCTTTCAGGAATTCGTTGCAAATTCATTGCAAACCCTCCAAGAATCCGCTGTAAATCCATTGCGAATCCATTGGGAATCTCTCGCGAATTCTTTGCTTATGTATGTATTGCGAATTCCTTGCTAACCCCCAGCGCATCCTCAGCGAGTTCATTTCAGGTTGATCTGCGAATTCGTTGAAAATTTATCGCAAATCTAAAAGAATCGGACTTCGATTATTCGCCCAGGCCAATGAATCATGCGAATCGCGGTTTCGCACGGATCTTCGCGACATCAAACGGACCCTGCTATTACGCCGCAGGGTTCTCCTTTAAACGTTCTGCCATTCGCGCGGCCGACACTTGAAACCACTTAAGCCAATCAGTACCCGCACCGTGCGAATTCCTCGGGCTGCAGATCGCCGCGCCGAATTCGCCCACGGCGGATTATTTAAATGAAATCTCGAGCCACCGGCATTGCCGGCAAACACAACAAGGGAAAAGCCCCTCGGGTTGGAAAAATTCTCCGTGCTCTATCTTTAACTTGTCCCGGCTGGTGATGTGTACAGCGCGCTAATGTGGACCCAGTTGCGAATGAATAGTAATGAGACTGCGGACGTTTATGCAGATTTACGTCCGCGTAGACAAATCTGCGAACAGGGGAGCTGAATGGGGTCCAACTTCCTTCTCGAACGGTTCTGGTCATTTGGATAATTATCTGCCAACAATCGTTCTGCATTTTTTCGAAATCAAACTAATACCTAAGGATTTAGCAAATTTTTCAACAATCTTTATTGCTTCGCATTTAGTGTTTCCAGAAAGTATATCATAAAAAGGAAAATAAAGATCCATAGGCCATTGATTAAACTTATATTTCATCACTTTTAGACAGCTTTAAGGATTTAGAAGTTATCTTGAAAATATTTCTCCGAGCAATATATCAGCTCAGGGCAGCATAAATCTCTCGCAAACCTTGCTGTCGAAAAGGAACACACCCAGTTACTCATCTTCAAAGGCCGCACCCAGAACACCCGCGAAACTCGATCGAAACCAGAAAACGCTACCGTTAACGACACAGTTGCAAGCAGACATCTCGGAAAATAAATAGAAGAAGGTGCTAGCCACTCAAAGAGGCTAGATGTGTACACGACAATCGAAGAACCAGGAACGTACGGAAGCCACTAAAGACGCTCCTCAATCAGATAGCGCAGTATAAATATAACAGATATCTGTGCCTTAATATTTAATTTACGGCTTGGTGCGCCGATTCCCCGTATTCGCTCGCGTAAACACATTCCGTTGGCATGATCGCGGGCTATCTGCCAGACAAATCTTTTCTTTGGACCACCCAGTGTGCGAGATGAAACACCTGCCGGCGCCCAGACACCGGAAACTCCTGTCTTTCGGGTTCCCAGCAGGTGATTCGAGGGAATTTGAATCGCGTGGGCGTTGGCAACATTGACGAACGGGTCTGCGAGAGGATGCAGACTTTTAGCGACTTTTAAATTACACAAATTATATAATGTGTCAAACTTTTCTATTTAATATTAAAATTAAGGACGAACCGGCCTTGGTCGTTTTTTTCTCGACAGACCGGAAAGCCTGTTTTCGGCTGAAAACGTTGGCCAAACGGTGTCGCCACGGGCTCGATTGTATAACCGCTCCCAGACTGACTCGTCACGCTGATTACCGAGCCGTAATCGGCACTGTCGCGGATTAAACGAGCCTGCGTTCCCCGGTGGCCGATTAATGGCACCGCCCATCAACTGCGAACTGATTGTCGCCGTCCGCTGAAAAACCACCCTCCTGGACGTCGTGTCTTATTTGTCTTCCGTGCTCTCTCATTCCTCTCCTACCCTGCTTTTTCTACCTCGTCGCCCTTTCCTCCGTCGGCGTACCCTTTCCCCCCTTTTTCTGACGATTCTTCTTGGTTTGAACCCTTGCTTCCCTTCTGCTTTGGGAGTTGATTCTACAAGGATCAGTCAATAAGAGGGAATGAAATTCTTTTTTATTTGACGCCTCTTTTTATAGGTATATTAAAAATTTGCGACCCGTTTTTACTTTTTCCTTCGCGATTTCCATCAACGATCATTTTTAATTAAACCAATCCATCCAGTATCTCAAAGAAAAAAATTCTCAAGTCGTTTGTTCAAACAGAAAAATGTTACTCCTTCTTTTGGACACGTTTCTGCGCGTGGACTCTCCACCAGGCCCCGATTTCTATAACACCGTGTATACTCTTCTCATCCGTCATCTTCTTCTGCTCCTTTTTTCCCGGCACCGATGCACAGGAAGAAGCGACATTGACCTTAACGATCACGGATGCAACACGCCACGCATTAAATTACCAGCGTCGGTGCAATATTTAACGCCACGCTCGTTACGTGAACTTGCAGAATTATCGCGCTCGTTGCGCAATTCTCCCGGGGAGAGATCTCCGGGATAACGATTTTCGGATCGTTTATTAATTCCGTCGCGACAACGAGTTTCTCTCCATCAAGGTATGTATTATGATCGTTGATCAACTTCGTGTTCCCGGACTCGCTCGAATGCTACGTAGAAAAAAAAGAAGAGAGAGAGAGAGAGAGAGGGACGATTACGTAACGCGATTCGGTCATCGTTTACGCGAGAATCTACCGTATTCGCAATTGGATGGCAGATTTCTGTCCCGACTAACGATTTTCACCTTAACAAGGCCGCACAGTGCGAGACCGATTGGCTCTCGTCGATGTGAATAATTTCTATTTTAATGCTCGCTGGATGTGACGAGCCTGAAACGTGACATGATCGCTGCTGGACAACCATCAATTGCGGAAAATCATTTCTCCACCTCCATTTGTCCTGCTGCATTTATTTTTAGAAGATCCCCTAAGATTCTCTTCTTTCGATTTTCAATCCGACAAGTCACCTCCTATAACATCATCTAATAATTTCATTTAGGATTATAATATGAAAGAATTAATATTATTTCCAGTAGGCAACATATTCCGAAAAGATGATCGATCCTCTTTCAACCGCAACACAACCCCCAAAAAGGGTATCCGCAGACTCCCAGCATTGTGAAGTCATTCGTCACGGAATAAAAAGTCAGTGCTTCCAGTCGCGGTGCATAAACGCAGTCAGCAAGGGCAGAAGAAACTTATGGCTCTTCGTCCAGGTCTGTCAGGCGACTGTTGAATTAATACTCCGTCAAGGGAGAGCAACCATGGTCGACCTCGGATCCTTATTGAGATCGATCGAACCCCTTTATGTCGCTCTTCTTCAATTCATTCATCCCTCGCTCGAGCGCGAAATTCTTGCCAAATCCCCGAGAAGATCCTTGCATCTTCTCCGGGAATCGGTCGCGTGATTTACGACGCGGCGATAGAAACTCGCGGAGAGGATTTTCGCGAACTTGACGGTCTCCCAAAGATGATCGAACAGTACCGCGAACGGTATCGCCGGTCCGTAAGCCATCAAGAGAGACACTGAACGTTTTACGTTTTCAAGACTGCTTTAGACATTTTTTCCCGAAAAACTAGAATAACTATTATAGAATATTTTATCAAGTCCTTTATATGTTCATATTCATCCATATGTTCAATCTCCATCTTTTGCACGCATATGCCACGACACATAAACCTAAAGAAAAAAGAATTAATTTTTTAAAGTGATAAACCAGAGTAGCTCTTCAAAGAGGCTGACCGAACGGAAACGAATGCTCGCCGGCTCAAGGATCAATCTCTTCGTGGAACCATTAGCGCAAGGTTATCGATTCGCTTTTACGGTCATGCCGGAGTCACGTGGGCGGCGTTATCGCGAGCGGATTCGCGTGCCATAAGTCCCTTTGGTGGACACAGTGCGCCGGTGTTCGCCGATATCGCATTCCGCGAGCCGGCGATTATGCGAGTCGTCTTTCCCGTCGTGGCTAGTGGCCATCGGCGACCCGCGCGACTCTATTACGAGGACAGAGTAACAGTAACAGGGATACTTTACCGGAATACTAAAGAGCTGAACCTGTCCACGAGGAACTTGCTAGAATTCGTGCTGGATCCTTCGAACCGGTGAAAAATTGCGGCATGGCCCTTTGCATCCCTAACACACCCTTGGATCGATGGGTCTCTGCGTCTGTCGAGTCCTTGGGGCGACAGGGTGCTTCTACGTATAGAGAGAAATTGCACCATCGCCATTATTGCACTGTATTCTCCCGGGAACAATAAAAACTCGCAATTCCCACTATCTCACAAGTATACCATGATAACTTTCAGAATAATTCTTGATCCCAGGACCGTCTCCATGTTCTCGGGATCCATTTATTGGCACATTCGGTCCATTAACTCCCAGTAATTCCTTCCAAATTATTTCCAAATCGGATTATCCACCCTCCACGAGGATCCCAATGGTGTTTAGGCTACGTGTACCAGTAGAATCCCTCAATCCCGAGACGAGCACACGGAACACGTACTTCGAAATTACACGTTCATATCCAAGGTACGACGTAGCTTTTCCACGCGGATGCATCTTTAAAAATGATTGCCTGGCGAACGCGTGTCTCTCCTCGAAACGAAGACTCAACGCGTACACATACACATTACGTGTATACACACAGATCCCATGACCCAGATATGGGTCACGATGATTTTCAAGAAAAACTTGATAAGTCACGCGTAATCGAGGATAACAAGTAGTACTTATAGTACAAGTAGCACTATAAGAAGTTTTTTCCCTTCCACGTTCAATTCCAGTTTATTAACTTTTTTCCCCGTCGGGCTTTCGAGACCTCGCGGCTTGTTGCATACAAGCCGCACGCGGAGCTTACGAGCTTACGCCTGGTTCGTTCCGGGCCCAATATATTTTTCATATTTAGCTTGCCTGTTTGAGCAACATCCCCTCAGTTTTTCTTATCATTTTTACTGGAATCTGGCGAAAGGAGCCATGCATTTTAATATTTTTTTCTTATCATTTCTCTGGACTTCATTCTTGTGGAAATCACCCCAGATAAAATGCCGATAGAGTTTCAATATTTTTCATCGGAGGATTCCTAGAGCACTGACAGAGAGAGCTTCACAATCGTAGATATTTTTCAATATTCTTCAGCCTTCAATCTCGAGTCTCCCGGCGGAAAGAAATCATCTGAACAGCAAACTAAATAACAGAGAACGTCAAGGGCCTCGACTAGTCAACTTTCCGAGCAATGATTGGCAGAGTCGGTACCATAGACATCGCGAGGGATCGATGGCAAGGGTACGGAACGGCTGGCAGGTCGGCGACGGATTATCGATCGTCGGTGTCGTGGCTTGCGGGCCGTCGTCGTCGTAAAAATTGAATATCCAGTCTAGACAGCCAAAGGCGAACTTGTTTATACCTCGGCTGGTTCCAAAGTGTCTGCATCGGTGTGTGCCGTCGCGCCACGCCGTGGCACAGCTGCGTCGCCCTGCAGGCCAACCACCATCCCGTATTTCCATTTTAATAGAGTCCGCGACGGTTTTCGACGGAAATCCGCGGATACCGCGCTCCACTTTCGTTATTCTCGGGACTTGATCAGCTAGTACGGAACTGTCGGCAAGAACCGGCGCCGAACTGCCAGCAAAGCCGGATTAGTCCCTTGCCGGTCTTTTTACTGAACGTGGAAACGCAGCTTGGTGCCACGGTTTATCGTGGAATCGAACATGTAGAGGGTTCACGAGAGACACTGCAATAAACGGGCAAAAATGCCGGATTTATGTTTCCGTTCGTGTTGTCAAATGTTGAAAGAATAGTTACGTTATATATACACGAAATTTGAAACAATAGGGACATTAAAAATCTCAACCTTTTAAATTGTTGAAGAAATATACAAATTCTTGACTGACTCGTGAGTCTTGGAATTGGTGCGAACGATTTTTATTTTGCATAAAGATCCGTAGTTGATTAATGTCGATACGGGGCACAAACATCTTTAATATTTTAAAGCTGCCATCCAATCCCTCAGTTTCTAGCGATTATAAATTGATGAGTTCCCCGTTAATTATAGTAGACATTCCTCACGTTCGTAGTTAATTTAGAGAACGCTTCGCTAATTCATTCGCTGGTAAATTCATAGGAGAATGAACGATGAATGGCGACAAGCAGCTGAAGCGGAGCAAAGAAGCCGAAGGGAGTCCTTTTCCTGATTCCTTTCCCTTCCCCGTAAGTGGCTGAGACTTTCCCTTTCCGAAGGGTAGGCCTTTGTATTCCATACACGCAACTTGGACAGCCCACGGCTGGCAATGAGCGCTCTTTGCTCTGAAAGGGCTCTGAATTGCCCGCAAGGGCAATCCGTCCAGGCAGATGACGTTAGAGAAAGAAGAGACTCTCGATGCTGCAATAAAAGACTATTTACCTTGCTTTCTCTTTGTATCTACGAAGAGGGCGTTAGATTGTGCATCCTCTAAGCCACTGGACCATTCACGCAATCCCTTAAGAATGGCATTTTTATCTTGCACCCTTTAAAACCTGCAAACCTATCAGATTGTCTAATGACTTTACGTTCGGTTTTGTCAGCGGAATCCGCCAGCGTGGAAGCAAACTTGACCGGGGACCGGTCCCCCAGCCTCGATTAGAATGGCACAAGAGCTTTTGGCATTGGTCCCAAAGTCAGCCTCTGATTTGTATTGCTTTCGCGTGGCCAGACTCTCGGCGATTTATCAACGCGTCGCCGATTCCTCTTGCTCCTTTTCGGTCGTCATTGCGTTTCTACAGTGCACTATGTAAAGTGACCCGTGAATGGACACTGCACCTCTGTCGAAATTAGTATTCCTAAATCGATATTTAATTCCCTGAGTCGTATTCATGTAAGAAGGCTGCGTCATTGACACGATAGCTTGTTCTACTGTCGTACTCTCTGGAATATTAAATTTATAATTGTTCGTTTATTTTTTGTTACAGGTAAGAGCCCGTCTTCGTGAACGTCTCATAGAAACTCTAGAGTAGAAACCCTGTTTGGTGAGTCTGAGATTTGCTTGTAAAATACAATTTTTTATAATCAAGCATCACGAAACTGTATACAAACTTCAGCTTTTTGCTCTATAATTTTGGTCGCAAGAGATCTACTAGATATGTACAGTGGGTAACGAAAGTATTCGAACGCCCTTTAACACAGAATAACTTTTTTTATAATTGTACCAAACGACCTGACTTTTTTTAATCAATTAGATGCATTGGTTTACGAAGTGATGTGCAAAAAAGACTTTCCAAAAATTATAATTTACAAGGTTATATGCAAAAATAAAAAAGGCATTTTTTAAAACTTTTTTATTTGTGACCACAATGAGAATTTAAAATATATCTTTTGTAGATCTATGTTAGTTTCGCACACATGCTGAAAATTTTATCGAAATCGATTAAGATACACACGAGCTACAAGCGGTTAAAAATGGTGAAAATCGTAGTTTTACACGACTTTTAATCAGTTTCTGCTTAAAATCCACAGAATCGTATATCTTTCGATGCGTGTCGTTTTTTTCTGCGTCAACCGATTTCGATGAAATTTTCAGCATGTGTAGAACTAACATAGATCTACAAAGCATATATTTTAAATTTTCAATAAAGGCCCAAATAAAAAAGTTTTAAAAAATGCATTTTTTATTTTTGCATGTAACCTTGTAAATTATAATTTTTAGAAAATCTTTTTTGCATATCATTTCATAAACCAATGCTTCTAATTGATTATGAAAGATCAGGTCGATTGGTACAATTATAAGAAAGTTATTCTGTTTCAAAGGGCGTTCGAATACTTTCGTTACCCACTGTTTGTTATTAATTTCATTTAAAGGGGAATTAAATTCTATTGTGTTGTGAATATACAGCCATTGGACAACACCTTGGTGTATAATATGAACGACAATGAATAATCGTAAAAATGCATCGTAGTGTCCCTACACTAACCCCCTGGTTAAAAAGTGTTCTTGTGAGGGGAGGTCTTGCAAGGTGTTGATCGAGAGGTGTTCATTCTCCGCTCACCCTGTCGGACTCCCTTCTGGCCAGTGTTCGCAGCTTTCTAATAAATTTCTACCAGGAAGCTCGCGGAACTGTCGGTCGAAAGAAGCCCGCCCGTGGTAGTACATATCTTGATTAGCATTTCTCGATCGGGACTTTCCTCGTGTTCCGCTCTCCACCCCCACGCAAACTCGCCGCGGACTATTGTTGCGCATCCATAATCGACTAGTTATGCAACTGGACGGGGAACACGGGCCTATGCACTCGGAATTTCGCCCGGAAGCATCGGCCGTGTCGAAACGATCCGCTCGGAATCGCGCGTGCGTTGCGACTACGCTCGCCGGAAGGAATGCCTTCGACTTTCCGAGCCGAGAACTAGCCTAATTGCCGGATTGGCTCCGATACGCGGCCGCGCGAAAAATCCACTTTCCAAATTCGAAGCTGCGCCCGCAAAAGTGGAACGCCGCCGTCAAACTGCTTTCGTTTTCCCGGTTTCTGGATCCCCGCTGGAATTTCATTCTATCATAGTAACACTCCTTGATTAATTATGAGAAATTTTTCAAATGTATTGATTTTCTATTTGTTTTTGATTTACTGCTTTCGTTTTTCCGGTCTCTGGATATGATAAATTTATGTATTGTGTATTTTATTTGCCGCTGTTGATCCTCGTATAATCCTGAAAAATAGTTGCACGAGGGATTGTCCGGTTTTGTTTTATTCAATTTCGTTTCAAGTCAACCGACTGCGTTTTAATCGTTCTATACTTTGGTAGAGTGCACCGTTCAATTTATGGTGCAATCATAAAAATGCATAAATTCAGCACGCTGATAGGAAATGTTTTTCACGCTTTTAATTGGATCGAATTCAAACAACTCAGACGCTCGGTCGGCGGCAGTCGTGTTTAATTAATGTTTAATCGCTTATCGACAAAATATGTCCGTTCAGCGAGACAATTTGTGTCGCCCGTAACAAAGCACAGTATTTAATCGGACGATATCGAGTCGTCAAGGTGTTAAGCAGAGCAAATATTTGCCACTTCTGGAAATAGACCGACAGTGCGCGCCTCGACGACATTCGCGCAATGTTACCTAACACTGTTCGTATCTCCGTCTATCGACGTCCGCACGCGGTTCCACGAACTAAAAACGCGATTGCACGAGGTGTCGAGTGTGTACTCGGGTGTACACAAGAGAACACAATCTTGTAACTGTTCTGAAACAAAATATTTTGTCTACCTTGACGACCACCTCGACTACAACGAGCCTCGCATTCTTTGATCAAATTTCACTCCGAAACACGTCATGCTTTTTACTTTCATTCAACTATTGTCTATAACACACAACGTGAGTCATCGTAAAAATCTTTCCTTTTATTCTCAGCTTCCTATTTCAACCCTCACAATTTCGATATTATTATTATTATTATTTATTATAGACGGACCGAGGTCCTTTTACATAAGTGTTTTCAATAGAAAAGGATAAGGGACTACACGCATAATAACAAAGAATAACAAAGAAGGGACGTGCACAGAAAATAATGGTACAAACGATATGGTATTATCCTATAATCCTGCGTAATTGTTTTTTAAGATTGTGCAAAGACTCAGCATTGTTCAACAGCCATAGGAACTTCACTCGTACACCAACAGGTTATTTTGAACAATACAGTTAATTCTCGCAATTCTCCTAAGATTATTATTCCAGTCAAAGGGAATTGTTAAGCCTGATTGAGGTATAGCGGAGCTATTAACCCTTTGAAACTAAGCTGCTGCGTGGAACGTTACTATCACATCAATTAGAAACCACGAATGCAATTAAATGTGCCTCTGCGAAAACAAACGAACACATACGGAAGCTTAGTTGTTCAGAATACGACATACGTTAATAACGAAAAAAATACGACTCGGTTGTCGCGAGTCAGTAATTCATAAAAATATTCATAAAATGCTAAAAAAATACGACACATGATAAAAGAAATATGGCAGAATTATTTGTGTCCACATTTAACAGCAACACGAATAGATAAGGCTCAATTCACTTCACTTTGTCATCAAGGACGACCATGCACGTGTTCCCTTGCAAATTAAAAAAAAAATCTCAAGTTCCCATACAGGCCCGAGAGTGCCATAAATAAATTAGGCCTAATTCGTGACGCGTCAACTGTCAATGGAAGCCCATTCCTCTCGCAGTGCTCGCCTGTGGCGGACATCTCCGAAAATATGCTCGTCTGTCAGTCGCGAATTCCCGAAACTGGTGTGGCCGACACTGTCTTTTTTTTCGGGGCGGATTAGCGTAGCGAATGGAGGATTCGTGTCCAGCGGTGGCGTCGAGCGTGAAAGTGTCGTGAGAAAGAATCGCTGCGTCGCTCGTGCGAACCAAGAGGACAACAATGTCTCACACGGTCAATGGTTACGTTAAATTAATAACGCATAAGCATCGTCGCCGCGACCGAGCGATCCACGTGTGTCTTCTGTCGTATCTGCGCGAATGGTGCGCGTCTGCCACAGGCGACGGTAATTATGTATTAGCCGTTCGACAACGGGGTGTCCGTTGTATTCGAACAATGCGGCACGTGACCATCGTTACCGATAATTAGCGTGGCTCGTGGTCGCTCGCGATAACGGCTGATAACGCGAGCGAGAAAACACGCGGTCTCGATAACCGCGACGAGACGTTTCAGTGAGAACGTCACACGGAGGCCCGGTGTCACGGGCGCGTGACTTCGTCGCCATGAACTTCCTTTATCCTGATGGTTGCCGCACCGTGAGATATTACATATTTCTAGGATAATGTTTCACCTATCTGCGATTCGGATACGGGATTCAACGTCGACATCTGCAGAGTTAAATAAATCAATTCGGCGATACTGTACTATTAAATTACAAGTTACATAATTAGAATACAGCTGTGCCAAGACTGCGCTCGTCATTGTATAATTAGTACATACAATACAATACGCGAGCGCTGCTTCGCAACACTTGTATCTGGTGAACCGAACAGCACAACGCGGAATAAAAATATCGCCAATTGGCCGTGAACAGGACCTTGTCCTATTCCCTATTTTCTTTAATTATGCAGAGTGGCTCGTATATTTTACAACAAGTGCACAAAACCCGCAGTCTGCATATAATTAATACAAACCTCAAGAGCGTGAAGTGCCACAGCAAAGAGCACAGCAAAGAATAAAAATATCGCCAATCGGCCGTGGCAGATGACAGTAAAAATAAAAATCGACCCTTCTCGGCGTCGATCGTAATAAATGACCAGTAGTAGAGTGTCAATGCGTCGATCGGTTCGTTTCGCTAACGAGGAAACCAGGCGATCGATCCAGGTGTTAAATTGGCTACCGCGACGGTGTGTATTGGATTTCGAGCGGATCCGTAACTCTCACGGTTCTCGGCAGCGCCGACTATTTCGAAAGCGAGCGAGATCTTGGCTCGCCGGAGAGAAGGTCTCGGTTAATTGTCGGCTTATAATTAGCGCGGTCTTATTATTAGTGCGTGCACGTGTTCCCCCGACGGAAGCCGCGTTTCTTTTCCCGCTTGCGGCTGTTTGTAACGGCTCTTCCGCCGAGGCGTTTCCCTTCGGCAATTTAGACGCGTGCGATTCGATTGAACTCAACTCGATAATGGTCCTCCTTGACGAGCCGACTCGAAGTCTTCCGGCTCGATCCACGACGGCTCTCGATCCTCGATCCTCCGCTCTTTACGTCCCGATTTCCCTCGATCCTCCGCTCTCTCGCTGGTTCTTTCTGTCCCGATTTTCCTCGATTCCCAGTTATTTCAATTTTCCACGATGTCCGATTATTTTTCTCCCGATTTTCCTCGATCCTCCAGTTCTCTTTTGCCCCGATCGTTCTCGATTTTCTCATGTCATTTCAATTCTCCGCAATCGCCAATTATTTTTTCCGGATTTTCCTCGATCCTCCGGTTCTTTTTTGTCTCGACTTTCCGTGACCTTTCCTGACCTTTCTGCCACGATTTTCCACGATCTTCGCCGGCCGGAAATCGGAAGGGACTCGAACAGTTTCCTGACCTTCGCTCGACATTTTGTCCGACCCCGACATCGGATTCCGATGAATCCCCATTCGTCTGATCCGTCGACAACGACAAACGGGGCGGAATCGAACGATCCCCCTTTGCAAACGTCTTGAATGCTTGGTTCAATTTATCTCGCGCTGGCTGTCGGTGACTGGGTCAGAATTGATCTTCATTGTTTACTCTGGGCGGTCGTTCTTCTTCCTATATTGTTTTGATATTTCGAAATTCAAGATTGTCTGCTTTGAATCACGAGTCTATTGAAGTAGAGGGGAAATGATTGAGTGAAGTAAATCAATTAACTTCCTCCGGTACTTGAGTCGATGCAGATTGTTTTGCATCGGGTACAATGTAATGAAAAAGAGAAGGGAGCTCGTTACAAATAATGCACTTCGAGTTACACAGATTGTTTCGTCAGCTCTGGAACGAAGCAGTTATGCTTTTTTTAGAACCCTGGTCAGAGTAGATTGCTCTGAAAGTTCAGTTTCTAACATGCTCAGCGTACATTGTCTGATAATGAGTCTATTGCTTCAATGAACTGAAATATAACGAATTTATTATCCTTCCGGAGAAACAAAGAGCAAACAAAGGAGAACCTGACAAAAAATCGATAACAATTATACGTGTCAATGAAAAAAGCAAACATCGACCAGTATCTTCTTCCCTGAAAGACCATTGTTCTCCTAACGAGCGATTAAACATTTCCCAACGGAAGCGCGTGCACATAATCGCTCGAACAAATATTTAGGATTAATGACCCGCTGCTTACACGGTGAACGGTCGTCGAACATGGTTACGTATTGCGTCGCGAAAGAAAGAAAAACCACAAGAAACCAGTTACAAAATTGCTGGTTTGCAACGAGGTGGGTTCGGTTTTTCGCCGCGATCGTGCTCGCGCCGCGTAAAATCGATTCTTGGGAGTCGAGGGTCTCGTTACGGTGCTCGTCGGGCTCCGAGGATGTCGTTCTCGATCGAGATCGAGATCAAGCACCTTGTTCGCAACTGGTCGGCCCGGAATTGCGCGACATCGTCACGATATTTGCCTTTTCGATTGCTGCTCGATTTGGACCTGTTTCGAAGCTGTTCCTCGACTTTGCCCAACTATAGTGCCACCATCTCGGCAACATTATAGTCGTCGAGCTGTTATTTAGGTTCCTGAGTCGATCAATCATTATCTAGAGTACTTACAAATGTTACGTAATCGATGTTACTTGTTAATAATAATGAATGACTTTGCACTGGCAATGGGGCCCTTCTAACAGCAACGAAGACTTCACACTAGACCTGGTACATCATCGTAGGCGTTTCTTCGTGCACAGGCAGGCATCGATTACGCGAAATGACATAATAACATTGCGACGGTCTGCGAGTCTCGAGTTCACGGCCAGTTTACCGCTGATGGCGGGACGGTCAATTTTGAATTTCGCGCTTCGCCTAACCCGGGCCGGAAATTGTCCTCTGGAAATAACGGTCCAATTGTCTGCGACCACCTAGGAACCTCGCTAAAGCAACTGCGATTTATACCATCAAAGAAAATAGCGATCTTTGACTCCCTCGAGCCTTATACCTGTGCAAAGTAGAAAGTGTTTCAGGGTCTAAGCAGCTGGAGATTTAAGTTTATGGGAGTCGAACCGAACCACCTGCTGTACAGGTAGTCCCGTAGGATCTCCTCTCCTTATGATCCCCTGACAATTTATTATACATTCATGTTGAATACATTTCTTGTTGAACCAATCACGGCTGGTTCCCGACACAAACCAGGCCATTCTGAAACATCACCGAGAAACGCGAACTACCTGCGCAAATACACCGTGCACTCTCGAAAAGGATCTCGGGACGCGACGCAAGCCGCGTTTACGTCATACCCCACTTAGTTTTTGAGTTATCGCGCGATTTATACGAAACTTGTCTCGAATATCCAGCCCCAGAGGAAAATTGAGACTTTAATAAACAGCAGCAACGTTTTTCACCTGGGTACAATAATGCGGGGCCAATGATTTACGAGTTGTCGCTCGATTTATACTGAAACGACTTCAGCGAAGTGGAGCAATATTGTTCGCGAGCGTCCAGTAATGAGAGACCACCGATTTTTGAATTATAGCCTGGAGGGAAATATTTAGTCAAGCGTAGCAATATTTTTCTTGTGCATCGAATAGTGACAGATTTTTTAATTATCCCTCCAATATGTGTCAAACTTGTCTCAAATGTCAAGTCGCAAGGAAAAATCAAGACCTCGGTGAAAACTAACAAAATTGTCCGTCGAATAATGGCTGAACGGTAACGCTGCGAATATTTGCGAATGCGATCCATCGTTCGGCGGTCGTCGCTAGAGAGGATTCATTAAATCGGAGCGGGATAATGAGGCACTCGACGGAATTAGATGCGGTGCAGGGTCGCGAAACCGCCAGGTGAATCCCCGATAACTCTGGCCAGAGCGATTTACAGTTAGCCGCGTTATTCCAGTTGCGAAACGGCCTTCCTGCAGCCGCGTTTCTTGCCGGTCCGCTTCCAGAGTCGAGTTGTCGCGGCAAGGAATCGGTGCAGCGACACCGGGAAACGCGATTCGCTGCATTCCGATGCAAGACTCTCCAGATAACTTGCACCGCGACTGGCAACAACAACCGCGAGACACGTGCTCGCGATCTTTTGCTCGCTTTTCCACCTCGCGTTCCTTGCAAGAAATAATTTTTATGCATCGGGAGGAAACATTTTTCTCCTGTGAATAATAATTGGGCATGAAAGTGTACGTTTCTTCCTGTTGTACTTACAGAATGTACGCCACATTCGATTCAGAAAACGTTGGTCTCGTTCTGCGAACGGCGAGTAGATTTCAGACATGAAAATTGGTAGACTGCGGATTAAAAATTTTTTGAATCGATCACTTCAATTGCAAGACACTACAAAGACATTTATTTCTTTCCCCGACCACTTTCAAAACCACGACGCTGCCAAAGGACGACCTCTTTCTCAGGAAAGAGGTGAGAAACGAAAAGAAGCTCGGCGTCGGAGATGCAGGAAAACTCGGAACCAATTACAGGAATCGTTGTATCCGAACCACGCGACAATTAAGCGAGGATTACCGTGCATTGTTCTGTTATGATAGCAGCTTCGCTCGTCGAACTCGTTCCCGATCCCATTGGCCGACGGCCAAGGCGAGTGTCCTTCCTGTCGCAGCCAAAGAACCAGCGAAAGAAAAAACCGTGGAAAAAATTCGCTCGACCGTAAGCCGTGATTATCATACATTAGCGAGCTGTCGCCCGGAGGCGGTAGTTAAACTTTCGCTCGAGAGCGAATTAATCGCGCCAACGTTCGAGAGGTTTTTTCATCGGCGGCGGACTCGTCCCGACGGAACCTCGATCAGAATTCTTCGGCTGGTAAATCGCGGCAATAAACCTGCTGCACGGTGACACTGTCCTGCGCTGCTGCCTGACAAACTATCGCGCCATTAGTTAACGGGCCGAGTGTGCCGTTGGTCAGCTCCTCGTCCGCTGAATTTACCGCTTCGAGCCGGTGTCACTAGTTCGCGTTTAGGGTTTGCGGATTTTTTTACTGGGAAACTGCTAATCCTTGCGAGGTAGAACTTTGCAAACACTATCGTTAATGGTTTAGGAAGGTGTACAAATTTTTAGGTGACCGGGGAATTAGAATTGTGACACTTACTCCTATATTTGAACAGTGTGAACCTCCGAATGTTCCAAAAAGGGAAGATCAGAATGTCGTTCGCTCTGAAAAATTAATTGCGGCCACGATAAAATTTGACAAAGAAGAAACGTGTCTCGTTAATACATCGTCAAGACAAACATCGATTTCTTAAAACCGGCCTATAATCTTTCGATTGTCGATGTTAGATTATTCGGAAAAAGATCGCGCATATCGCGGAACTTTTGTACTCGAACGTCGCGATAAAACGACAGATCTTTCAATCTCCCAGTGATTCGAAGCGGTCATTACATAGCCGTTCCGGGTAAATTAGATTTACCACTGGATAAGTCTCGAGTGGTAATTTATTGGTCTGAATAATGGGAAGTCGCGATAACGTCGAATATTTCATAAGAAAAGGAACCAGCATGAACGGGAGCGAAATGAGGGTCGAGAAAAATCGATTCCAGTGAATTATCGCCGGAGTCGCAACGGAGGTTCACGTGCAAGGTGACTCGAAAATAGGCCTCGAGATTTTCGACGTTATCGATTCGCCTTTGCCGACGATTAGGCCAGATGTTAAGCTAGCTGAGCTATAATCAAACGAAAATAGGCCTGATCCGCTTCTGCGAGGCTGAGTAAACAGAGCTCCGGGGTCGAGAAGCGATCGCGAACCATTCGGATACTCAATCTCGGCCCCCTTGAAATCGAGGAAGCTCTCCGATAATTGGATAACTCCGCAACCGGACGATCCAACGCGGAAACTCGTCGAAGGAACCCTCAAACTGCAGCCCGGGTCCCGGCGACCAGGAAAAATCAATTTCATTCAGATTTCCTATCGATATTCCAAGACAATACTCCGCTGCACGCGATAGTGGGTCAGTCGTCGTTGACCCCTGAACACGATCTCCCTTATCGCTTACTATGCTCGGGGTTGTACTCCGATCGATTCAGTGTACCTGTCAACGTTCCCCGAAGTTGGCAATTAACACTATCAGCAACCCGAACGCAAATAATATACAAGCAAAATATTTTTTTTTCGTTTTTTGGAATATTTCCTCAAATTGATTCAGGCGTACATTGTTTTACAAATGTGAACACATGAAAAATTAAAATTGGTCATTCCTAAATCCTGGAAAACATTCTCCCATTCACACACACAGCGCATCGTTTGAAAACATTAATTTCCACTGCAAGAAACGATATCCACGTTTCCCAGAAGACTCGCTCTCCGCGGAAAGGTAGAAAACCACTGACGTCTAAAACAATGCAACAATAAAAAGCAATAGTGCGTCAAGAGGCTAACTCGTTGAGCAACTGTCTAGCGATCGCGGAAAATCTACGACCTCGTTTTCGGCCGATCAATCAACAGAGCTGCGAACAATCAGGCACGTTCGATCAAACTTCGCTATATATATACATAGTGTGCGAGGCACGGTAACAATACTTGAACTTTTCCAGACATCGAACTGAAACCGAAGATTCCCAGAAGGAACACGGAATTGTGCCATCGAGGAGAACGATTCCGGGAAAGTCGTCCCGAACGCGCGCGGAGTCTTTCGATCCTGCGATCGGAACTTTCACCGGCGTCACCCGGTATAGCTAGCAGATCACGAACGACTGCGAGAGTTGCATTAGCCGTGGGCAAGGCTGCTCCAAGGTTGTCCAGATTGTGTGTCATTCGCGGTCTCGCAATCCAGTTCAGGCTGAAATCGTAGGCACCGTCGACACGGGGGCCCCTCTTGTGCACCTTGCTTGCTTTTCCACGGCAGAACGCGCGGTGCCCCGTTTCTCGGACGCACTTTCACAGATCTCGGTTTCCGCGGCGCTATTCCGAGCTGATAACGTTCCACCTATCGCCTCTCCTTAACCCTTTACGCGGCGGCAATTGCTGTTTCAAAACCCATAAGCACCAGGCAATGCAACTCTAATGGTACAGTACCAGTATCAGAAGAAACAGAATATTATTTGTTTTATTCGTTTGACTGCGAAACACTTACGTACACGCCATCACAGGGCGGTTAGCAAATTATCTAGGGTAATTTCGGGATAGATGCACCACATTTTGTTTTCTGCCTATAAAAATTTTATTAAAAAGAAAATGAAAATGTAGACAGGATTTGTTGAATTGTTTATTTAAATCTCTTTAATACAATATAACGTTAAATGAGTAAAATTAATTTATTAATATACTGGTTAAAAAAGGTCGAAAAATTGCATCTCTCCCCAGGGCCTAGGGTTAGATGCACTCTTAATTGGGGGTAGACGCACTCTTTTATTTATAGCCACTTCTCCTTACTTTCATTATTCTTTTTTTTCTCTACCACACATGTTACATGATTTAGTATGCATTGTACATGTTTCATGGAGCCATTTGAGGCATTCGGAACAACAAATCCAATCTTCTTTAGATGTGGTTGAATAATAATCTTCCAAACATTCGATACAATGATTATCAGAATCTTCAGGACTGTTTCTGATCTCAGTTTTACTTTATCGCTTTGTAATTGATTGAAAAAGGTATGCCTACACCCTAAATTGAGGGAGAGACGCACCTACACAAAAACAAGAACCAGTACAAAAAATGTTGTCAAAACACGATGGAAAATCGCCAATGCCACTATTTAAGTTGATGCTGATAGTTAAAACCATACAATAAGATCGTAATAACATTTCTTCTTACCACTTGCAAAAATATCTCGTCAGGAGTTCGGAGCACTAAAAAGTTTTTATGCTTCTATTACACGTAAATGATGTGATACACGTGTTCTTCGAAACAAGGTTATTTGCATAGGTTAAAACGATGTAAACGACACGCGAGAAACAGTTTAAAATCGTCCTGTATTGCCACAATAAAAACTGGTGCATCTCGCCCAATGTGCATCTATCCCGAAATTACCTTACCAGCGACTTTTTCGTGATTTTCGAAGTTTTAACACCCTCGCGAGGTACACTATTGTGCAAAGGAAAGAAGCACCCGGCCATATTTAATAGAAAAGCGTAAAAAATAAAATAAGAACACATTAAGTTTTAGAAAAGGATTCCGCTGTTTAATTGAATAGTTCTGAGAATATACTTTAAATGCAATAAATCAATCATTGTACAATACAATTTCTACATGAAGATATTGTTTGTCATTATATCTTTTAATTATACTGGGTGCGCAGTAGTGTATGTCTCGCAGTAGAAAGAGCATTCGTTTGTCTTGGATCGTACAGCCCCGTTGTGTTAGATGGAGTATTTATTATATTGCGATAAAAATTGTTCGAAGTCTGAACAGATGCAGTCTGGTCATTATTACAGTGCAATATACTGACAGGGTGTCCCGAATATGTTGTACTTCCTTGAAAGGTTTCCTTGAAAGGTTTCCTTGAAAGAAAAATCTGAATCATATTCTGAGCCGTTTAGGAGTTCCGCTATAAAATGAATTGAATGACGAGTCTCCGGAGCGACGATTAACAACGTTGTTTCGAGTTTGATGGCGCACAGCTTCGACAAGAATAGTTTCGATCCCGTGTCGGGTTAAAGAGCCGTGTTTCCAGGCAACGGTCACACAATAAAAAGTAGCTGGCAAACGGCACCGACTTGTCGATAAAACGCACGTGTATCCAGGGAATCGAAGGCACCCGGAAGTACGATTAACGTGTTTGCTCGCGTGCCGGACGATAACCAAACGGGCATACACCGCGTCGCTCGTAAAACGATATTAGAAGGCAACGAGGGAGATTCCTTTCGAGATTACCGAACGATATACGAACGCTAGAAAGCACGGAAGATTCCCCGTTCAACGAAAATTTGCGCTACCCGCTGCTAAAATCCACTTCGCAAAATTGGAGAGACAACCCGCCGGCAGATTTCGATGGGATAGGTATTTCGGTGGGGTATCGCGATTTTTATCTCGGTTGATTAGCCCCTTCGGGCACTCTAAATGCGCTATTGCTATTTTAATGATATATACGACAGCGGGGTTTAAATAGATTCTTGAAATTGATGTCAGTTGGTTCATCGTGGCGAGAATTTTTAGTTTTAGAAAAGTTTAGGATTGTAACTGGATTATATGTGTGTCGATCGTTGAAGCTCGTGGATGCCCGAGGTTTTGAAGAGTCTCTGAGACCTCTCTGAAGTTCCCGAGGTCAATCTGAGTTTCTCCATGTCATCGTTTTTCTTTGTCCACGTGTTGAAATTCGATATTATGGGAGCCTAGATGAGGAAGACCATCTGGCACTCCGAACCAGATCTTCAGAGAACTGTGATCAAGCATGGTGGACCTTGGGACCGTTTTTATCCATGGTTACGATCGGTCCACTTAATACTAAATTTTAAACAGCTAGATTGAAAGGAAATAGTCACACAAAGACCCATCTGCATCTAGTCACGTATCAGACAGTACACCTCGCGAAGACGATAAAGATCAAGCCTGCCCCCTCGATCCGTTCATCGATCAGCTTGACAGATGTGTTTCCGATATGACGTCCGTTTCTGGCAATCAATTCAACAGGAGCAGATTACACTATCTATTGTCAATTTACCGCGAAAAATCGCGATTTGTCTGCACTTATCGGTTCTACGGTACGCGAAAGATACAAGGAACGTGCGAGAGTCCGAGGGGTAGCTCTCGGGGTTATCAAGAAAAAATTTTCACGGATTCCAAACGGAACAGTCAAGAAAATACAAAACGAAACGAAATGAAACAGGGAGAGAGAGGAGGATGGTGGTCGTTGCAGTGGCGACGACGATATTCGACCGAGCGGTTGCTCCAAATACGTCAGTCCTCGACAAATGTGGCGCGCCGCCGAAAAACTGACGCTGCTTGTCCGACAAACGTTTATTCGCTGGAGAACGACGCGAACTATACCGACGAACCTCTTTAACGCTAGAACTGTCGAATAGGGTACCGTAAAAATCGCGGACTTCGAGCTGTTTCATCTAACGGCGCACGCAGACAAACATTTACGATGTTTCCTATTTTTATGAGAAACACGTGCAAAGGCTCACAAACATAATGTATCCTGCGATTTCCTAATGCAAAAGTTTCCGTAAAAAAGCGTGAATGCTGATACAGTTTCATTGTCGCAAGCGTCGTGAGTGAGTAACATGAAAGCAATATTTTGAGTTCTTTTTAAATCTTCGCCCAAAGATAAGGGAATCGAGTAAGATCCAGTGATTTACTTCAGCTTAACATTATCTTATCTATAAGTATCGTGAAACTTTTCAATGTATATTTGAATTAGGCACACATTGGCGACGATCCTCCATGACAAATGTTATGCCAAAGAATTTTCTGTCCGTGCAACTGCAGAAACAAACTATACATGGAATGAATACGTTGTTGTCGAATGCATATTATTGTACAATGCAGCACTTTAGCAGTATGATAATTTAAATGTATTTACTGTGGGATCGATATAAAACAATGGCTTTTAGGATCGTACCGTGCCCGTCGTCTTTCCACTGTCTCGCAGTTTGCACTCGGCTACGCCTCACAGCCTAATCGCACACAACGTCTAGCGTTTCATCCTTCCGAGGGGATCAAGAGTATTTCGTGAAATCAATTCGCGGACAATGCGAGCACCGGCGTCCTTGCCGCGATTAAACTATCCATAGAGAGGCCTATTAAGCTGATCACCGCTTCGCAGCAACCTTTTGCATTGTCGGACCTGCAGTAACGTTGCACAAGTTTCACGTTGAAACGGTTGGCAAAACGTTCTGCCAATCATTCAGTCATCATTCTAAAGATTTAATACTTGTAATAACAAATAGTTCTTCATTGGTAGAAAATCTTTCATCTTGCTTCAGTTTCAGCAAGGTCTTACGAAGTCTCATGAAATTGTTGGAACGAACGATGATCCGACAATATTAAATCTATGAAATTCATCGAAAATCTTCCTTCCATATTTTCCATTCATATTTGTGTGCCGTAACGGAGAGTTGGCTGTGACGGAAGACGATATTCGACATGATGCAATATTGAGTCATCCGCCATTAAGGCGCTTAGTTAGTCGAGCGGCCTGTGGATCATGAGCCGAAAGTTAGGCGATCGATTTCTGTAACAATGAGTGTTACGTCACTGAAATATGGGTTGAATATCTTTCAATATGAGGCTGTAATTTACCATTTAATCTTGAATTTACCATCGAACTCTCGAGTCGAAAATGACCGAGGCGCTGTCATTGGCTAAACAGAAGATGATCCAGCAGCAAACTTCGCAGAAGTGTTACACGCGTAGTCCAGAATTTATTCCGTGCGTTCTGCGATTCGATCGTTTAACAGGGTCCCCGGGTGTAATGTCACGGAAGTGTTCGTGGTTCGCGTGAGAGGGAGAGAGACGGGGATAGAGAAAGAGAGAGGAGAAGAGATTCGAACGAGCAAATGGAAATATGATGGAATTAGGGTCGGCCGGAATTGCAGAGACACGGGTCGCTCGGTCGGGGTTTTACGCCGGCGATGTTTCTCTCTCATTGACGCTAGGAAAAGGGGGCGTAGCTTGTCCCCTCGTCGCATCGATATTCAGGTGCTCGGGGACACTTGCCGCGACCCGTAATTCGTGGTCCCGATGCCTCGTCACGAATCCTTGCGCTTCTCGATGACCGGGTTACGCCGGAAATACCGTACCTCCTTTGCGCGCGAGGATCAAAGGCTAGGAACATTGCGAGCTCCGGTGGAAAGGAAACGTTCTGTGGGCCCGAGCTTCGTTAATCCTTCGGCAACGGTAGTACCCCCTGTTAGGGTACCTGCACTCAGGTAGACGAAAATCTCCTAATTTTTCACTTTGCCACTAGGAAATTTCGACGATGATCCCCTGAGCTGGGTCTGGATTCGATCTCTGGTCCTAGCTGGTCCATCTAGGTTACCACTTAATTCAAACACAAAGATCTTGCTTCCGATCCTAGGTTAGAGGTTGAAGACTCTTGCTACAGTTTGACAATTCTTTGATATCAGTGTTCTTCATTCGTTCTACGTTTATAGAGTGAATTTGTGACTTCATTGCGAATAGAGATTGCAATCCCGCGCCATTTTCATCCCGCGGGATTGATGTGGGGTTTACTTCAATCCCGCGGGACTGAGGATTTAGTTCTTCGATTTAATATATATATATAAGAAAAAAAAATTTAATTTGTACACTACTTTGAAAATATGAACGTAAAAAGCAAAGACTATTTATTGTTGAATCTTCTAGTTTGCTCCTCAAGTCATTGCAAAGATATCCTGCAGCGGAAAAAGCTCGTTCAGCCTCTACACATCACACATCAATTCTTTACTGAACATTGTACTTGCACAATACGAACTGGAATAATAGATCGACAAACAGATATGTACGTGGCACGGCAACGGAAAAAGTGAAGAGCGCAGAGCCATGAAACTCGGGAAATTTCGACGCGGGATCCCGCTTTGCGGGATTGCAATCCCTAATTGCGAAGCCAGCGATTTGGACAGCCATTCTCGGATGTCCGGCGAACTTTGCATATCTCCGTTTCGGTTATTTATTTTCGCGTACGTGAATCATTGTCATAATGTGTTCCCGGCGCGAGAAAGGGAGCATCTCCTTTGGAATCCGTTGGCCCAGTTTCTGTCTGTCCGCGAGCTCATTTGCAATTCCTATTTTCCGTCCGGACGTTCGAGTTAATTAACCTTGAACGTTGTTGCGACGAGAGAGATAGGCGGCCCCGGTGCAAACTGGACCCCCCTGGCTAATTGGTTTTCGAAAATCGTTAATAATCCTCGTCCCCTGTTTTATAGAACTCGGACGCACGACCCACAGTGTAACTACGACCTACGCGTTAAATAAATATCAAACCAAACCTCCGATGCTTGTGCAACATTGAATATTGTACAAATTAATAAAAATTCGACACATTCCCTCTCTCCCATTCTTTCACTTTTATATTGATATCACGTCTCAGGTATAATACAATTAACGTCGAGCAACAACGAAGCTGTCGACGCGTAATTTTTTATCGGCTCTCGTCGAGCTGTGCACGGTGTCCGTCCCGTTCTTCTGACCCACTATCCGACCTTTAATCGCGCCGACAGGATGCGTCTCTTCGATTAAAACTTTCTAAAAATTACCGTGCTCCATGCTCGGATAATTGTGTTTCCCCGCCTTCGTCGGGATTTCCGCTGATAACGAGCTTCGGGGGGTGCACACGATAACAACGGGAAGCAAACGTGCGAAACCGACAGTGCTTTTCACGTACGATCTGCTACCTCTGTTATGTAATCGTCCGTATCGTAAGGTATTTTTCTCAGAAATGCTTCAAGATGTATCTGGCAATCAGTCACATCACACAGATACTTCTGGAAAAATTATCCGACGACTTTCTTCGTTCCAGATAAATGTCCTAATAAATCGCAGGTATTCCGAACATTGGATTGAGCGGAACGTTCGTGCGTATTTATTCGAAATAAATGCCACTGCATTTAATGAAAATTGTACTGTTTCCATTATAGTTTCACTAGTTTCTATTACTTTCTCTCATCAATTTCATAAACATCTTGCGGTCTTAATGAGCAACATTCTTCAATTCGCTGTTAACACTCGGAGATGGAAATTTGAGCAATTGGAGATGTGGAAGGAATGGTAAAAAAAGTGTCTTGAATGATTCCGGCGTCAGGGATGGGTCCCGAGTGACCCAGTGGGCGATCGCATCCCAGAGAAACCGTAATAGAAAACTCGTTAGAGTCGGGTCACGAGCGAACGTACCGCTTCGTCGGGGAAATCGTATTTCCCGATAAAGGCGGATCAGAATAATGCATCGTAAGCTTCGCAGCGAATTCGTACAACTTGGCTGCTGCTGCTGTCCCCGTGCATCACCGAGTTGCACGATTCGTTTTAATCGGTAATCTTATTTTCGATCAAAATAACGCCGTGGCTTTTCGATGCACGCTTCCCCGATAACCGTGCCGCTAAGCCGACCAATCTCGTTAACATACTACACCGGGGAAACACGCTTTTCAACATCGTGACGATTCCGCTAACTTCAACTGCATCACGCCTCGATCGCAGACTTCTCGAAGCTTCGCCGTGCTAGCTCTCAGGTTCTGAAACATTTGATTTGATTGTAAAGGAAGGTTTACGTAAAATCCAATTACAATCGTTGGCAAAAATCGAAGCAGGCATCTTCGCAGCCAAGTTTGGGGCAAACCCGTTCGCAAAGGGTTAACAGCGCTCCTGTTTTTTTCATGGCGTCCTCCCCCGCAAGAAGAGAAACGTTTCCCCCATCGATTTCTCCGCTTCCTTCCTTCCGTCCCCTCGAGACAAGTGTTTTTATTATTCCGTGTTCTGTTCGGTCTTTCGTGCTACATCCGCTCCGAGCAAGGTCGATATTCTGGTTGTTCACGGCCAGAGGGGTGCGCGACGGCGATGACATTTACGAGCCAGGACCCCGCTTATGGTCGCCAAGTCGCTCGGAAAACTCGTGAAAATCCACGGACTCACTCGGACACTCTATTCCTACGATCCTACGGTATCTGTGGCGGTCTGTTCCATTCGAGAGTACAGTGGTACTCGCATAATGGAAGCATTTGTAGTCCTACTTGATTTTCGAGTACTACCATCGAGGCTCTGTAAAATTGAGCTTGTGGAAGATCCTGGAAGAGGATTCAGAGGTCGTTAAAAATTCTATTCCCGAGGATTTTATTTCCGTTGGAATCAACTTCTTCACACCTGTTCTATTCTTAACCCGTTTGCACTGCGATTTATTTTATCATTATTATTAGAACTTCTTTGACGGTTATAATTTACTAGGAAAAAAAGAAAATCTATATTTATCGTATTCCCACGTATCCTGCAATGCACATTGTTCCATTTCAATTTAAAGGGAATTTATGAATTCTGTTTGAAGTCTCCGTCACGAGTCTCGCTCAATATTGTAGCACAAGGGATCGACACTAATTGACGATTTACCAGCGTAAAAATATTCCCGTTTGATCATTTGTCTGCATAGGAAAGCATGGACTTTGACAACCTATAATTCAGCCCTTTGTACGATTGGATACGCGACGCGCGCGTGCTTGTCGACCGGAAGCTCCCTTACCGGAAGTCGAGTACTCTGAATATTCATTTAAACGGTTCATCGGTACTACATCCAGACCTAGATCAACGGTGTCGGTTCGGATTCGAATTGGAAACTAGTATTTCTTGATCGAATTCCCTGGTTCCGTCGGTCGTGTCTGATTCTGCAAAATGGTTCATGAATAGAGGGTGGATTTCCTCCATTTGTAATAAAGACGAGCTGGTGTCATCCTAAATACTAACGAAATTAATATAATTGAACAATGACAACATCTGGCGATAAAATTAAACATTAGCGTTTTGGATAATACGTTTAACATAATTGTGTTTTTTAAATTTAATAATAAAGATCTAGTACTAAATATTGCTGTCTCTCGTGTTTCAGAGAGGAGGTGCAAGAGCACACGGTCAGATGGAACGCGAAGTTCGATTTCCTTTGCAAGATGAGTGCCAACGCGTCCACCGTTGTCCTGGACCCATGCATCTTGAGGATATCGGTCAGAAAGGTAACTAATCCTCTTTCAAATCGTTGCTTGTTAAACGATCTTGTTCTCTTGAACTCTCTGCTAACTCACCGATCGATTTTGCAGGAATTGAAGGGAGGCAGGTCCTTCCAGAAACTCGGCTTCACCGACCTGAACCTCGCAGAATTTGCCGGAGCTGGACTCTGCAGAACGAGGTGCCTTTTAGAAGGCTACGACGCGAGACATCGGCAGGATAACTCCATGCTGCGTGTCTCCATCAAGATGAACATGCTCTCCGGAGACATTCTGTTCAAAGTGTAAGTTTACAACTGCTCTGGGCACCGAGAAGTCACTGCTGACGTTCACTGAAAAATATCAACCCCAAAGAACTTCTCAAAATTAATTTACTGCAAAGTTAGATATCATTCAAGATAAATAGCAACGACCCAACAAAATTGAATCCTTCGTTGAACTAGTTTTGTCTATTTCATTAATATAAACGATCAGAGTTATGGATAATTATTACTATTTATTTGACAAAGAAGACTGTGCGTGTGTGTGCGCATCTTGCACTATAATTAATTCATTTCAGAACGGATAAATTGATATTCGGTGCTACTGACTGTATGACTTACCAGTCTCCGACTTAATTTTCCGCCTTGTTTTCTTAAAATTGATCAGTCTATTGTTTTCAGACCGTCTCCGTCGTTGAAGCAAACGCAACTGGCAGTGCCCGGCGTGACAGGTGTGCCAGGTATAACCGCAGACGAGGTGGCTGGATCAGATAGGTGTCCTAACCGGGAGGATTACGTCTCCAGCGGGTCGTTGGCTGGCAGTATAGCCAGTGCCAGCAGCGGTTTCGGCAGTCTTCCTAAAAAGAGGCCTGCCCTTTTTACCTCGGGTAATACTAGACAGCCTTTATCGTTCTCTCTGTAGTGTTTCTCGCTGGAAACCACGGGATCAAATATTTCTTAGCAATAAACAAAACGCTTGAAAGCGAGACAAACGTGTCTGAAGGGAAGTCGATTTTTCAGAGCTTCTAAGTGGGACGGAGACGTACGATCCGATGACGTTGAGCGAGATCGTACCCTCGTCGGTTCTTCCAGTGGAGACCCTGGCTGAAGCGCACACGGAGTCGGGCCATTCCCGCAACAGCAGCAACACCAGCCAGCTGAGCAAAGGATCTGGATACGGGTCCTTGAATTCACACAGTCAGCACAGTAGGCAGAGCAGTAGTGGTGACAGTGGCCACATTAGGTAAGGCCACCGCAGGCCTCTTCCCGAGAAGCGAAAGCCACAGAGAAAAGATTCCGCCTTAGAAAGGGTTTCGGCGAAACACAGAAGGGTCCTAATCATCGTGTCCAGAGTTCTCTTCTCGATACTTCCAGTAACACATATACTCGATCACTGTCGCGACTCATTCCACTCCTTGCCCTACGATCTCTTCAACTACTTCGCTAATTAGAGACTCTTTAAACAAGCTCATTCTACCTGGAAGAACAGAGACATTTATACCTATTCTGTGTAGACTGGGTGGTCCTCAGCTGTAGGAGTCAAGAGTTTCTTAGTCTTACTCTTACATAAATTGTGATGCCTACCGAAGAAATGATGATATGTACAAGATTTTGAGAATTAGAGTAAGAAGAAAATTGATTAGACTAGAAAGTAAATGCTCAAAGTAATAATCGATTTAATGTTAACATAAAAGTAAATAATACTGAGACAGATTAGTCAGATTTAGAGTCCTCGTTATTAAAATGATTGGACGTCATAGGGCAAGGGGTGAACTGCTTGCTACTCACCCGGACACGTCGTCCGTTCCGTTGACTCGATAACCGCGATCGATTGCCTCTTCTAACACTTTCAATTCGACGTGGACGACAAGCGAGCATGATTCTCGACAGGGTTTCTATATGGAGGAATTTTTCCGTACACCTACATAAGTATCAATCGATTCAACGATCCTCTAAAGTGTCAAGAGACAAGTCTAAACAAAGATACATATTAGAAGCAACATGTAAAACGTTCGAGCTCTAACAACTCGCACTAATAATCCTTATACTAGCGCCGCTATCGGCGTTCATCGCTTATGATCTCGCTTCTCGTATTCTACGCTTACCTTTCTTGAACTCTCTATTTTCATTCTCTCTATCTATCTCTTCGTAAAACGACAACAGTTTCTGTAGAACTTGACTGAACAGTTGTACACGACATGAACGACGAATCTCTCTCACGACTAACTACGGGAAGCCATTGACATTTAGACGACACGTGTTGCGGATCTGGCTTGCGAACGGCGGACGGCTGTTGCCGGAAAAGCATCAAGTCCTCCGAGGAAAACTTCTTTTATCGCCACTTGATTCTTTTTTTTTTCTTTAACTTGAGACTCTGGATTCTCTTCTTGCGTATACAGGCTGAGTCACTTAACCGTGCCACCTGATCTGCTCGTAACTTACTCGTTGCGCGACAAAAAGTTTCAAACGGAAGTGCCTTTGTATCAAACAAGACATGCAATGTGAACATTAGTTTAAAGACGATCTTGAGATTTGTATCGTAATGTAGGATCTTTAAATATATGCTGCGAAAGAGTATTGAGTGCTGAGGTCAATCTTCCTTGAAACATTTTTTCATGCAACAAGTCGGCTATGATTAAATTCAGGTGATACTGTTAGGTGACTCGGCCAGTATATTTTTGCGCGCAGAGCTTGCTTGGACGCTGAATGGTCCGAATACATATGGCTGCGTGAGACCCTTTGCTGCAGAGTTCCACTGTCTTGTGGGCCACTCCTGGGTCTTGTAGTCACAGGAAAAAATTTGCTTAATATTTTGTTCATTGAAAAGGCATTGATAAAATTCTAAATGATTGTACCGCGAAGAAAATTCAAAATTTTGTTCCACGTAATATCTCCAATATAGTAACAATATTCTGAAACGCCCGTACTCTAGGTATCAGATTAGATTAGTCGAAGTGGTTTGTGAAAGACATTTCTACTCAGTGCGTATACTTAGAAAAAAACCTTGCCTAAAGAAGTTCTATCACTCAGTCATAAATATCTACAACATTTAGTGTTCCCCAAGACGAAGCCTGTGCGTTAATATTTCGATTCCACGACCATTCTCTTTCCGTCTGAACGGCGTACCATACTCACAGGTTTATTATGATTTTTGCATGCTTCAATATTTGTGTTGTGATCTTTATAGGTCACCCTCCTGGCCGGTATGGGCTCCACGTATCCCGAACCCTTCCCAGAGCCTAGCCCCAGGTTGCCACCAGGCTGCGAAGCCTGAGACCAGCCTGGACAACGTCGATTCCCCGTCCTCGTCTTCCCTGATGCTGTTGGACCCTCGGAACCGGTTCTGGCCGGGTTCTAGTCCAGTTTCAACGCGCGGCAGCAAACTGGACCCGCGGAATTCGAAGACGTCCTCGAGCGTCGCGGCGCGTCTCTCATCGAGCCAGCTTCAGAACGAGATCAAAGGCTCTAGGAACGGTATAACGAACAGCGTTGGCTCCTCGGGCGTCAACATCGTCGACGACGAGGTAGTCGACGTGTTCAAGGTACCGCAAGACGTGCCACGACTCTCGCGGAAGAATTTTGAGGCGAACAGCTTCGATTCTCGAAACGAGCGAAACATGATTAACAATGGCAGAAACGGGCAACAGCAATTTAACAGCGTGATCGCGTCAGTCGTAAAACCGAGGATCGGTCAACCAGGTTGGAGAACTTTCTCGAAGACTTGTGATTGTATCGAGAAGGGTAAGACCAGCCCGGTATTGCGATTGGCTGATCAAGCCAGAGCCGTGTCCTCCCCCGATCCTCTTCATAGGCCCGATAACCCCAGAGCCTCGCTACGTTCCGCGACGACCGGTCAAACCTTCAGGTAGGTTTCATTCGTCAACGACTTTCTCTTTTACCAGTTTCTTTCTCTCGTTTGTTATCGTCGGCTCTCCTCGGTTTCCTTCCATCTTTTGTCCCTGGGTCCAGAGGGATTCAAATTGGGGCTTGGAGAATGTTGCGATAGTGATTCTGGTTCTTGAACAGGCTGTGAAGAACCTTTGGTTTTGAACAACTGTTGTGGAGGACTGAAATTTTCTAGTGTTGTCTGTTTCGGTTGTGGTTCAGCTTTTCGTTTCTGTTTCGGTACTGAAATTGTTCTAGGAAGGATTCTTATGTCGGCTTCATTGTTATTGTTAACCATGATTGTTGCTGCTGCAAATTTCTGTGTACATTCAGCTGTTTATCTGACTTCATTGATAAGCAGTGGGAGCACAAAATAATGCATAAAATAGTTCGTGCCCAATTTCTCGTTGTATTTTAATACGAAATCAGGTATGAACTTTCACACTGACTTTTGCACTAATTAGTATTATTAAATAACCGTAACTGAAACAGATATTAGTCAGAAATTTCAGAGTAAGTTATTCTGGATAAAGTGTTTTCATAAATAGTCATTTACAAGTTTAGTCAATTTTCGAAGTTACTGGGGCCCATCGCTATATACCCTTGTTGCTTCACTTCACTTCCAACGTCACAGGGCTGTTAAAAGCTATGTTTGCTGCTTCCAGGATTGAATAAACACTTCTTGAACGGTGGACATTTCAGAACTTGCTTCAAACTTGCCGAGAAAGCTCAACTAGATGCAAAGTGGTACTAGATTTCAGCTTACAACTTCAGACAATAGAGTCATTGCGAAAGAGTTTTCTTGACCCAGAAAAGAAATCTGACTTAAATTTTGGGACCAGCTTCTGTTCTACAAATGTCCATCGATCTAGAAACACAGATTCATCCTGGAATCAGTGATCATCGCTTTTGTTGCTAAATCCAGCGAAGTGATATTATTACAAATCCCCTTTACCTGTTAACAGATTCCGATCCACCTGAGAAACAGTTCTCTGATGTTCCGATTTGAATTAATTTTGTTTTCAACTGGAGGCACACGATTCTCAAGTGAATGAGAAAAATCTGTTCAATAAACAATTGATTCAATTGAACAATTAGACAACTTCAAGTGGGCTTGAATTAGAACTTCTTAGTTGTTCTTATTAGAACACAAGTGAATCAGATTTCATGTTTCTATTGCATTATTGTGTTACAAAACATTCGAAAGAAATTTGTACAGATTGTGGGGGGAATCTTGCGCCTCGAACGCCATCGCTTCCGTTTCTCACACGCTTGTGTTATCTTGTATCAAGAAGTTCCTTGAAACGATGCTTGCGACGAGACGATCAACGATCGAGACACATCGATTTAGGCTAATAACGCTTGATCTATCACTGTCGGTCGCGATATATCACCAACCGAACACGACAGAGACACATTTACATCGACACACTATAGCTACGAGACGAGCTGTCGCTTCGCTTCATTAACCGTGAGTCGATTAGACCTGCTAAATCGAAGACGCGCCGAACGTCCACGACAACATATAATATATATCCTTGTTCCTCACGAAACCATGCTAAACCAGGACTGTCTGTCGATCGTCGAGGACAGAACCTGATACCCTTCTCCGTGCTGGAAACACTGCTTGCGTTATCGTTTCTCCGCGGTTTCCGATTCTGTGACCAGCTATCGTCCACCTTGATTCGTTAAGGACCAAGTGTATCTGTAATATAGCTTCGCTAAAGCAGAGGATGCGCTTCGTTGGACGCTTCAAACCACGTGAAACTTGTTTTCAAAATTACAACCCTTAAAATTGTATAAGTCGACGAAGATCTATATTGTATCAGAAATTTCGAGCTGAAGGAATGTTAACGAAATGCATCCGGGAAACGTGTAAAGGGTGACCCTAAACCATAGTTAATATATAAAGCAAGGGGGAGGATGTATCTCGCTGAGCGTTATGGAGTCGAAGCTTTTTGATATTAGAAAAGGAATTATGTTTTAGTAATTTATAAAATAGATTGTTGATTAATTTGCCAGATTATGAACGGACGCAGGTAATTGTGTTTTGTTGACTCTCTGTAGCTCGATTTCCTTCAAGTCTGGACCAAAGTAAACTGAGAAGTAAGTAACGTGATTGAAGTGAATGGATTTGTAAGTCAGATTGAATAACTACGCATTTCTAAAAATTGAATTAAATCAATGACACTGGGAAAGTAGAAGAAAAAAAACGTGGTAAAATGAAAATGCGAATAACTGGCTGACTTGAAAGAGGTTGTAGAGAGTGAATGGTAAAAGTGGATAGTGAGATGCATCCTGAAATAAAACGGGGGCAACGTTAAAGAAACAGGAAAGGAGGAAGCGAGAAGGGTCGGAGGAGAGGAAGTGTAGCTTTGCTTCCAGTTTGGATGGCTTTGTGAATCCTTGCAGGGGTATTGGCGGAGGCCACCGGAAGTTGCTGGACGGGGCGGGGGGCAAGCTGGCTACGGTCGCCACCAGCCCTGCGGACTCCGAGGAGTCCTCTTTAGGAGTACCGGATGTCGTTCCACCGAGCTCCCAGCACCGACACAGCATAACCCCACCGTCAGTCCATGCTTTCGTCTTAATCTGTCCTTCGTCTTTGTGCGTGTATGTGTGCGCGCGGGTGTCTCTATCTCTCTTTCTATCTATCTATCTCTCTATCTCTTTATGTTTCTGTGTGTACATGTGTGGTGTCTCTCATGGCTTGTACTGACTGCAGAGATAACAAGTTCGCTAGACAGGTATCACTCTTTTTAAGATGGAATCTGATTTATACTATTGGCAGCTGAAAAATTTCTAATAGACACCTCGTGGGAGGGTAACAGGGTTAATTCTGTGGCTCGTGGTTCATGGTTTATGTTCTTTAAAGTTTCTGTTTATTATCACTAAGAACTTACTTGTTAACGAAGCCAAGAGACTCTCTCTTGGAGCATTCTTCACCCATACCAGCTTTACATTGTTCCTAGTGAGCGAGGCTTTGTTGCCTTCGGCTTTAATAGATCCAAAGCAGCCTTCCACGAGACAATCTTCATCTACATCTAATTTAGATTGTAGTTAGTTGGGTGTAGCTTAACTTTTTTCTATTTTAACGGAACCAGAGCAATCCTCTATATTTCACATTGTATCCAATAGACGTGGCTTCTTTGCTCTTCATTTTAACGCAGCCAGAGCATTGCCCCATACTTCCCTAAACAGTGGCGTAACTATTAGATACTGATCAAGCCTTGCTGACTTGTCATCTCTGCTTTACCTTCCCGCATTGACGAAGAGGTAAATGAAGCAACCGGTACCGGTCGATGTTGACATCGATCATTCTTCTATGAGTTTCGTTTTATCATAAACAAGTCTCCGGTTTCGAAACCTCGTAATCCTTCAACGCTTATGATTACAACGTCCAAGGACGAGTTCTATCTCCTACAAGAACAAATTGAAATGATAACAGTTAATCGTCCGCAAGGTGTTAACCATCAAACTGTCCCTTCGTCGCAGCGCTTTTATTTGCGAATCCTCGCATACCGGAAACGTCGTCTAATTAAAGCCAGAAATTATACGCTTGCGATTCGACTTTGAAGAGTACAGGACACCGTTTCGTTGTGGGCAAGCTGAATCTCGTTCGGATAGCTAAAAAGAAACATCCAATTACACAAGATATACACATGTCAAATGGCCAAAGCATATAACTTCATTTTTCTTGCGCGCAGACGCAGACGTTGCCATATAAATTATTCGCCGTACTTCTTGCCCAGTCGTTTTTCGACGCGATTCAGCTTCCTGGAAGCATAACTTATACTGTTAGCATTTGCATAGCGGAGTGTCTCGAGCGTGAAGCTTCGCGACTCGGATCTGTTCAAGATCCGACCCGAAATCCGAACACCAAATGATTCTTCACCGGAAAACGCGGATCAAACGATGAGAGCGTGCGAGATCCGCGATGCAGCCGATTATGGTTGTCCTGATCCTTGAACAGGTCCGGTCTAATCCCTCGGGTCGATTTCGGGCCACGACCTCAGCAGGCTTTTTGCATGCCAGCCACGCGTTACAGTAATGCTCACTTAAATTTGCAAAGTCTGGAATCCAGAAGGAAAATTCTGGCGGTGAGCTCGAGGTAGCAAGTGGTAGGAAAAAGTGGAGCTTCAACTGTGAGAGATTTAGCAAATTTAAGCGAGCACTACCGCACTTCTGTACTCGCGACAATATGACTCTCAATCCGGCCGCTTCTTTTTTGCACATTTACGCCATTTTCGTTTGACCGTCCAGCTCCTCGTGCTTCCTCGAAGTGTTGTTCACTCCCGCAACAAACAACCCTCGCCACCCATGCTACTAACCTCTTCGTTTCGTTCGCGTCGCAGCACCTCTCGCATAACTCCTTTCCATTCTTTTGCATCGAAGAAAGCTCGTTATTGCACGCGGTGTGTCACAGAGAGATAATCATCGACGTTCCTCGGCCCGAACTGCACTGGGGCGCGAATTTACGCTCCCGTGAGTCGACGCTGCTGGTCTTCACGGCAGTATAATTCACGAAACCTGGAAAAATTACAAGTTATGTGCTAGAATTTTTGACAGTTTTACTGCGGTGGATTTATTTGCATTACAGTACACGATTCAGTTCAATGCCTAGTCTATTGGTGACTTGCGAACAGTGCGGCAATAACGGAAATTTATTAGAAGATTCTTCATCCTTTTTAAAATTGGAACGGCTAAAATTGAAAGGGTTGTGTCCAGTCTGTAAGAATTTGTTTCCGAGTAACTGCAAGACTTTCAAAAAATGTTTTTGCATTTAAAAAGGCATATTTTGAAGAGTATCTTATTATATAGTATTATTAGTTTCCCGCGCGACATGGCGCGCTCAAACAAAAATAAACTAGTGCAAACTGTGTACTGTGACTTCAGTGACACTTTTTTTCCGTAAGACGACTCTAAAAAATTCGACGGACCTTCGTCGGTACTCTGATCCAAATTCGCACGTCAATTATACTGCTGTGAAACATCACACTGCAAATACAGAATATCTGTGAACGCGGAGCAACCCTCCGGGAAGACTGCAACGTGCTCGTGAGACATGACGTGTTGCATCTACTTAAATATCCTATAACTATTCATCGAGCGGAAAGGTACGAGATACATACCTCGCTTAGTTGACCGTTGCTCCGTGCGCATGTCTCCTTTTTCTTTCATCTCCACACGCAAAAAGGTTTTTGCACAGAAACATCCACGGAGTGTCAGTGCTCACGCAAATTTCGGATTGACATTTAGCCTCTTCAGGGATAGATTCTAATAAGTTCAGCGACGAATCCTTTGCAATTATAAATGTACTTTATGAAATTGAACAGCAGTATCAACTGAACAAGACAGAAATGCAAATAATTGTGAATGCGTTGAATCAAAGTGACGTCACGTCGTCACGTTACCTCTAGAAGGACTAAGTTTTCTATCTGAATCATAGGAAATATCGAACACATACTTTTTACCCGCTTCAAATATTTTAATAAAATCGTTGCTGTTATGCCTTCAAGATTGCCATGCAATAATTGTCTAAAATATTCTGAAACAAATGAAACAATGTTTCTTCTACATCTTTCACCTGGTGAGTTCGAAGGGTCATCACACTAAAGAGTCTGAAGACGAACGTACATACATATACATGTCAGAATCCTTGAAGAGGTTAAAAATCAGGTATACAAGATCCACGGAATTGACTGACAGGTCTTGGTGGCTGTTTGTTCTCGCAGGAATCCTTCCGGCGGTTCAGGACTCAGTGAAACGGGATCTTTGGACCGAGCAAAGGCCGCGTTGGAACGCAGGAAAAAGGCTGAAGACGGTGCAGGAAACCCCATCCTCTGCAGGGTCGAGGTTACCAGGCCGAACCCGGATTCCCTCATCGACGAGCTAATCAAAGCAACGAACCTAGAGCAGACCGACCTTGAGAGCTCCGAAAGTAAGTGGTTCCTCCTAATTGCTCGGACACACATTGTTGGGAAACGATTCTGTGCCAACGATCGTACAGAATCTGAATATCTTAGGACTTATCATATCTAACTGAAAAGTGCAATGTGATCGTAATCTCGATCGTAACCAAGATCGATCATATTTCTGGAATTTTAACGAAGTGGCTGACGTAATTGTCGTCATTAATTAGAAACAACGAGCTCATTAAAGCTGTAAACTGGTCGAGCATATAGAAAAGTAGATAGGTAACCGGTCGGTGATTTATTATGCTTGTACTTGTGGGACATTGAAATAGTTTATAGAGACATTGCATACTGTGCAGAGATCTTCAGTTTCAAAATACCTAAATATCTAGTAGATGCTAGTTAATCTAGTAGATCTAGTAGAACTAGTAGACGCTAGTTAATCTAGCAGAGCAAGTAGAGGAAGAAGGTAGCAACACCGTTGACTAATAATTCGTTTGTGTTTGTTTTAGCGACGGGGCTTCAGCTGTTCATCGCGAAGGACGGCACGACGGCGTTGGGCAGCCACGAGGTGAAGAGCCAGATGCCCGCCGGTGTGTTCAAGCAGGTGGTCATGGAGGAGAACAACAGGTAACACGAAGCTAACACGACGAGGAGGCAGTACGCAAGACAGGCCAGCGCCACGTTCTCGTTGGCCCTGGTGCCAGAGCTCGTCTACGAGACCTGCGAGCCCCGGTAGTCGCCGAGGACAACGATGCTGGACGAGGGAATCGTCGAGGAACGGGACGAACACCGGAACGCGATCGCATCCCGTGCTTTTTTGTCGTCCAGCCACACCGGAAGCTTTTCTACTCCTCCTATCGTTCTCCGTTTCGCGCAGCTCTGCACCCCATCGGGCCACCTCACAATTGCTGGTTGCACATCGTCGTCGTCGTCGGTTGCGCTCAAATTTTTCGCTGCATCCCGTATCCCCCTTTTTTAGTCACTGATCACGTTTTTTTATTAACCGTCTCGAAGCTCGAACTCGGATCGAAAGCTTCAGCTGGTCGAATGCTCAATGGCTGTGGTGAACGTGGTCCACCGGAAGCTGCTAACACTTTAGCTACCTGGAGACTGTTTAGAGGATCATTGACACGTTGACGGTTGGGTTGGAAGTAGATTGGCGACACGGTTTTGTGGAGAGATGTCAGCTTTTTGTGTGGAGAGACTTGTCTGAGGTCGTGTAGCATTTATTTATTAGGAATAGGTACAATCTAGACCCTTTCCGCTAATTTTTTGATATTGAAACAATTTAGCAGAAGAGTGTTACGGTTATAGTCAGTATAGGCAGTCACCGTGTAACATTTGCTGGTTTAGGAACAAAACAGCTATGGTTATTGAAGCATTGATTAAAAATCTCTATTAGTTGATTCTCAAGGAAGCAACTTCGGTAGTTAAAGTGTTAAGATAGGATCAGACATTGCCTTTTGTAACGAGGACTGATGTGCCATGTAAACTGTGCAGAGATGATAAGGCTCTAGGAAGTACTGCTCACAACTGAACAATTTTAATTCCTAGGGTAACTATCCGATTCAATTTTATAAATTCGATTAACAAAGCAGTGGAAACAGTAGTGAGCGGTGCCGTCCACGGGGCTGGTATCCAATCAGACCAGGTTTCCCCCTTCCAGTCGATTTCACGTATCTGTACAGTACATTGTTAGCGATGACAGAACGAATTCCCATCGTGTGATCGATCTGTGGAATTCGTAGGTGTCCGTTGACGCTGTTGTGTGCCAAGTTGCGTGCAGAGCTGTACCGAGAGCGAGGAAAAAAAGCGATTTCCGGCGCGGACTCGATTTACAAATGTAAATGTTAGCAAACGTCGAGCTGTGCGCGCTTCTCCTTTCTGCTTGTGTTCACGGTTCCTTTGTCGTCCGCGGAACGAACAGCCATTGACAGAGACGAGACAACACACAGTGGACGCTCTGACAGTCAGAGAGAGAAATCATTCTGCTAAACTGGGTGATTTCAACGCCTCGAGCGCGAGATCGAGGCCGTCACGTACAAAAAACGAATACAAGAAAAACCGTAAAAAACCAGAAAAAAACAAAGAAACAAAAACCGACCGAACCGAAGAGCATAACGATTATTTTCCTTCGTTGCGTTCGCTAATATCGTTCATGGTACAATTTTTAATATATACCTACATATGTATATACGTATATACGTACACGCATGTATGTTAACTAATTATAATATCGGTTCTTCTATTCGATCGCGAGGCCCCGTGGACGTCGCAAGCCACGTATTTATTTTTATTCTCGGATTCGCTCCACTTTATAGTATTTCCGTGTAATATATATACATATATATAATATATATATATATGTATGTATACAGATATTTTGGCGGGGCACCAGCAGGCCCGGTATTTTTCCTTTTCGTAATATTTTTCAGTCGTTTCCGTTCAATGATCGTTTTTTTAAATGCGAGAACAAAAGAAGAAAAGAGATATGGATGATTATCGTGCGTCAGCCGATCCGTGTCTGAGGAGACTGCGAGAGAAACTGAATCATTGTACCTCCTGACCCCTCCGGGAATGAGCTACGATTCCATTCGGTTGACACTTCGAGTCGGTGGAACGAGATTCACCAACAAATAGTGCCACATTAATTAATTCTCGAGGCTGGACGTTTTCCGTGATATTACTGTCTAATTATTATACTCCTTCCCTCTCCCCTCTCTCTTTTTCTTTCTCTATCTACCTATCTATCTATCTATCTATCTCTATCTTCTTCGCGCCAGTGCCGGGGCTTGGATACCGTAGTTATGGCGATTCCAGTTCTTTAAGCAGTTTCAAACTCTTATTTTATATATACGCATTAAAATTCATGAAATGTATATACGTGTTGTTTTGCATACTTTATCAGCTCAGTAGAAAATAATTTATAATGTCTGACTTCACTATGGAGTAGCGGAGGTCAGAACGAATCTTACCACAGAAAATAAATAAGAACCTGTTCTGGAGTCGTCTCACAATCAGAGCTGAACAATGCTAATTGTGTAAATGAAACCGGTATAAGTCTCAATTTAGCAATTCATCTTTTTGTTTGTTGTAAGGTCGATTAATATAATTTTTTTATTAATCAGATGCAAAAATCTAAACATCACGGTTTACGTAGCTTGCGTAATCACCAGCACAATTATAGAATCGATATGGAAATCAAAATGGAACTAAAAATCGAAACAGATAATAACTAGAAGACTTGCTAATTAATAAAATGGATAAAGAATTTTTCCAACTGTTTGCGTCAGAACCTATAACAGTTTTGAACAGTGTTTTTCGGAACGGTTCCAAGCCCAGGCCTGCATCCTCTCCGCTCGCCACTCAAGAGAAAATGGGACTATAGCTCTCGCCTTCGGTTTTTCGTTCCGGTGCGATTGGCGACTGCATTAGCGATTCGTTGTATATATAGCCGGTAGTAATTGTTGCGTAGGTAAAACGGCTGGTGTTGTTGTGTGTATAGTGTGCGCGGAAGAGACGCAGCAAATAAGCGAAGAAATGTGACTTGCGAATTTGCGAAACACCGAGCGACCATTTCGGAAAGCTTCTGGATCGCCTCTCTCAACGAAAAACGGACAGAGAAATAAAAAATCAAAGCACAACGCAAATCGTAATTGTTTACGGATCGCTCAAAGTTGCTATTTTACGAAAATGTGTTTATCTAAATTTTTAGCCATTTTTTGAATACATATATCGCCAAAGAAATTAATTTATTGAATAATTCTTCATGCATATATACAATTTCGAAAAGTTCGAGTTCTATTTTTGTTGTTTAGAGAATATTTTAAGTGGAATGAAAATTTTGGTTTCATAACCTGCTGAATCAGCTTCAAGTGCAAAGAGTTAAAGCACAGTATAATATCACCGTGATCGTGACCGATCCACAGGCGATCTAGCCAGCGATCCGAAGCGGCCGCTCGATCCCGATCAAACTGTAATATACCCAGAGGATTCTGAAGCGCTGCGACAATTCGCTCGGCGAGAAAAGAGCATAATTTTTTGCCGAATGGTAGACAGTCGATCCAGCGATCCGGAAGGCCGTTCGATCATGATGGAAGCTGTAATATAGCGCTCTCGAGCGATGCGATAATTTTCCCGGCTCGGTGTAAAGAAGAATAGAAGCGTAATTTTTCGATGAAGGCGCTGCATCTCTTCTAATCGCGGCGTTTCCCCCGAGAACCTGCTCCGGAGAGCAAACATAAGTTCTAGTATGAAGCATGAGGAAGGAGCAAAGAGAGGTTCAGGGAAGAACCGTTCTGTATATATAGGTGTGTCTGAGATTTCGAGGAGAGCAGCGAGAGCACTTCCAGCGTGGACACCGAGCCGAGAACGGTGAACGAAGAATCAAAGACAAATGATTACGAGCGACTCACTCTATCCCTTGATCCTTCCATGGATCAGCCCCTCCCCCCTTGATACCCTTACCCCTGGTTCCGCGTAGATCGGTGGTCTTCGAGCTTCGTCGACTCGCGAAATATTTGACACTTTTCGGACGGTCTTTTCGCTTTTGTAATAAAATTATTGATTATTTAAACAACCGTGCGAGGTTGCGAAAAATCAAAGCAATTGGTTGAATAGAGTTTGAGTTAAATCCAGATTGGTTTTCTGAAGTGTGCAATGATTAACAGATTATTTTTACGATTGTAATATAAAACATATTATTTTCTGAACATCTTATTTACCATCTTCCTCGTCTCAGCCCAAGCCGCCCCGAAGTGTCAAGATCATAAATTTTCTTTTGCGGAACCCCCATCGTCCCCAGAAGAAAAAATTGTCGAACCAGATCAATCTCGCAGACGTCAATTTCTAGCTTTCCGAATTTATTCTTTGAAAATTCCATCAAATTTTCATCCCAACTCGCGGAACCCTTGGAGAACACAGGTTCTGCGAGCATAAGGCTCGAAGACCACTGGCGTAGATTAACAATGAACAAAAGAAAACCACAAAAAAATAAGAACAAAAGGAGAGAAGTGTGGCAAGCTAGTAATCGTGTGCACAAACCGCTTTCGCTCCGAGAGTCAGTCTAGCTCCCCGTCTCCTCGTTTCCGGTTTCTTTCTTAAAGGATCTATGACCAACTACGATCATCGTCGATCATCGTTGGCTCGCGTCGGCGGACCTGATAATGTTCGTTTCCTTCCGAACTCCGAACCAACGCCGATCGCGTTGTGACGGCTGTTTCCTTGGTTTTCTTGGGGCTCTTGTTTCGCGTCTGACCCAATCAGAGGATTGAGGATACAATGTATGTTAAGTTTTAGCTGTAATTGGTTCCCCCACCCCCAAATTGAGCGTTTCTGCAGCAGTGGGTTTCTGCGGCGCTATGGGTGGATTCTCAATGTTTAGAGCGTGTCACTCACATGTGATTGACGTGGAAATTAACATATTAATCAAAATAGACTTAATCTGAGTGTTAACACGTCTCTTAGGCCCGTCCACGTTTCCATCTCTCCAATGCAAGCCTAAGTACACGCCCCCGAGTCAGCTTAGACATTAGGCACTCTAAATTGGATTCTCAAGTGCTTGTGGATCAGAAATAATCGGATTGCTACAAATTCGCCACAATCTCTAACATCTCTAAACTAACTTTCAGTTTGAATAGAAAGAATTTGCCACTAGCAGAGCGACCCAGTTTACATTGTATCCTTATTTGATTCTGAATCCTCGTATCCACGATCTTCCTCTTTTAAGCAGTACAGTGATGCCTCGATAACTGTCGAACATCGTCGTTACAATGCACTTGAAAAATCAAAAGACAAATAACAACTCAGCACTGTCCGATGAACACGTGTCCGATTGTTTTCGTTCATTATATCAATATTACACTCCGCACGATAAGCCAAAGGCATTTTTTCAAAATATGACTGACGCAGTTCCGGAACATCAGCATGCTGACGTGGTATTCAACATGATGATAATTATACCGGAAGACGCACATGAGAAAGACAGTGATAATTCAATTTAGTTTACGCCCTCACATAAAGAAGAGTACATCCAGGCTCACGTCAATCACACAACAGACGTTGCCACAGCGACAGTTACCGAGGCAAGTACAGTGATTAGAATTTCGCGACTGAGCTGCTTCGACGTTTGACGGATGTTTGGCCAGGTCGAATTTAGAAACCTGTATTGTGGATGCTGTCAGGTTAAGGTCGGTTCGCTGCGTTTATCAGGACTCGTTTCAGTACAGTCAGGTGGCGATGACGAATCTAAGTCGACCTTTAGTGGCCAGCATCCGTTACCCTAAATACAAGTGGAATGAGATCCTTGGACAATTTCCAGTTCCATCCGCGGCCTTGCCTGTCGCGTGGGAATTCCGGAGCCTAGAAAAAAAATGCAAATAGCAAATTCCTTGAAAGAGTTCAGTCGCCGTGGTCCCCGAACTTAGGCGAACCAGAGTCTCGAACTTCGTTCCACTCCGCCCCAGTTCGTCCTTCCTTCCTCCTTCTATCGTTTCCATTACGAGAACAGTATTTTTCTATGCTTGTCACCAATCTCGGCAGCTGTTCGTGCGAGTCTGAGCGATCTAGATCTAGATACGACGGAACGAGGATCCTGGAGTTCTCCGATCACGCGCTATATTTTTTCAAGAGCCTGAGTGCTAGATTTTTATTTGGACAACGCGTGTCGGCCAGCTCGAGATCCCTGTTTTCGAAAATGTCGCGTCCGAGGAAGGGGAACGATCGACGCGGGGTTGGCTCGAGTGACCTTGAATCATAGTACTTTGGTCTATTTAGCGAGTTCCGCATCGCACGTGCCGCTATTTTGCAGATTAATTCTTCGAATCGGCCAGTCTAATCCTAGAGACAAGCTGTCGTCCAGTTGTTCCTTGAAAGGCCATGAATAAGGATTTTGCAACGTGCTCCTCGGGCTTCAAGGTCGTTGAAACTCGCGAAAGACAGCCTGATCGATGCCCCTAATCGTTTCAATCAATTCCAGGCTCCTCTCCTTACAGGATTTCTCCATTCTTTTTCTTACATGGACGAGTTCGTTCGGTTTCCTTCCTTTTCTTCCTTCCCGCGAACCTTCACCCTCTTTTACTCCGATACCATAACCCAGACCGTTCTCATCCAGCGGATATTAACGTTGTGATATTTTACAATATTGTAACGACTACTCGTTATCGTCTCTGTGTATTATGAATTGTATTATAAACGATTCAGTTTTATTTTTTTTTTGGAACTGGCTTGTAGGCGGCCCGCGAGGCCCGCGTTTTCAGTCTTTTTTTTCTGATTTATTGATTGTTGACGATTTGTCTGATCCTTACTTTGTGAGATGGACGCGAAACTACCATGTGCTGATAATAACACTTGGAAAATCAGAGCCTGGCGTCTTTTTTTTGTCACCTGCCTGATCTTCCTCGGTCTTCATCCCTCGATCCTGGATCATCCTGCGGAAGGTGAGAAATGTTCTTTCAATCCTTAGCACTGCGAGTATACAGTTTTTGGTGCCGTGAAATGGCAATTTTTATGGTGAATCTTTTAAGAAACAAACACTTCGTTTTCTGAGCGATTTGCTTCCTTCTGGTGTAAATAAAAATAGCATTGATGCTATATCTGGCAGAAAATATTCTTGTTCTATCGTTATTATTACTGTTCGATTCTTATCTTCGATGAAAAATTGGCTGGCGGTTATCATGAAAACTTGTTTTCCAATCTTCCGCAAACAAAACGAAAAAATATTCATTTCCACCAAGCAATCTCAATCGAAAAAATTCTTCCATATTCGCGGAATATGCGGCAAATTATGCTGAAAGTATCAGCAAAAACCTAATTTTTAGCATTTACATAAACAATCCCCCCCGGAGGTGTGCAATGCGTGTGCCACGGTTCCTCGTACGTCATGTTCTCCGGTTCAAGGGTGCTTTTACGTATTGTTTATGCTAATATCGCTCGTCATGAATATTCCAGATCTCCATAGGCCAAGGGATTTTCGTTTGGAAAATACCTTGACGAATCTCGTTATTCAAACAATACAGCATCTATTCGCAACGTGTAGCTATGTAAATACAGGAGGATGACACGTGGAAACTCGTAGATCGTCGTCCGTGATATCTCGCAACGAAAAAGGGTCACAAACTGAACGATCGTGATTACATAAGTGAGAGGCATGATCGATTCGTTGTCGCAAGAACCAAATTGCGATTACGCTATCAACGGGAAACGAGCGATAAAGCGAGAAACGTCGAGGACGAGGAGATCCTGGAGTTCGGGTGCCGAAAACACGAGTTGAAACACGACGGTCAAAGTCCGGGGAATCTGAACAAATAGTACACTGTACACGTATAGAATATTATTATCCCGGGGATTTGCGAGCTCACGTAGCGAAACGATTTACAATCGGTCCCGCGTGCGTCGATTGTTTTTTCCGTGATTGACGCTGGACGCCGTCTTTACGCTGCTGACGTCCATTGCTAGCCTACGTGGGCATTACACCAGCGCGGGGCCCGTAGCAAATGTTATCACGAGGCCCTAGGCTTTGTATGAGGGCTGCTTGTATGAATGACCTTTTTTCTTTTTTAGCAAAAATATCGTTAATGTTTCCCCAAAAGGTAATGCCCCTTTTTGTATGGAGCGGGGCCCCCAAAAGCGCGGGGCCCGTAGCATTTGCCAGTTCTGCTACGGGGCTTAATCCGGCCCTGGGAATCATAGTAGATTTCTTAGGAGTTAGCTGGAATATTCTGGAGGATGATCAAATGTTTGTATCTTTCGATTTCTGACGGACTTGAAATTCGAAAATAGTGTTGATTTACATTGATTACAGTCCCCTCTTTCTCCGGCAAAAACTTGTATCGCGACATTTCAAAGAACTCGTTTTAGACGATTAACGTCACCGGAGTCGACGCGATTCAGTCTTTTCATTAATATTATTATCAGTTACGTGCCCTTGCTCGCGTCCTTCAGGTTCTTCCCCTTGAATTCTCCGAGAGATGTGACCGAAATTTCGGGTTCTCGCACACCCCTAGTGACCGCAGATAAATCGTATGCTTTTTAACGATCTGTGGGCAGAGAGTTACATGGATCGAGAAGATTTTTCTCGACGAAAGTCAAAAAGGAACCGAGCTCGTGTACAAGCAATTAAAAAGACCGGACTATGTTCCGTCATCGGTTGTGTCTCTGCGCCGACTATTACGCGAACCAAATTGCAGAGGTGACCGCGCAGAAGATCGTTTGCTCGTATTCGTTTTGTTGCGCGTCTCGTTTCTCACCGAGACTCAATGATCTGGGCAAATCATTGTTTTCTTTCTGCCCGTTTCGCGGAAACCGTTCTCGTGGCCATCGGAAAAAGGAAAGTAATTAGTTGGCGGTCTTCATTTCCATTTCGCTCGCAGGATGAAGCAAGGGCGGGTCATGACCGGAACAAAATCGTGAAACTTTAGATAGACTCGAGACCAGTTGATGGGACTTATTAAGGTGTAAATCCAAAGTTTCCATGTTTTGTCCGATCAAAAAAGTAAATTAGAATCTGAGATTTATTCACTCTTTTCTTCACTCACTCGTTAATGCCACTATAAAAAGAATTCTCCAGCTCTGCTCTGCATTTTTTGTCACTTACGTTTTTTCTCAAGAGGGTTGCACGCAATTACCGCAGCGTACAGCAGCTCGCAAAAGTTCCCTTACGTGTCGCCGAGGATTTTAATAGAATCGCGTTGATTAAGCACTCCGACAGGAAGATTTACTGTCTTGGAATTTCAGTTGAACAGCTCATAATCGTTTTAAGCCAAACCGGAGTTGACAGATTTGCAAAAAGTGGAATGAACGGAGTGTTACTCCAGCGTAATGTCGCTTTTACGAACTACTGTACTCGACGGCAAGGAATCACGTTTCTGGTACATTGCACATAACCCCGGGCAATGATTTCCCTGTCGACGCAATGCTTGCGCATCGTCGTTATGTGATCTATCTGGATGGTAATGGTTAAGGCTGGCGTGTATGTATTTGTCCGAAGACTACCGTTCGTCAATGTCCTCTTCGTTATCAGCTCATAATTCTCTTTGGCTTTTTACAAATTAATCCTCTTTTTCTTGGCGTATTACGCGATCTATCCCTAATAGGGATGTGCGAGATCCCGCCGGGACGGGAATTACTCGAGAAAATTTTGGGACAACCCGGATATTTTCGAGATTTCGTCCCGATCTCGCGGGAAATTCCCGTCCCGACGGGATCTCGCACACCCCTAATCCCTAAACATTTTATTAACATGACGGATGACTTGTATGGTAAACATACATATTGACGCCGGGCAGTTATTTTCTGCAGGGACTTTGTTGATGTTAGTATACCGCTAATATGATAATCCATTCTGATGGGTGGACTCGTTTGTTTCCTTGAACGACGAAAAAATTATTCACTAAGAAAACAAAAGATGGAAATTCAGCTATTTCCATTCATCATAGACAAGATAACATCTCTAACGCGAAGAACAAGATTTAGGAAAATGGTTAGCAGCTACAACATCAACAATTCTGTAAATAAGCAAATTGCACTACAACTTTGGTCAGCAGCAATTCCCAATTTTGATTGGGAATTGCTGCTGACTACATTAACAGAACAGGTTTCGCGACGCCACGTGTTCGCCACGGAATCATTATGAAAAAGATTGCAAAAATGAGTCGCTCTCATTCTAACCTGCCGGAAGACGCTGTCGTGTATCCTTCTCGGTCAGTGTCCTACCATTGACAGATCAGAAGACTCTTATCCAAAATACATTACGACTGAAATCGCATGTCCTTGTCCTCCATTCATTTCATTTTTACGAATTGGTAAACACATTTAATAGCTTTCTACGAAAATTAATCGATAAAAATTCACATCGGGTGTACAAATTAATTCGTAGCCCCTCCTTCGTGCATTTACAAATGAATTTCACCCTTTAACTGTGTGACTTTGTAATGACGAACACACACGACGACGTAGTGAAAGGAAAGTAAAATTGTATAATATCAAAAATCCTATCACAATCAACGTAATATAGTTTATACGAGTGAGTCGTACGCCTAAGAATGAGTAAGTATTTGTAAGTATCAAGTATAAGCAAACGCACATACTGAATCGCTACGCATAATTTTCTGTTAGCACCAGCTAGTAAAATCGAGTAAATACAAGGCAGAGTATTTGCTTAAAAAATTAACAAAAGGCTTCGCTCGGCTTTACGTATACCGCTGAATATGGATACCATTACACAATTAAATGAATCATTCATTGAATTAATTTTGAACAATTTCTGTGTAGTTATTTCTGTATGTTATAGCTGTAACCTATAACATAGCTTTACATAAGGGATAATAAACGTAGCACTCCGCGAAATTGCATCGAAAACGAGAATCAAGCCTGATTTTGCACGATCACTTTTTCCAGGTCGATTCTTCGAGCAAATCGCTTTTCGAATTACCTCTTTCGGGTAAATTGCTCGGACTTCAATCGTGAGTTTAACGAATCCTTTCAGCTCTTATCCTTTCTTCGAAAACTTTTACCTGTGTCGCGCCCGCGCGTTTTAATGCCTCTATTCGGCGGGCAATCTCGCGAGTCGAGCGCAATTAACATTCTCATTTTATTGACGGGATATTAGGTATAGTCACCGCTCCTTGCTGCCTGTGTTCGACTTTATGAAATTCGCAGACACGTAATCGCCACGTAATACGCGCTCCCGGGGCTGAACGGTCGGAATTATCCCGCCGAGAAGATGGTGGCGGTGTTAGGCTACCGGTGTTAGGCGCTCGGTGTTTCGGAATCGCGATTTTTCCTGTGTACACCGGCCGACAGCGTCCCCGTGCAAAAAGCACCCACGATCAATCACAATTTTTCTTTTGTCATCTACCATTTCTTTTATTCTTCGTTCCGTCCCTGTTACGTAATTTTCGATCGCAACGCACCTTTTCCCAACTCAAGTCACCGTCTTACTCACTGTATTTATAATTTGGATAGGATTTGGATCGTCTTCTAAATCTGCGGATAATTTAGAAAATAATTGAGCGATCAAGTTCGAACAAAGCTCATACGATTCGTTACAAGTTTGACTAGATAATGCACTAAGGATATTCATAATTTTTTTATGTATAACACTTTTTTTAAACAGTGTAAGGTCAATCTTCCTGGCGGAAGGGGTAATTTTTCTCCAAAACGCGAATCTGATCGTACGTTGGCCAAGAAATAAATGAACGAATGCAACTAAAAACAATATGTTCTTGTAGCCAAGATGCATGTATAAATCCAATGAAAATTGATTCCCATCGTGTCAATAGTTTTCTAGAAAAAAATCCATAAAGATTGCTTGTTTCCGGACGATTCGATCTCAGTATCTACATATTGTAAATCATTTTGGTGGGTTGAAAATATTGATATCTCTAAATTCTCGAGACATTTAATATCGAAACGAAGGAGTCATTAATTAGTAACTTCTAAATACATCTGGTCTCCTCTAATTGTAAGTGTGGAAAAAAGCTCAACGATTTATTCAAGTTTTAGAATTTCCTTATAGAGATAAATAATTAAATAATTGGTATTAAAAATGTCGTTGTGCATATGTATATTGATTTATCTGCACATTGGTCCTTGCATCGATCCTGATCTACTGAATCCCGATCCGTGACCACCGGCGTGCACTGCGGAAAATGGCGGCCGAGCAGGACAACATAAAACACGAATTCGTGTAATCATAATGACAAAACTGCGCCTCAATAATTCTGATAAATCGATACCAGGGTAAGAATATTTTTAATGCATAAAATCTACAGACCAATTACGACAGTTTGCGGGTATAGTAGCGGATGTAGTGAAACTGTCATCATCAATAGCAAGACATAGGATCCAAACAGAGATGCATCAAATTCGCAACCCAGGAGAGTATGGTGGTAGGAACACTACATAAAACTAAATTTAATTTGTGCAGTCATCTCCGCCAAAATTTGCCACAAACCTCCGAAGAAATTCTCCAAAAATGCATGAAGTACAAGTAACTGATAAAATCATAGCAAAAATGGCACAGCGATTTTTCACTCCCGAGTTACCAACTAGCAATGCTGGATTCAGTCTGCGAAAGGGTAAGGTAGCTGATCAAAGAGACTAGCATGCTACAGGAAAGGGTGAGTATGTTAGCGCAAAATCATTAACAGTGGATATCCGTTCGGTAGATGCCCGGAAATCGTACCGACGATCGTCGTCGATGACCGTCTCGACGCCTGTATCGTGGGGCACGGTTCCGCGGCGAAACTAAAAAAGGTACGACGACGCCGATGACAATGCACGCCACGTAGACGGCCTGCTTTTTGTTCGGATTCTATTATGTACTTCTCTTCTGCACTGCAGTTCCTTCTTGTTGGTCGTATCTCCTTGATCGGTGCGTGCTCATGCAAATAAATTGTGACTCCCCTGCGGATACGATCTGTCTGTTCGGGTTCGCGGTAAGGTGATCGTCGAGATCCTAGGATCCACAGGAGAGATCATCGCGCGGCGCGACGTTGGTTTTCGGTTCAGTTTACAACCCCGATCGCCAGCAACGAACCGGCAGTGCTACTCGGTACGCGAAACCGTCAGCTTCGGACAAATTCTAGAAAAACCGGGCGGCAGGTTACACGCGGCAACGATCCACGTTTATACCGCGACATGTTGTAAAGTTGTTGTTATCAGTGAGCAACGCAACCATCAGTGATCCGCTGACAGAGACGATATGATTTACTACGCGAAGGTGTTGCTCTTGGCGGCGTTATGGGCGCAGGGTTGTTTCTCGAGCATGGCTGGCGAGCCTAATCGAGAGGCTATGAGGGAGACCATGCCCCTGTATACGGTTCTCAGCAACCTGGAACAGTTGAACAACACGCAGTGTCGAAAGGAGTTGCAATCGCTGCGGAATGCCGTGGAACATAACGTCCTGTGGGGCATGAGACGTTAGTAGAAGAATTTTCTATCGAATAGTTTGGATTTCGGTTAATCCTCCTTTGGTGGAGTCTAAGGGTCGTGCGATGTTAGTAGAGGAGTTTCCACGCTTTTCTTTCGCTTTCGTTCCTGTAGGGGTTGAATAATTTTCGGGGTTGATTGATTCAGATAAATGGGGCACATAATAAAACAGCTTAATTAACCAGGAATCTGAAGTTCAGGTGTTGTACCTGATTGGAGAGCTTCGAGCTGTTGATTAACGCGGTATTTCGGCGGTAACGGATGGTGAGAGGAGGGTTGGAAGTAGAGAACCGCGAGGAAACTCCGTAGCCAAACGAAACGAGACGAAATGCGTGACCCGTGCAACGCTCACCACGCGGGGCTGTGTCGCGATTACGCGACGATCCTCTCGATCGTCTCGCGTCTTCCTTCACGTTAAACAAGAAACTTAAATTCGTAGGAGGCGTGGATACGCGAGGCTACAAGCCGGATCAATGCCGACTCGATTTCCCGAGCGCAGTTGTATTTGCTTCGCGATCACCCATGATTAGGGTTGTTACTCTCCTTGAGGTCTCGCGAGCGGAGTATGGTTTGTTCGGTCGCGGTGGTTTGGATTTTAGTTGGTAGAAGCATGGGAAGTAGGAGGTAGTAAAGTAGGGTAGCTGCTTCCTAGCGGAAGAATGAAATGATTAGGGTGAATATCGTTCTGGTTGAAGCTAGAAAATTAAAGACGTTCTCCAAGACGAATTTAAGAAACGATTAACCCCTTGCCCTACGATTTATTTTGCGGATTCAGTGATTAGAAACTTTTTGTAGTTCGTATAATTTCCTAAAAAAGAAGAAAACTTATATCTATTATATGCTTGTATATTCTCCGATAGCTGTACAGTAATAAAACGAAGGTAGAATTTTATTTCAGTGTAAACAAAATTGGTAGCATACATATCTATTAGACCCTGTTCAGAATCTTCATCACGAGTGAGAGACGATATTGTGGGGGAAGGGGTTACAAATGACACCGTTTCATTTGGTGTACAAGGAACGAAACAATTAGCAGAAGAATCAGAAACATTCTTTGATCTCATCTCCAAGATGTGTTAATTCAAGGAAGGATCTGAAAGATATGCATTCAAGTATGTTCAAGATTTTGTTTAGTTGGCAAATAATGAAACCACGGAGACGAAAATTAGAGACATCGTCAGTCTAGGTTATTCACCTTGTGATTTTGCACGTGGACTCACTATGAATTGTTTGTTTATGAAGTTCTGGATATTAGTGGACATCCCGGCTCCGGGTTTACTCTCGGGAATAATTTCTGGCCGGGTAGTCGGATGGGTTGCACTTACATACATCATAAAAGGAACATCCCTGTGTCATTGGAGCACATGAGGAACGCGTCGCAGTATCGCGACCCTAAGACCGAGTTCCCGCCATATCCTGTGCAATACTATGTCGCGAGGTTTGTGCATAACAGCACGCAGCAGTACCATTTGGGAATGAAGGGACAGGTATGATTAATTACCATTATTGTTGGATTTCGTTGCGAATAGTTTCACTTGCAAGAATAAATGTTAAAACAAAATAATTCATTCATGCGAAAACACAATAATATTTGCACTCATTAATTAATCAAAAAGGGTCCATGCACCGTTTAAAAAGAAGTCACTTTTTCGAAAGTACACCGAGCAAGCTCGAAGGATAATAATCAATGGAAATTGAAATTCAATGAAAGTTGAATGAAAATAAAGTCGGAGAAGTATAACGCCAGTATCTGAAGAGGTAAAAATACATTTCCACAGAGATTGCATATTTTGCTTGTCAAAAGTATAGAAAGATCCGTAAAAAACAGTTCTGCACGGTGTAAAGAATCTAATGAAACCGTTAATATAAACCATAAGCAACGAGACGCTATATTTTGTGAACTCGATGCATGACCAGAAATGTCTCGATGTGCATAAATTTGCTTCACCTTCTGGAAACTTTATTACATTTCTATCTTTTCGATTTTTTGACTGCTCCACAGTTTGCCAAATAAAAGATATTTCAAAAAATATTAACTCTCTTTTTTTAAATTGTCACGATTCGTTGTAATAATGAAAAGAACTGATGCAACATCGAATTGAACTCGCAACAAAGGTGCCAACGTTTTCCAAAAAGATGTGAATATTGTCTCATGAATATTCTACCTCAGTTTTCTTTCGTTCCATGAAATTCTTTACGCACCGGAAATCTATTAATATTCCTCTGAGACCCTGTGCAAAATACAATAGAATCTCCGAAATCTTCCCAAATATCAGATTTTTCCAACGTTCCAACTTCCCAAACGCCAGATTTCAATCCTTCATGACTTGCTGTTTCCGCGACATAAAACGGTGAATAAAATTAAAGGAGTCTGACTAGGACAAAATAAATAAGTCGAACATTCTATATGATATAGATAATTGCTAATCAAAATCCAAGTATCAGATTTGAAATCACTCAAATAAATAATTCGCTAGGTAAACAGTATTTCCAACACCCAGCCGCCTGGACGATGAAACGTCGTCGTCGCTTAGAAACTTTGGGGGGTGATCTGTATCACTCAGAATTTCAGAATACTGGAAGAAACCTGGTATCGTTGTATTTCAGGACAACATCGTGATGGGAATGTGTCTGCCATCATCCTGCACGGTGGACGAGTTAGCAGTAATCATAGAGAAGATCTTCCGTGATAGGACTCTCCTAATTGGGCAACTATATTCCGCAGACTTTAAGTTGATCAAGGTCTCCGACGTGACCGATGATCACCAGTGGTTGCTGAGCGGCCAGAAGATCCTAGCGATGTAGGTAGCCAAACATAATCGATCCTCTTCCCATGATCACCGACGACAAATCGATCGACCATTTCAGAAAAATTTGTAACTTGTTCCTCCGATCTATAGACTGCGGATTTGATTGAAGAAAGCATCAAACGAATTTAATCTTTTTGGTACATTATTTAATAACTGCTAAAATTATTAAGAGAAGAAATCAATTTGTATGTATCTCCTTTTTCTTGAAATTGATACAGATCATTTTTATTTTGCGTGAAGATCTACGATGTACTGATTTGTATATTCAATCGACAATGTCACGTTTGGCGTCGTTGAGTACCCGGAATTTTCATGGATACCCCTGACCGTGTGATTATTATCCGCACGAACTCGTTCACGCCCCTGACGGAAATGATCGCCTCTTGCATAATAATCGAGGAACTCCGAAAATATTGACACTTCGTGATTTGTTTACTCGCAGACTTTGGTTGTTGCTGTCCCTTGGCGTGGTGATCGTCGCCACCGTGTACGACGTCATGTTTTACCAAAAACGACTGGTGAAGAAGAGAGACTTCCTCAGGTCCGAAAATAATAATCCTGCCGGTGAGCACGAACACGGCGATTGTGGATTGCACGTGATCGAATGATCAAGATTGATGGCCATCGATCAGTCCGATTCCCTTGATCTTTCGTCAGAATTTAGGAAACATCGAAAAGAACGCGATATTTGACTTCTACAATGCCGATTTTTAACATTAGAGATTCACAAAAATTATTTTAAAAAGAATCTCATCTTTATTTAATTTTTGTCGCTTACACAATTGTAATTGTAATTGTAACGCGTCAATATGTAGAACATTTTTATTGAACATGAAAATCCGCAGTCTGTTTAAAATTCAATGTCAGACATGCCTTTTCGAAACTAAGATTTTTATCTTGTTTTGAACATGATCTCGCGCTTCAATTCTAGCTCAATAATGAAAATCGGGAAACTATGATTGAATGCTTACAGAATTGAAGAACGACGTGGAAGCGAAGCGCGAACCGGAACCTGAAAGCGTCTGCTTGGACGAGCATAGGCCGGAGAGTATGACAGTGAAGATTCTCATGTGCTTTTCTGCGTACACGAACGCAAAACAGATTTTCACGTTGGAAACTGGAGCGAACTCGCTGCCGGCATTACACGGCATCAAGTTCATGAGCATGGTGTGGGTCATTTTCATCCACACCGGTTACTTTAGCTACAGTTACATGGGTAAGGGAGCCCCTAACAATTAGCAAATTGTTCTACAACACTTTCATAATCGAGCAAAATTCTTAAGCTGATTTAGACATGATGATTCCTAACTGTTTAGTATACATACAGTGATTAGACTGTGGATTTTATGCATTTACGACGAAAATGAGTAGATTGAATTGAAAACAGTGAAAATATTTAAAGTTAAATATTGAAATTTTTAAGTTTGCATTTTTAAATCTGCAGTCTAGCAATCAACCCGTGTTACAGATAACACGTCCCCCTTTTTCGCTGACCTAATCGTCGTTTCGAAGGAATGATCGCCGATTTTTTCTATTTCAGTAAATTCGGCGATGGGCGCGATGTACACAGACCAGATCCTTCAGCAAATAATCAGCAACGGGACCTATGCTGTGGACACGTTCTTCTGCGTAAGCGGGTTCCTGATGGGTTTCCTCTATCTGAAGGTGATGCGCAAAGAGAAATCGACGGTGACACTCGGTATAAGCATGCTGCGGCTGTTTCAACAGACCATCAAACGATTCATTAGGTAAATACATCTCGCGATCAAGATCCCTGATATTATCGAAACTGAATTGTCTTCCTAAACCGTTGCCTTTTTAGACTCACGCCAACGTACCTGATCGTGATATTGATCGCAATACTAAACTACACTTATTATGAAAAGACCTCGACGTATCAGATTTACGAGTCCCCGAGTTACTATTGTTCGAAATACTGGTGGAGGAACCTGCTCTACATCAATAACTTCTACTCGTGGGAAGAACTGGTACTGAACACATTACTTATTTAGAAATAATTCATTTTTCATTGTAATTGACCTCGAACGACCTTTTGCGACCGTGAACGTCGTCAGGTTATCAGAATAACTTTATTGTAAATGGATCTTCGGACTTCAGTTTTGATATATAATGAAAATTTCAGAAAAATTCCACTTTGTTTAAATTACAAAGAAAATAGTAAATGTCGCTTTTCACAACGTTTTTGTTCGGGCTTGCAACAAACATTTGTGAGCAGGATTATTTGCACGGTGTGTCGTTGTTTCAGTGCCTCACCTGGAGTTGGTACATCGGCAATGACATGCAGTTCTTCATCTACGGTACCATCCTCCTGATGCTGTACACCTGGTAAGCAACCCTCTTCCTTGTCTGCTTCATAGTTACCCAAAATCGAAATATTGCACATGGAATAGATAACAGGAATAGTATACTCAAATGGGTGCAAACAAAAGATTTAAAATTGGAGACTATGATTTAACACTAGGTTTACGAATCAAAATAATGAGAATATGCCTATCCAAATTTTTCTCAATTTTTTAAATACTATATATGCAAAGAAATATTCGAAATAAGTATGTAAATCTAGCATTAAAATAGTGTGGGAAAGTATGGTCTAGATTGGACGATGTTTGAGCAATTTTAAACCGGAAATCTAAATCCTCGGTGAACTGTTCCAGGCGGTCTTACGTCGCCTTGAGTTTGGGCGCTGTAACGTTGATCTCGTGTGTTCTAACGAATGGATACTTGGTGTACAATCTCGATTATGTGCCCACGTAAGTATCTCTGAAGTACTCTCTCCTAGTCCAGCAGCGTTTACTTAGTAACAAATTCTACAATTGTCTTCCTGTTTCTCTTCAGGTCGGACGTTGTGCACAGAACGTTGACAGTGTTGTATATACGACCATGGCTCAGGATTGGATCATTCCTTGTGGGAATGGTCACCGCGACCATTATCGACAAGATGAACTACAAATTGGACCTTACAACGGTAAAAACATTTTTTTCGACAGTCTAATAATTATATATTATTTCAGAAAATCATTTCAGTACACGTGTATTTCAGAAAATTTGTACACAATTTTAGAATATTCCAATTGCAACTTTTACCAAACTGGTAAATGGTAATCAATTCTACAGTTCACTACATAAAAAGTATTAACGTAAAAATTTATCAAGATTACTGGATGTTTAAGATTAATTTAAATATTCCAGAAAGGCAAAATCCTCGGCTGGACCATGGGCGTGCTGTTCAACTGCTCAATTCTGTTCGGAGGTGTGGAAAGAAATATACCGTTGCACATAAGTATTATCTACACTGCTATGGGCAGAATTTTATGGGGCATTGGCGTATCGTGGCTAATAGTCGCGTGTATAACGAACAACGGAGGTAATTAAGCTCTTTTTTCTATTAACACTAGGTTTACGAAACCGCAAATTTGATAAAAATAACGAGAATGTGTCTATCCAAATTTTTAGCCACTTTTTGAAGACATAATACATAGCCAAAGATATAAATATAAATTCAAATTTAAAGATATAAATTCGTAGAATAATTCCTCATGGATATAATCATAAATTAAAAATATTAGACCGCGTCCCGTAATCCTTGTGCTAACAACATGACATTCTTCGATCTTCAAATTCTTCTTCTTTCTTGATTGTAGGTATCGTTAACCAGATCCTGTCGTTCAAACTGTGGATACCGTTGAGCAGATTAACATTCTGCGCTTACCTCTTGAATCCATTGATTATAAGCTCGGTGAACTTGCACAATTTTTACCCGTTCTACTTTGACATGCTGGCAATGGTCAGTAGTAATATAACCGAAGAACTGACTAATTGAACGACTCGAAAATTATAATTCATTTCGCTTTCTCAGGCTACTATGGGCCTCGGATTCGCGGTGATCATTTACGTCTGCAGCGTGATACTCTCATTGGTCGCGGAGGCGCCTGCCATAAACGTGCTCAGGATTCTGTCGAATCCGAACAGGAGGATTAAATGAGTACGTACAGATACAATTACCCTAAATTAATGGGCTATTGCAATCTATATCGCTATTGCAATTCTCTTTTACAATTCGCGAAGTTATGTAAATATTTTCATGAGAAATCTTTTAGTATAGATCTTTATTTAAGTGCGTGTTATCATATAATTCTATGAAATCGGAATAAATCCAGTCCTGTTATTATTGTAAAGGAATATACATCAGTCTCGTTTAGAGCTCGTCAGTTCTAGTGTTGATATGCGAATTCGTTCGCGAGTCGTTCGAAACCTTTTCCTTTATAATTATTTTCTCACGGATCTTTTAAACATTCTTCGGACTGATTAAAATGAGACAGAAACATGGCATGATTCGTATGACCTATAACTAGACTTTTATGCATTTATAGCAAAAACATTGGAAGAATTTAAAAATGCTATTATATTATTTTCAACCTATTAAACATATTGAGAAAGAAAATAAATTTCACTCCAGTTTGTTGCAATTTAGGTGGAAAATTTTTATTTTGCATATTGAATCGCTGTCTACCTATAACTTATAGTCTCCTGTTACTTCTACTAAATTAGAGAAACATTTGAATAAGCGACCGAGATGCAAACTGTGATTTCAATCAGCAAAAAGGGCACAAAAATGTAAAGGAAATAATTGAAAATGTTAAAAGTTCCGTCACTAGATCAATATGTGCTGGTGTGGGGATCAAGAAATAGTCCCCAGGTTTTCAGACAACAGTATGTATTGTTGAGCGCTGACAAGATGATCCCTGGCAGGAATGCGGTGACGTTGGCAAGAATGCGCGCCCGATTGGTTGGCTTGGAGGGGGCGGGCCTAGGCTCACACCCCATTTCGACTAGAGCGTTCTATTGGCCGCAGCAGTCACAAGTTCCTAGAATCGAGCGAATCTGGGAACTTCAACGGGGCGGGGCGGCGCGGCGCGGCGTAGGCACAAAATTCAGAACACTGCTGATATTGTCACGATGTAAAAGAGAGAGAGCGGGAGAGGAAGAGCGGAAGCGAGAGGGAGAGAGGGAGAGAGCGGGAGAGAGAGCGGGAGCGAGAGAGAGCGCTCACTATCCCACTCTCTCTCTCTCCCGCTCTCTATCCCACTCTCTCTCCCACTCTCCCTCCCGCTCTCTCCCCCCCTCTCTCTCCCGCTCTCTCGCTCTCTCTCTCCCTCGTATTTACGGCATTGAATATTGGCTGTAATTCGTGAAACGCCGTAGCCCCCCGTAAATACGGGAATCCTACTACTACGCGTCGTGTGACGTAGCAGCCGAAAAGGCGTGGTCACGCGGCGACGACGGGAGCGTCAGAGGTGGGGATGGGCGGTGCTAGCTGGGGACCCTTCTTGCCTCTGTGCCCCCCCGGGGATCTTCTTGTCAGCGCTCAACAATATCTTGTTCCGAGTAGCGAAGGCGGCAGGCTTACGGGATGGTCTCTTTTTGTTGGAAATATCAGACACCTCCCTCAGCGTGTGCAGATGTATGTGTGAGTGTGCGTGTGCGCACGTGCGTATGCGCACGGCGGGATCGGCGTAGCGAGCGATGCGTGTAACAAAAGAATCGTCAGATCGTGTTCAATCGTTGTAGCACGCTGCACGCGACAGTAAAAGTAAAACCAGTAAAATTAAATTTGATATTATATTGAGTTACACGAGTTATAACGTTTATACATTTAACGTATAATAATTGTTAGCCTTGTAAATATTATATACAAAATATATATAGTTATTCAAACATATAGAACAACCAAAGTTCATATTCCAACACTTTTTTGCAGCAGTGTTTCCTACATTCTACGACGTTTGGGAAGGAGGACAGGCCCGAAGAGAGTGGTTTGCGCAACATTCCTAAACGTTCTGCGTTCTTATTCCTTTTCATTGATCAACGCGCGTTTTGCATATAGCGATTGCGAAGTTCTTTTAGTCGGACGATGTCCGGCGTTGGCTCCGACGAGAAGAGGAGAGAAGAGAAGGAGGAGAAGGAAGCGTGGAGAGGCACATTTTACAATGACCTACAGATTGTTAAAAGAAGGACTGGCGTCATGACCCGCAACTATGAGTGAACTGGGGAATTTAACCTGACCGGTGCCGATGAAGTCAACGATCGGTTCGATCGGGAGGCTTTCTCGCGCGGATCCTCAGGTAGAGGACAATCTCCTCTTTTGTCACTTCGCCACTAGGAAATATGGATTCGATCTCTGGTCGTAGCTGGTCCATCGAAGTTACCACTAATTCAAACACAAAGATCTTGCTTCTGACCCTAGGTTAGAGGTTGAAGACTCTTGCTACACTTTGACAATTTTTTGATATCAGTGTCCTTCATTTGTTCTATGTTTATACAGTGAATTTGTGACTTCATTGCGAAGCCATAGGCAGCCAGGCGCGGACGTTCGGCGAACTTTGCATATCACCGTATCGGTTATTCATTTCCGCGGACGTGAATGTTACGTGTTTCCGGCGCGAGAAAGGGAGCATCTCCTTCGGAATCCGTTGGCCCAGTTTCTGTCTGTCCGCGCAGTGGCGGACCAAGACAAGTGGGGGCCCTAAGCGGTCAAAATTTCGGGTACCCCCCCCCCCAACAAAAGTTTCAAGAAAACTCTCATTAAGTTATAAACAAAAAAGAAAAGTTTTCAGAAATTCCATACCATAAGACATTAAATAAATTTATTAAAAACCATACATACATTTTACACATTTTTTATTTTATATGAATTTCCGTCTTGCTTTGTTTCTTGCAAATTCATGAATTATTTTGGCAGTATCAATTCGGCTTAAAATTGTCTGCTCCATATACAGAATAGCCATATTATTTAGCCTTTCTTCTCCCATAGTGCTCCTCAAATAATTTTTTACACGCTTTAAAACAGAAAACGATCTTTCTCCTGACGCATTAGATAACGGACAGCGAAATTTCCAACTAAACTTAAGGAATGATTAGCACACGGAATAAAAACCGCACTTGGGCTATGTTCTTTAAGACGTGCTTGTAAACCTGAGTACTTCCCTGACATATTAGAAGCATTATCAAATGAAAATCCTCGACAGTTTTTAATATCCACTCCTAATTTAATTAAAGTTTGTAGAACTTCTAGTTCTAAATCTGAAGACGTGTCTTTTTCTATGGGAATGAATTCTACAAATCTTTCCACTGTGTTACTACAGGATGAAACATATCTTATTTGAAATTGCACAAATCCGTCCCGTTCGCCGTTGTGCGCGGTTCGTCGAAATGTTCAGGTCTGTACGAGGCACTACGTTTTGTTCACAAGAACATACATATTGTGACAAAAATAATCGCACAATATGTATTTACTATTTGTATGAGATTTTTTCGATTATTTTATGGAGGGTTTTTTGAACCTTTTCGGTCATTTCCAAAATCTTTAAGTTGAGATATTTTAAGAGCTCGGGGCCCCTTGGTATCCGGGGACCGCTTAGTCCGCGTACCGTTAGATCCGCCTCTGTGTCCGCGAGCTCATTTGAAATTCCTATTTTCCGTCCGGACGTTTGAGTTAATTAACCTCGAACGTTGTTGCAATGAGAAAGATAGACGGCCACGGTGCAGACTAGACCCCCCTGGCTGATGGGTTTTCGAAACCGGGATCGTTAATAATCCTCGTTCCCTGTTTTACTGAACTCGGACTCACGCGGCCCACCGTATACCTGTGACCTACGCGTTAAATAAATATCAGACCAAACCTCCGATGCCTGTGCAACATTGCATATTGTACAAATTAATAAAAATTCAACACATTCCCTCTCTCTCATTCTTTCACGTCTATATTGATATCACGCATCAGGTACAGTACAATTAACCTCGAGCAATACCGAAGCTGTCGACGCGTAATTTGTTATAGGTTCTCGTCGAGCTGTGCACGGTGTCCGTCCCGTTCTAGTTTAGCTTAACTTTCCTCTACTTTAACGGAGCCAGAGCAATCCTCCATATTTCAAATTGTCCTCAATAGACTTCTTTGCTCTTCATTTTAACGCAGCCAGAGCATTGCCCCATGACTTCCCTAAACAGTGGCATAACTATTAGATACTGATCAAGCCTTGTTGACTTGTCATCTCTGCTTCACCTTCTCGCATTGACGAAGAGGTAAATGAAGCAACCGGTACCGGTCGATGATGACATCTTGCAGCATCACTGTGTATTGTGCTGACTGCAATATCCGATCGTAAATCGATCATACTTCTATGAGTTTCGTTTTATCATAAACAAGTCTCCGGTTCCGAAGCCTCTTAATCCTTTAACGCTTATGATTACAACGTTCAAGGACGGGTTCTATCTCCTACAAGACTAAATCCAAATAATAAAAGTTAATCGTTCGCAAGGTGTTAAGGCCTCAAACTGTTCCTTCGTCGCAGCGTTTTTATTTGCGAATCCTCGCGAACCGGAAATGTCGTCTAATTGAAACCAGAAATTATACGCTTGCGATTGGACCTCGAAGAGCACAGAACACCGTTTCGTCGCGTGCAAGCTGAATCTGTTCGGACACCTAAAAAAGACATCCAATCATTTACAGAGCCCAATCTTGGATTTTTCCAAGATGCATATTTCCATATTTCTAAATATTTGAACATTCCGTATCCCCGCCGTCAGATTTACACGTCAAAAGTCCAAACAAGTCCTACACCTTTATTTTCTTACGCGCCGACGTTGTCATATAAATTATTCTCCGTACTTTTTGCCCAGTCGTTCTTCGACGCGATTCAGCTTCTTGGATGCATAACATATACTGTTAGCATTTGCATAGCGGAGTGTTTCGAGCGTGAAGCTTCGCGAGTGGGATCTGTTCAAGATCCGTCCCGAAATCCGAACACCAAATGATTATTCACCAGAAAACGCGGATCAAACGATGAGAGCGTGCGAGATCCGCGATGCAGCCGATTATGGTTGTCCTGATCCTTGAACAGGTCCGGTCCGATCCCTTGGGTCGATTTCGGGTTTTTGCATTCAAAAATGCATATTTTAAAGAGTATCTTATTATTATTAGTTTCCTGCGCGATGTGGCGCCGTTTAAACAAAAATAAACTAGTGGAAACTGTGTACAGTGTTACGTGCGTTGACTTTCGTTGCGGAGAGTCTGTAATATTGGCATGGGAACAGACGAGCGGTAACCTGTTTCCTTAGTGGGATTCGTGATGTCACAGTGGAGGACTATAAACGTGGTGTTCATCGAGCTTAGAAGCAGGTTTCAAGATAAACAATAACTTTATTTAATATTAAACAAACATAAGATATAATAAATATAATATATAAGAAAGTCACAAATTAAAGAAAGTATAACTAATTAAATTCTAAATCGATATAAGGTAAATAATAAGAGTATTAAAATGAAAGGGGGGTGACTCTAAGTGTTAACAATTTGCGGGTTAGACTCTAAATATTATTTTAACAGCGGAAAAAGGGGATTCAGGTAAAGTTTTCAAAGGAGGGCAGTTACAATGGAAGTTCCTCGTAGTCTTCCGACAATCTTCTTCATGAACGATGGGGTTGAAGACGGTGTTCTCCTCCAAGGTAGTAGCGGCGGGAAACGTTGGTTTGGAATCGTCACTACTTAAATATCGTATAGCTAATAACTATTAGCTATTCATCGAGCGGAAAGGTACGAAATACCTCGCCTAGTTGCACGTTTCTCCGTGCGCACGTCTCCCTTTCTTCCATCTGCACACGCAAAAAGGTTTTTGAACAGAAAAATATACGGATTGCTTTGTTTCCGTGCCTGTGCTCGTGGAAACTACAGATTGATATTTGGTCTCTTCAGGGATACATTCTAACAACTTCAGCGACGAATCCTTTGCATTTTGTAACGAGGACTGATGTGCCATGTAAACTGTGCAGAGATGATAAGGCTCTAGGAAGTACTGCTCATAACTAAACAATTTTAATTCTTGCGGTAACTATCCGATTCAATTTTATAAATTCGATTAACAAAGCAGTGGAAACAGTAGTGAGCGGTGCCGTCCACGGGGCTGGTATCCAATCAGACCAGGTTTCCCCCTTCTATTCGATTTCACGTGTCTGCACAGTATATCGTTGACGATGACAGAACGAATTCCCATCGTGTGATCGATCTGTGGAATTCGTAGGTGTCCGTTGACGCTGCTGTGTGCCAAGTTGCGTGCAAAGTTGCGTGCAGAGCTGTACCGAAAGCGAGGAAAAAAAGCGATTTCCGGCGCGGACTCGATTTACAAATGTAAATGTCAGCAAACGACGAGCTATGCGCGCTTCTCCTTTCTAATTTTCGCATCTTGGACTAAACTCTTGCTATGCATTGCCTAAACGACTCGCAGTCCGATCATTAGCTGCGAACGCTTGCGGAATGATCGAGGCAGTCTATAAATCTTTAATTATTTATTTAATTTATAATTATTCTGCGGATGTTATAAAAGAAAGATTTTTAAGATAGATATAACATTGAAACGACGTAATCAAACTTTCCTGTTCATCAGCAAAATGTTTCATTTACAATTCTGACGTAAATCTTGTAATAGTTTTTACAACTCTGTAATTCGCAGCTACAGGTTTCTTAGTAAATTGTTTCAGCCGTAAATTTCCATTCTGGGTCAACCGGTTACTGCAAGTAACAGGACATCATAGTTTCTAATTAAATAATCATTAGGGGTGTGCGGATACCCGAACTTTCGGATTCCCGTGCGTCGGGTCAAGTGGGGGTCCCGAAAGTTTGCAATATTCGAGTACTCGAAGTTAAAGTTGGGGCATTTCTACGATCCCTGCGAGTACCCCAACAAACTTCCCGACTCGACCCAAACCCGAAGTTTCGAGTACTCGCACACCCCTAATAATCCTCTACGAGGAAATCTCGAAGCTTGGATACTTGACTACAATTATTATGCTTAGGGCGCGCCTGTATGATGGGGCACGGTTCCACGGCTCGACTTCAAAGGTACGATGACGCCGGTGACACCGCACGCCACGAAGACGGCCTGCTTTTTGTTCGGTTTCTAATTACTTCTTCTCTGCACTGCAGTTCTTTCTCGTTGGTTGTATCTCCTTGGTCGACGCGTACTCATGCAAATAAATTGTGACTCCCTCTGCGGATACGGTCTGTCTGTTGGGGATCGCGGTAAGGTGATCGTCGAGATCCTAGGATCCATAGGAGATATCATCGCGGCATTCGTTGTCGGTTCGGTTTACAACCCCGGTCGCCGGCAACGAACCGGCAGTGCTACATACTCGGTACGCGAAACCGTCAGTTTCGGACAAATTCTAAAGAAACCGGGCGGCAGGTTACACGCGACAACGATTCACGTTTACACCGGGTCATGCTGTAAAGTTGTTGTTATCATTGAGCAACGCATCTATCAGTGATCCGACGACAGAGACGATATGATTTGGTACGCGAAGGTGTTGCTCTTGGCGGCGTTATGGGCGCAGGGTTGTTTCTCGAGCATGGCTGTCGAGCCTAATCGAGAGGCTATGAGGGAGACCATGCCCCTGTATACGGTTCTCAGCAACCTGGAACAGTTGAACAACACGCAGTGTCGAAAGGAGTTGCAATCGCTGCGGGATGCCGTGGACCACAAAGTCCTGTGGGGCATGAGACGTTAGTAGAAGAATTTTCTATCGAATAGTTTGGATTTCGGTTAATCCTCCTTTGGTGGAGTCTAAGGGTCGTGCGATGTTAGTAGAAGAGTTTCCACGCTTTTCTTTCGCTTTCGTTCCTGTAGGGGTTGAATCATTTTCGGGGTTGTTTGATTCCGATAAATGGGGCATACAACAAAACAGGTTGATTAACCAGGAATCTGAAGTTCAGGTGTTGTACCTGACTGGAGAGCTTCGAACTGTTGATTAACGCGGTATTTCGACGGTAACGAACGGTGAGAGGAGGGTTGGAAGTAGAGAACCGCGAGGAAACTCCGTAGTCAAACGAAACGAGACGGAATGCACGGCTTGTTTCGTAACAGGCGGATAATATGGGCCGATAACGCGGTCGACTCTTGTGCAACGCTCATCACGCGGGGCTCTGTGCCGCGATTACACGACGATCCTCTCGATCGTCGGATTTTTCGCGAGGCCACGCCGCGGCCACCCCTACATCGATCGGATCGCGACTTTCTTCAATGTACACAAAAAATTAGTTTCGTAGGAGGCTCGGAAACGCGAGGCTACGAGCCGGATTAATGCCGGATAAATCCTGACTCGATTTCCCAAGCTCGATTGTGTTGGTTTCGCGATTGCCGATGATTAGGGTTGCCACAGCCCCTTCAGATCTCGCCAGCGGGTACGGTTTGTTCGGTCGCGGTGGGAAGAAGGATGTAGAATGTGATGGAGATTAGTAAGCTTTGCTGGGTAGCGAAAGTAAGGTAGCTGCTTACTAGCTGAGGAATGAAATGATTAGGGTGAAAATCGTTCTGGTTAAAGCTAGAAAATTAGAGACGTTCCCCAAGACGAATTTCAAAAATGATTAAAAATGACAGCGTTCCATTTGTCGGGCAAGTAATGAAACAATTAGCAGAAGAGTCAGAAACATTCTTTGTCAAAGTGGATTCGGATGAATAGAATAATTAGGACAACATAACTGCAACATGTCAAAAAGTCAGGGAACGAAAGTCAGGAACGTTCTCCGAGATAAGTTAATTGAAGAAATAACTTTAATGTATTCGAGTGCTAGGTACAATATTTTATTTAGCTGAGAAATAATGGAACCACTGAGACAAATATTAGAGACATCGTCAGGTTATTCAACTTGTGATTTTGCACGTGGACTCACTATGAATTGTTTGTTTATGAAGTTCTGGATGTTAGTGGACATCCCGGCTCCGGATTTACTCACGGGAATAATTTCTGGCCGGGTAGTCGGATGGGTTGCACTTACATACATTACAAGAGGAACATCCCCGTGTCATTGAAACACATGAGGAACGTGTCACAGTATCGCGACCCTAAGACCGAGCTCCCGCCATATCCTGTGCAATACTATATCGCGAGGTTCGTGCATAATAGCACGCAGCAGTACCATTTGGGACTTCAGGGCGAGGTATGATTAATTACTATTATTGTTGGCTTTCGTTGCATCAATAGTTTCATTTGCGAGAATAAAGGTAAAAAAAAATAATTCATACATGCGAAAACACAGTAATATTTCTATTTACCAATCAATCAAAAAGAGTTTATTTACCGTTTAAAAAGAAGTCGTTTTTTCGAAAGTACACCGAGCAACTAAGGAGGATAATAATCAATGGAAATTGAAATTCAATGAAAGTTGAATGAAAATGAAATCGGAGAAGTATGACGCCAGTATCTGAAGATGTAAAAATCAATTCCCACACAGTTTGCATATTTTGCTTGTCAAAAGTATAGAAAGATCTGTAAAGAAACAGTTTTGCACGGTGCAAAGAATCTACTGACAGCGTTAATATAAGCAACGAGAAACGTCATTTTGTATTCTCGATGCTTGGCCAGAAATGTGACGATTTGCATAAATGTGCTTCACCGATTGAAAACTTTATTACATTTCTATCTTTTCGATTTTTCGACTGCTCCACATTTTGCCAAATAAAAGATATTTCAAAAAATATTAACTCTCTTTTCTTAAATTGTCATGCTTCGTTCTAATAATGACATGAACTGCTGTAACATCAAACTGAACTCGCTACAAAAATTCCAACGTTTATCCAAAAACGACATGAATATTATCTCATGAATATTCCACCTCAGTTTTCATTGGTTCTGTGCTAAATCCAAAAGAATCTCCGAAATCTTCCCAAAGACGTCAGATTTTAATTCTTCATGACTTGCTGTTTCCGCGACATAAAACCATGAATCAAATTATAGGAGTCTGACTAGCACAAAATAAATAAATCCGATATTCCAGAATACAAATAAAAAATTCGCTAGATAAACAGTATTTCCAACACCCAGCCGCCTCGACGATGATACGTCGTCGTCGCCTAGAAACTTAGGGAGTATCTGTATCACTTGTATTTTAGGACAACATGGTGATGGGAATGTGTCTGCCATCATCCTGCACGGTGGACGAGTTAGCAGTAATCATAGAGAAGATCTTCCGTGATAGGACTCTCCTAATTGGGCAACTATACTCCGCAGACTTTAAGTTGGTCAAGGTCTCCGATGTGACAGATGATCACCAGTGGCTGCTGAGCGCCCAGAAGATCCTAGCGATGTAGGTATCCAAACATAATCGATCCTCTTCTCAAGATCACCGACGACAAATCGATCGATCATTAAAAAAATATTCGTAACTTTTTCCTTTGATCTATAGACTGGGGATTTGATTGAAAAAAGCATCAAATGAATTTAATCTTATTGGTATATTATTTATAAACTGCTAAAATTATTAAGAGAAGAAATCAATTTGTATGTAGCTCCTCCTTCTTGAAATTGATACAGATCATTTTTATTTTACGTAAGGAACTACGATTTACTGATGTGTATACTGAATTGATAATGTCACGTTTGGCGTCGTTGAGTACCCCGAATTTTCATGGATACACCTAACTCTTGCATAATAATCGAGATACTCCGAAAATATTGACATTTGTTTACTCGCAGACTTTGGTTGTTGCTGTCCCTTGGCGTGGTGATCGTCGCCACCGTGTACGACGTCATGTTTTACCAAAAACGACTGATGAAGAAGAGAGAGTTTCTCCCTTTCAAGAATAATAACACTGCCGGTGAGCACGAACACGACGATTATGGATCGCGCGTGATCGAAAGAACAAGATTGATCGCCATCGATCCCTCCGAATTTCTTGATCTTTCTTAAAAATTTCGGAAACATTGAAAAGAACGCGGAATTTGACTTGTGTACTGCGGATTCTGTGCGTCTGTGACACTAAAAAGACATGAGAGACACAAAAATTATTTTAAAAAGTTCTTCATTTTTATTTGTATAGATTTCTTTCGCTTATGCAATTGCAATTGTAATTCATCAATATGAAGAACATTTTTATTCAACTTAGTAATTCGCAGTCTGTTTAAAATTCAAAGTCTGATATACAATTTTTCCATTGAAGTATTTGATTATATAATGTTACAGAAGTAAGATTTTCATCTTGTTTTGAACATGATCGGAAAACTATGATTGAATGCACACAGAATCGAAGAACGACGTGGAAGCGAAGCGCGAACCGGAACCGGAAAGCGTCTGCTTGGACGAGCATAAGCCGGAGAGTATGACAGGGAAGATTCTCATGTGCTTTTCTGCGTACACGAACGCAAAACAGATTTTCACGTTCGAAAGTGGAGCAGACTCGCTGCCAGCATTACACGGCATCAAGTTCATAAGCATGGTCTGGGTCATTTTCGTGCACACCGCTTACTATAGCTACAGTTCCATGGGTAAGGGAGTCCCTAGCAATTAGTAAACTGTTTTACAACCATTAACTAATCGGGAAAAATTCTTGAGCTGCTTTTCGATATTGCTCAATTGTAATTAATTTCTGTTTCACAGTACACTTATCAAATTTTTCTAGTTGAAGACATTTGTTTAGTGAAATTCTACGTGTTGAAATTTTACAAAGTTTTCTATATTCCCAAGCTTAGTATATAGTGATTATTGTAGGAAATTAGTCTATTAACTAAATCAATATGTTAGGTAAAAGGATGACTTGTGTGGGCGATAAATGAGAACTATTGACGGTGAAGCCGTCCGCGAAGAGTGCAATTTATTAATGATCTCTGAGCACTTGACACTCCTTGAGCGTCACTGGAAGAGTGATCGCTCAGGTAAACTCTAGTCCTAGTCCTAACCTAAGGACACCATGTTCCCAGCATATTCGCTATCTGCACCCCCAAATGTGCTTTAGGTTTTTCCCTGAAGGATACGCGTCGCGCTGTCGAGCCGCACGCTGTCCGTTCTTGACGTTTGCTATTTCAATGTTCCTTGCATTATATGTATAGATTGATTAAATTCGAAGCAGTGACAAAATTTTACGTTAAATTTTTAAATTTGTGAAATTTTAATTTTTAAAATTTAAAAATCTACAGTCTAGACTTGTTACCCCCTTTTTCGTCGACCTAATTGGCGCTTAGAAGGAATAATCGCCGATCTTTTCGATTTCAGTTAATCCACCGTTGGCCGCGATCTTCACGGACGGGTACCTTACTAAAATAATCAGCAACGGAACCTATGTTGTGGACACGTTCTTCTGCGTAAGCGGGTTCCTGATGGGTTCCATCTATCTGAGGGTGATTCGCAAAGAGAAAACGACGTTGACACTCGGTATAAGCATGTTGCGGCTGATTCAACAGACCATCAAACGATTCATTAGGTAAATGCATCTTGCGATCAAGATCCCTGATATCGAAACTGAATTGTCTGTCTAAACCGTTGCCTTTTTAGACTCACGCCAACGTATCTGATCGTGATATTGATCGCAATACTAAACTACACTTATTATGAAAAGACCTCGACGTATCAGATGCCCGAGTTCCCGAGTTACTATTGTTCGAAATACTGGTGGAGGAACCTGCTCTACATCAATAACTTCTACTCGTGGGAAGAACTGGTACTGAACACATTACTTATTTAGAAATAATTCATTTTTCATTGTAATTGACCTCGAACGACCTTTTGCGACCGTGAACGTCATCAGGTTATTAGAATAACTTTATTGTAAATGGATCTTCGGACTTCAGTTTTGATATATAATGAAAATTTCAGAAAAATTCCACTTTGTTTAAATTACAAAGAAAATAGTAAATGTCGCTTTTCACAACGTTTTTGTTCGGGCTTGCAACAAACATTTGTGAGCAGGATTATTTGCACGGTGTGTCGTTATTTCAGTGCCTCGGCTGGAGTTGGTACATCGGCAACGACATGCAGTTCTTCATCTACGGTACCATCCTGCTGATGGTGTACACCTGGTAAGCAACCCTCTGCTTTGTCTGGTTCACAGTTACCCAAAATCGAAATATTGCACATGGAATAGATAACAGGAATAGTTTACTCAAAGGGGTGGAAACAAAAGATTTAAAATTGGAGACTATGATTTAACACTAGGTTTACGAATCAAAATAATGAGAATATGCCTATCCAAATTTTTCTCAACTTTTTAAATAATATATACCCAAAAAATATTAAAAATATGTATGTAAATCTAGCATTAAAAATGAGTGGGTAAGTATGGTCTAGACTAAACGATGTTTGAACGATTTTAAATCGGAAAGCTAAATCCTCGGTGAACTGTTCCAGGCGATCTTACATCGGTTTGAGTTTGGGCGCTGTAACGTTGATTTCGTGTATAGTATGGAATGGGTACCTGGCGTACGATCTCGATTATGTGCTCTCGTAAGTATCTCTTGAAGTACTCTCTCCTTGTCCAGCAGCGTTTACTTGTACAATTGTCTTTCTGTTTCTTCTCAGATTGGACGATGTACGCAGAACGTTGACGGCGTTGTATATACGACCATGGCTCAGGATTGGACCATTCCTTGTTGGAATGTTCACCGCGACCATTATCGACAAGATGAACTACAAATTGGACCTTACAACGGTAAAACATTTTTTTCTACAGTCTAATAATTACATATTATTTCAGAAAATCATTTCAGTACACTTGTATTTCAGAAAATTTGTACACAATTTTAGAATGTTCCAATTGCAACTTTTACCGAACTGGTAAATGGAAATCGATTCTACATTTCAGTACAAAAAAATTTTTGATATTTAAGATTATTTTATTTAATTTTAGATTAAGGATATTTAAGATTAATTTAAATATTCCAGAAAGGCAAAATACTCGGCTGGACCATGGGCGTGCTGTGCAACTGCTTAATTCTCTTCAGCGGTATGGAAAGAAATATGCCGATGCTCATGAGTATTATCTACACCGCCACGAGTAGAACAATTTGGGGCGTTGGCATATCGTGGCTAATAGTCGCGTGTGTAACGAACAACGGAGGTAAATAAGCTCTTTTTTCTATTAACACTAGGTTTACGAAACCATAAATTTGATAAAAATAACGAAAATGTCTACCTAAATTTTTAGGCATTTTTTAAAGAGGTAATACATAGCCAAAGATATAAATTCGTACAATAATTCCTGATGGAAATAATCATAAATGAAAAATATTAGACCGCGTCCCGTAAACCTAGTGCTAACAACATAACTTTCTTCGATCTTCGAATTCTTCTTCTTTCTTGATTGTAGGTATCGTTAACCAGATCCTGTCGTTCAAACTGTGGATACCGTTGAGCAGATTAACATTCTGCGCTTACCTCTTGAATCCATTGATTATAAGCTCGGTGAACTTGCACAATTTTTACCCGTTCTACTTTGACGTGCTGGCAATGGTCAGTAGTAATATAACCAAAGAACTGACTAATTGAACGACTCGAAAATTATAATTTATTTCGCTTTCTCAGGCTACCATGTTCCTCGGATTTACGGTGATTACTTACGTCTGCAGCGTGATACTCTCATTGGTCGCGGAGGCGCCTGCCATAAACGTGCTCAGGATTCTGTCGAATCCGAACAGGAGGATGGAATGAGTACGTACAGATACAATTATCCTAAATTAATGGGCTATTACAATCTGTATCGCTATCATGGATGAAATATGTCGTTTTCTTCACTCTAGAATTACCGAACTCGTTAAAATGACGAATTCATATCTTCTCTTTCACAATTCGCGGAGTTATGGAAATATTTTCATGAGAAATCTTTTAGTATACTTCTTTATGATCATGCATGTTATCATAAAATCCTATGAAATTGGAATAAATTCAGGCCAGTTATTATTATAATGGAATATACATCAGTCGAGTTTAGAGCTCGCCAGTTCTAGTGTTGATATGCGAATTCGTTCGTGAATCGTTCGAAACCATTTCCTTTAGAATTATTTTCTCTCGGAACTTTAAAACATTCTGCGGTCTGATTAAAATGAGACAGAAACATGGTATGATTCGTATTACATATAACTAGACTGCGGGTTTTATGCATTTATGGCAAAAACATTAGAAGAATTTAAAAATGCTATTATATTATTTTCAACCTATTAAACATACTGAGAATAATATAAATTTCTATTTCTCTCCAGTTTGTTGCAATGTAGGTGGAAAATTTTTTTTTTATTATTGCCTCTTGTTACTTCTACTAAATTAGAGAAACGTTTGAACTGACGTGATTTGAAATAACGCGATTGAAGTGAATGAAGTTGTAAGTCAGATTGAATGACTATACATTTTTAAAAATTCAATTAAATTAATGACACTGGGAAAGAAAAAGAAAAAATGAAAATGCGATTAACTGGCTGATTCGAAAGAGGCTGTAGAGAGTGAATGGTAAAAGTGGATAGTGAGATGCATCCTGAAAAAACGGGGACAACGTTAGAGAAACTGGAAAGGAGGAAGCGAGAAGGGTCGGAGGAGAGGAAGCGTGGCTTTGCTTCCAGTTTGTATGGCTTTGTGAACCCATGCAGGGGTATTAGCCGAGGCCATCGGAAGTTGCTGGACGGGGCGGGGGTAAGCTAGCTACGGTCGCCACCAGCCCTCCGGACTCCGCGGATCTATCTATCTCTATCTCTCTTTATCTTTCTGTGTGTACATGTGTGGTGTCCTTCATGGCTTGTACTGACGGCAGAGATAACAATTTCTGATAGACACCTTGTGGGAGGGTAACAGGGTTAATTCTGTGGCTCGGGGTCATGGTTTACGTTCTTTTAACTTTCTGTTTATTATTACTAAAGGAGCATTCTTCACCCGTACCATCTTTAGAGTGTTCCCAGTGTGCGAGGCTTTGTTGCCCTCGGCTTTAATAGACCCAAAGCAGCCATCCACGATACAATCTTCATCTACATCTAATTTAGAGTGTAGGTAGTGGATATAGCTTAACTTTTATCTATTTTAACGGAGCCAGAGCATTGCCCCATGACTTCCCTAAACAGTGGCGTAACTATTAGATACTGATCAAGCCTTGCTGACTTGTCATCTCTGCTTTACCTTCTCGCATTGACGAAGAGGTAAATGAAGCAACCGGAACCCGTCGATGTTGACATCGGTCATTCTTCTATGAGTTTCGTTTTATCCTAAACAAGTCTCCGGTTTCGAAACCTCGTAATTCTTTAACGCTTATGATTACAACGTCCAAGGACGAGTTCGATCTCCTACAAAATCAAATTCAAATGATAACAGTTAATCGTGCGCAAGGTGTTAACCATAGGGGTGTGCGAGATTCCGTCGGGACGGAAATTTTTCTCGGGATCCCGTCCCGATCCCGAGAAAAGTTCTCGTCCCGACGAGATCTCGCACACCCCTGGTTAACCCTCAAACTGTCCCTTCGTCGCAGCGTTTTTATTCGCAAATCCTCGCGAACCGGAAATGTCGTCTAATTGAAACCAGAAATTATACGCTTGCGATTCGACCTGGAAGAGCACAGAACACCGATACGTCGCGTGCAAGCTGGATCTCGTTTGGACACCTAAAAAAGACATCCAATCATTTACAGAGCCCAATCTTGGATTTTTCCAAGATGCATATTTCCATATTTCTAAATATTTGAACATTCCGTATCCCCGCCGTCAGATTTACACGTGTCAAAAGTCCAAACAAGTCCTATACCTTTATTTTCTTACGCGCCGACGTTGTCATATAACTTATTCTCCGTACTTTTTGCCCAGTCGTTCTTCGACGTGATTCAGCTTCCTGGATGCGTAACATATACTGTTAGCATTTGCATAGCGGAGTGTTTCGAGCGTGAAGCTTCGCGACTGGGATCTGTCCAAGATCCTTCCCGAAATCCGAACACCAAATGATTATTCACCGGAAAACGCGGATCAAACGATGACAGCGTGCGAGATCCGCGATGCAGCCGATTATGGTTGTCCTGATCCTTGAACAGGTCCGGTCCGATCCCTTGGGTCGATTTCGGGTTTTTGCATTCAAAAATGCATATTTTAAAGAGTATCTTATTATTATTAGTTTCCTGCGCGATGTGGCGCCGTTTAAACAAAAATAAACTAGTGGAAACTGTGTACATTGTTACGTGCGTTGACTTTCCTTGCGGAGAGTCTGTAACATTGACATGGGAACAGACGAGCGGTAACCTGTTCCCTTAGTGGGATTCGTGATATCACAGTGGAGGACCATAAACGTGGTGTTCATCGAGCTTAGAAGCAGGTTTCAAGATAAACAATAACTTTATTTAATATTAAACAAACATAAGATATAATAAATATAATATATAAGAAAGTCACAAATTAAAGAAAGTATAACTAATTAAATTCTAAATCGATATAAGGTAAATAATAAGAGTATTAAAATGAAAGGGGGGTGACTCTAAGTGTTAACAATTTGCGGGTTAGACTCTAAATATTATTTTAACAGCGGAAAAAAGGGATTCAGGTAAAGTTTTCAAAGGAGGGCAGTTACAATGGAAGTTCCTCGTAGTCTTCCGACAATCTTCTTCATGAACGATGGGGTTGAAGACGGTGTTCTCCTCCAAGGTAGTAGCGGAGGGAAACGTTGGTTTGGAATCGTCACTACTTAAATATCGTATAGCTAATAACTATGTATTAGCTATTCATCGAGCGGAAAGGTACGAAATACCTCGCCTAGTTGCACGTTTCTCCGCGCGCACGTCTCCTTTTTCTTCCATCTGCACACAAAACTACAGATTGACATTTGGTATCTTCAGGGATACATTCTAACAACTTCAGCGACGAATCCTTTGCATTTTGTAACGAGGACTGATGTGCCATGTAAACTGTGCAGAGATGATAAGGCTCTACTAAGTACTGCTCACAACTGAACAATTTTAATTCTTGGGGTAACTATCCGATTCAATTTTATAAATTCGATTAACAAAGCAGTGGAAACAGTAGTGAGCGGTGCCGTCCACGGGGCTGGTATCCAATCAGACCAGGTTTCCCCCTTCTATTCGATTTCACGTGTCTGCAGTCTGCACAGTATATTGTTGGCGATGACAGAACGAATTCCCATCGTGTGATCGATCTGTGGAATTCATAGGTGTCCGTTCGCGATTACACCATTCCACATCTTTCCCCCGTCGTCGCTGCTAATTTTCGCATCTTGGAGGAAACTCTTGCACTGCATCGCCTAAACGACTCACAGTCCGATCATTAGCTGCGAATGCTTGCGGAATGATCGAGGCTGTCTAGATCCTGCTGCGGGATCAAAACTGTATATGTAGAACGATTGTGCGCGGAAAACTGCGGAAAATACTCGTTCCTTCTTTTACGCTAGGTTTATAGGACCTGTTAAACCTTTTAATATTTTTAAGTTTTAATTATTTATTTAATTTATAATTATTCTGCGGATGTTATAAAAGAAAGATTTTTAAGATAGATATAACATTGAAACGATGTAATCAAACTTTCCTGTTGATCAGCAAAATGTTTCATTTACAATTCTGACGTAAATCTTGTAATAGTTTTTACAACTCTGTAATTCGCAGCTACAGGTTTCTTAGTGAATTTTTGCAGCCGTAATTTTCCATCCTGAATCAACCGGTAACTGCAAGTAACAGGACATCATAGTTTCTAATTAAATAATCATTAGGGGTGTGCGGATACCCGAACTTTCGGATTCCCGTGCGTCGGGTCAAGTGGGGGTCCCGAAAGTTTGCAATATTCGAGTACTTGAAGTTAAAGTTGGGGCATTTCTACGATCCCTGCGAGTACCCCAACAAACTTCCCGATTCGACCCAAACCCGAAGTTTCGAGTACTCGCACACCCCTAATAATCCTCGACGAAGAAATCTCGAAGCTTGGATACTATAATATCTTAAATCTGCGATGTGAATTTTTGAATGGTACTAGACTACAATTATTAGGTGAAGTAAAAAGTTCTGAGCGTTTTTCGCTGATATAAATAAAGCGAAAAATGCTCAGAACTTTTTACTTCACCTAATATCATGCTTACAAAAATGCTTAGCCGCACCTGTATTACATACTTTTCCTCTGCACGGCAGTTCTTTTCCGTTGGTCGTATCACCTTGGTCGGCGCGTGCTCATGCAAATAAATTGTGATTCCCTCTGCGGATACGGTCTGTGTGTTGGGGATCGCGGTAAGGAGATCGTCGAGATCGTAGGCTCCTCAGGAGAGATCATCGCGCGGCGCGACGTTGGTTTTCGGTTCGGTTTACAACCCCGATCGCCAGCAACGAACCGGCAGTGCTACATACTCGGTACGCGAAACCGTCAGCTTCGGATAAATTCTAGTGAAACCGGGCGGCAGGTTACACGCGACAACGATACACGTTTATACTGGGACATTTTGTAAAGTTGTTGTTACCAGTGAGCAACGCATCCATCAGTGATCCGACGACAGAGACGATATGATTTGCTACGCGAAGGTGTTGCTGTTGGCGGCGTTATGGGCGCATGGTTGTTTCTTGAGTACGGCTGTCGAGCCTAATCGAGAGGCTATGAGGGAGACCATGCCCCTGTATACGGTTCTCAGCAACCTGGAACTGTTGAATAACACGCAGTGTCGAAAGGAGTTGCAATCGCTGCGGGATGCCGTGGACCACAAAGTCCTGTGGGGCATGAGACGTTAGTAGAAGAATTTTCCATCGAGTAGTTTGGATTTCGGTTAATCCTCTTTTGGCGGAAACTAAGGGTCGTGTGATGTTATGCCTCGTACAGACTTGCGCCGCGCGGCGAACCGCGCGGCGAACGCGCGGCGAACGCGCGTATTTCGGCAAACGGAACGGATTTGTGGTATTACCAGAATTTCTTGCAAACAACTATGGGAGCTGCAACGGCGTATACTACACAAAGAAATACAGAAAATGTTGGCAGTTTATTGAGTGAATTAAAGTTTCAAAGTGAAGTGTTCAGGTCTGTATGAAGCATTGAAGATTCAGATTCGAGATTAAATGACTTGAGATGTTATGACAGTTCGACGAACATTTCGACGAACATTTCGACGAACGGCGCGCATTTCGGCGCGCCGAACGGTGCCACGAACGCTGCCGCGCGCATTTCGGCGTGCATTTCGGCGCGCATTCGTGCGCGCGGCGTATCCATCAGCTGTGGGAAACACGGCGCGCATTTCGGCGCGCACGAAAGCGAATGGGTGGCACTTGCAAATCTGTTTGCAGGATAGATATCATATCCTAAACATTCATAATATAAAGAATAAATGTCAAGAAATAGAAAGAAATTTATAAACAGACATCGGTGATTTAAATTATCTGAAAAAATTATATCTCTACTTCCTAATTTGTTCCAAATTATTAAACAGGCTAATTAATAATTTTAATTGCTATGAAAACTTTGCAGTTTTGGGATCGGGACAGAATCCCGAGAATTTCGGAAAACCCTGGATTTTCTGGATCCCGTCCCGACATGATACGAGGCTTCCCATCCCGTTCCCGGCATTGGAATTCGGGAATTCCCGGGTTCCCGGACACCTCTAGTATTTACATATCAAAAAGACGTGTGCAATTTTCACAACTTACAATTAGAACGCTCAGCGAAACAGAAAATGGCTCGATGTGTGACCAACCTTGTTGTTGTTTACGGAACGCGCTCTCGGAACCTAACCCTTCCGTTTATATTCAGAATATGTATCGTAGAATCATATAAAGACGAAAATTCATCATGTAGCAACATCTCCAAAAATTCAAGTCATTTAATCTCGAATCTGATGTCTTTAATGCTTCGTACAGATCTAAACACTTCACTTTGAAACTTTAATTCACTCAATAAACTGCCAATATTTTCTGTATTTCTTTGTGTAGTATACGCCGTTGCAGCTCCCATAGTTGTTTGTAAAAAATTCTGGAAATAGCACAAATCCGTTCCGTTTGCCGTTCGCCGTTCGGCGCGCCGAAATGTTCGTCGAAATGTTTGCCGAAATGAACGCGTTCGCCGCGCGGTTCGCGGCGCAAGTCTGTACGAGGCATTAGTAGAAGAATTTCTACGCTTTTCTTTCGCTTTCGTTCCTGTAGGGGTTGAATCATTTTCGGGGTTGTTTGATTCCGATAAATGGGGCATACAACAAAACAGCTTAATTAACCAGGAATCTGAAGTTCAGGTATTGTACCTGACTGGAGAACTTCGAACTGTTGATTAACGCGGTATTTCGTCGGTAACGGATGGTAAGAGGAGGGTTGGAAGTAGAGAACCGCGAGGAAACTCCGTAGTCAAACGAAACGAGACGGAATGCACGGCTTGTTTCGTAACAGGCGGATAATATGGGCCGATAACGCGGTCGACTCTTGTGCAACGCTCATCACGCGGGGCTCTGTGCCGCGATTACACGACGATCCTCTCGATCGTCGGATTTTTCGCGAGGCCACGCCGCGGCCACCCCTACATCGATCGGCTAGCGACTTTCTTCACTTTACACAAAAAACTAGTTTCGTAGGAGGCTCGGAAACGCGAGGCTACGAGCCGGATTAATGCCGGATAAATCCTGACTCGATTTCCCAAGCACGATTGTGTTGGTTTCGCGATCGCCGATGATTAGGGTTGCCAGCCCCTTGAGATCTCGCCAGCGGGGTATGGTTTGTTCGGTCGCGGTCGGAAGAAGGATGTAGAATATGATGGAGATTAGTGAGCTTTGCTGGGTAGCGAAAGTAAGGTAGCTGCTTACTAGCTGAGGAATGAAATGATTAGGGTGAAAATCGTTCTGGTTAAAGCTAGAAAATTAGAGACGTTCCGCAAGACGAATTTCAAAAATGATTAAAAATGATAGCGTTCTATTTGACGGACAAGTAATGAAACAATTAGCAGAAGAGTCAGAAACATTCTTTGTCAAAGTGGATTCGGATGAATAGAATAATTAGGACAACATAACTGCAACATGTCAAAAAGTCAGGGAACGAAAGTCTGGGACGTTCTCCGAGATAAGTTAATTCAAGAAATAACCTGGATGTATTCGAGTACTAGGTACAATATTTTATTTAGCTGAGAAATAATGAAACCACTGAGACAAATATTAAAGACATCGTCTGGCTAGGTTATTTACCTTGTGATTTTGCACGTGGACTCACTATGAATTGTTTGTTTATGAAGTTCTGGATGTTAGTGGACATCCCGGCTCCGGATTTACTCACGGGAATAATTTCTGGCCGGGTAGTCGGATGGGTTGCACTTACATAGATCATAAAAGGAACATGCCCGTGTCATTGAAGCTCATGAGGAACGCGTCGCAGTATCGCGACCCTAAGACCGAGTTCCCGCCGTATCCCGTGCAATACTATATCGCGAGGTTCGTGCATAATAGCACGCAGCAGTACCATATGGAAATTCCGGGCCAGGTATGATTAATTACTATTATTGTTGGCTTTCGTTGCATCAATAGTTTCATTTGCGAGAATAAATGTTAAAAAAATAATTCATTTATGCGAAAACACAATAATATTTGCATTTACCAATCAATCAAAAAGAGTCCATGCACCGAATAACTAAGGAGGATAATAATCGATGGAAATTGAAATTCAATGAAAGTTGAATGAAAATGAAATCGGAGAAGCATAACGCCAGTATCTGAAGAGGTAAAAATCAATTTCCACACAGTTTGCATATTTTGCTTGTCAAAAGTATAGAAAGATCTGTAAAGAAACAGTTTTGCACGGTGCAAAGAATCTACTGACACCGTTAATATAAGCAACGAGACGCTTCATTTTGTATCCTCGATTTGACTTGAAATGTCTCGATGTGCATAAATTTGCTTCACCGACAGGAAACTTTATTACATTTCTATCTTTTCGATTTTTCGACTGCTCCACAGTTTGCCAAATAAAAGATATTTCAAAAAATATTAACCTTCTCTTTTTAAGATGTCGCGATTCGTTCTAATAATGACATGAACTGGTGTAACATCAAACTGAACTCGCTACAAAAATTCCAACGTTAATCCAAAAACGACATGAATATTATCTCATGAATATTCCACCTCAGTTTTCATTGGTTCTGTGCTAAATCCAAAAGAATCTCCGAAATCTTCCAAAAAACGTCAGATTTTAATTCTTCATGACTTGCTGTTTCCGCGACATAAAACCGTGAATCAAATTATATGAGTCTGACTAGCACAAAATAAATAAATCCGATATTCCAGAATACAAATAAAAAATTCGCTAGGTAAACAGTATTTCGAACACCCAGCCGCCTCGACGATGATACGTCGTCGTCGCCTAGAAACTTAGGGAGTATCTGTATCACTTGTATTTTAGGACAACATGGTGATGGGAATGTGTCTGCCATCATCCTGCACGGTGGACGAGTTAGCAGTAATCATAGAGAAGATCTTCCGTGATAGGACTCTCCTAATTGGGCAACTATATTCCGCAGACTTTAAGTTGGTCAAGGTCTCCGACGTGACCGATGATCACCAGTGGCTGCTGAGCGGCCAGAAGATCCTAGCGATGTAGGTAGCCAAACATAATCGATCCTCTTTCCAAGATCACCGACGACAAATCGATCGACCATTTCAGAAAAATTTGTAACTTGTTCCTCCGATCTATAGACTGCGGATTTGATTGAAAAAAGCATCAAATGAATTTAATCTTATTGGTATATTATTTATAAACTGCTAAAATTATTAAGAGAAGAAATCAATTTGTACGTAGCTCCTCCTTCTTGAAATTGATACAGATCCTTTTTATTTTACGTAAGGATCTACGATTTACTGATGTGTATACTGAATTGATAATGTCACGTTTGGCGCCGTTGAGTACCCCGAATTTTCATGGATACACCTAACTCTTGCATAATAATCGCGATACTCCGAAAATATTGACATTTCGTGATTTGTTTACTCGCAGACTTTGGTTGTTGCTGTCCCTTGGCGTGGTGATCGTCGCCACCGTGTACGACGTCATGTTTTACCAAAAGCGACTGATGAAGAAGAGAGACTTCCTCCCTTTCAAGAATAGTAACACTGCCGGTGAGCACGAACACGACGATTATGGATCGCGCGTGATCGAAAGAAGAAGATTGATCGCCATCGATCCCTCCGAATTTCTTGATCTTTCGTAAAAATTTCGGAAACATTGAAAAGAACGCGGAATTTGACTTGTGTACTGCGGATTCGGTGCGTCTGTGACATTAAAAAGACATGATAGACACAAAAATTATTTTAAAAAGTTCTTCATTTTTATTTATATAGATTTCTTTCGCTTATGCAATTGCAATTGTAATTCATCAATATGAAGAACATATTTATTCAACTTAGTAATTCGCAGTCTGTTTAAAATTCAAAGTCTGACATACAATTTTTCCATCGTAGTATTTGATTATATAATGTTACAGAAGTAAGATTTTCATTTTGTTCTGAACATGATCGGAGAACTATGATTGAATGCACACAGCATTGAAGAACGACGTGGAAGCGAAGCGCGAACCGGAACCGGAAAGCGTCTGCTTGGACGAGCGTAAGCCGGAGACTACGACAGTGAAGATTCTCATGTGCTTTTCTGCGTACACGAACGTAAAAAAGATTTTCACGTTGGAAACTGGAGCGGACTCGCTGCCAGCATTACACGGCATCAAGTTCATGAGCATGGTCTGGGTCATTTTGGCGCACACCGCTTACTATAGCAACAGTTCCATGGGTAAGGGAGTCCCTAACAATTAGCAAACTGTATAACAAGTGTGTTTCAAGACGAATACAATGACATATTATGAAGGTCATTCAAGGTCACGCAAGGTCAACTGCAATAGAAAGTAAAGTGTCCCAAAGCACTGGTGTCTTCTCTGGTTGTTGGCATACCGCTCTTGTAAGTATTGATAAGGGTCACAGAACATAAATAAACATGCAATCAGATTGTATGCTTACCTGTATCCAGAAATGTTATTCGTAGTTTTACTACCGACTAGAGTACAGCTTCGTGATATTCAATCTGAGTGTTCAATTTTCAACAATGCGTTACACAATAGCAGAGAAAGTGGAAATGGTTATTGAATGATCTTCATTGTATTCGTCTTGAAACACACTATCAGAATGTAATTAAAAAACCATACCGTTTCATTTGAAAAAACAGAGTTGACCTTCATATCTCCTTCACGTCTCCACCTATAAAAATGTTAATGACATCAGATTACGAGCGGCTTGATATCAAGAAAGTTTGGTCTGATGCATTTTCTTCTATCTTCAAAAGTAAGCGAGTTATTCGGGTGACCTGTTTATAGTTCCCCACCCTGTATAGTGATTATTGTAGGAAATTAGTCTATTAACTAAATCTACACGTTAAGTAAAAGGATGACTTGAGTGGGCGATAAATGAGAACAACTGATGGTGAAGCCGTCCGCGAAGAGTGCAATTTATTAATGATCTCTGAGCACTTGACACTCCTTGAGCGTCACTGGAAGAGTGATCGCTCAGGTAAACTCTAGTCCTAGTCCTAACCTAAGGACACCATGTTCCCAGCATATTCGCTATCTGCACCCCCAAATGTGCTCTGGGTTTTTCCCTGAAGGATACGCGTCGCGCTGACGAGCCGCACGCAGCCCGTTCTTGACGTTCACTATTTCGATATTCTTTACATTATATGTATAGATTGATTAGATTCGAAGCAGTGACAATATTTTACGTTAAATTTTTTAATTTGTGAAATTTTAATTTTTTTAATTTAAAAATCTGCAGTCTAGACTTAGCCCGTGTTAAGGGTAACACGTGCCCCCTTTTTCGTCGACCTAATTGGCGCTTAGAAGGAATAATCGCCGATCTTTTCGATTTCAGTTAATCCACCGTTGGCCGCGATCTTCACGGACGGGTACCTTACTAAAATAATCAGCAACGGAACCTATGTTGTGGACACGTTCTTCTGCGTAAGCGGGTTCCTGATGGGTTCCGTCTATCTGAGGGCGATGCACAAAGAAAAAACGACGTTGACACTCGGTATAAGCATGCTGCAGTTCATTCTACAGATCATCAAACGATTCATTAGGTAAATGCGTCTTGCGATCAAGATCACTGATATCATCGAAACTGAATTGTCTGTCTAAACCGTTGCCTTTTTAGGCTCACGCCAACGTATCTGATCGTGATATTGATCGCAATACTAAACTTCACTTATTATGAAAAGACCTCGACGTATCAGATGTACGAGTTTCCGAGTTACTATTGTTCGAAATACTGGTGGAGGAACCTGCTTTACATCAATAACTTCTACTCGTGGGAAGAACTGGTACTGAACACATTACTTATTTAGAAATAATTCATTTTTCATTGTAATTGACCTCGAACGACCTTTTGCGACCGTGAACGTCATCAGGTTATCAGAATAACTTTATTGTAAATGGATCTTCGGACTACAGTTTTGATATATAATGAAAATTTTTAAAAAATTACGTTTAGTTTAAGTTACGAAGAAATTAGTAAATGTCACTTTTCACAATGTTCTTGTTCGGGCTTGCAACGAAAATTTGTGAACAGTATTATTTGCACAGTGTGTCGTTGTTTCAGTGCCTCGGCTGGAGTTGGTACCTCGGTAACGACATGCAGTTCTTCATCTACGGTACCATCCTGCTGTTGCTGTACACCTGGTAAGCAACCCTCTTTTTTGTCTGGTTCGTAGTTTCCTAAAATCGAAATATTGCACATGGAATGGATAACAGGAATAGTTTACTCAAAGGGGTGCAGACAAATGTTTAAAATTGGAGACTATGATTTAACACTAGGCTTACGGATCAAAATAATGAGAATGTGTCTATCCAAATTTTTCTCAACTTTTTAAATAATATATACCCAAAAAATATTAAAAATATGTATGTAAATCTAGCATTAAAAATGAGTGGGTAAGTATGGTCTAGACTGAACGATGTTTGAACGATTTTAAATCGGAAAGCTAAATCCTCGGTGAACTGTTCCAGGCGATCTTACATCGCTTTGAGTTTGGGCGCTGTAACGTTGATTTCGTGTATAGTATGGAATGGGTACCTGGCGTACGATCTCGATTATGTGCTCTCGTAAGTATCTCTTGAAGTACTCTCTCCTTGTCCAGCAGCGTTTACTTGTACAATTGTCTTTCTGTTTCTTCTCAGATTGGACGATGTACGCAGAACGTTGACGGCGTTGTATATACGACCATGGCTCAGGATTGGACCATTCCTTGTTGGAATGTTCACCGCGACCATTATCCACAACATGAACTACAAATTGAACCTTACAACGGTAAAAACATTTTTTTCTACAGTCTAATAATTACATATTATTTCAGAAAATCATTTCAGTACACTTGTATTTCAGAAAATTTGTACACAATTTTAGAATGTTCCAATTGCAACTTTTACCGAACTGGTAAATGAAAATCGGTTCTACATTTCAGTACAAAAAAAATTTTGATATTTACGATTATTTTATTTAATTTTAGATTAAGGATATTTAAGATTAATTTAAATATTCCAGAAAGGCAAAATACTCGGCTGGACCATGGGCGTGCTGTGCCTATGCTCAATTCTCTTCGGCGGTATGGAAAGAAATATACCGATGCTCATGAGTATTATCTACACCGCCACCAGTAGAACAATTTGGGGCGTTGGCATATCGTGGCTAATAGTCGCGTGTGTAACGAACAACGGAGGTAATTAAGCTCTTTTTTCTATTAACACTAGGTTTACGAAACCATAAATTTGATAAAAATAACGAAAATGTCTACCTAAATTTTTAGGCATTTTTTAAAGAGGTAATACATAGCCAAAGATATAAATTCGTACAATAATTCCTGATGGAAATAATCATAAATGAAAAATATTAGACCGCGTCCCGTAAACCTAGTGCTAACAACATAACTTTCTTCGATCTTCAAATTCTTCTTTTTCTTGATTGTAGGTTTCGTGAACCAGATCCTGTCGTTCAAACTGTGGATACCATTGAGCAGACTAACATTCTGCGCTTACCTCTTGAATCCATTGATTATAAGCTCGATGCACTTGCACAATTCTTACCCGTTCTACTTTGAACTGCTGCCAACGGTCAGTAGTAATATAACCGAAGAACTGACTAATTGAACGAATCGAAAATTATAATTCATTTCGCTTTCTCAGGTTACCATGGTCCTCGGATTTACGGTGATTACTTACGTCTGCAGCGTGATACTCTCATTGGTCGCGGAGGTGCCCGCCATAAACGTGTTCAAGATTCTGTCGAATCCGAACAGGAGGATTAATTGAGTACGTACAGATACAATTATCCTAAATTAATGGGCTATTGCTATCCGTTCGCTATCATGAATGAAATATGTCGTTTTCTTCATTCTAGGATTACCGAACTCGTTAAAATGACGAATTCATATCTTCTCTTTCACAATTCGCGGAGTTATGGAAATATTTTCATGAGAAATCTTTTAGTATACTTCTTTATGATCATGCATGTTATCATAAAATCCTATGAAATTGAAATAAATTCAGGCCAGTTATTATTATAATGGAATATACATCAGTCGAGTTTAGAGCTCGCCAGTTCTAGTGTTGATATGCGAATTCGTTCGCGAGTCGTTCGAAACCTTTTTCTTTATAATTATTTTTTCACGGAACTTTTAAACATTCTTCGGTCTGATTAAAATGAGACAGAAAGATGACATGATTCGTATTACATATAACTAGACTGCGGGTTTTATGCATTTATGGCAAAACATTAGAAGAATTTAAAAATGCTATTATATTATTTTCAACCTATTGAACATACTGAGAATAATATAAATTTCTATTTCTCTCCAGTTTGTTGCAATTTAGGTGGAAATTTTTTTTTTCATTATTGTCTCTTGTTACTTCTACTAAATTAGAGAAACGTTTGAACTGACGTGATTTGAAATAACGCGATTGAAGTGAATGAATTTGTAAGTCAGATTGAATGACTATACATTTTTAAAAATTGAATTAAATTAATGACACTGGGAAAGAAAAAGAAAAAATCAAAATGCGATTAACTGGCTGATTTGAAAGAGGCTGTAGAGAGTGAATGGTAAAAGTGGATAGTGAGATGCATCCTGAAAAAACGGGGACAACGTTAGAGAAACAGGAAAGGAGGAAGCGAGAAGGGTCGGAGGAGAGGAAGCGTGGCTTTGCTTCCAGTTTGTGTGGCTTTGTGAATCCATGCAGGAGTATTAGCCGAGGCCATCGGAAGTTGCTGGACGGGGCGGGGGTAAGCTAGCTACGGTCGCCACCAGCCCTCCGGACTCCGCGGATCTATCTATCTCTATCTCTTTATCTTTCTGTGTGTACATGTGTGGTGTCCTTCATGGCTTGTACTGACTGCAGAGATAACAATTTCTGATAGACACCTTGTGGGAGGGTAACAGGGTTAATTCTGTGGCTCGGGGTCATGGTTTACGTTCTTTTAACTTTCTGTTTATTATTACTAAAGGAGCATTCTTCATCCGTACCATCTTTAGAGTGTTCCGAGTGTGCGAGGCTTCGTTGCCCTCGGCTTTAATAGAGCCAAAGCAGCCATCCACGAGACAATCTTCATCTACATCTAATTTAGAGTGTAGTTAGTGGATATAGCTTAACTTTTATCTATTTTAACGGAGCCAGAGCATTGTCCCATGACTTCCCTAAACAGTGGCGTAACTATTAGATACTGATCAAGCCTTGCTGACTTGTCATCTCTGCTTTACCTTCTCGCATTGACGAAGAGGTAAATGAAGCAACCGGTACCCGTCGATGTTGACATCGGTCATTCTTCTATGAGTTTCGTTTTATCCTAAACAAGTCTCCGGTTTCGAAACCTCGTAATTCTTTAACGCTTATGATTACAACGTCCAAGGACGAGTTCGATCTCCTACAAAATCAAATTCAAATGATAACAGTTAATCGTGCGCAAGGTGTTATGCATATAGGGGTGTGCGACCCTGATAGCCAAGCGTGGCCGGGGCACGTGGCGAGCGGCGTGGTGCCGGGCAGGTAGCGGCCACATCGTCCCAAATCGCATGCTTTAGAGTGCTCGGCACTGCTCGGCACCGATTGTGGAGGGAATCTGGCGAGCATGCGCCAGCCCGCCATCGGCTCACTACCATAGGTCATAGTCGCAATCGCACGTAGCCGGAATCTCACGTCAGACCACGTGGCCGGCAGCTACTTCGGGCCAGGCGGAGGGCACCAGAAGGCACCGCGTGGCTTCCACTGGATTTTGGGTGGGGCGGCGGATGCCGTTATACAGGGCAGCACCGTCGGTGAGGTTATGTCGGTAATGTCGGTGAAATGAATTTCTACACATCGTACAAATATGTAGCGGTCTTCCTTTTTACCGACAATTCCAAATACCGATTGCCGGTTATGAACGAATATTCTAAATATAAATAATAAACCCCATATATAATGTTAAATTTTATTTATTCTGTTATATATCTACATTATTTTTCCTAGACTGCGGATCTTTGTGCAAAATAAAAAATTTGTCTGCATCGATTGCAAGAATGCAAGAGATGGAATCTAATAAATTGAATGTTACACTTCTTCCCCCCTTTGCCCCGTACCATTTTCTTTGCAGTTACATTAAGGTTAAAACTACACATAAACCAATAAACTAGTAATATACATTAATTATCCACTAATACGCACAGTTACACGAATTAATATTCGGACGCTCTAAACAAGACGATAACTTTCTTAATATTGCGCTGAACGATTTGAATTTTTTTGGGAAGCTAGGGCAATTACTTTACTACAGGATGTGCGATTTTTTTTTTAAATAGCAATTGATCGGAATTGTGGAAAAAATACTAAGAGTTGTGTTTTACAACTTTTTAATGTGGGCCTATATTGAAAATTTAAAAAGTACGTTTCGTAGGTCTGTATAAATAATATGCACTGTGAAAGTTTCATCGAAATCGGTTGATGCGGGAAAAAACGACAGGTCTTGAAAGATGTAAGAATTCTTCGTTATAGGCTGCAAATCTGGGATTTTTACCATCTTTAAACGTTTGTAGCTCATTGCAACGTCAATCGATTTTGACGAAATTTTCGGAATATGTTTGGTCGACACAGATCTACAAATCGTATTTTTTAATTTTTCAATATAGGCCCACAAAAAACAGTTGTGAAATGCAACTCTTAGTATTTTTACTGCTATTCCGATCAATTGCAATTTTTGAAGAAATTTCTTTCCCATCTTGTAGTCAACTAATTGCTCTAGCTTCTCAAAAAAGTTCACATCGTATAGTACAATATTTAAAAAATTGTCGTCTTTTTTAGAACGTCCGATGCAGTTCGAGTCACTGCAGTTCGAGCGTGGGGTCTAACACAAAGTCCCAATTGTTTAGGGCAGTGTGGCCTTGGGTTGCATACCCTCGGCAAGTTTCACTCGTCACATCCTCATAAACATGACCTTTCCGAACGATAGCTGGATGGCCCAAACCCGCCATCGCCCGAGGACGGTTCTGTTTATTCTCATGCGTCCCTATTCAGGACGTCACGTACGCCCAGGTCCTACCATAAATCCTTCCGATCTTAAGGGTCGCCTCGACATCAGCACTTGACTTTGCTTAAAACACGTTGACGCTAACACGGCCAATTCTGGACCTGCTTCACGTTCTAGCTATTTTCATAGCTGCATGCTGCCGAATAATGCAAATTACGCCTCGTAAGCGAAAAAATAGGACTTTTGAGGCAGATAGCGCCCTAGATCGATCTTTTATCTAGCGTTTTCCTTGCAATCCTGGAAACGAGTCTACTCCCTTTTAATAAACTAAAGCAAGGATTTCACACCACGGAGTATGTTCGGTTGCAGGTTGCTACGTTTCTAAAGTTTAGTACCTTAACGGTATTGAGAAGTACAAAAGGTCCAAAAACATGTGGCTACATCGGCTGTGCTTCCTTCGGCTGGCTAAAAATCACTTAGTTGGGAGGTATACATCTGGAAGGTCTTTAGCTGAATCTTTTATTACAGTCTCGCCTGTTGTGCCGCTTGTTCCTTCGCGCGGCGAAGGATGTTCCACCACCGGGCAAACCCTCGGCCATCCAGGTATCTCGGCATGAAACCGCTAACAAGTGAATGCTAAACTTGTTTATTTCTTATAATTTCCTCACGGAAGTGACACGATCCAGTTCGTGGCGTTCTTCCGATTAAGAAAAGTCTAAACCCGATAGAAATCGGACTGTATGTAGTGGATTTATTCGTGAGAATTTCTTCGGAAAAAATATTTAAATACATTTTCGCCCCTACTCTGTGCTAGAGCGACGAAGCGACGAGGGCCTCGGGAGCCTTGTCCAAGTGGTGCAATAAACACCACCGGGCAAACCCTCGGCCATCCAGGTATCTCGGCATGAAACCGCTAACAAGTGAATGCTAAACTTGTTAACTTCCCGATTTTATAGGGAAGTTACTGTAATTACCCCGAAAATCGAAAATAGATTTTTTAGCAGATCTTCACGTTTCATGGTAATTGCAGTCATTTTAGACTATTTTCAGCAAAATGTTCGTGTGTGTGTGTGTGTGTGTGTCTCTGCGTCGTCTCTAAGTCGTCTCCGAGTCGTCTCCGAGTCGTCTCCGAGTCGTCTCCGAGTCGTCTCCGAGTCGTCTCCGAGTCGTCTCCGAGTCGTCTCAGAGTCGTCTCCGAGTCGTCTCCGAGTCGTCTCCGAGTCGTCTCCGAGTCGTCTCCGAGTCGTCTCTGCGTCGTCTCTCCGTCGTCTCTGCGTCGTCTCTGCGTCGTCTCTAAAAATTTGATGACATACAAACGGCCACACACACACACACACACACACACACACACACACAGAGACGACGCTGAGACGACGCAGAGACGACTCAGAGACGACGCAGAGACGACGCAGAGACGACGCAGAGACGACGCAGGGACGACGCAGAGACGACGCAGAGACGACGCAGAGACGACTTAGAGACGACGCAGAGACGACGCAGAGACGACTCAGAGACGACTAAGAGACGACTCAAAGACGACTCAGAGACGACTCAAAGACGACTCAGAGACGACTCAGAGACGACTCGGAGACGACTCGGAGACGACGCAGAGACGACGCAGAGACGACGCAGGGACGACGCAGAGACGACGCAGAGACGACGCAGAGACGACGCAGAGACGACGCAGAGAAGAGTCGACTCAGAGACGACTCGGAGACGACTCAGAGACGACGCAGAGACGACGCAGAGACGACGCAGAGACGACGCAGAGACGACTCAGAGACGACTCAAAGACGACTGAGAGACGACTCAAAGACGACTCAGAGACGACTCAAAGACGACTCGGAGACGACTCGGAGACGACTCGGAGACGACTTGGTGACGACTCGGAGACGACTCGGAGACGACTCAGAGACGACTCAGAGACAACTCAGAGAAGAGTCGACTCGGAGACGACGCAGAGACGACGCAGAGACGACGCAGAGACGACGCAGAGACGACGCAGAGACGACGCAGAGACGACTCGGAGACGACTCGGAGACGACTCAGAGACGACTCAGAGAAGAGTCGACTCAGAGACGACTCAGAGACGACTCGGAGACGACGCAGAGACGACGCAGAGAAGAGTCGACTCAGAGACGACTCAGAGACGACGCAGAGACGACGCAGAGACGACGCAGAGACGACTCAGAGACGACTCAGGAACGACTCAAAGACGACTCAGAGACGACTCAAAGACGACTCGGAGACGACTCGGAGACGACTCGGTGACGACTCGGAGACGACTCAGAGACGATTCAGAGAAGAGTCGACTCAGAGACGACTCAGAGACGACTCAGAGACGACTCGGAGACGACGCAGAGACGACGCAGAGACGACGCAGAGACGACGCAGAGAAGAGTCGACTCAGAGACGACTCGGAGACGACTCAGAGACGACGCAGAGACGACGCAGAGACGACGCAGAGACGACGCAGAGACGACTCAGAGACGACTCAAAGACGACTCAGAGACGACTCAAAGACGACTCGGAGACGACTCGGAGACGACTCGGTGACGACTCGGAGACGACTCGGTGACGACTCGGAGACGACTCGGAGACGACTCAGAGACGACTCAGAGACGACTCAGAGACAACTCAGAGAAGAGTCGACTCAGAGACGACTCAGAGACGACTCGGAGACGACTCGGAGACGACGCAGAGACGACTCGGAGACGACTCAGAGACGACTCAGAGACGACTCGGAGACGACTCAGAGACGACGCAGAGACGACTCGGAGACCACTCAGAGACGACTCAGAGACGACTCGGAGACGACTCAGAGACGACTCAGAGACGACTCGGAGACGACGCAGAGACGACGCAGAGACGACTCAGAGACGACGCAGAGACGACGCAGAGACGAGTCGACTCGGAGTCGACTCAGAGACGACTCGGAGACGACTCGGAGACGACTCGGAGACGACTCAGAGACGACGCAGAGACGACGCAGAGACGACGCAGAGACGACGCAGAGACGACGCAGAGAAGAGTCGACTCAGAGACGACTCAGAGACGACGCAGAGACGACTCAGAGACGACGCAGAGACGACGCAGAGACGAGTCGACTCGGAGTCGACTCAGAGACGACTCGGAGACGACTCGGAGACGACTCGGAGACGACGCAGAGACGACGCAGAGACGACGCAGAGACGACTCAGAGAAGAGTCGACTCAGAGACGACTCGGAGACGACGCAGAGACGACTCAGAGACGACTCAGAGACGACTCAGAGACGACGCAGAGACGACGCAGAGACGACGCAGAGACGACGCAGAGACGAGTCGACTCAGAGACGACTCGGAGACGACTCGGAGACGACTCGGAGACGACTCGGAGACGACTCGGAGACGACGCAGAGACGACGCAGAGACGAGTCGACTCAGAGACGACTCGGAGACGACTCGGAGACGACTCGGAGACGACTCGGAGACGACTCGGAGACGACTCGGAGACGACGCAGAGACGACGCAGAGACGACGCAGAGACGAGTCGACTCAGAGACGACTCGGAGACGACGCAGAGACGACGCAGAGACGACTCAGAGACGACGCAGAGACGACGCAGAGACGAGTCGACTCGGAGTCGACTCAGGGACGACTCGGAGACGACTCGGAGACGACTCGGAGACGACTCGGAGACGACTCGGAGACGACTCGGAGACGACTCGGAGACGACGCAGAGACGACGCAGAGAAGAGTCGACTCAGAGACGACTCAGAGACGACTCGGAGACGACGCAGAGACGGCGCAGAGACGACTCAGAGACGACTCGGAGACGACTCGGAGACGACTCGGAGACGACGCAGAGACGACGCAGAGACGACGCAGAGACGACTCAGAGACGACTCAGAGACGACTCAGAGAAGAGTCGACTCAGAGACGACTCAGAGACGACTCGGAGACGACGCAGAGACGACTCAGAGACGACGCAGAGACGACTCAGAGACGACGCAGAGACGAGTCGACTCGGAGTCGACTCAGAGACGACTCGGAGACGACTCGGAGACGACTCGGAGACGACTCCGAGACGACGCAGAGACGACGCAGAGACGACGCAGAGACGACGCAGAGACGACTCAGAGAAGAGTCGACTCAGAGACGACTCAGAGAAGAGTCGACTCAGAGACGACTCAGAGAAGAGTCGACTCAGAGACGACTCAGAGACGACTCAGAGACGACTCGGAGACGACGCAGAGACGACGCAGAGACGACGCAGAGACGACGCAGAGACGACGCAGAGACGACGCAGAGACGACGCAGAGACGACTCGGAGACGACTCGGAGACGACTCAGAGACGACTCAGAGACGACTCGGAGACGACGCAGAGACGACGCAGAGACGACTCAGAGACGACGCAGAGACGACGCAGAGACGAGTCGACTCGGAGTCGACTCAGAGACGACTCGGAGTCGACTCAGAGACGACTCGGAGACGACTCGGAGACGACTCGGAGACGACTCGGAGACGACTCGGAGACGACTCGGAGACGACTCGGAGACGACGCAGAGACGACGCAGAGACGACGCAGAGACGACGCAGAGAAGAGTCGACTCAGAGACGACTCGGAGACGACGCAGAGACGACTCAGAGACGACTCAGAGACGACTCAGAGACGACGCAGAGACGACGCAGAGACGACGCAGAGACGACGCAGAGACGAGTCGACTCAGAGACGACTCGGAGACGACTCGGAGACGACTCGGAGACGACTCGGAGACGACTCGGAGACGACGCAGAGACGACGCAGAGACGAGTCGACTCAGAGACGACTCGGAGACGACTCGGAGACGACTCGGAGACGACTCGGAGACGACTCGGAGACGACTCGGAGACGACGCAGAGACGACGCAGAGACGACGCAGAGACGAGTCGACTCAGAGACGACTCGGAGACGACTCGGAGACGACGCAGAGACGACTCAGAGACGACTCGGAGACGACTCAGAGAAGAGTCGACTCAGAGACGACTCAGAGACGACTCAGAGACGACGCAGAGACGACTCAAAGACGACTCGGAGACGACTCGGAGACGACTCGGTGACGACTCGGAGACGACTCGGTGACGACTCGGAGACGACTCGGAGACGACTCAGAGACGACTCAGAGACGACTCAGAGACAACTCAGAGAAGAGTCGACTCAGAGACGACTCAGAGACGACTCGGAGACGACTCGGAGACGACTCAGAGACGACTCAGAGACGACTCAGAGACGACGCAGAGACGACGCAGAGACGACGCAGAGACACACACACACACACACACACACACGAACATTTTGCTGAAAATAGTCTAAAATGACTGCAATGACCATGAAACGTGAAGATCTGCTAAAAAATCGATTTTCGATTTTCGGGGTAATTACAGTAACTTCCCTATAAAATCGGGAAGTTAACAAGTTTAGCATTCACTTGTTAGCGGTTTCATGCCGAGATACCTCGATGGCCGAGGGTTTGCCCGGTGGTGTTTATTGCACTATGTACCTCGAAACCACGAACAAAACCATAAAGGATAATTTATAAAAAACAAATAAGTTTGTCGTTACATTAATATTTTATTCTGCACTTCGCAATCATAACTTTAACTGTGTTTCTTTTTCTTAATCACAGAAAGTGGCAAAAGTCGACAGCGCGAACTGCATCAATCCTTGAAGTTGAAAATAAATGTAGACAAGTAAAAAATGTTTTTGGTTAAACTTTTCATTAAAACCCGAAGCAATAATTCGATTCGGGGCCAGAAGATTACCAGCCGTATAGTTGTTCTTTTAACGACTATGCAATCTCTACAAAATTATAAAAAAATTAAGAACAGTTGCTTTAATAATGTCTAAATACTGAATTTTTATTAAACTGGTGTCTCTAAAACTTCAATACAAAATATGCGTTTTCTTCGAATGTTTGGAGGTTTTCAATTTTTTTAAACATGTATCCTTAATCTGAAAAATCTGAAAAAAATACACATTAATAATCAGGATGAGACACAACTAACGTAATAATATAAATGTGGTCAACTGAAAACTTTGATATGAAATCGGCAATTCTATGTTCTCCGATTTATTTAAAAATCGATTTTGCAACCAAAAATTTTGAAAAAAATCTCAGTCGCGTATGCTATTAGGTAGAATATTCATGAATTTTTTCATAATTTTCTGTTGAACATGATGTGACTAAAAATCAATTTGGATGGACACTTTGGACCATCTTATCCGGCTATACCTTAAGATTCAACGAAAGCATTATTTAAAAAATACAAAATATATTTCTGTTTACATCATTAAACCCGATTTTTCAAAAAAAATTTAGTCCAAATTTCTCTTCGATATCTCTTTTAGATCAAAAGATATAGCAAAATGTGCGCCGTGCCGCGCGCTGTGCCGCGCGCTGTGCCGGGATTCAAATGCGCGCCGTCTCCAGATTCCGACTTTTCGCCTCATGCTTTCGAAATTTCGGTAACGTGAAAACCGAAGGAACGCGTCGGCGTCGATCAGTCGAGCAGGTAATTACACGGACAAAGTAGAGGTACGCTGGTGTGTGTAGCGCGCGTGCAATCGAGCAGGCATCAACACGGGCATGCGCGGTTGACACGGATACGACGGTACGTCAAGGAAGGGGAAACCAGCGACTCAGGGGAACGGCCCACGGCCCACGAATATCCCATCACTGGTCGCCGCTGGTTCAGTTCCATTCAGTTCCCAGTTCTCGTTCGGTTAGGTCGGTCGTGAATGTCGTGATACGCTCCGTGGTTACACTCGCGAGTACGGTCTGCGTTGCTGCACGGTGTGATTTGCTTGTACAATTACGTGTACTACGTAGAAGGTAGGTGTTTGTTACACTAAATCGGTTTCATTTTGTCCAAATGCCTCCCACAATTTTCAAAACGTCGATTTCGCGAAAACCTTTCCATTGGTTAGGTCAGCGCTCGGAATTGTTTAATCGCGAGGAGCTCGAATCGAAGCCTCCGCCTCCTCGACCCGGCCGCGCGTCAGGCGCAACAGGACGACACTCATGTCAATAGGTTTCCGCATTACCATTGAGATACTATTGCCAATGCGCTTTTTTTATTAGTGGTATTAGTTTTATTCGAGCTCCTCGCGATTAAACAATTCCGAGCGCTGGGTTAGGTCCTAGGCAAAAACGGCGCATCTTAACTGAAATGATAAATAATATGAAGCGTAATAAAACAGCAATCATCGCTAGTGATGGCACTGTGCAGGACATATCCACCACCGCCCCTTCATTCGCGAATAATTCCAATGTGGAGCCTTCCCGTGAAGACTCGGCATCATTACTTAACATTCAGAATTCAGAGACATTCCTAACATTCACAGACATGCCCGACACAGTCCGGAACTCTGTTGGCGCTGCGTCAGAACCATCGTTCCGCGATCGTTTAGCGTCTTGCTTTGTAAAGTATAATGTATCGCACGCACTCGGAAACAACCTACTAAAACTATTGCGAACGCATTCGTGTTTTCATTCGAGTTTACCTAAGGATGTACGAACGCTCCTCGGCACACCACGCGCAAGTGCCGTCACGTATGATGTGCTACCGGGCAAATACATATGTTCACTTCGATGTAGAGTCCAAAATAGTAAAATCTTTATGTAGTTCTGTTGAAACGATTCCGGAACGTTTGGAATTAGATTTTCACGTGGATGGATGCAGTGTAGATCAATCCAAAATTAAATTTGTCAATTTAATGCTTTCAATAGATGATCGCGACAATTGCTGTATTTTACGCGGTGGCTGAATCTGCATTATTTCGTCTATTTGTCCGCATGAAAATACTTTTCAATCAGGCGTTAAACGGTTTCGGATCGTAAATCAATTTCATGATATTGTATTAAAGTCTTCTGATGTAGAAATTTTTAAGTGGGCCACTTTGAGCACTGAAACAGTCTCTGCTAGCCTGGGAAACGTCAGGGAAAATGTTTCCGAATGCTCGTTTGCTGCGACTGAATCGCAGCGGAACCAGGAAGCAATGCAGCGACATAGTGGAGTAGGCCTACTGGGGATACCACTGCAAAAAAACGCATTGTCAATAGTACCTCCAGGGTAATGCGGAAATCTATTGGAATCTGAGGAAAAATAGAATGTGCTGTCCAGGGAAGGAGGAGAAGGAAGCTGCGGCAACCGGGGAAGAGGAAGACATCTAATTTGCTGTTGTGGTACGTATATCTAATTATGCCATTCTACGTACGCATACGTATATTGTACATTGCTGATTTTCTTTGTATTTTTTTAGTTGTCACGCCTATGCCAATACACGCTATAGCGGTGCGCTCGACTTGTCACTACCGAGGAAAATGGAATGTGCTGTCCAGGGAAGGAGGAGAAGGTAGCTGCGGCCACCGTGGAAGAGGAAGACATCTAATTTGCTGTTGTGGTACGTATATCTATTTATGCCATTCTACGTACGCATACGTATATTGTACATTGCTGATTTTCTTTGTATTTTTTTAGTTATCACGCCTATGCCAATACATGCTATAGCGGTGCGCTCGACTTGTCACTACCGAGGAAAAATAGAATGTGCTGTCCAGGGAAGGAGGAGAAGGAAGCTGCGGCAACCGTGGAAGAGGAAGACCTCTAATTTGCTGTTGTGGTACGTATATCTATTTATGCCATTCTACGTACGCATACGTATATTGTACATTGCTGATTTTCTTTGTATTTTTTTAGTTAACACGCCTATGCCAATACATGCTATAGCGGTGCGCTCGACTTGTCACTACAGAGGAAAAATAGAATGTGCTGTCCAGGGAAGGAGGAGAAGGAAGCTGCGGCAACCGGGGAAGTGGAAGACATCTAATTCGCTGTTGTGGTACGTATATCTATTTATGCCATTCTACGTACGCATACGTATATTGTACATTGCTGATTTTCTTTGTATTTTTTTAGTTGTCACGCCTATGCCAAAACATGCTGTGGGCCACAAGTTTGGGGAAGCAGAGTCAACAACGCGTGTAATAATCATAATATATAGATTTAGGTTCATGTAAAGATTGTAACTTTTTGTTCATTTCTAATAATAAAGCGTAGTATTAAGAAATTATAATATTTATTATTCCTTGTTCTATATTGTCCCTTATTTATTAATAAAATAAATGTCTCTATACAAAAAATATAAATTTTTTTTCTTTACCCTTATTTGCGACACTTTGTTTTTTTTTTGCATGGTTACATTTTAATCTTAGCTTCCATCTCTTGCAATCGATGCAGAGAATTTTTATTTTGCACAAAGATCTAGGAAATATAATATAGATAAAAGACAAAAATCGGTAGTGTCGGTAAAAAGGAAAACTGCTACATATTTGTAGAATAGGAATTTACTTTGCCGACATCGGCCACATTAGTGCGATCCGCCCTTACCGACGGCGCTGCCCTGTATAGCGGCATCTCGCCGGTGGCGGCGCCACATTAGTGCGATCCCCCCTTACCGACGGCGCTGCCCTGTATTGCGGCATCTCGCCGGTGGCGGCGCCACATTAGTGCGATCCCTGTATAGCGGCATTCGCCGCATGTGCGACCGTGCTGCCATCTTGCGGAAAAACGGAAACCAGGATAGAGTGGCTTGCAGGAGGTGCCTTCCACGTGCCCTCCACCCATTCGTTCAAGGTGCCGGCTACGTGCCATTACGACTATGACCTATGCTGGCGGCTACTGGCGAGCATTTGGCTATCAGGGGAGATCTCGTTGGGACGAGAACTTTTCTCGGGATTCCGTCCCGATCCCGAGAAAAATTTCCGTCCCGACGGAATCTCGCACACCCCTAGTTAACCCTCAAACTGTCCCTTCGTCGCACAGTGGTCCAAACGGCCGATTTAGGAGGGCAAAAGTCTAAACGCTTCTAATAATCGATATTTCTGTGTTACATGTATTCTATACACATTAGGTAAGTATAAAGAAGGCTAATAGAGTTCCGTAAGTTTATCGAAATATTTTTTTTCTTAAAATATCGCAGAGGAAGCAACGTATTTCAATTTATAATGCCAGTTTTAATTTACACAGTGACAGAAAAGAGAAACTTGTACACAATTCTTCTTGTTTTACAAACATATATTTTTCAGAAATGAAATTTACGATAACAATTATAATACAAATAAAAAACACAATAATAATAAAAATAAGAACAAAATAATATTTATATCTAATTGTAAGCGTTATAATTATTAAGAAAATTATTACCTTAGCTTATAATTATGATAGTTATTACTAATTATTATTAAAAACTTCGTCTAATTCGCTTTCTTCATCTGAATTACTGTTGGGACCATCTAAATTACTTTCTTCATCGTTCATATTACTGTCGTTATCATCCAAATCACTATCGTTATCATCCAAATTACTATTGTCATTATTCAAATTACTATCGTTATTATCAACATTATTATAGCCATTATCCTAATATAATAAAAGGGTTTTCATTTCATTTTCTAATATTGTTTTTTTGTATGTCCGTAAATTTGTCTGTTTGCATAATATACCAGAAATAGAGTGGGTCGGAAGTGAATAAAAAGTTCTTTTTGTTTACGCTCGCTACGGCGACATAACAACGCGAAAATAACTGCCTATTGGCGCAATCCTAATATTCATGTAAAAATTAACGCGAATACGGGCGAGCATCGTTAGTATTTCCTATTAACTTAAGAAATGAATTTCTTAAAACCTCTTCGTCCTACGCGTACTCGTCATCGAACTGTACCAGAAAAAATAAAATAACTCGCTGATCTGCAATTTTCTGCAAATAAATTTGATGGAACCATAAACTACATATTCCATTCCTAATATTCATGCAAAAATTAACGCGAATACGGGAGAATCTGATTAGTATTTCCTACAACAAACTTAGAAAATAAATGTCTCAATACTTCCTTGAGAAACATTATTTAAACATTTCCGAAAAATTGTTTCTTTTTTATTTCGTATCTACATAATGCTTCTGAACACAGCTATTATAATTATAATCAATATTAACGTTCTAAATAATAAATAATAAGAGAAAAGAATGTCCTTTATATCGATGTACTTTTCATACTGCTACTTTCAACCTATGCCACACTTAACAATAATTGATTTGAGAAGTAATATTGTTGATTTTAGCTTCTACAGACATGTGTGTTGATGTAAGAAACAATATTAAATGCCAACTTCATGTTTGGTTTTTTGACTTTTGCCCTCCTAAATCGGCCGTTTGGACCACTGTGGCGTCGCAGCGTTTTTATTCGCAAATCCTCGCGAACCGGAAATGTCGTCTAATTGAAACTAGAAATTATACGCTTGCGATTCGACCTGGAAGAGCACAGAACACCGATTCGTCGCGTGCAAGCTGAATCTCGTTTGGACACCTAAAAAAGACATCCAATCATTTACAGAGCCCAATCTTGGATTTTTCCATGATGTATATTTCCATATTTCCAAATATTTAAGCATTCCGTATCCCCGCCGTCAGATTTACACGTGTCAAAAGGCCAAAGCCTATACCCTTATTTTCTTGCGCGATTTTTCGGTCCTAAATCCGAACACCGTATGATTCTTCACCGGAAAACGCGGATCAAACTATGAGAGCGTGCGAGATCCGCGATGCAGCTGATTATGATTGTCCTGATCCTTGAACAGGTCCGGTCTGATCCCTTGGGTCGATTTCGGGTTTTTGCATTTAAAAATGCATATTTTAAAGAGTATCTTATTATTATTAGTTTCCTGTGCGATGTGGCGCCGTTTAAACAACAGTAATCTAGTGCAAACTGTGTACAGTGTGACTTCAGCGACACTTTTTTTCTGTAAGAATTGAATCCAAATTCGCACGTCAATTATACTTCTGGGAAACACCATACTGCAAATACAGAATATCTGTGAACGCGGAGGAAGCCCGCGGGAAGACTGCAACATGAGATCACGTGCTCGTGAGACATTACGTTTTGCATCCGCCGGCGGAAGATCGCCACTACTTAAATATCGTATAACTATTCATTGGGCGGAAAAGTCCGAGATACCTCGCCTAGTTGACCGTTGCTCCGCGCGCACGACTCCTTTTTCTTTCATCTCCACACGCAAAAAGGTTTTTGCACAGGAAAATCCGCGGGTTGCTGTGTTTCCGTGCTTGTGCTCGCGGAAACTACAGATTGACATTTATTGTTAGCCTCTTCAGGGATAAATTCTAACAAGTTCGGCGACGAATCCTTTGCAATTGCAAATGTACTTTATGAAATTGAACAGCAGTATCAACTGAACGACTCAGAATCATAGTAAATATCGAACACATGCTATTTTCCCGTTTCAAATATTTTTATGAAATCGATGCCGTTATGCTTTCAAGATTGCCATGCAATAATTGTCAAAAATATCCTGAAACAAATGAGGCAATGTTTTGTCGACATCGTCCACCTGGTGAGTTCGGAGGGTCGTATCTAATTAAAAACTGAAATGATCGTAATCTCGATCGTAACCTAGAACGATTCTATATCTTGACCCGTGATGTACGTCACAGCATGTATTAACGAAGTGGCTGTCGTCATTGTCGTCATTAATTAGGAACAACAAGCCCATTAAAGCTGTAAACTAGTCGGGCATGTGGAACATCAGAAGGATAACCGGTCGGCAACTTATTATCCTTGTACTTGTGGGACATTGAAATAGTTTATAAAGACATTGCATAGATCTGTGCAGAGATCTTCAGTTTCAAAATACATACCTAAATATCTAGTAGGTGCTAGTTAATCTAGCAGAGCAAGTAGGGGAAGAAGGTAGCAACACCGTTGACTAATAATAATTTGTTTGCGTTTGTTTTAGCGACGAGGCTGCAATTGTTCATCACGAAAGACGACATGATGGCGTTGGGCAGCCACGAGGTGAAGAGCCACATGCCCGCAGTGCGTTCAAGGAGGTGGTTATGGAGGAGAACAACAGGTAACAGGAAGTGGAGGCAGTACGCAAGACAGGTCAACGCCACGTTCTCGTTGGCCCTGGCGACAGAGCTCGTCTGCGAGGCCTGCGAGCCCCGGTAGTCGCCGAGGACAACGATGCTGACCGAGGGAATCGTCGAGGACCGGGACGAACGCCAGAACGCAATCGCATCCCGTGCTTTTTTGTCGTCCGGCCACACCGGAAGCTTTTCTACTCCTCCTGTCGTTCCCGGTTTCGCGCAGCTCTCCACCTCAACCGGCCACCTTACAATTTCTGGTTGCACGTTGCACATCGTCGTCGTCGTCGTCGTCGTCGGTTGCGCTCAAGTTTTTCCTTGCATGAGAAACGCAGTCCAGTGACATTGCTCGCGATTGTATCAGCATCTCGGTAAATTCTAACGAGATATTTATCTATGGAGAGAGATGGAAACCTTAAACCGGCACGGCGTCTTTATAGTAGAAAAACACTGAATTCATCCGAAATCTCGACTCCATAACATTCTAAGAAATCATTTTTGGAATTTTTCAGCAGTCGAAAGCGCTAGATAAAAGATCAGTCTAGGCCGCGATCGCCCGTAAAAGTTCTATTTGTACGTTTAGGAGCCGCAACTTGCAATAATCACAGTCACAGCTTTATGAAAAAACGTGGTAAAATGGCTACATGCGCAGTTGTATGCTTCCAAATAATACGACCCTCGCCTCGTAAATAAAAAGATAGGACTTTTGAGGGCGATAGTGGTCTAGATCGACCTTTTATCTAGCGTTTTTGACTACTGAAAAATCCCATGTTTGTGTTATGTATCGAGAAATGAGAACATGCATCCCGCACCCTTACAAACCTGGAAAAATGAGTCTATTCCCTTAACGCCGATGATTAATTCAATTGCAATGATAATTAGAATAGTAATTCCACCGACCGTCGTTTGATCAAAGAATTCTCCAGCTCTGTTCTGGATTCTTGCGTCACTTGCGTTTTTTCCCACAAGATGATTGCAAGCAATTATCGCAGCGTACAGCAGCTCGCAAAGGTGTCTACACGTGTCGCCAAGGATTTTAATAGAATCGTGTTAATAAAGCAATAAAAAAGAAAGATTTAATGACATCGAATTTCAGTCGATCGCAATTATCTTTGGCTTTTTTACATGCAAATTGATCCTCTTTTTCTTATGTGAAGGATGACTTATGTTAAACATACCTATTGACGCCAGGCAGTTATTTTCCTGCAGGGACTTTGTTGGTGTTAGTACACCGCTAATATAATAATCCATTCTGATGGGAGGACTCGCTTGTTTCCTTAGACGACGAAACAATGATTCACTAAGAAAACAAAAGATGGAAATTTAGTCATTTTCATTTATCATAGACAAGATAACATCTCTAACGCGAAGATCAAGATTTAGGAAAATGGTTAGCAGCTATTATTCGTCCGCCGAGAGTTGGCACAGAGAAACTCGTAGGTACCACGATTTTGTGCCAACTCTCGGCGGACGGATAATACAACATCAACAATTCTGTAAATAAGCAAATTGCACTTCAACTTCGGTCAGTAGCTGCTGACAACCTTAACAGAACAGGTTTCGCGACGCCACGTGTTCGCCAAGTAATCATTATGAAAATGATTGCAAAAATGAGTCGCTCTCATTCTAACCTGCCGGAAGACGCCGTCGTGTATCCTTCTCGGTCGAGAAGGTTTTGGATAAGAAGACTCTTATCCAAAATACATTACGACTGAAATCGTATATCCTTGTCCTCCATTCATTTCATTCCTACGAATTGGCAAACACATTTAATCACTTTCTACGAAAATTAATCGATAAAAATTCACATCAAGTGTACAAATTAATTCGTAGCCCTTCCTTCGTGCATTTCGGAGGTGGGCATTATTTGTTGAAACAAATATTTCAAATACTATTTAATCTTTCAGATTTTATTTTGCTTAAAGAAAATAGTATTTTAAATAAGATATACAATCTCAAAAATAAAATATTTCTATTTTAACAATCAGAAACACGAAATAAAATAATTTACTTTTTGCATTGTTATAATACTCTGAGAAACCGCATAAACATACAGTCTATCTTATTGTTAAGAAACGATTTACACCCATAAATGTATTGAATTCGTACCATTATTTTCAGCAATAATATGTAAAATTGAAATTGAAAATAAAGACAAAATACAAATATTTTTCAAATAAATACCCTTCAAATAAAATATTTTTAAAAATTACTGCCCCAAATAAATTATTTTAGTTTCAAAAATTACTGCATCAAATAAAATATTTTAGTTTCGAATTTGTACACACACTTTAAAATAAATAGGATTATTTAGTACTTACTACTTAAAATACTATTTTCCCCAGCTCTGGTGATTTACAAACGAATTTCACCCATTAACTGTGCAACTATGCAATTACGAACACACACGACGACGCACGGTGGGCCAGATCGACGCGCTAGCTGTTCACGCCTATTTCACCATTATTTCAAAACATAAAGACCACATTAAATATATCGTTGGATTCGTCTTGGCGTCAGCTATAACAATATTGAATACAAAAATATAGTTACAAATAAATAATCAAGGTGAACAGAATTTTTTATTAAAGAAAAGAAATTATTGAAATTTTTGTATTGAAATTTGTAGAAGACTGAGTACTGATTGGTTTTTATAGGAAACATTTTTTTGTCACACCACCGGAAATGTATGAAAACTCGTGTGAATAATGAATAATATTTGAAAACTGGCTGTTCAGTTTGAAACTGTTGTTTCAACAAACAAGAGTGTGTTTGAAAGAATGAATGAATTTTATGACATTTATGGAAATAACAAAAATGTGTTATTACTGCCTTATTTAAAGAATTACAAATATTGAAACAATAATAAGTATTATATTTTACAAAGTTACTGGCTATAATCCATTAACCATTCAGAAAAATCTTGTATACAATAATTAAGTTATAGTAATTTTAGGACGTAAAAAACTCTAAATTTCAGTTAATTAGTATTTCATAATTGTATACACACTACCTGTATTCAAATGTTCAAGAAAATACATTAATATTACAGGTAAAAAAGTGAACATAAAATAAAAAGTCAACAGAAAGTAAAGCATATGGCATCTGCCATATTGAATCCGCCATTTTGTTTTTGTATTTTGGACATAAAATTCATAATCAGCGACCCGAAAAACCCCACAGTATCAATTTCAAACTTAATTGTAGTACTCCTTCCTATTTTGGCTACGATTTCGATCGAACTCACCACTGTGCGCGTGTCACGCGACGCTTTAAACCAGGTCTGGGCACGGGTGGGGCCCTCAAACGCCTGCTTCCTCCACCAAGCTTCCTTTCAGTGGCGCTCCTCGCGGCTTCGATGCACGAGGCCTGCACACTGCTTGCGACGGACGGAGTGCGTCCTTCCTTCATAGTAACGGCGGATGCTGGTGGGGGACACTGGGCGCTACGGTGGGGACGGTCTTGTCTACATTGAGACAAAAATGCCCAGGCCTGCTTTAAACTATCATAACTTCCGAGTCTGGATTGGTTAGGATCTGAATTTTGCACGATCTTTTAGAGGAGATCTTGCCGAAAATGTTCCACTTTGTTAGAACACACGAATCGACACAAATGACAACTTTATCTCTTGTCAAAGGTGAAAAACTTTGACGATTTTCCTTAGTAGACTAAATATTTTTTTTCATAATAAATTATGAACAATAATGTTTACCCTGGTAGCATTTACGGTTGGCGTTTTGTTGGGCCTACGTTGGGGGTATGCGTTGGGCAACCGTTGGAAATGTCGCTCTTTTTTGCAGTGGGGCCAACAGTAAGGGCTAACGTTGGGCCAACGATCACACCCAACCTAGAGCTAACGTTGCTACAAGACGAACCCACAGAGCCCACATTCTGATTTTCTCTTTTTATGGTATATCATAAATAATATACATATTAAAAATGTATTTTCACGGTAAAATTTTGGAAAAAAACGGAAAAAACTAAAATAATAACCTACCCACTAACCTCACGTCGGACTTGAACCCGGACCCGCTTGCATAGTAAGTACATGCCCTATCGCTAAACCTACAGATGATTCTTGTTCGTAGATGCTATGATTTAGGAGCACTAGATACGTCAACAAATAAAAATTAAAGTATCTAAAAAAGGAAGACCCATTTTGAAGAAATCCAAAAGGTTCTTCTTACACTACATGAACACCCCACCCCCCTTGCCTTTCCCCTTTAAAATGGAAAAATTAAAGAAATGAAAAAATTCCAAGTCTGTTCACAATAAAACTTTAGTGGATCAACCATCGCACAAAAATTAAAAATTTTAAGTATATTTAGAAATACGAAAAAAAATCAATTTGGAATATAACTTAGACGATATATTTAAATGTTGGCAGATTTTCGTTGTGCCAATGTAGTATAATCGTTGTAAATTCCATCGACTATAATATCTGTAGGGCTAACTTGGGTATTCGTCGGCAAATTGACATAATTTTTCGTCGTTATACGTTGGGTATTCGTCGTTGGACCTATGTTGGGTATTCGTCGTTGGATCTATGTTGGGTATTCGTCGTTGGCTCTATGTTGGGTATTCGTCGGCAAACTGTCATAATTTTTCGTCGTTATACGTTGGGTATTCGTCGGCAAATTGACATAATTTTTCGTCGTTATACGTTGGGTATTCGTCGGCAAATTGACATAATTTTTCGTCGTTATACGTTGGGTATTCGTCGTTGGACCTATGTTGGGTATTCGTCGTTGGCCCTATGTTGGGTATTCGTCGTTGGCCCAACGTTGGGTATTCGTCGGCAAACTGTCATAATTTTTCGTCGTTATACGTTGGGTATTCGTCGGCAAATTGACATAATTTTTCGTCGTTATACGTTGGGTATTCGTCGTTGGCCCAACGTTGGGTATTCGTCGGCAAACTGTCATAATTTTTCGTCGTTATACGTTGGGTATTCGTCGGCAAATTGAAGTAATTTTTCGTCGTTGGCCCTAGGTTGGGGATTTGTCGGCAAAACAACCCACCATTCCCCAATGAACTCCCAACCGTCGGCCACCGTTGGCCATCCGTAAATGCTACTTGGGTAGTTCCTGGTGCGTTCTCAACATAGATATACATTCTCTATACATATAAAAAAAATTGGCCACTTAATCTCCAGTAGGGTTTCCAGGACACCGTTATGAAGAAAAGGAATTTGATCGGTGATAAATCGTATCTGAAAAGTTTGATCTTTGAACGCTGATTGTGACGCAAGCTTTTAATAAGTTTAATTAATATTATCGTTTTCGAATGTAATGGACATTGAAGAAACATTGTACATTCGTTAAAAATCAATATGAGGACTTTAATTTTTTGGTCCATGAACAGCTAGCGAGTCGATCTGGCCCACCGTGCGACGTAGTGAAAGGAAAGTACATAACATTGTATATGTATGACAAAAATCCTAGCACAATCAACGTAATATAGTTTATACGAGTGAGTCGTACGCCTGAGAATGAGTAAGTATTTGAAAATATCAAATATAAGAGTAAACGCACATACTGAATTGCTTACGCAAATTTTTCTGTTAGCACTAGCTAGTAAATTCGAGGAAATACAAATTCGAGTATTTGCTGAAAAAATTAACAAAAGGCTTCGCTCGGCTTTACGTATACCGCTGAATATGGATACTATGACACGATTAAATGAATCATTCGTTGAATTAATTTTGAACAATTTCTGTGTAGTTATTTCTGTATGTTATAGCTGTAACCCATAACACAACTTTACATAAGGGATAATAAATGTAGCACACCGCGAAATTGCATCGCAAACGAGAATCAAGCCTGATTTTGCACGATCACTTTTTCCAGGTCGATTCTCCGAACAAATCGCTTTTCGAATTACCTCTTTCGGGCAAATTGTTCGGACTTTATTCGTGAGTTTAACGAATCCTTTCAGCTCTTCTCCTTTCTTCAGAAACTTTTACCAGTGTCGCGCCCGCGCGTTTTAATGCCTCTATTCGGCGGGCAATCTCGCGAGTCGAGCGCAATTAGCATTCTCATTTTATTGACGGGATATTAGGTATAGTCACCGCTCCTTGCTGCCTGTGTTCGACTTTATGAAATATCGCAGACACGTAATCGCCACGTAATACGCGCTCCCGGGGCCGAACCAGCGGAATTACCCCGCCGAGAAGATGGTCGCGGTGTTAGGCTACCGGTGTTAGGCGCTCGGCATTTCGCAACCGCGATTTTTCCTGTGTACTCCGGCCGATAGCGCCCTCGTGCAAAAAGCACCTACGATCAATCACAATTTTCCTTTTGTCATCTATCATTTCTTTTATTCTTCGTTCCGTCCCTGTTACGTAATTTTCGATCGCAACGCACCATTTTGCAACTCGAAAGTCACCGCCTTACTCACGGTTTTTATAATTTGGATAGGGTCGCAGTCGCGTGGGTCGAAAGTGTGAAAATAACGAAGCGCGAGAAACGCCAAACGTAACAGTTGGAACCTCGTCTTCTAAATCTGCGGATAATTTAGAAATTTGAGCGATCAAGTTCGAACAAAGCTCATTCGACTCGGTACAAGTTTGACTAAATAGTGCTCCAACGATAGTCATAATTTTTTGAAGTGAAACTTCTTTAGGAGGGTTATGATTTTCTGATGTAACGGAAGTCGATGTTGACGGAAGTCGATGTTGCGGAAGTCGAAAGTCGAGTGGCGCGAAAATTTAAACGGAAAATAAACGGAGAAAAACAATTTCTTACCCCGCCGTATTGGTTCCGGTCCCAGCGGCGTATTAGAGTGAATTTCTCTCCTTAGCCGTTGCTAACAAGTTTTCTTATACCTCAGTTAATAAAGTGTAGTATTTACAAGTATACTAGCAGCAGTGAATTAGATTTCAATTCCTCTGGTTCCAAGCGTAGTAGGTCGCTTTCCCTACTGGTCTCCTAGGTATATATTTTTTTTCTTATACTAATGTGTGTTTACTAATGATAGGTATAGTTTATAGACTAATTTCCTACAGTATTTTAAACAATACAGTAAGCTTTGAATCTTTGCCTAGCGTCGGGATCGCAATTTCTTTCTTTTTCACCCTCTATACTTTTCTGTCCTAAAGTTACTCCATACCGTCAATTAAATCACTAAATACAGTTGAAATTATAGCGTGTTTGGTATCATTTTAATCAGAAAAATGTCACAAATATATTGGCGAGAGCCCCATAAAAAAAAACTATACGCGTGGAAACCACGCGCGGCCGAAGTGAAACTTCTTGCAGTGTAATAATGTTTAGAAGTAAATTAAGATTGGAAACGGTAAAAAAAAATAATGAAGTGACAACAAGATCAGGAACAACTAATACAAAAAAAATCATAGAAAAAGTTTCATTTCATAAATAATGAACGATCAAAATTTGCGACGCAAAGAAGGAGAGAGTATGATAAATGCTATGAACTATGTCTCCTTTCCCATACGCTCTCCTTCTTTGCGTCGCAAATTTTGATCGTTCATTATTTTTGAAACGAAAATTTTTCTATGATTTTTTTTGTATTAGTTGTCTCTGATCTTGTGGTCACATCATTATTTTTTTTTACCGATTCCAATTTTAATTTACTTCTAAACATTATTACACTGCAAGAAGTTTCACTTCGGCCGCGCGTGGTTTCCACGCGTATAGTTTTTTATGTATACCAATTTTTTAAACAGTGTGAAGTCACACTTCCTGGCGGAAGGGGTCAATTTTCATCCAAAACGCTAATTTGATCGTACTTTGGCCATGAAGTAAATGAACGAATGCAACTAAAAACAATATGGTCCAACCGATATTTAACACTCCCGAGTTACCAAGTAGCAAAATGGTGGATTTGGTCTGCGAAAGCGTAAGTTAGCTGATCAAACTGACTAGCATGGTGCAGGAAAGAGTGAGTATGCTAGCGCAAAATCATTAACAGTGGACACCCTTTCGGTAGATGACCGGAAATCGCAACGACGATCGTCGTCGAGGACCGTCTCGACGCCACAGTGGGGTATTTGCCCGAAAAACGGGAATAAAATATTGTAGCGTTATTTATTGGCTCAGGGTCATAAATAAGTAGGTCGTTGGATTCGTCTTGGCGCCAGCTATGAGATTATGAAATAAAAAATGTACTTTAACATTTAAAAAATCAAACTAATTTTCATTTTTTGTCGAAAAAAATATTTTTTTGAAATTTTAAATATATAATTTTGTACATGTTTCAATACTGTTCAACTTTTATTGGAACCATTTTGTCGTCAGATTATCCGAACTCTTGAAAAGTAGTGATAATGGAATGCTTTGATTACTATGTACTGAGTTGAGATAGGTGTACAAACTCTTCACAGATTTCATTCTGTTATCATCTAAATTAGTATTATTATTAATATTTCAACATTACCAATCATTCTGTAAGTTTTTTTTCGATTTCAAAACTTTATTGACGATTTTCGTATACTATTGAACTGAATTGAGCACTCCTTCTTGTACTATTACATTCTATAAAGCTTTGCGATCATAGTCCAACAAAAATTTCTTCCGAATTTTTCCGAATTGGAGAGTTATAACTAATTTAAGTAGAAATGAGGATCGACAGTCGCAGCGTACGCGTAGTACACCTGCACCGCGAACTCTCGCGGTCGAACACGTTCACCCGATCCTCTACGACAGTATACGAGATCTTACGAGAAACTTTGTTTACATTGTTGCTGCAAAGAAGCTGCGACTTTCGATGCTCATTTCTACTTAAATTAGTTATAACTCTCCAATTCGGAAAAATTCGGAAGAAATTTTTGTTGGACTATGATCGCAAAGCTTTATAGAATGTAATAGTACAAGAAGGAGTGCTCAATTCAGTTCAATAGTATACGAAAATCGTCAATAAAGTTTTGAAATCGAAAAAAAACTTGCAGAATGATTGGTAATGTTGAAATATTAATAATAATACTAATTTAGATGATAACAGAATGAAATCTGTGAAGAGTTTGTACACCTATCTCAACTCAGTACATAGTAATCAAAGCATTCCATTATCACTACTTTTCAAGAGTTCGGATAATCTGACGACAAAATGGTTCCAATAAAAGTTGAACAGTATTGAAACATGTACAAAATTATATATTTAAAATTTCAAAAAAATATTTTTTTCGACAAAAAATGAAAATTAGTTTGATTTTTTAAATGTTAAAGTACATTTTTTATTTCATAATCTCATAGCTGGCGTCAAGACGAATCCAACGACCTACTTATTTATGACCCTGAGCCCATAAATAACGCTACAATATTTTATTTCCGTTTTTCGGGCAAATACCCCACTGTGCGACGCCCGCATCGTAGGGCACGGTTCCGCAGCTCAACTTCAAAGGTACGATGACGCCGATGACGACAGGCCATGCAGGCGGCCTGCTTTTTGTTGCGATTCTATTACTTCTCCTCTGCACTGCAGTTCTTTCTCGTTGATCGTATCTCCTTGGTCGGCGCGTCTCATGCAAATAAATTGTGACTTCACTGCGGATACGGTCTGTCTGTTCGGAATCGCGGTAAGGTGATCTTCGAGATCCTAGGATCTACAGGAGAGATCAATTCGTGGCGCGGCGTTGCTTTTCGATTCGAATTACAACCCCGATCGCCGGCAACAAATCCTAGAGAAACCGGGCGGTAGGTTGCACGCGACAACGATCCACGTTTATACCGGGACAAGCTGTAAAGTTGTTGTTATCAGTGAGCAACGCAACTATCAGTGATCCGACCACAGAGCCGATATGATTTGCTACGCGAAGGTGTTGCTGTTGGCGGCGTTATGGGCGCAGGGTTGTTTTTCGAGCATGACTGTCGAGCCTAATCGAGAGGCTATGAGGGAGACCATGCCCCTGTATACGGTCCTCAGCAACCTGGAACTGGTGAACAACACGCATTGTCGAAAGGAGTTGCAATCGCTGCGGGATGCCGTGGACCACAACGTCCTGTGGGGCATGAGACGTTAGTAGAAAAATTTTCCATCGAATAGTTTGGTTACAAACATGAATAATTTCGGATAATCCTCTTTTGGTGGAGTCTAAGGGTCGTACGATATTAGTAGAAGAGTTTCCACGCTTTTCTTTCGCTTTCGTTCCTCTAGGGGTTGAATAATTTTCGGGGTTGTTTGATTCCGATAAATGGGGCACATAATAAAACAGCTTAATTAACCAGGAATCTGAAGTTCAGGTGTTGTACCTGATTGGAGAGCTTCGAGCTGTTGATTAACGAAGTATTTCGACGGTAACGGATGGTGAGAGGAGGGTTGGAAGTAGAGAACCGCGAGGAAACTCCGTAGCCAAACGAAACGAGACGAAATGCGCGACCCGTGCAACGCTCACCACACGGGGCTGTGTGTCGCGATTACGCGACGATCCTCTCGATCGTTTTGCGTCTTCCTTCTCGTTAAACAAGAAACTTAGATTCGTAGGAGGCGCGGAAACGCGAGGCTACAAGCCGGATCAATGCCGACTCGATTTCCCGAGCGCGGTTGTGTTTGTTTCGCGATCCCCAATGATTAGTGTTGTTACTCCCTTGAGGTCTCGCGAGCGGAGTATGGTTTGTTCGATCGCGGTGGTTTCGATTTTAGTTGGCAGATGATTGGGAAGTAGGAGGTAGTAAAGTAGGGTAGCTGCTTCCTAGCTGAAGAATGAAATGATTAGGGTGAATACTGTTCTGGTTGAAGCTAGAAAATTAAAGAAGTTCTCCAAGAAGAATTTAAGAAACGATTAACCCCTTGCCCTACGATTTATTTTGCGGATTCAGTGATTAGAAGCTTTTTGTAGTTCGTATAATTTTCTAAAAAAGGAGAAAACTTATATCTATAAAATGCTTGGATATTCTTCGATGGCTGTACATTAACAAAACGAAAGTAGAATTTTATTTCAGTGTAAACAAAATTAGTAGCATACATACCTATTAGACCCTGTTCAGAATCTTCATCACGAGTGAGACACGATATTGTAGGGGATGGGGATAAAAATGACAGCGTTCCATTTGGCGGACATGTAATGAAACAATTAGCAGAAGAGTCAGAAATATTCTTTGTCAAACTTGATTCGAATGAATGGATAAGTAGGACAACATAACAGCAACATATCAAAAGTCAGGGGACGATAGTCAGGGACGTTCTCGGAGATAAGTTGATTCAAGAAATAACTTGAATGTATTCGAGTGCTAGGTACAATATTTTATTTAGCTGAGAAATAATGAAACCACTGAGACAAATATTAGAGAGATCGTCTGGCTAGGTTATTTACCTTGTGGTTTTGCACGTGGACTCACTATGAATTGTTTTTTTATGAAGTTCTGGATGTTAGTGGACATCCCGGCTCCGGATTTACTCTCGGGAATAATTTCTGGCCGGGTAGTCGGATGGGCTGCACTTACATAGATCATAAAAGGAACATGCCCGTGTCATTGAAGCACATGAGGAACGCGTCGCAGTATCGCGACCCTAAGACCGAGTTCCCGCCATATCCCGTGCAATACTATATCGCGAGGTTCGTGCATAATAGCACGCAGCAGTACCATTTGGGAATGAAGGGCCAGGTATGATTAATTACTATTATTTGGCTTGGCTTTCGTTGCATCAATAGTTTCATTTGCGAGAATAAATGTTTAAAAAAATAATTCATTCATGCGAAAACACAGTAATATTTGCATTTACCAATCAATTAAAAAGAGTCCATGCACCGTTTAAAAAGAGGTCGCTTTTTCGAAAGTACACCGAGCAACTTAGAAGGATAATAATCAACGGAAATTGAAATTCAATGAAAGTTGAATGAAAATGAAGTCTAGCGCCAGTATCTGAAGAGGTCAAAATCAATTTCCACTGAGTTTGCATATTTTGCTTGTCAAAAGTTTAGAAAGATCCGTAAAAAACAGTTCTGCACGGTGCAAAGAATCCAATGAAACCGTTAATATAAGCCATATGCCACGAGACGCTACATTTTATATTCTCGATGCTTGACCAGAAATGTCACGATTTGCATAAATGTGCTTCACCGACTGAAAACTTTATTACATTTCTATCTTTTAGATTTTTCGACTGCTCCACAGTTTGCCAAATAAAAGATATTTCAAAAAATATTAACTCTCTTTTTTTAAATTGTCACGATTCGTTGTAATAATGAAAAGAACTGATGCAACATCGAATTGAACTCGCAACAAAGGTGCCAACGTTTATCCAAAAAGATGTGAATATTGTCTCATGAATATTCCACCTCCGTTTTCATTGGTTCTGTGCTAAATCCAAAAGAATCTCCGAAATCTTCCCAAACGTCAGATTTCAATCCTTCATGACTTTCAGTTTCCGCGACATAAAACAATGAATAAAATTAAAGGAGTCCGTCTAGGACAAAATAAATAAATCGAACATTCCAGAATAATCATAATCGATAATTATAATTGCTAATCAAAATCCAAGTATCAGATTTGAAATCACTCAAATAAATAATTCGCTAGGTAAACAGTATTTCCACCACCCAGCCGCCTGGACGATGAAACGTCGTCGTCGCTGAGAAACTTAAAGGGTGATCTGTATCACTCAGAATTTCAGAATACTGGAAGAAACCTGGTATCGTTGTATTTCAGGACAACATCGTGATGGGAATGTGTCTGCCATCATCCTGCACGGTGGACGAGTTAGCAGTAATCATAGAGAAGATCTTCCGTGATAGGACTCTCCTAATTGGGCAACTATATTCCGCAGACTTTAAGTTGATCAAGGTCTCCGACGTGACCGATGATCACCAGTGGCTGCTGAGCGGCCAGAAGATCCTAGCGATGTAGGTAGCCAAACATAATCGATCCTCTTCCCACGATCACCGACGACAAATCGATCGACCATTTCAGAAAAATTTGTAACTTGTTCCTCCGATCTATAGACTGCGGATTTGATTGAAGAAAGCATCAAACGAATTTAATCTTTTTGGTACATTATTTAATAACTGCTAAAATTATTAAGAGAAGAAATCAATTTGTATGTATCTCCTTTTTCTTGAAATTGATACAGATCATTTTTATTTTGCGTGAAGATCTACGATGTACTGATTTGTATATTCAATCGACAATGTCACGTTTGGCGTCGTTGAGTACCCGGAATTTTCATGGATACCCCTGACCGTGTGATTATTATCCGCACGAACTCGTTCACGCCCCTGACGGAAATGATCGCCTCTTGCATAATAATCGAGGAACTCCGAAAATATTGACACTTCGTGATTTGTTTACTCGCAGACTTTGGTTGTTGCTGTCCCTTGGCGTGGTGATCGTCGCCACCGTGTACGACGTCATGTTTTACCAAAAGCGACTGATGAAGAAGAGAGACTTCCTCCCTTTCAAGAATAGTAACACTGCCGGTGAGCCCGAACACGACGATTATGGATCGCGCGTGATCGAAAGAACAAGATTGATCGCCATCGATCCCTTTGAATTTCTTGATCTTTCGTAAAAATTTCGGAAACATTGAAAAGAACGCGGAATTTGACTTGTGTACTGCGGATTCGGTGCGTCTGTGACATTAAAAAGACATGAGAGACACAAAAATTATTTTAAAAAGTTCTTCATTTTTATTTGTATAGATTTCTTTCGCTTATGCAATTGCAATTGTAATTCATCAATATGAAGAACATTTTTATTCAACTTAGTAATTCGCAGTCTGTTTAAAATTCAAAGTCTGATATACAATTTTTCCATCGAAGTATTTGATTATACAGGGTGTCAATTAAGTCCCGGGACGGCTGAATATTTTCTCATGTAAGGTATTTTTGAAAAAGGTCAAGGTCATTTCTGAAGTAATTTTCAACGAGGAATTCAACGGTGACCTTCAATTTGACCTTGAGCTTGACCTTCAAGGTCATTTCAAGGTTAGGTTAGGTTTTTTAAATGGAAACCCCCTTTTTTGACACCGGCAATCGAAAGAGCGGGAAATTTTACGTTTAGATATGTACTAAGTCATTGGTAGTGTTTGATCTTGAGGGTCACTCTAAGGTCATTTAAACTCGAGCAAGGTCTGGATATCTTTTGGAATAGATGGTTTTCAGTTTTTTTTTAACGACCAAAACTAATAACTTTAACAAGGCGTATTTAGTAGTGACCTAGAGCATGGCATTGAAGATGATAAAAGTAAATAAAAAAAGTTGACCTTGAAACAACCTTGAAGGTCATCTTCAATGCCATGCTCTAGGTCACTACTAAATACGCCTTGTTAAAGTTATTAGTTTTGGTCGTTAAAAAAAAACTGAAAACCATCTATTCCAAAAGATATCCAGACCTTGCTCGAGTTTAAATGACCTTAGAGTGACCCTCAAGATCAAACACTACCAATGACTTAGTACATATCTAAACGTAAAATTTCCCGCTCTTTCGATTGCCGGTGTCAAAAAAGGGGGTTTCCATTTAAAAAACCTAACCTAACCTTGAAATGACCTTGAAGGTCAAGCTCAAGGTCAAATTGAAGGTCACCGTTGAATTCCTCGTTGAAAATTACTTCAGAAATGACCTTGACCTTTTTCAAAAATACCTTACATGAGAAAATATTCAGCCGTCCCGGGACTTAATTGACACCCTGTATAATGTTACAGAAGTAAGATTTTCATCTTGTTCTGAACATGATCGGAGAACTATGATTGAATGCACACAGAATCGAAGAACGACGTGGAAGCGAAGCGCAAACCGGAACCGGAAAGCGGCTGCTCGGAGGAGCATAAGCCGGAGAGTATGACTGTGAAGATTCTTATCTGCTTTTCTGCGTACATGAACGCAAAACAGATTTTCACGTTGGAAACTGGAGCGGACTCGGTGCAGGCATTACACGGCATCAAGTTCATAAGCATGGTGTGGATCATTTTCGTGCACACCGCTTACTATAGCAGCAGTTCCATAGGTAAGGGAGTCCCTAACAATTATTAAACTGTTTTACAACCATTTCCTAATCGGGCAAAATTCTTGAGCTGCTTTTCGATACTGTTCAATAATTAATTTCTGTTTCACAGTGCACGTAGAAAATTTTCTAGTTGAGGACATTTGTTTAGTGAAATTTTACACATTTTTCTATATTCCTAAGATTAGTATATACGGTATAGTGATTATATAGATTGATTCAATTCAAAACAGTGAAAATATTTCAAGTCAACTTTTTAAATTTGTGAAATTTTAAGTTTTTAAATTTAAAAATCTGCATTGTACTTAGCCCGTGTTAAGGGTAGCCCTTTCACGCCGACCTAATCGTCGCTTAGGAGGAATAATCGCCGATCTTTTCAATTTCAGTAAATGCACCGTTGGCCATGATCTTCACGGACGGGCTCCTTACTCAAATAATCAGCAACGCGACCTATTCTGTGGACACGTTTCTTTGCGTAAGCGGGTTCCTGATGGGTTCCGTCTATCTGAGGGCGATGCGCAAAGAAAAACCGACGTTGACACTCGGTATAAGCATGTTGCAGTTGATTCTACAGATCATCAAACGATTCATTAGGTAAATGCATGTTGCGATCAAGATCCCTGATATCATCGAAACTAAATTGTCTTTCTAAACCGTTGTCTTTTTAGGCTTACGCCAGCGTATCTTATCGTGATATTGATCGCAATACTAAACTACACTTATTTTGAAAAGACCTCGACGTATCAGATGTCCGAGTTCCCGAGTTACTATTGTTCGAAATACTGGTGGAGGAACCTGCTCTACATCAACACCTTCTACTCGTGGGAAGAACTGGTACTGAACACAATACTTATTTAGAAATAATTTATTTTTCATTGCAATTCACCTCGAACGACCTTGGACGACCGTGAACGTCAGGGTTATCAGAATAACTTTATTGTAAATGGATCTTCGATATAATGAAAATTTTAGAAAAATTCCATTTAGTTTAAATTACGAAGAAAGTAGTAAATGTTGCTTTTCACAACGTGTTTTTGTTCGGGCTTGCAACGAAAATTTGTGAACAGGATTATTTGCACGGTGTGTCGTTGTTTCAGTGTCTCAGCTGGAGTTGGTACCTTGGCAACGACATGCAGTTCTTCATCTACGGTACCATCCTGCTGTTGCTGTACACCTGGTAAGCAACCCTCTGCTTTGTCTGGTTCACAGTTACCCAAAATCGAAATATTGCACATGGAATAGATAACAGGAATAGTTTACTCAAAGGGGTGCAGACAAAAAATTTAAAATTGGTGACTATGATTTAACACTAGGTTTACGAATCAAAATAATGAGAATGTGTCTATCCAAATTTTTCTCAACTTTTTAAATAATATATACCCAAAAAAATATTTAAAATATGTATGTAAATCTAGCATTAAAAATGAGTGGGTAAGTATGGTCTAGACTAAACGATGTTTGAACGATTTTAAATCGGAAAGCTAAATCCTCGGTGAACTGTTCCAGGCGACCTTACATCGGCTTGAGTTTGGGCGCTGTAACGTTGATCACGTGTATAGTAGGGAATGGGTACTTGGCGTACGATCTCGATTATGTGCCCACGTAAGCATTTCTGAAGTACTCTCCCCTAGTCCAGCAACGTTTTCTTAGGAACAGATTCTACAATTGTCTTTCTGTTTCTATTCAGGGTGGACGATGTGCACAGAACGTTGACAGTGTTTTACATGCGACCATGGCTCAGGATTGGACCATTCCTTGTTGGAATGGTCACCGCGACCATTATCGACAAGATGAACTACAAATTGAACCTTACAACGGTAAAAACATTCTTTCTACAGTCTAATGATTATTTATTATATGTGTATTTCAGAAAATTTGTACATAATTTTAGAATGTTCCACTTGCGACTTTTACCGAACTGGTAAATGGAAATCAGTTCTACATTTCGGTACAAAAAAGTATTAAAATAAAAATTTATCGAGATTACTGTATGTTAAATAATTATCGGTATAAATTTGAACAGGGGCACCATGATCCCGACAGTCAACTCAAGAGTCAAAGTATTCGTCTCAGGGTCTAAGATTAATTTAAATGTTACAGAAAAGCAAAATACTCGGCTGGACCATGAGCGTGCTATGCAACTGCTCAATTCTGTTCGGCGGTGTGGAAAGAAATATGCCGATGCACATAAGTATTATCTACACTGCTATGGGCAGAATTGTATGGGGCATTGGCATATCGTGGCTATTAGTCGCGTGTGTAACGAACAACGGAGGTAATTACGCTCTTCTTTCTCTTAACACTAGGTTTACGAAATTGTAGATAAAAATAACGAGAATGTGTCTATCCAAATTTCTAGTCACTTTTTGAAGACATAGTACATACCCAAAGATATAAATTCGGAGAATAATTCCTTATGGATATAATCATAAATTTGTAACAGACCTACAAAACATAGGCCTCTTCGTCGTTTCTAGTTAGAAACCCCTGTCAAACCTCCACCTGTCACACGCGAAACTCGAATCGCGGAACACCTCGCCATGCCGGCTCCCCGTCAACACAACAACACCGCCCGTACCGCACTATTCCTGCACCTAGATCCTTGTTCCAACGGGAATCCAAAATCAAACTTCCAAAATAGCTACGTCACCACCAAAACACCCTTCCGCACCACCAACCCTCACCACCAAGCAACTCCTATAAAAGCCGTTGAGAACACGTCAAATCACCTGAGTCCGCCTAGAGATATCTAGGACACCATCCTGCCCGAAATCCTGCTCTGCGAGTATCATTCCAGTACCCGCCGACTACGACTACGAGCCCGATTGCCGTGCGAACCCCTCGTCGTCGGGATCCTGATTCCCACCGGTGCGAACCGTGTTCCACCGAGGAAACCGCTCCGGTGTGTCACCGGTAATTTCGTGCGATGAGCCGTCTACGAAATCGGCCGAACAAGAAGCGGTGCGCCACCCTTCGACTTCGCCGCAGAACCACCCTGAAAGTCTAAAGGTACGGTGCGTCACCTACACCCTCGTGCGGCGAGTCGTCCACGAGGTCGGTTGAGCGAGACTAGGTGCGTCACCTTTTTAAAACTCACCGAAGGACTGTCCGGAGGAAATTTTATGAACGGTGCGTCACCGACATCGAAGACCCGTTAAACCCGGCCGAGGTAGGGCGATCACGGCGCTAGCCACGATCGAACTCCTTCCGTTCACCGATCTCCGGTCACCAGTATCCTACAGATCCAGGTAACACCACCGAGTGCATCGTTCCAGTGCTTACGCCCGCGATCGGCTACATCGTACCACGGGCACCGTATCCTCGAGCATCGCGCACCGCGTCCAGAAACACCGTGCCCGAAAGCGCCGTATCCGAGAGACCGCAAGGCAGCGAGCATCGTTATGTTACAAATCACCTGTCTCGTTATTTACTAAACACCGTACCGACTTCCAGTGCCGGATTAAGCAAGCGCGGGGCCCGTAGCAAATGTTATGGCGGAGCCCAAGACTTTGCATCAGGGCCGCTCGTCTGTAAATGTAGCGCACTTCTGCGGCAACCACAATGAATGAGCTTTTTGTAGGAAAAGTGTCTGTGCCCCCTGGCATGGACAGGCGCTCATGTATCGGCCCTTGTTTGTATGGCGCGGAGCCCTCAAAAGCGCGGGGCCCGTAGCATTTGCTACTCCTGCTACGGGGTTTAATCCGGCCCTGTCGACTTCGTTCCCCGCGCCGAACACCCTCCTCGCCGTTTCGAACCCTGGATCGGCGAGCTAATCAGCACCGAGGAGCACCGCCGCGAGGAAGCCGAACACCGATAAAGCAGGACCGTTACAAATTAAAAATATTAGACCGCGTCCCGTAATCCTTGTGCTAACAACATAACATTCTTCGATCTTCAAATTCTTCTTCTTTCTTGATCGCAGGTATCGTTAACCAGATCCTGTCGTTCAAACTGTGGATACCGTTGAGCAGACTAACATTCTGCGCTTACCTCTTGAATCCATTGATTATAAGCTCGGTGAACTTGTACAATTTTTACCCGTTCTACTTTGACATGCTGGCAATGGTCAGTAGTAATATAACCGAAGAACTGACTAATTGAACGAATCGAAAATTATAATTCATTTCGCTTTCTCAGGCTACCATGGGCCTCGGATTCACGGTGATCAGTTACGTCTGCAGCGTGATACTCTCATTGGTCGCGGAGGCGCCTGCCATAAACGTGCTCAGGATTCTGTCGAATCCGAATAGGAGGATTAAAAGCGTACGTACAGATACAATTATCCTAAATTAATGGGCTATTGCAATCTGTATCGCTATTGCAATTCTCTTTTACAATTCGCGGAGTTATGTAAATATTTTCATGAGAAATCTTTTAGTATAGTTCTTTATTTAAGTGAATGTTATCATACAATCCTATGAAATCGGAATAAATTCAGTCCAGTTATTATTATAATAGAATATACATCAGTCGAGTTTAGAGCTCGTCAGTTCTAGTGTTTAGATGCGAATTCGTTCGCGAGTCGTTCGAAACCGTTTTCTTTATAATTATTTTCTCACGGATCTTTTAAACATTCTTCGGTCTGATTAAAATGAGACAGAAACATGGCGTGACTCGTATTACCGTATTACTTTTATGCATTTATGGCAAGAACATTAGAAGAATTTAAAAATGTTATTATATTATTTTCAACCTGTTAAACATATTGAGAAAGAAAATAAAATTTCACTCCAGTTTGTTGCAATTTAGGTAGAAAATTTTTATTTTGCATGTTGAATCGCTGTCTACCTATAACTTATAGTCTCTTGTTACTTCTACTAAATTAGAGAAACATTTGAATAAGCGACCGAGATGCAAACTATGATTTCAATCAGCAAAAATGGCTCAAAAATGTAAAGGAAATAATTGAAAATGTTAAAAGTTCCGTCACTAGATCAATATGTGCTGGTGTGGGGATCAAGAAATAGTCCCCAGGTTTTCAGACAACAGTATGTATATTGTTCCGAGTAGCGAAGGCGGCAGGCTTACGGGATGGTCTCTTTTTGTTGGAAATATCAGACACCTCCCTCAGCGTGTGCAGATGTATGTGTGAGTGTGCGTGTGCGCACGTGCGTATGCGCACGGCGGGATCGGCGTAGCGAGCGATGCGTGTAACAAAAGAATCGTCAGATCGTGTGCAATCGTTGTAGCACGCGGCACGCGGCAGTAAAAGTAAAACCAGTAAAATTAAATTTGATATTGTATTGAGTTACGCGAGTTATAAAGTTTATACATTTAACGTTTAATAATTGTTAACCTTGTAAATATTATATACAAAATATATATAGTTATTCAAACATATAGAACAACCAAAGTTCATATTCCAACACTTTTTTGCAGCAGTGTTTCCTACATTCTACGACGTTTGGGAAGGAGGACAGGCTCGAAGAGAGTGGTTTGCGCAACATTCCTAAACGTTCTGCGTTCTTATTCCTTTTCATTGATCAACGAGCGTTTTGCATATAGCGATTGCGAACTTCTTTTAGTCGGACGATGTCCGGCGTTGGCTCCGATGAGAAGAGGAGAAAGAAGCGTGGAGAGGCACATTTTACAATGACGTACAGATCGTTAAAAGAAGGACTGGCGTCACGACCGGCAACTATGAGTGAACCGGGGAATTTAACCTGACCGGTGCCGATGAAGTCAACGATCGGTTCGATCGGGAGGCTTTCTCGCGCCGATCCTCAGGTAGAGGACAATCTCCTCTTTTGTCACTTCGCCACTAGGAAATATGGATTCGCTCTCTGGTCGTAGCTGGTCCATCGAAGTTACCACTAATTCAAACACAAAGATCTTGCTTCTGACCCTAGGTTAGAGGTTGAAGACTCTTGCTACACTTTGACAATTTTTTGATATCAGTGTCCTTCATTTGTTCTATGTTTATACAGTGAATTTGTGACTTCATTGCGAAGCCATAGGCAGCCAGGCGCGGACGTCCGGCGATCTTTGCCTATCACCGTATCGGTTATTCATTTCCGCGTACGTGAATGTTACGTGTTTCCGGCGCGAGAAAGGGAGCATCTCCTTCGGAATCCGTTGGCCCAGTTTCTGTCTGTCTGCGAGCTCATTTGAAATTCCTATTTTCCGTCCGGACACTTGAGTTAATTAACCTTGAATGTTCTTGCAACGAGAGAGATAGACGGTCCCGGTGCAAACTGGGACTTGTTCTTCATTTGTTCTATGTTTATACAGTGAATTTGTGACTTCATTGCGGAGCCATAGACAGCCATGCGCGGACCAGTGTCGCCAGAGAGGCGCCGAAACGGGCGCCTCTTACTCTCCTCCTTTTCCCCTTCCACTAACCCATTCCACCACCATGAACATACTCCAACGTCCCCCACTAAGACCGTAGACTGAACTAAATCCCCGTCGCGCATGCGCAACGTGCCACGGTCATCAGAGAGAGGGTACCTGTATTCCCCTCGATTTTCTCGATCTGGCGACACTGGCGCGGACGTCCGGCGAACTTTGCATATCACCGTATCGGTTATTCATTCTCGCGTAAGTGAATGTTATAATGTGTTCCCGACACGAGAGAGGGAGCATCTGGTTTCTGTTTGTCCGCGATCTCATTTGAAATTCCTATTTTCCGTCCGGACACTTGAGTTAATTAACCTTGAATGTTGTTGCAACGAGAGAGATAGACGGTCCCGGTGCAAACTGGACCCCCTGGCTAATTGGTTCTCGAAACCGACATCGTTAATAATCCACGTCCCCTGTTTTACAGAAGTCGGATGCACGGCCCACTGTATACCTACGACCTACACGTCAAACCTCCGATGCCTGTGCAACATTGCATATTGTACAAATTAATAAAAATTCGTCACATTCCCTCTCTCTCTCATTCTCTCACTTTTATATTGATATCACGCATCAGGTACAATATAATTAACCTTGAGCAACAACGAAGCTGTCGACGCGTAATTTGATATCGGCTCTTGTCGAGCTGTGCACGGTGTCCGTCCCGTTCTTTCTAAACTTTCCAAAAATTACCGTGCTCCATGCTCGGATAATTGTGTTTTCCCGCCTTCGTCGGGATTTCCGCTGATAACGACCTTCGGAGGGAGCACATGATAACAACGGGAAGCAAACGTGCGAAACCGACAATGTTTTTCACGTAAGATCTGCCACCTCTGGTATGTGATTGTCCGTATTGTAAGGTATTTGTGTCAGAAATGCTTCAAGATGTATCTGGCACTCTGTCACATTATACAGATGCTTCTGGAAAAATTTTTCAGCAAATTTCTTCGTTCCAGATAAATGTCCTAATAAATCGCAGGTATTCCAGACATTGGATTGAACGGAACTTCCGCGCGTATTTATTCAACATCAATGTATCTCGCTGAACGTTATGAAGGCGAAGCTTTTTCATATTAGAAAGGGAATTATATTTTAGTAATTTATAAAATAGACGGTTGATTAATTTGCCAGCTTATGAACGGATGCAGCTAATTGTGTTTAGTTGACTCTCTGTAGCTCAATTTCCTTCAAGTCTCAAAATGCATATTTTAAAGAGTATCTTATTATTATTAGTTTCCTGCGCGATGTGACGCCGCGCCGTTTAAACAACAATAAACTAGTGCAAACTGTGCACAGTGTGATTTCAGCGACACTTTTTTTCCGTAACATTTGAATCCAAATTAGCACGTCAATTATACTGCTGTGAAACATCATACTGTAAATACAGAATGTCTGTGAACGCGGAGTAACCCCGCGGGAAGACTGCGACATGGGATCACGTGCCCGTGAGACATCACGTTTTGCATTCGCCGGCGGAAGATCATCACTACTTAAATATCGTATAGTTAGTAAAAGTAATAGTAAAAAGCGGAAAGGTACGAGGTACCTTGCCTAGTTGACCGTTGCTCCGCGCGCACGTCTCCTTTTTCTTTCATCTCCTCACGCAAGAAGGTTTTTACACAGAAAAATCCGCGGATTGTTTTTCTTCCGTGCCAGTGCTCGCGGAAACGACAGATTGACATTTAGTCTCTTCAGGAATAAATTCTAACAAGTTTAGCGACGAATTCTTTGGAATTACAAATGTACTTTATGGAATTGAACAGCAGTATCAACTGATCGACACAGAAATGCAAATAATTGCGAACGCGTTGAATAAAGGTGACGTCACGTTTCCTCTAGAACATGGGTGGCCAACCTGCGGCGCATGCGCCAAACGTGGCGCATTGGATGATTACAAGTGGCGCACTAGATCCTTGCGCCTATACTTATTCTTTTGAAGTAGGCGCCATAACTGAATCCATCTCCATATTTTCAACGCCTGAGATCTCTCAGTTGAATTTATACAGCCTTCTTGCTCATCAATTCGTCGCAATTTTTTGACAGTTTACAATTATAGGATCGCCCTCTCGTCCAAAAGATCATTTCTCACTATTGTAGATTAGTGCTCCAATGAACGTGTCTCTTTTCAACTGGCGCAAGTTAATTAATTTAGTTGCGCGATTGAGTTATCCCTTTCCCTCCCCTAACCGAAGCAGATCCTACCCCTATTCCTATTTTCCAACCGCAACAACGAACGTAAGAAGGTAGAAAAAATGCTCGAGTTGTATGGCGCACCTGAACTGGTATGTGAAAAAATTTTACGCATGGCAGGCAAAAGATTGGCCACCCCTGCTCTAGAAGGACTAAGCCTTCTATCTGAATCATAGTAAATATCGAGCACATACTATTTTCCCGTTTCAAATATTTTAATAAAGTCGTTGCTGTTATGCCTTCGAGATTGCCATGCAATAATAGTCTAAAATATTCTGAAACAAATGAGAAAGATGTTTCTTCGACATCTTTCTCATGGTGAGCTCGAAGGATCGTATCTAATTAAAAAGTGAAATGATCGTAATCTCGATCGTAACCTAGAACGATCCTATTTCTGGAATACTCGGACCCGTGATGTACGTCACAGCACGTTTTAACGAAGTGGCTGTCGTCATTGTCGTCATTAATTAGAAACAACGAGCCCATTAAAGCTGTAAACTAGTCGGGTATGTAGAACAGTAGAAGGGTAACCGGTCGGCAACTTATTATCCTTGTACTTGTGGGACATTGAAATAGTTTATAAAGACATTGCATACCGTGCAGAGATCTTCAGTTTCAAAATACCTAAATATCTAGTAGATGCTAGTTTATCTAGTAGATCTAGTAGGGCTAGTAGACGTAATTAATCTAGCAGAGCAAGTAGAGGAAGAAGGTAGCAACACCGTTGACTAATAATTCGTTTACGTGTGTTTTAGCGACGGGGCTGCAGCTGTTCATCGCGAAAGACGTGTGATGGCGTTGGGCAGCCACGAGGTGAAGAGCCAGATGCCCGCCGCGCCGCGCCGCCGGTGTGTTCAAGCAGGTGGTCATGGAGGAGAACAACAGGTAACACGAAGTGGTGGCAGTACGTAAGACCGGCCAACGCCACGTCGCGTCGCCACGTTCTCGTTGGCCCTGGTGCCACGGCGCCAGTCGGTTCCAGAGCTCATCTGCGAGGCCTGCGGGCCCAGTGATGGGATTCGGGGCGGTTTTTTTCGCGCATGTGCGACGATTCTAGCCTCTATCAAGTACAAAGATCGGCTAAAATGGGGTACCTTAGTCACCCCAATAATTTCGCAAAATTTATTATGACGTGATTTTGAAATATGACTGTATAACATGTGTGTGTTGTATTAAAATTTAATATGTATGCACATATAACACATAATATATGAACTTCTGAACTCTTCCGGTACTTTCCTAGCAGTACTAATTCTCCACTACATTCCCCACAAACTTCAGACGTAGATACGTTCCTGCCGAAACTCGTGCATGCGCGAAAAAAGCGCCCCGAATCCCATCACTGTGCGGGCCTGCGAGCCCCGGTAGTCGTCGAGGACAAAGATGCTGGACGAGGGAATCGTCGAGGACCGGGACGAACGCCGGAACGCGATCGCATCCCGTGTTTTTTTGTCGTCCAGCCTCACCGTTGCGCTCAAGTTTTTCCCTGCATCCCGTATCCCCCTTTTTCAGTTACTGATTACGTTTTTTATTAACGATGAAACGTCGAATTTCATTGACCAGAAACTGAGCGCGAGTTAATCGCAGCTACAGCATAGTCAATGAATCAAAGCGAATGAATTACATCATCCACTGGATAGATTTTCCCGAGCCATTGTATACGAATAGATTTAATAACAAACACTTGGTTCATACAGTCGAATACTTTCTGGCGGAGATAGCAAACACTGTCAGCACATGTTCCGCACATTCGGTAGAATCAAGATATCGAGAATGTCAAATGTCAACTAACAATAAGTTACTTGGTGGTACTTTTGACTTCAGTCCCCTGGATAGAAGTATCATCGCACACGTGAAATCTGTAGAACATTTTCGCGCGTGATCCCACAACGTTAGGCTCACTTGCAGGACGGAATGGGAATATTTTGAGACAGCTGTCCGTAGTCCAGAATCAAGGACACCACTCTCGACGAGCCTCGGAAAGTTTCCTGTCTCTAATTTATGTCCAGTTTCAAATCTATCCAAGCCCCTTAATTTATGCTATTTCGGAAACTACGTTCATTATTCGCGGTCGGTTCTAGCCTTGTTAAATCATCGATTCGACGCGTGCATTAGCAAGATTACCAATCTATCAACTAAATCGGATAATTGCTGTTGCGTGAATTTTAGGCCTCGAGGTGAAGAACACCGCTATCTATTATCGAGCTCGTTAACGTTTCAATGTACAAGGTGTATAAAAAGTAATGGTCATCCGTCCTTGGGGTGAATCTACACCTCTGAATCGGTGGACATTTGTAAGAGTTTGCCGCAAAATTGTTTATAAGAAAGGAAATAGTTGTTAAAGTTTGTTTTTACATCGATACCTTCTACTCATTGAGAAGAGAAAGTTTTGAAAAGTGCCACATGTCGCAAACACAAATAGTTATTTAGATATAAGCTGTTGAAGTTCTTGCAAAATTTGATTGTGTAGAATTATACGTATAGACAAAAGCCTACTACTACAGTCCACCCGACCGTGTAGATGAGACGGAACATAATCGCGTGCGTGCCTCGTCGCTAGGCCCGTACGACGTCATCGTCTACCTGCCCATTCGGACCATAAATATGAAGTTGCAAAATATGAAACAATACCTCAACCTAAAGTCCTTCCGATACACCCTCGTCCAATTAACAAACGGCTCATTTTCCCACCTGAATACACCCTTAACCATTAACGAAAAACTGAGGTGACAACCGCAGTATTATTTTGACTGTGGTCGGAGTATCTTCTTCCCGTTCTCTGAAACGATTCCGGAAAGTGTGTTGTGCAGTGTCCAGTGATTGCAGTGATGCCATATGGGTACCGATCGGTACCCAAATTCTCGGAAATAGTCTCCTCCTTTTCCCCTTCCACTATTCACCTTCCCTATTCCACCGTCACGTTGCGTATGTCCCGTCGCGCTCTGGTCATCAGAGAGGGGGTACATCATATATCTATCACTTCCCCCCGTATGGCATCACTGAGTGATTGTGTAGATCAGGGCTCGGAATTACTTACTAGCGACGATTGATTTTCGAAGGCTACGCCCCCTCGACCCAGTCGCGAGTCTCGCTTCCCGTGGCGGTACCAGAGTACCAGTGTCGCCAGATGAGAGCCAAACGGCTCTCACACATTCTCCTCCTTTTTCCCTTCCAGTATCCCATTCCAGCACCACGCGCACCAGTGATGCCAGAACCGTGGGTCTTGGGTTTTTTCCCCTCCGCTGCTTCTGTCGGCTCGGCCCCCCACTCTGACGCACCGTCGTCGCCACGTTGCTTCTACTGCGCACGCGCTACACACGAACGTATCTCTACTCTGCCCGTGTGAGTTTCTGGCGACGACGGTGCGTCAGAGTGGGGGGCCGAGCCGACAGAAGCAGCGGAGGGGAAAAAGCCCAAGACCCACGGTTCTGGCATCACTGACGCGCACACTTCAACATCCCCCACCAAGACCGTAGCCGTAGACCCCGGCGCGGCAGTGCTACCAGTTGAGGGGAATCACGGTGATATGATGTACCCTCTCTCTCATTGTTGCGTTCCTATCGCGCACGCGCAACGTGTCTACGGTCTTAGTGGGGGACGCTGGATGGTGCTGGAATAGGATAGTGGAAGGGGAAAAGGAGAATTTCCGAGTATTTGGGCACCGTTTGGTGCCTATCTCGCACCACTGGACCACGGTGCCCGTGCAGTGTCGCCAGAGAGGCGCCGAAACGGGCGTCTCTTACTCTCCTCCTTTTCCCCTTCCAATAACCCATTTCACTATCATGAGCATACTACAAAGTCCCTCACTAAGACCGTAGACTGAACTAAAACCCCGTCGCGCACGCGCAACGTGCTACGGTCATCGGAGAGAGGGTGCCTGTATTCCCCTCGATTTTCTCGATCTGGCGACACTGTTCGTAGCGCCTAGGAAAACTTGGACCGCCACGGGAAGGGAGACGAGTAACTAAATCGCGAGTAAGTAATTCCGAGCCCTGGTGTAGATGTGTGATGTTTTGTGCTTCATCGTTAATGAGACGTATTCACGCAAATGGCAGTGTCCTGTTGATCCGATGGAGGAAGGGAAGATTCTGAAAAATGTGTAAGTACCTAGACATTAGTATTTTTTTACCTAGGATTAATATTCTTATGTATAAAAATGAATATAAGGTATTCTTTCCTTCTCTTTCTCTGTCCGAATGGGCAGAGTGACGATAACCTTTAAATTTCGTTTGGCTTGAGGAACGCACACGATCATGTTCTGTCTCACCGACACGGTCGTGTGGACTGTAGTAGTACATAGTAGGCTTTTGTCTATACGTATAATTCTACACAATCAAATTTTGCAAGAACTTCAACAGCTTATATCTCAATAACTATTTCTCTGCGAGATGTGGCTTCTTTCAAACTTTTCTCTGCATGCCTTCTTATGTTTGCTAGAAAAAGTGGTCCATAGAAAGTTCACGCGTCCATTGCGCCGGTTCGGCGAGCGGGATCGTTCGCATTTCACATCTTTTTAATTTTTGCGTCTTGGTGGAGACTTTTGCTCTGCATCGCCTAAACGACTCACAGTCCGATCATTAGCTGCGAACGCGTACGAAATGATCGAGGCAGTCTAGATCCTTCCGCGGGATCCAAATTGTATAGAACGATTGCGCGCGGAAAACTCCGGAAAATACTCGTTCCTTCTTTTACGCTAGGTTTATAGGACCCGTTAAACGTTTTAATATTTTTAAGTTTTAATTATTTATTTAATTTAGAATTATGCTTTGGATGTTACAGTGAAAGATTTTTAAGATAGATATAACATTGAAACGATACATCGCACAGTGTGGTATTTGGCCCGAAAAAGTGGAATAAACTATTGTAGGGTTATTTATAGGCTCAAGGTTATAATATTATATATCGTTGGATTCGTCTTCAGATCAACTACAACATTATGAAATCCAAAATACATTTCAGCTTTTAAAAAATCAAATTCACCTCAATTTTTTGTAAAAAACAATTTTTTTACAACTTTCATATATTGAAATTTGCAGACGTTCGAATACTGTTCCTCTTTTGTTGGAAACATTTTTTCCTCAGATTATCGAGAACCCATGAAAAAGCGTGGCGATAGTGAAATATTTGCACTATCATAACTTGAAAAATATTTAAGAAAAAAATATTTTATTATAGTGTTTTGGAAAGCTCTCAAAACAAGCTACATGAATATGCTATAAAAAATAGGGGTTTCTATTTAAGAAATTGAATATGACCTTCACGTGATTTTCAAGCGACTATCCAAGGCCAAATCATTGACACCATTTTATGTCCCCCGTGAAACCATACAACTTTTGACTGAAACATTTTTCTCCAAAATGCTTCATTTTCGAGATATACGTCTGTTTCACTTTACATGACTCACCCGGTATATTATAAGAACATTTAAAAATTATTATCCATTAATTTTCATCCGAAAATACATCAGAAATTTCTTCCTCAGATAATGTTTCTTCTTCGTTTGAGGCCAAGCGTAGCCGAACGTACAGGCGTACGCAAAACGCTGTTAAACGCTTAATACTAAATAGGCTATAAAATTTGAATTCGGACATGTTCGGATTTAAACTTTGTTGGCTTATAATCACGAATCTTTACCGAATGTAATGACACCAAAAAGAGCACTTAATATCGCTTTATACTATAACAAAATTGTCAATAAAGTTTTGTAATTTTTAAAAAGCTTACAGAATGATTGGTAATATTCAAATATTAATAACTATACTAATTTAGATGATAACAAAATAAAATCTATGCAAAAGTGCTCTGTATACCTACCTGAACAACTTTTGTAATACAAGAATTTACAGAATTTTCCTTCAAACACTTGAAAATCGCCAATGAACAGACGCTGTCTTAGAGACTATTTAAGAACGCCAAGCGCGCCTTAAAATCTCTCGACTTTCGATGAAGTTTACTACTTCACGGGTGTGCAAATAGAAAAAATAATATTGCAGCCTTATTCTTCAGACATTTAACTACAACGAACAACAAAAATTTTATGCCATACGCAAAAATTTAGAAATCCAATTTTTTCCACTTTTTCGGGCCAAATACCCCACTGTGCGTCGTTTCAATCTTTCCTGTTGATCAGCAAAATGTTTCATTTACAATCCTGACCTGCCGGCAGTCTTGTAATAGTTTTTACAACTCTGTAATTCGCAGCTACAGGTTTCTTAGTGAAGTTTTTCAGCAGTAATTATTTTTCATCGTCGATCATCCGGTAATTGCAAGTAACAGGATATAATAGTTTGTAATTAAATAATTATTAGAGGTGTGCAGGTACCCAAGCTTCGGGTCGAGTCGGATCGGGATTCCTTTCGGTTTACAAAGTTCGAGTGCCCGCGATTTCGGGTAAAGTTAAAGTTGGGGCATTTCTGTGATCCCTGCGAGTACTCGAACAACTTACCCGACCCGAACCCAAAATTTCGAGTACTCGCACACCCCTAATAATCATCTACGAGGAAATCTCAAAGCTTGCATACTATAATATCTTAAATCTGCGATGTAAATTTTCTAATGGTGCTAGACTACAAATATTATGCTTACAAAAATGCTTACCAATATTACGCATAAAAATAATATTTTGCATGAGAAACGCAGTCCAGTGACATTGGTCGCGATTTTATCAGCCCGTAAAGCATCTCGGTAAATTCTAACGAGATATTTATCTATGGAGAAAGATGGAAACCTTAACGCCGATGATTAATTCAATTGCTATGATAATTAGAATAGTAATTCTACCGACCGTCGTTTTATCAAAGAATTCTCCAGCTCTGTTCTAGATTCTTGCGTCACTTGCGTTATTTCTCTCAAGATGATTGCAAGCAATTATCGCAGTGTACAGCAGCTCGCAAAGGTGTCTACACGTGTCGCCAAGGATTTTAATAGAATCGCGATAATAAAGCAATCGGACAAAAAGATTTAATGACATCGAATTACAGTCGACCGCAATTCTCTTTGGCTTTTTAGCATACAAATTGATCATCTTTTTCTTAGCGTATTACGCGCTCTGTACCTGAATATTTTATTAACATGACGGATGTCTTATGGTAAACATACCTATTGACGCCAGGCAGTTATTTTCCTGCAGGGACTTTATTGATGTTAGTATACCGCTAATATGATAATCCATTCTGATGGGAGGACTCGTTTGTTTCCTTGAACGACGAAACAATGATTCACTGAGAAAACAAAATATGGAAATTCAGCCATTTTACATTTCTAACGCGAAGAACAAGATTTAGGAGAATGGTTGGCAGTTACAACATCAACAATTCTGTGAATAAGCAAATTGCACTACAACTTCGCTTAACAGAACAGGTTTCGCGACACCACGTGTTCGCCAAGTAATCATTATGAAAAAGATTGCAAAAATGAGTCGCTCTCATTCTAACCTGCCGGAATACGTTGTCGTGTATCCTTCTCGGTCAGTGTCCTACCATTGACAGATCAGAAGACTCTTATCCAAAATACATTACGACTGAAATCGTGTGTCCTTGTCCTCCATTCATTTCATTCCTACGAATTGGCAAACACATTTAATCGCTTTCTACGAAAATTAATCGATAAAAATTCACATCGGGTGTACAAATTAATTCGTAACCCTTCCTTCGTGCATTTACAAACAAATTTCACCCTTTAACTGTGCGACTCTGCAATTACAAACACACACGACGACGTAGTGAAAGGAAAGTAAAATTGTATAATATCAAAAATCCTATCACCATCAACGTAATATAGTTTATACGAGTGAGTCGTACGCCTAAGAATGAGTAAGTATTTGAAAGTATCAAGTATAAGTAAACGCACATACTGAATCGCTACGCATAATATTCTGTTAGCACTAGCTAGTAAAATCGAGTAAATACAAGGCAGAGTATTTGCTTAAAAAATTAACAAAAGGCTCCGCTCGGCTTTACGTGTACCGCTGAATATGGATACCACTACACAATTAAATGAATCAATCATTGAATTAATTTTGAACAATTTCTGTGTAGTTATTTCTGTATGTTATAGCTGTAACCTATAACATAGCTTTAAATAAGGGATAATAAATGTAGCACTCCGCGAAATTGCATCGCAAACGAGAATCAAGCCTGATTTTGCACGATCACTTTTTCCAGGTCGATTCTCCGAGCAAATCGCTTTTCGAATTACCTCTTTCGGGCAAATTGTTCGGACTTCATTCGTGAGTTTAACGAATCCTTTCAGCTCTTCTCCTTTCTTCGGAAAATTTTACCTGTGTCGCGCCCGCGCGTTTTAATGCCTCTATTCGGCGGGCAATCTCCCGAGTCGAGCGCAATTAGCATTCTCATTTTATTGACGGGATATTAGGTATAGTCACCGCTCCTTGCTGCCTGTGTTCGACTTTATGAAATATCGCAGACACGTAATCGCCACGTAATACGCGCTCCCGGGGCCGAACCAGCGGAATTACCCCACCGAGAAGATGGTGGCGGTGTTAGGCTACCGGTGTTAGGCGCTCGGCGTTTCGCAATCGCGATTTTTCCTATGTACTCCGGCCGACAACGTCCCCGTGCAAAAAGCACTCACGATCAATCACAATTTTCCTTTTGTCATCTACCATTTCTTTTATTCTTCGTTACGTCCCTGTTACGTAATTTTCGATCGCAACGAACCTTTTCGCAACTCGAAAGTCACCGCCTTACTCACTGTTTTTATAATTTGTATAGGGTCGCAGTCATGTGGGTCCAAAGTGTAAAATTCTCGAAGCGTGAAAATAACGAAGCGCGAAAAACGCCAAACGTAAAAGTTGGAACCTCGTCTTCTAAATCTGCGGATAATTTAAAAAATAATTGAGCGATCAAGTTCGAACTAAGCTCATTCGACTCGTTACAAGTTTGACTAAATAGTGCTCCGACGATAGTCAGAATTTTTTTTATGTATAACATTTTTTTAAACAGTGTAAAGTCAATCTTCCTGGCGGAAGGGGTCAATTTTCTCCAAAACGCTAATTTGATCGTACTTTGACCAAGAAATAAATGAACAAATGCAACTAAAAACAATATGGTCCAACCGATATTTAACACTCCCGAGTTACCAAGTATCAAAATGGTGGATTTGGTCTGCGAAAGCGTAAGTTAGCTGTCCAAAGCGACTAGCATGGTGCAGGGAAAAGTGAATATGCTTGCGCAAAATCATTAACAGTGGACATTCGTTCGGTATCTACCGGAAATCGTATCGACGATCGTCGTCGAGGACCGTCTCGACACCTGTATCGTGGGGCACGGTTCCGCGGCTCAACTTCAAAGGTGCGCCGATGACGACACAGGCCATAAGGACGACTTGCTTTCCATTCGGATTCTGTGATTACATACTTCTCCTCTGCACGGCAGTTCTTTCCCGGTCGTCGTATCTCCTTGGTCGGCGCGGGCTCATGCAAATAAATCGTGACTCCCTCTGCGAATACGGTCTGTCTGTTCGGGATCGCGGTAAGGTGAACGTCGAGATCCTAGGATCCACAGGAGAGATCATCGCGCGGCGCGGCGTTGGTTTCCGTACGGTTTACAACCCCGATCGCCGGCAACGAACCGGCAGTGCTACATACTCGGTACGCGAAACCGTCAGCTTCAGACAAATTCTAGTGAAACCGGGCGGCAGGTTACACACGACAACGATCCATGTTTATACCGGGACATTTTGTAAAGTTGTTGTTATCAGTGAGCAACGCATCTATCAGTGATCCGCCGACAGAGACGATATGATTTGCTACGCGAAGGTGTTACTCTTGGCGGCGTTATGGGCGCAGGGTTGTTTCTCGAGCATGGCTGTCGAGCCTAATCGAGAGGCTATGAGGGAGACCATGCCCCTGTATACGGTCCTCACCAACCTGGAACAGTTGAACAACACGCAGTGTCGAAAGGAGTTGCTATCGCTGCGGGATGCCGTGGAGCACAACGTCCTGTGGGGCATGAGACGTTAGTAGAAAAATTTTCCATCGAATAGTTTGGATTTCGGTTAATCCTCTTTGGTGGAGTCTAAGGGTCGTGCGATGTTAGTAGAAGAATTTCCACGCTTTTCTTTCGCTTTCGTTTCTGTAGGGGTTGAATAATTTTCGGGGTTGTTTGATTTCGATAAATGGGGCATACAATAAAACAGCTTAATTATCCAGGAATCTGGAGTTCAGGTGTTGTACCTGACTGGAGAGCTTCGAGCTGTTGATAATAATTTTTTTATGTTATATAAACAAAGTTTTCATTCACTGGACCTCTATCTGAAAAATTCAACAGAATTTTTCTGACAGTGGTTTGATGACCGCTATGAAAAAAATATAATTTATGTAACATAAAATTGTTATTAAATATTTATTTATACATAAAGGATTAATAAATCATATGCATTTCATATTTTTCTTTATTATTTAGAAATATTTCTATATAAATGTACCTAAATTATCAAACACATTGTAACCTTTGCACGATTCATTTCTGGAAATTCTTAAAGTTGATATTTAAACTTTAAACTTAAATTGCGGCTAAAGTGATTCGAAGCAGGCCGAGATTTTTTACACAAAGTTAGTTCAATATTATACCTTGCCAAAACGATTAGTGCCAGACCAAAGCTACTTAACACTTTTAAGATTTGTTGCCGTAAATCAAAAATGAGCCGAAAACAAAGATTCCCAATTAGCCCATATTACTTAATGTTTAATAATTTTTTGAAAAAATTGTTTTATCCATTTAAGCGTTGTACCTGTGGCAACCTATCCACAAATTTTTAAACAAATTCGGTGGATAGATTCGGTTTTACGGACTTCTGACCGATTTTTGGCCATTTTGCACCACTGTGCGCCGCGCCGCCGCATAGTGGTCCAAATCAAGAAATTCAGTGACATTTCGCCAAAAATCAACTTTCTCATATTAATATCTGATCAACATGTATCTGGAGCCGGATCAATGCCGACCCGATTTCCCGAACTCGATTGTGTATGTTTCGCGATCGCCGATGATTAGGGCTGCCAGCCCCTTGAGATCTCGCCAGCGGGGTATGGTTCGTTCGGTCGCGATGGGAAGAAGGATGTAGAATGTGATGGAGATTAGTGAGCTTTGCTGGGTAGCGAAAGTAAGGTAGCTGCTTACTAGCTGAGGAATGAAATGATTAGGGTGAAAATCGTTCTGGTTAAAGCTAGAAAATTAGAGACGTTCCCCAAGATGAATTTCAAAAATGATTAAAAATGACAGCGTTCCATTTGTCGGACAAGTAATGAAACAATTAGCAGAAGAGTCAGAAACATTCTTTGTCAAACTTGATTAGGATGAATGAAATAATTAGGATTACATAACAGCAACATGTCAAGAAGTCGGGGAACGAAAGTCTGGGACGTTCTCCGAGATAAATTAATTGAAGAAATAACTTGAATGTATTCGAGTGCTAGGTACAATATTTTATTTAGCTGAGAAATAATGAAACCACTGAGACAAATATTAGAGACATCGTCAGGTTATTCAACTTGTGATTTTACACGTGAACTCACTATGAATTGTTTGTTTATGAAGTTCTGGATGTTAGTGGACATCCCGGCTCCGGATTTACTCACGGGAATAATTTCTGGCCGGGTAGCCGGATGGGTTGCACTTACATACATTATAAGAGGAACATCCCCGTGTCATTGAAGTACATGAGGAACGCGTCGCAGTATCGCGACCCTAAGACCGAATATCCGCCGTATCCTGTGCAGTACTATATCGCGAGGTTCGTGCATAACAGCACGCAGCAGTACCATATAGGACTTCAGGGCGAGGTATGATTAATTACTATTATTGTTGGATTTCGTTGCGAATAGTTTCATTTGCAAGAATAAATGTTAAACAAAATAATTCATTCATGAGAAAACACAATAATATTTGCACTTATCAATTAATCAAAAAGGGTCCATGCACCGTTTAAAAAAAAGTCACTTTTTCAAAAATACACCGAGCAACTAAGGAGGATAATAATCAATGGAAATTGAAATTCAATAAAAGTTGAATGAAAACGAAGTCGCAGAAGTATAACGCCTCTATTTGAACAGGAAAAAATCCATTTCCACTAAGTTTGCATATTTTGCTTGTCAAAAGTATAGAAAGATCTGTAAAAAAAACAGTTTTGCACGGTGCAAAAAATCTAATGACACCGTTAATATAAGCAACGAGACGCTTCATTTTGTATTCTCGATGCTTGACCAGAAATGTCGCGATTTGCATAAATTTGCTTCACCGACAGGAAACTTTATTACTTTTCTATCTTTTCGATTTTTTGACTGCTCCACAATTTGCCAAATAAGAGATATTTCAAAAAGTAGTAAAAGTACTCTCCCTTTTTAAGATGTCGCGATTCGTTGTAACAGTGAAATGAACTGCTGTAACATCGAAATGAACTCGCAACAAAGATTCCAACGTTTATCCAAAAACGATATGGATATTATCTCATGAATATTCCACCTCAGTGTACTTTGGTTCCAAGAAATTCTTTACGCACCGGGAATCTATTAATAGTTCTCTGAGACCCTGTGCTAAATACAAAAGAATCTCCGAAATCTTCCCAAAGATTAGATTTTTCCAACGTTCCAACTTCCCAAACGCCAGATTTCAATCCTTCATGACTTGCTGTTTCCGCGACATAAAACAGTGAATAAAATTAAAGGAGTCTGTTTAGAACAAAATAAATAAATCGAACATTCCAGAATAATCAGATTTGAATAATCATAATTGATAATCATAATTGCTAATCAAAATCCAAGTATAAGATTTGAAATCACTCAAATAAATAATTCGCTAGGTAAACAGTATTTCCAACACCCAGCCGCCTCGACGATGATACGTCGTCGTCGCCTAGAAACTTAGGGGTGAGCTGTATCACTTAGAATTTCAGAATACTGGAAAAACCTGATATCGTTGTATTTTAGGACAACATGGTCATGGGAATGTGTCTGCCGTCATCCTGCACGGTGGACGAGTTAGCAGTAATCATAGAGAAGATCTTCCGTGATAGGACTCTTCTAATTGGACAACTTTACTCCGCAGACTTTAAGTTGATCAAGGTCTCCGACGTGACCGATGATCACCAGTGGCTGCTAAGTGCCCAGAAGATTCTAGCTATGTAGGTATCCAAACATAATCGATCCTCTTTCCAAGATCACCGACGACAAATCGATCGACCATTTCAGAAAAATTTGCAACTTGTTCCTCCGATCTATAGATTGCGGATTTGATAGAAAAAAGCATCAAATGAATTGAATCTTATTAGTACATTATTTACAACCTGCTAAAATTAGTAAGAGAAGAAATCAATTTGTATGTATCTCCTTTTTCTTGAAATTGATACAGATCATTTTTATTTTACGTAAAGATCTACGATTTACTGATTTGTATATTCAATCGACAATGTCACGGTTGGCGTCGTTGAGTACCCCAAATTTTCATGGATACACCTGACCGTGTGATTATTATCCGCACGAACTCGTTTACGCCCCTGACGGAAATTATCGCCTCTTGCATAATAATCGAGGTACTCCGAAAATATTGACATTTCCTGATTTGATTACTCGCAGAATTTGGTTGTTGCTGTCCCTTGGCGTGGTGATCGTCGCCACTGTGTACGACCTCATGTTTTACCAAAAACGACTGGTGAAGAAGAGGGACTTCCTCACGTTCGAGAATAATACCACTGCCGGTAAGCACGGACACGGCGATTGTGGATCGGGCGTGATCGAAAGAACAAGATTGATCGCGATCGATCATTCCGATTCCCTTGATCTTTCGTAAAAATTTAGGAAACATTTTGGCTTGTAGACTGCGGATTTTGTGCATCTGTGACATTAAAAAGACATGAGAGACACAAAAATAATTTTAAAAAGTATTTCATTTCTATTTTAATTTCTGTCGCTTACGCAATTGCAATTGTAATTCTTCAGTGTGAAGAACATTTTTATTCAACTTAGCAATCCGCAGTCTGTTTAAACTTCAAAGTCTGACATACACTTTTTGGATCGAAGCATTTAATTATATATTGTTACAGAAGTAAGATTTTCATCTTGTTTTGAACATGATCAGAAAACTATGATTGAATGCACACAGAATTAAAGAACGACGTGGAAGCGAAGCGCGAACCGGAACCGGAAAGCGTCTGCTTGGACGAGCGTAAGCCGGAGACTATGACCGGGAAGATTCTCATTTGCTTTTCTGCGTACAGAAACGCAAAACAGATTTTCACGTTGGAAACTGGAGCGGACTCGCTGCCAGCATTACACGGCATCAAGTTCATGAGTATGGCCTGGGTCATTTTGGCGCACACCGCTTACTATAGCAACAATTACATGGGTAAGGGAGTCCCCAACAATTAGCAAACTGTTTAACAACAATTTCCTAATCGGGCAAAACTTCTTGAGCTGCTTTTCGATACTGCTCAATAATTAATTTCTGTTCCTCACAGTGCACTTAGAAAATTTTTCTAGTTGAAGACATTTGTTTAGTGAAATTCCTGGTTGTTGATATTTTACACATTTTTCTATATTCCTAAGTTTAGTATACAGGGTGGGGCACTATATACAGGTCACCTGAATAACTCGCTTCCTTTTGAATATAGAAGAAAATGCATCAGACCAAACTTACGTGATATCGAGGTGCTCGTAATCTGATGTCATTAATTTTTTTATAGGTGGAGACGTCAAGGAGTTATGAAGGTCAACTCTGTTTTTTTAAATGGAACGGTATGGCTTTTTATTTACATTCTGATGGGGTGTTTCAAGACGAATACCTCTTATGAAGGTCATTCATGGTCACGCACGGTCAACTGCAATAGGAAATAAAGTGTTTCAATGCACTCTTCGAACACAACGGCGATTAATAAGAGCCTGTTCACACCACGGACCTAAGGACTGAACGTAAAGTAGACTTCTTGGTGAGAGGGGGCGTCGAGTTAGCGGGGAGGGATGGTTGACTGCGGCCATTTCATGCGTTCCATTAGCATGGAACAGAACTTCTCACAATACACACTGGCATTTTTCAAAATTAATGTGTATCAACCAGTATCAACGTGCAGAAAACACAAAGCCACGACGATTCACCAACTTTACCACACATGTACCGGGCACAAAATGGTTCTGCTCTTATTAATTTACAAGAGCGGTATGCCAACAACTTTACTTTCTATTGCAGTTGACCTTGCGTGATCTTGAATCACCTTCATAATAGGTCATTGTATTCGTCTTGAAACACACTATCGGAATGTAAATAAAAAACCATACCGTTCCATTTTTTAAAAAACAGAGTTGACCTTCATATCTCCTTGACGTCTCCACCTATAAAAAAATTAATGACATCATATTACCAGCGCCTTGATATCAAGTAAGTTTGGTCTGATGCATTTTCTTCTATCTTCAAAAGCAAGCGAGTTATTCAGGTGACCTGTTTATAGTTCTCCACCCTGTATAGTGATTATTGTAGGAAATTAGTCTATTAACCAAATCTATACGTTAGGTAAAAGGATGACTTGTGTGGGCGATAAATGAGAACAACTGTTGACGCTGAAGCCGTCCGCCAAGAGTGCAATTTATTCATGATCTCTGAGCACTTGACACTCCTTGAGCGTCACTGGAAGAGTGATCGCTCAGGTTAACTCTAGTCCTAGTCCTAACCTAAGGACACCATGTTGCCAGCATATTCGCTATCTGCACCCCCAAATGTGCTCTGGGTTTTTCCCTGAAGGATACGCGTCGCGCTGTCGAGCCGCACGCTGCCCGTTCTCGACGTTCGCTATTTCGATATTCCTTACATTATATAGATTGATTAAATTCAAAACAGTGACAATATTTTAAGTTAAATTTTTAAATTTGTGAAATTTTAATTTCTTAAATTTAAATAACTGCAGTCTAGTACTTAGACCGTGTTAAGGGTAACACATGCCCCTTTTTTCGCCGACCTAATCGGCGCGGCGCTTACAAGGAATAATCGCCGATCTTTTCGATTTCAGTCGATGTACCGTTGACTGTGATCTATACGGACTGGATCCTTCCTAAAATAGTCAGCAACGCGACCTATTCTGTGGACACGTTCCTTTGCGTAACCGGGTTCCTGATGGGTTCCCTCTATCTGAAGGCGATGCGCAAAGAAAAACAGACGTTGACACTCGGTATAAGCATGCTGCAGTTGATTCTACAGATCATCAAACGATTCATTAGGTAAATGCATGTTGCGATCAAGATCCCTGATATCATCGAAACTAAATTGTCTTTCTAAACCGTTGTCTTTTTAGGCTTACGCCAGCGTATCTCATCGTGATAATGATCGCAATACTAAACTTCACTTATTATGAAAAGACCTCGACGTATAAGATGTACGAGTCTCCGAGTTACTATTGTTCGAAATACTGGTGGAGGAACTTGCTCTACATCAACAACTTCTACCCGTGGGAAGAACTGGTACTGAACACATTACTTATTTAGAAATAATTTATTTTTCATTGCAATTCACCTCGAACGACCTTGGGCGACCGTGAACGTCAGGGTTATCAGAATAACTCTATTGTAAACGGATCTTCGGACTTCAGTTTTGATATATAATGAAAATTTTTAAAAAATTTCATTTAGTTTAAATTACGAAGAAAATAGTAAATGTCACTTTTCACAACGTTCTTGTTCGGGCTTGCACCGAAAATTTGTGAATAGGATTATTTGCACGGTGTGTCGTTGTTTCAGTGCCTCACCTGGAGTTGGTACACCAGCATCGACATGCAGTTCTTCATCTACGGTACCATCCTGCTATTGCTGTACACCTGGTAGGCAACCCTTTTCTCTGTCTGTTTCGTATATGAAACTATAGTTTCCCAAAATCGAAACATTGCACATGGAATAGATAACAGGAATAGTTTACTCAAAGAGGTACAAACAAAAGATTTAAAATTGGGGACTATGATTTCACACTAGGTTTACGGATCAAAATATTGAGAATCCCATCGGGACGGGATCTCGCACACCCCTAAAATCTAGCATTAAAAAAGATTGGAAAAGTATGGTCTAGACTGGACGATGTTTCAACAATTTTAAAAACGGAAGCTAAATCCCCGGTGAACTGTTCCAGGCGATCTTACATCGGCTGGAGTTTGGGCGCTGTAACGTTGATCTCGTGTATAGTATGGAATGGGTACTTGGCGTACGATCTCGATTATGTGCCCATGTAAGTATCTCTGAAGTACTCTCTCCTAGTCCAGCAGCGTTTACTCAGTAACAAATTCTACAATTGTCTTTCCGGTTTTTTTTTCAGGGTGGACGAAATTCACAGAACGTTTACGGTGTTGTACATACGACCATGGCTCAGGATTGGACCATTCCTTGTTGGAATGTTCACCGCGACCATTATCCACAAGATGAACTACAAATTGAACCTTACAGCGGTAAAAACTTTTTTTTTCTAAAGTCTAATAATTATATATCATATGTGTATTTCAGAAAATTAGTACATTATTTTAGAATGTTCCAATTGCGACTTTTACCGAACTGGTAAATGGAAATCAGTTCTACATTTCGGTACAAAAAAGTATTAAAATAAAAATTTATCGAGATTACTGTATGTTAAATAATTATCGGTATAAATTTGAACAGGGGCACCATGATCCCGACAGTCAACTCAAGAGTCAAAGTATTCGTCTCAGGGTCTAAGATTAATTTAAATGTTACAGAAAAGCAAAATACTCGGCTGGACCGTAGGCGTGCTGTGCAACTGCTTAATTCTCTTCAGCGGTTTGGAAAAAAATATGCCGATGCTCGTGAGTATTATCTACACTGCTATGGGCAGAAGTTTATGGGGCGTTGGCGTATCGTGGCTATTAGTCGCGTGTATAACGAACAACGGAGGTAATTAAGCTCTTCTTTCTCTTAACACTAGGTTTACGAAACCGTAAATTTGATAAAAATAACGAGAATGTGACTATCAAAATCTTAAGCCATTTTTTAAAGACATAATACATAGCCAAAGATACAATTTCGTAGAATAATTCCTCATGGATATAATCATACATAAAAAATATTAGACCGCGTCCCGTAAACCTAGTGCTAACAACATAACATTCTTCGATCTTCAAATTCTTCTTCTTTCTTGATTGTAGGTATCGTGAACCAGATCCTGTCGTTCAAACTGTGGATACCATTGAGCAGACTAACATTCTGCGCTTACCTCTTGAATCCATTGATTATAAGCTCGGTGAACTTGCACAATTTTTACCCGCACAACTTTGACGTGCTGATAATGGTCAGTAGTAACACAACCGAAGAACGGACTAATTGAACAAATCGAGAATTATAATTCTTTCCACTTTCTCAGGGTAACATGGCCTTAGGATTCTTGTTGACCACTTACGTTTGCAGCGCCATACTCTCATTGGTCGCGGAGGCGCCTGCCATAAACGTGCTCAGGATTCTGTCGAATTCGAACAGGAGGATGAAATGAGTGCGTAAAGATACAATTATCCTAAATTAATGGGCTATTCCAATCCCTCCGCTATCATGGATCAAATATGTCGTTTTCTTCACTCTAGAATTACCGAACTCGTTAAAATGACGAATTCATATCTTCTCTTTCACAATTCGCGGAGTTATGGAAATATTTTCATGAGAAATCTTTTAGTATACTTCTTTATTATCATGCATGTTATCATAAAATCCTATGAAATTGGAATAAATTCAGGCCAGTTATTATTATAATGGAATGTATACATCAGTCGAGTTTAGAGCTCGCCAGTTCTAGTGTTGATATGCGAATTCGTTCGCGAGTCGTTCGAAACCTTTTTCTTTATAATTATTTTTTCACGGAACTTTTAAACATTCTTCGGTCTGATTAAAATGAGACAGAAAGATGACATGATTCGTATTACCTATAACTAGACTGCGGGTTTTATGCATTTATGGCAAAAACATGAGAAGAATTTAAAAATGCTATTATATTATTTTCAACCTATTAAAAATATTGAGAATAAAATAAATTTCTATTTCTCTCCAGTTTGTTGCAATTTAGGTGGTAAATTTTTATTTTTTTTTATTATTGTCTCTTGTTACTTCTACTAAATTAGAGAAACGTTTGAACTGACGTGATTTGAAATAACGTGATTGAAGTGAATGAATTTGTAAGTCAGATTGAATGACTATACATTTTTAAAAATTGAATTAATTAATGACACTGGGAAAGGAAAAGAAAAAATGAAAATGCGAATTATATTGGCTGACTTGAAAGAGGCTGTAGAAAGTGAATGGTAAAAGTGGATAGTGTGATGAATCCTGAAAAAAACGGGTGCAACGTTAAAGAAACAGGAAAGGAGGAAGCGAGAAGGGCCGGAGGAGAGGAACTGTAGCTTTGCTTCCAGTTTCGATGGCTTTGTGAATCCTTGCAGGGGTATTGGCGGAGGCCACCGGAAGTTGCTGGACGGGGCGGGGGGCAAGCTGGCTACGGTCGCCACCAGCCCTGCGGACTCCGAGGAGTCCTCTTTAGGAGTACCGGATGTCGTTCCACCGAGCTCCCAGCACCGACACAGCATAACCCCACCGCCAGTCCATGCTTTCGTCTTAATCTGTCATTCGTCTTTGTGCGTGTATGTGTGCGCGCGGGTGTCTCTATCTCTCTTTCTATCTATCTATCTCTCTATCTCTTTATGTTTCTGTGTGTACATGTGTGGTGTCTCTCATGGCTTGTACTGACTGCAGAGATAACAAGTTCGCTAGACAGGTATCACTCTTTTTAAGATGGAATCTGATTTATACTATTGGCAGCTGAAAAATTTCTAATAGACACCTCGTGGGGGGGGGGGGTAACAAGGTTAATTCTGTGGCTCGTGGTTCATGGTTTATGTTCTTTAAAGTTTCTGTTTATTATCACTAAGAACTTACTCTTGGAGCATTCTTCACCCATACCAGCTTTACACTGTTCCTAGTGTGCGCGGCTTTGTTGCCCTCGGCTTTAATAGAGCCAAAGCAGCCTTCCACGAGACAATCTTCATCTACATCTAATTTAGAGTGTAGTTAGTGGGTGTAGCTTAACTTTTCTCTATTTTAACGGAGCCAGAGCATTGCCCCATGACTTCCCTCAACAGTGGTGTAACTATTAGATACTGATCAAGCCTTGCTGATTTGTCATCTCTGCTTTACCTTCTCGCATTGACGAAGAGGTAAATGAAGCAACCGGTACCGGTCGATGTTGAAATCTTGCACTATCACTGTGCATTGTGCTGACTGCAATATCCGATCGTAAATCGATCATTCTTTTATGAGTTTCGTTTTATCATAAATAAGTCTCCGGTTTCGACACCTCGTAATCCTTTAACGCTTATAATTACAACGTCCAAGGACGAGTTCTATCTCCTACAAGAACAAATTGAAATGATAACAGTTAATCGTCTGCAAGGTGTTAACCATAGGGGTGTGCGAGATCCCGTCGGGACGGGAATTTTTCTCGGGATTCCGTCCCGATCGCGAGAAAAATTCCCGTCCCGACGAGATCTCGCACACCCCTAGTTAACCATCAAACTGTCCCTTCGTCGCAGCGTTTCTATTTGCGACTCCTCGCCACCGGAAATGTCGTCTAATTGAAACCAGAAATTATACGCTTGCGATTCGACCTCGAAGAGCACAGAACACCGTTTCGTCGCGTGCAAGCTGAATTTCGTTCGGACACCTAAAAAAGACATCTAATAATTTACAGAGCCCAATCTTGAATTTTTCCAAGATGCATATTTCCATATGTCTAAATATTTAAGCACTCCGTATCCCCAAAGTAAGATTTACACGTGTCAAAAGGCCAAAGTCAATACCTTTATTTTCTTGCTCGCAGACGTTGCCATATAAATTATTCTCCGTACTTTTTGCCGAGTCGTTCTTCGATGCGATTCTGCTTCCTGGATGCATAACTTATACTGTTAGCATTTGCATAGCGGAGTGCCTCGAGCGTGAAGCTTCCCGAATCGGCTCTGTTCATGATCCGGCCCGAAATCCGAACACCAAATGATTATTCACCGGAAAACGCGGATCAAACGATGAGAGCGTGCGAGATCCGCGATGCAGCCGATTAGGGTTGTTTTGATCCCTGAACAGGTCCGGTCTGATCCCTTGGGTCGATTTCGTGTTTTTGAATTTAAAAATGCATATTTTAAAGAGTATCTTATTATTATTAGTTTCCTGCGCGATGTGGCGCCGTTTAAACAACAGTACACTAGTGCAAACTGTGTACAGTGTGATTTCAGCGACACTTTTTTTCCGTAAGACTTGAATCCAAATTAGCACGTCAATTATACTGCTGTGAAACATCATACTGTAAATACAGAATGTCTGTGACCGCGTAGTAACCCCGCGGGAAGACTGCGACATGGGATCACGTGCTCGTGAGACATCACGTTTTGCATTCGCCGGCGGAAGATCGTCTCTACTTAAATATCATATAGTTATTCATCAAGCGAAAATGTACGAGGTACCTCGCCTAAGTTGACCGTTGCTCCGCGCGCACGTCTCCTTTTTCTTTCATCTCCTCACGCAAGAAGGTTTTTGCACAGAAAAATCCGCGGATTGTTTTTCTTCCGTGCCAGTGCTCGCGGAAACGACAGATTGACATTTAGTCTCTTCAGGAATAAATTTTAACAAGTTTAGCGACGAATCCTTTGGAATTACAAATGTACTTTATGAAATTGAACAGCAGTATCAATTGAACGACGCAGAAATACAAATAATTGCGAACGCGTTGAATAAAGGTGACGTCACGTTTCCTCTAGAAGGACTAAGTCTTCTTTCTGAATCATTGTAAATATCGAACACATACTATTTTCCCGTTTCAAATATTTGAATAAAATCGTTGCTGTTATGCCTTCAAGATTGCCATGTAATAATTGTCTAAAATATTCTGAAATAAATGAGGCAATGTGTTTTTTCGACATCTTTCACCTGGTGAGCTCGAAGGATCGTATCTAAATACAAAGTGAAATGATCGTAATCTCGATCGTAACCTAGAACGATCCTATTTCTGGAATACTCGGACCCGTGATGTACGTCACAGCACGTTTTAACGAAGTGGCTCTGTATTAAAGCTGTAAACTAGTCGGGCATGTAGAACAGTAGAAATGTAACCGGTCGGCAACTAATTATCCTTGTACTTGTGGGACATTGAAATAGTTTATAAAAACATTGCGTACTGTGCAGAGATCTTCAGTTTCAAAATACCTAAATATCTAGTAGATGCTAGTTAATCTAGTAGATCTAGTAGGGGTGGTAGACGTAATTAATCTAGCAGAGCAAGTAGAGGAAGAAGGTAGCAACACCGTTGACTAATAATTCGTTTGCGTGTGTTTTAGCGACGGGGCTGCAGCTGTTCATCGCGAAAGACGGCACGATGGTGTTGGGTAGCCACGAAGTGAAGAGCCAGATGCCCGCTGGTGTGTTCAAACAGTTGGTCATGGAGGAGAACAACAGGTAACACGAAGAGGAGAGAGTACTTAAGACAAGTCAACCCCACGTTCTCGTTGGCCCTGGTGCCGGTGCTCGTCTGCGTGGCCTGCGAGCCCCGGAGTCGCCGAGGAGGAAAATGCTGGACGCCGGAACGCGATCGCATCCCGTGCTTTTTTGTCGTCCACCGGAAGCTTTTCTACTCCTCCTGTCGTTTTCTCCGTTTCGTGCGACTCTCCACCTCATCGGGTCACCTTACAACTTCTGGTTGTACATCGTCGTCGTCGTCGGTTGCGCTCAAGTTTTTCGCTGCATCCCGTATCCCTCTTTTTTAGTTAGTGATCACGTTTTTTATTAACCGTCTCGAAGTTCGAACTCGGATCGAAAGGTACAGCTGGTCGAATGCTCAATGGCTGTGGTGAACGTGGTCCACCGGAAGCTGCTAACACTTTAGTTACCTGGAGACTGTTTAGAGGATCATTGACACGTTGACGGTTGGCTTGGAAGTAGATTGGCGACACGGTTTTGTGGAGAGATGTTAGCTTTTTGTGTGGAGCGACTTGTCTGAAGTCGTGTAGCATTTATTTATTAGGAATAGGTACAATGTAGACCCTTTCCGCTAATTTTTTGATATTGAAACAATTTAGCAGAAGAGTGTTACAGTTATAGTCAGTATAGGCAGTCACCGTGTAACGTTTGCTGCTTTAGGAACAAAATAGCTATGGCTATTGAAGGATTGATTAAAAATCTCTATTAGTTGATTCTCAAGGAAGCAACTTCGGTAGTTAAAGTGTTAAGATCGGATCAGACATGCCTTTTGTAACGAGGACTGATGTGCCATGTAAACTGTGCAGAGATGATAAGGCTCTAAGAAGTACTGCACATAACTGAACAATTTTAATTCTTAGGGTAACTATCCGATTCAATTTTATAAATTCGATGAACGAAGCAGTGGAAACAGTAGTGAGCGGTGCCGTCCACGGGGCTGGTATCCAATCAGACCAGGTTTCCCCCTTCCAGTCGATTTCACGTATCTGTACAGTACATTGTTAGCGATGACAGAACGAATTCCCATCGTGTGATCGATTTGTGGAATTCATAGGTGTCCGTTGACGCTGTTGTGTGCCAAGTTGCGTGCAGAGCTGTACCGAGAGCGAGGGAAAAAAGCGATTTCCGGCGCGGACTCGATTTACAAATGCAAATGTTAGCAAACGTCGAGCTGTGCGCGCTTCTCCTTTCTGCTTGTGTTCACGGTTCCTTTGTCGTCCGCGGAACGAACAGCCACTGACAGAGACGAGACAACACACAGTGGACGCTCTGACAGTCAGAGGGAGAAATCATTCTGCTCAACTGGGTGATTTCAACGCCTCGAGCGCGAGATCGTGGCCGCCACGTACAAATAACGAATACAAGAAAAACCGGAGAAAAATCAGAGAAACAAAAACCGACCGAACCGAAGAGCAAAACGATTACTTTCCTTCGTTGCATTCGCTAATATTGTTCATGCTACAATTTTTAATATATACGTACATATGTATATACGTACATACGTACACGCATGAATGTTAACTAATTATAATATCGGTTCTTCTATTCGATCGCAAGGCCCCGTGGACGTCGCAAGCCACGTATTTATTTTTATTCTCGGATTCGCTCCACTTTATTGTATTTTTCCTTTCCGTAATATTTGTCAGTCGTTTCCGCTTACGATCGTTTTTAAATGCGGGAATAGAAGAAGAAAAAGAGATGTGGATAATTACCGTGCGTCAGCCGATCCGTGTCTGAGGAGACTGCGAGAGAAACTGTTTGAATCATTGTACCTCCTGACCCCTCCGGGAACGAGCTATGATTCCATTCGGTTGACACGTTGAGTCGGTGGAACGAGATTCGCCAACAAACAGTGCCACATTAATTAATTCTCGAGGCTGGACGTTTTCCGTGATATTACTGTCTAATTATTGTAATCCCTCCCTCCCACCCTCCCTCCTTCTCTCGCTCTCTCACTCTCTATCACTCTTTTCTCTCTCTATCTCTATATCTAGCTCTCTGTTTCTATTCTCAAAGCAGTTTCAAACTCTTATTTTATACAACCGTTAGGGAGGGCTGAAATTTACTATTATCTGTTTCGATTACAATTCCTATTTCGATTTTATTATTTTTTGGAAAAGTAACAGAAAAGAAAGAAGAAATATTTAAACACACTGATGATTTCTAACAGAGTACTGGAATGAATAATCAGCTACATATTTTTCTAACCGTTTCGATTTCCTGTTTTCATTCGGTTCTTCGTTTTATATCGCAGTCTAACTCCGTAGATAGTGAATTGTCGGTTCAGAATAAATTTTCACGGATTACTGTGTACACATTTATTATTAGAAACCAGAAGAAGAAACTGTTGTCCATTTCCAACAGAATGATTATTATTCAAGAGAGCAAGTTAAAGAGTCTCTTGTTTCCAATTTTTACAAGAAAACTACAATATGACAGACTTAAAATCATTCGCATTAAAATTCAGGAAATTTGTATGTGCCCGTGCTTTTCTACATACTTAATCAGCTCAGTAGAAAATAATTTATAATGTCTGACTTTATTATGGAGCAGCGGAAGGTCAGAACGAATCTTACCTCAGATAATAAATAAGAACCTGTTTTGGAGTCGTCTCACAATCAGAGCTGAATGATGCTAATTGTGTTGGTGATTATGAAACTGGTGTAAGCATGAATCCATAAATTCATCTTTTTGCTTTTTGTAGTCGACTGAAAAATTAAAAAATAATTTTTTATATATTTATTTTTAATACACGATTTATGTACTTCGCTTATCTAATCGGATCAGATAATAACTAGAAGACTTGCTAATTAATAAAATGGATATAGAATTTTTCCAACTGTTTGCGTCAGAACCTATAACAGTTTCGAACAGTGATTTTCGGAAAGGTTCCAAGCCCAGGCCTGCATCCTCTTCGCTCGCCACTCAAGAGAAAATGGGACTATAGCTCTCGTCTTCGGTTTTTCGTTCCGGTGCGATTGGCGACTGCATTAGCGATTCGTTGTATATATGTATAGCCGGTAGTAATTGGTGCGTAGGTAAAACGGGTGGTGTTGTTGTGTGTATAGTGCGCGCGGAAGAGACGCCGCAAATAAGCGAAGAGATGTGACTTGCGAATTTGCGAAACACTGAGCGACCATTTCGGAAAGCTTCTGGATCGCCTCTCTCAACGAAAAACGGACAGAGAAATCAAAAATCAAAGCACAACGCAAATCATAATTGTTTACGGAGCGCTCAAAGTTGCTATTTTACGAAAATGTGTTTATCTAAATTTTTAGCCATTTTTTTAATACATATATCGCCAAAGAAATTAATTTGTTGAATAATTCTTCACGCATATATACAATTTCGAAAAGTTCGAGTTCTATTTTTGTTGTTTAGAGAATATTTTAAGTAGAATGAAAATTTTGGTTTCATAACCTGCTGAATCAGCTTCAAGTGCAAAGAGTTAAAGCATAGTATAATATCATCGTGATCGTGATCGATCCACAGGCGATCTAGCCAGCGATCCGAAGCGGCCGCTCGATCCCGATCAAACTGTAATGTACCGAGAGGATTCTGAAGCGCTACGACAATTTGCTCGGCGAGAAAAGAGCGTAATTTGTTGCTGAATGGTAGACAGTCGATCCAGTTTCAGTTTCAATAAAAAGAGTTTCCGACTAGAAGGGCGACCCAGTTGACATTGTATCCTTATTTGATTCTGAATCCTCGTATCCACGATCTTCCTCTTTCAAGCAGGAATCGATAACTGTCGAACATCGTCGTTACAATCCACTTGAAAAATCAAAAGACAGATTAACAACTCAGCACTGTCCGATAAACACGTATCCGATTGTTTTCGTTCATTATATCAATATTTCACTCGGCACGAGAAGCCAAAGGCATTTTTTCAAAATATGACTGACGCAGTTCCGGAACATCAGCATGCTGACATGGCATTCAACATGATGGTAATTATACCGGAAGACACACTCGAGAAAGACACTAATAATTCAATATTGTTTACGCCCTCACAAAAAGAAGAGTACATCCAGGCTCACGTCAATCACATAGCGATTAGAATTTCGCGACTGAGCTGCTTCGACGTTTGACGGGTGTTTGGCAAGGTCGAATTTAGAAACCTGTATTGTGGATGCTGTCAGGTTAAGGTCGGTTCGCGGCTTTTATCAGGACTCGTTTCAGTATAGTCATGTGGGGATGACGAATCTAAGTCGACCTTTAGTGGCCAGCATCCGTTACCCTAAATACAAGTGGAATGAGATCCTTGGACAATTTCCAGTTCTATCCGCGGCCTTGCCTGTCGCGTGGGAATTCCGGAGCCTAGAAAAAAAATGCAAATAGCAAATTCCTTGAAAGAGTTCAGTCGCCGTGGTCCCCGAACTTAGGCGAACCAGAGTCTCGAACTTCGTTCCACCCCGCCCCAGTTCGTCCTTCCTTCCTCCTTCTATCGTTTCCATTACGAGTATAGTATTTTTCTATGCTTGTCACCAATCTCGGCAGCTGTTCGTGCGAGTCTCGGCGATCTAGATCTAGATACGACGGAACGAGGATCCTGGAGTTCTCCGATCACGCGCTATATTTTTTCAAGAGCCCGAGTGCTAGATTTTTATTTGGACAACGCGTGTCGGCCAGCTCGAGATCCCTGTTTTCAAAAATGTCGCGTACGAGGGAGGGAATCGATCGACGCGGGGTTGGCTCGAGTGACCTTGAATCATAGTACTTTGGTCTATTTAGCGAGTTCCGCATCGCACGTGCCGCTATTTTGCAGATTAATCCTTCGAATCGGCCAGTCTAATCCTAGAGACAAGCTGTGGTCCAGTTGATCCATGAAAGGCCATGAATAAGGATTTTGCAACGTGCTCCTCGGGCTTCAAGGTCGTTGAAACTCGCGAAAGACAGCCTGATCGATGCCCCTAATCGTTTCAACCAATTCCGGGCTCCACTCCTTACACGGTTTCTCCATTCTTTCTCTTGCATGGACGAGTTCGTTCGGTTTCCTTCCTTTTCTTCCTTCCCGCGAACCTTCACCCTCTTTTACTCCGACACCATAACCCAGACCGTTCTCATCCAGCGGATATTAACGTTGTGATATTTTACAATATTGTAACGACTACTCGTTATCGTCACTGTGTATTATGAATTGTATTATAGCGATTCAGTTTTATTTTCTTTCGAACTGGCTTCTGGACGGCCCACGCAACCCGTCTTTTCAGTCTTTTTCTTCTGATTTATTGATTGTTGACGATTTGTTTGATCCTTACTTTGTGAGATAGACGCGAAACTACCATGTGCTGATAATAACACTTGGAAAATCAGGGCCTGGCGACTTCTTTATTGTCACCTGCCTGATCTTCCTCGGTCTTCATCCCTCGATCCTGGATCATCCTGCGGAAGGTGAGAAATGTTCTTTCAATCCTTAGCACTGCGAATATATAGTTTTTCGTGTCGTGAAATGGCAATTTTTATGGTGAATCTTTTAAGAAACAAACACTTCGTTTTCTGATCGATTTGCTTCCTTCTGGTACAAATAAAAATAGCATTGATGCTGTATCTGGCAGAAAATATTCGTTCAAATCAATTTTATTCAGGAGTAAATCGATTCGGATTGAATTGTTTAGATAAAACAATATTGATAAAATTATTATTATTAGAAAATAAAACTCCAAGGAATCTAGTACGATTTATTTCAGATCTACAAAGACTACTGCCACTGAAAATAACATTTTACCACTTTCCTAAAATTTTCCTGCAAAAATCGAAAATCGCATAAACATTCGCAGTCTAATTATTACATATCCGCTGTAATATTATTATAAGGAATCAATCCTCGTCCGTGAAGGATAAAACTCGAATTTCATTGACCAGAAACTGAGCGCGAGTTAATCGCAGCTACAGCAAAGTCAATAAATCAAAGCGAATGAATTACATCATCCAGTGGATAGATTTTTCCGAGCCATTGTATACGAATAGATTTAATAACAAACACTTGGTTCATACAGTCGAACACTTTCTGGCAGAGATAGCAAACACTGTCAGCACATGTTCCGCATATTCGGTAGAATCAAGATATCGAGAATGTCAAATATCAACTAAGTCACCTGGTGGTACTTTCGTTTTCAGTTCCCTCGAAAGAAGTATCATCGCACACGTGAAATCTGTAGAACATTTTCGCGCGTAATCCCACAACGTTAGGCTCACTTGCAGGACGGAATGGGAATATTTTGAAACAGCCGTCCGTAGTCCGGAATCAAGGATACCTCTCTCGAAGAGCCACGGAAAGTTTCCTGTCTCTAATTTATGTCCAGTTTCGAATCTATCCAAGCCCTTTATTTACGCAATTTCCGAAGCTACGTTCATTATTCGCGGTCGGTTCTAGCCTTGTTGAATCATCGATTCGACGCGTGGCCGAGCAAGATCACCAATCTATTAACTAAATCGGATAATGGCTGTTGCGTGAATTTTATCAAGCTATTTGGTAACATCTAACAGCTGCTAAGGCCTCAAGGTGAAGAGCACCGCTATCTATTGTCAAGCTCGTTAACGTTTCAATGTACAGGGTGTATAAGAAGTAATTCGTTCCAGGGGTGAATTTACACCTCTGTATCGGTGGACATTTGTAAGAGAAACTTGTCGCAAAATTGTTTATAACGAAGAAAATTGTTGGTAAAGTTGTTTTTTACATTAACACCTTCTACTCATTCAGAAGAGAAAAAGTTTGGAAGAAGCCACATGTCGCAAACAAATAGTTATTGAGATACAAGCTGTTGAAGTTCTTGCAAAATCTGATTGTGTGGAGTTATACATTATTTGAGCAAGTCTAAATGAATTATTTAAAATAATAAAGTTAATTGTTATTTACAAATACATATTCAATTCTTATTTGTATTGACAAATAATAAATTAAGTTGTATTTTTTTATAGGCAGCTAGGCCCTTCGGACGGGCCCGACCATTGGCCGTATACTACATGCCTGAAAAATGAAAAGGTTGCTACAGCATAGCAATTGCAGACAAAAAACGCACACGTGTTCATTGTATTTACAAAATACAAGAAATAAGAGAAGACCAAAAACTATTTATTTGATTTCCACCTCAATCCAAATAATAAATAATCTTTTATTTGCAAACAAGAAATAATAATTTATTTAAATAAAAAGTTTAGTTATTATTTGCAATTAAAATCACACGTTTATTTATTATTTAAAATAAAATTTGCCCAACACTGATCTCAATAACTATTTGTTTGCTACATGTTGCTCCTTTCGAACTTCTTCTCTTCTCGATGAGTAGAAAACAAACTTTAACAACAATTTTGCGGCAAGTTTCTCTTACAAATGTCCACCGATCCAGGGGTGTAGATTCACCCCTACGACGGATTAGCATTACTTTTTATACACCTTGTACATTTCGTCAACGGACGATCCCATCGGGTGACAAGCAAGGAATTAGTGGATGCCGAGGTGAGATCGATATAGATCTTTACATATTCGTGATGGATCGTGTTTGTCCCGTTGCCCCTGTAAAAACAAATTGTAGGTCGATCGGATATTCGAGACTTCGTCGATCTCTCCGTGGTGATAGGAAAAAGTAAAACGTGATTGTTACTTCTTTTCTTAGTACATACGAGATTAATTGAAGTAACCGTTCAACGACCGCGGGAACGAACGGTTCACGCTGTGGTTGAAACTTTCCGTTTGAGAGGCGTTGGAGTTGAAAAAAATTACTTCATAGGAATTGTACAGCATACATAGGTATAAACAAAATTGTAGAGCGTATGAGAGGATTGTTGAACTTCTAGAAAAATTGTAGAGCCTCCGGAAAGATTGTGGAACCGACGGGAACATTGTAGCGTTTTTGGGGAAAGAGTAGAGATTCCCGAAAAATTATAGAGGCTCAAGAAAAATTGTAGAACATAGAGAAGAGATTGCGAGCATACCAAAACATTGTAGTGTCTCTAGAAAAATCGTAGAGGTTATGAGAACCTCTAGAAAAATTATAAAAACTATAGAGGTGTGCGGGACCGGGGCGGGACGGGAACGGGAATGATCTTCGGGTTCAGGACGGGATTTTGAACCTTTCGGGTATTCCCGATAATGTTCGGGTTTCCAGAAAAATTTTCGGGATTCCTTTAAATGCTGGGATTCGGAAACGTGTCGTTTTCTTGCATATCACCATAGTGTTCGATTTATCTAAATAAAACATCAAGATTTATTTAACTTGATAATTTATAACCAAACAGCGGATGTTTATGCAAATGTTATGGGACCCGGGCAGAAATTTACGTTGTCTGTAGAGGATTTTGAAAGTATAGTTTGTAATAAATAACCATTAACATTGTGTTTACTGTTTTTGCGATGGCAACTGTATGTTTCGAAAAACGAAATTATATAGAAGACTCTTGTAGCATAGATAAAGACTAAAAAACAATATTAAAAGATTCCTTACAGTATCAGAAATCCCGAAAAAATTCCCGGGAACCCGAAAACCCCCGGGAATCCTAGCTACCAGGCTTCCCATCTCGTTCCCGGTATCGGGATTCGGGAATTCCCGGGTTCGCGCACACCTGTAAAAAAACTAAGAAAAAATCGTAGAGCCTCTAAAAATTGTGGAGCTTCTAAAAAAATTGCAGAGCGCACAAAGAGTCTGCAGGGACAAGGGAAACATGATAGGGCCTCCGGAAAGGTTGTAGGACGTATGCAAAAATTGAGGAACGTGCTGAGCCAATAAAGGTATTTACATAGTTGTCAGACTAGTTCTCCGATTCATGCCGTTAAGAGTTACTTCATCGACCGCGATACAATACAAGCAGCCAACGATCGCGAAAGCGTTAGCTAACGGATTACCTAAAAGATCAGGGGCCGGCCTGCAATGGTAACAGTGGAGGACGGTAGCCACAGGTGAAATGTTCGAGAGTGAGAGGAAAACCGTCGATAGAGGAATAGAGGCGGAGAAAGAGAGAGAGAGAGAGTGAGAGAGAGGATCTCTGTGGGCGTAACAGGGATTCGCGGACGGGCCGGTTGCTTGCGATCCTCTCTATTACATCGCGGTGTTACATCTTCCCGACGGGTTACGGGGCCGCGTTTGTTCTCGTTCGGACGTAACGGATCGCCGTGATTTGCAACCGTGAAAGCGTTCGCATAACACTCATCGTGAAACTGGCGGTATCGGTATCGGCGCACGTACGCACGAACGGATGTTAGATCGGACAGCTGTGGATTTGTCCGCGGCAGAGAAAGTCACTGGTTTCCTCTTCCTGGTTCTAGGAGATCGATTTTCCCCGACCGACACATCCACCGATGAATCAGAGACACGATCGTCCCGTGTCCTCTCTGGCTTCCGCCGCACCGGTGTTCAACGGGTTCACGAGGCAGCTGCAGCCGTTGCAACTCTGCACTCGCGGAACGGTGAACCGTGTCAATGTCGGTAAACAGGTTCTGCTCGATCGGATTCCCCCACTTCATACCGAAAAACTGAGAGTTTCTGGCGTAACATTCTAAATGTTAAGGACCCTGTCAAAAGTTCAAATCCAGATTATTTCGGAAAACGTTCACCGCTGTAACTTTTGTGGTTCTTTCGCGTGCTTCAGAAAGTTCCCGTAGTTCCTGCAGTTCTTTTAAACAACAATCTGTTGGGCAGCAATCAAGTTTATCTTCCAAATATTCCTGTTTTCGCTTCAAGTTTCACTTTAGCGACCTACTAGTGTAATTGGTTGTGCCTGTTCCTTTTTGCTTATCCGTCTCATGCCTCAAAATTCCACGGTTTTTCCAATAGCAACAGTCTCCCGTGACGAGTACAGTGCATAATCTATTTAACAATGCCAAGAGGAAAATTCCTTACGGTCACAGGAGTCGAGCAATCGGTTTTTGTCCTAACGATTTCGAATGTAGCGTAAAAAGAGACACTTAAACTTTACGAGCATTACCTGTAAAAGGTGTAACACATGACGTAACAGTTGAAAAACTAACGAGACACCCAACTATTTCAAAGATACATACATCATTCGAAAGATTGGAACATTTCTCACCGCAACAATTCATCCTCGAAACATCCGCGAAACCGATTTGCTCTCTCCAAGGAAAGGCTAATTGCATTCTACGGTAGCCATTGTCTCCTCGCGTTGTATCGAGCTGGAAATATTTTGTTCGTTGCTCGAGAAAGACGTCCAACTTTCGCGAAAGCAATATCTTTCTTGTTTCGAAATCGGTTATATGTCAGTGCGGTACAGGGCCGCATTAAGCCCCGTAGCAGAAGTAGCAAATGCTACGGGCCCCGCGCCATACAAACAGGGGACCCACACGGGCGCTTCATCGAAGAGACGCCGATAGATGAGCGCCTATCTATGCCAGGGGCCAGGGGGCACAGATATTTTTGCTAAAAAAAAGGCAATTCATTGTGTTTGCTGAAATGGTGCGCTACATTTGCGCACGAACGGCCCTGATACAAAGCCTAGGGCCTCGTCATAACATTTGCTACGGGCCCCGCGCTGGCTTAATCTGGCACTGGTGCGGTATACAAATTATTAACACTCGGCCATAAATCCTGTCGACCTCTGACATCACTGGATCAATTTAGATTCCGAGAGACTATGCGACCGACGATAAAACGATTTTTATGGCAGAATTACATGCGACCGGTCGGGAGTTCGTCTGACCCGATGCAATGCTAGAGAAACCCGGGGAAGATTGCGAACATTTTCCAATCGAGGCAAATGAAATTTGATTTGGAAACGAGTCTCGGTCACCGACTTCAAAAAACACAAGACACGTGGAGAGAACATTCTTCGGGCAGTAGTGCGAATCGTGTTTTGAGTTTCTCCGGATGCCATTTATTTGGAACTAGCAGGCACGATGATAAACCAGAAATCGAAATAGAGTTGCGTTCCGATTTTAAAAGACTCCTCTTCGAATTTTGATGGAGAGAAATGTTGCTCTGACGAACTTTCTTAAAAAAGTATTCACATGGAACAGATCATTGAGAATCTGTATATCAGAAGTTCTGTCAAAAAGTGTTCCACGATCCTTGATCCCGTAAAAATACAAACCTTGAATTGTAAATTATCTACGTAAATACTGCAAATAAACGTCATTCAATATTTATGGTACAAGAACGCTTTTCATTCTGTCGATCTCTGGGAATACTATTCCAAAAGTACCATGGAAGAATCAGGTTAAACAATTTTTGCACAAGCAACACATTCTTAGTATAAATTATAAATTCTCGTTCGAAGATCCATAAATCCGTTGTTTTTGCGTCTTATCCTACCATTATTATTACTGTTTGATTCTTATCTAAATTGTCTGGCGATTACACTGTCCAAAACTTTTTTTATGTTCCCAATATACTGTTGGGTCCTTCTTATAGAGTTTTTTGCGCTGATTCCGAATCTGTCCTTAATTTTTCTCCTATACGCACAGTTTTTGAGGAACATGGCTTTGAAAAAAAACATATTTTTCAACTTTAAACAAACATTGTGATGTTATTATAAAAGATATTGAATTTAAGCATGTTTAAACGATCATTAAAGACGGAGAGACACCACTTTTGCACCAATTTTTGAGGATATTTTTCAATTTATCTCAAAAAATAAGGGTCCAGCGGAAAATCGAACTATACAGGGTATCCCAAAATTCCTTCAACAGCCGGAAATGGGAGGTTCCTGAGATCATTTGAAGCAACATTTTCCTTTGCAAAAATGTTATCTACGGCTTTGTTTAGGAGTTATTAACGAAAAACACTGACCAATCAGAACGCGACCTAGACGCGAGTTGGCACAGTCGGCCCGTATGCGCCAACTGTCTATTGGTCGACTGTGCCAACTTGCGTCTAGGTCGCGCTCTGATTGGTCAGTGTTTTTCGATAATAACTCCTAAACAAAGCCGCAGATAACATTTTTGCAAAGGAAAATGTTGCTTCAGACGACGTCAGGAACCTCCCATTTCCGGCTGTTGAAGGAATTTTGGGACACCCTGTATACAACGCGATACAGCAGACTTTTATCTTGAGAAACCACCCTATTAAGTTTGGAACGTCGACGTTTTTTTCGAACCAGAAAGCAAAATATCTTCGCCCGACATGAGTTGTCGCCAGTGGCGCTCACCACTAGAACGGTCGTTCGCCGCGTCGTATCCCGTCGCTTGTTTAAACATGTTTAAACAATCATAATGCATTAATAGTATATATCACTGGATTCGGGAAAGTCTAAAGAATCTTTTGCTGTAAAGAACAATTCAATATCTTTTATAATAACATCACAATATTTGTTTAAAGTTGAAAAATATGTTTTTTTTCAAAGCCATGTTCCTCAAAAACTGTGCGCATGGGAGAAAAATTAAGGACAGATTCGGAATCAGTGCAAAAAACTCAATAAGAGGGACCCAACAGTACATTGGAAACAAATTTGGTGTTGGACAGTGTTATCATGAAAACTCATTTCCGAATCTTCCGCAAATCAAACAAAAAATATTCATTTCCATTAAACAATCTCAATCGAAAAAATTCTTCCATATTCGCGAGGCATGCGACAAACTACATATGTTAAAAGTATCAGCAAAAAGTTTTTAGCATTTACATAGACAAGCCCTCATCGAGGCGTGCAGCGCGCGTGCCACGGTTCTTCGTACGTCATGTTCTCCGGTTCAAGGGTGCTTTCACGTATGTTTATGCTAATATCGCTCGTCATAAATATTCTAGATCTCCATAGGTCCAGGGATTTTCGTTTGTAAGATACGTTGACGAACCTCGTTGTGCGAACGATACAGCAACTATTCGCAACGCGTACCTACATATCTATAGGAGGATGATACGTGGAAACTCGTAGATCATCGTCCTTGATCTTCCGCGGCGTCGATCTTGATGTCTCGTAACGGAAAAGGGGCAGAATCTGAACGATCGTGATTACATAAGTGAGACGCACGATCGATACGCTGTCGCAAGAACCAAATTGCGATTACGCAATCAACGGGAAACGAACAATAAAGCGAGAAACGTCGGGGACAAGGAAATCCTCGAGTTCGGCCGGCGAAAAGAAAAGAATCGGACAAAATCGTGGTCCACACACAAGTTGAAACACGACGGTCAAAGTCCGGGGAACCTGAACAAATACTATACTGCACACGTATAGATTATTATCTCGGGGATTTGCAAGCTCACGTAGCGAAACGATTTACAATAGATCCCGCGTGATTCGATTGTTTTTCCGTGATTGACGCTGGACGCCATCGTAGGCTGATGACGTCCATTGTGGGCCTACGTGGGCATTACACGATCTGGAATCATTGTCGATTTCTTAGGAGTTAGAATATTATCGAGGAGATGATCAAATGTTTGTAACTTTCGATTTCTGACGCACACGAAATTCGAAAACAGTATATTGATTTACAGCCTCAGTCTTTCTCCGGCAAAAACTCGTGTCCCGACTTTTTATGGAACTCGTTTTAGACGATTAACGTCACCAGGGTCAATGCGATTCAGTGTTTTCATTAATGTTATTATCAGTCGCGTGTCCTTGCCCGCGTCCTTCAGGTTCTTCCCCTTGAATTCTCCGGGAGATATGCCCGGAGATAACTCGGTGTGTGGGCAGACGTGGTTCGAGAAGATTTCTCGAGATATAGGTTAGTGTAAAAGAGTGGCGTTTCGTGATAGTTAATAATCAGAGTTGGGCAAAAATTTTATTTAAATAAAAATTTCGAATGAAGTGGCTTTTTCCAAGTGGGTTTTAAACCCACTTTATTCGAAATATTTAAATAAAATTTTTGCCCAACTCTGTTAATAGTACACTTAATATAATAGTTGGTCAGGAGATCGTACAATAACATATTGAAGCGACAAATTAATATTTGCTCCAAGAGCAAGTGTCGTGTATAACATCCCGGTAGTGAGAAGAAGGAAAAAGCGAATAAAAAGATGAAGAGGTGAAAATCTCTTGCATAATGGACATTGATTGCTCGGGAAAAGGGGTTTTATCGCATCTGTGTCATTGGGGTACATCTCTCTTATCTATTTAACCTTTCTGTGGACAAACAACGCACAAAAATAATCTTGAAGATTTAATATTTACAACTTCCTATCTGATTTTATGCATTTATGTAAAAAAAATGAGAAGGTGTAATTTAAAATAGCAAAAATGTTAGAAAAATGTAAACATGCTGTTATATTACTCTCGACCTGGTAAACATACTAGGGAATTGGGAATTCAGTAATTCAGGATTAAAACATATTCCACATCAAATCTCTGCAGTCCATTTATTCAAACCATAAACTTTTGCGCAATCGTGGGTGTTTTAGGCAAGTTTAGCAGTCCGCAGCAGCCATCTAAACGCGTGTGAAAAACGCGTCGGCGCTTTCGCGGTTTCCGCGAAACGATAAATCAAAAATTCCCGGCAAAACGGTGGTCCCGCAGCAAATCTGTCCGCAATTTTCGTGTTTCGACTCGACGTTCGACGGACGGGATCTATTCAGGGCGCTGCCTTCCTATGTATGCTAGAAAAAGTGGTCCATAGAAAGTTCACGAGTCCATTGCGCCGTTTCTGCGAGCGGGATCGTTCGCATTGGTGGCCGTTCGCGATTACACCATTCCACATCTTTTCCCCGTCGTCGCTGCTAATTTTCGCATCTTGGAGGAAACTCTTGCACTGCATCGCCTAAACGACTCACAGTCCGATCATTAGCTGCGAACGCTTGCGAAATGATCGAGGCAGTCTAGATCCTTCCGCGGGATCCAAATTGTATAGAACGATTGCGCGCGGAAAACTGTGGAAAATACTCGTTCCTCCTTTTACGATAGGTTTACAGGACCTGTTAAACGTTTCAATATTTTTAAGTTTTAATTGTTTATTTAATTTAAAATTATGCTTCGGATGTTATAAAAGAAAGATTTTTAAGATAGATATAACATAGAAACGATGTAATCAAACTTTCCTGTTGATCAGCAAAATGTTTCATTTACAATTCTGACCTGCCGGCAGTCTTGTAATAGTTTTTACAACTCTATAATTCGCAGCTACAGGTTTCTTAGTGAAGTTTTTCAGCCGTAATTATTTTTCATTGTCGATCAACCGGTAACTGCAAGTAACAGGATATAATAGTTTGTAATTAAATAATCATCAGAGGTGTGCAGGTACCCGACCCGAGGGTCGAGTCGGGTCGGGATTCCGAAAGTTTGCAGTATTCGGGTACTCGAAGTTAAAGTTGGGGCACTTCTACGATCCCTGCAAGTACCCGAACAAATTTCCCGACCCGACCCGAACCCGAGTACTCGCACACCCCTGATAATCATCTACGAGGAAATCTCGAAGCTTGCATACTATATAGGGTGTCCCAAAATTCCTTCAACAGCCGGAAATGGGAGGTTCCTGAGATCATTTGAAGCAACATTTTCCTTTGCAAAAATGTAATCCGCGGCTTTGCTTAGGAGTTATTAACGAAAAACACGGACCAATCAGAGCGCGATCTAGACGCGAGTTGGCACAGTCTAGCCGGCGCGCCAACTGTCTATTGTCTGACTGTGCCAACTCACGTCTAGTTCGCGCTCTGATTGGTCCGTGTTTTTCGTTAATAACTCCTAAACAAAGCCGCGGATAACATTTTTGCAAAGGAAAATGTTGCTTCAAATAACGTCAGGAACCTCCCATTTCCGGCTGTTGAAGGAATTTTGAGACACCCTGTATAATATCTTAAATCTGCGATGTAAATTTTCTAATGGTGTCAGACTACAAATATTATGCTTACATAAATGCTTACTAACGTTATGCATAAAAATAATATTTTGCATGGGAAACGCAGTCCACAGAGCACATTGCTCGCGATTTTATCAGCTCGTAAAGCATCTCGGTAAGTTCTAACGAGATATTTATCTATGTAGAGAGATGGAAACCTTAAACCGGCGTCTTTGTAGTAGAAAAACACTGACTTCATGCGAAACCTCGACTCCATAACATTCTAAGAAATCAGTTTTACCACTATTGGGCAAAACACGCAGCTCGACGTCACCGACGACCTCTGCAGAAATGGTCGCCGGTTTCGCTTCTCTTTTTTGGTTTACTGCGACCTTTATCTCGGACACTGAACCACAAAAGTCAGAAAGCAACCGAGCTCGTGTACAAGCAATTAAAAAGACCGGACTATGCTCCGTCATTGGTTGTGTCGTCGCGCAGACTGTCACGCGAACCAAATTGCAGAGATGACCGAACAAAAGATCGGCTCCTCGTATTCGTTTTGTTGCGTGTCTCGTTTCTCGCCGAGACTCAATGATCTGAGCAAATCATTGTTTTCTCTCTGCCCGTTTCGCGGAAACCGTTCTCATGGCCATCGGGGAGTGGAAAGCAATTTGTTGACACTCTTCATTTGCATTTCGCTGACAGGGCGACGCGACGCGACGCGACGCAAGGGCGGTTCGTGGCCGAAACAAAATCGTGAGACTTTTGACAGACTTGAGACGGGGTGATGGGACTTTTTGTAAACTGTAGCTCAAACAATGTAGAATAAGGGAAAAATAGCAGCTTGTAAAAATAAAAAGTCTCCATTTTTTGTCCGATCAGAAAAATCTATTAGAACCCTGTTCTCCGAGATTTATTCAAGCTTTGTTCACTCACTCGTTAACGCCGATAATTAATTCAATTGCAATGATAATTAGAATAGTAATTCCACCGACCGTCGTTTGATCAAAGAATTCTCCAGCTCTGTTCTGGATTCTTGCGTCACTTGCGTTCTTTCTCTCAAGATGGTTGCACGCAATTATCGCAGCGTACAGCAGCTCGCAAAGGTGTCCAGATTGTCGCCAAGGATTTTAATAGAATCGCGTTAATAAAGCAATCCAACAAAAAGATTTAATGATTTCGAATTTCAGTCGATCGCAATTCTCTTTGTCTTTTTAACACACAAATTGATCCTCTTTTTCTTAGCGTATTACGCGCTCTGTCCCCCTGAATATTTTATTAACCTGATGGATGACTTATGGTAAACATACCTATTGACGCCAGGCAGTTATTTTCTGCAGGGACTTTGTTGATGTTAGTATACCGCTAATATGATAACCCATTCTGATGGGAGGACTCGTTTGTTTCCTTGAACGACGAAAAAATTATTCACTGAGAAAACAAAAGATGGAAATTCAGCCTATTTTCATTTATCATAGACAAGATAACATCTCTAACGCGAAGAACAAGATTTAGGAAAATGGTTAGGAGCTACAACATCAACAATTCTGTAAATAAGCAAATTGCACTTCAACTTCGGTCAGCAGCAATTCCCAATCAAAATTGGGAATTGCTGCTGACAACCTTAACAGAACAGGTTTCGCGACGGCACGTGTTCGCTAAGTAATCATTATGAAAATGATTGCAAAAGTAAGTCGCTCTCATTCTAGCCTGCCGGAAGACGTTGTCGTGTATCCTTCTCGGTCAGTGTCCTACCATTGACAAATCAGAAGACTCTTATCCAAAATACATTACGGCTGAAATCGTGTGTCCTTGTCCTCCATTCATTTCATTTCTACGAATTGGAAAACACATTTCAACGCTTTCTACGAAAATTAATCGATAAAATTTCACATCAGGTGGGCAAATTAATTCGTAACCCTTCCTTCGTGCATTTACAAACGATTTTCACCCTTTAACTGTGCGACTTTGCAATTACGAACACACACGACGACGTAGTGAAAGGAAAGTAAAATTGTATATGTATGACAAAAATCCTAGCACAATCAACGTAATATAGTTTACACCAGTGAGTCATACGACTAAGAATGAGTAAGTATTTGAAAGTATCAAGTATAAGAGTAAACGTACATACTGAATTGCTTACGCATATCTTTCTGTTAGCACTAGCTAGTAAACTCGAGTAAATACAAAGTCGAGTATTTGCTTAAAAAATTAACAAAAGGCTTCGCTCGGCTTTACGTATACCGCTGAATATGGATACTATGACACAATTAAATGAATCATTCGTTGAATTAATTTTGAACAATTTCTGTGTAATTTTTCTGTATGTTATAGCTGTAACCTATAACACAACTTTACATAAGGGATAATAAACGCAACACTCCGCGAAATTGCATCGAAAACGAGAATCAAACCTGATCTTGCACGATCACTTTTCCCAGGTCGATTCTCCGAGCAAATCGCTTTTCGAATTACCTCTTTCGGGCAAATTGTTCGGACTTCAATCGTGAGTTTAACGAATCCTTTCAGCTCTTCTCCTTTCTTCGAAAACTTTCACCTGTGTCGCGCCCGCGCGTTTTAATGCCTCTATTCGGCGGGCAATCTCGCGAGTCGAGCGCAATTAGCATTCTCATTTTATTGGCGGGATATTAGGTATAGTCACCGCTCCTTGCTGCCTGTGTTCGACTTTATGAAATATCGCAGACACGTAATCGCCACGTAATACGCGCTCCCGGTGCCGAACCAGCGAAATTACCCCACCGAGAAGATGGTGGCGGTGTTAGGCTACCGGTGTTAGGCGCTCGGCGTTTCGCAATCGCGATTTTTCCTGTGTACTCCGGCCGATAGCGTCCCCGTGCAAAAAGCATCCACGATCAATCACAATTTTTCTTTTGTCATCTATCATTTCTTTTATTCTTCGTTCCGTCCCTGTTACGTAATTTTTGAATCGCAACGCACCTTTTTGCAATTCGAAAGTCACCGTCTTACTCACTGTATTTATAATTTGGATAGGATCGCAGTCGCGTGGGTCGAAAGTGTAAAATTCTCGAAGCGTGAAAATAACGAAGCGCGAGAAACGCCAAACGTAAAAGTTGGAACCTCGTCTTCTAAATCTGCGGATAATTTAAAAAATAATTGAGCGATCAAGTTCGAACAAAGCTCATTCGACTCGTTACAAGTTTGACTAAATAGTGCTCCAACGATGGTCAGAATTTTTTGATGTATAACATTTCTTTGAACAGTGTAAGGTCAATCTTCCTGACGGAAGGGCTCATTTTTCTCCAAAACGCTAATTTGATCGTACTTTGGCCGAGAAATAAATGAACAAAAGCAGCTAGAAACTATATGTTCTTGTAGCTTAGAGATGCATGTATAAATCCCATGAAAATTTATTTCCATATGGTAAATATTTTTCTAGAAAAAAATCCATAAAGACATTGCTTATTTCCGAACGATTCGATCTCGATTGTATTTCATTTTGGTGGTTTGAAAATAATACATTGATGTCTCTAAATTCTCGAAACATTTAATAGCAAAACGAAGGAGTCATTAATTAGTAACTTCTAAATTCATCTGGTCTCTTCTAAGAGTGGAAAAAAACTCTGCAACTGGACGAGATGAAAAGATCGTCCAAAGACTAGAAACATTTGGAACTTGGACGAATGGTATATTCCCCTATTACATAATAATGTATGGGTCTATTCGTGAAGCTACAACCGTTTGATCCTCCATAGCGTAATATAGCAACACGTAGAAATCGACAGTAAAGGTAACAGGCCAATCGTGAGCCTAGCGGTTTCGTAAATTTGCATTTCTCGAGGCACGATTCGTCGAATTAGTCACGGGTCTCGTCTATTTGCCTAACAAATAGCATTATCTCGGAGATGTCAAGTACGTTTTTCCTACCTCACAGACCTCCCTCACTGGCAATCGTCACCTCCCATCGCTCATGGTCCGTTTCTACTGCTATCAGTTTGATTGTCTATTTATTGCACCATCCTGTGCTCGAGGGCAACAGCGGGTTATAATACTGCGACCTTGCGCTTGCAAAACTTTCGTTTCCTCATCTGCCACGAGACGAAACGGAGAACTAACAGTGACACTTGACTTCTGCCTCTCGTTGACGGACGCGTGTACATACCGTTCGTTTGCTGTCAGAGTGACATAACTTAAAAGCCATGGTTTTAGGAGAAGTGCTGGAATGTTCGTATTTGTTGCCACTCAGGAACCACGCGACATTTACATGGAAAAGATAGAAAAATATTGCACGAGTTAAATTATTTGTATAAAAATAGAACGAGTTAGAATGTTCCGAATGGTTTTGCATAGGGCTAATCTCGTATTAAAGTAGCATAAGTGGAGTAGTTGGCAAGGTGAGCTGATCTAACAATAAGTATACAACGCTTTACCCAAGTATTAGTTCTTAGCACTCGAGTGGTGACTCTGCGGCACTAATAAAATTTGCTGTACGTACCGTTATTCAAAATATTGTTAGCGTTATTAGAATTGTTTGTATATAGTAAATTAATAAACATTTAAATATTGAATGTGCTTCTAATGCAAAGGGTTAGTTATGTAATTGTTGCAAATGTGGGATGTTTACAATAGCAACATAATCCGCACGGCGTAAGACTCGTTACTTTCGTTTTCGGTATAGTAACGCTTTACCAAATAGCGATTACTCAATTATTCAATTACTCCGATAAAAATATCAATTAATAACAGTCTTGACCGCGATACTACTAGCCATTGCGATAGCATAATCTATTATCTTTTCCCGACATGACTATCCGATACCTTATCTGCGTATAATGTAGCTCATGGTTTACTATTACTAGATTTTTACCAAAGCTATACATATACCAAAAAAGCTGAACGATTTATTCAAGTTTTAGAATTTCATTATACAGATAAATAATTAAATAATTGGTATTAAAGATATCGGTATACATACATATATTATTCAATCTGCATATTGGTCCTATCAATCAGAGCTGGGCTAAATGTAATTTCAATTACAATTACAATTACTTACCAATTATTATAATTTAAAATTGCAGAAATAAAATTACAATTACATGTAATTGTAATTGAGTCTAACAATTACTTCAGTGTAATTGTTCTTTTAAACCACTAATTTTTATGTTTTGGACCATTTGACCGTTTCCTTAATGTAATTATAGTCGACTTTTGCACATGTAATTGAAGATGTAATTAAATTCTCATTCAATTAATTACTGCTCAACTCTGCTATCAATCCTGATCTACTGAACCCCGATCCGGGACCACCGGCGCGCACTGCGGGAAATGGCGGCCGAACAGAACAACATAAAACACGAATTCATGTAATCATTATGACAAAACTGCGCATAAATAATTCTGACAAATCGAAAACAGTTTAAGAATATTCTTAATGCATGAAATTTACAGACAAATTATGTAAATTTGCGGGTATAGTAGCGGATGTAGTAAAATTGTCTTCATCAATAGCAAGACATAGGATCCAAACAGAGATGTATCAAATCCACAGCCCATTAATAACATCCGCCAAATTCTTCGATTTGAAGAATGAAAAAAAACTTCAATGGGATTCACAACTGAATAGTATGGTGGTAGAAATACCACATAAATCTATATTTAATTTTTGCAGTGAACTCCGCCAAAATTTGCCACCGAAGAAATTCTCCAGAAATGCATGAAGTAACTGATAAAATCATAGCAAAAATGACACAGCGATGTGTCTGCGAAAGGGTAAGTTAGCTGGTCAAAGAGATAGCATGGTGCAGGGAAGGGTGAGTATGTTAGCGTAATTATTAACAGTGGATATCCGTTCGGTAGATGACCGGAAAACGTATCGACGATCGTCGTCGAGGACCGTCTCGACGCCTGTATGGTGGGGCACGGTTCCGCGGCGAAACTTCAAAGGTACGACGACGCCGATGACGACGCAGTCCATGAGGACAGCTTGCTTTCCATTCGGATTCTGTGATTACTTCTCCTCTGCACGGCAGTTCTTTCCCGGTCGTCGTATCACCTTGGTCGGCGCGGGCTCATGCAAATAAATTGTGACTCCCTCTGCGAATACGGTCTGTCTGTTCGGGATCGCGGTAAGGTGACCGTCGAGATCCTAGGATCCATAGGAGAGATCATCGCGCGGCGCGGCGTTGGTTTTCGGTTCGGTTTACAACCCCGATCGCCGGCAACGAACCGGCAGTGCTACTCGGTACGCGAAACCGTCAGCTTCGGACAAATTCTAGAAAAACCGGGCGGCAGGTTACACGCGGCAACGATCCACGTTTATACCGGGACATGCTGTAAAGTTGTTGTTATCAGTGAGCAACGCATCTATCAGTGATCCGACGACAGAGACGATATGATTTGCTACGCGAAGGTGTTGCTGTTGGCGGCGTTATGGGCGCAGGGTTGTTTCTCGAGCTTGGCTGTCGAGCCTAATCGAGAGGCTATGAAGGAGACCATGCCCCTGTATACGGTTCTCAGCAACCTGGAACAGTTGAACAACACGCAGTGTCGAAACGAGTTGCAATCTCTGCGGGATGCCGTGGACCACAAAGTCCTGTGGGGCATGAGACGTTAGTAGAAAAATTTTCCATCGAGTAGTTTGGATTTCGGTTAATCCTCTTTTGGCGGAAACTAAGGGTCGTGCGATGTTAGTAGAAGAATTTCTACGCTTTTCTTGCGCTTTCGTTCCTGTAGGGGTTGAATACTTTCGGGGTTGTTTGGTTCCGATAAATGGGGCACATAATAAAACAGCTTAATTAACCAGGAATCTGAAGTTCAGGTGTTGTACCTGATTGGAGAGCTTCGAGCTGTTGATTAACGCGGTATTTCGACGGTAACGAACGGTGAGAGGAGGGTTGGAAGTAGAGAACCGCGAGGAAACTCCGTAGCCAAACGAAACGAGACGGAATGCACGGCTTGTTTCGTAACAGGCTCGTTTCCGTTCGCGTGTATACACAGAGACGGTTACGCTGTCGGATAATTCGGGCCGATAACGCGTTCGACGCTTGTGCAACGCTCACCACGCGGGACTGCATGTCGCAATTACGCGACGATCCTCTCGATCGTCGGATTTTTCGCGAGGCCACGCCGCGCGCCGCGACAACCCCGACATCGATCGTCTCGCGACTTTCTTCACGTTACACAAGAAACTCGTTTCGTAGGAGGCTCGGAAACGCGAGGCTACGAGCCGGATCAATGCCGATCTCGATTTCCCGAGCTCGATTGTGTTTGTTTCGCGATCGCCGATGATTAGGGCTGCCAGCCCCTTGAGATCTCGCCAGCGGGGTATGGTTTGTTCGGTCGCGGTGGGAAGAAGGATGTAGAATGTGATGGAGATTAGTGAGCTTTGCTGGGTAGCGAAAGTAAGGTAGCTGCTTACTAGCTGAGGAATGAAATGATTAGGGTGAAAATCGTTCTGGTTAAAGCTAGAAAATTAGAGACGTTCCCCAAGACGAATTCCAAAAATTATTAAAAATGACAGCGTTCCATTTGGCGGACAAGTAATGAAACAATTAGCAGAAGAGTCAGAAACATTCTTTGTCAAACTTGATTCGGATGAATGGAATAATTAGGACAACATAACAGCAACATGTCAGGAAGTCGGGGAACGAAAGTCTGGGACGTTCTCCGAGATAAGTTAATTGAAGAAATAACTTTAATGTATTCGAGTGCTAGGTACAATATTTTATTTAGCTGAGAAATAATGAAACCACTGAGACAAATATTAGATACATCGTCAGGTTATTTACCTTGTGATTTTGCACGTGGACTCACTATGAATTGTTTGTTTATGAAGTTCTGGATGTTAGTGGACATCCCGGCTCCGGATTTACTCTCGGAAATAATTTCTGGCCGGGTAGTCGGTTGGGTTGCACTTACATACGCGATAAGAGGAACGTCCCCGTGTCATTGAAGCTCCTGAGGAACGCGTCGCAGTATCGCGACCCCCAGACCGAGTACCCGCCGTATCCTGTGCAATACTATATCGCGAGGTTCGTGCATAATAGCACGCAGCAGTACCATATGGGACTTCTGGGCGAGGTATGATTAATTACTATTATTGTTGGCTTTCGTTGCATCAATAGTTTCATTTGCAAGAATAAATGTTAAAACAAAATAATTCATTCATGAGAAAACACAATAACATTTGCACTTATCAATTAATCAAAAAGGGTCCATGCACCGTTTAAAAAGAAGTCACATTTTCTAAAATACACCGAGCAACTAAGGAGGATAATAATCAATGGAAATTGAAATTCAATAAAAGTTGAATGAAAACGAAGTCGGAGAAGTATAACGCCTCTATTTGAACAGGAAAAAATCAATTTCCACTAAGTTTGCATATTTTGCTTGTCAAAAGTATAGAAAGATCTGTAAAAAAAAACAGTTTTGCACGGTGCAAAGAATCTAATGACACCGTTAATATAAGCAACGAGACGCTTCATTTTGTATTCTCGATGCTTGACCAGAAATGTCTCGATTTGCATAAATTTGCTTCACCGACAGGAAACTTTATTACATTTCTATCTTTTCGATATTTTGACTGCTCCACAATTTGCCGAATAAGAGATATTTCAAAAAGTATTAACTCTCTCTTTTTAAGATGTCGCGATTCGTTGTAACAATGAAATGAACTGCTGTAACATCGAACTGAACTCGCAACAAAGATTCCAATGTTTATCCAAAAAACGATATGGATATTATCTCATGAATATTCCACCTCAGTGTACTTTGGTTCCGAGAAATTCTTTACGCACCGGAAATCTATTAATAGTTCTCTGAGACACTGTGCTAAATCCAAAAGAATCTCCAAAATCTTGCCAAAGAAGATATTCCCAAATTTTAATTCTTCATGACTTGCTGTTTCCGCGACATAAAACCGTGAATACAATTAAAGGAGTTTGACCAGGACAAAATAAATAAATCGTATATTCCAGAATACAAGTATCAGATTTGAAATCATTTAAATAAATAATTCGCTAGGTAAACAGTATTTCCAACACCCATCCGCCTCGACGATGAAACGTTGTCGTCGCCTAGATACTTAGGGGTGTTCTGTATCACTTACAATCTTGGAGAAAACCTGGTATCGTTGTATTTTAGGGCAACATGGTGATGGGAATGTGTCTACCATCATCCTGCACAGAGGACGAGTTAGTAGTAATCATAGAGAAGATCTTCCGTGATAGGACTCTCCTAATTGGGCAACTATACTCCGCAGACTTTAAGTTGGTCAAGGTCTCCGATGTGACAGATGATCACCAGTGGCTGCTAAGCGCTCAGAAGATTCTAGCTATGTAGGTATCCAAACATAATCGATACTCTTCCCATGATCATCGTCGATAAATCGATCGACCATTTCAAAAAAATTTCTAACTTGTTCCTCCGATCTATAGATTGCGGATTTGATTGAAAAAAGCATCAAATGAATTGAATCTTATTAGTACATTATTTACAACCTGCTAAAATTAGTAAGAGAAGAAATCAATTTATATGTAGCTCCTTTTTCTTGAAATTGATACAGATCATTTTTATTTTACGTAAAGATCTACGATTTACTGATTTGTATATTCAATCGACAATGTCACGGTTGGCGTCGTTGAGTACCCCAAATTTTCATGGATACATCTGACCGTGTGATTATTATCCGCACGAACTCGTTCACGCCCCTGACGGAAATTATCGCCTCTTGCATAATAATCGAGGTACTCCGAAAATATTGACATTTCCTGATTTGATTACTCGCAGAATTTGGTTGTTGCTGTCCCTTGGCGTGGTGATCGTCGCCACCGTGTACGACGTCATGTTTTACCAAAAACGACTGATGAAGAAGAGGGACTTCCTCACGTTCGAGAATAATAACACTGCCGGTGAGCACGAACACGACGATTGTGGATCGCGCGTGATCGAAAGATCAAGATTGATGGCCATCGATCACTCCGATTCCATTGATCTTTCTTCAAAATTTAGGGAACATCGAAAAGAACACGGAATCCGACTTGTAGACTGCGGATTTTGTGACATTAAAAAGACATGAGAGACACAAAAATTATTTTAAGAAGTTTTTATTTATAATTTCTGTCGCTTACGCAATTGCAATTGTAATTCTTCAATATGAAGAACATTTTTATTGAACTTAGCAATCCGCACTCTGTTTAAAATTCAAAGTCTGACATACAATTTTTGGATCGAAGCATTTAATTATATAATGTTACAGAAGTATGATTTTCATCTTGTTTTGAACATGATCGGAAAGCTATGATTGAATGCACACAGAATTGAAGAACGACGTGGAAGCGAAGCACGAACCGGAACCGGAAAGCGGCTGCTTGGAGGAGCATAAGCCGGAGACTATGTCAACGAAGGTTCTCATGTGCTTTTCTGGTTACACGAACGCAAAACAGCTTTTCACGTTCGAAAGTGGAGCAGACTCGCTGCCAGCATTACACGGCGTCAAGTTCATAAGCATGGTGTGGATCATTTTCGTGCACACCGCTTACTATACCAACAGTTCCATGGGTAAGGGAGTCCCTAACAATTAGTAAACAGTTTTACAACCATTTCCTAATCGGGCAAAATTCTTGAGCTGCTTTTCGATACTGTTCAATAATTAATTTCTGTTTCACAGTGCACGTAGAAAATTTTCTAGTTGAGGACATTTGTTTAGTGAAATTTTACGTGTTGAAATTTTACACATTTTTCTATATTCCTAAGATTAGTATATATGGTATAGTGATTATATAGATTGATTCAATTCAAAACAGTGAAAATATTTCAAGTCAAATTTTTAAATTTGTGAAATTTTAAGTTTTTAAATTTAAAAATCTGCATTGTACTTAGCCCGTGTTAAGGGTAGCCCTTTCACGCCGACCTAATCGTCGCTTAGGAGGAATAATCGCCGATCTTTTCAATTTTAGTGAATCCACCGTTGGGCATGATTTTCACGGACGGGTTCCTTACTCAAATAATCAGTAACGCGACCTATTCTGTGGACACGTTTCTTTGCGTAAGCGGGTTTCTGATGGGTTCCCTCTATCTGAAGGCGATGCGCAAAGAAAAACAGACGGTGACATTCGGTGTAAACATGCTGCGGCTGCTTTTACAGACCATCAAACGATTCATTAGGTAAATACATCTTGCGATCAAGATCCCTGATATTATCGAAACTGAATTGTCTTCCTAAACCGTTGCCTTTTTAGGCTCACTCCAACGTATCTGGTCGTGATATTGATCGCAATACTAAACTACACTTATTATGAAAAGACCTCGACGTATCAGATGCCCGAGTCCCCGAGTTACTATTGTTCGAAATACTGGTGGAGGAACTTGCTCTACATCAACAACTTCTACTCGTGGCAGGAACTGGTACTGAACACATTACTTATTTAGAAATAATTTATTTTTCATTGCAATTCACCTCGAACGACCTTGGGCGACCGTGAACGTCAGGGTTATCAGAATAACTTTATTGTAAACGGATCTTCGGACTTCAGTTTTGATATATAATGAAAATTTTAAAAAATTCCATTTAGTTTAAATTACGAAGAAAATAGTAAATGTCACTTTTCACAACGTGTTTTTGTTCGGGCTTGCAACGAAAATTTGTGAACAGGATTATTTGCACAGTGTGTCGTTGTTTCAGTGCCTCAGCTGGAGTTGGTACATCGGCAACGACATGCAGTTCTTCATCTACGGTACCATCCTGCTGATGTTGTACACCTGGTAAGCATCCCCCTTCTTTGTCTGGTTCATAGTTGCCCAAAATCGAAATATTGCACATGGAATAGATAACAGGAATAGTTTACTCAAAGGGGTGCAGACAAAAGATTTAAAATTGGAGACTATGATTTAACACTAGGCTTACGGATCAAAATAATGAGAATGTGTCTATCCAAATTTTTCTCAATTTTTTAAATTACATATACCCAAAGAAATATTAAAAATATGTACGTAAATCTAACATTAAAAAAGATTGGGAAAGTATGGTCTAGACTGGGCAATGTTTGAACGATTTTAAACCGGAAAGCTAAATCCTCGGTGAACTGTTCCAGGCGATCTTACATCGGCTTGAGTTTGGGCGCTGTATCGTTGATCACGTGTATACTATGGAATGGATACTTGGCGTACGATCTCGATTACGTGCCCTCGTAAGTATCTCTTGAAGTACTCTCTCCTAGTCCAGCAGCGTTTACTCAGTAACAAATTCTACAATTGTCTTTCCGGTTTTTTTTTCAGGGTGGACGAAATTCACAGAACGTTGACGGCGTTGTACATGCGACCATGGCTCAGGATTGGACCATTCCTTGTTGGAATGTTCACCGCGACCATTATCCACAAGATGAACTACAAATTGAACCTTACAACGGTAAAAACATTTTTTTCTACAGTCTAATAATTATATATTATATGTGTATTTCAGAAAATTTGTACATAATTTTAGAATGTTCCAATTGCGACTTTTACCGAACTGGTAAATGGAAATCAGTTCTACATTTCGGTACAAAAAAGTATTAAGATAAAAATTTACCGAGATTACTGTATGTTAAATAATCAGTTATTATCAGTATAAATTTGAACAGGGGCACGATGGTCCCGACAGTCAACTTGAGAGTCAAAGTATTCGTCAGAGTTTAAGATTAATTTAAATATTCCAGAAAGGCAAAATACTTGGCTGGACCATGGGCGTGCTGTTCAACTGCTCAATTCTGTTCGGCGGTGTGGAAAGAAATATGCCGATGCACATAAGTATTATGTACACTGCTATGGGCAGAATTTTATGGGGCGTTGGCATATCGTGGCTAATAGTCGCGTGTATAACGAACAACGGAGGTAAGCTCTTTTTTCTCTTAACACTAGGTTTACGAAACTGTAAATTTGATAAAAATAACGAGAATGTCTATGCAAATTTTTAGCCATTTTTTACAGACGTAATACATAGCCAAAGATATAACTTCGTACAATAATTCCTCATGGATGTAATCATAAATGAAAAATATTAGATAGCGTCCCGTAAACCTTGTGCTAACAACATGACATTCTTCGATCTTCAAATTCTTCTTCTTTTTTGATCGTAGGTATCGTGAACCAGATCCTGTCGTTCAAAATATGGATACCATTGAGCAGACTAACATTCTGCGCTTACCTCTTAAATCCATTTATCATAAGCTCGATCAACTTGCACAATGGTTACCCGCACTACTTTGACGTGCTGACAACGGTCAGTAGTAACATTACCAAAGAACTGACTAATTGAACGAATCGTAAATTATAATTGATATCGCTATCGCAGGGTAACATGGGCCTCGGAGTGATTGTGATCACTTACGTCTGCAGCGTGATACTCTCATTGATCGCGGAGGCGCCTGCCATAAACGTGCTCAGGATTCTGTCGAATCCGAACAGGAGGATGAAATGAGTACGTACAGATACAATTATCCTAAATTAATGGGCTATTCCAATCCCTTCGCTATCATGGATGAAATATGTTGTTTTCTTCACACTAGAATTACCGAACTCGTTAAAATGACGAATTCAGATCTTCTCTTTTACAAATCGCGAAGTTATGTAAATATTTTTATGAGAAATCTTTTAGTATAGTTCTTTATTCAAGTGCATGTATCATAAAATCCTATGAAATCGGAATAAACTGAGTCCAGTCATTATTATAAAGAAATATACATCAGTCTCGTTTAGAGCTCGGCAGTTCTAGTGTTGAGATGCGAATTCGTTCGCGAGACGTTCGAAACCTTTTCCTGTATAATTATTTTCTCACAGACCTTCTAAACATTCTTCGGTGTGATTAAAATGAGACAGAAACATGGCATGATTCGTATTACCTATAACTAGATTGCGGGTTTTATGCATTTATGGCAAAAACGTTGGAAGAATTTAAAAATGCTATTATATTAGTTTCGAACTATTAAACATATTGAGAAAGAAAATAAATTTCTATTTCACTCCCGTTTGTTGCAATTTAGGTGGAAAATTTGTACTTTCTGCATAAAGATCCGCTGTCTACCTATAACGTATTGTCTCTTGTTACTTCTACTAAATTAGAGAAACATTTGAATAAGCGACCAAGATCCAATCTATGATTTGGTGTCGTTTCAATCAGCAAAAATGGCACAAAAATATAAAGGAAATAATCGGAAATGTTAAAAGTTCCGTCACTACACCAATATGCGCTGGTGTGGGGATGAAGGAATATTCCCTAAGTTTTCAGACATAACAGTATCTCGTTCCGAGTAGCGAAGGCGACAGGCTGACCGGATGGTCTTTTTTTGCAGGAGTCGGCGCGTGTTTCCTACATTCTACGACGATTGGGAAGGAGGACAGGCCCGTAGAGAGTGGATTGCGCAACATTCGTAAACGTTCTGCGTTCTCTTTCCTTTTCATTTATCAACGAGCGTTTTGTACATAGCGAATTCGAAGTTCTTTTAGTCGAACGACGCCTGCCGTTGGCTCCGACGAGAAGAGGAGAGATGAGAAGGAGGAGAAGGAAGCGTGGAGAGGCACGTATTACAATGAACTACAGATCGTTAGAAGAAGGACGGGCGAATTGCGTGTCACGACCCGCAACTATGAGTGAACCGGGGAATGTATCCTGACCGGTGCCGATGAAGTCAGCGATCGGTTCGCTCGGGAGGCTTGCTCGCGTCGATCCTCTTCGAGCTGTTTTTCCAGTTGCTCGTTTAAGACTAGAAGTTCCCTCGTTCGTTGATAAACAGGATCCTTTGGAACAGTGAGGAAAAAACATGATGAAAAAACAAATTAGGAAAGAAAAGACTTTAGACTATAGTATAAAAGAATTTGACAAAAAGATACGATTGTAAATAGAATAAAATGGAGCCTCTTTTAAGTTTTACGAACCTGCTGTCGCATACTAAGATTCCACCTGCAGTACACGCTCTTCCATGGTTTTATGTACCTCATGCTAGCTATCGGCAGCAAGACCAATTGGAAGGTCGGTGTTGACCAATACAGAGGGTTCTGGTACAGAGATAATTGACTGTTCGTGTACGACCAGAGGGACACTGTTTTCTGCTTAACCTGTGCCTGTACCCTCTCGCGTTCGCTGTAGACATTATACCCACATTAGCATATCCTCTGAAAATTCTCGCGGATCCTATAATCTTAGTCTACACTGTCCAACTAATTCTTTTTCTAACTTTCCTTGACCGTTTCCGAGGAAAGAAGTTCTTTCCACTCTTTAAGGGGAGAGATTCACGTTTACAGAATTACAAGGGTGCGGGATGCTTTTTCATTTCACGATAATGCAAAGATGGGGTTTTTCAGTAGTCAAAAGCGCTAGATAAAAGATCAATCTAGACCGCCGCAATCCCCCTCAAAAGTCCTATTTTTATTTGTCTTATTTCCTATTGAAGACTTTCGACGGCGATTGCGGTCTAGATCTATCTTTTATCTAGCGCTTTTGACTACTAAAAAACCCCATCTTTGCATTATCGAGAAATGAGAAGGCGCATCCCACACCCTTGCAATCCTAGAAACGAGGCTATCCCCTTAAACATCATCTAAACACCTTCTAACGACCATAATGTCATAAAAGAAAAATATCGTCGTATTTGCGTGGGCCACAAAAGATTGAATCCGCGGAAGAATCATTCAGTTGGACAGTAGTGTTTCTTGATAAAAAGCGTGACACCTGCCTGCTGTACAAAAACGTGCCGAATCTGCAGGAGTACAAATGGTCAAGTATAGTGATAAGAAAGTGTTCGTTGAACTCGAACGCGTTCGGAAACTGTCGGCTGATTTGCCACACGCAGTCCATGAACTGCAGGAACACCGGAGACCTGTCGGCGTCGCTGTGGTGTTCGTCACCATGACCGATCCTCTAAAGACAAGTTCGTCGCGATTAGAACAATCCGCGCGAAATAAAGCATAGATAAATTAAGTAATCGACGACTCGATGTCGCACCTGCTGGAATTTGTGGCCAAAACTAAGCCACTCCTTTTCTATGAGAACCTCAAAACCTTTGATAGTTCTGTAATACGGATCTAACATTAACATGGCAAGAGCTGTGAGCTGCAAACATTTACAAACATTAAAGGGCACGTATATCGCAATAAGGTACACACAACGTTTGTCGTAATTACCTGTGCGGTTCTGTCCCAGCCGTCGGAGCAGTGCACTAGCACCGAGGTCTTGTGATTGTCGACTTTGTCCACTATCTTGAGCGCTCCAGCGAGCACGTATTTGATATGTTTCAGCCAGACTGTGGATTCGACCCCTGAAAACCATCTTGCTTCATCGATCTTTGGAAAGCATAATTCTGAAAGATAACGAATATCAATGGTAGTTGTAGCACGAGCTCAGCCGAGTTATAAATGGTTAAGGGAATAGACTTGTTTCCAGAATTGCAAGGGTTCGGCATGCGCCTTCTCATTTCTCGGTAACGCAAAGATGGGGTTTTTCAGTAGTCAAAAGCGCTAGATAAAAGATCAATCTAGGCCGCGATCGCCTAGATCGGTCAAAAGTCCTATTTTTACGTATACGAGGCGTAATTTTCATTGTTCGGCAGTATGTAGCTGTCGCAGCTTTATGAAAATAATTACATGCGCAGCTGTATGTGTATCTTTTATCAAGCGCTTTTGGCTACTGAAGAACCCTATCTTTTCATTATTGAGGAATGAGAAAGCACATCCCGCACTCTTGCAATCCTGGAAAAACAAGTCTACCACTTTAATTGCACTAGCAATTCGCGCCATCCGTGCCAGGCGATCATTTAGAACTCGAAGCGATAAAAGAACCGGCACGCAACGAGCCGAATACCTTTCACTTTTCTAAGGCTTTCCCTCATCACGTGAATATTAGGAATTTCTAAAAACACTAGCTCTGCGTTCTGATAAGCGTCTTCGTTCTCGTAGCCTCCACCCTTCGCCTTATTCGCTACCGCATTCGGCATTGGTCGAGCGTCCATAATAAATAACTTGTGACTCTGTGCGTTCGCGTCCATGATTAACTGAACGTATCGCTCGTCCTCGCGACTTCTTTTCCCACCAACGCCCACCAAAGGCTGGGCGCAACGAGTTATGGTCGCTTGACTCTCCGGGTGGATCCACGAGAGCACCGGAAGTCTTCCTTTGCTCCTAAACGCCGCAGACGCTTGTAGATCTTCGTCGGTCGCTGCAGCAGGTACTGCCCATACAGCAGGGTAACTGTCGCATATGGAATACGTGTCATTGATCTTTGATATTTTCCACATATCATTGTTTACGCCCTGGAAATAATCTCCAATTAGTTTTTAATATTCCTCTACCCTACAGTGTTTCTTCCCGAGCATCGATCATTAAATAGATTAATAGATAACCCCTTGCCTTACGATTTATTTTACGGTTTCAGTGATTAGAATTTTTATTGTATTTCGTAATTTCCTAAAATAGTAGAGAATTTATATCTATTGTAAGCTTACATGTTCTCCAATAACTATACGTTAACAAAACCAAAATAGAATTTCATCTCGGTTTAAAGGAAATTCATAAATTGACTGTGGATTTTTATGCAAAATAAAAATTGTCTGCTAAAATTTTAACAAGCTGAAAACACTAGATTGGTATTATTAGATCACACTCATTGTAACTTTTTCACTATTTTAAATGGCACCTACTCATTTTTCCCATAAATGCATAAAATTCGCAGTCTATTAATAACATAAATATATATTACACTCTGAATCTGCATTACGAGTCTGACACGATATTGTAGGGCAAGGGGTCACAAACAAAGGGCTGCATAACGCATTTACCATCCTCTTCAATTCCGCTATAGGCTCGTACACGTTCCAACCGTTCTCAGGAAACGTCTCAGAGTATTCGAAGGCAAACAATGGTAGCTTATGGGACAACGGGAATGAATACTGTTGGAGCTTCTCGAAAACGTCCCTCCGAGAATGGTTCTCCTGCTTGTGGGCGAATCTCAGGTTTCTCATGTCCTTGCAGAACGCTTCGATTCCGTAGGAATTCTCTCTTCTGCTAGACGCTCCGCCGACCTTTTCGATTCTGCTTACCACACCCAAAGGTACTTCGACAACATACGGTGTCTCGCGATCCACACTCCGAAAATGAAGCTTGTAATTCGTGACACTAAGGATTCCTCTGGCAGGTCCTGAATATGGGCACAGATACGTTACCTCGTGAGCTATGCCCTGCATCCTTTCTCCGTTTAGAAGCGTTGGACCTGCATCTCCGCTAGACAAATTCTGCAATGGGGAAAATCGCATGTTAACGTTCAGGTTGATCATCTTACTCAATTTTACAGGGTGAGGCATATAAACCAGAACACCTGAATACTTTACATCTAATCTACTAGACCTTCCGAAGGTCATTGTTTTCAAATGGTACTTTAACATTAACATTACTACATGGTACTACAGATTATGACCTTGAAGTAACCAAGTGTTGCACAAGTGCATTTTTTTAGTAACGTAAAAGTGAAGAAAGGGAATCTCGAAACAAAAGCATACCAAAAATGAAAATCAAGATGAATATCTGAGAAAGGAAATTCTAGAAGCAAAAAAGCATTAAAATCAAAAAACTGCATTGATTTTGTTCGTCTAAGAACAACTCACTTTCACTTGATTCTCTTTTCTAGCTTCTAAAGCAGAGACAATATTGTTATCTGTTGAGGTAGAGCTCGAAGAAAAACTTTTGGAATGAGATGCTTTTTCCCAGCTTTCCTAAAGAAGGTTGAATGCTTGCATAGAGTTAGATAGACGTAAAGATGTGTTAGCGAGAGGCCAGATTCGATTATATGAATATTTGTGTTACCGATTCTTGACCCATTTTGGAATTGAGCGAGCTGCTCTTACTGTCTGAATTCAGGGAGTCTGAGCTAGCATTTTTAGAATTGTTCTGCTCCACGTTCAGGAGCTCTGCGCTTCCTCTTTTCTCCATTTTTGCGGTTCCAGTGCTTCCTTGTTCGATCACTTTTAATGGAACGGTGCAATTGTGTAGAATTCTAGTTGCTACATCTGAAAATATGGAACAATTGAAAAACTGGAAATTGGAACGTGTGGTAATTAGAATTCTACCGTCATAGTTTCAGCGGTGCACTTTTGCCTGGACCGCTTAACCTCAAAATTTCGTAAACATTCTAAACACCATACATCGCAATTTAGATAATAAATTTAAAAGGTGCGATTGCAAGAACATTACGAAACGTATGAGAAACTTTTATAGAATCCATAACGCAATGTATTAATTGTGTAAAAAGAATCTTTTTGGAAGGAATGTAGCCACGCCCAGACGTATTATAAGTAACATATTTATACGCCGGAAAACAAGTAGACTGGACCTGTGTTTGCATACGAACAATAACCCGGTACACTAACCTCGCTTATATACAATTAATTAAAGTACTCGGGTACGTTCGATTTCCATCAATGCAACTTTTGTTTGACAGCCATAATCTGGACACCGACGAGATACCACGAGATACCACGAGATACTAGACTGCCAGCTCGTCGGTGGTCTGGAGCTCATTCAGTGGAAGCTCGATCGAATAAACGTGAAAAGCCAACGGAGTTCGAATTATGTTCACCTGTAGCGCTGACGGGTTGTGCATTTAGAATGCACCTGTTGCCCCTATGCAATCTTTTTATCATTGTTGTTTTCAAAAAAATCTTCAACATTTTTTGATATAGCGATCAGTGTAAATAAATATATATATATATGAATCGAAATAAAAATATAGAGACCATTGAAAATTACGATTAAATTTTGTTCTATTTTGTGTAACTAATTTGTTCTATTTTGAACTATTTCACTAAAATGTCACTAATCCGTTCTATTTTTATAAGATTATGGCACTGTCTGTGGCACAGACTTAGGATCCGTAATCCGTACAGACATTGCATGCAATGTATTTTTCTGACTACGCTTCTGATTCACCGAGTCTGTAGACTGTAGAAAATGCGGGCGACAAAGAATTTTGTCGAAAATTTTTAAAAATCTCGAAAATTGACTTTTGTATTAGGAGAATATGATAGCGAAGGAGGTGGCATGAAATTCAGTAGTGCAACTCAACGTCAAGCCAGAAGTTCGAAAATTTTCGAAAATTCAGTAGTGCAACTCGATGACAAGCCGGTCGAAAATTTTTCGAAAACCTCGAAAATTGAATTTTGTCTCGTTTGTGCTTCAGCAATAGCACCATGTTCTTTATCGATGTTAAAATAGTAAATGCACCGACAAGTATCTCGTCGGTGATGCGGGTAAGCTTCCGAATGTCGGTCAAATCTGGTCAAATCCAAATGTCGGTAGAAGTAGAAACATGTTTCCCAAAGGGATTTTTTTGTTATAATTTTAGTGTCATTGTCTATCTTATCGACGTATCGACGTATCGACGTTTCCGCCTCCATCGATAACATTTGACTAACAGTTTGAGTTTTTTGCCACTACCTCGAATGGCGCTTTACGGGCGTTTGAAGAGAGAAGATGATTCTTTCCAGAATTTACACGGTTCCTTATGGGGAAAGCGGCATATTTAATTTTCTCCATATAAGTATAAGGAAATTATTTAAATAACTGCCTTATTAATTTATTTACATAAAATAACTCAGAACAGAACGGTCTTTAGAGGTGCCCGTAGTGACGATAAGATATTTTTTCCAAGCTTCTTAGTTAACGAGATGTTCTTGTAGGCCAAGAAAAGACAAATCAAACGATCCGAGTAACTTTATCTTTCTGACCATTCGTTCTCGAGATATTCGCGTTCAATTGGAATTTTCTAGTTGCTCAGAACATTCGCCAGCAAATTTGATATTTTGCAATTTATACTGTGAATTATACTGTACATTTTGAAACTTGCACATGTCCAAGTAAAATTTGAACAATTCTTTCGAACCCACTACCAACATAAAATACCAAAAAAATAATTACGGACAGTTTTCTACCATTTCGGATTCCCGATGTTTGTCTTTTTTCAGTCTGCTCGACGAAACAATTGCATAATACTTCGCTTGGTAACGATGCCCGTTTGACTTCACAGTTTGGACATGTCGGGCGCCCGATGAAGGCGTTCAAAAATTCCCAGTAAATCACCAACAGCATTAACAATGTTTTCCCGGGCCGCAAAATCCATCGTGAAAACCATTGGCCAGCGGAGATATCACGCCGGCGAAGAGAACATTAAGGTGCGTGTTCGTTTCTGTTCTCGAACAGATCTCCGAGCTGTGAACAATCTCTTAACGATTGCCACCGATCCTAATCATTTCGCAAACTAAATGGTACGCCTATTTGGTGGGCAGGTGACGTTGATGGGAGGCGCAGGCGAAATTGGCCGGACCCTGACGCAGATGTTGAAACAACCCTCGAAACTCAACGTGCTCGCTTTGTACGACGCTGCATCTCTGAACAAAGGATTTCCGGTCAGGTTTTACACCATTGCCGACGTCGAGCCGCCAAAACCTATCGTAAGATCTTGATTTTTCTCTTATTTCAATAAAAATCTGATTTTCCCCCTTACGTTCCGACTATTATACCTCGGAGTACCGTTTAAACTGGTTTATTTTCGTTCAATCAATATCCTCGACGTTGTTTTATTTATTTCGCGTGTTTCATGGAAAATTGAAGATAGTACAGAGATATCTCCTGTACGTAATATGTACACAGTGGGTTTTACGCAATTATGACAATGAATGACCAGACGAAATACAAAACTGAAAATATTTGAGGAATTAAAAAATCTTACTGTCTCTCTTTCGGCTTACTAACCCTTAGCACTCGAGTGGCACCTCTGAGGCGTCACTAAAATTTGCTGGACTATATATTATTTAAAATATTGTTTACATTACTAGATATGTCGGTATCCAACCAATTACTAAACATTCAAGTATTGTATATCAATTTCATAACTACCAAATTTAAAAAATCATAGAGAATGGAGATATTCTAGGTCAGAAGAAACGTTTGATTTTCGAGTTAAAATAGCTTCGAGTGCAAAGGGTTAAAATTATTGGAACAAGAGATAAATGGCTCTGTGTCTTACTGTAATTTACCGTACGATTCCAGTGAATCAAAATGGTCAAATTGCTTTTCGTCTTCAAACTGAGTATCTCCTTTAGAATTCGTGGATGCTGACCATGTTGGAAAAATCACGGGTAGCTCCCCGACGTCAGACAATGCGAGAACCTATCGCTTATATGACGAATGGCCCATTAAGTATGCCCAAGGTACGTGTCTCCCGCATCCTCACCGGTTACTCTTCCGGCCTAGACCTTCTTCTACCAATTTAATTTACGAATTTCTTATCGAATAGAATGAAACTGACGAACTGGTGGAGATTCTGCGTCGACTTCCGGTCGCGGAGGGCACAATGGATCCTCTGAACAAATCGAGGGCAATCGCTACACAGGTAGGTCGTTGCATTTTTAGTCGATCGACTAGCAGTTTGAACGCCGATCGTTCCGAAATCGTCTTGAATATGTCGCGAGGGTTGAATCGATAGATCGTTCGATCGCGTTTCACTAAGATCACGAAGAGTCGACGGTGATGGGATGAGGAGGAGGATAGGGATGCGAATCGGAGGCTGGTGGGGCGTCGTTGATACGCTATTATCTTCTTGTTCTTGTTCGAATTCTTTTTTGTTCGAATCGGAAGTAATATCGGCGCTCCATCGGCCCTGGAACGAGGACTCCTTTTTGCACACCCATCAACCTGATATCAGATTCAGGTCTCTAAGTACACGAAATCTGTTCAATGAGAAATTGAAGGGAAAATGAGGAGACACAAGAAGAGGATCGCATTGCGCGCTGGTAATTCGATTAAAACAGGGATCGAAATAGACAACTTCTCACCTTCCCATTTCAAAAAGACCGTCTAGAATGAACAAAACGACCCAATATTGTTAGAAAGACTACTACATGAAATGAAAAATTAGAAATGATCGAAATGGATCACAATCGTTTAAAAAATTACACTTGTCTTCATCAATGTCTCCTGCTAAAAATGAACAAAGTGAACTAAATTTGTCAAGAAGATTAGACGTAGCTATGTACCTGAATTTGAAAATATTTGAAGTTTACTGTAGACTAGAGTTACCTCTCAAGAATTGAACAAAGAGAACCCTAATAATGATGATGACCAAAATAGAAATTGTCCGAGTCTATTCCGAGATACTTTCTGTTTCAACGACCTGAAAAAGTGTCAGAAATAATGTTCACGATATATATGCTCATTTTTGTAATAAACGTGTGAAATCCACAGTCTATTTATATCCAAAAGCGTTCACGTTCCACGGTGGACGTTTTAAACAGAGTCTATCTTGAAGTTTCTCTTTCGATCCCTGGTTAGAGGGTCGTAGAGAGCAGCGTATAAAATCGTCGGGCCTCGACTCGTCCTTCTGACGCATCCTGATCACGTTCGAGAGGGTCGCGCGGGTCCTTTCGAAATATCCTTTTCCCCGGAGGGAACGCAAGACGAGAGACGATGGACGGGGGCGATGAAAAGACACTAAACATGATCGACGTATCGACTTTCACTTGATTCTCGAACAACGGTAGAAGAAACAATCGTTGCTATGGAACAAGGATCGATGTTCTTAGTCGATGCGTCGATCCGCGTTCGAAGCGATCCGCTTCGAGGACTGAGCCTTCCGTTTCGAGGACTGAGCCTTCCGTTTCGAGTTCCTATCGTCTTCTAGCACCCCTGGCAGAATTTGTTCGATCAAAATGGTCGATACGATTATTCAAATGATCATTCGAGCGTTTATTAAATAAGGAAAACAGTTTTACTTGTATTGTGGGCAGATTTTTCGGTAATTAAATTGGCAGGGTAGTACACGTTTGTTAAAACATGAAATATACCGTGTAATGCTACTAGGGAAGTTGTAGAAGGATTCAATAAAGCGTGATAATTTACTAAGACACTTTTTAACAACTTGGACAATGAAAATGGTGGTGGCATATTAGGTACAAACATGTACAAAATAATGCATTGGCAACTGTCATGAATCATTAAGAAGGTTTTTAATTATTATTAATTTATTTAAAAAGATAGATGGTCTAATTGAAGATTATCAGAGATGATAGAGATTTCCAGAAAACATGACCACGACAGTTGGGAACGATTGAAACCTGTTCTAAAATCAGTATCCAATTTTCTCATTCTGTACCTCGTAGAAAAGTGTATTAAAACAGCATTTCTACCATAACATCTTCTTCGTACACGATTTTTAATCCGAAATTCGATCGTCCTAACTTCTTTTATTTTCTGTAAACAATTCGCTCATAAATAATACACTAAGATAAAACATGTCCAAACACGAACTGTTTTCGACGTGTAAATTTCCAAGAAAATGATTCACGCTCGATTTGTCGATCGAACAGTTTCTGCCAGGGGCGTACCGTTTCCTTTAACTTGAGGGGGCGAAAGATATCGCACTGACCTTGAAATCGTCTCTCCGTCTGTCCTCAGGGGGACAACGCGTGCTTCGGCCACGGGATTCTTCGAGGTCCCCGGGTCCTCGGTGAGATGGGGCCCGACAAGGCCCGACAAGGTGGTCGGATCGTCACCGAGATCTATAAGCAGCTGCCCGATCTCGTGGATCGGCTTGGCTGGGATCGCACGAAACGCGGAAATCGGCCAGCACTACGGCAGTTATCTACATTTACGATGTCGACTGAAAAAACGAGTTTCGAAGACGAGCAGCAGCTTGATCCTATGGGACACGTGGACGAAATTCCTGCGACAAAAGCCATGGAAGCATTGAGCAAAAGGAAGATGAAAGAAAACAAGAGATTGTGCGAAACCGCTGCATCGATTATAGAGAAGAGTTCCTTAAAGGACATCGACAATCGAACAGAAAGAAGGAAGACTCGTCCTGGGAAGCTGAAGGAACATAAAGTATTCGTGGAAGGTTCATCGAAGTCTGTCAAACGAGGCAGCAACAAAAAATCCAGAAATTGGACGATACCAGCTGCATTGTCTGATAAAAAGCCTAAGCTGTTGTATGGATTGGTGCAGCAGAGACGCACCCCAATCGCCTGGTTCTTCTCCAGTCTCTTCGAGAACAAGAAGAGCGACGTGTTCAATGATTTCCAGAGTGTCAGACAGCAGAGTAGGATGAGAAAGTTTGATTCTGTTCGAGAAAGAGCGCCTTCACCTTCGATGAAGATCGCTGGAGGAGACAGACAGGAGATTTCCACTTCAATGACAAGTTTGCTGGACGAGCCTGTTGGAAAATTGGAGGTTTTGGAAGCGGAAGGGATAGTTGAGGAGGTAGAGGCGCCGAAAGAGCCGATCGATGGATCGTCGATGCAGAATCCCGGTGAAACGAAGCAGTGGGCTGCGTCGTCGTCGAGCAACGAGACGATGAGCGAGTTGAGCGAGTCTCCACAAGCGTTGATGAACATTTCGTCCAAACTCTGGCAGTTTTTGGAGAACCTGAAGACCGGGAGACGGAAATCGTCTTCCCTGAGCAGTTTAACTTCCTACAACTTGGACTCGCTCTTCGAAGAAGCTGCGCCGATTTATAACCGCGTCGGCGGCGTTCGTTTCTTCTCGAAAAGCGATCGCTCGAAGGCTATTTTCAAGGATAAGCTGAAGAACTTCGCGATGAAGAAGAATCCTGGCATATCTGGCATTCCTGCCAAGAAGACTGAGCAGAAGACAGAGCAGAAGACTGAGCAGAAGAAGAATAGTTCCTGCGCCAGTGGTGATACTTGCACGCTACCGGAGAGATACGGATCTCCTTGCAAGAAGATGGAGCGCGATTGTGGCACAGTGGAAGACGTCTGCAAGAAGTACAGGGACGAGAAACGCTATGGGGCTAGTTGTAAGGGTAGCAAGGATCCTTGTGCTAAAGCTAGGAAGGAGAAGGTGTATGGGAAACCTTGTAAGCAGTTTCAGGACTTCGGCAGCGACGATCCATTGGATAAATTCTGGAAGGATAAGGTTTATGGAAAGCGCTGCAAGAAGAAGGAATCTGACAATGTCTGTGGGAATCCGAAGTGTGGGGACACGAAGAAGGATCCTTGCGGCAAGAGCAAGTCGAAATCTGAGAAGTCCGACCCCTGCGGGAAGAAGAAGTCTGATCCTTGTGGGAAGAAACCTGAACCTTGTGGCAAGAAGAAACCTGAACCTTGTGGCAAGAAGAAACCTGAACCTTGTGGCAAGAAGAAACCTGAACCTTGTGGCAAGAAGAAGTCTGATCCTTGTGGCAAGAAGAAGTCTGATCCTTGTGGAAAGAAGAAGCCTGATCCTTGTGGTAAGAAGAAGTCTGATCCTTGTGGTAAGAAGAAGTCGGATCCTTGCGGTAAGAAGCCTGATCCCTGCGGTAAGAAGCCTGATCCCTGCGGTAAGAAGAAGCCTGATCCTTGTGACAAGAAGAAGTCCCCACCTTGTGGAAAAAAGGAGACCAGCAAGAAGGAAAAGGGTAAAGAGTGTCCACCCGTGTTCCGAGCGCCAGGATGTCCGAAGGACGAGAAAGGTGGAGGAGGAAAGTGCAACGATACGAAAAGAAAATATTCGACCAACTCAACGATCGACATGCGCAGCAGTTTTTTCAGCAAGCAAGATGTTCTCGATGGCTTTCCAAGGATCATAGACAGATGCTCTATGCCCGAACTAAGTCCCAGGATAGAATCTTGAAAGATCCGTCGGTTTAACTCGAGTATAGTCGATAGATAAAAGTTTACCTGTTCGACTTGAACAATCAACAAGATCGATCGAATATGTTTCGTCGTGTCTGGACCTCGTTTGCGTCAATAAACGTCATTGCATTCGAGTCTCGTGCGATTTATTCAATCGTGTGGTCGTGCGACAGCTTAGCACGTTCGCAACCAGGATTTGTCTCGTTGCTCATCCTAATTATTCAAATGATTTGTATTCGATGTAATAAATGGATCTCTGAATGTTATGCTGCGTGTACTATGAAACTACACAATAAAATGTATAATATTAATTAATTAATTGATTATGTTTAACCTCTTGCACTGTAACATCGAGGTAGATATTCGATGATGATGATTCCGAACGGAGTCTAATAAATACGTACGTTGTCAATTTCCTTCGAAACGAAATAAAATTCTATTTTGTCGTTGTTAATTCTTCTTGTTCTAGGAAATGACCAACTTCAAAGAAGTGCAAGGGGTTAATGAAACTGCGTGATCGTATACGTGATTTATTTTCGACGGTGGTGGCGAACCTGTTAATGTGCCACCTGTTTTGTCTTTGTACATTTTTATCCGGGACACATTCGTCCTCGGACTTCGCAGGGTCTAACGCAGCACCCTGTACATCAACCAGCATAAGCTCTTGACAATCTTTGTGTATCTGCTTTGAATTTCAGCTGCAGCCGACGCCAGCGTCCTCTAGGAAGTCGTGCCCAGTCGAAGTAAGTTCTAGCAAAAATCGTTTTGTGCTTTGTCCCCTGTAACGAAATTCGAGAGACGATCTCTTAAAAAAAAATAAGAAACAAAACGAGAGTAGCTTAAACCACGAGACTCGTCGCTATGGCTCCACCTCCCTTCTGCCTCTTCCTCATCACCGAGTCGATTTCACCGCGAGTATCAAATTCGAAAGCGACCAAAAACAAACAAACAAACAAAATCACAGCTCAAATCAAAACCAAAATCAATCGAAACTATGTCGGATGATCCTCTCTCCCCGCAGAGGACCGTTCAACACGTAATCGAGGACCGAAGCAACAGGGGTCCTTTGTCGATGAGCAGGGTCTGGGATGAATTGAGGATCGATACGCGGATCGAACGTCACGAGTCTTCGATCATCGACAGCAAGGTCCCGCGAGGTCATGTCGGCTTTTGGGGGGAGACTGTCGTGTGGATGCACGACAGGCTGCGCAACGACGACTATTTTCCCCAAGGCGATGAGTTCGAGGACGAGATCGGCTTTGACGTCGGCCAGCTGTACATAGAATCGCCTAGAAGAGCATACATCGAAGAGGACGCGATGCCCTACGCTTCGAGACCGTCCGAGCAGCATTCGGACATTATATCTCACTAATAGAAGAACGCTTTCTGTGTTCGAACAATCACCAGTCATCGATATACTCGAGGATCATCGCGTTGATCGTTCGTTCTACATTCGTCTAAATTATAATATCAAGAGATTTTCATTGTTCGCGGACTCCACCTTGCGATCTCGTTGTTCTACGTCTATCGGAAGTTGATACGTCGGCGCGCAGGAGGGAGGTGGGGCCAGGCGAAGGCGAAGGCGAAAGTGAGAGCGAAAGCGAACTCGAAATCGTTGACAACACGACACACATCTTGAACATTAACAGCAGAATGTCATCCATATACTGATACTCCAGGCGGTGAAACGGGGAGAGTTCCGATTAGGCGAGCCGGACTGCGGCGAGGAACCGCCAGGCTGGCCGGTGAAGAGCCCTTGCCACCCGCCAAAGGGCCCCTGTAAGCCCCTAGGTCCACCGGGCTATCCGCCTAAACGGAAACCGGAGAAAAAGCCGTTCTGCGTCAAGTGCCCGGCCAAGAAACCGTGCAAATCGAGAAAATGTTGTTAGGTGTCGCTCGAGAGACAGAGGGTACGTGGAGGGTAGCGGCTAGGCACCGGGATGTTCGCCACTTCTAGCGATCGAAATCTGTTGTCCATAGCTCGTGGCGCGCTCGATCATCGCCAATCATCGTCGAGCTAGAAGCCGGTACTGTCTGGGATCCTCGTTCGGCAAGTTCGCAATCGGCGGTTGGAACGGACCGTCCACGAGGCCGCTCAATCTCGGACTGGTCTGCTCGAGGAGCTTCGGTACAGGAATATCGAGGACGGATTCTTCACTCGTCTGGTTCAACAAGGAATTGAACATCTACGCGAGACTGCAGCAGAGGAGGTTCTCCAAGAGCAACAAGAAGGACCCTACAAACTGTCCACCGAAGTTCGCTCCGGATTCCAAAAAATCAGGTGATTCCCAAAACTGCACTCCGCGAGCTCCACCCTGTTGCCGAAAGCGGCCCAAGAATCCCAAGTGCGAATCATGTGCGCCGCCTTGTCCACCACCGTGCCCTTGTCCGTGCCCCCCGCCGCCCCCAAAGGCTCCTCCACCGAAGATCTGCTACAGGAAGTGTCCTCCACCTCCGAAACCTCCGAAACTGCCCAAGTACCCCAAGATTCCAGCCCCGCCGCCTCCACCACCGCTTCCTAAGATACCAAGGCCACCGAAGTGCCCGAAACCATGTCCTCCGCCTCCTCCGCCCCCGATGCCAAGGTGTCCTCCACCACCAACCTGTCCAGAATGCCCGCCGCAGAGGGTGTGCCCCCCACCTCCTCCCTGCGAGCCGTGCCCCTGTCCTCCTCCTTGCCCCCCACCCTGCTGTCCGCCGCCTCCACCTTGCCCAATGTGTCCCCCACCCATTCCTTGCCCCAAACCGTTGCCCTGCCCTCCTCCACCGCCCAAGGTCTGCCCCCCATGTCCGCCTTGTGCCGAGTGCCCGAAACCCCCTCCGTGCCCTCCACCACCGCCCTGTTGCCCTTGCCCTTGTCCGGAGCCACCTCCGCCTTGCCCTTGCCCCAAACCCTGCCCTCCTTGCCCGCAAACGCAGCCTGCCTGTCCCAAGGACGTGCCATCCTGCCCCAAATGCGAGGCTGGGGGCGGGAGGTCTGGAAAGGGGAACAGGAGAAAGATGTCCACTTACCACGGTGGCCCCTGGCACCTGATCAACAGGAAACTTCACGTTCATTCGGTACTGATGGGCAAACCCCCAACTCCCAAGAAACCGAACTGTCAAACCGTCGAGGACATCTGCAAGAAGCAGACCGGGAAAGGGTGCTGCGCGAAAACCTGTGAGACCTCGGGCGGGAAGTCTGAAGCGGGGTTCCTGAAGAGGAACGTGTCCACCTACCTTGGCTCCCAGTGGCACTTAACCTCCAGGAGGCTCCACGTTCATTCGATCCTGATGGGCAAGTCATCTAAACCTAAGCAGCCTACCAATTGTAAAAGTACCGACGACATCTGCAAAAAGCAGACCGGGAAAGGATCCTGTGTGCAGACCTGCGATAAGAAGAGCGAATGCGATACGAAGAGACCTGTATGCGGGGATCAGAAGAAGAAGCCGAAGAAGAAGAAGAAGAAGAAGAAGAAAGAGCTCTGTCCAGATACCTGCAGTCCCCGGGGCAAATGCGACCAGCCCAGTATCCCATCCCCGCCCAAGATGAACTACGCACCTGTGAAGTGTCCGAAACCTAAGTTCGTGATCCTGGAACCTTGCCCGGACATCCCCAAGGAGGCAGATGAGACCTGCAGTACTAGGTCTGATAGGAGTACGGAGGAAGTAGTCTGCACCCCACGACCATTGCCCAAGGCACCCTCCGATCCTGTGATCCTGTGTCCCTGCCCACCACCGCCTAAATTGCATCCTGGCCCCTGTCCTTGTTACGCGTTTAGCAAGGAAGTTACGCAGGCCGTCCCATTGCCCCCTTGTCCACACAAGGAGAAGTATGTTTGCTGCAAGGACAAGTTCTACTGTATACAGGAACAGAAGCTCTGCAAGATGGACAAGGGCTGCGAAAAGAGGATGAAGAGAGAGAAGAAGAAGAAGAAGAAGCCGTAAAGGTAGGACCCCTATTTAATCAGCGTGCTGGAATTTTATAAAATCGTATCGTTGGAGACAATGTTTAACCGGTTCTTTTGTTTGTTGTTTAGGTGAAGCAGAGTCTCGCGAAGTCTGTCAAATATCATATTCGGTCTCCGGGATCGATGCTAGCGTTAATGATTTCGATCGACTCATTCGGCTGCGCTCGGCTCTGGGATCGAAGGAGCATAGTTCTCAAAATTTTCCACCTCGTTTTCTCGATCCTTCTCGATCCTTCTCGATCCTCTCGATCCTCTCGATCCTGGGAACGCTCGGGACGCGAGTCGAACGAGCCGATTGCTCGTGTGCGTTCTTCGTCGCTCATCCGACGTCGAGCTCTCGTCTTAAATTCATGAATCGTGACAAGGAAGATGTGAAACAAGCCTCTGTTCTTCTTGCTATTTTAAACGAAATCTCTCCTGCATGTCTTCTGCTTCAACAATTTTCGAAACGACGAAAGACCCTCGTCGGATGAGCGACGCACGACGCACATTTGATTTTTTGTTTTATAAGAGATGTCCAAGTCCAAATTCGAACAGACTTCGCGGAGAATTAAACGGACGAGAGAGAACGTTCTCCTCCCATTTGTTCGGGCGTGGAAGACGATTACCAACCATGACGGCCTTGGGGAAAAAACGCATCAGCAGCCGCAGATATTGTCTCTGTCTCGATGGAAATTCCTTGTAACCCTCAATCGCAAGGCGAGCAGTTCGCCTGCAAACAGATTTGTTCAGTACCGCGTGAATAAACTTAATTGAGCACAAAACTTTATTCAGTCCACTGGCTGTATTCATTCATTTTTCAAAGTTGATGATATTAATCAGTAAAGGAATACATTTTATTATAACTTCTGTTCGCTACAATTATCTCCAAAAGGTTTACTTGGTATAAAGATCCACAGTCTATCAGATATCCATGAAATACTAAATATGTCGAAAGACACCTTTGAAAATTTTAAATAAACATCGCCTGAGACTGCAACAATTTACTTGTTTCACTATACAGGATGATCGGTGGTACAACCGAAATGTTCTACATAAAGGTGATTCTACATAAAAAATAAGGTATAAGTAAAGCCGCGATTGTTTTCGAATTTTATCCTGAGAAATGGACTTGCCCGATTGGTGCAGCAAGGTATACAATCGGTGATCGGTGATAGGTTGCGCAAGAGATGCGATTTCGTGTGGTCGATTAGAAACGCTCCGAATCTCTGAGCGTCGTGATCGTTCCGCGACGATTTGTATCGATTCTAGAAATGTTCAGAGTCATCGGTAGCTGGCGGGGGTGTCCGGATGGAATTCCAGAAGCGGAAGAGAACGGCGACCACCGGTCGTAAACAGGAAATCGATCTGCACAGTCGGAGATATCGGTTGCATCGTTTCGTTCGGTCTGGCCCCCGCCATTCGCGGCGCTAATCATCGCAATCACCGTTGCACAAACGCGCACGATGTTCTCTTTCTCGCGAACAGGATCAAGTGTATCTCCAGCACTGCTACATGTTTCCGACTACATATTTGCAATCTTAGCAATACGCTTTTGATCGAGTTAACTCCGATCGTTCCTGCACTCAATTTTATACGAGCAGAGCTCGGTGTTCAAATGATTCGTTTCAAATTGGATATATTGGAAATTGTAATTGCAATGATACTCTTTAAAGAAGACAGAATTTCAAGATTTAATTTGTTTGTCAGTTTTACGTACAACAATGCTCGAGAATATTCGTATTGAAATTGTTCACTGAAATAATCTGCCTCGCGGATTACCATGTGTAATAAATAATATTTTTGCTGGATATACTTGATAGAAAAAATCATTTGTTGGACAGTTGTCGATTAATTTACATTAGGCGTGCAAATATCTATCAACTTAATGGAACTATGCAGTCTATAAGGATTACAGTACTGCTGTAGACAATGTTGATTATTAATCGGATCTTTATGCAAAATAAAATAAAAAATAGAATCGAAATCGAATGTTATTTCTTCCCTTAATAATTTTAATAGATGAGAAGTCATGTACTGACATTTTCAATTTTTAAAATTTCCTTACAATTTCGAATTTCATATACTCAATTTTGCTATAAATGTATGAAGATCCACAGTCTAGTTATTAATCAAGGATATTTACGATACGATACGGTAGGGTTAAGAGTGCGACGTAACCAAACAATTTTTAAATAAAAAAAATCGACTTCTCGGCAGATAGAGAAACCGGTGCGTGAAATCGATTACCGAGGGAGGAATTTAAGTTCGATTAGCAGGCCTCGGCGCCGGAAGCCGTAAATCCCGGGGTTGATTCAACGAATTTGCGAGCGTCCAATCGGGTGGGCCGTCGTGTTCGCGCACAACAGCGGCCGCGGAAGAAGGAATTGCTATTAAAAGCGGTTCGTTACAATAATATCGACATTTATATACGAGCCGGCTCCGGCCGGAGGAAACGTCGTACGGCGAGGAGGTAGAACGCGAGGGGAAGGACGAGGGTTCTTATCATTTTATTATTGGGGTGAGCAGCCCTCCGTTCCAAGAACGACGCTTTACTTTTACCTTCCATTGTCTGTCCCCTCTCGTAAAGGCTTAAGGGCCGTTTCCAAATGCTCGATTCGATTATCCTCGACGGATTTCGCTTTTTCCTCCATTCGCGACGCTTCGTTACTCTCCGAGGCCGTTTTCTAATCGGCGAACCTTCGCGATTTCTAATTCGGTTTCTTAAGGCGAATTTACACCGAGTCGAACATCCACGAAGAATGCGAAAGATTAAAACCGGAGTAGGTATTTAATTTCAACGAGTAACTTCAATTCATTATGTTGGCATGTACATCGTTATAATAAAATTACACATGGTAAAATAAGGATTCATTGAGCAAGACAATTTGTGTGTTACAATTTTGTATATCGCACAAAGAAAGTCAAATTAATTTTGTGCATCCATTGTTAGCTGTAATGTCTTGTAGAAAATCGTTCTGCAGCTGGTTGTTTTTCCGCAAAAGTGCCAGCCACGTGAACAAAGCGATGTCCACTTATGCAAAACGGAGCGTATCCTGCAAGCAAAATGTTTATCGTCGATCGCTGAGGTTTCCTGTGAATTGGAAGACTTCGGTGTAGGTAGCACGGTGTTCGCAGGTCGGAAGCATTGCGGATAGGGGCCCGGGTGTCGGAGCCGTGCAATTCCGGAAGATTGCGCTCGAATTTAGCCGGATCGATCCCCCCGATTGCTCGCGATTGCTGGTTTTGCCGGTGTCTGTACCGCGCGAGATATCGCGAGCATTATCACGGACGTTCACCGTGATTGGTCGGATCCGAGGGTATCCTCTCCTTTTCCTCCCTTTCGTTCGACCAATAAGTGACGTTTCCATTGGAGAAAGGGTCCGAAGGAAGGGAGCGCGAGCGACTGCTAGGGGAACTGCGAGAGAAACGGAGAGAAAGCCACAGAGAGACAGAGAGAAAGGGACGGAGCGACGAGGAGCGACAGACGAAGAGGAAGAGAGAGAGAAAGAGAGAGAGAGAGCGATGATGGGGGAAGGGGAGAGTCGGTCGAGGAGACCAGAGGATGAGCACAGAGAAAAAGGGGGCGAGGGGGGCTGGCAGCGGGGGCGGAAGCTGCGAGAGGGCAGAAAACTCCGCGTGCGTTGAAGAGAACCAAGAGAGGGAGAGAGAGTGAGTGAGAGAGGAAGAGAGAGGAAGAGAGGACGGGTCGAGGCTGCGGATGGAAACGAGCGGGATGGATAAACTTCGAAGCGACTGTCCCCGAGGCTGATGCATAATTCAGGAATCGTCACCGGCGAGGATATTGCCAATTTGGCGTCGATGAAAATACGATCGGATTTGTCGGCTACCCCAGAATGGGCTCGTCCGACGTACATCCAGTGAATTTAACACCTTCGCCCGACGTGTCGGCAGCGTACCGTGCGAAATTGCATCGGAGCCAATCGCCGGATCGCCTCTCTAATATCCTCCTTGCTTTCCCGCCGTTCCAACGGTTAATGGGCTCCTGTACCGGCGCTTACCTAACCCCCGTCTCTTATCCAACGTCTTCGACTTCGACATTTCGCAGGGGCAACCGCCAATTCCACGATTTTGGTCCACAGTTCGACACTTTCGAAATTCTCTGCGCTATACATATTTGGCAATATGTCCCGGTCGCCGCAGGGAACGTCCTTCTGGAAGCTCAGAACGTAATTCGATGACAAAATCTTTTTGATTTCGCACAATTTGTTCGTGATACACATGTACCCACAGATTCGTCACGTTTTCCTGGTTAAAATGAGTCCAAACACAAATTCGCCGGTTTAAATCGCGATGTTATACAACCTCCATTATTCGAACCGCCGCACAGCGTCACGAGCCATTGACAAAAATCGGAAAAGTCACTGCTTCATGTCGATTGAAAACTATGTTCATACTATGTCAAAATGTCCAAATAAATCATTTATTGAAAAAAAAAATAAAAAAATCCAGTAGGAAACTAATTACAAGCGAATCTGTAAACGAAAATTTGGAAGATGAAATAGTACATCAGTTCATAGCGTAACTTGTTTACGTTGTATTATGAACAAAAGACATTTGTAAGAAATAATCTTTTTAGAAAATGATGGGTAAGGGTTGGCTAATTATAATTTATCTTCAAAAATTTTGTAATACCTATGCACTATTTAATAATTAACCTGAAATGAAACCATTAAATTTTATTGGTTCCCCTAATCTTTAGTAGAGGATAAAAAAAAAGGTTTCAAAACGTGTCGGCGATTTTTTTTGCGTTGTATTAGTAAGATAGTATATTTTGATATTATGTAAATTTTAATTGCGAAATCTTGCGAAAAACGGAGTTATTTAACAAAATATGTAGCAAGAACTGGTCAGCAAGATTCAGATTATGAAGATGAATAATGCAACTGCACCTCGTATGCTTTGTATGTACTCGTAAGCTTTGATTAAGTATGACTACTCATTTGTTTATAAAAGCGAATTATGATTAAAGAATGTTTAGACCAGAGCGAATAGTCCTACTTTTAGTCAGTTGCGGCAGGCATAGCAGACAAAGAGTGTATGTGTGTCGAGGAGGCGAATGTTATAGGAGTTTAAAACGAAGTTTCAGTTTCGGAAGAACTGAACTGAGAATTCATCTACTGAAAACCAGCAATAAAAGAAAAGTTTGTTTATAAATATCGTTTTACAATGTTTAAATAAATTACTATATTTATAATAGTATCATGTTGAGATTGCTTTCAATATAAATGAAAAAACCCACTTTGTTTCATGTCTCTATCATAAACAGAACAAAAGTTATTGAATTTTGTCCAAAAAACAGGCATTTCGTGACACTGTGCGCCGATAGTATTCGTTATATGAATATTTACGGGACGTGTCAAAATAACGCGTCTCAATCTTTCAATTTACGGTTATTGAGATTGAGACATTGCGATGCTGATTTTTGACTTTTACCATGAATCATTATTTTCCATAATCGTAGCCACGCCTCTTTTCGTTTCAATAAAGCCCCGTTCGATTCGATACAAGTTCTGACTCAGTGCTGAAAGAGCTTTTAGCTTCCACGTGGTCAGATGAAAGTTCGCGGCGAGTTCGATTGAAAAAAAGGGAATGGTTTTCCTGGCGCGGCCTACGTCAGTAATAGTTTGATCGGCTTTGGAATTATTATTACTTGAGCCAACTCCGCGGTATCCTTTCATCGATTTCAGATGAGCCCCTTTATGCGCATTATACCTCCATTAGAAGCGCGCGAGCCCGATAATTCTTTTCGCCTCGTCCTCTCGCTCTCCGGCCGGGATTTCCATTTTCGAGAAACGCCGCTTTCCAGCCTGATGCTGATCGATGGAAGATTATCGGTTTTTCATGGTTTCCTCGTGGAAATTCTGGAGGGTGTGTCGCGACGACGCAGAGGGGGTTGATCGTTGAACGTCCGTCGATTTTCCACGGACCTCCATGCAATATTTATGATGAAACGAAGGAGAGAGGCGGAGAGAGAGACACGGTGGAAAGAATACACTCGTTGACAAATTGAATCGGCGCCGTTTGATTATCCGATTATGCGATCTTAGTGGTCCGGGAATCACCGGCGCCATCGATACCCCATAAATACAATCTCGAATTAAATACAGTGAATACTCCACGAATTCGCAGAGGAAGGGCTGCAAATAAAAACAGATTAATAGATTAGATTATTAATAAACTGGATTAGCCAATGAAATTGCCAGGAAATTACTATTAATTCTTTTGCAATAAAGACCCAATTCGGATCACTGTGCGTTGATAAATTCCAAAGATCGACGACCGCGATCGATACGGCAGAGATCTACGAAATCTACGAGCGTCGCCGATAAAACAGAGACGATCGATCATTTCCAGTCTATTTTATCGACGAAGATTTATCATTTGACATGGGATCGCGACCGAGATGGGGAGACACGATCGATCGGACGATAGGGCTGCGGAAAAAGCACGATCCCAAATTTATTCGTCGGTGAGGGCTCGGTGACTTGGCCAGCGGGCACGAGAAGGCGGGAAGAGTCCGAGATTTATGGCAGCGGATGCGCAAATACGGTGGAACTTCCTTGTATCCGGTTTGGCGAAAACTTTCCTCCATGCTCTCCCCCTTTTTTTTCTCTCTCTCTTTCTCTCTCTTTTCCCACCCCCGCACGCAGACGGACGTTCCGAATTTCCATCGGGATCAGCAAAAACCTCCGCTGTCGGGTAAACTGCCGTTTTAATTAACCAGCCGACGACGGAGCTGGCTCATCGATTAATTAATATCACCGACGGATTTTTATGCGAACTCGTGCTCTCGCATCCGGACCGCGATTTCGCTGCATAATATTCGCAGTCCAATTAGCCGGTTTTTTCAAAAAATGTCATTTAAACGACGAGCTTTGCTGACTGTAATTAGCGGACTGCGGGATTTTATGCGTTTATGATAAAAATTGGTAGGTCAAATGTAAAACAGGAGAGACATTCACAGAATTTAAAAACACTATTATATATTATTATAACAATCACACAAAGTCTGATTAAGTTCTATCTTCTTATTTTGATAAAACAATGTACACTAAAAAAAGAACTTCAGTTTGTGGAATAAACTGTTATCTCCTTTTGGAGTTCAGGAAGTGCTCGATGAAACCCAGAATTTTCAGAGAGATTTAGTAATTTGCAGATAGTTTAGTTTGTAGAAAGATTTACGAAAGTTCGAAGAGGAAGACAGTGGACGAACAAAGATCAACCGCTCTTTGACTCGGTTGTTTAACGAGGCTCGAGGCAACGGGTTCCATAACGCAATTCCAACAGGCCGGTGCTTTCCGCTTTCGCGGAAATAATCAAGCACTCCCAGGTCCCAGGCGATTTCGCCAGGAGAGTCCACGAATCGTGGAAACTTCTTGTCCGGTTTACACGAGAGACCCTCGGGAACAACCCAGGGAATTTTCGAGGTAGGAAAAAGCGGCGCGCGATCAGACGGGAAGGTTAAATTAGATTCCGCACTTGCCGGGGACCTTAAAAGAGGAGGTAAGCGCGGACAAACATCTTCTTTCAACGGGAGCAGCCCCGATGTTGCTGCCTTTCCGCGGGCTCCACCACGGAGAAAGGATCCGTTAAAGCTACCTTTAACTTTCCGTAACATACGCTACATTGGATGCTGTCGGTTCATCTCGACAAGAAGTCGAGAATGCACTTCTGGCATCTGTAAATTTGCAGAGTGGTAGAAACAGTGAAAATTGTTTGTAAGCTATGTGAAAGAAAATTATTTAGCCGTTTCTGATAGATTTAAAACACTGTTCGTCTCGTCATCCAAATTCCGATGTCGTTCCTCATTTCTAGACTGCGGATCTTTTGTAAAATCAAAAATGGTCTGCATCAATTCGATAATTATTCGTTAACAAGAATCGTGTGATTCCCTGTCACCTCTCGTCGAATCCCAAAGTACACTTTCCATTGAAACCTCAAAGCCAGCTCGCAGGCCCGATCCTTAATGGTCTGAGAAACTGTTCGACCTTCCTCTTCAGGGCCGATAGAACAGAGTCTCGAGCCACAGCGAAGTCGTCGAAACAATTCGACGAGCGATCAGGCTCGTATTTGCGCTACACTTGCGCGTCACGCGTTTCCCCAACGGCTAGTGGCTCTCGTTTCCGTTTCGCTTGCGATCGACGTCCACCTTCCAACCCTCTTGCTCTCTCCTTCTCTCTTATTTCTCGCTTCGAAACCACCCCTAGTTTTCGCTCCCCGCCTTTCTCGGTGGCACAATAACGCGTCCAGTGTTTCGGAAGTCGAGTCCTTTAAAATTTTCTTGGCGAGCGCACCCTTTCTTCGCGGCCGGGCTGCGAAGTGAACGTTTCAATCGCGAAACCGCTCCCACGAAGCCACCAGAAATCGACACTCGCATCGGCTACGTTTCGAGGGCTCGATCCCCCTCGACTTCTCGAGAGGAACAGGCTTTCGAGAGCGTCGAGAGCCCACCTTCGAGGGGCTCCTTCACGGAGTAATGCGTCCCGAGGGCGATGGATCCCCAACAGGAACGGTCACTCGATACTTTGACTCCGAAAGTTGCTCTGAGCACCTACCGAAATCGCAAGGACGTTGTACATACTCTTACGGCAACGTGGAGCCCAAGATTTCAGCTTCTCGTAACTCTTTCACCAATGATTTTCAGGAGCCTTAACCCCTGAATATGTACCACATTTCTATTTCCTTCCATGCCTTGGGTGATCTTCTCACGAAATGTAGGGTGAAGTGCCCAAATATGAACCACTTTTTGTTGGTCATTTTTTGATTATTTCAGATCTTTTTCGGCCTAAAAATTACCAGTTGTAGATGCATTTCCTCCCTATAAGATTCTGGGGTCAAGTTTGTTCAGAAATTAATACAGCTTGGGAAAAATATTTTTTTTTGTGGTGTGTCATTTGCAGGTTCCAGCGAAAGGGGGTCTTAATATGGTACACCTTGAGTCCCCAATATGACACCTAGTGCCATATTCGGCACCACACAATGATGTCACAATAGCTACACCCATATTAGGAAACCCTTGGTAGTGCCATATTGGGAACTTCACGTGGACTGATAATACTAGCTACTGACAAAGAGAAAATTAATTTCAGCCCAAAGAAACAGTGGGCAAACATTAATATAAATAAACTGAAACCATAGATATGTTCAAATATTTTAAAATCACTTACCTTTTCCTCGAAAAAGATACAATCGAGAATCTAGCCAAAAAATATTCAACACGTGGAGACACAACTGGCGGAGGATCGATACTAAAATCTATAGAATGATGTGATTGCACTGCACATTGTTGAGTAAACATGGTAAATTATTGTTTGACGATTTTCTCACTAGAGTGCGACTTCTTCTTTACAAGATGTAACGTAGTGCCATAATAGGCGACTATACCATATTTGGGCACTTTACCCTACCTTTCGACGAGACTCTACTGTTAAATTTGTGAAATTATAGACCGTTTATATGTTTTCAATGGTTAGCAGACTTCGTTACGCATTTATGGCAAAAATGGATAGATAGACAATGTCTTATTATCAGTCTTTCAAAATTATTAAGACAAGAAAGACATTTCTATCTAGCTCCCAATTTACTGTCTGCCAAGTTCAATGGTTCTGCAGTTTCAACGTCTGCAATATGGGTTAATATTTCGGTAATTCTGCACCCTTGAAAATCGTGTTACATTTACACCAAAATCGAACCAAGCACAGCATCAGGGTTAATATTAATGACTTATTTAATCTGCGAGAGAAAATATCGCGACGCAATTTTCCAGGGGCGGTTTCCACCCCTGTCACGATCTCCTAGACCAATCCAGCGACCCCTAAGCTAGCCCGTCGCGTCGATTAGGTGTCACCGTCGAGAATCGAGTGGCTTCCGATGATCTTGCTTCATTGGCTCGCTTTTAACCCCTTGATATTTAACCTCGTAATTAGCACGGCGACAGTTGGCTCTCTCCTGGATATCCCCAAGTGTCCTTGGCGTGGCGTACTGCCACCATTTCGTGTTTTACTCGTGAGCGGAAGATATCCGATGGGGGTGGGAGAGTCGCGTTATGAGGGAGAGAGAGCGAGAGAAAGAGAGAGAGAGAGAAAGAGAGAGAGAGAGAGGAAGCAACCCTCCGTTGAGGGTTTCCGCAGTACCGTGATTTTCTGATTAGCAGCGGGTCGACTGGCTGCGGTTAACCGTTGTTAGGTTGCCGCTCGATTGGTATGCATGGGCTGGGATTCGTGCCCATGGTACAGCCCCTGAACCCCAACCAACCTTCTCTATCTCCTACGCCATGGACGCCGCAGATCGAGGACTGCTTCGCTGGTGCAGCCATCCCCTGGACCCATGGAGGGCCTTTTTCCATGGTTCTCTTTTTATTTTTTGGATCGGTCTTGCCAGTAGATGGACATCGACCCGGTAGTTCCCTCTGAAATCGGGATTATTTGCTCGGTGGGATGAGTAGACGAACATATTAGTCCCTGATTTCCATGCATTTACGGTGTTGTATGAAAAATTCGTTTTTCTACGTCTTTAAAGTTGATGACAGGTGATAGTTGATTTTGTACGACATTGTTTAATGGCGACAGCAATTTTATTTAGTGAATTGGCTCGAGTTTTTTTAAGATTTTTAGATGTAACTTGAATATGGTCGTATTCAATGTTTCACATCATGTCAGATGACAGTCCCCGTTTTTCGTAATTCGTTAGAAGAACAGGAAAGTGACCGAAGAAGTTTCCAAGCAGGAGGTTCTCTCGAAATAACAGAGCATCAACAAGGAGAGGCCGGACGAAGAATAAAAAATTAACTGTCGACGCATTACCATAGGCGTATTGCATCGCGATCATTAGGCGCATGCGACCGCGGCGTTTATTTGCGTACGATCGCTTCCTTCCACGCGTGCTATTTGCCCTCCCCATGCAATTTCGAGGAACTCGCGTAACCTAAACGCGCGATTTTCCGCGGAACAATAAAGATCCTCCGTCTCGATAGCCACGTGCCTTCCTTCTTCCTTTCCCTTGCTCTCGTTCTCTGTCTTCATCCAGTTTGTTCGGTTTCATTGGCGAAGCCGACACTTCTACCCCATAGAAACGCCATATGAGTTGTGGTTGCCCCGTACTCGACCGTTAAATACACTATCGAGAAAGATTTTCATACCGAGGGATCTCGAGTGGCTCGCTCAATTCTCGACGACTCTCCAACATGCAACTGGTAGCGAACGATTCCGAGGCTCTTGACGGCGTTCATTGTCGACCGGGGGTCTAACAGCCAGCGATCAGCGAAAACCACAATGGGAGTCTGCTAGTCAGAGGAACGGCGCGGCGTACCCTAAGCGAATATGAGAACGCGGCCATGGCAAATTCGATTAGGGTGAGGTTCTTTTTCCCTCTACAACTCTGTTAATCTAAACTTTATTAATTTAGTACCCAGGTACTTTTTTAATCTGTACTATGATTTAAACGAATTCTCTCTCTCTCTCTCTCTCTCTCTCTCTCTCTCTCTCTCTGAAAGTACACCTTATAGATTGATCGTTCTATACGAAAATTCACAAATAATTTCTTCGAACCGTTTTCTAGAAAAAATTTTGAGAGTGCACCCTATTATGAAGGTATTGGAGTTTTTTGCACAGCAAAATTTTGTTTGATAAATGGAAATGTTGTTGAAAATGTGTGAAAAGTTTCGAACAGTTTCCTCGGACCGTTTCTTTAAAAAAAATCCGAAAGTATATCGTATGTTTAAGGCAGAGTTTGGCATTACTCGATTAAAATTTTAATTAGGATTGATTGATTAATGTGTACGATCAAAAAAGGTAATCATTGAAAAATGGACGATTCATTCAATCGATTGATGAAGTTAATCGTCAATCTTTGATTAAAAAAAGAAATCATCGAAAAGAAAAAATACAAAAGCACGTAAACAGAGTTTGTATTATAGGTCAAATGTCAATATACCTAAACTCAGTTTGCATTTTTTTCAGTATTCATAATTCATATACAGTGCGACTGTAACTTTTTTATAATTGCACCAAACGACCTAATTTTTCCAATCAATTAGAAGTATTGGTTTATGAAATGATGTGCAAACAAGATTTTCCAAAAATTATAATTTACAAGGTTATATGCAGAAATAAAAAAGGCATTTTTTAAACCTTTTTTATTTGGGCCCTTAATGAAGAATTTGATGAAATTTTCAACATGTGTATAACTAACATAGATCTATAAAAGATATATTTTAAATTTTCGTTAAGGGTCCAAATAAAAAAGTTTTTTAAAAAGCCTTCTTTATTTTTGCATGTAACCATGTAAATGATAATTTTTTGGAAAATTTTTGTTGCATATCATTTCATAAACCAATACTTCTAAATGATTATAAAAAATCAGGTCGTTTGGTACAATTATAAAAAAGTTGTTCTGTTTTAAAGGGCGTTCGAATACTTTCGTTACCCACTGTAGTTTTGATTCCGTATTTCATTTCGAAATTTCAGCGTTCGTTAGCCGCAATTAACGACTAAACTAGGAGATTAATTGCTAATCAACAATTAATTCAATCGTTGATTAAATTTTTTCCCAACTCTGGTTTGAGGTCTAACTTGGGTTGAAAAGTGTCCCGAAACGTGCAAAAAATTTGTTGAAAAAAAGATGTTTGCTTACAAGAAGCCTTAGTAGAACATCCCATCCCTCTCGTTCGATCGGTAGAAAATAATCTGTGCGATATTATCATCGGTTGAATAGCGTTGCTTGTCAGTGGCGGTTCCTCGGCGCTTTTTTTTCCACGGCGGGCATTTATGTGGTGGCGTGCCACTTGACAGGACGCACGGCGTCACGGGGTAATCAAAGTGCCATTATCCATGGGAAATTGTAACCACCCAATCTCTCCGACCCCTCCGCCCCTTGGCGCTGTATACACGTATTCATACGACAGGGTATATCGTACCGCGGCGACGCGTCTTCTCTTTCTCTCTCACTTCCTCTCTAGCATCGCTCTATCCCTCTTTCTCTCTCTCTCTCGATTCGCTCGTTTCTCGTCCCGGTTCTCGGGGGTTGGTTTCGCGGCGTATCGGCCGGGGTGGTCGTTATGTAAACCCCTGCCTCTCCACCCTCTTGTAACGCGCGTTACACGGCAGAGAAGGGTCGACGAGTGGCGTGGTGTCAAAGCGGAGTCAACCGCTGAAAAATGGCAGCGACTTGTCACGAAGGATTCGACGTGCACGTAACTCTTATCGGCGACGATTCTAATTGTCCGCGCCGGCGAATTTGCCAGCCGAAGTTTGCCGGCTAATAATCAATAACTTCTAGTCTTCGTAATTCGTCATGTTGCGACAGAAACACTTTCGCTTGCAGGCATAAATATGCTCTAACTTGAGCGATTTGGTCGTGGCTGTCATTAATCCATAGATCATTTAGCGTACCATCGAAAAACAAATTTTTAAAGAGTCGTTTGTCATGGATTTTTAAAATATAAAATCCCCACTCCGTTCTTACCGTTCGAAATTGTTTGCTGAATGAATTCAGCGCGTTCCTGATCCTGATTTTTGTAAAATAATCTATGAAATTGGAATTAAAGTCGAATCTTTATCAGGATGGTGGTTAATTGATTGCGATTCCTTTCGACGGGCATTGTTCCTCCGCTAAATAAATAAATGTCTCTCTGTAATTCGAGAATACGGATGGAATAACAGTTTTAGTAACGGACAGCCGCGCACGTGATTTCTAGGTACGAAAGAGTGGCAGCCGATTCGGCCAACCGACCAAGGAAGAATCGAGTTGCAGACCCGCGAGAAAATCCCTGGAACGTCCAGGTGACTCGTCTCTTCCGCGTTCCAAGGTAAACTCGATCATTTCCTATTCCGCACCGATTCGTACGCGGATCGAGTTCGCCTAGAGGCATCCGTGTTTTAGATCGTGGTTGCAGGTTTGTCTGCAGAGTAATTTCATTAGGAAACGAGCACTTTGCGATTCGATTAGAACGCTGACGGGCTGGAATAAATTTGGACCGTGTGTTTCAAGGTCTTGTTCAAAGTGTACGAACAATTTCAAGAACTTTTATCGAGCCGTTCCTTAACAAAGAATTCCGAATGTTCGCCCTATTTCGAACGTTACAGGACATTCTTTAGAGCTTCTAGAAACTTGCACATAATGTGTACACGTTCGTATAGAAAAACTTTGCTGGATACGTTTAAAAAAAAAAGAGTTCCGGCGGTACACTCTATTTTCAAGATTTTACATAGGCCAGCCTCTGGGGATGCTACACGTTTGCATACACAACTACGGTATTTTTTTTTTTTAATTTTTCGCAGCTAAATCTGTCCCGTTCTGATGTTGTTTCCATAAACAGGTGTAGGGCGGACCACTATCACCTAGCTGCTTCTTTAGCTCGAATTGGTTTCATTGATAATTCGGAATGCAGTTGTGGGGAGGGGGATGAGACCCTAAATCATATATTACGGCAGTGTAATTTATACAACCAAGAAAGAGTAATATTAATCGAAAAACTTCGCAAAGCTAAATACCAACTCCCTATGGACGTCTCTCTGATAATTGCAAAACCGAATATCTGTGCGTGCCATTACATGTTGTCATTCTTTAAAAGTTGCGGCCTTAGGATATAAGCGGTTTGTCTCTTCTGGAAAAGAAAAATTAATTTGCTTCTCTATATGTAAAATGCTATTGTATTTATGTTATTATTATCTGTACAATCTTCCACTTTCTATTTCTTTGATGTACATATATATGAAATTTTCATGTTCTATATTATGTTGATATAAATCTCATATGAGATTTTCTTAAAAAAAAAAACCGGTATTTTTGCACAAAAAAATGTTGTTTCATATTTTGAAATATCGTCCCAAACGTATGAAAAGTTTCACAAATTTTTATACATAGACTGCTTCATGGAAGTTTGAAAAATTTGCGCGAGTACTATCTCCGGGTAGAAAAAATCCGTCTCATATTTTGAAAAAATAAATTCGGAACTGTCGTCCATTTACGGAATCGAACTGCACCAGTCGCGTTGAAAATTAGCTAGCTTAATGGGCCGACGTTTCCGCAATTTCGTCGAAGAGTACGCCGTCGGATCGCGGCATTCTCGCGCACTGTGATGTCAAAACGGCGAGCGCATGGGCGAGGAAACGCGCAACGCGTTCAGCCACGTGTCGTCACGTGTCGTTGAGTACGGTCAAACCCCGATTTAGTACGGGCTGCTGTCCACGTGTCCAAATGAGCAACACTTTGAATAATACTCACATTGCGCGCGCGGGCACCACAGCCAGAGAGCAGAGCAGAGAGCAGGCCAACTCCGCGTCGAATCCCCGCGGGACACGGTGTCTCTATATTCTGTAATGCATAAATCAAGGACCGGCAAATGGCGTTCCTCGATCGTGTATTACCGTAACACCTCGTCGGTCCCTGTCGAATATTGGATAGACGCGGTAGAATGGAGGACAGCGAGCGATCTGTGGATCACGTTGCCATCGGCAACCCATCCCCTCATTAAATTGGAAAGTACAGTTCGATACGACGTCATTTGCACCGCGTTCATCTCTCCTCGCGTTCGTAGTCCGTTTCCCTGACGAAGGAGCCTCGCGATCTATCGAGCGCGCACTCTCGTGGACGGACTTAACGCTGGATCTACCAAATGTAGGGTGAAGTGCCCAAATATGACCCACTTTTTGTTGATGTCATTTTTTGATTATTTTAGAATGCTCTTCTTCGACCAAAAATGGTAATTTTTGTTGTAGATGTATTTCCTCCCTATAAGATTCTGAGGTCAAGTTTGATCAAACATTAACACAGCTTGGGAAAAATATTTCTTTTTGTGGTGTGTCATCTGCAGGTTCCAGCGAAAGGAGTTTCTAATATGGTACACCTTGAGTCCCTAATATGACATCTAGTGCCATATTCGGCACCCACACCAAGAATGTCAATAGCTACACTCATATTAGGGAACCCTTGGTAGTGCCATATTGGGAACTCCACGTGGACTGATAATACTAGCTACTGACAAAGAGAAAATGAATTTCAGCCCAAACCAACAGTTGGCAAATATTAATATACATAAACTGAAACTACAGATATGTTCAAACATTTCAAAATCACTTATCTTCCTCGAAAAAGATACAATCGAAAATCTAGCCAAAAAATATTCAACACGTGGGGACACAACTGGCGGAGGATCGATACTAAAATCTATAGAATGATGTGATTGCACTGCACATTGTTGAGTGAACATGGTAAACTATTATTTGAGGATTTTCTCACTAGAGTGCGTCTTCTCTTTTACAATATATAAAGCGTAGTGCCATAATAGGCGACTATACCATATTTGGCCACTTTACTCTACCAGTTTCAGATTTTTATAATCATTGAAATTATTAACACGTTACTTACTGGCGATCGTGCCATGAATTTTGGAAATCTATGGCCCATGGCTGAGGATTTTTTAATAGACCCTTGAACAGCAAACGGAAAGTACGGTTTTTCGTTCAAAGTTAAATTCCTGAGGAGAGTGACGTGGGAAAGCGAATTTTGACATTTCCAAAGCTGTCGCGCACAATCCTCCGGACAAAAATCGGTGACAGCCCGGTCAGGGAGGGTGCGTCCATTTTTCCGAGGCCTCGGACAGCTCCGGTTGTAACTCATCGGTCTCCCTGTCCCGACGATTCCGTCCGTTATTCACGCCGCGACGAATAATCGGAATCAATCCTGGCCGTTCCTCTAAATGGACGTCGACGTCGAATCGTCGGGAACGTTGGCGCACCCCTTGCCCACCCCCGTGGCAACGTCTAGGGGTTGCTTTTACGGCGGCGATTTTTTCTTGTTGTGTCTGCTCCCGACTCGTGGTGTCCCGAGGCAGCGGTTTTACAGTGTTTTTAAAATTAACGTCAACCTCGGTGACCGTCTGCGACCCTCAGACCGGTTCCTCTCCGTGTCGTGGCGTCCGTTTTTGACGGATAAAAACGACGCATCGCGTCGTAAACCGTCCAGCAGTTAACGCTCGACGAGCTCGGATACTTGACTGTGCTCTGCGCAACCCTTTCGAATTTTCACTGACGATCTCCTCGTCCTCGACACGTAAAACGCGTCCTCTGTCGACGGAAGGGTTCATAGACGACCATACTTAGCCCATATAGTCCAACGAGTTAGTAAAAGCCTTTCCACACGGAGACACGCAAGCGTATACAACTGTACAGGGTGATTCACTGGATAGTAGATCCAAAGACAATGTCGCTTTTGGCTACATTTAAGTGTCGATGAAGAGACCGACATGGTTTTTCGTAACTATTGCAGCGGAGACCGCTGTGTACTACAGCGTTACCCCGGAAAGGGGTTTCTAGGATAAATTGTGGGGGAAATGCTATAGTTAGAACCCGAGTGACGCCACCAAGCTATAGTGTAGTTCAGTGTTTCCCAAACTATGTTCCGCGACAATTTGGAAAGGTCTGGAAAATGAATGTATAACAAGTGTATTCGTGTGTATTTTGTAATCTCGTAGGACACGTCCTGGAGTAGGAACCGGAACAGATTGTTTCGGTACATTCCCGCCATTATACGTACGTAACATTTTTTAAAAATTTTTACTAGTAGGAATTGCCCAAGCTAAAATATAAGCTAAGTGTTCCGTTAAAATGTCCGGGTTTGCGAAGTGTTCCATTGCAGAAAAAGTTTGGGAAACCCTGGTGCAGTCTAACCTATTGGGGACCCTGTCACAATCGTGACGCCACTGGTACCTCCACTATTGGTACATTCCTGTGTGTCCACTACCCAGAGAATGTTCTTCCTGTATATTTGTGCGAAGTGACCGCCCACTGGTGTTTTGTTTATCCACACCGACTCGTCCCGTTGGATCGAGCACAGCAGGATTATGCCACAAGGAAACTGTCCTCGCAGCGCATAAACCGTCAGCTAGGACAAAAGCCTCTCTATGACACGTAGAGCGCGTTCGACACGGGCTCGAAATGCTCCCCGAGGTGGGTACACTCCTCCTCCTCTCGGACGCCGCGAAATTAGTGCTATCAACGATCCACGGACTCGTATCTTCCTTTTCGAGACGCGGTAATTACTCCGCGAGACCTCCGGCAAAGGTAATGTCCGCGAGGTAATGTCCGAGGACAGGTTAATGATAGACGGCCGCTGGGGAGCACGCGAGCGAATGCTGCATGCTCTGTTTCCGATTTTTTTCAAACACCCTGTATCATTTTCTTCGACGCTAGTTGTTCCTCTGGAGATGCTAGCTCCTCTCTAGGCAATTGAATTTTTTTTGTTGGAAAACGAGAGAATGAAGCTCTCTGAAAGTTATCGTATGGTTTCAATAACATGTTGATGTGGCAAATCCAATTTTTCTGCTCGGAAATACCGGGTTTATATAATAATTCTTTGAAATCCTGAGGGTATGTCCCACGCACGACCTTGAAAAAAGCTTGCACTTTTGGCACTTTTTTAAGAAAGCGTTCGTGGAAATTATTTCCAACTTTCCATATATTTTCAACAATATTTTGCTGTTCAGAAATACCCTGTGTATGAATTTATAAAATCCCAGGGGTGTGTACTACGTACGGCCTTGAAAATAGGGTGCCCTCTCGGAATTTTCTGAAACAAACGGGAAGCTGAAGCTCTCTAAAAGTTATCGTATGGTTTCATTAACATATTAATGTGGCAAATCAAATTTCTCTACCCGGAAATACCGGGTTTCCAAATCTTTGAAATCCTGAGGGTACCCACGTACGACCTTGAAAAAAGCTTGCACTTTTGGCACTTTTTTAAGAAAGCGTTCGTGGAAATTATTTCCAACTTTCCATATATTTTCAACAATGTTTTGCTGTTCAGAAATGCCCTGTGTATGAATTTATAAAATCCCAGGGGTGTGTACTACGTACGGCCTTGAAAATAGGGTGTACTTTCGGAATTTTTTGGAACAAACGGGAAGATGAAGCTCTTCGAAACTTGTCGCATGTTTTTAACAATATTTCAACGTTTTTAATATCTATTAATATTAAATTCTATAAAAAACCGTTTTTCGAGTACCCAAGTCCGCACCCGGTCGAGCCTGAATATTGATCTAGCATTTTCGTATTTTTCGACGATGAGTGTGCCATGGCGGCAGATTATAATAATCATTGTATTGTGGTTGTGGGGTCGATATCTCGCGCGAAACTCGGACAGGAAATCACTTCTGGTGGTGGTAGCACGCGCAAGGACGGCCAGGCTTCGAGAACAAACGCGATCGAACAGGCCTCGTTTGCCACGTGTTGTTCGACTTCCGGCGTAACGGGTGCTGTCAGACTGACGTTGATTGTCGACACAAAGCGTCGCGGTTACTTATTTTACTAATGGGCTTCGCCAGCTAGGCGGACGCGTCGCGACGCCTTCACCGAGTTCTCGTTCCCGTTCGTTTATCGCGGACGATTGCGTTCGGTACAATAACTTTGAAATTCATTTTTCCTCGCGACCTCCGGTTACCGGGTATTGCGTCATCGATTTCTCAAAACTATTTTTCAAACACGCAGTCCTCGATCGCGAAACGCCTTTCATCGGTATCGTTCTGTTCGCGAGCGGCATGATGGATTCTCATGAACGTCGAAGCAGATAACTCGCGACGGAAGTCCTCCAGCTGTCATTATCGTTATGGCCTCCTCTTCCAGCCACGGCGAAAACGATTACTCAAAAGCCGAACGCGTTTACGCGACCGTCGCATGCTAATCCACGATAAACTGGCGAAAAACATGTCGTTAAAAAATACTCGGTACGCGACCAGCCAGTTTTCTTCCGACGCGTCACCTCGATGCAACTAAATTCGTATCACTTCGAGTTTTGCTTTCGCATTTTCACCGCTGGCTCAACAGCCGCACAAATTAGATGGAATCAGAGTAATTCATATGGTGACACGGAGAATAATAAGTTGATTTCACATATTAATTGCTCTTTTGAAAATTAACTTTTACGTAAGTATTAGGTGTGGAAATAAGTTCCTCCCCCTTTTTTTTCTACGACCATAACTTCTGACTGAATTCGAATTACTTCCCGATTGTGGCGCCATTTGAAACAGCGTTCTTTTAGCTTTAAGAAGAGTCGTAATGAGCGCTCTAAAAGTATCCAGTCCTATGCAACAATTTCAAAGAATAGGGCGTGCGAGAAACATCATTCGTGTCACTGCTTATTTTTTGCATTCCATCTTAGGAACTCAGCTGTTGAAGCTACTGAAATGGTTTGTGCGGCACTGGGACAGAACGCTGTGTCTTACAGAACATGCAAAGAGTGGTACCAAAGATTTAAGGCTGGAAATTTTAATTTGGAAGACGAAAATCTATTGATGATTTCAAAACCAGCAAACTGCCGTCGTTCTTGAAGTATGGATTTTATAATTTACCCACCAGGTGGGAAAAGGGTATAGAGAATGGGTGTGATTACTTTGAGACGTAATCTTGTACCTGATTTATGTAATAAAATCTTAAATTTGGAAAAATAGGGGATAGAACTTATTTGCACACCTAATAATTTGGTTAGTGGTCTTTAATAATCATCAATCGTTTTAATAAGTTAATATATCAATACTAATAGATTCTTCTTACTGGTTTATATGAAGTACGCAAAATGAAGTTTGAGGATTCGCAGAGGACTATACATACATATGTAGTTAGCGGACAGAGTCGCATTCCGCTGACTTACGAGGTGGAATTGAAAGTTCGAGCTCTGGTTTTAAGGTGATTGGTCGGTTCTGCTGGCAATAATATTTAATATGCGCGACGGATCGGGCCCGGCCCTCTCTAGTTTTCATTCGCGTAATCGAAGGTAGGAAAGGTCACCCCGCATTAACTCCGCGAAACTTTACGCGGAGAACCACGAGATTCGACAGTTATTGCCAGTTTATTCTTGCGGAATGATGCCGATTTTCTCGGGGGCTCGCAATAAACGAGCGGGCAACCGTGCGATTTAGTTGCTCGATGTTTCCTTTCGTTGTTTCCTAGTGGCTTTTATCCGCAATCGAATTAGCGGCGTTTCGAGAACTTGGCTTGGCACCCGATCCCCCAACAAATCATCGAATGTACGATTGAACTGGGGGTAGCGCGGCTTGGACGATAGGAAAGCAGAAAAATCAGCAATTCAATGATTGTCTCTCAGGTCATACCTGGCTGTCTGAGTGGAATATTTTTTCGAAGATGCTAGTGGGCCCTTTTTCAAACCAAACAAGCAAAGCAAATTAAAAATCCTGATTTCTAATAAATTTTCTGGTCTCTCCGCGATGCTTAAACTTGATAGGAATGCAAAGAGCAAAAGTTCGATTTTTTGAAAAACCAGAATATTACCCTTGGTGAAAAACGTTTAATCGTTGGAATTGACAAGTTCGGGCGCAAAGTTGGTCCCGTGGCTGTTTCGAATGTATCACGGCGCGATCGCGTCTCCCAAACGGGGAGAGCACGGTATCTAGCATAGGCTCGTAGATCGCGATCGGGATCGCGAGAGCGCGAAACCCGATAGCCTGATTTCCGGAAACCGACTCTGCGGACCACACCTTACGGGAATCGTCAGAACGTGACTAGTATGGGAACCGAGTTTGGTCAGTCATGATATTCATGGCCTGAGACCACCTCGGGGCCAACGCCGGCGACCCGATACCCCGCCAGTTATTTGATCTGAGGACGAGAGATTTGAATATTTCGGGCAAAAAAAGAAGGGATTCATGTATATTTTATTCTCGTTTGCGCCGGCGAACAGAGCAGCGCAGAGCAGAAGAGAGGAGAGGAGAGGAGAGAGCACACGCGTCGTAGTTGACGCGATGCTGGACCACGCGGGATCCTGGCTTCAAAAGGATCATCGACGGACCGACTTGTGAACCCAGCAGGTGTCGCGACTCCTGGGACCGAAAGGAAACTCTGGAAATACATCCACGGCCATGAGCAGACCGGAGAATCGTCCGGCTTCGTTCATCTTCCAGAAAACACGAACACAATTTCAATTTCGACGGATGCTGAACAACCCTGAAGAACTAGAAGCCTGTCTCTCTATACCTTACCATCTCCCTCTTGCGAATCCTCCACACGTAACACTTTATTCATTCAACTTAGCTGCTTGTTTCGGACAAATACTAATATTTTTTTTTAGTGAGCCATTGAAACCTATTATAGGTTTATTTCAGCTTTTACAATTATACATTAGGCTTACAGTTTGTGTACAATTACAGTCGGTGAAGTTTGCAGTCGTTCAAAAACTGAAAGATAAACTCGCAGGCTTTAACATTTGGTTCTGCAAAGAATGTGTCCGCTTTTAGTGGTAGAAAGAACTTAATGTTGCGCAGCTTATTTATTAATTTAATTCTTTGGGAATCATATAGACGGCACTGCCATAGAACATGATCTAAGTCCTCGAAGTTATAATTACACTTACAACTAGGATCAGTGACAATATTTACTCGATACAGAGACGCAGCAAGATTACAATGATTGGCCCTGATACGGTTTACTGTGGATATAAAACCCCTTTTGATTTGGGTTGTAGAATTTTTACTAATATTTTTACTGCTCATCTAAATACAAAAGCACGATAATAGGGACAAGTACCCGAGCGAGTTCGGGCTGAAGAATCTCCAGCCGTCAAATTCAATCTGTTTCGGCTAGAGGTGCGAACGCCATAATTTCATCTAGCTGTTTCTGCGCGAGTTTCAATTGCTGGACCACGCGCATCGACCACCAAAGGGGATCTTCTTCATCCGAAAACTGGCGTTTGCGGTTAGTCGGACGTCTTCCTCGGGGGTTTCCGTAAATTCGCGAAACCATAGCCGCCTTTTGAACGCGAGAAAGGGGATTTAGGGTATTGTGAAGCAGCTGTTTAACCGTGGATACGCCTCGACAAAAGGCCGGCGCTAATCCAAACGCAAAATCGTGAAACCGCGGACAGAACGCGATGATACGGCGCTATGATTACTGTTACGCGTGGTCCACTTCTCCATATGTTGCGGCGACGCATTATCCGCATTATAAGTATTATGGACGCACGTGCACCTTCGCGCGCCGCAAGATTCCGTGATCTCGGCGGCCAGCTGGCACCCTGCGCACGCCTGACCGGTGAACATCTACTATACTAGGGTAGCCCCGGGCGTCATTTACCGGCGGTGGCGCTGTTCTTCGGATTTCCTCCCGGACAGAAGATCGCAAAAAGGAAGACCGTCGCAAAAAGACGAACGGACAGGAACACGAAGAGGTGACTTCCGAGACACATGACGGACGCGAGCAACCGCAACACGAGATTCTGGTCGCAACTGTTTCTCGGAGGTCGCACGCGATCCGCAGCCCTTTCAAAGGGATCCACCGACGATCCAAATGCTCAATCTCGGTCGCAATGAGTCAAACCCTTTCGCACTAATTTGTACTTTCCCGTAAGAATCTTTGCAGCTTTCTGGCGCTGACAAAAATTCTGATTAGTCGCCAGAACGTTGCTCGAAACGTGCGAGAAGTTTCAAAGAGCTCCATCGAGTCGTTCGTCCAAGAAAAATTCTGAACGATCGTTCTGTCCGCAGAGTTCGAAGATTCGTGCAGACAAATCTGCAACAAAATCGAGACGCGGGTCGAAAAATCGGCAATTTCTGCGCGAAGATCGTGCCGCGTCGTGTGCGCTAAAGCGTCACGCGATTCCACGGTGCAAATTGCTCAGGCCCGGGCCGGTGCTTTCTTCCCGAAAGCAAATAGTTTCACACTCGACGGACACTCGAACTCTGTTGACTGCAATTTCACGGTCACGCAGAGTGTCTGCCCGGAAGGCATCGATGAAAGGCTGTTATGATAGTTCTCGGTTCTTGTTAGTTTTCTGCGGACTGTATCTCTCGACCCGGAGGCAACTACGACACGCTAGCATCATTGTTCACTGCGAAATCGTGGCGACCTAGGATTCTAGCTCCCGAAACGAGCGACCGTGCGCTGCTGTTTCGTTTCGCTAATGAGTCGATTGGTCGGACACGCGATACCGCGTGGAATGTCCGTTCTGGATGATAATAAGTCCGAAATTCGCTGTTCGTAGAATCGTTAAAATCTAGCTCGAGTCTCCGAGCTGTCGCTTGGCGGATGCCATTAATAGTTAACGTTCCGTACGACCCTCGGAAATTGCATGTAGGCTTCTACTGTATATGGGAGCGAACATACATAGAAAATACTGAGCTGTTTCAACGCATTTATTTCAAAATATACTTTGAAAAATGAGGTAGTACTTCGAAAAATAAGCTATATGAGGAATCTTAATGTGAGAAGTTGAACAGTTCCTCTAGAAAAAATTCCTAAAAACTGTTTAAAAAATGGCACTGAAAACAAGAATTCCTCCTGAAAATTCGACTATTCTAGGAGAGAATATTCGGGGCTGTCCCGGTGAAACGTTTTTAACCTCGATCCCAGTTGCGGGGCCGCAATCTCGTGCAATTTAACGCGACGCGGCTTGGACGTAGTTGAAATGCATCGCGCGGAGTGCATCCGCGCTCAAAGCGACTCGATAGCAACCGCTCCGGGGCTTCTGCGAGACCAGCGAAGCGCGCTGATTGTTCCTAGTCGCGATTTTAATGCCGTCGAAGCTTCAGACGGGCGAATTATGATTCAAAGCGGGCCGCGCCTTCCGCGACAGCCAATTCGGCTTTTTCGCGGCCGCCTCTCGCTGTTTTGTATGCGGCGGGCCGCGTCCCGGGTCGCGTCCCGGGCCTCCTCTCGTGATTGGCGCGGCTTCCTCGCAGACTTTACCACCGTCGAAACTATTATTCGCCACGCGAAAAGTTCGCGACACCTCTAGTCACTGTTCGCCATAGGCCCCTTCTACTGACAGCTTTCGCAATTTTCGTGGAGACGAGGAGTACGCTAGAGAACGGGTTTTTAAGTTATTTCAACTTAAATTGGTCAGTTTCCAACGAACGTGTCGTCAAGATTGCTTAAAGTTAGGTTTAGTGTGCATGAAATTAAAATACGAGAAACAGATGAATTTAATATTACTCTAGTTCGTTATTTACAGCCTATTGAAATTCTCAAACGAAAAAATTCGATATTACGTGGTTCCCTTTTCTTCAGACAATTTCTATTTTGCATCAAGATCCGCAGTGTATTGATCACACTTCAATGTCTTTATTTCGTCCTCATAATTTTGCTTATTGGTCATTTTTATATCCGGACAAAAACCGTTTAGTTATATTCGCGTTTCCAATTAGTGATTTTGTAATTTAATCGTCCGGGGTTGAAAACAGTATCAGCAGAATTGAGCCCTAACCATTCGTAGGATGGATCTCGTTGTCGACTTGTTTCCGAAACAAGAGTGGGTCCGGGGAATGAATTTGCTCGTCGAATCCATCGGGAATGGAAATTCCGAGCGGTCGTTGATTCGACGCGGCTATGGCCGGGATTTGCATAGTCGAACGGGTGGTTTCACCCCTGTCTGCTCACGGATATTCGTGTCGTAATCGAACACGTCGCCAAAGCCACATTGATCCTCGAACCTTCCGCGTTCTTTCGGGACGATTTCTTTTAGAAAGTCGCACGACAGGGGGAAGAAAGCCAAGGTGAACGAGGATCGCGGCGCGAAATCATCGGATCACGCTAATCTACGATCGTTCGATCCATTGTCATCCGCGGGTAATTCGTTTCCGCGAAACGCGGCCTCTTCGGGGAATCCAATAACCGAAGATAAATAGCGTGAAACCTGCGTGAAACCGTCGTCCGAGTATAGCCGACAGTTTGTCGTTGGATTATGGCTATTTATTTTTTCAAGTTTACCGGTACACTTGTGTAAAATAGATGGAGCTGTTTTTTAATTGGACCTATAACTGAAAAGTCGAGGGGTATATTTAAGAGAGACACCCTCTAGAATATTTCTTTTTGCGACTTGGAGCCACAAAACGTACTGACAACGCCTGGCCGTTGAAACCAGCGACAGCCGAACTATTATATCGCCTAATAGTCGCAGCAATTGTGCAGATCCGTGGTCACGAGCGACTGGGGCACAATAAAGATGCTATCAGAAAACAACTTACCGTTTTCGTTGTCCAGATGTAATTCGGTCGGCGGGTCAGGCGATCGCAACGGCGCGGCGTCCTTAGATCCTCGATAGTCCTTGACATTTCGCGTGTACCTACACACTAACAGCAATACCACAGTAACACCTCGATTTACGTGAAGCAGATGTGCACGATATTTGTGAACAATTTTTCTCCACTACGAGAGTCATTAAAATGCGAATCAAGTTACTCCAGGAAAGTTTTGTTTTTCCTCGAGGAAACTACATTAACCATACTGACCAGTAAGTATTTTTAACGCGCGCGATTGCGTTACATTCGGAGAAGTGCGATTCCCTTCAGAAGCCGGCAAGGTGTCGAAACTGCGTTTCGCGTTTTCCAGCAGCGGTGCGATTTCCGCTTGGGTTCCAATATCCGTCGAGCAATCTCCTGGCGAGCAGATCGGCGAGCATCGAATCGAATTAGTATTCGGATATCCAGACAATCTCGGCTGTAGACTATGCATAGAAACCGGCGTAGAGTTGTGCCAAGCCGGCTGGCGCGGCGCGGCGTTCGCGTTGTGTTTGTACTACCGGTGCGGTGTCCAGTTCAATATCGGCCAGTCACGCGAAATCAAACCACCGTAACTACGAGAACCGGTACACACTACGCCGCACCACCTGCCCAGGTAATAACCGCGATAACGCACGCCCCGAAATCTTATTAATTTTAATGCCGGGCGAGTCCTTCCGAAACGAACGCACCGAAACCGATACCATTACACTATCCCCGTTTCTCTTCCAAACTTCGTTTTCGTCGACCGGCTCATTACTGTTTTGATCATTCACGTGACTTCGAGTGATAAACGAGCAGAGCATGACGAGGATGAAGCCTAGATGATTACTCTATTCCGTTTTGCAATCAAATTTCCAAGAACACACCTCTAAAACAATGTTTTACTTTCACCAACTTATTTGTAGCATTTGTCCAGAGCTGCGGCAAATAGTATTTTAAATAGTCACACACATATTTATTTTAAAGCGTGTGTACAAATTTGAAAATAAAATATTTTATTTGATGCTGTAATTTGTGAAAATGAAATAATTTATTTGAGCAGTAATTTTTTTGAAAATAGTATTTTACTTGAAGAATATTGGAAATATTTGTATTTTGTCTTTATTTTCAATTTCAATTTTAAATGTTATTGCTGAAAATATAATGGTTTGAATTCAATACATTTATGGCTGTAAATCGTTTCTTAACGATAAGATAGACTAACAATAAGATAAGTATGTTTATGCGGTTTCTCAGAGTATTACAACAATGCAAAAAGTAAAATATTTTATTTCTAAATTCTATATCTTCTTTAAAATACTATTTACTTTAAGCAAAATAAAATATTAAATAGTATTTCAAATATTTTTTTCGCCAAATAATACCGACCTCTGCATTTGTCTTATTCAAATTCCGATAAACACGATATTATTTTGAATAATTTTGGCCGAGAGTCCGAGAGTCCGAGAGTTCATCTACTCGTTTCTGTTATAAATACGTATATGTATAAACTCGATAAATAGTTACGTGTTCCTGATTTTTTCTACTAGAGTCATTGAAATGATGAAAATGTTCTCACGAAAAATTGATGAATAGATTACCTTTCTGAAGTACGTATTAGCGAGTCATCCTTTATCCTTGCTCGTTTCCTTGCGAAATCGGTCGATCGCGTTGATTCATTTCTGCGAGTCGAGCCAGCGTTGATACGTCTTTATCGACGAGGTTTCAATTTTCTGCCGGTAGATTAAATCTTCCGCGAGGCATCCGCGTCTCCATTAACGTCGAAGGATATCTCGAAAATTGCTGCTCGCCGATCGGCCTCGGATCCGAGGCACCATTGAAAGAAGCCGACCGCTCCCTCGGCGTTATCTGCGTGAAAAATTAATGCCAGCGTTGATCCCGGAGATATCGCACGATCCAACCCTTAACCACAGCCACCGATTGCCCTATCATTTCGATCGTGGGGTGGGAAAGCTGGCTTGCTTCTCCACGGAGTCGTAATTGCGCCGATTGCGCGGCGACTGGCCGTCATTAGCCACCAAAGAGCAGGCCTAACTCTTAGGGGAGGCCGGCCGGAAACCGTGGAAATCGGACGTGACGTGGAAGGAATCGCAGAATCACCTTGATAGAAAATCTAGAACTCACTGTCTAGCCACTTTTTAATACACTCAAAAATTGCTCAGTCGTGAATGATGAGCGCTCGAAATCAATTAAATACATAGTTTCCTGTACGCATCGCGTTAAGAAATTACCGATGGAAGCGCATTACGTCAGTTTACAAGCGACAGCGATGGCGTCGACGTACGGCGTAGCAATTTCAGCGGAATCGATAGCAGAGAAAATCAGGATTTTTATTACGAGCCGGTAACTGCGAAACGATCGTGAACACTCGTTGAATGGACCCCGGGAAGGCCATCCGATCGGCGCGGATCGAACGAAATCACGGGGCAATCAGGCCGCGAGCCAACGAGGGTGAAACAGCCATCGGAAACCCATTGCGCGGCCGCGGCGCGGGCGTCATTAATTTTATAGGGGGCGATCGCCCGATGAAAATTGACAAAATTTCATTGCCGACGTTTTAGAACGCAGGGACGCCGCCGCGCCGTCCCCGTAATTGGATTCGCCCGATAAACGAACTTTCCATGGGTGTTTGCCAATAATGGTCGCGCCGACGCGATCTCTATCTATCCTTTTTTTTTTAATTTGGCAGATGTTCTGGAGCTACGGAAGCTCGTCATCAAAACACAACCTCTGTCAGTTGTCCTGTACCCCCTCCACAGTTCAAGTAAGAATTGTCTGCATCTATTTCAATAGATAGTTGATTCTTGCTTCAATTATTTCAACATTGTAATTTGTATACTGTTCTAAACTGGATCTACTTATTTCTGCAATAAATGCATAAAATACGCAGTCTAATTATAAATAAACGGCTTGTCTGATGCATTTATGATGCAAAACGATTTTCAACGGACAAAAACGGAATACGCATTCTCACCTGGAGGTGTAAAACGCAGGTGAGGATGCGCGGAGGATGCGAACGGTGACACAGGAAGACATTTTTAGTGGCCAGCAACAAATTTCGGACGATTAAAGAGTCGTAAAGCGAGCGCGGTCGAGTTAAACACGGATATCCTCTTAAAGGAGTCGTTTTGGCCGTGCGTGGATCTAAATAGAGCCATGATTAGACGAGATTAAGGGGCGAGAGGGGTATGGGCCGAATACCCGTTCCCTGTTAAGATAAGACCTCCGCCGCCATACTAATCGTGTCCGTTCCTCCCGAAGATAGAGCGTTTTAGGACCTGGGTCCTCTCTCCGGCACCGGTCCAAACAAAACCATTGAGAAATAAAAGGACGACCGTTCCGTTCCGAGTGCGAAAGGATCGATTTACACGGCACACTTTCGACCGTTGTTTCACGGCAATTATCCCCGTGATTCGATAAAAGGACGTACGAGCCGGCGAACGGCCCTTTAAAATGCTGTTCTAGCAGAAACAAAAGAACAAAGTATACGTTTGTTGCATATGAATGTCTCCGATTCCAGAATGCAAATTCTACGCAGCGGTTTAAGGAGTTACGCCACCCTTATCGATTTTTTAAAATTTTTCGTTTAATTTAGAGTTCAGGGAATAATGTAAGCCATGGTAGATGCGACAGCTACAAATAGCGAAGTCACAGTGCTTAAAAGTTCGTGCGGCAGTCGCCGTTTTCGAGCAGGAAACTACATTTTTACAGCTGATGTAACAAATATCTCGGAAACTATATAAGCCCGATTTACTTCAAAAATTTAATACACATAATTTTAATAACATTATCTATCGCGAAGAATAGGATTTTTTTGATACGATATCCCAATTGTTTATAACAATCGTTTAAAGTTTGATTGTTTTGGTTAAAACTGAATGTTCATTTTCACTTTACTCGCATTTGTACAAAAATGGTTTTTTCTTGAAATCCCTATGCTTCGCGATAGATATTTTATCAAGGAACAATACAATCATGAGTTTTTTAGTTTCTGATAAACGTGGGCATCACAATCCATTACACCGTTTGACGGAGGAGTAATTCAGAACAACGGATAACTCGGTTATTTTTTAATATCTTGTTATGAAATTTACATAATATATTCTTTAATGTATGCCCTAACCATATATAATAATAAAATAATTATCACATTCATAGTTTCGTAGAAAAAAATTCGTAAACTTTGACGTAATTTCGGCCGCCTCAGGGTGGCCCTTAATCCAGGCGTATTATCATAATTTACATAGAAGTTTACATAGCATTTACATTACCTTTCCTCCATTTATCGAGGCTTTTATTCACTTTTATACAGGGTGGAGTCGCGAACGTTGCCACCTAAAATATCTTTGTTGTTTTTAAAGCCTAACTATGAAGTCTACAAATAAGGGGCTACAAAAATTAGTGATTAACGAGTAGACTGCGAATTTTTAATGGTTAATGCAAAACAATAATGTTCTGTGTCTGTTATATGGATTAGGAGCTACTTAGAAAGTTTATACGTGCATGGGTAATTATAGTCACTGGATTCCTAATGAAAGGGACTATCATTGTAGGTGTTTAAAAAAGGGTGCTTCCCTTTAAAAAAATGAAGGTGATCTTGATATCTGTAAAAAAATTACATAAAAACAAAAATGTTTTTGGTATCATGTGAGCCCCATTTTACCATTCAACTTTGTCCTTCAGACATTTGGAGTATCTTTAAAAACAACAAAGATATTTGAGGTGGCAACGTTAGGTGACTCACCCTGTATATTTAATGTTTCTCGTGTCTTTTTAAAAAATTCATAAAAATTACCTTCTTCTTAAACAATCTATAATTCTCGTTCTAAAAGATTGTCTGAAAGATCTTCCTAGGGGAGATGGTTAAACAAATTTCGTTGCTCAAGAAAACTGTGCGGAGTCGGTATGAACGCATTGTCATTTTTATAAAACAAGTTCTAGTCACTTTTAGGGCTCAGCACGTTCGGAATTGAACCACCGCGGGTTTTCTTTTTCTTTTTGGTCCTCGGAGAAGCAAGATCGGAATTTCGCGGTTGGAGCATCGAGAGTTTGTAGTCGGAGAAACTATTATGTGTATTCGCACGGTATCAAAACCGGCGTAGCTCGTAACTCCGTTTCATCTACTGATTTACGCGGGGCGTTATCTTCTTACCGGGCGAGTTACGGGCCCCGTCGACACGAATTACCCGTGGTTTCAGGCTGAAAAGCGAGAACCGGTCGTCGCTTACGCGATTTTCTGATTCCGAAAGGCCACTCGACCGCTCCCGTGCAACAGGATTTCGCAATAACAACGCTCGTAGACGCGCGCCAACAGAGATACGCCGCGGTGATAAGCCACGCGTAAATATTCGATTCGGCGGGACGTCCCCGGGGATCAAAAGGATCTCTGCAGGATCCACGGGACCTGCGAGTCCTCCTAACGATATAGAAGCATCTGCAACCGTCATACCTTCCGCAGAAATCTCGGTTTGAAAACTGTTTCCATTGCTAGACTGTGGTTTCTCATGAAAAATAAAAATTGTCATCAATCACACATGGAAAGGAAGGAAAATTGATTGCTTCTCTTTTAATAATAAGTCATCTGATGCGCCTACTATCTTGTGTTTCACCTACTCGTTTTTGAAATAAATGCATAAAATCAGTAATAATAAAGTAACCAAAGCAGTTTTAGTGCTCCGTAAATTCAGCGTTAAAACGTTCACTCGTTTGTCGAGAAAGTTTAAGGAGGAAGGTGGCGTTAATCAGTGATCTGAAAGACCGGCCGCGGCCTGCGAGGTATATCGTATAAATAACGTTCGCGTGTGTTATTTTTATCGAGAATGAGGAAATCGCACGGGGTCGGAGCAAAATCGGCGAGACATTCTGTAAGGTGGCGACAGATAAATCGCCGGTAAGGTCTTCGAGATCAAGCTCTTATATAAATGGGAACGATTTAGTTCTAGCGGCCCCAGGGCGGCGGATATCTTAATTTCGTGTACATTTACCTGTTCGAAGAAAGGGCGATCCGAGGCGGAGAGCACGCGTATACTGCTTTATCTGGCTGCGTGGTCTTGTAGCTAATTTATAAGGCGAGTTAACGGGCCGATAGGGGACCTGTTCACAAATTAAACGTCTCCATCCACAACCGGCATCCCTGCCACGCCGTGGAAAAAGAAAATTTCGAAACGAACCACGTCTCACGTGTTTCCCCACTTCCTCGGAAACTAAAAAGAAATCGAACGGATGCTCTCCACAGCTCTTCTCATCGCTGGCTAATTCGCGAATTTGTTGCTCGCCGCGATCGTCGCCCTCCGCGAACGAAAAAATATTTCAAGAATTTAGAAATGCTGTTGTATTATTTTAACACACTTACTATTACTCAGAAAAGAAATAAATATCTATGTCACACCAATATCCTGCAATCAATGATGCAATTTTTAGTTGCATAAAAATCTGCAGTCCATCGATGACAATGTAACAAAATAAATATTTTCTTCGTCAATTACAAAAGGTACCAAATAAAAATTTGTTGCCACTGTCACGTCCGGTGGTTCAGCCATCGATAATAATTGATAAAATCAATCACGTATAATTCATGACATACATTTTCTGAATTTATATTTTATACTTGCTCTAATAACGTTGTACGAGGAATAAAATATCGAATACTATAATCAGTGAAGTGGAAAAATGTGAACAACCAACGGAACAACCATCTCCAACAACTCCAAAGGAACAACCACATTATCAACATCATTCTAAAGCGTGCTGAAGCGATTGAGGCTTTAAAAGCGAAAACTACGTATCGGTAAATACTAACAATTCACAATAAGATCCTAACAACTCTATGTATCCGAAATTTGATACTTAGAATATACTCTTGTTCATTTTTAGTTAAATCGAAATTTCAAATTATTTTTTAAAGGATTTACCCAACTTCGATTTCAACTATCCAAATCCTCAAACAAGGTCACTTTGTTTTAAGAAAATCCTCAATTGCCCGAACCGAAGCCGGTGAATGCAGGTAGGTTCGAAACTGCGCTTTATCTTCAATTAAAATCTTTAAATTAAACTATTCTTCTTTCAAACGTCCACCTTAGAACGTAACACCACCCTCCGATTCATTTAATGTTTTCGTCATAAATGCATACGATCCGCAGCGTAATGATTATCGCCGCGACTGAAAGCAACTCCCACCGGTGGACGATCATCGTCGAAGGAACAGTCCGTACAGCAGGAAACGCGAAGCGTGGTGATCAGATAATAAGTTTCTGCGCAGGTTTTTGAGCTATCTGAGTCCACCCCGGGGGCTTTCTCATCGCGTGCGTGTCGCGCGAAACGCATTATCACCGCGACAGAGTTTCGTAATCTACGCGGCCCGGCCGTTTATACTTTATAACGGACTCTTGTCCATCGCATCGTTTACTGGCATGACAAATGGTAATCGCGCTTTGTTCGTTCCACGTCGTTTTATCTGTCCCACCCTGCCACGCCGCCACGGCCGGGACTTATCGCGGCCCGTCGCGTCGTCCCGCTGTAATATTATTTCTCTGCCTCCTACGATTGTCTTTCGACCGCCTCGGAAACGAATTATTTTCTCGGATCGCCGAAATACTGTGTTCGCGGTTTCGCTAGCGTGCGCTGGGGAAGAGCTTGCATGAAATGGAATCGTTTTGGATTTCGTGATAAAAAATGTATAAATATTGTTAACTCCTTGCCCTACAATATCGTGACAGACTCGTGTTGAAGATTTTCAACACAGTCTACTAAATATGTATGTTATTAATCTCCTTTAAACCGAGACGAAATTCTATTTTGGTTTTGTTAATGAAAAGTTATTGAAGAACATGTAGGTATAAATAGATATCAATTTTCTCCTTTTTTAGGAAATTACGGATTACGAAGGAAGTTCTAATGTACTTAAAAGTATAATGAAATCATTCGAAACAACTTTGTGTACCATATTTTCTTAGACTGTCTACAGGAAATTCTGAAGGCCTTAAAAAGAGAAAGATGTTTCGATTTACTCTTTCAGGAAGAGTACACCTGTGGAGGAGGCCTAGTGTGTCTCAGAGAATTCTTTGATATTTCTTAACGAAAAAAATGGTAGAGGTTGGTCCGCAATGCAGTCTTTCACACCGTCCGGAAAGTAATGCGACCACATTTAAAAAAAGAATTTATTGAACATATGAGTACAAAACTTTAAAATTCTTCAAAGCAGACACATTTTTTCTTTTACTTATATGTTCAACATATTTAAAAAAAAAATTTATCTGTATGCAAAAACTTTTATAACGAAAACGTTGAATATTGTGCTTTAAAAAATTCTTCAGAGGATAATCTCTCCCATCTCAGCCCTCGACTAACATTTTCTTCCATTGGTAAAACGTGTATTTCGCACAATTTGGCAGTGCGCAGCACAATTGGCAGTGTAGCGTGTCAGTGGACGTACGAATCCAAGGATAGATCGAGACAGCGGCGATGGTTGCGCGTCGGGAGCAGTGAGCCAAAGAGACAATGGCTCCCCGGGTTGTGCAAAGGCAATGCCATGCTAGATCTGAGTTATGTCGAGCCTATGCTATGCTAGATCTGAGCTATGCCGGGTGTGTAACGCTACACCGTGGCAAAAAGTATGCGAGCCGGCAGATCGGAGATCGGTCAGGTAGGCAGGCAGGCAGGCAGGCAGGCAGGTATTTGGTAACGAGAAGCACGCGCGTGACGCGAAACGCTGGAAATCAGACTACCGGCTCTAAAGACTGGTCTGCCAAGTGTGTTTTCATCGCGTCCCGTTTCTCTGTGTTCTCTATCCATCGCATCGGGGGCTCATCGAGCCATCGGTCCCGGCATTACGTAAGCAAACGAACCGCGAGAGAACGCGGCTTCTCGCCTCTCGAACCACCGACGGTAATCGAATCTAACTGTCCCCCGTCTCTTTCTCTCATTACCGTTATTATGTGTCACTGAAGAACCGAGAGCCCGCCGAGCGTATCGACGACAACGTAATCACTGGCGATTACCTTCGTCCGCTTTACTGATTTTCAGCCGGCGCGACGCGACGCGAAGAGAGAAGCCTGTCTTCCCCCCGGTACTCTCTCTCTCGGAGAGCGATCCGCCTCGAGGACGAGAGGAAATTCCATCCGAGCGCTGCCACAACAGAGACACTTAATAAACCAATTACCGTGCCGCGTTGCATTCTTACTCGCGAGAGCACTCTCTTCGAGCCCCCTTGCTCCCCGCCGCAACCAATCCCCCGCGAAATTAACCTTTTATCTGACGGTGTTCCGCGTCAAGTGCTCCGCTCTTCCTCCAATTTTTATTTCCACGGTGGACAGCGCGGGACATTCTAAATTGTACGAATTACATCGTGAAACGTCCTGGGATATTGCTGACATTTTTAGTCGGTTTTGTAAAAGAAGGTCCTCCTGGAGGTTGAACAAGTAATCAGAATCCGCAGCCCCGAACTCTCTAATCCAGCAATTTCAACGTGCATCTCGTTCCCGAGCACGTCCAATCAATTTTTTATTCCCGCTCCCGTTCGATCCGGAAAGATCCATCGAACTCGGATCTTATTCCATCGGATGAGCTGTCCATCGTTGGTCCCGCGACAGTGAAGGGAAGACAAACTTCTTTGTTCGTTATCGGGTCGGATCGATCGCGTTGGACACCGATCTTCCATTGGAGCCGGTGTCGCTAATAAAACGAAAGATCCACCTACCTGACGGCTACCGGTCCATGGTGTCCCATGTTCCGAAGAGAACCTATGGAGGATGATCCGTCATGCGACGGATTCGACGGTGGTTTCCGGGCCGGGAGGGACAAACGGGTCGCATCGAGCTAGGGATACCGTAAAGTTTCGTCTTTATTACCGGGGACGCGGCGAGGGCGGATGGATCGAACATAGAAAGCCCAAGAAGAAGAAGAAGAAGTAGAAGGGAAGAGGAGAAGGGATTGAAGAGGGTCCGGAGAGGAGAGAGGTGGACAGCGAGAAGAGTGGGGAATGATTGATGCAGCCCGGTTATCGGGGACACGGACCGAAGAAGATAGCCGATCCACGGGTCTCATTACCGCGACACGAGATGCTCATATTATCGTTATTTTTATTAAACACCGCTCGTACGTTCTCGCGCCGGGGCCCCGGGACGATAAAATCCTCTCGCACTGGGAAACGTTCGATGAAATATTAGCCGTGTTCGATCCCAGGCCAGGGCCCTCCTCAGCATTTACCTCCGGAGGTGCACCGTTGCGAAATCGTCGCGACGATGATCACGAAGAGAGAGAGAGGGAGAGAGAGAGGGAGGGAAGATCGCTCAGAGATCCCTCGGGCTCAGAGGAACGAGATATTTGACTTTTTACGGGACATTCCTGGAACCTGACGAGCCCAAGACCGATTCTTGCTTGCCACTTTATCGGGCCGTGCTCGTTTTCAGTCAAGACTCGCGGTTCTCTCGCGAGCAAGGTCGTGGGAGGCTCTCGGGGAGGAGATTGGGCGATTGGTGTTGCCAGCGATCATTGGAGGAGAAGCATGATAATAATAACAGAGACTTGTTTCTGGTAGATATTGTTCTGTAAAGGATTGAGGGAATTGTAGCCTTTGCGGTTTCATTTGTTATCGAGTGTGAATGGTTGTAGAACGAAATTGATTCTTTGGAATGAGTCCAATTGGAACATTGCAGGATTCTTATTTGGAAGTGGAATTTTGCCTCGTCGTGTAAAATCATTACGGGGAATAAACAATTTAGGGAGGTAGAGTATTCATTCCTCAAAATGACTTCAGTTGGAGCATCGCCATATTTCACCAAGATACACCAGATTAAACATCGACTACTTTTAGTCCGAGAGTTTGCAACGAAAATAAAGAAAGAAGTCAACCGCGTTCAGGTAGAATGATAAAACGAAGCAGCCGAACATACTTCGAAGCTCACTGTGCGTGATCGAAGCGTGGGATCAAAGAGGTAAAAGAGGGGTTTGGAGGGTTGGTTCCTTAATGGACATTTAAGCCGGCTCCGGAATCAAAAAGCAGCTTGGGACGGACACGGTCGCTTGGCCCGTAATAATTGACTCGGCAATGCGTGTAAACCGCAACATGGCGTCCGGACGGATAATTAAGTAAGAGAATTAGGCTTCATGTGGACGAGCGAGCGGCCGGCCGCAGGAAAGAAGATAAAACCGTGAACGACCGGCATATGGTTTGCTTTGTGGCTGTTTGCTGTTCGCGTTCGTGCTCGGCCCGAAAAGGCCCGGTTGAAAAATGACGATTCATTCGGGATGCTTGACTTCTGTCATGACTACCGCTCGCTCGCGGACCCTCTCACCTTCCATCCGGCTGTGTCTCTCTTTCTCCTTCTCTCTCCTCATCCCCCTTCCTTTTTCTCTGTCTCTCTCTCTCTATCTTTGCCTCTGTCAACGCTGTCGGTCGAGTCCGAGTTCTCCCCTATATTTTTTTCATTATTCGTTGCTCGCGTGGCCGTTCGGCCGCGAAAACACGGCACCACAACCCGTAACCGCAACTTCCTCGATCCTGCCTTTCCATCGGTCTAATGCCTCTCATTGGTGTTCCAACGATGCGTGATCGCCGTGCACTAACGACGGTGCAAGTTAAAAGGATTCCCGATGACTCCTGGAACCGGTAATGATCGATATCAAACCGGCGAGATCGGGACCGAGGATAGCCTCTAGACAGCCTTTCGACATCAACTGCCTGTGTTGCGTTCCCCCTGCTCGATCGCCACCGGATTCGTCTCGATCCAACCTTTACGATCGACCAAAAAACTCGCCTGTGTGTCTGCGAAATTTAACCCTTCGCAGGTGAGAATTACTTTCATCTTGCTAATTATTACGATAATTTGTCAAAACTATTACACCAGCAATAGGATATTTCCATGTTGATTGGATGGGTCTCACATCTTTGCTCCCAATGAACTCTTATGTCACAATTACAAAAAATTTCAGTTCATGCATCAATTGAGATTTATAGTATAGGATTACGTCTTTATCAGAAAAAAGTCATGAAAATAAATTCGAAAGGCTTAAAAACATAATGAAATTGAAACAACATAAAAGCATTGGTGACCAAAACTTTAAACGGTAATATCTCGAAAGTGAAATTATTACCCGGGTATCCATTTACTGCATTTCTTTCAACAACTTGTCAATGTTCCTCCAAAAGTATCAGAAAATTTCTCTAAATGTCCATTCATTGCTCGCTAACAGATTAATTTATAGCAAAAGGTATTTACTAATCTATACATTTTGATTTTCTACATAAGGGTAAAAATTGTCTTTCAACCTAAAACAAACGAACAGGATCGATAGCTGAAGGGAACTTTGCTCGAAACCTTCATCGAAAGTTTAACTCGACGTAACGAGGTGTTAATGAATGTTTGTTAATGACGTTGATGGGACAGCGAGTTGAAATTTGGCCCTCGAACGAACCAATTGACCGGTTATCGAATTTTCATAGGCGCGATCGTAGCCGAGGGCGGAGACAGGGGCCGCGAATCGGCTTGCCGGGGCCGATGAAATTTTGCAGATTCACTTTCGCATCAGTTTTCCGATAATTCAATATAATAGGAACGCGCGATCGCGAGCTCGGCCGCGCGGGCTGCGCGCGCTCGCATGGTAATTGGTGTTAACGAACACGCTCTGTCATTCACGACAGCGAAAATGACTGCGGCCGAGTGGAGTGTTTCCGGCTCACCGGCGAACTTCCGCGGCAGAACAATGGGAGCGCTTAACGCACCGGCGAAAGTCGTTAGTCAGTGTTATATTCCGCGTCGGTATGCGAGCCATGCTGGCCGAATGCGTTAATCTAATTTTCTGGGCATCGATTAACGCTGCCCGATGAACACGAGCCGGCCCCGCCGATTACAAACGATCCCGGATTAATAAAAACCCTTTATTTCTTCCCTTCCATTTCCATTCCCAGCTCCCCTTTCGCGGAAACATGAAGAAAAGTCAAGGACAATAGTCCACAAGATACATAAACGAAAAACATCCCCTCTAGAATCGCGGATTTAATTTCTCACAACTAGGATCGTCAACAAAAAAATCCCCGAACATTCCCTGGCATATGTTTCGATGGTTGCAAGGTTGCCATAATTTTTGCACGCAGTCGTATCGACCCTTAGGGCACGATGCCACAGTTGTTCGAACGGGGAAAAAAATCAACATTTCGAATGTTACGTACAGAGAATTTTCACTGCAATTTCGTTTACTAGATAGTTGGAGTATTTAAACATACCAAATTTTTTTATCAATATAATTTATTTCTAGGAATAATATGACATGAAAGTTTGAAAACAGTAATAAATATATAAATGCGTCTACATATAAACGCAGCCACAAGAATCTAAAACATAACAGGTGATTTATTTAACGTAGATATAGTTAATGTAAGTGTCATTTATTTACCTAAAAGGCAAATTGAAAAAAGAGGTATTTCAAATAGTAGAATTGAAGTTAATTTGTCATACATAACTTTTTTACGTCAAAAACCGTCAAGATAAAACTTGTTTTGCAAATTATGCAACACAGTTTCAAGTACATATCCACTAGGTTTCAGCTGCAAACCTCCTGCAAACTTGGCACTGAGACTATTTTTTTCTAACTATGGTCAGTCGCATGTATCCGCATACGCTCTTTAAAACAGAATAACTTTTTTAAACTTTTACCAAATGACCAGATTTTTCGTGATCAATTACAAGCATTTGTTTACTAAATAACGTGCAAACAATTCTGAAAAAATAGCAATTACATAAAAAAGGGCACTTAAAAATTTTTTTTTATTTGTCCCAGTAAAGAAAATTTAAAGTATACGTTTAGCAGATCTACTATTTTAGTTATATATATACTGAAAATTTCATCGAAATCTTTTAACATGGACACGAGGTATATAAGCGGTTAAAAGTGGTGAAAATCTTGGTATGCATAGCTCCTGGTCAGTTCCCTCTCAAAATCCACAGATTCGTACATATTTCGATGCGAGTCGTTTTTTTCACCGTCAACCGATTTCGATGAAATATATGTTGAATTTTCATTACGGGTCCAAGTAAAGAAATTTAAATAAAAAAATAAATTAACTAATAAATAAATCAATATTTAATTTTTTGCCACAAAAACCGTTGTACCTGTGGCATGCTTCCCACATATTTTGAAACAGATTCGATGGATAGTTTGGATTTTATAGATTTTTTCCGTTTTTTGGCCAAATGGGTGCGACGTCGGTACACCATACTGATCCTGACAAATATTTAGAAATGTATTTATTTGAATCTGGATACTCTTTATCATTAACTTATTAAAATTTAAACACTATGGACCGTCGCCCCCGAAGGGTTGAAACACAGCGTTTTCGAGTACAGAAAACGATTCCATTCACCCGCTCGGCGACGCCACAGAATTACAGCCAGTTACTAAAATTGTTTTTCTCTTTTGTCGAGGTGGCATCGTCGCACTATCTCACCGGAGCTTCAAAATGGAGTGTCGCTGGGAGCGTGTTAATCGAGATTTTCTGGGAATCGTGGTTCGTCCATGGTAACGAGAAAAGTTTGGCTCTCGCGGACCACCATCTGGCTGGTTGTTCGCTTTCCCAAATGATCCTCGCGGCGGCGATGAATTTCTAAGGCTTCGTTTACACACTCGTACAGCTCAGTGGGGGTGCTGGATTCCTTTTACCTTGATGCTACAAAATTGCCGAATGCTACCAGAAAGCGTTCCTTTTCCTTTCGACACCAAGAATCGAAGAGAGTCCTTCGGTCTCGCACTCGCTCGGGCTCCCGGTGGTCGAGTGAAAGGAACCACGGGCGGTGGTCGGAATAAAAAAACAATGTCCCCGAAAATTGGACGAAATTAGTGAAAATCCTCGTGGTTATATAGAAGCTGGCCCTGGCCGGAATCCAATTACACGTGGGCTCCGTTCACGTGGACGTCTCTCCAGGCTGCCCTGTGGGCAAAAGCCGTCTCTCGAAATCTATTTTTAATGGCCCTCTCTCGAACCTTCCCTTAATTCGCGTCTACGTCACATCCGCCGTGTCACGATTCGAATATTCTGTCGCAAGGTGCTGGACCAACCGGGCGCTAAACCTCAGATACTATAAAAAGTGTTTGCACATTTTTCCAAAGGACAGGAGCGGATCTTGAGTGGCAAAAATTTCCAAGTCCAGTAGATCGTCAAATTCAAACTTCAATTTCTAGAATCAGAATTGGGCACTCAGAAATAACCCATTCATTTTTGTTAAATAAAAAAGAAAACACGGTCTCCGATATATGTACCAGTTAACATGAATCATCTAATAATAGAAAGCAAAAAAAATGAGAATGAAAGGAAAAATGCTAAGTTGCCTGGATCCTTACCCATCCTGTTAGGTTCTGAGGAGTATATCGCCGGTCTTGCCCACTATATCAAGGATACAAATATGTATAAAATTTTGTAAGAAAATGTACCGTGTTGCTAATGACCTTTGGCGTTGAAGCAACATTAAATAAATAAATACAAAAATAAACTTCCTTTCAAATTTCAATTCTCGAAACATGTTCGACATTTAACACATTATTTCTTTAGATCGTTATTTTAGTAGGCTGAAGATTTTGACATTCTCGAGTTCTTTTAATCTTTCTGCAACTCTGATGCATAAAATCCTCAGTGCGGTTATTTCGTGGATTCAATTGTGAATAAAACACTTACAACGCCGTGTGAATCGAAGCATACATTGCTGGACGCAAACCGGTGGAAAAATCCGCAGCGCAAAGGGTTAAACAGTGTCCGAGCATAAACGCGAGTCTCGGTGAGCAGTCATGGCACCTTGTTGCCGAGGAGAGGGGGCATCGAGGTTTATCTGCGGCGTTACATAGTTGCCCGGTTAATTGCGATGCGCATTACGGTCCACGGAGCGAGCTAATTCCGAGAGTGGTGGCGTAGGGAACCGGTCCGCGTGCAAATCCGCGCCGCGGAAACCGGCGATTTCTGTACTGTATAACGTCCCTAGAAATTTCCATTTCGCGTTTTGCGATCGCTCACCGCGTGACACCGGTCTCTCTCTCCGCGTTTGCGATTCTTTTGTTGTCGAAACGCGAAAGGAAAGGGCGACGTAGATACATACACATACACGGAGAGACAGAGAGAGGGCCGGACGGAAAAAATGGAAAACAGCCGAGAGAAAAATACGGTGTCGGGCGTTGTTGCGCGTGTTGCCGGCCTGCCGCGCGTGTTGGACATTCACATACGCTTAGCGAAACAATTAGACGATTTTATCGCGGCGAACCAGCCGCAACCGGTGCATTCTGTCCCCTTCGCGAACCGGTGAGCCCCCAAGCGAACCGGAAGCTGCGTATATATACCACCGACACAGGAGGATATAGAGGGTTCCCCCTTTATGGTCCCCTTTGCCCCCGCCGACCCCCACTAGCGTGCTCGCGAGCGTTTCCGGTGACGCTCATTAACGCCCGCCAAGGATTTGTTATTCGTAATTGCGTACGGTTAATTCGATTTTCACGGATTTACCGCGCCACTTTCTCCCATCATTCTCTCCCTCCCTCTCTCTCTCTCCTCACCCTCTCTGTTTCTTGTTGTAGATTATCGTGGTTATGTTCTTTCTCCTAGCTAGTAGTACAATTCAATTTTTTATTCGCAGTTCGTACGCGTCAGGGGCACTGCGCGCAGATAAGATCGGCCGCGAATTGTTCTGAAATATGGCGTGTCGCGTAATAACGCTAAATGGATGGAATTGCGACTGTGTGCGACCCTGCCTGCCGCCAGGTGAAACGAGCTCGAACCGTAGGTAGGAACTGTGGCCTGCTCTGTTGTATGTACGTAGATGCTGCATCGCAATTTGCTTTGGCTTTCTTTTTGTTGAACGCATTGGAAAGTTCGTCGGTCTCCTTTTAATAGCGGCAATTTTAGTTTCGGATTGATCCGGGGACGGATTTCGCTTTGTTCGTGCGCAGACGAATTTCTGTTTGCCACGTGAATTTTCTGCATTTCATGCAAATTTCAACTAGTTCGTTTATAGAAGCAATCAGTGTTATAAATGGGAATTGTTAGTTACTCGATAATGGAGTTCTCACCTTGCACTACAATCTAGTTCATTTCGGAGCTGATAAGTTGATATTCAGTGGTATTAGTTTTACTTTTACAAAATAAAAAGCTGTTATTTACCAATAATATCGTCTTTCGCACTATTTTCTTCATTTTCGGGTTAAAGAGCGTTCGTCTGATCGGTGTCGAACGAATACACTCCGCGTTTGTGCGGATAGTAGAAGTGAGTATTAAATGGATCTGGCGATCGTATGGATCGAGAAGGACGGGGACAACTTAATCGATCGCTGAGGGACCGTGGTTTTACACGGTCCTGGGGTTTTTACGAGCGATGGAGGCGGAACCGCGGCGATCTCCGGTTCTGTTCTCGGATGTGTCGCGTCAATTAAGGTGTTCAGGTGATACACAGGCCCCCAGGAATCTAACCAGGGGAACGGAATCCTCTTGGCGCCAGGTAAACTCTTCGGGAATCGTCCCACGCGATGGGACACGGACCGGGGCCCCCGAGGAACAGGTACCACCGACGAGCTAATTTTCGTGGTGCAACAACGCCCTGTTCCCCTTTCTCTATTCTACTGACACGCACGGGGATCTTCGTCGTCTTCGTTCGTCGTCTTCTTTGTGAATGAAAGACTCCCCGGGGGCTGGAGCGATGCTTCGATCGCATCGGCGCGGCGCGGCGCGACGCTCGAACGGAAATCCAGCCGAGAAACCACGGTCCATTGACTGGACAAGGAAAAAAAGGGAGAGCAGGACCCCAGGACCGGTCGAAATCTCTGAATGAGTGTAATCTCGTCGCCCCCGGGCGAGGGAAGAGGAAAAACGAGCATCCTAGACCAGCGTCTCTCAATCCCTCCCTTCAGTCTCCCAGAATTTTGTATAATTTCATTTTCTACAATGTTGACGATTGCGTACGTTATCTTGAATGTCACATTTTTGCAGTAGTTGCATTTTTTATCACTCTTTCACTCTTTCACTCCTACACTCTTTGCATTCCTGCAGTTTTTGTATTCCAGCACTCTTTGCACTCCTGCAGTTCTACACTCTTCGCACTCCTATAGTTCTACACTCTTTACACTCCTGCAGTCCTGCACTCTATTTCCGGGCAATCAAGGATAAAGGGAGGGAGGTTATCGTCGTCGAAAATGGAGACATTGGTGGAGAAACCAGGCTAGTGACAATATTCTTGTTCAGGCTTAAAATATTTTCAGATTCCATTGTTGACTATTCGATGCAAGAAGTGAGAACGCAAAAAGTTTATTGAGAAAGATGAGGAAGACCGAGAATCGGAAGAGTCGAGACGGTTCTCGAGAGAGAGGTTTTGAGAGACGCTGATCGCAGAAAGAGAGACGCGGGAAGAAGCAACGATAGAAACAGGGACGATTCGTGCAAATATACGATCGGTTAAGCGTGTGTGTTGGCCGCACGGGTGGACGAGGGTGTTCATCTAAGCGGCATTCCGCGGCGTGGCTTGACCAGAACGAAATTACAAGAAATGAAATGACACACCCGCCGCGGATTATCTCTCGAAAACGACTTATTAAGGCCCGGGGAAGCTGGACGATCGCACACAATCACACATCCTCCGTGTCCCTGGTCCGTCAGTGTGCATACAGTGCAATTACGATCCTTCGCTCTCGCGTAAAAGCTCCTCTCCTCTCTCCACCCTTTCTCGTATCCCGTTGTCGTCGTCGTCGTCGTCGTCGTTCCGCAAGAGATCCACGAGAGCTCGCCGCAGCCAGGTCCGATGATATGTAATTTCGATAATCAATCGCATGAACGTCGTTTAATTTTTATAATAACCCTGGCCGCCCCTATATCTCGCATGGGAACCGTGCATTCGACCCATCCTCTCGGTGCAATCAAATCCGCTCGCTCTCGCCAAGCAAATAAAACGAGATCGGCGAAATGATCGGTATCGATTCACAGATGCGATTCGTTCTGGGATTTCTACGAACGTGCGATATGTTTGGTGGAACTATCCGGTGGATAATGATGCGTCTAACGTCGCCGAGTCTCTCACAATCTGTTCGTTTTGCTCTTCAAATGCTGATCGAGACACGGCCGAATAAGTTCCGAGAAAAGTTTCGGCTGATGTTGGTCTAACATGTTCGATTACCATGTCTTGGTTGTGTATGGGTGGCATTAGTCTTTAACCAAGCTTAGAAGACATTTATTCTCGGAAAAACATATTCGAGTAAAAATTGCGTTGTCAAAATCGAGCAAAGGTTCACGCTTCCTGTACCAGCCGGTAAATCGAAGATCATGCCACTGGTAAGTCAGAATAAAAATCATTTCTGAGAGCTAGTACAGTAAAGTTCCCAAATATGAACCACTTTTTGTTGATGTGATTTTTGGATTATTTTAGAATGCTCTTTTTCGTCCAAAAAATCACCAGTTTGAGATCCATTTCCACTCTATAAGATTCTCGTGTCAAGTTTGTTCAAAAATGAATACAGTTGAGTAAACATGGTAAACTATTGTTTGAGGACTTTCTCACTAGAGTGCGACTTCTCGTTTACAAGATAAGGTAGTGCCATAATAGGCGACTATACCATATTTGGGCACTTTACCCTATGCTCGCGTTTAATCTTCGGAAATATGGTATTAGTCTGTAACCCGGCTTAGAAGTTGATTCTTATTGTGATTTATTCTCGGCAAAACAGACTCGAGTAAAAATTGCGTTATCAAAATCGATCAAAATTTCTACAGAGCACAGCTAAAGGTTCACGCTAACTCTACCAGCCGGTAAATCGAAGATCATGCCACTGGTACGTCAGAAAAAAGTAATTTCTAGTATGCTCGCGTTTAATCTTCGGAAATTCCTCATCCAGCCGTTGCGTCACCGTCGCGACGTATAATTTGTCCGCGAAATTGCCCAGCATAAGCGACGTGTCTCGTCGACTATAGCCCAGCTGGAGACTATAGTGTTCCGTGTCCCATGGACGATCTCGCCGATCCCACGAGCAACGTTCGTCCGGGCCCGACTATCTAAACACGGAAATAATGACCGTGGCTTATCGCCGCCACGAAGGTGGTACAACTTCTAATTATGTTCGTGGCCCTTCATCCTCCTGCACCCTCTACCTCTCGCAGACCTCTTCTCGTCCTCTATCTGATCCATCCGTCGGAACCTCCGATTTCCGAAAGGCGAAAGCCAACGTTTTCCCGAGTCTCGAACGGTCGAGTTGTTTCCTCACTGGTCTCTTCACACTTTGTTGCCACGAGCCTCGTTACTTATGGCGATTATGCTCGACCGACGAACGGGCCTTGATTAATAACGTCCGATTTACCGTAATTAACCCGACGAGCCCCGGGTTGTATCTATCCGCCGGCGGTTTGCAGCTACAGAAACGATCTCGCTTATCGGGCACCGAGATCGAAGCCGAACCGGGCCGCCTCGGGAAACGTTTCAATCCTGGATCCACTACGGGAACTGCAGAAAATTGCAGTCGATGCACCCTCTATCTGCGAAGATCCCGTGACGGACGGCATCGGACGATCGAGGCGTTTGAATATTTTCTGTGGATTTACTGTGAATACGCAAAGTCCCATTTCGATTCTCGAGAACTTGACTTTCTACGTTTCTTATTGACGATTCTGCAGCTCGAATCGTCTGCGGAAGCATCAAAAGATTTTTGTCTGAATAAATCTAATGCAGATTTTAATGCTTGAAACTTAACCTACGATTTTTTTCGGTTGTTTTGTGGAATAGAAATGAGGAACAAGTTTGACCCTGTGAACATTTCATTTGAAGCTCGATGAATCGACCAGAAAAATCGTAGATCAAGTTTTAAAGATTCGTAGGGAACGATTGCAGAACACGAGATCCGCAGGTTCGGCGGAATTTGTGCGTAAGAAAAACCTAACCCAACAATTTTGCAAGAGACCAAGTGGAATGGCGTTCCCCGCGACTGTCAACGCGGCTTGACGGGTTTCCATGAATCGTCGGAAAACGAAGGAAAACACGGCGTGTATTAGGCGATGCGCGCGTGTCTAATGGAAAACTCTCGGTGGCGAAACGACGCGTTTAAAAACCGATTTGCGGTCCGGCGAGCCTGTGATTTCACTCGATAAATTAACGGACCGCTGTCAGCCGGGGCCGGTGATTACCACGGGGCTTCGGTGCGCGCTGCACTTTACCAATTTCCTCGATTACCGGCATGAAAAGCCCCTTAAGTGGCCGCCCATCGGCCTAACCGGAAGATTCGTGGCTCCGGCTCGGAACCCCGCTGAATTACTCGATCGTCCTCGAATTTCCTCACCTGTGGTTCCCCCCAATCTCTCTCTCTCTCTCTCTCTGTCTCTCCTCCTGTCTTTTTCTCTCTCGGTAATTTCGGTGACGAAACCGTTTGGAGGAAGTTTCAACCTGCGAGGAACGCTCCGACCTGCCGTCGATCGGGCCCAACAGGTGCAACACTCGGAAAAGAAGTTCGACTTTGCCGGAAAATCCCACGAAAGCAAAATAATTTCATAATAATCTTTATTTCTTCAGCCTTATGACCTAACTTATCCTAAGTATTCAACATATTATCCCTTCTTTCTCCTGGATTGATAACAGTTTATAGAGAATTTTCTAAAAATCCGAAACACTGCGCCAAGAAATCCTTTTATAGCCACTGTAGGCATCGAGTGATTTTTTATTTCAGGGACAGCAGGACTTCGTGCCAAATATCTTTTATCGCAAACACACCGAAGCAAGACATCACCAATCAGCTTCCGCCGCTGTGATGGACGCTCCAGCATCCTCCACGGCAGTTCGAGTGCGAACGTGCTGTTACACCAGCATACGATAGTTCAAGTTTCCAGTGGATCCTTAAAAGTGAACGTTAGCAAAGAGCATAGCTCAGCTTTCCGCTGGATCTTCGGCTCCGTAATAACATGTCGTCGTGGAGAATGGATCGTGGCCAGTCAGATAAAGCCAAATGCTTTCGGGTCTTGAAGAATAAGTGGAAGGGCGGATAGAAGGATTGGGAGGGAGCTGCAGGGGTAAAGAGAGAAGTATAGAAACACGAGACTGCTGGAGGTGGAGAAGCAGAAGAAGAAGAAGGCACGTCGTGTGGGAGAGGCGGACGAGCAGCAAGGTAGAAGAGGTAGAAGAGGAGGAGAACGATTCAAATTAAATGCCGTTGAAACAAAAAATGATCGTGTAATGACAGCACCGGAGCCCTCCACCGGTGGCTCCGGCTATCTTTGAGCTGCGCTCGTTGTGGGAGAGAGGAAGGAGGACTGTGTGATTACCCATCGACCAATAGCCGTGCTCAGAGCGGCCATCATGGTCCAGGGAAGACGTGCAATCACGCGGTGAATCCAGCCTTGTGTCTTCCTCGCGAGGGTACGGGATGGATACCGTCTCCCGGAGGCACGCGTGAATCCTTCTTCGATCTTCTACCACGATGGATGATCGCTGCCCCGAAATCCCTCGATCGCATCGTCGATCGCGGTGCGCCGTAATAGGCATCGAATCGGTATCACAAGAAAACGACTGGTATCATTAGCTGAATGAGGATCTTTATGCAAAGTAAAAGTTGGCTAAGAAACAACATAACTTTTTAAATCTTCTCAATAAGTTGAAAATCGTTTTTTAATTTGTCCGAAAGCAACTGAACTCCTCAACGTGGAAACTTCTTCGATCCTCTGGATCTATGAATGACAACAACAGTCGTATAGAAGCTCATAACTTTTTGAATCTTTTCAATAAGTTGAAAATGGTTTTTTAATTTGTCCGAAAGCAACTGAACTCCTCAATGTGGAAGCTTCTTCGATCCTCTGGATCTATGAATGACGGTTACACTTTTCGTTTCTTTTCTCATTATACTCGATCCAAGAAACATCTTGCGAAAGGGGTTTCTAAGGTTAGGAGTTTTTCAGCGGTTTTGAGCGATGTTAACCTTCCGCGTGAGATCGGTCGCTGCACGCATACGCAGCCGATCGGCTCCCGTTGCACTGTGGATAGGCCTTTAGGCGCACAGGATGCAATTACACACGGCCCGTAAGTGTTATCGTTAAGAGAAAAATGCGCGCTCATAAATTGCCCGGTTCTCGGTGGACGAGCAACGTGGTTTGCAACGATGTATCATGCAAATGCATCGAGTTACAAGCATGTAACTTTTGGAATTCATTAGGTTTAATTGTTCCCCGATTGAGACGCCGCTGCGTTTTCATCGGGTCCCGGCGTAATTGCCAGCCGCGCCAGTTACCATAAACTTTATCTCATACATAGAAATCGTGGCGGGAATTACGACAATGTACACTGGCTGCCAGAAGTTTCATGCGATCGAAACGAGTTCCAAAATCATTCTGGAAGATCCTGATTACTTGCCACCGGTCGATGTTGTTATTTAGAAAGCCTCCGGTTGAATCTCTTCTCTGCGATGTGTTCGGACGCTGTTTATAATAAATATTACTGGAGTCAGTACGTAAGAAAAATTTCCGTACAGAACCGAATCATGTCTGAATAAATTGCGAAAGGTTCTGTAGCTCTACGTTATTTAGATTTTCTGTAATCTAAAGATGTCCTATTTTTATATGAGAGTACACCTTAATTCTGCCTTTTCAATTCACAAAGTTAATTTTTCACTCCTCTTGCAGGAGTCTGACGCAACGATGAACCAAATTGCAAGTCGAGTAGCTTCAGCCGGAAAACTTCATTCTCTCGGAGAAGTATTATGAGATTACAGGGATACTGTAAATCGTCTGCGATATCGATCTCATCGTCGAGATTTCGCGGCGTTTATGGCAAACGCAGACAGTTTTCGACGAGTACCTCACGGGCGAAACTAATTACTGGCGCGGCAGGAACCGTTGTCTGTTAGGGTAGCCACTAAAAGACGAGTTGAGAACCGTGAAAATAATTAACGTTATAGGGCTCACTGCTCATCAACGATGACTGTCGGATAACGCGTACTTGTTAAATTACATACGTTCGCCGGAACACCGTGCGAGGCTACGGTACGTGAAAGCGGCCATTATCTAGTTTTACTTTTGCGCAACTGCGTTACACCTTGGCCAAACGTCGTCGCCTCTCGTGCCTCGGTTTTGCCGCAGTGTTTCCCAATCCATGGAAATCGCATTTGAATAATCGGTGCAACCCGTGCATTACGACGTAGACTGTCCAATGAATGAACATTTAATAGTATAATAGTCTTCTCAGAATTTATAGTTTTTCTATGACAATTCTTTTTTCATATTTTACAAGAGGATTCGTTGCATTTAATAGGGAAGGCTGTCGTTGAAATAAATGCTGGTAGCGAACGTGTTAAGATTGGACGATTAAGAGGCAGCGTAGTGTGTCAAATCAATTGTTCTGCAGGCTATAAAGTAAATGTTCAACAACTGATTCAAGAATTTGTTTATTTCTGTAGTTTGCCAAAGGGCTCATATAATTCCGAATGATAGATAATAGATACTGAGGGTAGGTATCGCGAAAATCGGAAAACCGCCGGCTATCGTCGAATCATCGCCGACGATTTCACCGCGGCGCTCGTGTGAAACGCGGATAATGACGAGCATAACGTCGAAGCCGGGATAGCCGGCGCTTAATAACTCGTTAATTATCGTTTTAGGAAATCCGCGCGGCGCGCACCATCGCCGTGCCGCAGCCGTCCAATTACTTTTACGTAACTCCCGCGAGCGGGAACAACGCGCTCGTACTCGCTCGGTACACGCTCGTACTCGCTCCAACTCGCTCGCGTTCATTTCTCCGCTCTGGTCGCGGTAATTGGTTTAATTGCGTTTCGCAAACGAGAAAAAAAAAGAAAACCGGCCGTAGGAGGATTAGAAAGAGAGCTGGCGGAACAACAACGAGCCGGGGAGACCTTTATCGCGGTGCGGTGGTGTCTTCCGAGACACACGCTTCCATTCGCGGCGACCCGTCCGAGGGTAAAGAGTTCACGCGGATACGAAAACGCACGCTCGAGATCGGAGAACGGATCCGACCGCGATTAATGGCAGCTTAACCTTTTGCCTGGCGCTGTTTCCCGCCGGAAATCCAACCCCGAGAATTCTTTTCCAAACCCCGTCTTCTCATTTTTTGGTAAGGACGTATTTGACTCTGTTCAACTTCGATATTTTGTTTGGACACCTATCAATTCATATTCTAATTAGAAATATTTTTGTTCGTTGAAATGAACATTGGGGAACGTTCCTGTATTTTTCAAAAAAGGCGAACTTCCTCTTTGAAAAACATTTTGTTGAGAATTCTTTTTCAAACCCTGTCTTCTCAATTTTTTGGTAAACATATATTTGACTCTGTTCAACTTCGATATTTGTTTTGGACGCCTATCAATTCATATTTTAATTAGAAATATTTTTGTTCGTTAAAATGAACATTGGGGAACGTTCCTGTATTTTTCAAAAAAGGCGAACTTCCTCTTTGAAAAACATTTTGTTGAGAATTCTTTTTCAAACCCTGTCTTCTCAATTTTTTGGTAAACATATATTTGACTCTGTTCAACTTCGATATTTGTTTTGGACGCCTATCAATTCATATTTTAATTAGAAATATTTTTGTTCTTTGAAATGAACATTGGGGAACGTTCCTGTATTTTTCAAATAAGGGGAACTTCCTCTTTGAAAAACATTTTGTTGAGAATTCTTTTTCAAACCCTGTCTTCTCAATTTTTTGGTAAACATATATTTGACTCTGTTCAACTTCGATATTTGTTTTGGACGCCTATCAATTCATATTTTAATTAGAAATATTTTTGTTCGTTGAAATGAACATTGGGGAACGTTCCTGTATTTTTCAAATAAGGGGAACTTCCTCTGGTTGTGTTTGAAAAACATTTTGTTGAGAATTCTTTTTCAAACCCTTTCTTCTCCATTTTTTAGTACAGACGTATTTGACTCTGTTCAACTTCGATATTTTTGTTGGACGCCTGTCAATTCATATTCTAATTAGAAATATTTTTGTTCGTTGAAATGAACATTGGGGAACGTTCCTGTATTTTTCAAAAAAGTGGTACTTCCTCTTGTTGCGTTTGAAAAACATTTTGTTTAACGTCTCCTCAGCTTTTGGTGAAAAGAATTTCGTTCGACCAAAGCTCTCATGATCACATCTAACAGCATTAAGTCAACCAGAGACGACGTTCCAGCGAAAGAAACAGTTCACACTGCTCAGGGCCAATTAGGCGACTCATCGCGGAAGTTGCATTGTTCGACGAACAGGAAAAAAGAGTTCCGGGGTGAACGACGACCGTCGAAACTTTCCTGCACGTCTTTCTATCGGTCGCAGATTGCCGAGAGTTGCAATTCCGATCGAAGCTCGCGTTGCCCCGGCAAAACGTAGCAATTTGTTCAAAGGGGGGTTGGGGGTTTCCGGCTGTATCGAAACGTCGATTACGCTCTCGCGTTCCGTCAACCATGGCAATTGAAATACTTTCGTCGGCTGGCAACAGCTCCGTCGCGATTCCTCGAAGCAATTAGCTTGCCGGGCTCGGGTCGCGCGAGGACAGAGAAGAATCCCGCCAAGGACTGGCGTAATGATAACCTCGAAAGCTCGCCATCTTGCCGGCGATACCGATCTGCCAGGAAGCGGCTCGGGACACGCTTGTTCCACCGACAGGAGAAAGAACGCTGGAACGCAACAATGTTTCACGGTGAAGTTTCACGCGTGGAAATCGCGTGATCCGCTGGTCGACGAGCGCGCGAGGAAGCGGCCCCGGACGAATCGCGATCAAAACGCCACACAGCGCCGCGCAGTCTTAATTGCGGCAAAAGGGTTCGCATGGTTTCGGAGGAGAAGACCGCGAGCATCCTTCTAGGCGAAAATTGAAATCTCATATCTTCCGGCTGGCTGACTAACCGGCTTACTAATTTCTCCGCTAATTTCCCTTGCAACAATACTTACGCGATTTCGTACCGCTGTTTATCGCGGAAACGGATCGAGGAGAAAGTTTTTCCGACGTACTCGCCGCTCGATTTGTAAATAATCCGCCAGCTAAAGCGAGATCTTCGGAAGCGGAACACGTTATTAATTAATTAACGGGTTGCCGCGGATTCGGAGTGCTTCCATCGGGACTTTTTCTATTGCTGTCGGACTTGGGAAAGCGTAACACGTTCTAATTGCCGCACTCGAACTGTGATTCTCCGCTGGGTTCCGTGTTCCGTTTTGCATTGTTTAATTTTTCTCTTTTGAAAGAATCGGTTCGATCAGATACAAACATAATTTTAAGCATTCGAACAATGAGAAACATACGGAGGAACAAATGGATCGATGAAATCGTTGATAGCAGAAAATGTATGTAGAACATGACAGAGATTATTTCAAACACGACGGAAATTAATTTCAGATTGACGAAGACGGGACTACGGATTGATTTATGCAGCCAACGCAAACGACAGCGAACGAGGATTATTATTGTAAATCTGGATCCAGGAGCAAGTAAACCAGGTAGCGTAAACTGGTCGGCAATAGCATTGTTTCAGAAATGTTTCTTTTTTCATAACTGATGCGCGATCCATATTCATGGGGGCCCGAGAGAGTAGGAAGGCGGAATGAGCAAGAAAATGAAACAACGAATTAGCAACGGCGGAGCGCGTCCGTGAGCGCAGCCGATTCTCTCCGGGGGCCGCTGATACGATCGCTTGTATTTAGCAACAAAATCGCGGCGATGCGAAATGTTTTTCACGACCGCCGTAGCACATAATGAACCATAGTTTTGCTTCCTGACATCACGCTAATTCGCCGGCATTACCGTGATTCGTATTACACGAAATTGCTTCGGACTTGGATACACGCCGCGAGCGCAAGCGATTCAATCCGCAATCGCGCGTTCAGCAAACCATGAACGCACGGAACGTTCGATAACGACGTCGCGTCGCGTCGCGGCTGTGCCATGCTGTACGGATAAAGAACGAACGCTAAGACAAAATTGCCGTTTCGCAGATGTCGTCGAGGAAAACCAGTCGGAATTACACGCTGCGGCCTGTATCGGTTTCCATCGCGATCGTTCTTCTCCACACGCGGACACTTTAACGATCGTATCAAACGACGATGACTCGCGACTTTTATGCTAATTCGCTGGTTCATTTCGGAAAATTACAAAACTGGAAGTGGTGGATGTAGGGCACGCACGAATGCACGTTACGCAATTTATTTTGGTGAGAGAATTCGCTCTGGAGAGCTCAAATTAGTAGGCTCTGAAAATTCGGGTTGAAAGTGGACGATCTCCAAGCCATGTACTTGAGGATGAAAAATACCTGAATTATGCTTTGGGTCTGATTTCGTTATACATTAAAGTTATTATAAGAATTCCTCAATGATATTTAAAGATTAATTTAAAATTGAAATCCTCTCAATTTGATGTACAACTCCCAGAAATATTCGGACACTCTTGAAAAGAAGATAACTTTTTTAAGATTGGACTATACGATTCGAACTTTTGTGGGAAGCAGACATAAAGGATGTGAAAAGAAATTTTTTTGAAAATTCCAATTGGTCGGAATTGTATACAAAGTACTAAAAGTTGCTTTTTACAACTTTTTAATGTGGGCCTATATTGAAAATTTAAAAAATACGTTTTGTAGATCTTTGTGAATTAAACATATTCTGAATTTTCACGATTTTCGGCCTATAACTGCAGATTCATACATCTCTCAATGCCTGTCGTTTTTTTTCCGCATCAACCGATTTCAATGAAACTTTCAAAGTGTATATAATTGACACAGATCTACAAAACGTATTTTTAACTTTCAAAAAATGCCCACATTAAAACGTTGTAAAACGCAACTTTTAGTACTTTGTATACAATTCCGACCAATTGCAATTTTCAAAAAAATTTCTTTTCACATCCTGTAGTAGTAAACTAATTGCTCTAGCTTCCCACAAAAGTTCGAATCGTATAGTCCAATTTTAAAAAAGTTATCGGCTTTTCAAGAGTGTCCGAATATTTGTGGGAGTCACTGTATATCTTTGACGAAAAAGATATTTGCAGTGTACACAAGGTCTGAACCTATCACAAACCACCCTTTGAAAAGAGAACCAGTAATGGTATTAATTGTTCACGAATGATGCTTCGAGCCTAGCTCCGGCTAAAAAATACTGCCAGTGTTGCTAGTGCTCTATACCCGCTTGAAAGAGCCGAAAAGTGACGAAACGTGTACAAACGAGTTATTAAATTGCCAGTTTAACCGAATTCTGCGTGGTAGACGTCGGGGAAACAGGCGCGAGACGAAGTTCCGCGCACGCATACATTTCGCCTATGTACTGTGTTCCCTTTGGCTGAAGTTTCGCCTGGTAGTTTCCGTATTAACAACTCGAGCTGTTTGAGAGTGGCTGAAGGAGAGGAGAGAAGAGGAGGAGGAGGAGGGATCCTAAGACTCTCTCGGTTGAGCCTCGAGTCGCGCTCCAGCTTCGTCCGTCTTGGCGTGGCTCATTAGCATAGAAACAGCGGTAAACTCGTGGCTAGCTTACCGAGCTAACAGCGTGTAAAATAACCGCTAAGTTGTCAAGACAATGCTCCTACGCACGTAGCACGTAGCAAAACAGGCTCGTCGTTCGAGACTGCTCTCTGTTGCGCCACGGGCTAAGTCCTTCGCGAATTACTTCCTACGACTCGCGGCATTGTCCGACCACCGGGCGAGACGTCGCCGAACTTCCGCTACCGTGTTTCTCTTCGTCTTCGCTTTGCTCCTTGTCTCGCGCCTCTGTACAGGATGAGAATCAAGGAACGGATGGGAGAACCTTTATTGCGGCTACAAAACGATTTCGAAAGATCTCTTTCTTGTAATTGATTATTATGTTTTAATCCAGGTTCACGAATCTTCGTTGCATCTCAATTTTCATTTTCTAGCAACCGGTTCCCTTCAGGGTCGACAATGCCAGTTTGCTTCTGTATGGTGAGCATTATGTGATGTTACAATAATCTCTCGATCATTTCGACTTTCTTCATATTGCCCATCTCCGAATTCTAAAAAGTGAACAAAGCGTGTTTGTTGAGTTAAATGACTTTGAATGAGCTCGAGTCGTAGGTCTATTAAGGTAAAGGTACTAGTAGTTGACCAGTTAAGAGAAGTTTTCCACGCGAACAATAGTAACCACTTGCTCTGTCATCAAATAGCGAGAGTCGATGCCTGAAGACACTCTTCAAGCCTTCTAGGTTATGTAACAAGGCCACTTTTTAAAAAAACTTTACTTATACAGATTTTAAAAACACATTTAAAAATTCAGTAATTGCTTCAGGAGTTGACCACTCTTAAAAATGAAAAATCTAGTAATTGACCTTCTTTTTGTTAGTAGTTGACCACTTATACAGAAAGAGGGTTAAAGCAATAATGTTGCAAATATGTTGTTATTGTTGTTACACAACGTATGGATCTTTTTACCTGCATCGTACAGCCGTTATTAACAGAAACGTTAAGGAAATAGAAATATATCGGCATATTATAATACTAACCTTAATGAATTCAGACGTCCGTTGTTACTATGCATTGTACATCACTCCATTTAAAGAAACGGAGTTGACCAGTTATTCCAGCGGAATGTTTCGCATACCTCACCCTGTACACCCACTGAAATCGCGGTGCATACAAAGACTTGTTTCATATTTTTACGAACGATCCTCCGAGGTCCGAATTTCCCTGTTCCGCGAAAGAAACGGAATCTCGACCAGGCCAATTAACTCGGAGAAAATGAACAGTTCGACTGCAACAGCTGGATTCTCGGTGGTTAGGTCTCGGCGCTCCGTGTGTTTACATTCTGCCGCACTTTCCAGCAGCGACTTTCCCCAGTTGGATGTTCGTCGATAATCGTGTGCTAGTAGTAGATCGGCGCGGGTGAATCCGCGGGTAGATCCCGCGTGGCATTGACTCGTACGACCCCGAGGATTACCGGTAATAGTCGTAACCGCCTTAAAAAGCGGTCTCGGGCGCCATCGGGCTGGCATAACATGCAAATTGACGGTTGCCGGGCTCCAACGGGCCTCCCTTTTCGATTGGCCGGCCACGGTTCGCGAACCGGCCCGGGGAAACGCGAAAAAAGGGCTACAACGACCGATCCGATCCGTGAAACCGTAGGAAATTGTACGATCGTGTACTAGGAAGCGATCTCCTCCCCACGGACACAACCTCGAGTACCTATACTCGCATGCGGCTATCTCTGACCGTTACGTGGCGAGAATTACCTAGAATCTGCATTCGATTCGCGCCGATAAAGATATTACACGCACGAAGTGGGCCGATTAAGGCTCCGGTTATTGCTGGATGCGGTTCGAGATCGCATGCGACACGTATACTGCACAGCTACCTCGTTCCGATGCATTTTTAATCGTGGCCGAGACACTCGAGGAACAATACTACGCTCGGTGGGATCGAGATCGAACATCGTTCCGACCGAAATGCGCCGGGGCCATTTTCAAAATGGTTCCATGTTTACGAAGATTGCGAAGCGCGTCGTGGCTTTTCTACAATTCTGTCAAAATTTACTATAACAGCTTCATCCCTTAAGCAACCTGTTCGGGTCGACGCGGTTCCACTCAAATCTATGCTAATAATTATTTACTGTGTAACTATTAGGTTGTACAGAAAAAAATGCACAGAATTTTTGTTGCTTTGTTTTAATTGCAATTTTATACCAATAAATATTTACCTTGATTTCATGAGTCATGTGTCATTTTAAAGCTTGTTTTACACTTTATTTAATTATGCTTTCCATATTTAATTTTATTCAAATTTTTATTTTATTTGGCTTTTATTTCAGGATGTCAAAACGCGATTTTCGTATTATTTTTTACCATACTCCGAGCCGCTTCAGCAGCACTTCCGCCTAGTTTGAACTTAAAAGCCAAATAATTTGATAAAAATTGGAATAAAATTAAATATCAAAAGCATAATGAAATAGAGCGTAAACCAAAATTTAAAATGACATACAACTCATTAAATTAAGGCAGATATTTATTGGTATAAAATTGCAGTTGAAACAAAGGAACAAAAATCCTGCATTTCTTTCTTTACAACCTAATATTCATCCTTTGCAGTAGGAGCTATTTTAACTCAAAAATTAAACATTTCTTTCGACCTAGAATAACTCCGTTCTATATGATTTTTTTTTCATGTTACGGATATGAAATTGATGTAATACCACACGCAATACTTAAATATTTAGTAATTGGTAAGATACCAACATATTTAATAATATAACTAGTTAATAATATATAGAAGAGGGAAAAGGAGGAATAAACTAAAAATGAAGTAGAGTTGGAAGCAACGGAGCACGAAGGCCTCGTCTTTTCTACGTCGGCCCCGATTCGGTGGACAGACGAAATTTATTATTAACGCGTTTCACGCGTTCGCCGAGTCATGGTTTCGAGGATTGCGCAACGTCCGGCCATGGGGTGGCCACCCCCGTTCGCAATCTCGACCGCGTTGGGCTCGTTAGTGCGACGCGACGCGCGCGAGCGGCCGCAAGGCTGACAGAAAAAAGCGTTTCCAGGTAATGGCGGTACTTTTCTATAGCAATTAAGATAATATTTGCATTCGGGGGTTGTGATTTCCTGCAGGTGTTTCGAGCGGCCGAGGAGGGTTGCTCGGCTATCTCTCTCTCTCTTTCGTTACTTGTACCGTGTGTTCCGCCTGTTACGCATACACGCTCTCCCGGAGCCCTCTTGTGTTCTTTCGTGTGTTACAGCACGCAGCTGCATTGGCGTCGACTTGACGGATTTTTCGTGACTGACGTGGGGACCGCCACTGTTCACATGTCAGGTTCGAATTGATCTAGATTTACGATCGACGGAGAGTAATCCCATGGAATTGCGAGCCATGATTAGACTGCGAAGTTTATGCAATTTTAACTCCAACCAGTTCTTTTCTTTTCTGCTGTAAATTTATATCGAAATAGGGAAATGTAAGTGTAAACAGTCAAATTTCACCCCATTTTATTCTCAGATACTCTACAATGTTTCTTTCTCGTTGCATTATACATTGATTGCAAAATAAAAATTGTCTGCATCGATTGGAAGAACTAGAAACTAAATTGAATGTTATTTCCTCCCTTAATGATTTTAATAGAGGAGAAATCATATATTGACATCTTCAATTTAAAAAATTTTCCAACAATTATGAATTTCATCTACTCAATTTTCCTATAAATGCATAAAGATCCGCAGTCTAATGATCACACACGTTCTAAAAATGAAAATATGAATGAACCACAACGAATTCATCCCCCTTCAGCTTTTCGGTACTGTAACGTGCTAGCTTCTTTCATGATGCGATGAGTCTTGGGGAAATGGACGCCAATGGTGTTGCCAGCATTCGATAGACGAAGAGGCGCGAGTACAAGTGGCTAGTATGACACATCAGGGGGTGCAGGGGCGAGGGATTGGTTTGCACGTACACACGCGAAAAGGGGGGCGAGAATTAGCGAGCCGTGGGGCTGGAACCTCTGTGGGGCGGAGGTACGCCGCGCTATTAGATCTTTCTCATGCTGATAACACTGTATAATGGACTTAATCGCTTTGCGGCCGGCCCTCGACTAAATTTTCGTTATTTTTCATGGGTGCCCGGGCAGCAGCGCAGGCCACCTATCGCCACGACAGATCTACTCCCGTTTTTCGGTCTCTCTGTCGTTCGCCCTTTCTATCTCTCCCTTTCCTCTCCCTCTCTCTCTCTTTTGGTCACCCTCTGCCCTACGCTCGAGCTTTCTCTTTTCTTCATTGGCCCTCAGCCGCCTCTTTCTCGTCGCTAGCCCCTTTGTTCTACGGCCGCGAATCCATTGATCCCGCGGGACGCGGAACACGCACTTCCGCTCGCGCTGGCTCGCCGAGCCGATCAAACACTTTTACGGGCATCCATTGGACGGGATTCGCTCGAAACAAAGGAACCTGCAACAAGGATTATTTGTTGCTTGTCGCGAACACTCGTGCACGCCAAGCTTCCACCCCCGAAGCCGGCCCTTCGATACGAGCGGTCCGACGATTCGAGTTGTCGGGGGTGCGATCGAGTTCAGTACGTAATATTCGGAGAAAATTTGTTATGTTAGTCAAATACGATGGAATCGAAAAACAAAAATGAAATTAACGATCCTTCGAATAAAAAAAGAACGGTATTAGTTTGAGAACATTGTAGGTTCAGCAGGAAAGCAGAGAAATGTGTTCCCGGGGCTGGAAACTCGACGCGTCGGATGCAAAGTGGCTCTCAATAATGGTTTCGCGGTTATCCGGCTTGATATCAATGCAAATTGCCCTTAATGGAAGCTCTTAGACGAAATCGAACACCGTGGAGCTCGCATTTGTCAGTTCTCTTTAATCGTTTCGTCGACGATCGTGCGCTCAAAATTGCGTTCTCACGACGACTATGAAGAATCTCGAATCTCCATCTATCGTCGGTGTATTAAACGAATGAAAAAGAAAAAGAGAATATTTTTCCACGAACCAACGATCGAATCGTGTTGCGGATAAATCCGTTTCGCCATTGCGGCGATGACGAATCGTCGATTTGGCAACGGTCTTTCGGCAACTTCCGGCGTGGAGCGCGTTGTGTATCCTGTCGATATAACCCTCCGCCGTTGCTTTTAATTAATTTCTCATGCATGCCGCGATCCGTGGAAACTTCGAACAGGCTTGCGCCGGCTTCAGTGCATAATGAGTCGACGCGAGCCCGGTTAAGAAATCGCGCGCGGCTCACCTTTTATTTGCTCGTTAAGCCCCTTTCCACGAGCGCGTTGCGATGCGATGGATCGACACGGTCCACCGACGCGACGCCGTGCGAATTCCTACGACGGCGGACGTTCGATGAAAATTCGCAAACTAATCGGCTACTTCCCCTCTGCCTGATTCAACACCCCTCGAACACTTACAACGACCAGCTGTGTTTACACCTATCAATATTTCCTCACAATAGCGATCGCTTCGATGCAGCACGAAAAGTAACAGAATAAAATTACGAATCCGTTGGTTTCGGGGGTGGGATTGGCGGCTCGGTGTCTCCGGTTTCCCGGCGCTCGTCTCTCGTGCGCCAAATTTCCGCTATCGCGCCCCCGGGAACGCATTACGATCTTAATGAGCACTTAGCATAACAAACGTAAGATCGGATCGGGTTGCCAGGCGGCGCGGTGCACGCGCGCGTCCGCGAGACCGTGTTAAAGGGCTCGAGAACTGTTCGGAGCAGAGGGCGGCCTGTAGAAACGCGATGGAAAAAAGGCTGATCGAAAGGAAAGAAACGGAGATAAAAGCGAGTAGGGCGACCAGGTAGTGACTGGGTAGAGGGGTTGGAGAAAGAGGAAAGGAGGGAAAGAGTAAGGAGAGGGAAAGGGAGTGTGTGTTGCCTTTGGTTTTCGCCGCGATGCGCATGCGAGCGCCTCCGACTTATGGAAGTTTAGCCGTTAACTTAACCGGCGTTTACCTTAATCTAAGATCAGGCTCTGGCCTGCCGCGCGCACTGCACGGTATAATGTATGGCCGTATGAATATGCATTGGACACGGTACGAACTCCACCACCACCACCACCACCACGTAAACGCGTACGTGTGCCACCCGGCGACTCGATTCAACTCGACTCGACTCGACTCAACTCGACGGCAGAGTTTGCCTATGCAACTGTACGTTGAATGCACTTGCAGCTCCGCGTTGCGCGCTGGTTCGTTCGTTTCGGATCCGCGAGGCTCGTTCATGTGTTTGCTCACGCTCGCTTTGCAGCCGATCCGCAGAGCGTTCATTGTGCACCAGGCTCGACCGTGTGCACGGCCGAGCATCGGCTCGTGAGAACCGGCTAAACGCGAAAACCACCACGGCCAAACGTCGTTCATATGCTCGCTGAATTCGGGATGACGGCGTGCCCGTTCGGTGTCCATTTTCGGTCCGAAATTCGAGGCTGCTCGTTCAACAGTTTTTACTTTTAAGCCCGCGTTTACGGGAACCGTTGAAACAGGATTTGTTGGTGCTCGATGCCTAAAGTTTCAAGTATAGCTGAAGTCGGAAGAGGACCATGAGTATGTGGCCACTGGGATTACGGTTCACCGTAAACGAGACCAGAAAACTAACCGATTTGGTTTTTGTTTACAGATTGTACCAAGTGGGCGTGGCTTCGTTGCTCTCCAAGCCAGGACAATGCCGTACAGAGCAATCCTTGCCCCTGCTCTTCGTAATGTCCCCGAGCCTCCCAATTTACAATTCAGAGTTGTGACCACGAGTCAGAGTATGGGAATTAATCGATTAAAATTTTAATCAGATTGATTGATTAATGTGTACGATTAAAATAGGTAATCATTGATAAATCGAATTTGGTTCAATCGATTGATGAAGTTAATTGTCAATCGTTGATTAAAAAAAGAGATCATAGAAAAATCGACGATTGACTCAATCGATTGATGAAGTTAATCGTCAATCGTTGATTAAAAAAAGAAATCATCGAAGAAAAACGTAGAAGCACGTAAACCGAGTTTGTATTATACATAGACCAAATTACAATACACCTAAATTCAGTTTACATTTTTGTCAGTATTCATATAGTTTTGATTCCGTATTTAATTTCGAAATTTCAGCAGTTGATCATTAATCAATTATCCGATGGACGATTACAATTGAAAGGAGTGTAATCGCAATTAACGACTAAAGTAGAAATTTAACCGTTATTCCCAATTATACCCGATTAATAAGTAATTAATCGTTAGCCGCAATTAACGATTAAACTAGGAGATTAATTGTCAATTGCGATTAACGATTGAAGTAGAAATTTATTCGTCAATCGTTGATTAAATTTTTGCAAAACTCTGCCACGAGTCTAGTTTGTTAGTTAAAGGTCAATAATTAATGATACCGTTTATCAACGTAAGTTTTACAACAAGCAGCTACAATCATCATCCTAGTTGTTATCTATTCCCACCATTTGATTCCTACAGGGAGAAGTTAGTGCCCCAAGGGGCAATTCTCGCTCCTGCTTGCTCCATATCGCCCAAAGTCTCGTTTTCTCAACTTATGATCCCCTCCACGAGTCCATTCGTCCGCCCGAGAGGTCAAGCATCAACAATTCGACCTATTCTCCGTACAAGCTCGCCTAAACGCCAGTTTCTCGCGCGGGTCTCCGACGTTATAACTCACCGGCGAACACACTGTGCTTGATTTTTGCGGAGGGATTCGCGCGTAGGCAGGGCAGAGAGCCGGCTTCGCCAGGGTTCTGCGAGCTCTCGCAGGTTGCACGCGCGAAACACTGTTTACCACGCGTGGGAGTAATTTGTGAGCTCGCGAGTGCGTTTCGTGCGTGCCGGCCCGATACGGGCCCTCCGGAGGAAGCAAGTGGAAGGTGGATCCTTATCTGGCCGAGTTTTACGAGCGTTTTAAAGGATCGTTAATTTTCGGACGTTTATCGGCTTGCCGGGCCCTCTCCTCCTCCTCCTTCTTTTTCTCCTCATCGTCCTCATTTCTCTTCCTCGTCCTTCTTCTTTTCTAAAGAGGACCAGCCTCGAACGGAATTCGAGCATCGATCCTTCCGAAACGTTTATAGCCGCATCCGGAGAGAATAATTAAGAGCTCCTCGAGATAGCAAGCACACTCGCGGCAAGGCTGCGATGCGAAACGCGAACTTTCGTGACGTGATTTGCCGGAAGCCACAACGCCGGAATTGCGAAACTTACTCCCCTCGTAAAACCCCGTTTACGACCTATTTGTTACATTTTTTCCGAAGACTGTTTCTCTTTACGCCTCCGTAAAACGACCCGGAATTATTAGGTCACCCCCGTAAGCTGAGTTGCTTTCTGACGCTGGCTTATAATACTTTTTTCTCTATTATCCTGATCCAATTTTTGCTACAGTCTTCCACAGAGTTGGATAATCATGTTTGTAATTTGTTATACTTGTTTCTGTCTATACTCCGGTTTTACACTTTTCCAACTCCCAGCAAAATTCTCCGAAGATGATCGCGCGAGGTCAAGCGACCGGGATTCATGAGGGCTAATTGCGGCTTGATGAAAACAGTTTCAACGCTTTTAACTTTTCACTTCTTCCGGCACGGTGGTCGAGCTCTCATGTATATTTAATAACCGACGCGTGGCTACACTTGTCTAGTCTGTTGAGGGGTTTCCCGAGTTTGACGGAACGTGAAGATCCTTCCTTCGGATTTTCTTACACTTCTTTCAAACTCTATCCCAAAGCGTGAGTGCTGAATTTTGACAATTGGTAATTTTTGCCAATATGTGAGGAGCAAAATACATCTAAATAAAAATGGATCCTGGCAGTTTAAAGATGTCCCTTTACATTCCCATATTATTAAACGTTTCTTAACAAAAAATCAGAAAAGTTTATACCTCACTCGCAACAATTTTTCCAGTTTTTCAGGAAAAACCACGTAAAATAACAGAGGAGGAAAATTCAAAAAAATATCTTCTCGTAGTTTAATGACGTCTCTTTACACACCAAAAGCACATTCGCTTAATTATGAACGATTCTCTAAAAAAGAAATTATAAAATTTCGTAATACGCTCGCGTGAATTTTCCGGTTTCTGCAGTGAGAGTTCATGAAAAACCGTGCGAGAAAGATTGAAAGCGAGCTCGTCCTTCGCCGACGACATTTGTCCGGTCGCAAGGTGGCCTGACGTGACTAATTTCCCCTGTGTTCCTTTAACGAGCCGCCCACAACGCCGGTTTCCAGGTGTGCGCGGTACAACGCGTAGCTCATTCGCAAGAGCGGAGAAGGGCAGGCACAGGAGCGTAGGTGCGAGAGTTCAGGGAGTAAAGCCAAGAACGGATTCTCGGCGCTAGGCCGAGTTTGAAATCGTGTCACGGTTTGATAGTCTCATTACAGGCTCCGTTAACCTGTTTTTCCATCGGAGCAAGACCCATTCCCCGCGAAAACGGGAAACGGAACGCCGATGTACCGCTCGGTTCTCGCGTTTTCCCTGGGAAATGGCCGTTCGCTTAATGGCACGCGTCACGCAGCATAGTTAGCAAGAGCTACGGCATCGCACGTGACAATGGCAGTGGACACACCCACGGCAGGTTCACCCTCTGGAATTTCTGCAGGTAGACCCCTGCGAGGACAAACCTTCGAAAGCTCTTTCAGAATTTTGATCATTCGGAAAATTGGACAACGGTGTAAAGAAAAATTGCAGGGAAACTCTTAAACGGTTATTGTTTTGCTTTGGAACGACACAATGGGACTTTGGAACTCTGTAGATCAGGGACCAAAAATAACAGTTATTCCAAAATAAAAAGTTGATTATTCTTGAAATTTAAGATAATCTACACAAAATATTCAGAAAAAAATTCGAAGAACAAAATGATTAAAAAATATCGATTTTCATACTTTTTGGCTACAAGTAACATAATTTTAAATTTAGATGAATTATTATAATATTATCTTGGGGAAATAATATTATTAGTTGTTAGTGTCCAAAAAATTGGATACTCCTCGATAACTGTTATCCATGAAGAAAAACTGTTTCAATTGCTCGAAGCAGTTATCGATGAGAGAAGTTCATTTCGATCGCTCATAACTAGACTGCGGATCTTCATGCAAATTAAAAATTGTCTACATCGATGGCAAGATACAGAAACCAAATACAATGTTATTTCCTCCCTTAATAATTTTAATAGATGAGAGATCATATATTGACACCTTCAATCTCCAAAATTCATGTACAATTTTGAATTTCGTGTACTCAATTTTCCTGTAAATGCATTTCAGAACTCTGTGGACTCATTCTCGTATGTCTAATTACTATACTGCGGATCTTTATGCAAAATAGAAAATGCCTACGTCGATTCCAAGACACAGCGGTTACATAAAAATGTCTTCCTTGTTTTAATTATTTTATTGAACTGAAACTAATACATTGGTGTTCTTAAATTTTTTAAATATGTCCACTGCTTTAAATTGTACGTACCAATTTTTGTTATAAATGCATAAAATCCGCAGTCTACTAATTACAATACAGTGCAAAGAAAAATTGTTGAAAACCATATTAACGACCACGATTCAGTTTCGAAGCGACACAATTAGAGGCTAGCAGTGACAGTCGGCTTGTCGCGCATACATTATACAAAAAGGATTGTTTCGCGCGATCTCGCCATATGTGCGTAGCACGTGACCACGCTCCGGCCTATCAGCTCCCCTAATTAGGTGACGCCGGTGCCCCTAATTTCTATAATTCCTCCATTTCGACTCACCGCGGCATGGTTAATGCGATTGGCCGAGCCGCGCCGACTGATAGCGGAACAATTATTCACTCGACGTTGTCGACATTGTCGAGGCACAATCGCCGGCGGCGGTGTTTCCTAGGGGAAGGAATCGTGAGCGCGGCGCGAATGGAACACACGAATTCACAGGAAAACGGACGAGAGTAGAAACACACCTTCGAGCAGATGCTCGTTAGATTCGATTCGGCGCGTCCGTACGGAAGGCGAGATTTTCGGTCGGAAAGCTGCGGTCTCTCTAGTCTGCTGGCTTCGGCTGTTTCCTGCAGAGTCCACGAACTCGCTGAACGGTAACAAATGAGGGGCAGGATCGATGGGACAAGTGGAAACGTCCGTCACGGAATGCCTCGGAAAAAGCTAGCGACGTGTCTGACCACTGACACGTTCTACTGACTAGTTTCGTCGAGTGGCTTTGGTGCGAACAGGAACCTCTATTGAGCTGTTCAAAACGGTTCAGTCGGCATTTGGTGACCTTATCACTGGACTACGAATCTATATGCAAAATATAAATTGTCTGTATCGATTGCACGAAGGTGGAGCTACTTTGAAATTGCTTTTTTCCTTTGATTGTCCGAATGGTTCGGAAGGAATATATCCCCGCTCTTTAATCGCGTTACAAATATTACAAGATATTGTATGTTGCATGAGGTATTATATCAATTTCATATTCATAAAATAAAAGAAATCATGTACGATGTGATTATTCTAGGTCGGAAGAAATGTTTCATTTTCAAGTTAAAATAGCGAAGGGTTAAAATTCCAGAAAGCAAACAGTAACGTATAAAAACACGATGCACAATTTTGAAATATTTCTCAAAGTCAGTCCCGCATAATGATGTCGGGGCCGAAGGGATCGTTCGTTTAATCCCTTCGCTGTTTAAAATCGTAACTAGTCAATTTTAACTGTCACAAGCGTCGGCATTGAAGTTTCGTTGAACGACTCATCAGTGTCGTTCGAACAAAAGTAGCCTAATGTAAACGGGGTTTTAGTGGCTGGCCAGCGAGGCATCAGCGACGCAGCCACGCGGCACGATGCATCATGGTTCTCTATCACGTGTGCAGCACTTACCGAGGTGGCTCGTTTCGGTTGGTCGCTAAACGACATCTGTAAATCGCAGTTGAACGCGACACTGTCCGCTCGTCAGCGTGGTTTAGCCAAAGAGGATGTTCGCAGAGAGCGGTAGCCGCCGCTACCGCTGGTGTACATAGCGAGGAGAGGATCCGGCGACCCGTTGGATCCGCGTTGGATGCAGCTAGGACCACCCTTCGTCCTCGATGGCTCTTCAACCCCTTCCAGGTGGTCGCGTCGGAGTTCTCTCTCCTCCCGCTCGACTGCTCCGGGAGCCGATCTCGAGAACGAGACCGGACAGAGTGAGATAAACAGAGAAAGAAAGTGGGAAGGGAGAGAGAAACGGAGAGAGAAAACGAGACCGGCTAGAAACAGTCCGAAGTGGGAGAGCTCGTATCAATCTCTCTCTGCCCCCGTTCCCTTCCGCTCGCGATCCACCCCTTCCCTCCGAAAGAGTCTCCGGGAAGGGGACGTAGGGGCACGGGGCCCCCCCACCATACTCTCCGGAGGTCTTCTCCCCTCCCGACGCTATAATGAAAGATATTAACTACAATTTTATATCGAATTACCGCTGAAACACATTTCAAATTAGTTGGGCGTAGCCGCGGCACGAAGCGGAGGCGCCGAGGTCGACGCGCAACCGATTGGCCGGCTGGTTAGCAGCGAGACCGTCGATTGGACGGCTGATGGAAGCGGTGGGGAAGGTTCGGGGCGTGTCACGATGCCGGTATGGCCGCCCAGGAGCGAGCGGAGGCGCCCGAGGACCGCTCAGTGCGAGCAGATCAGTCGAGGCAACCCGATGCACACGCACGCCTCGCCCAGGAGAACGTTCCCGTTGCCTGCCACCACCGGACACACAATCTCCTGGCCGACAGTCGGAACCAGTCCCGAGGATTCCCGCGAGTTTCGGGCCCCGTGGCCCCGTCGATCTTACCAGCGAATCGGTCGCGACACGGAACACGTCCGGTTGATCGCGCGGAAGAAAATCCGGGGGTTCAAGGACGCTCTGGTGGTACCAGGAGTACTCGCACGGTTCTCGCGAAGAAGAAGGACTTAAAAACAGTGGAATCTCTAGTGTGGGAGTGAACCGAGGAGACGCACTGGTTGGTTTTATTTTTTGGTGAGCGTGAGACGATGACGAGTTTCGGACGGTTTCGATAAAAACAATCGGTCTCGTTCGATGAATCGCGCGCGCGACAGTGTTCCGCGCCTAGAATCTCGCGAGGCTCCGGAGAGAGTTCTCGTTAGGTTCGTTTTGTAACGAGAGGCGATTAACGCGGCCAGGACAGAGAGGGTGTCGTTGGCGTGACAACGGGCCTTTAGCCAAGAGAGCCTGTGCGCCGGCGAGCGGCGGTTATAGTTACGTGGGGGGCCACGGACACGCGATATCGGCGGAAAAACGAGAGGGAGTCGGTTTTCGAAGTTTACGAAGGAGAGCCGAGCCGGGCGCAATTAAACGGGCCGAGGAAAGGGAGAAAAAGGAAAGCGGAAATGGCCGGCGGACTGGCTGTTACGCGTGGCAATTATGTTAAGTGGCCAATTAGCAATTAACCAAGGAGACCAGCGGAGCGGCGGCCCCGGTAATTGCGGCCCGAAGAAGGCGAAGCCGAAGACGAGGGCGGAGGCGGAGGAGGCGTCGCGCGGCCGAGTGAACGGGAGAGGAAGCGAGCGCAAGGTGCATCATCGCGGCCATCTCACGCGCCATTTACTCGCGATTCTCGCGTCGAAATCGACCGCGGGCCTTGCCGGTCCTGCCGACACCTGTGCTGCGACCGGAGATCACGTGAATCCCTTTCCTTCTGGGTCCAGAAGACAAATCGCTGAAAAGAACTTTGAAATTTGGAGGAGTATCGGGGTGTAAAAGTATGCTGGCAAAGGGGGTAGCCGGGCACAGGTGGAGAAGACTCGAGGGTGCTTGCTCGACGGCTTAAGTCCGATTACAGTGAAGTGTTCCGCGGAGGAAGAGGATTCGGTGACGCCGAAGTTCCTGAAGAGAGGTCGCGCCGTCACCGTCGACAAGATTCTGTCTCCCAGGTACAGGGCCAGTCCTGGGGTGGCGACAGAGGCACCTGCAGGTGCTCGGAGCCCGAGGGAACCACCGACGTGCACCGTGATGACGGTCCACCATCACCAGAACCACCACGTGGCGGCACTGAGCGGCGTCACCGTGGCCAATAACGGTCTGAACCTGAGCAGAATGTCCGGTCTCGAGGCCCACCGGCTCGAGAACATCGTCGAGAGGAACGGAGTCAGCGTCGAACGACTGTCGAACGGGCTCGACGCCCGAAACAATAATCATTCCGGGAACAATGGCTTGGAACGCGGCGACGCGTCCACCACTATGCCCCAGAGGTCCCGATTCATGATCACAGATATACTAGCCGGAGCGTCCAGCAAAATGCATCAAGCGGCAGGATTGCAGACTCAGGAACCACCGGGAAGCCCGCCGTCGACGCCCCGGGACCTCAGTGTCAGGCACCAGTCCAGGACGTCCTTGAACAACAGCAACCTCGACGAGGATAGCGACGCGAGCCATCACGACGGCGCTTCCGTTACCTCGAATGGTAAGCGGTCAATTATGCTCCTTATCTAGCCGCGGTCGCCGCGGATACACGCCGATGTTTCCGAGAAACCACCGAGATTACGCTGCCATTACGCCGAGACTTGAGCGTCGCGTCGTTCGCGACTCACTCGTTTCAACTGTTCAGTTTATTTGAGACGCGAGAATTTTTCAAATCCGAGCACTCGGAGATCTACTTCGTCTTTTATCGAGCACAATTATTTGTCGAACTTGGACAGATGGCAAGCTGTTTTCAGACTGTTCTTTATTCGAGTCGGCGTTCTTCTGTCGTGACATTTAACCGAAACTTGCTCGGCGACTTGCGTGCTTTATTAGATAATTTATTAGGATCGGCTTGATCTGAGACTGTTATCTAATTCAATCGGTAATCTTTTGTTATGGAAACTTTTCGAATCTAAGCAATTAGACTGACATTTAGTTGAGACTCACTTGGCAACTTTCGGGTCCTACTGGATAACCATTTATTCCTAAAAGACCCAAAAGCGATCGCATTCCGTCGCGTTATAACAATCATCCACTGATTAAACTTCACTCAATCTGGCATCTAGATCTACACGAACCCCAGATTTAAGATCAATCGCATTCCACCGATAGAACAGGATCAAAGCTAATACACAATCTGTTGTTCGATCCATTTACTCGAAAACTTAGGAGAAAAATACGATCAGATCGCTAACAGTATAAAAGTATAAACGAATATACAAGTGAGATTGGAGACTGATTAAATTCCATGGTGTAATAACGATCGTTCACTGATCAGACAATAGCTAAGCTTGCATAGAAAGGAACGTACAACCAAGATTTAGGATTGATCAAATTCCATCGGATAACAATGGTCCAGGGATTAAATAAAGCTAGAGAAGATTGGCCAAGCTATGCGAACAGCTATCTAGAGGAACATCCACCTCGACTTCAAGACCGATCGCGTCGCAAGCGTACAAGCAATCGTTCAGCGATTAGCCAGGGGAAGGGTGAGCACCAAGATCCATCTCTGGTCTTGTGCACCTGGTCCGCGCGCGAACTTTCACGGAGGTGTCAAGGACATTTATGGGGCGGACTGTCCGGACCGGATGTTCCACTCGTAGATCGTGACCGTCGCGTCGCCTCGTTGGCTGCGAGCCGCAAAACGCCTCGGCCGAAGGATCAGATATTTCCCGGGAGATAAAAGAACCCTCCTCATCACAGGAGCCTACGTCTGTCCCGACATCGTTTAGGAATTCTAATGGTCCCAAATTGGAGCCCGCCGTTCGAACGCTTTAATTATGTTACCCTCATTTGTTTCATTCAGCTTTTCTACCTGTAACGCCGCCTCTCCCTTCTTCTACCTCTCTCCCATTCGCAATCGTGGTCTCTTTCTCAAAAGACGATACTCTGTAGTACCTGTCCAACGTCTGGACTGTCATCAGCTCGGTAAAACCGTCTCTGTCTCCAGGAAGCACGCTGTAATCCTTCTTGATGCTCTCTAATTGCGAGCTTGACCGGAAGTCGGGACTACTGACGAGTCTAATGTTGTGACGTGATCGTGTTCTGCCCGTGAATCACGTTTAGTATCATTGACAACTGGAAAAAAGGTGATAGTCGACGCCTTCACGCCTTCTCCATTCATGATTCCGCTTTTGACGATTTGTGGGGTCTTTTATGAGGTCTCGTGGGTTGGTTCGTTCAAATTCTTACGCGTCGATTCTCTCGTTGCTCATTTTTGAACCGGCTTTTTTGGGGTCGAGGTTAAATCCTTGCCCCGAGGCTTCGTTCGGAGCTATTTCGGCTAGGAGTTAGCTGATTCACCTCCTGGCTTCTGTACTACATTGATCTTTTGTTTAAAAATATTAGAGGGATTGTATAAAACATTTATTAGATGAATAATATGGAAAACGAAAGAACAAAATTTCGTTCAGTCGTCTTCGTAAAACTAATCCGCGAATGATGTAATAGAAATTTTGGATCGACCCCAGGCTGTTGACCCTCGAAGCTGATCATCGTGATCCCTCGTGATCGATCCGTGTTTCGAAACACGCTAGAACGCGGTTAGGCGATCTAACGATCCGATGATACTTTCGTTCGTTTTCGGCGCGTTCGTTAATTAGAGGGCCGTGGATTCTCTCTGGCTAATGGAATCCCGAGCACCGATTACGCGTGGACCCAGTTTCGACACTTCCGTCGATTATTTCATTGATTCCTCTTCCCTCTTGCCGCGACTCTCGGCTACAGGGAAAATATAGAGAGAATGTAAAAAAATTACATTGTTACAAGTCTGTGCAAATGTGTTCCCTTGATGTTTCGAGGAAACACTGCACATTGAGCAAAAATCAAATCGCTACTGTCCATCCAAACGTCCTCTGAATTTTTTCACGAAGTGGAACGAACTGTCCGTTTGCTCAGCGGCAAGAAATAAAATCGGTGTCCGGTATTCGCTAGTTCTCGTCTACTGTTTTCCAAACAGCGATGCCAGCGCGAACGGTACTTTGTCCTGTCGTTATTGGACACTTTAAACAGCGTCGGTGATTAAACGTTGCGCGTCGATGTTCCGTCGAGTTACGATCTCGTCATTCTACCAAAGAAGGGAGGGAGGGAGGGAGGGAGGTGGTGTAGAGAAGAAAAAGACGGTAATTACTGCCATTTGTCAGTTTCCAGCTGCCTTGGGATAGAGCTGCGACTCGGCCATAGGAGTACAGCTAATACCAATCATCTCGAAACAATTTCCGTCAATTTACAACTCGGGTTTTTTCGCTCCCCCCCCTCTCTCTATCCTCTGATCCTGCTCTCTCGTGGATTGGTGAGCCGTTCCCGTTCGACGGTGCCGCTCGATCGACGTTCCACGGCACTTTCCTTCGAGGCTAAGTTCATACGCTTACACCGTAATCGGCTTATTTCCCACAAAAAGCACATTAAGAACAATTACGCGCATGACTACGGCTACGTGATTAGAGACACGGTCCCGGAGCACTAATACCGCTTCTGATTGTGAGAACCGCGAGAGCCTGCCCCGCGCAAAAGAAACAGAGAGAAGAGGAAAAAACACGCCGAAAGAATCTGTTATCCCCCTACCGAACAATTACTTTCTTTGGGAATTAGCCGGCGAGTGATTCTTTCTTTCGCCACAATGCCCGGCCCGACGGTACCGTTCGGTTCGGATCCGTGCGAACACCGGTTTTTAGAGATTATCGGGCAAACCGCGAGCCGATTCTATGAACGAGTCGATTTTTAACGCGATTAGAGCCTCGCGTCTTCCTACCGCCGTTTCCGAATTCATTTAGCACGAACGCGGAGCTAATTTTCCCTCTTTTGCCGTCTCACTTCGGCTGGGAATTGTATGTTTGAACGCTGCTTTAAATAGAGTTGTGGGGATCTCTTTTAGTTAATCTTGTCTTTCTGTACCTGTGATTATTCTGTTCAGCCGATTATTGCCCATAAACAAGGATTCTAATCAATTTGATAAAGAACGTGAATAAACGAAAATATTTTCTGCGCCAAACAGGAGAATCCCTGAATTTATTCCGGTTCCTAGACCGAATCGCCATGTGTCTTCCCGAAGAGAAATATTTGCACTGTTATTGGCGGTATTAATTGACTAGTAGTCATAGTTTAGGTCTGGTTTGTTATGCCTCTTGGAACAGAGAAATATGCACGGTGTTGGCGCTGATATTAATCGATCGTGAGGCGTAAATCAGCTGTAGATTTGGCAAATCGCATTTACAGTGACAAACAGTGGCTCACTCGATCAAATGATTATTAGCTCTGTGTAATATTTTACAAAGTACATATTTTTTCAATATTTTGTAACCCTGTCTCGCGTGCACTATTTAATTCGAGGCGAGAGAAAGCATTGTAGAGGATTACTTCAAAATTTTAAATAAATTCGCGATCAGAACATTTGCCCTGTCTGAAAACTTTGCATTAATTAGCAGTCCAATGGTTCTGCAGGAATCTCGAGGATGGTAGTGGTCCGCGTCGACTAATCGTTCTCCTCGGCGATAAGGGTAACAAGGCAAATGGTCAACGGCCGCGATAAGAGAGTGCCTAGAATAATCAACGAGCTCGTCGGACGCGGCGAGAATCGTGCGTTCCTATTCGAGAGGTTCTGTTCTTTGAAAAATATGAGTACGCCGTGATAACAACGCCGACGGATTTTGCGCGGCACGTCGCGATGCCGAACTCGAAGGTGCCGGGTGTGTTTGACACAGCGTTATCAGTCGCGGTTAACCTCACGCGGCTAATCGTCTCGGGCCGGTACGCCGCGCCGGCTAAAGAATTAATGAAGGCCAATTAGAAGGAGTAACGGCGTTGTAATTGCCGGCGAACACGCTTTCCGGATGATTGAGCCGGTGATTATACACGATCCATCCTACCGATCTATCAACGCTTTCGACGCGAAACATCGTTTCTTTTGGTATCGTTCCGCGCCGGATCAAGCTTTTTCGACCCGCGATCCTGATCCCCCGACAAAACGTCCCGTTGTCATGATTCAGGCTCGTTCGATCACCATCCCAGACGTTTGTCGGCCTAACCTCGTCTTGATTTCGAAGGAGACGGCGATCTTTCAGATTTGTCGATTTTTTACGCCTCAACCATGGAAGCTTTGCAAGCATTTGTCTCTCAAATGATTCCCTGGAATCTCCTACATACAACGATATATTTTTTTATTATATTTCGAATGCTTGGACGCGTTTGAACAGCGTTTGGAGCAAAGACGACACTTCTCCACTCTAAGTTTTGAATTACGCAATTTTTTGTGCTTTAACCGTAAAAGTTATTCAAATGAATCTTGTACCAAAACATTCTCCAGAGTCTCCTGTGTACAAAAGGATTTTTTTGTAGAATTCTGAACGGTTCCTTCATTTTGAGATAAAAATTAAAGTTCCAACTTCGAAGTATTTTTGTGCTCCAACCACAAAAGTTATGCAAACAAATCTAGCACCAAAATATTCCGTAGACTCTTCAGAATTGAACAGCATTTTTTCATACCTCTTCCGTATTACTACAGTGTTCGCGAGTGGTACGCTTCGCGCGGAGAACAGAGTTTTAGAAAAACAAGAGCGTGATCTGTTAATTACCCGTTTAATCAGTGAGAAAAATTCATGAACTGACCAACGGCAATGGGAACTCGCGTGAGGATGCGCAGTCTGCGAGAGAGAACGGAGATCTGGTATTACACCGATGATGATCTCTCGCAGCGTTTCGGTGAGTACTTCCGATCTCGCGGGAGTAATCGCGTGTCCGTGTTGTCCACCCCGTTCAATCCAATGAAGAATTAATGAAAGCCAATTAGGAGGAGCACACCGCCGATGTAATTGCCGTCGGACACGCTCGCGCGCCACCGGAGCCGACAATTTTCCGCGATCAATCGTAGATTTTTACGCGTCAACCGTCATACGCTACGGACGACGTACTACACAGGCGCGTCGCGACGGAATCGTTAACGGTGGGAAAACAGTTTCTCACGCAGCGGGGGACGTTCCCGGCGTGTTTCCACGGAAAAAGGATAATCTATGCAGATTAGAACCTGTCGTGTTCCTACGATGCTTTGCCGGGACGCTGGCTTAATTATTAGAGCGTGGATCTTCCAATTTTATACTTGCGATTTCGGACTGAAAAAATGAAAATCAGAGTTGTTTCGATAGAATTGAGAGTGAGCGATCTATAGTGACTCGGATTAATATTCGGACGCTCTAAAAAATACAATAACTCTTTTAATATTGTACTATACGATTTGAAGTTTTTTGGGAGGCTAGAGAAATTAGTTTACTACAGGATGTGAGAAACAATTTTTTCAAAAATTGCAATTGACCGGAATTGTAGAAAAAATAGTAAAAGTTTCATTTTACAACTTTTTTATGTGGGACTATATTGAAAATTTTCAAAATACGTTTTGTAGATGTGTCAATTAGATGCACTATCAAAGTTTCATCGAAATCGGCTGATGCGGGATAAACGGCAGGCATTGACAGATGTAAGAATCTTTAGATTTCGTGAAAATCGTGAAAATCTGCAATTTTTACCATCTTTAAACGTTTGTAGCCCATTGCGACGTCGACCGATTTTGACGGAATTTTCAGAATATCTTTAATTGACACTAAGTAGCAAACTAATTGCTCTAGCTTCCCAGAGGAGTTCAAATCGTATAGTTCAATATTAAAAAAGTCATCGTCTTTTTCAGAGCGTCCGAATATCAATCCGAGTCACTGTAGATCAGCGAAATTATGAGGATTTTATGCATTTACTTACAGAAATGAACTGGTAAAAACCGTGATGATGTTGGAAGTTAACAATATCGTTACAGCATTTTTATAGCAAGCAGTCGATAAATCTTGTGTTTTCTATTATGGGACATGTTCAAAGATTTTCATCAAAACAGAGGGCCCAGGGAACGAATTATAAATTATCTGAAAACATGTCACGCAAGTTTACAACATCGTGTTCGATCATTTACAATTTGCACTATCCGCTAGGAGAAATCGTTCGTCTTATCCGACAACATTCTGGCATTTTTCAGTGTGTTTCACGAAAGTAATAGCTGGAATTAATCTTGCCTTATTATGCCGTTATTATGTTATTAAATAAGTTGTTCCGAAGATTCTATCGGAATCGAAAGAAATCGTCAATGATAAAAGACACGTAATAGCAACAACCTCATTAATCAACACTCGCGAGAAACGGCATTTAAAGACAAAACTTGCGACAACTTTCAGACCCAACCACACCGCAGCAATAAGTCGCTAAATATTTAGATTGTGGATTTTATGCATTTATAATAACGCTTATTAAAACCATTAAAGTAAGAAAGAAACTACTTGGGCATTAATGTAGCAGTGAACGTTTGGAAATCAACAAGACAAGCAACGCTTTGGAGGAGACGAGAATTTTTTGAATGGTAGGATTGCAGACCACTTTAGAATCCCGTTGGTTGGACAGGCCGGACAACACGCCAGCAAGTTAGTTTTTAAGGGTTGTGCAAAGCGAGGTCAGCACTGTCAACGCTGGGACGAGCCGGCTAAGAGGATTCCGCCGGTCGAATCTCGTTAGAGAGAACGCGTAGAACCAAACCGCGCGAATCCCGACGACGGCAGTGCGCTCGACGACGGTCGTTAGAGTGCTTGAAGCAGAAATGTTTAGAAAATCCGCAGCCGACAATTCGGCTTCGTCACAGATGCCGTCCCGACTCGTTGAAAACAATAGGATTGATGCCGATATGCGTTACGTCACGTCCAGTATTAAACTCCTATCGAACACTAAAACTAACTAGCCTGTCTTAATTTGCAAGTGTAAGAAAATACACTCTAACTATCAAGTGTCATTTTTATTTCAATCATGAATATCCGATCGTTTACGTAGGAGAAAAACTAGAACAATGGAAAATTAGTCGGGCAAGAATTAAATATGATATCTGGCTGCCATCTCTTGCAATTGATGCACACAATTTTTATTTTGTATAAATGTCTGCGGTCTAGCTATAGAGAAAATCGCAGGGTAATTGATCCAATTAAATCCTCAAAATGTTAGGTGTACACACTAGTGTGAATCACTTATTGATCGCACAAGTAATTGATTCGAATGGAAGAGTATAAATTCATTGATAAGCCTGATACAATGTTCCCAATTTTTCTGAGAATGTCGCCAGTGATCCAATTAAATCCTCAAAAGCTGACTGTCCCAATTTCCTTGACACAGCGCAAGGGTTAAAAGAAAAAGCAAAAGTTGCGGCTATGGGGAATCGATTCGTCCGTCGATAGGGTCTTTGAGGTCTTTATGGTCTCCGTGGAACACCCTTTGACGTGTCTGCGCGGCCCACGAGGATCCGGAGCACGGATTAATCCCGAGCAGATAGTCTCGTCAGAAAGCTGACAGCCGGTTCTCGTTTGTCAGGGTACTAGCGTCGAGTCTCGAAAAGAAAAAAAAAGAAAGAGAAAAGAAAAAGAGAGGGGGCCGAGGGGACAGAGCAGCTCGAAGTCGAAGTCGCTTTCTTTCGCGGCGGGCCCTCGCACAATTCCTAATCCGCGCCGAGATCTAAACGGTTGCCAATCATTTCCGGTTCTCGGATTAGCTGCGCGCGAAAAGTCGGATCTCCGGCTACGGTGCTAAGCGCGTGAAACTGGCTGCCGCTTGTTACTTTTGCTGTTGCTTGCTACTCTCGATGTTGGGACCTTTCTGGGCCCCGAGAGCCGAGAGGACGCCGACAATGCGTCACCCCGGGACGAATGTTGGCTTCGTAAGCGGATTACAAACGATTTGTACGCGCGCGCCCGAAAATGTCTCCATTCGATGGAGATATCGATGCTTTTCCACGATCGTTTCACGCTCGTCGCGACTGATTCGCAGGGGATTGACTTTCTTTGGACGCTTTCGAGGCGGTTCGCGTTCTACCGAGGTGCTGGGGGCTGGATCTGACCATCGGTTGAACGGTTCGATCCTTTTTGGTGGGGTCTTTTTTCCTGGATTGGTAATTGGCTTTGTTAAAGTCCATGAAACCAGAGCAATCTTCAAATTTTATTTTATTCGCCTTGAACATATTGCTGTCGGTCAAAATGATTATTATCAATATGCCATAATTTCTGAGCCAGATTTAATCACTCCATTGGTTCAAGTTCGATTGTTCCACCCTACGCAGGTCCTCCAAAATTGTCGGGGCCATTGTTAGCACAGGACACATCAAAAAACATTTATGTATTACCATTGTTATCGGTATACTATGATTTCTAGGTTAGGTCTAACCTGGCCACCACTTCAAGTTCGATTGCTTCTCCCTATACAGGTCCTCCAAAACTGAAATCCGTGTCATGTGAGATCCTAATGGGAAACAATCGTCGGTATACAAGGATCCTAAAGAGACATTTGCTTATTTTCATTGTTGTAAGTTCACTTAAATTCTGAACTAGATCTAACTTGACCACCACTTGAAGTTCGATTGCTCCTCCCTATACAGGTCCTCCAAAACTGAAATCCGTGTCATGTGAGATCCTAATGGGAAACAATCGTCGGTATACAAGGATCCTAAAGAGACATTTGCTTATTTTCATTGTTGCAAGTTTACTTAAATTCTGAACTAGATCTAACCTGGCCACCACTTGAAGTTCGATTGCTGCTCCCTATACAGGTCCTCCAAAACTGAAATCCGTGTCATGTGAGATCCCGATAGGAAAAAATCGTCGGTATACAAGGATCCTAAAGAGACATTTGCTTACTTTCATTGTTGCAAGTTTACTTAAATTCTGAACTAGATCTAACCTGGCCACCACTTCAAGTTCGATTGCACCACCCTATACAGGTCCTCTAAAATACACTTCCTTATCTTACGTGAGCCAGGTGAGGGTGAATCGTGATCGGTTGGGGACACCTAGGCTCTGGCGCAGTTTGAGCGCCGAAACTCGGTCCTTCGTACACCAAGGCCGGGTCTGGTCACGCGAAAGTCGTGTTAGCGACTCGCCAAGTGGCCTCCAAGCAGTCGTCAACGTTGCTCCGGGGGTTCGTGTACACGTGTCCGGCCTCCCCGTGCCTCGTGGCCGAACGCCGCACCGTTTGTGTGGGTGGGTCCGGCGCGTTTCGTGACCGTGTTCGCGTGTTAATTGCGCGACTGCATTGGGACCCGGCCGTTCTCGCGTTTAAGTTCACGTTTCTGCTGTGCAGGCGAATTTTCGACAAACGAAAGTGGCGGCGGCGACTGGCAATTAACCGTGCGTCGGTGACAGGGACGGATGAGCTTTTTTATTGAACTTGGATCCTCACGCTCTCTCTCTCTATCTCTCTCTTGGAAACCCGTAGTTCGAAATCATCGATCGCTCCCGAGCAAATGATCAGGGACAGCAAATTGAACGTTTGAGGGACCCGAAAATTTCTCCTTTCCAGGAAGCTACCGGCTGGCATCGGTGCTGAAGGGGTTCATTTGCCTCGCCTTAGCCGGCCGTAAAATCGCCGTGAGATTACATAGTTTCCACAATAATGCCGCAACCGATGATGAAGAGAGAGAGAGAGAGGGAGGGAGCATAAACGCGCAATCGGAGCAAGCGCATATCGTCCGCCCAAGTTCCGACACGTGCAAACCGTCCAGTGTTTACAAAGCGGCCGATCTTAGATTAAGCGTAGATGATTAATTATTCCTGCGCTCGCTGCCAGCCGCTTGAAACAATACACCCATGACCCGATTAACTGCGAGACGATCGCGATCGCGATCCTCGGAATAGTTCGGCTCAAATGGATCAGGGAAATTACGGATTCCACGCTCGTTGAGCGTTACTCTTCGAAGCGGTGGCTCTTTTCACGCTACGAAATTAAAAAATTGCCGATAACACACGTGTTTCATTAATTCCGTTCGAGTCTGACTGGAATTATTTCTGCAACTCTGTAGCAGTCGACCAGTCTCGGTCAAAATCGATTTATTCAAATAATGTCACGGTGCAAACGAGTTTCCAAGCCTGCATGTAAAATGGCGTTAAAGGCGCAACATACGGTGACTCACAGACTTGTTCGCATACTTCCGTCAGAAAAATTAATATACACTCTGGCGATGCATTTGTTAATTGCATAATTTAATTAGTAGCTCTCGCAATCAATCAGTGGCTATGAACGAATTCGTACACCGAATATATTAGTTCTAAACGTTTTATATGCTATCCGGACAAATAAGTGTAAAATATTTTTGTCAATTGCGATTCTGCCAGCAGACTTGCATTTCAGAACCAAAAGCATCACTTTAAAAATACGGGTTTCCTAAAACTTCGAAAGCCACGCGACGTTCCCAGACGAGGAGGGCAGCGCCGTAAGCTCGAGGAATCGGGTAAGATCGTTGCTTTTATCGGTTTTCAAGTCAACGCACTTGGAACATTCGATTTGCCAATATACAAAGCAAATCCGATTTGAAGTTGAAGCTACTGTAGACCACTTCCCAAGTCGACTACTCGCAATTAGGGTAAGCTACTCGTTGTTGCCGGCTCCCCTAGTCTCAGTCTGTGTCCTCGTTTCACCCTCCATCTTGTTTCCATGCTGTTCACTGTCAACAACCTCGTCCGGTGAAGCGCCCCACTGTCAACAGAAATTCGTTTCTCGAATATCCATAGGGCCGAGCTAAAAGAGAGAACTCGACGCATTGTGCGATTCGAAACGAGGCGAGACACGGGCCTGGTCTCGATTTCTCGCGAAAATATTTGCGGTCGTGTCGGGCCTGGAGGAAAAATCACGTCGGTGTCCTAGCTAATTAGGTAGCCAGCCGGTACCAGGACAACAGCACAGTTGTATTCCTATTCAACGGACACGCGGAATGCACCCGTGAAATTCGAGAAACGCGCTCGTTACGCACCCCGCGAAACCTTAGGCTCGCATAATTCGATCTGACAGTAACTCCCGATTGCGTTTTTCCCTATAATGTTTCCACGACGGCGCAGAGATCGTTGCACGGGCCGACACTCGACACCTCCCTGCCCTTATGCAGCCAGGTCCTCCAGAAGCTATTCTCCTATGCAACCGGCAGAAAATGCGGCTTTCCACGATGCGTTTTTACTAAAACTCCCCTGCAATGTATCCTCGAAGTTTCGTCCAGCTTCTTTCAGAAGTTCCTGGAAGGATTAGTATGCTAGATGATACGTGCAAGAACATTGTATAACTTGTATAAAAAGGTGAATCAAGAAAACAGTAGAAACATAAATTGACCCCCCAAAGTGTGAACGAGCAATCGATGGGCTCGTATCGATGGTACACTAATTTGACACCGTTTCCTCCGTAGTTTGTTTTTGAAACTCTCTCGCCGGCAGTTTGTCCCCCGGGATGACTGCAAATAGAGTGGGCAGGCAATAAAACGTTAGCCCTATAACATTATCCCCGGTGTTCTCTACCCTAAAGGTGGCGACACGGTAACACAATACAGAAGAGGGGTCAGATTCAGCCCTTGACGGGGAACGTCGCCCTTCCGTACAATGCCGAAGGGTGCGCGCACTATGTGAACTATGAAAGGATAGCGACACGGGGCCAAGCTTTTAGGTGTGACTCGAATCGGGAAAGAGACGTTCCTCCGTAAACCCTACATGTTTTGCGGACATTTCACCGCGGAAACTACCCCTTTGATCGCGTATCGTTTGCGTTAACAGGAAATCAATAAGAGGATCTAGCAATTATGCTTACGGATTGGTCGAGAACATGTTGTTCATTTTCGCAACCTTGCATTACCTCGAAGTCATTTCTAAGACGTATGCTGAACTTTTTTTGGTACTTCCATAATATCAAAACAACATATATTATGCAGATTAATTAATAATGTCAGATACGATTTGTTACCGCAAAAATTTGCTCTTCATTTACAAAAAAAAGCGAGAGAAAATATTAAATAGGAACGGTCAGGGCATCGCATCAAAGAGAAGCAATTTTTCTCGTGAAAAATACTCTTCTTAAAATGTCCAACTTTCAATGTTCATTACAACTATAATATTTATTGAATTGTACTATTTTCTTCATTCCCGAGGTCCATGGACATTTTGGGAAGCAATGCTCATTGATTCGACATCGATGCGAGAGAGTTTGTTTCTGGGTAAAAAGTCACTGAATTTCTCGATCAGGACCACTGTGCCTCAGGGAACAAAATATTGAATTCGTGCAGTGTTCGGACGCTTTCGCGATTCGCCGTGGCTCTTAAAATTCGAGAGAGGGGGGCACGACGCGACGAGGCGAGGGAAAGAAAAGAAGAGTCGAACAAAGAGATTTTGCGCGGGAAATTAAGAAATAGGAAATCCGACGCAGACGGTTCGTGCTCGTTCCCATCGAACGCGACGACGACGCGATCGCGCAGCCTCCTCCCGCGCCGCACGCTTTTTACTGCAGATTGTTACGTGCGGTTTTACATCTACATTCCGCGAATGTTAACGGCATTGCGCCAGCTTTGCGGGTAAAAACGCACACCTGCACCGGACTAGTTCATAGTGCGGTGCGCGCACACCTCCCGGCACGGCGCCGAGCAGAACGGAGCGGAGCGGTGCAGAGAGGAGCGGAGCTGTGCGAAATAAAGCAATAAGCAAATAAAATCGCGGCTACCGGGACACAATGGAGGAGCAGCGCGCCACCCTTCTGCCGCCATTGCCATCGCCATTCGCCGACGATGTTTGTCTCTCTCTCTCTCTCTCTTGCTTCCTTGCGGAGTCGCTCGAGACCCAGCTCTCCGCGTCGACCATAAACCAACGCGAGGCAACTGTTTGCGAAACTTTTATTATTTCCAGCTTTATGATCTGTCCGGCCGACTTCCGGCCACCCCAACGCCCTCGCAATCGCGGCCCGGAGCGGCCCGAACGATTTTCCGTTTGCTCGAGACTTTACTCGCGACGGTAATCACTTTTCAAACTGATCTTCCTGACGCTTCCGACGGAACGGCGTATTTTTTTCGAAACTTTGTCACCAGCCTGACTCGATACTGCAAGGTCTACCAAAACTGGGAGACGGAATTATTTGTCCATATTTGTAAATGAATTTTTACATTAATGTGTCGAGCGCAGCAAATTCGATTTCGATCTGCAAAATGCTAGATGGCTGACAGAGTATTCTTAGAATTATTCTCAAACTTCCCGAATTTATTCAACTTTCTTTGCCAGGCTTGATTCCTCGTTCTAAAAAAAGGAAGATCTGAATTGCTGCCTAGTCTCTGCTTGTAATCAACGCGGCACCGAACAAAAGCATTTTGTAACTGGCGACAGGACACAGTTTCGAGAACGAGACCGCTCGGGCGAGCGTCGACGAGCACGATCGAGGAGACACAGGACTGCAGTTTTCTCTTTTCCCGAATCATTAGCACGTTTTGCGCGTACGAATCGTCCCTTTAGGACGATCGCGCGGCTGCGATACGTCCGCCGCGCACCACGGCGGGCTCCGCGAATGAAAAGAGAGAAATGTGTCCGGGCTTGGGAACGCGCGGTTTACGACTCCTAATTGACGACTCCGGACACGTCCGCGGAGTGGCAAGCCGCGTAGATCCGGCCCCCGATAAGTTTTGACATAGCCTCGTTGCTCCTAATTACAGCTGTTGCGGGGCCCCGGTTCCGAATGATATTCTCGGCGATCTGCTCGGTATAAATGATTGAAATTCTGTCTTCCCCCTCTATCTCAGCCCTACCCTTCGCGGTACTATCCGGCGGCCATCTCTCAGCCTGTAATTTGATTTAATCGGTTCTAGTGGAACGCTCTCGAAAAAATAACGCGCGGTTGCTCATGCCCAGGAACGAACGTAATCGGTCCTCTTCTCGCGAACGAGTAAATACGCTCTCCGCTTCGGCTGTAATCGCCTGTACATCCTGCAGGTGTCGCGTTTCCTTGTTAAACAGGGAACGTTTTGCGTGAACCCGGCCGAAGACGATACCTGTCGGTGACGCGGACGACCGTGCTGGCACTAATTGCGGCGGCGAATAATTGCTCGATAAACATCCTGTTAATCTCGCTTTTACGTTCCGTACATTGTACCGCGCCGCTGACTCGCAGCACGCGAGGTCCTCGTTTCGCCCTCTCTCTCTCTCTCTGTTCCACCCCCCTCTCTCTCTCTCTCTCTCTCTCCTTGTCTTTTTCACTCTCTGTTCTCACTCTCTCGATCTCTCTCGATCACTCTGTCCCCGCCTCGCCCGCACGCGAAACACGACAATTTTCATTGGCGCATACACGCCGTCGCATCCGGTGCTGCGCCACCGTATTCCTTCCAGTCGTCTGTTCTAACAATTACAGCCGTACGAGCGCAATTAAAGTAACGCAACTCTCGCATCGTCGCATAATCCTGCAGCCTAGGACAACTGCCAGAGTAGCTCGTCGAGAATACCTACATCCTGTAAACCGATTCGCGGAAACCGCACGGAGAGAGATTCGCGATGCGAGACACAAGGAAAGTTGGAAAGTTTCGCGGGCCGACGCGCGATCCTCTCCTCCGCGGGAACTCGAGAAGAATAAAGTTCCGCGAGGGCGTATGTCGCCTGACAACCGATATGATGCACGATGTTTGCTCGCACGGCTCTGCGGAACCGTTGCAAAAACCGAAACTTGATTCGAGATCGGAACACGTGGGGCGAGGGAGGGTGGAAAACAAGATGGGAAACGGTGTCGTTGGGTTTCGGGGCAGCTTCAACGTGAACCCTTCGCTCTTCGACTACTAAACGGCCTCGGGCCGTCTGATAATTAATCAGAAGGGGCTGCAGTCTTCTTTATACAGTAAACATAAACAACGAAGCCATTCTTCCAGTACCTGGCTGATAAAATCATGCACATTCTACAAAGTTTAACTGATAATGTGACAAATATAAACAGCTAGTAAACATAAACAACGTTTGGACCTTTCAAGATACACTGTTCCTATCGTCTTCGTTCTCATTTTTTAAGAGACATCTTTTTAAGAGGCAAGATCAATTTGTTTGGAAGTTTGACGTACACCACTTTCGAAATCGCGCAGAGAAAACCCCAGATAGATCGGCGAGCAGGCAAATATGGAAGCAGAAAATGGCTGAACTTCGCTCGCGAGGATCGAACAATATAAAACCGACGGTCCGCTAAACATCCAGTATACAACCACCGTCTCGGTCTCTCCCCGTAGAAGCAATTCTCCTTAAATCGGGATCGCGCATCCGAAGAACCGTTTTCCCAAGCCCAATTCCGTCGTCTTCAGCAAAGTGAAACACACAAAGCGGCGAACGGTCTCGTAAAGGGTCTCTATCGCGAGCTCCTGGATAAAGGGTCGGTACGTGCTGTGGGAGTAAGCGGTGGAAGAAGCCTAGAAAACGTACTTTTCCACAGGAAAAAGTGGAAATACGCCGCGGCGTAGAAGACGAGGCAGCTGCCGAAGAAGAAGAAGAAGAGGAGGAGGAGGAATAGGAGTAAAAAGACCAGAAGAACGAAAGAAGGAGAGAGAGGAAAAAGAGGAAGACGACTGTTTCGCGATGGTTCTCGAGTTACTTCAAACTCTCCGGGGCCGGGGAGGGAAAAAGTTTCAGTCCAACGTCTTGGAAGTGTCTAAAAAAGAGGACTGCGTCGGTTGAGACCCGGGGCTCTAAGTGTATCACATAGTAAATTTAGTTTTCCAACCTCCGTTTCCACCGCGTCCCATCCCTCTCCCTCGTGGCCCGACCTCCAGCCAAGAGAGAGAGAGAGAGATATAGAGGCTGTCTCCGCGATGGAATTCCTCCTTCTTCCCTCCCGTTCCTTTCCTGAGGGATCGTCGGCCATGTTTGCCAACATGGCGGACCAGTCCCGGACCCGTTCGAGCGAATCTGGCCGATCAAACGGAGGCTAAGAGCCACGCTTTCGTTCGAGTTAACTCGATCCACTTTGCTCTCTCCAGCCATATCCCGCTGCCAGCCTCTCCTCTCCTCTCTCTCAGCTACCACCCTGTCTTCCAGGCGTTCCCCGAGACTCTCTCCACACACACGCACACACACACACAAGTTTTCCACCTCCGCAACAAACACCCCCCGAGCTTCTTTCTTCCACCCACGACCGTTCCAATCGATGAGCTCGCGACAACGGGCCTTTAGATACTTTTAGAACCGCGCAGTGCCGATCCCGAGGGAATCTCGCCTCCCTGATCGGTCCCCTGATGGGACCCTCTCAACCCTCTGCAACCCCCCAAGAAGAATCCTACAATTTTCCATCGACGGATGCGCTCCGTCGACTCGAATTCCGTCGAGTTTCTCGATTTTCCCTTTGATGGAACGGTGGAATATGGAGTTTGGTCGAAACAATACACGTGCGAAACGTGCCCGTGCGAAATTATCACTAAAGTGCCAGCCGAATAGACAGGTCTGAAATTTTTTATTTTACAATTAACGAAAGATGCATCTGTAGGAAATAATTATCTTCTAAAAGTCTTCTGCTTCTTGCAATTGATTCAACCAATTTTTATTTTGCATGAAGATCCGCAGTTTAGTAATCAATATTAAGGCATTGAAGTGAACGTAGCCGTATAACAAATATTAATCATTTCTTTTCCCCTCTATGACGTTTCTGGGGATAAAGACGCACTTAATCACCGTCGCCGTAAAGAAAATGGTACAGGAAGGGGTTAACAAAAGGGTTCTATACAGTAATGACTAACAGCCACAGTCGCTCAGAATTGTACGGCAACGTTGAAAATCGTTTGGGATCCACGGGGCGTGTTATTTCCCCGTGTGGCGGTAGGAGCGGCTAGAAAATTGCGTCTGCACAGGCTTGAAAAAATACAAGAAAAATAAAGGAACATCGTTAACGAGATTCGAGGGGGATGAACCGGGAGCCTGGGGGAGGTGGTGCGTCAGATTTGATCCGGGCAGCGTGAAAATTCTACGTGTGTGCGCGCGAAAATCGACGCCTGTATGTGTGAGAGAGAGAGAGAGAAAGAGAGCGGTGGGTGCGGAGAAGCGCAAGTTCCCGACGTGTATCGGGTGTAATCGGTTTCCTCGGGGAATCCCACCCTCTTTGGTGGGTCGTCGGCGAAACGGGGGGATAATTTGCGGCGTCTCGACGCGGCTGCGTGGTCCAATCCGCGATACCAGCCAATCGGCTCTCAGCTGCGCGGACTTCGGCCTGAGAACAAAAGGATCTCCGCCGATAGAGAGGCGGCCGCGATCGCCATTCGGGGACCAGCAAAAACATCGATTACTTCCCCTACGGGCCAACCTATGAAGCCTCTCTCTTCTCTCGGACCAGCTTCGCGAACCCCCATCGACTGCCAAACTTGTGCGAGCAGCCCTGCAGTTCCGCGATGTTGAGATTTTCGGTGATCCACAACAATCTCAAAATTTTTACTGTAAATGTTGGCATCTATGCGTGATCACAGGGTGCTAGATAATTAAAGGATGATTCTCGACTATCTCAAAATTTTTACCCACAGGTCGCAGGGTACTAAGTAATCAAGGGTCGTGCACAATAATTTGAAAATTTTTACTGCAAATATTTGCACCTATGCGTGATCACAGGGTGCTAGATAATTAAGGGATGATAGTCGACTATCTCAAAATTTTTACCGACGGGTCGCAGGGTGCTTGGAAATCAAGGGATCGTGCACAATAATTTGAAAATTTTTACTGCAAATATTGGCCTCTATCCGTGATCACAGGATGCTAGATAATTAGGGGATGATGCTCGACTATTTCAAAATTTTTACTTAAAATTTTTACCCACGGGTCGCAGGGTGCTAGGTAATCAAGGGATCATGCACAATAATTTGAAAATTTTTACTGCAAATATTTGCACCTATGCGTGATCACAGGGTGCTAGATAATTAAGGGATGATACTCGACTATCTCAAAATTTTTACCACATATCGCAGGGTGCCAAGTAATCAAGGGATCATGCACAGCAATCTCAAAATTTTTACTGCAAATATTGGTACCAATCCGTGATCACAGGGTGCTAGATAATTAAGGGATGATTCTCGACTATCTCACAATTTTTACCCACAGGTCGCAGGGTGCTAAGCAATCAAGGGATCACGCACAACAATTTCGAAATTTCTACTATAAATCTTGGTAGCTATACGTGATCATGGGGGGGGGGGGGTACAATGTATATTAGGGGATGATCCTCGACAATCTGTTCGAACGAGTCCTTTGGTCTTGAGCAGACTGACAATTTTCATGTTCAATAAAAATTAAGATGCTTACCTGGATCAATAAGTTTCATTTAAATGGTGCATTGCGAAAATTGGTGGATTCAAAACGCTTTCTTCTGTGCAGGTGGCAAGGAGGACGACCCGAAGAACTCGTCGTCGAGTTCCCTGAGCTCGGCGCAGAGCAAGAAGCAACGAAAAGCGCGTACAGCCTTCACGGATCAGCAGCTGCAAACTCTGGAGAAGAGTTTCGAGCGACAGAAGTATCTCAGCGTGCAGGATAGGATGGAGCTTGCGGCGAAACTGCACCTGACAGACACACAAGTCAAGACGTGGTACCAGAACAGAAGGTAGGGTCAGAAGACAAGGCATTTATCACGAGCTCTTGACGACGTGCTTTTCTCGGGGAGGACAATAGGGGCGGGTAGCTAATCCCGAAGAATAATAAACTACCCTTAACCCCTCGCGATAAGACGATGACTCTCTTGGTCGAAATAAAGTCTCATTGGCTATCCGAATCGTTTGCCGATTTCAATTCTTCGCTCTTATTTACTACTGTTGTCTTGTTTACCGCTGTAATGGAAATGAATGGTCGACAATCATATATTCATTAATAATTTTCGTATTCTCTGAATTTATAACAGAAACGCTTTTTTTGTGGATTTCGTGCGTTCAAGAGAAAAATATAAAATATGTAAGATACACTGTTGTCTATATTTCTCTGAACTTATTCGAATTGGTAGACGAATAAATTTCTCTTCTTGCTATCGATGCACATCCTTTTTATTTAGCACGATGTGGAAAGTCTAATCACGAGACTCTAATCGCACGGTTTAGCGTTTTGCTGACGTGCGCGGTTCCTCGGGATCCTCATTAACGATTCGCTGCCTTTGAGACCCGATCCTGAGCCGCTTGTCCAAGCTAACCTGGCCAGAAGTCGCGGAGTCATGAGTTGTGGGTGTTCCGGAGCTAATCGGCGCCAAAAAGCTGCGCCCTGTAACTATCCGCCGAAAATATCGGCGCGAAATCACTGAGAGATCCTCCATGGACTCTCGCTGACTTCCGGTCGACCATTGGTTCAAACCATGTCCAACTCTGATGTTTCTTAAAATCGGATTTTCATGCGAAATAAAAATTTTAGCCATTCTTTATAATCTAATACCGAAAGGAATAAATTTGTTGAATAATTCCTCATGGATACAGTTTTACAGTCTCGATAATTCTAAAATAAAAATATTAGAACGCAGACCCTGACAAAGTTCGGTGTACTTAAATTGATTTCTAAGTTTGATAAAGGAAAGTCACAGCGTTGGAGCCTGGAGAAAGCAATTTCGCTCCGCTTGAATATTCTTTTGAAATTTATATTTTCCATAAGACTGCAGCCCGTCTTCCTCGAGGACACTTCGCGTTTAAGGGGTTGACAGGCATTTCAATGTCTGCGGATTAAAATGCAAGCAGTCGAACGTAATTGAATCGCCTTTTCATTAGAAATTCTCCAGACTCTGCGAGAGGGTCTCGTTTGAACATTCTCTCGTGGACAAAGAACATTTTCTCTTCAGAGGAGATTTTCTTTCTGGGTTGGCGTAGCGAAACGATGTTTTAGGGTGCGATTTTCATTTTCCTCGATGGAGGCTAAATATCGGTGGATAACGAGCGTGATGATTGGGGGAAGAGGTCCGCGAGCTGTCGACAGTCTCAGGCGCCGCTGAATGACTCGTGAAAACTGCTTCTCAGGGCTCAAAGGGTGCCGCTAGCCATCCTGAAATCGACCGGGGATCTTCTCTCGATCCTTGTTGCCAAAATCGGGAGGTGTATAAGTGTATAGTCTTCCTCGGATCAAGCACAAAAATCTATTTTCTTCGGCAGATACCTCTTTTTATTTATTAATAAGGCATTATGTTCAATTATTTCGAAAGCAACTCACCGCTGGAAAAAATGTTCGAAACAACAGTTTTACGGTTTCAAGGACGGAAGGTTAACCTGCTGTCAAGGTAAACGTTCTCAAGGTTAGTTGAAGGTCGATTCTTTCAGTTGTCTTTACAAATTCTTAAGTTATTCTTATCAGACTTAATTTAAACGATTAAAATAGACATTGATTTGTTTTTTTCTGGAAAGAAGGTTCTTTGAATGTGTGGTCATTATTATCGAATCGATTAAATGGATAAAAACTGCGCATTTGTGAAGCTTCTTTGTTACACAAAAGACTGGAAACATCACAAGAAAAAATAATAACAGAATGAACAAACACATTGTGCAAGAAACGTTGACAAAAGTTTGAACATTTTTAAGAATTCGTCCAATGAACGTTCAATGGACGAAGGGGGAACGAAGGGGCGAAAACAGTTGTCGAGAATCACCCGGTGCCAAACCGCGACACTTATCCCAGCCTGACCGTGTCGCGAAATTAATAGGCGGACGAAAGTCGCGGATGATTCGCCGATTCTTCGATCGCAAAGTAATCCCCGGCGCGGCTCGCTTCAGCAAAAAAGCCGAGCGCGGCACGGTTTTTTCGAGGATCGTTCACGCTCGCTGCGATTATGGTTCTGGAAGGAGAGGTACATGACTCTCGAGATGCTCGGAACCGTTCGGTTCACCCGGTGATCCTTGCGTTTAACCACGTAAACAGCGCCTTTGTTGGCCGCCGCGATTTCCATTTACGAATTCGATACGCGCCGTCACCAAAGAACCGCGCCGCTATGCTTCCGATCCTGATCAACTCTGGTGTGGAGCATCCTTTCGAGACCCGATTGACATGCACAAAGTAACCAAAGGTGTCGATCGATCGACTTCTTCGGTAACTTCTTACCACGAGCCCAGTGCCCGTCCACGAAGTCTCGGAGCTCATTTCTGAACGCTGTTTTCATTTATCGGGGGCGTGCTCGACCGTGATTGGAGCGTTTCTTCTGTTACCGATCGTGTTCTTCAACGCTAAACCTTCCACTGGTGAAATGACCGGTTTTATATTTTTCGTCTTACAATTATTGAAGTAATGAAATTGCTTACGTAGAAATTGATTCGATACATTTTTTTATGCAAGCACATATTGTCACAAAAATTGCACAAAATCTAAATAAACAGATTAGAGAATAAATAAAGTCTTCTACTTTTCTGTATAAATTTGATTAAAAAGAGAAGTGACTTAACGGTTTGATAAATGATAGACAGCAATCCTGTACTTTCTGATCGAAACAATGGCTTTCGGGGAGGCGTTCGCGCGGTTTCTCGATTTGCATCGAACCGGGATCGATCCCGGGACGCGGGAAAGGTCAACGAGCAATTAAGCGGGGTAATGGAAGCCCCGCTGATTGGCAAATCGCTCGGGTAACGAGATCCGAGTAAACAAAGAACACGAGCGTAGAAAACCGATGGAAACGCGGACAGGTAATGACTGGCCAGCTCGAGGCGGCGTTGGCGATTTAAACGATCCTGATCGAGGCTCGTTCGAGACGCGTGGCAAGATCGAAAGAGAGAAAGAGAGAAGTTTATGCTGATTTTCACCGGGGAACGTGTTTCCCGTGGATCGATCGAACCCCGGTCTAAATTACCCGCTCGAGCCGACGATAAGCGATACGCTCGCCGGTTTTTCTGACGGGAACGCGCGGACGACTCGGTTATTTAGAAGTCATTAGGACTCGCTCCCGAGTTCCCTACTTATCGGTTAATTACGTGCACGGTCGTCAGTCGGCAACGATGATCGCTTAACGTGCTGAGCGCAGACGCTTTTCGATCATTTAGCTTTTTCGCGGCCGGGAATCGCGATACCGAAACGCCGCGCCGCTGGTTGCTCGATGGAACTTCCAGAGACGTGCTCTCGTTTATGTAATTCGCGTTCGGATTTGTCAGCTATCTCGGACACACGTAGATATCTCTTGCGTCCGAACCGGATTTATGCGATCGGCCGCGGATTTATCGCCGGTGAAACCGTAGCACTGCAATTAGCGAGAATCCCGGCCTTAACCCGGTCGTTCCTCGTTGTTAATGAAATTTGAACGACTATGATGCCGATGCTTTCTGCGAGCGACGAGAATCCGTGCACGTCGATCGGAGGCTAGGAAGAGAGAGTCAATTTTCTTTGATCGGATTAAGGGGGTGTTCTGGTCTTGGAAGCCGATTTTGGACCTTTTGCATTGGGATTTTGCACTCATTGGTATTTGAAGTAGATGTCGAATTTTTTTAAAATAAAAAATGATCAAAATTACATGGGTTATACAGTTTTTTTATAGAGAATGTTTTAAGAAATATTGTTATGATGTTTGCAACGTAAAAAAAAATCGATTAAGGGATGAAACGAATTTTCTTCAGCCATCTCAGCGAGCGCAGTCGATCGCGCGAGCGCGTGCGCTTAGAAACTCGCGGAAAATGTAACGAGGAATTAATGACACGCGTCGAGTTTAACGGCCGCGGTGAAAAACGGCGTTTTCCGTCTCTGTTCCATGGTGTTCGGTCTCGTAGGCGGTGGTGTTTCGAAAAGAAAAAGGACACGAAATCCGTCGTCGTGGCGCCCGAGGTGTGGCCGGGTGCCGTCCGCGCGAAACGCGCCGAGTCACTGCGCGTAGCGCAGCGCTCTACCGAGCAACAAAAGTAACAAAAGTTTAAGCGGGCACTTAAGAAGCCGGCCGACAGAAGCGTCACTAATTTTCCCCAGGTTTTTGCGGCCTCTTAGCCGCCGACGTGCAGCTTCTCCGCTCTGGTTCGACCGAACCGGCGATAATCATGGCACGCGTATACCTTTACTCGTCGCTGTCCCTTCGCCGAGTCCAATTAACCCTTTAACTCCACTGCTTGCCGGTTGTTCGATCGTTATTTAACCCACCTCGTGCCGATTTCTCACGTTTTTCAACGATTCTGTACAAACAGTGCGCTACACGCTTCGTTTTACCGGTGGACTGTGGATCTTTATGTTAAATAAACATTGTCTGCATCTCATTGGAAGTGACGTATTGACAAATTGCAGTTATCCATTATTATTATTGGACTGCGGATCTTTATGCATTTAATTATGGCATCTGGAAATTTCCGAAAAATGCTGGAATGTAAAATTCGATAGAATTTGGAACGATTTTTATTTATTCCAGATCTACAAAGGCTACTAACACTGAAAACAAGATTTTATGTAATTTTACTTTCTCAAAATTTATCTACAAAAATTGAAAATTGAATAAACATCCGCAGTCTAATTATATTATATTAGGTTGGTAATTAAGTTCGCGACCTCCACATTTTCTGAAACAAAGTCATTTATATATATTTTTGAAGCACGAGTGTTTTATATCAAATTAATTGCAAAATTCGGAGCTTTCCAATGATATACAGTTCAAAAGGAATGGTCACTGAATGAGGTTATAATGATACAATAAAAGAATTACGAAACAAAAGGTCGCGAATTTAGTTGCCAACTTCATAAATGCCCAAATTCTAATTTATCGGCCGGGAACGACGAAAATGATTTCGTTTTATCTGAGAATGCCACTGTCGAAGAAGGAAGTTTTCAAACGCTGTGTAAATCATTGTACAACAAGTAAACGAAAGTGAACGACATAAATTCTTCATAAAAATTCCGAGGGAAATGCTAACGCAGAGTCAAGCAGGCTTTGCAACGCGATCGTTCGGACGCGAACAATGTCGACAATAGAAGTCGCGAAAACAGCTCTGGACGTTAATCGTTCCTGGAAGAGGATATCGAGTTCGCCGCGAGATAGCTCGAGTCATCGTCGGCGATCGAAGGCTCCGGGGGGATGATGTTCCCTCGATCGGGCCGAAGTAAAGGAATCGAGGGGACCAAGGGAAAGAGAAAGGAAGAGAGACGATCCACGGGAAGAAAAGGGGAGCGGCTCGGTAGCGATTTCAAAAAACGTAAGTCGAGCTGGAAAGCACCATCGAGCTACCGCATAATACTCTAGAATTACGAGTCACGTCCCGGGGGCAGGATTCTCTCGCACGCACACTCTCAAGACGAATCCTGCCGAGGCTGAAACCCTTACGGGACGAGGATCCTGCCCGGCTGTGTGCATGCGCGACACTGGCTTTCGCGATCACGGCCAAATGATGCGAGACCTCACGACAGACTTCAAACTGCCAACAGTGGAGAGTGTTTGAAAACGTTCATTGTTTCAGTCATATTTTAGTATTAGTAGCAATTAGTTAGTGGGAAGATAATTGTTGAGGTCCTGTTTGCTACTGTACGCTCGTTGGAAAGCCTGTGAATCTTTTTTGTTATTGTAGTTTCATTTTAACCCCTTGTACTATAGAATCAAGTCGCTATCCAGTACTAAATCTTTATGCATTTCTTCTGTTAATAATTGTAATACCACGAGAAAAGTGTAACTGCATAAAATCCGCGGTCTAGTTATTAATTTCTTTTAAACCGAAACAAAATTGTACTTTACTGTCGTCTACAGCCATTCGAGAATTACATAGGCACACAATAAGAATAATATTCCTTGTTCTTTAGAGGAGATGTTAAGAAAACGAGAGGACTTTCCTTTTTCAAAGAATGGGAGAGTAAATTGTTAAGAACCGTTTCACACGAAAATGCTCGCGCATCATGCATTCGTGTATTAAAACGAAAACCAAAGAGACGGGGGAAACACTAAGAATACGCAGCATTACCTCAGAAAATACCCTCGGAACGAAACTGAAAGAAAAAATATACAGTGAAGTTAAATGTTGCGCATTGCCAAACCAAGGCTGTGCTCGAAGTTACCGGTCACCGATATGTTGGATCGATTACCGATTCGCTTCTGAGTGCACGAGGAAGAAAATATATTGAGTTTCATTTAAACGGGAACATGATACAGAGGAAAGATCACCGTCGACGCAGGCACCGGGATCCTTCGCACGGTTTCAAGCTCGTTATAGGCCATCAACTTGCCGCGGTGCGAGCCGTAACGTTTTACTACACGATGATCTAGAAACGATGCCTCGCGTACACTTACGACGAAGAAACAGCAATGTTACACGGGTATAACGGGTCTCGGAATGGAGATGCCGCCGTCGCGATAACTTCTTGATAGTCTGCGGGAGAGATTAAGAGATCGAGGGAGACGTCCTTCGGAAGTCGCACGAGTCACCAAATACAGTTGAAGAACTATGTCGGTTTCTCCTCGTTGGGATCTAGTTGCTTTACAGATCGCTATTGTGTACCTTTTGTGGAGGATTTTGCAATTGGTAATTTTTGCGCGACTTTAGAAAAACGAAGATGCGGAAGAGGAAATTGAAAAAAATGATTATTCTAGAATATATTACTCGTATGTGTTCTGTGCGATTTTAACCGAATGATCCAGGTCGATGGAGAGCGATTCGACAGTGTAGCGTCAGATTGAATAAACCAAACGCTTGAATACTTTTCTGCAGGTTTCTCGAAAAATCTGGTAGAAGATTCCGCTAAAAAGAGAGATTTCGGTGAGCCGGCTTGACAGATCATCTCGAATCGATCCTCGGGAGCAGCGCAGCCTGGTGGCCTGTCGGCTCCATTAATTAAAATGAATATACTAGAGTATATTAGGTATTCGTATGTGTTCTGTGCGATTTTAACCGAATGATCCAGGTCGATGGAGAGCGATTCGACAGTGTAGCGTCAGATTGAATAAACTAAACGCTTGAATAATTTTCTGCAGGATTCTCGAAAAATCTGGTAGAAGATTCCGCTAAAAAGAGAGATTTCGGTGAGCCGGCTTGACAGATCGTCTCGAATCGATCCTCGGGAGCAGCGCGGCCTGGTGGCCTGTCGGCTCCCTTAATTACGCCGGCTAATTGCAGAAAATAATCGGTCGGGTCGCGCGGAGAAAGCAGCCTCGGCTCGTAAATATAGCAATTACGAGGAGCTTGTTGTATCGAAGCCGCGAGGAGGCAGGTATGTGATGGTGTGGCAGAGCCGCGGAAAGCGCGATCTGTTAATTAGAGACGCGCGCGCTCTCTCGCCCGCAAAAACATTTCCATTGAAACAGTAAATTAGGTGCAAATTCTACCGCGAAGCCGGAGGAAAGAAACCGAGGGAGAAATGCAGGGAAGAAGCCGCGCGCGTTTTTCTCGACAGAAGCCGAGCGAGAAAGAAAGAGAGAGAGACGGTGGTTTTTTATGTTTCGCGCGTTCTCTCGCACGACGCGACGCGGCGCCGCGCCGTGTAACAGCGTGGCGACATCGGCTAACACGTCGTGATACATCGCAATCGTGAGAATCCGGGGCTCCGTTGTTTCTTGAGGCTTCGTCGACACCAGCCGGAAGAACACACGAGCTTCCCACGCCTCTGCTAAACCGCTTTATAACGGATCGTCTTGATTTCTCGGCTAGTCAAACGCGCTCGTTTCGACGTGATCTTTCCCTCCCCCTCGGGCCCCGTCTCCCTCTCTTTCTCTCTATGCCAGATAGTACATCCATAGGACGTCCGCTTCATGTTCAGTTCGTGTCCGAACGTCCTACGCCCATCTCGGACATCCCAGGACGTTCGCAGGGCTTAAACTTTAAAATGTATCAGTGCATTATTTATTTTGCACAACTAATATTTCCGGTGAAATCCCTTATTGTTTCTCAACACTTTCAATTTGTCTGGCATGGAATTCACTAATCTTTTTTGTAGTTTCTAGGTAATAGTCTAAAAGTACAGATCCAACAGTTATGATTAATACAAAAACATAACCTAATATTCAGGTGTCTCTTGAATTTTTATGCATTTGTATAATTACAAGCCAGGAGTGCCAATACTTTTGTTCCTAACTTATACACAATAGTGTGTTAGTGTTCGCACAGGACGTAAAACTATTAAAATCTTTACTGAACTTAGCAAGGACGTGTGAAGGACATACGAGTCTTATCGGGATGTACGACGTCTTCGTGCTATTTGAGATTTCTTGCTCTCTCGTTCTCTCTCTGTCTCTATCATTCCCTCTTTCGCTCCACTGCTCTTTTCCCCCGCGTGATTCAAGAAAAATTCGTGTCACGAAAGGCCCCGGTGATCTCATGTACGATTTCAAGTACACGCCGTCGCGGAATTTCGCGAAATAGCTAGAAAAACGAGGCTAATCGGCCGACCAACGATAACGGGGAGTAGAGAGGGCGGGGGTGACCGGCATAACGATCTATTTGCATGCGCATTTGTCGGCCTATATCTGCCCTATAATATTCCGCTTCGGTTTTCTCGTCTAAAAATACAGAGCCGCCCGCGATTTCGCCGAGGCGAAAGCCGACGAGAACCGCCATTTTCTCGGCTCGTTACCTGCCACCGCCCTTGCTGCCCGACTGTATTTTCGCGAATTTGTTTATCTACGAACCAGCCCGAAATTGGCCTGTTATGTAAATCCACGGGTCGAGCACCGCTGGCCTAGAAGATTTTCCGTCGCCGCTTTCCGATAAACTTTCTACCGCCGCCACACGTAACTTTACGCTTCTTTCGACACGCTTTTTCGTTCTGCTCGTTCTTAGCGAGCACGCTTAACCCTTGCGTCGATTAGCCGGATAACTGGATAGCTAGTGCTAACCCCTGGGGTTTCTCGTCACTAGAATGCAGTGTTTATACATTTACGACAAAAATGGATTTGTAACTCGTTAGAATTATTAAATGAGAGATTACGAGAAAAATGGTTGTAGTTCCCGTGCTTTTCAACCGTGTAGAAGTATGTAACCCTTTAATGGGAGTCAGTGTACTTCAGCGAGGCGGACTCGTTTCTTTTTGCTATTTCTGCTGTCTCTTTGTATCGCGCGGTGCGTGCATTCAAGAGCTCGTCCCGTTTATGGTGGTAATAATACACGCGCCCGGTGAATTGATACAGCAGTCGGTTTCTGCCTGTCCTCGCAGAGACAGAGAGAAAGACAGACGAATAGACAGACAGACAGAGAAGCCGATCCCGTAGGAACATGTGTCCCCGTAGTCAGTGAAGCAGGTAATAATTGAAAAATATGTCGCCCTATTCGGCGGACTCCTTTCTCTGTCTGTCGCGCCATTATTATCGCAACCGAGCCGGCGCGGCAGCTTGGGTGCATTAGTGTCGCGCGGCCTCGCAACCGCAAAACCACCGACCAGTCCCAACCACCATTATAAATGCATTAACTCTCCCCCTCGGTGCACCGTTCCTCCCCCTTTCAACCGCGCATCGGTCGCGTAATTTTTTATCCTTCGTTGATTTAAGTAAACTCTCTGTCTGGGGTCCCTTGTCCGCGCTGCGGTGCAAACGGAAGTGCAACGCTCGACAAGCCTCCGATCGACCATTCCGTAAACGTTTAGCTTCGGTATTTTATGCATTCGCGGCAACAACGAACTGGATCAATTTAAAACCGCGGAAGGATTAAACGAATTCAAAAATACATTACTTTCAACTTATTACGAGATCAAATGAAAGGAAAATCTTCGATGTGCCTCCTGTTCCTTGCAATTGATGCAGACAATTTGTATTTTGATTGAAGAATTGAATGCTAATCAATGTGATTTTATACGATTTATTTCACAGGATTAAAATGCAAATATTCACACGAATAAAATAAAAATTGCTTAATTTTTCTAATCTGTTACTGTTTTGTATTTCACTCAAACAATTTCTCCATAATTGCATAAAATGATATTCACTGGTGGTTGGAAAAACTGAATGAAAATTAAGCGATCGTGAAATAAAGTGTCGTCGTCGGTAAACGAAGTGTTGTAAGAAGAAACGTACTGAGCATTAAAAATGTTTAGTTTCCATAAAGATTCGCAGTCTGATAATAGGTAACGCGACACGCTCGTTCATTGGCGACCAGGGACGGGTTCTACGGGTTCTTTCCCATAGTGGCCGTAACAACAGGCCCTTTCCAGCGTCTCGAAAAGTCGACGATCATTAAGCCCCGATGGAAACGATCGTTACACTTTCTTAACACTTCTCTACCCTCCTTTCACCCTTGGTCGTTGTTCAAGATCCGAGGCAGCACCCGGCGAACCTCTCGAGAACGATAAATCAATGACTCCTCGCTCTTTCCGCCGCCACTTCCGACCCTCCAGCTCTCTCCCTCTCTCTCTCTCATTCTCTCTTTTTCTCTCCCTCCGGTTATTCAATCTCGATACAAAGAGCCGGCACGGCAATTAAGGGTGTTTTAGAGTGGCTGCACTCGAAAATGACCGGGCCAACCCCTGGTGAACGGTGGGGGTATTAAAAAACATTACTCATCACATAATCGCACGAGTGGTTTTCATTGCGACTTCTCGTCTCTCTCTCTCGTTCCCCTTTACTTGAATCTCCACGTCTCTCGGTCTCTCCTTTTCCGCGACGTCGTGCCAGCCAGAAAAATGAGAAATGATCGTGGCTGGATTCACAGGGGCCCTGTTTAAAATTCATGAACGATTTTACTGCTAGCCCCCTCCTCACCCCATCGCGTCACAAAAGAGGGGGGAGAGAGAGAGCCAGGGGGGTAGATCGCGAGAGAGTGGCCCACATTTTTCGACGATGCGCACCGTTGCGGAGGAACGAGGAGACTACGGCACAGGGGGCGGGATAGAGAGAGGCGGGTAGAGGATGCACCCCACGAAATATATTAATTGTCGAATTTTCCGTGCGAGCTGCATATCCGTTAGAGCCGCTTTGTCCCTTGCCAGCCACGGATCTCTTGATTATTAATTACCTGACAACTCTTCGTCCCTGCACCCCCCTGTCGTTGCACCCCTTCACACGATTCTGTCCACCGTACCGTGAAATTCGCAGCCTCGTTTCGAAGGTATAGCCCCCGTGGTTTTTTTTCGCGTGTGATTTTTTAAAATTTCCGACGGTTTTCATGGAAAAACGTAACGAATGCCCCCCCGGGCCCGGCGCGGCGGCTCGTTAATTATCGTCTCGAATTCCGCAACGAGCGAATCGCCACGGCCGGGCCTTTAATCGGGAGAGCGCGGTTGTACTGCCGTTGCCAACTGATTTATCGTTGGTAATCGTCGACGTTTGACCGTCGGTGACCGTCAGTGACCGTCGCCGGCCACAGGATAGTCCACTCTCGAATCCCCGGAAATTTTGCGGACGCCGAACCGCCGCCGGATTTTCTAATTACCGCGCCGGTAATTAGCCGATGCGACCGATCGATACGCCGGATTATCGGACCGTGAGAGAGACCGTAAACGGGGATCGATTACCCGTATAACCGGCGTTCATCACAGGTAAACGTAATCACCAATATTATTTTTCCGTCGATTGGACGGTCACGACCATCTGTGCACACTGTCGGCGGGTTTCGAATTTTTTCGGAGAAATTCTGAAGTCTTTAATTTATAAAGCGATTCGGTATTCGAAAGTACATGTCGGGAAGTAGTTCTAGTAATTTTTTCGTAGCGAAATTTTAGTGAAATCATTTTTTGGAGGCGGTCTGCCATGATCGCTTTTAGTTAGTCACGCCCATCTGTGAGAAATTTAACGGTGCGCTACTCAAAAGTACACATCCTAAAGTACGTACAGTAATTTTGCCGACGCAAAATGTAATCTAGTAAAACCGCTTAAACTTCAACCGTTTCTTGTAGAGCAGAAACACTCGAGCATCGAGGAAGCTCTCCGCGTTCATCCGCGATGTTGCACAAACGCAGTCCCATCACGGGTACAATAAGTCCCGGCGCGGCGTTACGTTTACGGTAATAACAAACGCGTAATGCGCCCTGTAACTCGAGCGAGATCACTAAATGACCAGGTGTCGCTCGATGCGAGCCTGCAATTTCCCTCTCGGCTCTTTAATAATTACACGCCGCGCAACGAGTTGCGTAATTGATCCAATTGAAACGCCATTATCATCCCGCGGGTCTTTTTCTTTGTCCTACGCGTGCAATCAGCGCCGTAACAATGGACCCCGACGATTTCGAGGCGAGGTTTCTTTCCTCTCGGCGACAAACAAATGTAATAGTCCTTCGAACAGGTAAACATTCGAAAACCATTTTCTGTGCGTTCGATCCTCCGTAGAGAATACGTCTGATTACGTAAATCAATGTTTGTTAAATTAGAATAGATGTTTTAAATAATAGAAATAAGAATTTTCTAATAAATTTCTGGTTCTTCGATCTTCTGTGAATAATTCATACATACAGAGAGGAATAGATTAACATGATTATAGATTATAACTTATAATTAGACTGCGGATTTTTATGCATTTATGACAAAAATGGGCACGCACAATTTAAAACAGTGGAGGTACTATAAAGATTTGAAGCCACCAGTGTATTAGTTTCACCTTAATAAGATAATTAAAAGAAGAACGAAATTTTTATATGGCTCCTGTGTCTGGCAATCAATGCAAACATTTTTTTATTTTGCATAAATATCCGCAGTCTACTTATAATACACCAAAAAGTCTGCCTGGATCAGCATAAGAGCCGGACTAGCCCAGGAAAGTAGAGGAGAAAAGTATGATTTAATTTGGAGAACATTTATCTCGATATTTTGGCACCAACCGCTCGTTGTTTTCTTTTAGCGAACGATCAATTTATCGTTTCCACATGCGCTGGTCGATCCTGCAGTTCGAGATCAGCGTGGAACAGCGATCGATACGCGGAACGATATATCTCTGTGATGTCTAAGGGCGCGTTCGCGTTCGCAGGTGCGGCGTAGGAAGCGGCGCGCGTGGCATGATACGCGATGATTAGGCAGTGAAACTCCACGGGCTATTTGTTAGTATAATAAGCCGTCCGACAGTGTGGCCAACGTAACCACTCGCCGGCACGCCACTCCGTTTTAACGTAATTGTCCCAGATCGAGATTTACATACGTGAACGGAGATCGTCGGCTGATGGGGGAGGCAGCCGGGTTTAGGGGATGAGGGGGTGGATTCTGGGAAATTGCGGGAAATCATGAACGGCTACACGGGTGACCCTGAATATGTCCCGCCGGAATTCGTAGTCGAAAATCGCACACCCTCTAAGAACACGCTTCAACTTATACTTCTAATTATACACTGCGGATATCATGCGTTAACACTTTGACTGCCAATGGAGTAACCGTGCAAAACTCCATAAAATTAATGTATTTAGCAAAGTCAAAATGTAAAAGATTTACGGCAATTCTTCAATCGTTTTGCATTTGCTAGATCTTGACCGGTGCAGGGAATACATTAATGCAAAAATTCATTTTTCAATCTGGACAAATAATTCTAAAGGACAAATTCACGATCATCATCGAGACACAGACTGTCAGCTACCCCAAGGGGCAGCAAGTTAGCTGCCATTGACCGAGGCAATCACGGAAGGATTGACTGATCCAGCGACTAACGCCACTTCTTTCTGTTCCAGGACGAAGTGGAAGCGGCAGACGATAGTGGGCTACGAGATAATGGCGGAGAACAATTTCGCGGTGGCAGCGTTCCAGCAGCTATACGGAAGCAGTGCGGCAGCGGTCCCAGCCCACCCTCCGGGTCGCTATTGGCCATATCCAAGCGCACATGCGTTACCAACCAACGGACTGTTCTACCAGCAGGCTTCTGCGGCGGTGACCTTGCAGAAACCCTTACCGTATCGACTGTTCCCGCCAACGATGATCCTAGCGCCGGGTCCTAGCAACCCTCTAGGCTCGTTGACAGCCAGCTCCAGTTTGTCCAGTCTGAGCAACTACTACAGAGACAGTCCGGAGATGGCGGACGGTAGGGATAGGGAGTCGATGGAACGGTCCAGGCAGCGTGATAGAAGCAAAAGTCCCGTGATGAGGGAGAGGTCACCGTTAAGGAAAGAGGAGAGGCTGTACGCGCCTTCCATGGTCCAGGCAGGGTCCAGCGGGACTCTGAACACCCTTGCCAGCAGTGCTAGCTTGTCGAACCTGAGCTATTATTATAGAGACAGCCCGGAAATCGCGGACGGCAGAGAGAGGGAGACCAGAGCGTCGAGACAGAGGGACAGGAGCAAGAGCCCGGCTCTTCGGGACAGGTCTCCGATGCGTAAGGACGACAGACTGTACCCCGCGGCGATGCTACAGCCAGGTCCCAGCAACACCATCGGCTCCCTGACGTCGTCGAACCTGAGCAACGACGCCAGGGAGAGCAGGGCCAGGCAGAGGGACAGGAGCAACAGTCGCGATGGCTCACCCATCAAAAGGGAGGACAGCCCTCAGAGCATAAGGGCCGACAGCGACGAAGAGAGTATACACGATATCTAGGTCCGGAGGTGGATGCATCGTCGCGGTGACGATCGGGATTGAAAGAGGGGGCTGGCATCAGGCGAGTCCAAGGTCGTCGAGGGGAACAGGAGGTGGACCTTGTGAGGTAGACCTCGTGGAGTGGAACGGCGGAAGTGACATGGCCAGGGACATCCGGGATATCTCGTGGATAATGGGGACGGAGGAAGCGCGGTGCGGTTAACCAAAGTTTGCGATTCGAACGTTTAGGACAACGGTCCCGGACGGCGCGTTCCGTGCGACGAACAAAACCGTGATGAACGGACCCTGAAGACAGTTTGAGAGGATCACGGAGTTTAGTGACTTCGTGCGCGACGTTAGACTTTAACGGCGATGCCTCAGGGTACGAGCACGGTGGCGAGGAACTTGCGACATTTTTTGCGAGGCAACTTGCAGAACTGTGTGAAATTCGTCCGTCAGATGATGCTTGGGCAAAGTATTCACATTATCTCTGTAAACAATGTTGGTTAGAGTGAGAACGTAAACATCTTTCCTGGTCATCGCGTGGCGGACTTGTTTGCCGATATTGTTTACACATTGCTTCGCTCTCGGGGAGCAACTCAGTGTAGCCAGATCGGGGAGGTTGAGGGGAACGTAGTTATCCTCTCTCCGCTATTACCGGATTAATCGTGTGACATTGTGACACGTGTGTGACAGAGATGAAACGCGTCACGTGGCGTAAGGTAGAGTGGGAGAAAAGTCTTGGTCTGGCTTCACTGGAGCAACTACGGCAGCGTTGCCAGACGATGCGTATTCCTTTCTGAATGCTTCTCCCTCCAGCGACTCAGCGCGAGGGGACGCGTGACGTCACATTATCCCCACTACCGCTGGTAATACCTGCTAGCCAACCGCCGTCACTATTCTCCTCGCGCAGAGACTTGCTACAGGGGAATCTGATGCTACAGAGGGAAATGCGAAGACTATTTCTGGCCGAGTCGCGAGCGAGTTCAACTTGCTGGTCGCTAGAAAGAATGTCTCGCAAGAAATGTCGCGAGTTGTTTGCCAGTGTATTGGCACCTTTCGAGTTCTTTCGTCTTCGATGTTCGCGGGGGTTGGGGATGGTAAGAAGGTGTTTGAAGCTGGCTCGTGAACAGCGTAAAATAAGAACGGTTCGCCCGGCTGTAGAAAGGCGAACGCAAACCATAGGTTAGGAGAGCCGGCTAGACGCGGGCACGGTTATGGTCGCGGCAGGAAGCGAGCCAATCGCGTACGAACGCGAATCTACAATTAATATGACATTAGGGGGACCTCGCCGCTCGCATGCCTGCTCGACTGCTCGCCTGCCTGCTTGTCTGCCTGCGGGGGAAGAAATCTGAAATGACACGAAATTACACGCGCTTGCCAGACAAAAAATGAAGGGATCGGGCGACGGTACGGAGGGGGGCGGCACTCCCGAGCCCGTTCAGAGGGCCCGGACTATTCAAAATAGCCGGGACCGAGCAGCTTGGTCTTCGAGATCGGGAAACGTTCGAAAGGTTTGGGGAGCTTTCTAGTCTTGGGACGTGGTTCTTTTAATCACATATTTATTTGTTTGTTGAACACGTATTTATCTTGCACAAAATTCCAGTCTTTTGCAGACACCACCAGATAATCTAGAACCTTGGGGAACCATTGTACCGAGCTCAAAATGAACAATTTATACAAGAGATATATTTGAATTTCCAAGCCAATCGGGTTTGTGCTTCTATCTATAAATTCGTCTTGCTTTAAAACTATCTGTAAATCTAGAAATAAACTGACGAATCAAAGTTTTAACTTTAATAGATCGAGACCAGGATGCTCCCCTAATCGAAACAAGCCCTTTGTAAATACGCGCGCGACGCGTACCGATTATGTACCGCGTCGGGACAATTGAAAATTGTAAATAGCTGCGAGCGAAGGTTAAGTTATGTGCACGCGGTTGGAGGATCGCGGTCGAACGACGGATCAGAACGATCGAGAGAACGTTCCCGATCCGACCAGCCGCGGTAACGAGATATTTCGAAGTATTTTTCAGATTCCAGTATACGTAGAAGATCGCGGGATCGCGTGTCCGAGCAATCGAAGCTTCTCGATGATTTCTCGCGAATTTTCAAATTTCAGAAGCCGCTTCCTACGGGGGAGAATAATTACAGAAGAAGCTCTGTTGCACGGCCACGGTGGCCCGCGTTCGGCGATGAAATACCAGTATTATGAATGTATAAATCTTAGGCTGTAACGAGGAAAACATGCGACGAAGAGGAAGAGGAGATTAGGGGAACGACGGCGGTCGTTGTAAAATGTTGGCGCGATCTCGAGCCTCACGGTGTAACGCGTGGCTCGACGCTAAGTAATGCAGCAACAAGTACATAATAGTATAAATCATGCTTTGTAAAATAATGTCTGTATAGCGAGAATTATTATATGGAAAATATATTATACGAAATTTAAAGCGTCACTGGTTTTCTTGCTCGCGATCGCACGCGATCGATCTACCCCCGCACCGCAGGCAAATTTTCTTACTGCACATTTTTGTTCTTTATAATTTCATACTGTTATTGTATAAAATAGTAAACTCTACAGAAGAATTTCAAGATGGTAAAATAGAAAATGATTCAGATTCCAAAATAATTTGTTTTAATTTCAATCAATTCAAATTCTTACGTCTCTGCCGACGCTAGCGCGGGTACTGATAGACCCAGGATTCGGTCTCAGCATAATTCCCAAAGCCCACGCTCGTGTTTCTCTGTCGTGCCTTTTTTACCAGGCCGTAATAAGTTCGTTAGCGATAATAGAGACGATGCGATCGACGGATAAGCAATATACGCGAGCGGAAAACATTCTAACGCTACGGTTTGTCCGCAACTCGTACACGACTGGTAACAAGGAAGATTTAGCGAATTCCATTAGGCCGGCCATTATATTATCCGCGGGCGTAAAACTTAATTGAATATACCAGAAATTAGCACTTTCATCTCGGCCCGATGGTAATCGCCAGGCCGGAAACAATCCGCGGGAGATTGCGATCGACACACGTTTCGTTCCTGGCAAATGAAGAGAGAAAACTAGCCCCTGGAAAGCTGTTCGGAGACGGTTCCTTTTTTCTTTCTTCCCTTTTTTTCCACCTATCGATCCACGCTATCTCGTGCATAATGCTCGAGGGCCAGATCGGCCTTTAAACGACAGGCTCGAGCCTTTTTTCACGCGACTATGCATACTGCAAGTGACTTTTACGTGTGGGTTAATGCCTGCACAGCCATCGACTGCCTCTGTGTTTCTCTATTTGCATTTCCATCCGCACGTGCAACGAGACTTTTACACTGTTTGCGGACTTCGAAGCGTTCTGAGATCTGGACTGCCGATCTTCGTGCCGTTATGGCTTCTGCTAACTTTAAACCCTTCAATTTTTCACCCTGTAGTTTTTGAAATTTTTTATCTTGCAATTTCTTCAATTTTTAAATTCTCGGTTTTTTCAATTTTGATCAGTTTGATTTGTTCATGTTTGGTCTTTTAATCTCTTCGATGTCAACCCCTAAGTTTCTGAAGTGTTCAAATAACTTTTTGTTTTCATCTTTAAATTTTTAGTTTCTTCAATGTTGAACCTCTTAATTTTTTCGATGTGTAACTCCTTTCCTCGCTTATTCGTCAATGATCCTTCTCACCCCTTCAATACTGACAACGACTAATAAAAAAATTGCGATTTTCCTGAGAACAGTCTCTCCCACAAAACTTTAAAATCCGAGAGGACGGAACCGGTGGTTTTTCGGACGAGCGAGCAGATAGGGGATGGGGGGCTCGATGTGTTCTCGCTGGGAAAAATCGTTAACACGGTGCCAGTGACCGGCCACTAATGGGGCCAAAATTAATTTCACGTAATTGGGGAGATACAGCAGAACGCGCCACGCCGCAGTGCGCCTTGTCCTCCTTCTGGCTACCCGTTTTACCCTAATAGGAATAAAATAAGCCCTTGCGCCTCGGCAGTTAGCGCTCGCAGCTCCGCTCCTACATAATTGCACCGTCGGCTGACCAACGCCGGAAATAAGCAAACGCGATTAAGCCCCAGAGCACGCTGTCACGCTCCCCCGGGTTTTCGACTTCGACCACTCGAAAACTCGAGGCGAACCTTTCGCAAATTACGAGAACCGGTGGTGCTACTCCGAAATGCGGTGCTCGGGTAATGGAGACGGGACAGCCGAGACGAGCCCGAGCCCGAGCCCCGGCTCCTCCCGTGTAATAACCGTTCGCTACACCAACCTAAGGGGCCCCGGAATACTTCATTAACCCGCGACGACGTGCGCTACCGCTCGAAAATCATTCCTCCGACACGATCATCTTCGCTTCTCTTCTTAACGAGACCCCTTCTCCCAACGAAACACAATATTGCGTAAACGAACCGTTTTGCTCGCAATTCTTCTCTCCGAGAAAAACATGGATTTTTATTGTAATATAAAGAAATAAACCTATCGACCAGTTCCACAAGTGTGCATCTTTACACCCTCAATAATCGGACATTAAAAAATTGAGAATCCTCCAGCTTGCGGTTACTCAAAACCGCTTTTAAAGAAGACGATATCGTTTCTTGATCATACGTTGCCTCGAGAAAGTTCAAACTACCATCTACATCGGTGGAAAGATTAAAGAATAATATTTTTAGAGACATACAATATTGATGAATGATTTCGAATTCACTAAAATGATTAAGAAAATAAATAAATGTAACTTCACGTACCTTGGATGAAGTTGTATTCAGAGAATTGACTATCTGGAGTTAAAATTTGACGAGCTCAGGTCGCGTGAAAAGGGGTAAGCTTTAGCTGGAGGGGGGGGGGGGGACAGGATGCGGGGGCAGCGACGAGGCTCGCGTACTTCTGTTCCGGTGATTCTCTTTTGTCGCCGTCAGTTTCAGGATGCAGAAGCCCGGCAAAAGCACGATTTGACCGTGGGTTAACCACATCCTCTGTGCCGGTCCCCTCCGTTCTTCTTCGGTTTCCATCGAGAGCGTGCACTGAAACGTCTCGCCGCGCCGTTTCGTTCGGGAAACGAACCTTCGGCGTGGAACCCGGTCTCGCTGCGGAAAAAAATGAAACTGTGATTTCCGAGCGGCTTTCAGCTAATAAGCGCATCCGTTCTACCGGCCCCACGGTCTGCAATTATGCAAAGCGCGGAGCCGGTCGTCGCTTCTTCAAGATTTTACGAGCGGCGCGTTAAAGAACGCGATATTATTTAGCGCGCTGCGCTGAACTGCCGTCGAGCTGCGCTCTCGCGATCCGAGACTCGGTCTGTCCCACGGAAGTGACGCTCGCCCGTGCTTAACCGGCACGCATGCACCGTATGAATGTGAGCAGAACGTTCGGTAGAAAGTAAAAGAGCAACGCGAAACAATAATAAATATGTCCGCTTTCATCCCGGCCGATTCCCTTTCACCGAAAGATCGTTACCCACGGAGAGGCTCCTCTATCGCCGCGGAATCTCCTCTGCGATGAGAAACCGACACCGCTGTCGAAAACATTTCTACAATTAGCCGGCGGAATCATTCGTTTCGGAACTTCCTGCCTGGGGGAACAATCGACACCGGAACAGTAGGCAACAGGACTCGAACATCCGTTTCACACAGTTTCCAGTACCTGCGCTATAAAGTACGCGGAATTATGTCGAAAATGTTCGTGTCGTCGAACAGGCTCAAACTAGGTCTTTTAGGAAACTAATCATGAGAGGACAAGATCGAATCTTTTATATTCTTAGCTCCTACTAAAGTCGTAATTCACTGTTACACTATCACAGAAAATATTTTACCAAGATTGTCGTAACTTCAATTAATGTTATCGGCGCACTGGTTCGATCAATTGGAAAATCAGCAAATTTGCAAAAATATCACAAGAAATTTAATTCAACGTTTCGGTCTCAATTTAGACCATTGTCAAGAATAGAAAATTTCAGTATTGCGTATGCTTATAAAAAAAATATGTCCGCATGTCACCGGCATGGAACCAACATGTTGTTCCATAACCTTTAAGAATCTAAATTAATACTTTTTTTATAAGCATACGCAATACTGAAATTTTCTATTCTTGAAAATGGTCTAAATTGAGACCGAAACGTTGAATTAAATTTCATGTGATATTTTTGCAAATTTGCTGATTTTCCAATCGATCGAACCAGTGCGCCGATAACATTAATTGTAGTTTAAACAATAGTCGATCGAGATTCAGAGAACTGTTGTCGTAACTTGTTCGGTATGGCTAGGTGTGTCATCATTTTTCAGAACGTTGGAGGGAGAGAATGAAGAAGAGTTCGGATAGTTCATTACAAACGCTGTTAATCCGCCGGCACGGTCTAAATTACACGATAATCGAGCACAGGGTGTCGTCGTCCGGAGCATCGTCGTGTCCGCTCGAAATTGCTTCTGCGATGGAGAAGAGAAGAGGAGAGGAATGCCAACGGGAGGCCCGGGGCCCGGGTCAATCGATTACCGTACCGCTATCTTAGGATTGACAATTTACAAGCCCCGCCGCGCTACGGCCAGGCCCGTCCAGGCGACACCTACTTAATATTAATAACGCGTCCCCGGGTGGAAATACCGAGCAGACGCGGAAAGCAATTAACGGTGACTTTGAACAAAATGCAAATAACCGGTAGTCGGCCGTCGATAATCGACACCGGTAAATAAAGTTATTTCGGAGGACGCCAAGCCGCCCGTGGCTGTTCCGCTTCTGCACGATCCTCAAGTCGTATACTGGGTGTCTGGTATCACGGTCCACTATCCTCTGCGGCACGAACTAATTTCTTCGTGGAAATTCTGACAAAAATTTTTCTGCTAGAGTCATCTTGCAGAACGTGGCTCGAGTTTCGTTTCCTATAGAAGGAACTCTGTATATTTTAAATTACTTCTTAATGTTGTGTATGTATACTGTATGTGTACTTCGTGTCTTTATGAAATATTCTTTATAATGATTTTCCTCTGTGACTTCAGTATGAATTATTAGGTTGTAACGAAAGAAATGCAGGATTTTTGTTCCTTTGTTTTAATTGCAATTTTATACAAATAAATATTTACCTTAATTTAATGAGTTATATGTCATTTTGAAGCTTGTTTTACGCTCTATTTAATTATGCTTTTGATATTGAATTTTATTCAAATATTTATTAAATTATTTGACTTTTTTATTTCAGGATTTCAAAACGCGATTTTCGCATTATCTTTTTCTATGAGTTCAAACTAGGCCGAAGTGCCGCTCAAACGGCTCGGAATATCAATGAAGTATGGGGCGAAGGAAGTGTCAGCGAATGCACAGTGCAGCGCTGGTATCAGAAGTTTCGCGCTGGCAACGACAGCCAAATAATTCAATAAAAATTTGAATAAAATTCAATATCAAAAGCATAATTAAATAGAGCGTAAAACAAGCTTTAAAATGACATACAACTCATTAAATTAAGATAAATATTAATTGGAATAAAATTGCAATTAAAACAAAGGAACAAAAATCCTGCATTTCTTCCTTTACAACCCAATAACGTTAAACGAATGAACTGAGGCACCTTACTATCAAAGCACACTAACGACGACTGTCTTATTGAAGTGTACCATGCCAAAAAAAATCAATAATAATGAATATTAAACGAACGAACTGCGTTATGTAACAACGATTTTTTTTTCAATCATGCAACCAGAAGATCCTTTAGAACAGCGTAGCCGCATGCAGAAGCGAATTCTGGCAAATAAGCGCATCAAAAATTGCCCGGTGAAAAGGCCTCGCCCGATTCGACGTCCATCGAAAACGTTTTTTGGTATCCTCGACATAATCAGGTTCGTACACCGGCGCGGCAGACACCCAGTATACGATGTTCTTTGGTAAAGAAGGCGAGGAGTACGAGGAGAAGGCGAGAGGAAGGGGGAAAAAAGAGGATCGAGGTGAGTAAGAGCGTATAATGTGTCCAAAAGGCACCTGCCTCTTTCGAGCGTACTATCTCCCATCGAGTGGTCGCAAGAAAAGGAGCTAGACTCGAGTTAGCCGATGTTATCTCGTTCCGAGACCAGCGAACCACTTATATCGTTAATTGCTCCCACTTCCGGTCTCCCCTCCCCGAGCTCTTTCTTTCACCATCTTCCGCCCTCGTTTACTCTCTCGTGTACAACCCTCTCTCTCTCTCTCTTCTCGCTCTCTCGCTCTCTTTCGAAGCAGTTTTGTCTGTCAGGTACGACGCTCTGCGACTTGATGCGATGCGATGCGATACGACGCGATGCGAGCGTGCGCGCGCGTGTTAAGAGCACGCATTATGCGTTTAAACTTCGGAGGCACCGTTTCGCAGAGCATGAGAGGCTTTTGTGCCCTTTTACGCGGGGCCCCTCTTGTAAGCGGGATGTTCGAGCCGCCCTTGACAATGTATTACAGTTAATCGCCTCCCTCTCGAAATTATTTGCTACCCTGGCTGGCAATTTTGCCGGGAAAACGACCGCTAATTGCACGGCTACGGGAAAATTCGCTTTGAACTCTTCTCTGCTGATATGCAGTTCGTTCAACGAGAACTGGAAAGGTTGGAAATTTAAACACGAATTGAACTTCTTTAAATAAAGACTTCAGAACTCAACTAGAAGAAAAAGAATACAAAAGATTGTGCACGTATTTTGAAAACTCCTTAAAAAGTCACAGTTTCTTCCAATCATTTTCTAACTGACTGCCAATCAGACGATCATAGTACTCCATACGCACTTAATGAACAATTTCGTTTACTATTAATTTTACGAACACCGTAGACATTCCCAAAATTCAACTAGTAAGGAAAACAATTCCAAAGGTAGCACAAGTATTTCATAAAATGCCATCTCAAAAAGGCACGCTGTCTTTCAATAATTTTCAAAATGGCTGCCAACCAGACGATCACCGTGCTCCACGGCTAATGGACAATTTGATTCGCACCTAATCTCGCGAACACCAGTGCACAATATACGTGCATACAGGCGAAGTTTCCATTATTGTGTGCAATTCCCGCGTGTCAGATGTTCGTTTCAAATCTCGAGCTACCTGGCGTAATTAATTGGAGAATATCCGATGAAGTTCTTTTGCAGGATCCCGCGATGGTCGTGTCGAGTGTATAAAATCAGTATGGAGCGATGACGATTAACCTTAATTTATGCCGGATTTTACGAGGGAACGTTAAACAGTTAACAAATTGGAGAGGAAAGTTTCATTAGAGTACGAGGATCTCGACGCAACCGTAACGGGCTGCTCCAGATAGATAGATCGTTAAACCTTCGGGAAATTGTGTTCGCAGGATCGAGCATGAACTTTTCAACGAATTAGAGACCGCTTGGAGCGTTTCGCATTTTCCACGAGGAACGAATTCATGTTGTTATTATTAGATCGTGGATTTTATGCATGAAAATTAATCAAATAAGAACCTTCGAAGACATTAGAAGAAAATATATTTTTATTTGTCTAACAAGTTTCATTTTGCACGAAGACCCGCAGTCTAGTCGTTATGTTAAATTTTGATGTTCAATGTTGTCTCTGGTGAATTGGACCGAGCGTCGACATTTGACAAAAGCCATTCCTTTCATCGATATATTTCCGACAATTTTTGCTTCACACAAATGCATGAAAATGAACAAACCACGTGGAATTGGACCGAGAGCGTCGACATTTGACAAAAGCCATTCCTTTCATCGATATATTTCCGACAATTTTTGCTTCACACAAATGCATGAAAATGAACAAACCACGTGGAATTGGACCGAGAGCGTCGACATTTGACAAAAGCCATTCCTTTCATCGATCTATTTCTGACAATTTTGGCTTCACACAAATGCATGAAAATGAACAAACCACGTGGAATTGGACCGAGAGCGTCGACATTTGACAAAAGCCATTCCTTTCATCGATCTATTTCTGACAATTTTGGCTTCACACAAATGCATGAAAATGAACAAACCACGTGGAAAATCGCCGCAGAAAAATTATTAATGTTCCACCACACCATACACGAAGATTATCATCCCCGCGAAAACGGCTGAAAAGTGGGAACCGGCGCGACATTTCTCCAAACGAATTGATTTCCGAAGTGCGGCGAGTGAACGTCGAGGCGTGCAAGCATCGCCGGCGGTTTTATTAATAAAAGGTGGGAAGAAAAAGCGGCGTTCATACGGCGAGCAAGAAAAAGAAGTCGCCCAACGATCCGGTCGTTCTTTCTAGCGCCTCGTTTCACCGTCGTTGCTCTCGCTCGGCGACTCGTCGAAGAAGATTGAGACGAAACCAGTTAGGCTGGCGTGACGGGGCACGTAGCCGGGATGAAAAAGAAAGGAGGAAAAGGGCGAAGAGATCACACGATCGCGGTGGGTAATCGTGGCTACGGTGCGAACGCTGTAAACGCGTAAACGCGTGCGTGCCCCCGAAAAATCGAGGCGAGGCCGTGGCTGTTTTCCAGCGGTGTTCGTTGAAATTGAGCGTAATGGGCAACACGGGCCAGGAAATTGCACCGGATCGGCATGAACAAGATCCACAGAGGATCCACGAGCTATCAGCAGATGTATCGTTGCTGTTATTTTTTGCGACGACGCGCGAGTCCCGGAATCGCGGATTAATTCGTTTTAAATTGCCCGCCGAAGTATGATCGCGCGCTCGCGAATTAGCCCGCAGAAAAACAAACGTGTTTCGCCGGGTGTTGTTCGAGTATCGATCACCCTCGGCGATTCCTCGGTTAACATTGTCGATTAATCTCGAATTAAGGTCAATACGATTCTCGAGCGGGGCGAGTATGCAAATACAATTTCGCTAATGACCGTGTTTCACCGTTCGAAAGTGAAACCCGGCACCGCTCGTAACTCGTACCTGTAACGATACCTGTACGGCCCGGAATTATGAAATTTAGAAGTATCTCTTACGATGATTATCGGCCGGCGAGAATTTTAATTGCGTACACGGCCGTCTCGGGCCGGTACACGCACCGAGCGAGCGAGCAAGCGCGTGCAGGTGTACACCGGTCAGCCGAAATGATGATCCGGTGGCTCCGTCATTATCGAGTGTATCGTATATTATCGGCGCTCATCAATGCGACCGACGAGCGAGATTTGTCGCTCGCATCATTGCCCATTCGACGATTACAAATCATCCTCGAGCCGATCCGATCGCTTCGACGCGTAGAAGAGAACGTACGAATACGAGATCACGGTAGAAATGTGTGTGACACCATTTTCGTCGACACGCAATATTCACATACTTTTAACGCTTTTAAAATGACTGCATTTACACTCCGAGACGAAAAGACAGCACACTTTGAAATTAATGTAATTTCTGTTTATTAAACATTAGAAATTAAAGTTTTTTTATACACATATTTTTAGTGTATCTCTCTTGACATGTATGAATGAAATGAAACGAAGCTTCGTTAACTTATCTATTTTTATTGAATGAAGTAGAATTATTAACGAAACATAAAGGTACAAGACAGATTTAATCGATAAAAATCAATGCTCAATATTTTGTAGGACCTCCTTCACAGCTAACGACTTTAATCATTCGGTTTGCTAAATATTCATACAATTTTTTAATACTGTTTTGGCTAATATTCTCCCATACGTCCAAAATGAACTATTTTAAATCGTTAATATTTTGGAATTGTCTGCCATTTTGGTACACAGCTCTGCCAAAATATCCCCAACAATTTTCAATAATGTTGAAGTTGGAGATCTTGCTGGCCACTCCAAAACACGATTAATTTTTTAAGAGAAGTATGTATTCCGTGACCGCTTTCGCTGCGACATTATTTTGTTGTAAAATTTGTTTATTTGCAGCAATTCTTACACCATAAGTGTTTAGTTGTTCATTTATCATTTCAATATACCGTTCGCTATTCATTCGTTCTTTTATAAATGTTTTACCCCAATATCCAATATCGGCCCAAATTATCACATAGCCGCCTCCCATTTGGCGATGGCATAAAAATTGCTGTTCTTCATTCAAATTATGATAGTAATAGCCCACGTCGCATCGTCTGGATCATCCAAATTAGATCTTTTTTCGTCAGTAAATATTCTTTCGGCAAAGTTTCTTTAACCAAGGTTTCTTCTGCAATTCTCTTCGCGCTAAGTGCTCGCATTTTTGTAAAACACAACGTACGTTCTTTCCGTTAGTGTACGCCAACGCTTCCAGCGATTTGAGTCGCAGTCATACTCGAATTTGATGCTTTTCTCAATGTTGCATGTTTTTCACGGACAGTTAAACTTTGTGGAGGCCCAGAACTCTTCTTTTTCCCGTAATTTTCAGGATTTTCAACAAGCTCATAATAACTTTTCGGCATCTATACAATTTTTGATATTTGTGTAATTCAATCTTGTTCTTCCTTTAACTTCAATATCTTATGTATTTCACATAGTACACTTAGTTTTTCTACGACCCATTCTTAACACTTTAGTATGTTATTTTATTAAATAAGCACGAAAGAAGCTAGTGCCCACTTTATCAATTACGTTTTGCAATGAATGTTTGCTCATCAGTAACTTCTGCACAACTGACAAATGTAAAACTGCTATTCATACTATCATTTTGTCCCGCTTGTGTGCCTCAATATTTACGTTTCCATTTCGAAAATTCTATTGAAGTAAATATGGTGGATGTTATTCAGTACATTGTACGTACAGGCACGTCAGAATATGTTGGCATATTAAAATATCCATTATCTTCAGTTTAATGTATCAAAATTTTTTAGAAACATATTTTGAGTTGTCACGTTTCTAATGAATGAAATATGTTCTAGTGTAAGTTGAGTCAAGTTTTTCTAAAAACGAGGAACGGCTGTTTACTTGGCCGCCCGGCTTCGAGATCGTTTTAAGGGCAGTTTCCAGGAAGGAGGACACGGGAAACCGCTTTAAAACAATACTTTGTCCGGGTGGGGTAGAGGAGGATCGCCGAAAAGTACGTTACAAGAAACGAGGGGTGTCTCGAGGAAGGAAAGGAGCGTTTCAACGGACGATGGTCCTGGAAATGGTCGGGATCGAGACGGCAGATAAGGCACGGCCGGTGTGTCCCCAGTGTTTTCGGAGAGTTCGCGTGGTAATTGTCCCGGCCATATGCTCGTCCGAAGCTCGCCCACCGAAACGTTCACCGGTAAGCTCGAGCTTCGCATTTCGATCGCGATTCTTCTTAATTACAATATTCAAATTCGTCGGCCCTGTGCTCTGCCATGTGCTTCGCAAACTCTTTTATAGGTGGTGCACAGCACACACGCTTGTCTCGTCTCGTTTGGTTTCGTTTCGTTTCGTTTCATTTCGGGCCCGGGCTGCGTCTATTTCAGCATCGCGTGGCCACGCGCCTTTTACGCTCGCAAATTGTCGAGGGTAACGCCGAGAAAACTGTTGGCTAAACAGTCGCCGGCTATCAAGATCGGCCGGCCGATTATTCATTAGCTTAACGCGGGCCGCATCAGATACAACGTGTAACCGGTGGCCCGCTCGAAACGCGCGTTTCGACGATTCCGGAACCGCTGCATGAATTATTTTTTTCGAACACGCGAGCTGCGAGAGACGCATGATCGGCGGCTAAGGAAAATCTGTCTGAGTTCTTGGATGTTTTAATGCCAAGCTCGATCGATCGAGACTAAAATCTATGTGGAAGCTAGAACACGGCTGCGGATTTTTATACAAAATGAACACATTGTTTGAATTAGTTATAATGGACAGGAGCCCAACATGCTCAGAATTACATTGTTCCTTTAATCATTTTAATAAACTGGGATTAATACATTAAACCTCTTACATTTTTTTGCCTTCATCCTTGCTTTAAATTGCACCTACCAATTTTTAATATAATTGCGAGAGGAAATCCTCATGCGACAGGATTTGCTTTACAGGATACATGTTCCCCTACTGGGCCCCACGATTGACAGAAGAAGAACTTGTTCTTGGAAAAATCGCGCGGATTTGGGTCGCGGTTTCACGGGGGTGAATAATACGGGGGCAGCAGCTGTTCGGCAATGATCGGCGAAGACAGAATCATTACTTAACCCGGTACACCGTGCGCGGTGGGTAGGAGCTATAAGTACACACTGGATGGCCAGTTTACGTGCGTAAAGCCGTGGTCTCCAGCGGCGGTAAATTGATAAAGTGGGTGACAAGTCGTTAAATCACCGGCAGGTACGGTCATCGAGATGCGATTGCATGTGCAGTCGCAGTCTCGCGTGTGCGCGCCTCTGCAACCGGCGACGAGATCGAAGGAGAGAGAACGTTGGAGAGAGAGAGAGAGAGAGAGAGAGAGAGAGAGAGAGAACAAGAAAACCAGACCACTAGACAGAGAGAGAGAGAGAGAGGGAGATAAAAGCAACAGCGGCGAGGAGAAAGGAGGAAGCGGAGAATCAGATTTAGCAATCGGCGATATATTCCAACCATCAACATTTTTGTAAGTTATCGTTTTAGCGCGCGCGCGCGTTCCCGAACAACGACATTTGCATACGTATTTCGTAAATCATTCATAAAATACGTGGCCAACGGGATTTACGAGTTTCGACCCGGCGAGACTGCTTTACGATCTTTATTCGATTTTTTGCACTGGCGGGTGCGCGCATATAAATGCGAGCATTCGCTCGTTATCGGAGTCTCATTATTTGAAAATAAACGGTCCCGGTTAGCGAACGATTCCAGAGACTGGGACAGTTTATTCGGAACGATTTTCGAGGACGGGGAGCCGCGATAAATTAGGTGAATCGGGAGGGGACTCGGACGTTGCAGGTGGAATCCAATTACAGAACGGGAGAGAACGATGAGTGTTTATCTGGACGATGTCGCGAGCGGCGTTCACCTAAATCGCTATTTTCCACCCCCGTTACATTGTCGATGCGCTTTCATCCAAGACGATCTTGTCTTGTTTTCATTAACGCTGAACAAACAAATAAATAATGGACAATAATTTTAAACTGAGTAGATTAAATTCAAGAACGAATTTTAAAATACCGTCGTATCATTATCGACCTGTCAAAATTATTATGGAAAGAAACAAACAATTTCTGCGTGTAAGAATCGTGTTTATTAATGAGAGTGACAGAAGAACTCGAGCCTGGGAATTTCCGGGGCTTTAAACGTTCTCTCGGTCAGTTTCTAAACGACTTTTTTGGAAAAGAGGCTCTCGGCCCATTTGAAGAAATTAGCAGGTGTGTCGTTGAACGGCTCCAGCTGCCCACGGAACGTAGCTAATTTTTTCCCCGGCTTTTTTGTTGTGTCCCGAGAGAAAAAGAAGAGAGAAAGAGAGAATGTTCACGTTGAAACGATGGAAATGGATTCTTCCATTCGAGTTACCGAACAATTACTATCATCTTAAGGGATGACTCGGCAAACGGATTCAAGATCGGTGGATATTATCCACCGAGACGGCTTCTGGGGCGTCGAGGATAAAGGACAAGGCGAAACTCGGAACACCGGGGGACCTGTAGGAAATGCTCGAGATTCCCGCGAAGGACAATCGACACTTTGTTTCATTGAATCGACGCCAGAAATTGATTTCTCGAGCGCGGGACGGGACGAACAATCGGCGTTCGATCTCGAGAACGATTCAGGGATCGTTCGTTGCCGGACGATGCCCGAAGAATCGACCAGTGGGAAGCGGTTTCTAGGAAATCGAGAGAGACGGAGGTTCAAAAGTCGGACGCCACGATGATGGATGGAGAATCATTTAGAGGAGAAGCAGTAGGGTCTCGCGGAGGGAGGACTATTAATTACGACAAAGGGGGCCGCGGCGTTCGGCGTCGAGTATATAAGCGGCAGGACTGAAAAGGGCGAACGATTAGTTACTTTAACCAAATTATCTCGCGGACAATGGACCCAACAGGTGAGAAGTCTTCTTTTGCTTCGTGTTGCAGAAGACATCCGGCTGTCCGAAGACATCCGACCGAACCATTCACAGAAAACCGAACGATTCTGCTGCACGGAAGCTATTGGCGATGCTGCATCATGTGAAATTGATATTTCAGCTTCTGGCCATTTATTCCTTCATCCTTGACAATCGTTGATACTCAAATTGTCATAATTTCGACAAAATAAATTGCACAATGACCAAGAATAAATCCAATCTTATCATTCCTGTAAAGCAGCTGATCAGCGTTACGTTTCAGGACGCACAAAACTGTCCCTCGCCATTAACAAAGAGAGAACGACCGCCGTTGGACGAGCCCTGAAGATAGACAGACTCGTCCTTTATGTCTGTCAAAGTGGCGTAACCGCGGTTACTCGTAAATCCTGCGACAGTCCGTCGACCTATCGTGGAGCGGCTGACAAAATATTTCTAAAAGGGTCCGTGCGCCACAGGTACTCCACTTTTCCATTGAACGCGTCGGAAGGCGACGATGACTGCGGTCGATGGTGTCGGAATGATCCCTCATTATACCGAAATCGGTAGCCAAATGGAGCTGGCACTTTTCGAGAACAGTGGGTTATCCAGCCCACATACGTATACCCTCGCTTACATCGAAGAGGCAGAAGAAGAAGACGAAGAAGAAGCAGAAGAAGAAGAAGAAAAGAAGGAGGTGATGGGTTCGCCTCGAAACGGACTTCTGCGAGGTCGTTGTCGTCCTGGCATTGTGTCTCGAGTGGACAGGATGATCGTCGCTCATTTGTTTCGTGGCGGGACGGCGAACAGAGGCGTCAAGAGCGCAACAGCAACAACTGCAGCAGCAACTACAGCAACGGCGGCGGCGGCGGCAACAACAACAACGAGAACGACGACGATGACAGGAACGCCGGACACAAGGCTGCCTGTAATTTCATACGTCAGCGCCGAATATTAATTCTGTGGATTAGGTTTTAGAAGCGAGACGGGATGAGGATAAGACTTTAGGATATACAATAAAAGCATGATGTGTGAATGTCGTTCTGTGTTCCGCAATGTTTATGATTGAGTATGAAGCCAGCGAGAACCGGGAGAGCAAATGGTATGCCGCGAGACGTGAGAGAGTAAGCATCGATACAGTGTGAGAGAGATCCAAGAGCGAGACAAAGCGATAGGAGAGTGAGAGTGAGAGTACGTTGTGCGAAACACGTGTCGCGAGAATCTATGATAAACTTCCTACTGTAATCGTTCAGTTCAATATCTGTTTATTAAAATTGACTCATTTCTTTGTACAGTCCACGACTCATTTATTGTGGTCACCCACAAATGGTAGCAGAGCGTGGTTAGTGAAAAGTGACAAAGAAAATTCGAGAAGATGCAGGTGAACTCGTCGGCCGCCATGACAGACCCGTGGAAGATCACGACAGTTGAATTACTTGACGATCAGAATTACTTTCTATGGAAAGAAAAAGTTGAAGGTATTCTGCGCTCAAAGAAACTGTGGAAAAAGGTGATCGGTGTGAAAATAAAAGAGAAACCACCGAGAGAAGATAAAGAGTACGAAAAGAAACTGAAAGAGTGGAATGAGTGGGACGACGACAATTATGCAGCGAGGACGGTGATGATAAACACCATGAGCAGAGCACACATATTAAAATACAGCGGGGAAAAGAGTGCTGACAAATTGTGGAAAAGGATAAAATCAGACATGGCCGCCGAAAGCGAGGAACAAAAAACGAGGTCGCTCAACGAGCTCACAAACCTAAGAATGAAAAAATTCGAGACTATCGATACATATATGAACAGAGCAGAGGCATTGGCGAATCAATGCAAAGAACTGGGAAAGAATATCGAGGACTTTGAACTAAAAATGTACGTGTTTAGAGGACTTCGATCTGAGTATGAACAAAACGTTCGTGTCCTGGAAATTCAAAAGAACATATCAATGAACGATATAAGATTCGCCTTAAAACAAGAGGAATACCGCAGGGAAGGTAGAAGATCGGAGGAAAAACCGTTGAAAGGTGAAGAGACGGTCAAGAAAGTGAGAGAAGGATCAGGAAAAGATATTCATTGTTTTAAATGCGGAACGAGAGGTCACATGGCTAAAGATTGCCATCGAAATCAGCGATGTTTCAACTGCCAAGGGATTAACCACATTGCTGCGAATTGTCGGGAGCCGAGACAGAACACATCAACAACAAGCAGAGGACGAGGAGGACGTTTCCAGAGGGGAACACCAGGGAGATATGCGAGACAGTACAACAGAAGAGAGGACAGTTCAATGAGAGTGAGAGAAGATGCCGCCTTGAACGTGAGGGAAATTTCGTCAACAAGCAGCGTATATGATGAGTATGAGAGAGAAAGAAACAATATGAGTGAGTATGAGAGAAACAAAAATCATGTTTGGTTGTTGGACTCTGGTTCCACGAGTCACATGACTCATAATGAATTTATGTGCGAGAATATGGTTAATGAAAAAAGAAAAATTAGTCTTGCGGATAAAAATGGAAAAATGTTAACTTCCGAAGGTGTTAGCGATGTATGCGTGAAACAAATAGGCGAAAACCGGCGGATTCGATTAAAAAATGTATTGTGCGTACCCGAATTAAATACGAATCTCCTTTCAGTCGCGAAAATCACAGACAATGGATATAATGTTACTTTTGATAAGCGCGGAGCAATAATATATAAAGAACGTGGCGAGGTGATCATGTCAGCGAATAGAATCGATAATGCATACTATATTAGAACATTTTTAGCGAATGAGAGAGCTGCAACGACATCGGCTGGAGGAGATATCTGGCATAGAAGAATGGGCCACGCGAATAGAGGAGTCATCGAACAAATGAAAAAGGAAAATCTGGTGACAGGGATGAACGAGGATAAGAAAACTAGATGCGAATCATGCATAGAAGGAAAGGCATGCAGAAAATCTCATCAAAGATTGAAAGAAGTGAAGACGAAAAGAAAAATGGAACTCTGGCACACTGATTTGGTAGGTCCGATTAAGCCGGCTACATGCGGTAATAAAAATTATATCCTGACCGTTATCGACGATTATTCTAGGTTAATTTTCGTTAGATTACTGAATAAAAAGGCCGAAGCAGCAGAAGAACTGAAGAAATTGATCGTTAACATGGAGAACCAAACCGAGCTGAAACTGAAGAGAATTAGATCCGATAATGGTGGCGAATTTGTAAGCAAGGATTTAAATGAATGGTTTGAAAGAAAAGGGATTATACATGAACTGAGCCCTCCTATGACTCCACAATGCAATGGAGTAGCCGAGAGATGCAATCGAACGATAATTGAGACTGTGAGAACAATGCTGGCAGATTCAAAATTGAAGTTGAATTTTTGGGGAGAAGCAGCGAATACTACAGCATATATACGAAACAGAGTTAAATCAAAAGTACATGGAAAAACTCCATATGAAATATGGTATGAGAGAGTGCCTAATATACAGCACATGAGGAGATTCGGATGTGTGGCATATACACTGAAAAAGGGAGGAGCGAATAAAAAATTCGAATCAAAAACCCAGAAAGGTATATTTGTTGGGTACAACGAGAATAAAACATATCGTATATACATACCTGGTACGAATAGAATAATATGTGACTGTGATGTGAGATTTGATGAAGAAAAGAATGGTTCAGAATTAATGAAGGAGATACACGATAATAGAGATAATAGAGAATGTGAGACTGAGCTAACTGTAATCGGATTGGAATTAGATGACGAGAATGAACAGAACTATATCGTTCCGGAAATGCCAAATAGAGAAGAAAGCGAAACATATGAGATGGAAGAGGACGCACAGAGTGGAACAGAGGACAGCGACTATGGAGATGCAAGAGTGGAAATATTGAGCGATGATGAACAAACAGATGTAATGAATCAAGAGGAAAACATGGAACAAGAACCAACGACCACAACGACAAGAGTGGGAAGACCTAAGAACGTGACAAAGGAAGCGCTACAAGTGAGAGAACATTTAGAGAGTCAAGAGAGAATGAGAGATTATGAAGAGAGAAATGTGAGAAAATCGGCAAGACTTGAAGAAAGGAGAGCTATGAAATGCTTTGATGAAAAAATACCAAGTACGGTGAAGGAAGCGAAACAATCAATGGAATGGAAGTATTGGAAAAACGCGATGAATGATGAGATAACATCGTTAAAGAAACATAGAGTGTGGGATGTGGTCAATCGACCTAGAGAAAAGAAGGTGATAAAATGTAAATGGATCTTCAGCCTGAAGAAGGATCCTGTTACGATGGAAAAAAGATACAAGACACGACTGGTAGCCATGGGTTGCACACAAAGACCGGGTTATGATTATGGAGAGACATTTTCACCTACTGTACGAATGGAAACGGTAAGATTACTTTTTAGTCTGGGTGCTGAAAATAAAAGGAAATTAAAAGTGTATGATGTAAAAACAGCTTTCCTACATGGATCACTGGATGAAGAAGTGTATATGGAAATACCGGAAGGTATGCAAAAATCCATAGGACAAGTGTGTAAACTGAAAAGAAGTATTTATGGCCTGAAACAGGCAAGTCGTTGTTGGAATGAATATCTAACTAACACCCTTTTGCACATCGGATTTAAACAATGTACGTTTGACCCCTGTCTATTTTTTGTCAAACAAGGAAGGCATTTTTTGTATTGTGGAATACACGTGGATGATATGACAGTGGTGAGTAGTTCAGATTCATTCGAAGATAAATACATGAAAGAATTGTCCACACATATAGAGTTGAAAAATCTTGGAGAAGCTAATCATATTTTAGGAATGGATATCTACCAGGAAGAAGGAAAAATATCATTCAATCAGAAGAGTTACATTGAAAATTTGTTGGAATTCTATGGGATGACTGATTGCAATGATGTAAGTGCTCCAATGGATACAAATCAAAAATTTGATGAATGTGAAGAGAGTCAACCATATGAGCAAAAGAGTTATCAAGAACTTCTTGGCAGACTGATGTACTTGAGTGTTGCAACAAGGCCTGATATAGCCTACAGTCTGAGTTGTCTGTCGCAATTTAGCAAAAATCCAAGAATTATGCATTTCAATGCATTGAAACGTATTCTGAGATACCTGAAGGGAACAAAAAACTATCAAATGGAATATGGGAGAAAAAATTTGATGAAAGGAATAAGATGCGAGACAGATGCATCGTGGGATAGTACAAGAGACGCAAAAGCGTTTGGTGGATTTCTCCTGTATAGAAATGGTGATCTTGTTCATTGGAGATGTAGGAAACAAGGGACAGTTGCATTATCAACGACGGAGAGTGAATTAGATGCGATGTTAGAGGGAGTGAAAGAAGTGGTATGGATGAGTGATGTATTAAGAGAAATTGGCGTATGCGACGATGTATACAAGGAACTGAAGTGCGATAATTTGAACGCGGTTAAATTGGCGAATGGTGGTAATTTCAAAGCGAGAACAAAATTGATGAATCGGAAATGTCATTTTATTAGAGAATGTGTGAGAGATTTTTCGTTGAAAGTGTTACATGTTCCAAAAGAAAGAATGTGGGCAGATTGTTTAACAAAAGCACTAAGCGGACCGTCGCTATCGAACATTGTAAAAAGATTCTTGTATATCTAAAAATTGATAAATAAAACCTAGGGGGGAGTTTGTGGATTAGGTTTTAGAAGCGAGACGGGATGAGGATAAGACTTTAGGATATACAATAAAAGCATGATGTGTGAATGTCGTTCTGTGTTCCGCAATGTTTATGATTGAGTATGAAGCCAGCGAGAACCGGGAGAGCAAATGGTATGCCGCGAGACGTGAGAGAGTAAGCATCGATACAGTGTGAGAGAGATCCAAGAGCGAGACAAAGCGATAGGAGAGTGAGAGTGAGAGTACGTTGTGCGAAACACGTGTCGCGAGAATCTATGATAAACTTCCTACTGTAATCGTTCAGTTCAATATCTGTTTATTAAAATTGACTCATTTCTTTGTACAGTCCACGACTCATTTATTGTGGTCACCCACAAATTCGAATTCCTCCCTTAGAGTGTTCCACAGTCCTCTCGCAACGAACCGAGCAGAGAGAGCTCAAGGCGGCGAGAGGAGAGAGCACGAGAGAGGGAGAGAGTGAGAGGGAGGTGGCAGTTTTTGTCCGGTAAATGAAATATCTTCGGTAGCCGGGCGTCCTGCGGCGATCGAGTTCGCTTCCACCGGCTTTTGTACCGGCATTGGATTCTTCGAGGACTCCCCGTCGCGGATAAGTGGAATCATTTCAACGATCCAGCGGGATCGAGGCCGCCGCTACGCTCGACTACCGAATACCGTCTCTAATACGCCTCTCTTCGACCGCTCCCGAGGAATCTGTCTTCGAGATTGGATCATTTTTACCAGGCATTACCGACCCGCGAGTACACCACCCCGGGCTGGCCCAAGATCGCGCGTAAATCGCGATCGAAACCGCCCCCCAAATATCCATCGCTGAGAGGCAACGCTGTCACGCAATTTTTCCAATGGTACTTATCCCCGAGGCACTGGTCAGTACCGACTGGCGGGGACATAAGTAATTCTTCTTAGATCGTACAGTTCCTACTGAGTTACAGAGATCACCTTCAAGCTTTTAAATGAGGTATGAAGTCCTGTGTAAAAAGGTATCCGATATAATACTCTTCGTTTTCGTATACAATGTAGAACCGAACAAATTCTCACAGCCGCGTTCAAACGTTCGGAACAGACGTTCGTTCCGGTCGCCGACAAGATAAATTCGAAGCGCGACAACTATCGAATTAATTAAGGAGCAACGTGCGATCTCCCGGTTAATGGGTCGGCCATCTGCTCTCTCGGATGACCGCAATCTCTCCCACTCCCGTGGTCACCTGGAAAAAAGTCGAGGCGCGGCCGAATTCGCCGATAAGAGGGAAGAGGATACCGCAGGCAGCTGGCTGTTGCTTTCCGTTCAGCACAGGGGCATCGTTTCGCTCATTTGCAAGAGCTTATTGCGGTAACGATGCCGAAATCAGGATTTTAAATGTTTCGAATCGCTGAAACTCCGTAATATCGCGACACGAGATCGCATCTTCACAGAAATGCCAGAATTATATTTTTGGTGGGCTTCTTAATACTTTTTCGGCCATGGAACGAGCCCGTGATTATTGAATGAAATGTTTGTTGATCCCAACTACTTTTGATAGGATTCATTCGGTAGAACCTTTTTAAGAATGGTGAGATTCAATAAACATTTTCAAAGTCAAAATCAATTCATCATTTTTTATATCCATTTCTCCCTTATTCTGCAGCATTTCAGCTTTGCTTCGAAGAAAGTTTCATCCCTCCATCTTCATCGTCGAAAAACTGTCGTCAAACGAACCCTTCCCACGAAAGGTGGGACTCAACTTTAATAAATATTCTCGAAGTCAGAGAACCTATTCATTATTTCCGCCCTCTATTTTTCCCTCGTTCCACGATATCTCAGCCGTATTTAAGCAAAGTTTCACCCGTCTATCTCGACTCTATCAAGTGTTCCACGATTCCGTCCGAAAAATGACGGAACGCTGGCACCGTGTAGCGGCGCGGCCGGTGCTTATACGGCGTGTCCGGTCGTTAGACCGAACACAGCGATCGCGGCAGATATCAGAAAAGCACGAGAGAGCAGGAGCAGGAGCGGGATCGTGGTGGACGTCGACGTCGACGTCGTCGTCGTCGTTGGCCGCGCCAAAAGAGAGGGCGAGAGATAATTAAGGCGGTCCCGTAGTAAATACTCGCTCGTCGGTGTGCGCAACGATACAAATCCAGCGCGGAGAGTCTCTGTGGCGCACGGTCCTTCTCGTCTGTGTGTGCATCGAGAGCAGGGTATAACTCGTGACACATATTGATGATGGTAGCACTGCCATCTTTTAACTACTACTCGCCTCCTCCCATTCCTTTTTTTCTGCTCCCGCCGCCGCCGGATAAATATTTTCGATAACGACCATCCTCTGGGGACCGGGACGCGAAAATCACGCTCGCTCGTGTTTCTCGAATTTCCTATTCCGTTCGGAGAGAAAGAGACAGAGACGGAGACAGAGTAGTATGCTTCCTTCTGTCACGATTGTCACTCCCTCGTTCGCGTTTCTTACAGCAAGATGGAGCACCGTGGAAGAAATAAAGTTTAATAGAAATTTGCATACACAGACGTCGAAGACAAGGTCCCCGGCAAAAAATATGATTAATTCGCGAAATAATAGCGACCACGCCGTTCCCCGTTAAATGCTCCACCGTCCGAGGTTATATAATACGCGGGCAAGGGACAGGATAAGCGTATAACACGATGACACGTATTGATGATGCCGGCTACACCCGTCGCCTTTCTTTCTTTCTTTCAGCGCCGAGGCTCTGATGGCGGACGCGGTCTCCGAGGCCGAAATTAAAATCGGCTTATTACCCATCTTTCGCAGCAAACCTGCAGCTTCGCGCGATAACGCTCCATCATCTGCGGTGCATTGTTTAAATATTGTGTACCGTTCAGGTCAATCTCATCGAGAAAATCCCATCCTCTTTCTCTCTGGCTCTTCCGTGTTCTCTCAGATATAAGTTTATAAACTACTTTATCATAAATTTCATGATATCATCAGTCCAGTTCAATTCGCAGAATGTAAATTCAGGAATTGTTAGGAGCGCACCTAACAGATACAACGACAGATTTTTCAGCGATCCAAAAATTACAAAATCCGAATCACTGTGCAAGGGGGATCCAACGGAAACGTCAGCGGGACAGCAGAGAAACCGTAGCGTATTAAGGAGACAATTTGGCAGCGTGCCGGTTGTTAATTTTAATAGCGAAAATAACGCGGCAAAAAGTTCGACAGTGCTGTCCTCCATTATGAACGAGGTCTGAGACTCTTTGAGTTACGAATCCGCCGTTGGCCAGAGGAGACCGGTGCCAGCTCCTAATGCCAAATGATTGCGAGCTATTAGCACCGTCTAATTTCCCTGTTTCGCGGCGATATTTGTCATCGTTATAGCTGGCGACATCGAGCTCGAAAAATTCTGTTACGGACGCCAATGTTCGTCGTTAAATTTCTCGAAAACTATTTCCATTTTATCTTACAGCTTACGCCACATTCAGTCTAGTCGATTTCAGCATCGATGAATTGATATTCAGTGGAATGAATTTCATGGCAATCATTTTTAAGTAACTCCCCAGCGTCCGTCATCGATAACCACCATGGCGGTCAACGTGTGAACATTCATTTTTACCAAATCGGTGAATGGATATCAATTTAGTAAGTATTTAAATAAATTTCCTACGACATCACCAGACTTCAAATTCGTCCTATTCTCAGCTTTCCGAATTTTCCCGGTGAAAGCAAACCTTCGGAGACCAGGCCCTTCCGAGACCCTTCCTCAGGTTTCCTGGTGTCCGTCGACTGATTTGTCAAGCTCGTCGCCGAGAGACCTGCGCAGCCAGGTTCGCGTTCGGCTAATGAAGCGTCACGGCGTTCCTCCTCGAAACACATCGCCGATTTATCCGGTCCATTGCGCGTGTGGACACGAGCGTTATCCTAACAGAGAGCTCGGCGATTGTTCCACGGGTGGACGTTACGACAGTGGTGTCCGAACGAGAGGAAAATCCGCGGGTCGAAGGAAAGCTCGGTGGAAGCCCGCGTCCGTTCGGCACGGGCCATTAAACGAATTACTGTCGCGTTCTAAAGGGAACGATGTTCCACTTAACGTGCGCTGATCGCTTCTTTCCGTGAGTTTTAATTAGGGATCGCTGAATTATGCGCGGCGTTAATGCACCGGCGAGGTGCAGTTAGGAATTAATGGCCGCCCGTTAATTCGCCGAGTCAATAGTGTGAATTTCCGAGCGGGACACAGCGAGATAACGCCGCCGCGCCGACTAATTGAATTAATGCCGACGATTAATTAAGAGTGTACCCGGTCGGGTGTCTTCGGGGCCCGCTCGGAGATCTGTGGCATCGTCGGTCCCGATTGTCGGCAAGGATAACGAGTCGGACCTTGTCGATCGCGTCGAATAGGTACAACCCTTCCCGTGTTCTCGGGACAAGGAAGATTCAATAAACGGATCGAGAGTCCCGACTGTCCAATTCGGTAATCGGACGAGGACACAAACGATGCTCGGCTTATTAAAGCCGGGCCGAAGGCAGCTGGGCCCTAAGTGAAATTAATCAACTCCGATAACTTAGCATACAGATAGCAGACCGTGAAGGCAAGTAGCACGGGCCACCGCCCGCCCGCCTCGCTAGGCTCGCTATAAACTTGCCCGCTAACTCGCTCGCCTGTTAAACGTGTGGGTGAGCACTGTCTTTGTGTGTGCGCACGGTCGCCTGCATAAAAGCCCGGCACTGCACATTGCCTTTATGATGCAAAGAAGGCCAACATTAGCCGGCAACAATGGCTCTCTCGACCGGTCTCCCCCCCCCCTACACACCCCCACCATCAAAGACGCCCGTTCACTCGCCCCCGCGACAAGCTCTTGTAGTTTTTTCTCTGGTAACAGGCTTGTTAAAGTAATAACTCTAATTACACACCGTTCGAATACACCTTCTCACCTTTTTCAATGGATTGGGGGAGAATGCACCGGCCTCCCGCCTCTATCTTCACATCTTTCTCTCTTGCCCCCACCTCTCTCACTCTCTCTCTCTGTCTCTCTCGATTTCTCTCTCGCTCTCTGTAGAACGTGAACGCTCTTTCATTATTTCTTCTATAATATCGCGGCGGAGTTAGCGCGAGTCGAAAGTTCCTGTTACCTCCATCCGGTGCGCAGCCACGTCGAACCGTGAAGCGCGATTTTGCGCGTTCCGACGCGGGGTACGCGGTTCGGCAGACTATACTCTGTCCTAAAGACAGGAAATGGTTCGACGATACTGGATCCCCGTGTTCTTCAACCCTGAATTAAGAGGGTCGCTTCCCAACCTCGACGGGCATCATGGTTTATTGATTCCCCCTCGGGATTATAAGGAGGTTTTAGCATTTTGTTTATTCCGTAACTTTCTGAACTGTCATCAAACTTGCACGAAATCTTGAGAAGTCTTTGAATCGAAATGAAATCTGTTTCATTAGTAGAATGTTCTTCTTCACGAGCTACAAGCGGAAGGATTATATCGAACGGATACTTTAGTTACGGATATTATGCGGATACTATCCGGGGATTTTTCCGGAGGTATTATTATTGAGAAAATATTGAAAGGCTAGCCGTTCAGGCTGGGATCAAGTGTGACGCAACGAGGAAACGCGATTAACGCCAGCGAGTAATTGAAAGACGATAGCGCTGCGGTCGGTCTTAAACTGCGGAAGTTTGCTACAGCTACCGCTCCACTTGCCATTCATCTTCGACGCAGTTTCTGCAACCTGAAGTTAGATAACGACCCTTAAACACGGTGATCCTCTGCTTCCACCCTCTCTCAGGCTTGCTGGCTGGAAACGAAAGGGTTTGCGAAACAGAGCACTTAGAGGATCCCTTGGAAAGTTGCTTAACCATCGTGTGTCCCTGAGAAATGGTTGGGTAATGCTTCTTCCATTCGTGTATGCACTCCTTAAATTAACGAGCTGCGTACCAGTCATAATATCGCATTTGAAGAAACATATTCAGCAATATAAATTCTGAGTGGTAATATGAATTCGTTTGGTTGAAAATGTGTACAAATCTGTTCGAATCTGGACGATCTTAATTACTTGTATATCAGTTCTTCATTTTGATGTTCACCGACGTTATACGATGTTGCAGATGTTACAACAATCCCTTGATGATTTCATAATATTGATTTAATTTAATCCTGATTCGATAATGAATTTTGAAGTATTCCTCAGAATCACTACGACATGCAAATGTCCCTGGTTTAATAACATACTTATTCAGTATAGATTGTGTTCAGCAAATCGCGTACGTTCGTCGTCATCCTGGCTAGGTGACCGGTTGTCCGCGCGAAAGCCAAATGGTCACAAAATCAAGGGTGTGTTGCGCGAAGTCGGAGCGATTTACCCCAGAATGTCGACGGTGGGCCAGCTGCCCGTTGCGGAGGGGTAAAGGCCATTAAAGAGGTTTGTCCCGAGACCGTTGTTTACGCGGCGGAAGCGGGCTATAATCAGACCACGGTGCACAAAACCGCAAGGCAACGATATTACTGTCATTTCAACGGGGCTCTCTCTACCACGGGGCCCCGACGGAATCCTCCCTCGCACTATGAAACGGAGAAAGAGAGACAGAGAGGGGAGACTACAAGAAAGGGGTGGAGGGGTCAGGCTAAGAGACCTGGAAATTAAATGGCTGGGATTGTTCCGTTATTATTAAGGGCAAAGGAGAACGCGTAATTACCACCGATTCGCGTTTGACTCGTGGAAAAAGGCCTCGGATTGTGATTGCGAGCGATCGTGTCGCGCCGGGGCCCCAGCCGGAACGGGGGCCAATCATCGTGGGCCCCCGGCCCTTATTATCAATCTCGAACGAGCCACGTTCGATATATACGATCTAGGCGAATCGGCGAAAATTAAGCGTCTCCCTCTCTCTCTCTCTCGATCGCAGAAACCCGATCGTTCCTCGCGATTATGGGGTAATACCGTTTTGCCGAATGATAATGATACATTCTCGATGAGAAACGGTCGCCGTCGCGCAGGTACCACTTTATGCACTTGGACCGAAAACCGCTTTCGTTGCTTTAGAGCCAGGCTCGATCCTCCGATCCATAAGCTAAAAGAAAAAGGAAACAAAGATTGGTGAACAGAGGGAAATTGTGCGCGACCATTATTTTAATCGTTGCCGGGCGTTTCGTCCACGAAAACTGCGAGCTCGAACGCGGTCGTTGCGCACGATTTCACAGGAACGATCAATTGGGGATCGTGATCAGCCGCGAGCATTATTATTACTCAGTCGTTAGGCGATCAATCGAACCGAGTCACCGAAAATTAAATACTGCCGGTAGGTTGTCGTCGTTCTCGTTCTCGTTCCCGTCTTCGTCGACGGCTGTCATCGTTGCGAAACGCGTATTCCAGATACGACGACGATGACGACGGTTCCGGGGACAGTAACGAGATCGAATTAAAGATATTTCGAGCACGACGGGTCTCGCAATGTCCCGTTGTTAGAGGCAACAAAGCAGGCCCCGTCCAATTACCGACGATCTCGCTCTCGGCTCCGACGAGCTTTCCACGAGGACGACTGCCATGTTTTGTTGGATCGTGCTCGATCAATTGCCGGAGTATCGTTACGAGAGTCCTCGGAGAAGACGCCGGCAATAGCGTTTTGCTAAATAATTGAGACACGAGGGACGGGCGGGATTCACGCGTGAGAAGATCGAGGAAAAATTCGCGGCAGGGAAGAGTTAATTAATAATTGAGCAGTCTCGGAAAATGAAGGAGACGAACGCGGGCTTGCAGAGTTGTTCGAAAGAGAATTAGAAGGGACAACGCGTCGAAAATGTGCATTTAAATGTGAATTTAAGAATTGTTCGAAAACAGGCTTTCTTTTAAATAATAATTTCGAACGAAGTTGTTCCATCATAATAATTCTACAGGTTTGCCGAACTACGAATGAAATTGCACTCGCTTTTGAACAATGTATTCATTTATTGAGAGATTCTCAACTGTTGATCTTTGGTTTTAAGAACACTATTCGAAAATTGTCGGAAAACACAAATGGTTAAGGTAAACGGAGAATTACGTGACCCACGTATGACCGACGTGGCAGTGACCACGCGAACTCTTCGGCCTCGCGGCTTGCTCGGGAAAGTGTAAAGGTATCGTAGCAAGAAAATCGCGAGCGCTGATCGGGTAGGGTAATTATCGTCGAATGCTGTTCGGTTTACGAGGGCAGAGCAGGTTTTCTGTGGCCGGGCGGCTTCGATCGGGCAGAACGAGTCATATTTCACCCCGTAAATCTCCGCGAACTAGCCAACGTGTCTCGCCGGGTGACATCTTCCTCATCGATCGGCAATAATGTGCGGTGCGCCGTGAATGATGCCTTTACGGCCGTTCTTGTTCTCTCGGTCTCTCTCACGCTGCCTCTCTTTCTACTTGGTGCGGCTTAATTTATCGTTTTATGGTCCTTTCGGGGGCTGCGAGGCGACTGTGCACCGCTGCTGGCTGGAGAACCCCATCGGAAAGTCGATGGGCCGAGCCAGCCAGCCAGAAAAGAGAGAAAAGAGCTCCAGAGAGAGAGAGATAGAGAGAGAGAGAGAGAGAGAGAAACAGAGACTCGGAATCACTACCAGTCGGAGAAAGAGAGAAAGAACGAGAGAGCAGGGAGTTCAGCAAGGAAAACGAAGGCACGAAAAGAACGAAGGAAAAAGAGAGCCGACGACGGAGGAACGAGAGGAGGAAGAAAGACAAATGAACCACGAAACAAAAGGGCATCGGCGCAATAGATGGAGCGGGGCTGGCCAGTCCGGGGGCAAGAAAGAAGGGATGAGGGAGCAGCTAGGAGGCGTGGCACACGCGGTATTAAGCAACCAAGCCACCGCATTGTAAAGGGCAAAGTGTTATTGTTGCGACCGCCGCGCCGACCGAGCCCAGAGACTCGACTTAATTGGATTTAAAGACGAATTGTTTGGGTACCGACCACGACACCAGCACGTCCTACCAGGGAACTCTGTTTGCGCCTGTTTACCGCCGAAACCCCATTTCTACAACATTTGCCGTCCACCCTCCGCTGCCCCGTCCAAACTTTTCGAGACTGCTCAATGAACCATATCTCTTTCTGCTCGCGATTGCTTCGAGGTTCCTCCGTGATTTACATTATTTTTTTGTATAATATTTAATTTGGACAAAAAGTAATTGCCTTAACACTAAACCTATGAAGTTCTACAAGTAGCCGGTACACGTTGCCTTATAAAAATAACAAGATTAAATTTATTTGAACTTTGTGCGGATCGTATTATAATATCTGCTCTACTAAATACATTAATTTCATCGTTTACTCCAATAATTGTGAAATAAAAAATGTGGAACATGTCTAGCTTGAAAACGTAAGGGTTTCACTCCACGATGTTTTCATGACGATCATTGTGGCTGGCCAGAATAATTCACAATGATATTATCGCTGCAGCGAAGGAAACAAAATTGTCAAAATCAGAAAAGCATTTCTGTGAAAAGAGCAGACGAAATCTGGAGCAGGATCGTGTTCGGAAAGCGTCGACCGGGGTAATTAGCCGTTTGAATTTTCCTTTGGGGCCCCGCGGCCAACAGCTGCGCGCAGCGGCTAACGCCCAATTATGCGAAAGGAGGAAAGGATAGGCGCGTCCTGCGGCGCTTGTTCCGCGAGCAACGAGCCCGAAGGCACGGGAGGAGGAGAGGATAATGAATTGTGTTACGTTTCAGTTGTCCCGAAAGCCACGATTCCGGGGTGCCCGCGAGGTCGGCTAATTAGCCGGAGACATCTGTAGCCGGCGGCAGCTCTGTAACGCCCGCCGATTATCACTCACGCCGTCGTTACTTAATTTAATTTACAACTGCGACGTAAAAACCGAACGCGCCGCGCCGCTCGCGCGCCACTATGCCACTCGACCGGCGTAAATTAAATCGCGTAATTACACGTCCGAATCCACCGTGTAACGAGCTACGCGACCGCTATCAACGACGGGCAAACCGATTCGCGATCGACTCGATCCTTATCGATCACGATCGGTCCGCGAATTATTTGATTCGCGCGCCGATTACTCGAGCGGGGTCGACTTGACCCCGGAACCTGCGACATCGGTTAAAACCATGTGGATAAATAAAATTTGTCATGTTGTTCATCATTTTCGTTGCACAAAACAGCCGAAAAAAACGCACATTAATTTTAAGTTCTCGTTAAAGGGTCCAATCATCGAATCCATGGTAATTTAAATAAAATAATTTTGTTCCCTGACTTCCAGTCGCAAAGTTACAACAGTTTCGAAAATTTTAATAAAATGTACATCGCTTCCATACATTTGCCAGCGGATTTCGGAGCTTGCGCAGGATTTTTCTCGGACAAATTTCGGCGCCACTGGCCCGCGTACACCGATACGTATCCCTTGCAAATGAGTTTCGAAGGGGCGTGCACACCTGCGCAGAAGCACGCGTAAACGTCGCGCCGATAAGATCGCAGAGGTCCATCCTCGGTAACGGTCGGTCAATTCAGCTGTTTCTTTCTTTACGATTTCAGTTACGCATATACTTTATTTCCGTTCAATTTCCATGAATTACGCGCGGCCTCGCACAGGCAATCAGAGGAAAGCCCCTGTAAATCGAGTTGGTTCTCGGCTGTCCGATTACGCGAGTGAAAAATGCTTCCTCCTCCCCACTCTCCCACTCTCTCTCTCTTTCTCGCACACAGTTCTATTAGCTCCTTCGCGATTAGAAGAGTTCTTTATTAAGACCCGGCTCTGAGTAAAGTTGTAAATTACTTCGGTCCCCGGCCGCAGTGGAAAGTAATATCTCCCTTAACACGTCGTCGTCGGTGACGCTCGTGGAAATCGACGAAAACCACGGCGGAATCGCAAATTGCCGTGACGAGGCGGCTCGCGCGGAATTTCGCGCAACGTTTCAGGATAACGCGCCTCATCTTGGACCGTGATGCAATGCCGGAGATCAAAAGTTACCTCTGTCGACGGGCATAGACGGTGGTAGAGCTGCGCGCCAGGTCGCCTCTCTGTAATAGATAGAAAGATTACGTTTCGCGATTGGCAAAGGGGGATAACATTTTCTCCTGAGCGGCGAGCGAGATTAGCGGGAAATTACAGGGGCCGGGGAGAGACGTGCCTCGCGGACCTGGGACCGATTCAATTACTCGTCGATTCAACAATGCGTACGTCGATTCCGCTGTTTTCAAGCGCCTGCCTGCCTGCCTGTCTGGCGAAAGGACATCACAGTTCATAGAGGCGATTCGATACTGCACTGAAATTAGCATCTCGCAGAGACTGTGCCGAGAGACGGTTTCTATTGTGAACGATCTTGCACGATTTGAAAGTCAAACACTGAGCATTCTGAAGCAAACGGTTTTGTTAAACAATTACGTTGGGTCATGCCACCACCATTTTCTATAATGCAATTGTCACGCTTCCGTAGAACCTACCTGGTTTTCTCAAAGGTTTTCTCTTGAGGTCTGTGACGGTCCTGCAGGTGTTACATTGGCTCTACAATTTATAAAATGGTTTTAATTTGGAGGCTTGTAAATACATTCCACTGGATCTACAACTTTTCTATGAGATCTATCATAGTTTTTAAGGTTCTGGAACCTACTCACAATTTTAAAAAACAATTGCACATTTCCACACTGCACAGCCAATTAAAATATTCTCTAGGAGGTGAATTTCATGGCCTTCCATGGGGTTAATAGATCCGTCGAGGTCGATCAGCGCCGCTTTGCATAGAATCGTTTGTGGTAAACGCTCGTTTACAATGTCGGTACCGCAACGATTTCCACGGGACAGATACCAGGGCATTGTCGGGAATAGTCGGTGGCTGTAGTCGGTAAAGAAAGAGAGAAAGCCGCGTCTAAAATGGTTTATTCGCCAAGAGGCAGTCCGGTAGGATCGCGCGAGGAGCCTGGCCGTCTCCGGCGCGGCGCGTAAGCCGTGTGACAAATTGGCGACCGTTAACCGGACAAATGCGCCAACCCGTGGCCATTGGAATCGAAAATTTGCAATCCTTTATTTAGTCAACAAGGTGGAGGGACACACCGGGCTCCTCCTTTTGTCGCGACACCCTCCATTAGGCTCCGTGCCGGGGCCCCTCGAGGCGAACACGGTCCCCAGAGAATTTTCTCGCTCGAATTCGTCGATCTGTCTGCGATTCGAGACGGTCGAAAACCGCACCGAAACACAGTTCCCCGGTCAGAGGATTCGCCGCGTTAACGCGTCATGTTCCCCCCCTACGGCGGACTAATGTCCTTCGGGGAGTCACGTTTCCTTTTGCGTTACGCCAACCCTTCCCGGCGACGACCGTGCCCGGTTCATTAGCATCGAGAAACAAGCGTAAAAGGGAAATTATCGTCATCTTCGGGACACAGTTTAGGTTCGCATCGCCTCGAAGGGACGAGAAGAAAAGCTGGTGGCTTGCGATCTTCACATTGTCTCGAAGAGAACTGTTCATTACAATTTTACAATTAATCCTTTGCATTCGCATGGCGTCTCTGAAACGCCGTCTCACTTTCTCTCAATTATAAAATGTTTTCCGGAATAAAATGTTCGAGTGCTAATTTTTTATCGAAATGTTCCCCATTGGAATCAAGAATCTTCCGCTATATTTTTCAAAATATGTGGACAGGTGCGTATCGACGTTCTCGAACTTGGGAAAACGTTCGCCAGCCAAGAAACACTAGCGACTTGGAGTAGCAACCACTGGGAGAAGCGCCTGAGCTATACCTGAGCTGTATGATGAATGAATTAGCTGTTACCAGTACAATTCATCAATATGTGAATAATCCCTTTCCGTAAGGGTTGACGAAACGAATTTTAAAGTTTCGCCTGAACACGATCTAGTTGGGATGAGCAGAGGTACGTTAAGCGAATAAGACCAGTGCATAGGTTTGTACTACAAAACTGTCACGATAAAACCTCCCACTTGACATTTGTTAATTTTTCGGCGAGTTGGTGGAGATCAATCTAGTACAAGAAATTCGGCGGAGTTTGATATAATTTTCTGACGCGTGATGAAAGTAAAAAATAATACCGAACGATGGGTATCGAGGAGGGGGTTTAATCTCCACAGAATTCTGGTTTTCGTCGTCCCGTATTCTCCGGCGACGAGCTAATCGTTCGGGACAGCTCGACACTTATCTCGTTTCCCGTAAAGACGAAGGAGGGGCGAGGACGAGTGTGCCCGGTTTCTCCGTGAACGGCGATCTCGTATCACGATTTCACGTTTTACATACGTGCGCCTCGTCAAGGGATCACCGAAGTGATCGGGGCTGGCCCGATCGTGTTACGGGATCCCCGTCCCTTCCAGTTCGTTCGGCCAGATTTCTTGCATGATCGCACCCGAATTCGTCGGTCGCGGGCATGTGGACACCTTCCTTCTCATTGACGTTCGGATCCAACGGTGTATATTAATGATTCTCGTTAACGGGCCGCGCTGATAGGTAAATCGACGATCACCGTTACACCGTCGGGAAACACGGCGCATCAATTGTCTATATCTGATTTATTGCCACGCACGCCTGGGGGACACCCTAAATCAATCGCTGATTTCTCCGCGGGAGAGCGGGAGCCGCGAGGCAACGCCCAGTCGTGAGAGAATCGACTTCGAGCGTTCTTGCGAGAAGAGAAAAATTCAAAATCAATTGCTACTTGCTCCCTAGGGCACTGTCCTGGCTCTGCTGGACACTAGAGCCACGTAAAGCCACGCCCATTCGAGCGAGATTCAACTAGAATTATTCTAGAACAAAGACAAATATTCAGAGTCGACTGGAAAGCCATTGTACACACTCTAAATTAAACATAAATTGCTCTGGGAGCACTATAGTGGCTCTGAGAAGAACAGGAGCCGCCAAGCCACGCCCACCCAGGCTACCAAGCCACGCCCACTCGAGTTCCTCTAGAGACACAACTATTTCTTTTCGGAAGATTCTAAAAAGAGGGAGAGTTTCCTTGTTCTTTAATGTCTTTCTCTTGCTCGTGAGAGCAATTTGGAGAGTAAAGAGCATTCGCTTCCAGTTCCAACCAAATCCAGGGACAGAATGGAGCATGCAATCGTGGAACGGGGAGCAGGATCGAATACCATCGAATTCGCAATTCTTTTTTGTGGTCGCGCGTCGACATTCGATAAGGTAGATACCTACGTGGAACCGAGGCGTGTAAAAGGAACGAGTCGGCGCGTTGCGAAAATTTTTCCCCCGGATTCCACGTAATCCAAGGCAGATTTCTGGCCGCGCGGAGACAGAAAGAGAGCAAGAGAGAGAGAGAGAGAGAGAGGGAAGGAGAGTATACATCATGGAAGCCTCTTACCGAGTTCCACGGGTTCATCCTTTCGGAAGAGACACGGTGGACCTCCCACGTTGGGAATACGATACGCGGGGCCCGGGTGACGATCTCGATCACTAATTGACCGTGCCGGCCTCGGCGATGATCTTTAAAAACACACCCGGCCCCGGATCGTAATTGTCCCGGACGTGGGACAGCGTATCATCCTAATTTAATAAGCCACGCAAGGTGGAGGTGTAAGCTTCACCGTTCGAAAAATCCTCTGACCGATCGTAGACCTGATAGCTACGCCGAGATACCGATCGTGATCAATACTGACTAACTACAGCACAACATTGACCAAAGGACAACATTTTCTATGAACCATTTTAAATCTTGAACGAGATTCGTTTATAATCAGGTTACATTTGTAATTTACACTTTTAAGATGTCAAACATGAAAAGACAAGTATTAATGTTAGGTTGGCCAATGAATACTTATACACTTAATGGTAATTACTAGACTGCGGATTTTATGCATTAATGAATGCCTCAAAAATATTTAAGGACATCAATGCATTAGTTTCAGCTTAATAGGATAATCAAAAGACGAATACAATTTTTATTTGGCTCCTGTGTCCTGCGAACATTTTTTATTTTGCATAAAAATCCGCAGTCTAGTAATTACAGATAAAATATGCTCGACGTTTTTCATTTATTTTCGTCCCGATCATGTCGAAGACTTACGCACAAGCTCTAATTAAGCTTCACATAATGCGCCAGTGCATCCAGTGTCTCATGAGCGCAGAAAATCGGCGAGAGGGAGGGGATCCAAACGATCGAGAGCGAGGAGAGGAAGTGGATCGTTGGCAGAGCAAAGTTATTCCGCGTGGGAACAGACGGCGGGGTGTACGCGAACGAGGATCGATCACATTCGGTTTTGTTTCTCGGTTTACGGCCGGAGGAATTCGACAATTGTTTTTGAGCGTAGCCGCACGATATTCAGCACGGTAGCAGAACGGTCCGTCAGAGCGCGAATACCACGCAATCACGGCGAATTACTCGACTGATTGGATCGTTTATGCTGATCCTTTGATCTCATCCTTCGGCCACACCACCCTCAATCCCTCTCTCTCTCCCTCTCTTGCTCTCTATGTTGGTTCGCGAACGTGGTCCGGGACTTCTCTTGCCGGCCGGGGCCCCGTTAGAGTTTATCTTTCGCCAAATAAGGACGGAATAAAATAAGGAACGATGCCCATTCGTGGATCGGGGCTGCGGTCAGGGACAATCAGCCGGCGAATTACCGATATGATTGCTACTGAAATATTCCCGCCGACAAAGGTCGACAACGGCCTGAAACGGCTCGCCTCTGACCATCCGGAAACCAGTCCCGGGAACTTTCTGTTTGCACAGCTCCATCGAGTCGATCGAACAAAACGAACGAACGCGATTCGCGATCCCTATGCTCATCCCCCTGCGGAACCGAATTCCGATCTTGAATTATTATCGTGCCGCTAACCGGGAAAACCTGCGGACCGATTCTCTCGAACTCTGGCTTGTGGAACAGCAAAAAATAATAGGCGCATACCTGCGTGTCAAAGTTGCGGTTACTTGTGTCTACATTGCGGATTTGTGGGCCCTCAGACCGTGCTCTTGCGAAACGGTGGCGAGCTGTGGCGCTAACAGGCGTTAACGAGTAGACTGCAAGCCTGTATGCAAGATAAAATTTTTAATAAGTCGCAGTTCTGAAAAAATTCACGAACGAACCCGCAACATTAAACGTTAAAGTGAACAAAATGCTACTGACAGGTCCGGAAAAAAATTCTGTTCAAGCGTGCCCGCTCGAAGAGCCGAGAAATTCTCAGAAAAGTGAAGGTGCGAAGTTCGGGGGATGTTTACGGTGGGTATCGATCCCCTAACCGAGTGGGAGGCCGAGAAAGAGCGTTATAGCGGAGGAGGCCACAGAGTCGTCGAAGGAATACCGGCGTTTTCCCCTTTCGTGTTCGGCCGGCATTTCGCCGGAGGCAATTTTCCAGTACATGACAATGGGAATGCGCGTTCGAAGATGACGATAAGAGTAATGGCGCGACCGGGGCCCTCCCTTCTTGCTGTCATTATCGTTCGCTGCTTTATTATCGCGTCGCTGGGCTGGCTTTGCCGGGTAGTCCGCTCGTTATTGCCCGCCGTTAAACGAGAGCAAAGGACTATAACGAAGCATAGCAGTTGCGCGGCCGCGTACGCTGTACACAAGTACATAGACGGGAGGCCCGTGAGCCTGGTGAACTCGGTGCCGTGAATTAACGCGAGCATAAATTCCCATAGACACCTCCTTAATCGGCCTGTTCCTCTCCACACCTGTCCCCCTCTATCACCTCCACCGTGGAGGGGAACAGAACGTTCACGTCGACTCGGGTTATGCATGCGCGTTCAAGGCACCATGAAGACGTTGCTGACAATACGCCGGTTAATGCACGATACAGTAACTGATACAGTTATCTGTTCTTAATTGTCTGCCGCGAGCTAACGCGTGTGTCAAGGCTTATGGGAGATTTTCTGTCGATAACAGGGGACAAGGAGCCCCGAGCTTCAACAGTTCAGCGAGCGCTTTCGGAGCGATTCGGATCGACTGTGGTCTCGGGAAGCAGAGGTATCATCTGCAGTCGCTACCGATGGCTCACTCGCTCGTCCTTTATTCCGCAAAAATTTGTACACAATTTTAACGCATTCGGAGATAAGTGTTTCAGCACAGGTGCATAGGCAGAGTTGTGCTCATTAAATTACATTGTAATTCAATTACACAATTAAATTACATGGTATTTTAATTATATAGTAATTCAACTACGTCGTAATTGAATTACACAATTCAAACCTTTCAATTAATTCAATTACTAAGTACTTTAATCAGATGTGTAATTGAAATACAATATAATTAAAATAGACAACTATATGAAAGGAAAACATAAAAATATATCGCACTTCTTCAAAGTTCTTGGCTATAATGTGGAGAGCTCTATTTTAATTATATTGTATTTCAATTACACATCTGATTAAAGTACTTAGTAATTGAATTAATTGAAAGCTCTCCACATTATAGCCAAGAACTTTGAAGAAGTGCGATATATTTTTATGTTTTCCTTTCATATACTTGTTTGCTGTCTATTCCTCGTCCTCCGTCATAATACGTAACGCTATTTTATAACTGTGCTCCAATTACAATTACAAATTACATTGTAATTTAATTGAGTGAAGATCTGAATTATCAATTACGCTATGACTGAATTACAATGTAATTCAATTACTTTGTAATTATAATTCCTGGAGTAATTCAATCCTAATTCTGCACAACTCTGCGCATAGGTTGGAAACTAAACAGAAAAGCATTAAAGTGTCGTTATACTGAAACTTTAGTCGATGCAGTTTCGTGCCACGAACTTCAAAAGAATATGCTGGACAGACGACTGTGCGAAGATCGGCGAAATAAATACGCTGAATTGGTAGAAGGGTTACTATAACTAAAAAAAAATTAGAGGCTTGCGACGACTGCAAGAAAATTGGCAAAATGGTATCCTAAACAATTACGCAAAAATGCGGATCGACCGTTTTACAGCACGAAGATCCGGAGCGTTTTCGCGAGGAGGGCAGGTTGCGGCAACGAATTGAAAGTTTCTAGCAGGCGAATCACGGCCTGCAGAAATTAGCACGGCGTTTGGTCGCCAAGTGTGTTCGAGCGGGGAAACCCCGCGGGCACGCAGAAGGATTTGCCGGTGATGGTGGTGGTTGTAGATGGATTCGCGGCAAAGTCGGTGCGGAACGACGGCAATTAATAGCGGGTGCCTATAGGGTGCCTGCGGAAGTAAAAATAAAACGGCACGAAGCTCGCCCCTTTGGCGGCACCACGGCGGCGAGTCATTAAGCGTTAAGCTTCGTGGGGGAGGGGAAAGTGGAGAGGGAGAAGGGGAAAGGAGGGGAAGGCATTGTATAATATCTCGTGCGTTACCGCGGCACCGAAACGATACACGTATTGCTTCGTAGAGCAGGGCGCACGCACCTAGACGTTCGTTCTCCTGTCTTTCTCTGTTCCGAACGCACGAGCCAGCCAACCAACTTCGTAATTGCTCGGCGATCGCGTGCGTTTCCCTTTTAATCGATGGAAAACGCGAGCCACCAGCGAATCGATGCCCGAATAAAATGTCAGCGGGAAACCGAGCTTGGAAAATACAATTACCCTCTCGTGTCTCGCGAACGGCTTCCAAGTTTCGTATCAAAGCGTTTTCAACCCCTGCGATTTACTTTCTGCAGAAAGTTCTGATACAGCTGTTGCTAATAAGTAGATCGCGGGCTTTCATGCAAACTTGCCTATACCGTTTGTAACGAACAGAAACTACTTTCTTCTTTAATAATTCTAATAAGCTGGAAATAGTGTAGCAATAATCTTAAATTTTTAATAATAATAAGCCTTTGGGATTATAGGAAATGATGGACTGCAACGAAATTCTAATCAGTGCAACTGTAAAATAAATCATTGTGCAGGGGGTAAAGAATGAACAGGAATCTGACCAGGAAACGGTGGTGGACCTGTTCAGAAAGGTTTCCACGCGAATCGGTTCGGGACCGGGGCAGATGCGACTGCTAATGAGAGATCGCCGCCTCTGTTCCGGCATTAATTCTGTTGCGGCGCGAAGAATGTTGATTTGACAGGCGATCCAAGACGAATCGCTCGAAAATGATCGGGGACGGCGCGCGAGACCCGCGAGACGAACGGAATCGGGGGACTGATCAGCGGCGATCACGCAGCCAGCCTCGCTTAATGAAGGTAATTAAGTTTTTCTGCATCTCGGAGTCACCACCGCCGCGCAGGTTGATGAATGCTTCGAGCCGATCCGCACGTAAGTGGTAGCATGCGAGGGGGCTGTGCCCTCCGCGGCCCGGAGGGGAATGGGAGGGGGGGCGGCCAAATAGACCGAGAAGACGAATGAAAAATTAGCTGTTCGGGAGCGCGGGTTTTTGCGGCGAACCCTTCGTCACTCCCGGCGATTTTATTCCCGCCCGAGGTGTATCCCGCGTCGATGCACTCGTTACTCCCTGTAACGAAACGCGGGCCGCCTCTAATCCGATAAATTACGCTTTACGTCCAGCCGAGGACGATTTAAACGCGACGATGCTCGCCGATGTTCCGATTCCGAGCGACGATTACGATGGTTTTGCTGCGAATTCTCCACCGGATTTCCCGGCGGCCATTCCCCACGTTTATTCAGCGCGGAAACATTTACTGATTGGGGTTTAGATGTACAGACACTGCTTCCTGATCTCTTGGCGCTAGAATGTCGGTACGTCGACTTCAGCGTTACAGTGAGAAACAGTAATTCGATGATGTAGCTGGTTTGTTTCTAATTATTCTTGTATGAAACGTTCGCTAACATATTGGTTCGTGTATTTTTTTATTAGTAATTCCTTAATGAAGCTGCGGAGAACGTATTTGTAAAAGGGAAAGGTTGCTTCAAATGACCCCAGGAATCATCCCTTTTACGGAAGGGCATCCCTATCGGCAAAACATTTTTGAAACACTGTATAAAATCGTGACACATATGTGACGCTGGTTTAAAATTGTTAACAACGAATACAGGGTGTTCCAGCTAACTTGGCCACCTTGAATATCTCGCTTAGTTTCAGTAATAGAAAACAGACGTTATAGGACAACATTAACTAGAGGTGTGCGGCACCGGGACGGGATTCCCAAAAATGTTCGGGTTTTCCGTGAATTGTTTCGGGATCTCGGATACTGTACTGAATCTTTTAATATTGTTTTTTACTCTTTATCTATGCTACAGGAGTCTTCTATATAATTTCGTTTTTACGATATTTCGGAAAACGAGATTATATAGAAGACTCTTGTAGCATAGATAAAGACTAAGAAACAATCTCTTTAAATTTCGTTTGGCTTGAGACACGCACACGATCATGGTCTGTCTCATCGACACGGCCGTGTGGACTGTAGTAGTAGGCTTTTGTCTATACGTATAACTCCATACAATCAAATTTTGCAAGAACTTTAACAGTTTATATTTTGTTTGCGACAAGTGGCTCCTTTCAAACTTTTTCTCTTCTCGATGAGGAGAAGGTATTGATGTAGAAACATACTTCACCAACAATTTTCTTTGTTATAAACAATTTTGCGGCACGTTTCTCTTACAAATGTCCACCGATCAGAAGCGTACAATCACCCCTACGACGGATGACCATTACTTTTTATACACCCCGTACATCCCTGAACTCCGAAATGAAAATCATGAAATTGCACAGCATGATTGCGAGTGCAGAATGTCGGCGAAGGGAATGTCGAATGGTCGGATCGATGTTGTTCAGGCTCGCGGGTAGCGAGATCTCAATTTGCCACTGGGAGAGCAAGTTCCACCGAAAGATTAAAACGATTACCGAGATTGAGGAACGAGATGGACCAAGATACGCTAATCGGGAGAGAGAGCAAACGATCGGAGGACGGACCCAGGAGAGCCAGCTGGAATTCTCGTTAGCCGATTACGTCATTAGCGAGAACCGGCGGGGCTAACAAGAGAAAAAAAAAGATACGATGCGTACCGGTGTGTGCCCGTTCCTCTTCTTCTCTGGGTCTCCCTGGTCGGTGTCTACACACGGGAACTGTTGGCTGCTTTCTATATTTATTTGCATGCTCGCGGAGAGGTTCTCTCTCGCGGGTTTGCTACCACGTAGACAAGCGCCGAGAACGGATAAAACGCGGCCGTGTATTCACGCAGATGCGTGTCGGCACGCGGATCCTCGGTATTTTATCAATCAGGCGGGCCCCGGCAGGCTCTACCTGCCGCGGCGGGCCCCGCGAACGGAGAAAACGCACATTCATCAAAACAGAGGGCCCAGAAGATCGAGAGGATGATGCTCCGAACGGATCTACAATCTGCACTGACGCACAGAATCAAAGGGGCTTGAAATTTTCATGCAATGATTATTGATGATAAACTCTTATCGCGTCTCCTAGAAATGGGACATATTTGCGTTAATATTAATATTAATTTTATATCAATATTACGGGACGGTTGGAAGAGGACTTTCAGTATCATACATCTCAACGAAGAAATAAAGAAAAATGTGCAGACACGGTAACCACATTCAGCAATGAACATTCAGCAATGAACGCATCAGGGGTGGTTTCAAGGAAGGCACGAGTATCAAGGAAGCGAGGGTAGTTTGAAGGAACAAGCAACGAAGGGTGTTCAAGGTTTGCGCCAAGGCTCTATATCGTTGCAATTTTGTAGGATGTCGCTGGTCATCGTCAGCCTTCGGGGCTCGTAGAGGAAGCGGTGAAGCCCGATCCTGGACGAGGGTATCGTAAAAATCGTGGGTATTGCCGGATCGACGAATTCATCGATGAGACCGAGCCGACGAGTCGATGAAGGGACCGGTTAAAGGCGGAATGCGGTCTTGCCGCAAGAGAGACTTTGTAACCGATCAGCCAATCGGCTCTCTCACAGGCTTGCGCAATGCACCGAAGAATGGGACACGATACATCGATACGCCACCCCATTGCTCTCTTTTAAGCGCGTACGCTCGCGGCCACACACCGTGATTTCGCAACCACAGTGATCTTCGACCATTACCTATTGACATTACCTATTGTGTGTCTCTATGCCCGATCATCGTCGCGTGGACTATTGTGTTTCGTTCACGAGTGTTTAAGATTTACTGATAGTAAATGTTTGGAACTGTCCCTAGAACATTATACAGTAAAAGCTCCTTCGTTGTCCAAAGGCCGGGGGTTTGAGCGGACAACGACCGTGCCCAGACACTATTTTTGATCTATGACTGCGTCTTTAGTGAAACGGCTAGTTAAATGACAAAAAAAAGCATTCGCAGTCAAAAGCAGTCAACTGACTGGCTTTAAAAAACTCCTTATTTCCTTGCCATATTCCTTTCCTATTGTTCTCCGTTCTGCGCGGGTCTAGACAGTCCTGGGACACATCTGGCGACCAGATCCACGCAGGCCTAATCCTCTCGTTGACAGGCAGTGGAGTGGGTAGGCACTGGACAACGATCGTGCCCACGATTCAGGACAACGAAGGAGCGATTACTGTACTCAGTTTGGATCTTGATCTCAGCGGTTCATTAGAGATTTAAGAATATTTTCTGCATTCAAATTTAGTCTCCTCCGAATTCACCTTTCCGATTTGTTCTTAAACCGCCGATTCTTCGTAGTAATCAATTGAAATTATTCCAAAAATTAATTTCTATGAAAAATGTCACAAAATTGACTAATTTAGTACGATAAACAGAAACAAATAGCAACCAACCCTACCAGAACTACTTCATCTCCCAAACCAAGTTCCAGAATGCCTGATCGATCAAATAGGACTCCGTACCGTCAATTTCGAACAAGATCACGTTCCCTCAATCCCGCAGACTGTATCCGCGTGTAAAGCTTAGCGATCGCGTTTATCGTTTCCGAGTATTCTCTCGTTTCCTCGTCCCCTTTGCCGATCTTGTCCGGACGCGGCGCAGCCTACGGCCCTGGCCACACGTTACAGGCTTCAAACCACAGAGCCTAACGTTCCCATATGTATCATATGTTCTGTCCTACCGTACACCGTCACGCGCACGCACACGCACGCACGCGTGTCAATTCTCACGCACTCGTGCACGCACGTCGCCCACTTAAGTCGTTCGCCGTAAAAAGAGCAAAGGGACCGCGGAGAAAGGGAAAAGCCGTGGAAAGGACACCTTGAAATCCTCCTACAAAAGCGATTAAACGTTAGCCAACCGATCAAACTTTCTTTCGCGTAATCATCCTCGGAACATCATCGAATATAAATTTCCAACACTGATTATTATACGCGTTGCGGATTTTAGGGAGATTCGGTTGCAGCGGTGCAATCAGCACGGTGCATCGTTGCAGGAAACTATTAACGCAAGGTTCCTAGATCCACTTGGCGATCCCCTAAGAATCGTGGAAAGAGAATTTCCAGGGAGACGCGACTGCATCGGTGCACAGGGTGCAAGAAACGCGGCGCAGCATCGCGGGAAACCGTGCCGGGGACATACTTTAACAGCTACAGAACTGGCTGCGGTCTCTGCGGCGTTATATTCGTTTACTTTACGTTAATCATGGCGTTTTATGGTAATTCAATCCCGCCGTTCCCGCGGCTCCTCCGCCGCGGCCCGCCTCGGTGCTTCGGGCCGGATTAGTTCACAGTGTTTCGTTCTGCAATCGATCCTGCGTCGTCGATACGATTCCCGGGCGCTCCGGAGAGGATCGTGCACGCCGATCGGTAATCCGATCGATCGTTGAATCGATCGACGGATCGATCGGTTGTCGTTCTCTCTGCCCCCGGCCCGGACTCTCGCGGCTCGTCGATCAAGCCCTGTCCCCTTGTAAGGAGAGCCGATTTGTCCGTTAATAATCCGTCGTCGTTGCCGCTTAATTAATGCCTCTCGTAATTAGCCTCTGCTACGAGAAGCTAATCCGTCCTGGATGCTCTTCTTATCAATACTCGCGACGACGATTAACCGGTTCCTAACACTCCGACGAGCACATAATTGCGAATCGGATCTGGCTCGATACGTATTTGCTAATCCGAGTCGATTTCGATAACCGAACGGTCGTTTCGATCTACAAATCGACTCGTATGCACCTGCAGTTTTTTGCGATTTACCATTTCTGATCTCAGATTCGCGTACGAACTCTCTGAAGTTGCAAATGAATTTTTTAGTTCTGGATATAACAAAAGTCAGCGGATTGTTTCTGGATCTTACTTGTTTGTATCAATCAAAGGGACACAGGTATTCGGATAACAGAAAAATCATTTAGTTGCTGTGTTAGAGTAGACTCATAAGAGGAAAACAAATTGCTGTTGGCCAACGAAAGCATTAAAAATTGACATAAGGGTTGATGGATACTTATGGTACGCGAGTAAAACGCGTGTTTCTTCGAATCTTTTGAACAGCGAGATTGTGCGACGCGTCCGAAAATGGCGAAACAAATATTAGCTGGAACGAAACAGCAAAAGTTGCCAAGACCGCAAAAGGGTTAAGAGCCGGATCCATTACGAATAATCACTTCTGACAGTATCGTGCCGGACAAAAGTCATTGCTCCTCGAAGGACTGGCCGAAGAGGTTTTCTTGAATATTTTTCGACACATAATACTCTGGGTGGTTAGCTCCGTGCTCGCTCCATCAACTTCGATCAAATCGTACGAGCGAGACGGAGAGACAGAGAGCTCTCACGAGAGAGCCGATAATAAGCTTAGACATCATCTCCGTACAATTCTTTTTTACCAAATTACCAAGGCCGAGTGAACGGCTAAAAATACAACTTACCAAACGTACTTCGTTTCCAAAATGAATCCAAATACGTTCCGTCTTCTTTATTCTGAAAATTTCTTGAAAACAGATGAAACAATTTTATTATCGTAATAAGTAGACTGTGGATTTTATGCATTTACAGTAAAAATGAAAAGAGGCATGAATTGTTATTTACGTCTAGCAATTAATGCAAACAATTTTTATTTCGCAGAAAGATCCGTAGTCTCATTGTTAAGCGCCGCACGATATTAATCCCTTGTCCTACAATATCGTGTCAGACTCTAAACTGAGATGAAATTCTATTTTGGTTTTGTCAATGTATAGTTATTGGAGAACATGTAGGCATACGATTGATATAATTTTTCTCCTTTTTTAGGAAATTACGAACTACAGAAAAAGTTCTAATCACTGAAACCGTAAAATAAATCGTAGGGAAAGGGGTTAAAATTAATACTGCACCTAACGAGCTTTAAAAATGGCATAAGATCCACTGAAGCTCATTATTGAACACGTCACGAAGAAGTTCAAATGAAAAGCTTCTTGGAGCTTACGAGGAGGGATGCGATTTTCGTTCGGAATGCTAAAGTGTAAAATGGCGATCGGTTTCTCGCGCGAGCCGCCGAAATCCCATGAACGCGAGAAGGACGAGGGACAAAAGGGACGGAACAGAGAAGGATGAAACCAATAATATTTTTGTGGCAACGCGAAGTTAAGGCCGTAGCCGCAGAGCAAACGTCGGTCGGCCGCAATCTTCGGTCAATTTCCGAGCAAGAGGCAAGCAATCTCGCTGTGCAAACAAAAAGGTGGCCACCGTGGGGTTATCTTTCGGGAAAAAAGCCGCGGAACGGGAGGGCGAGGGAACGGTGAGTTCGGAGGGGGGTCGTTGATCGACCCTTTGTCGGTGGCCCTTCGCCCGTAGACGTTCCAGTGGCAATCGCATCGATAATTTCGCTTCGTTTCTCGACTACCGTGCTGCCGGCTGCTTGTGAATGCAATCCTAGGATGCCTCTTCCTCATCCGATTTTTCGAATACACCGGCTCGCGGAACCCGTTCTCCACCTTCCAATCGCGGACGATAATGCACCCACCAATAGCGTGAGAACGCTAGACATGATCTATCGCGAGGCGAAATCGATAAAAGAATTTTCTGTCGTTTCGGACGTCGAAGGGTTGCTTGACGATCGGGGAAGGAGGCTGCAATTATGTCAGGATTCATGTTTTAAACAGGTTGACTGCTGCATCATCTTCCCTCAAAAAGTCCCACGAGATCTTTATGCAAAATAAAAATTGCAGGCGACAAAACCCTTAACAAATTGGGAATTTTATATTCGAAATAATATACCATCTACTTGATAATGAAGTTTGCACCTCGCACTACGATCTAGGTAAATTCACTATTCAAAAATTTAAGACGAACAGCGTGCGTCTCAAAATTGAGAATCCGCGGTTTGCAGCTCGGCAATCAGTTTTCCATCACGACTCTATTAACCGGACGACCTAATTAACCGATTTTCTTATCGAAAGCGGACGATTCCGAGAGAGTCCGGGGTTAAGACATCGGTCGATCGATCTTTCCGTACGCCGGTGGAAACAAATGAGCTCCGGACAGCCGAGGTTCGAGCGGCCCTTTTGTGAGGCCCTTTGATGCCCGGCAGCCCTTCGCCATTCACGGTAGCCGTTCGGTCTCCTCTGACCCGCAAGCTTTTCTTATTTTTCTATCACCCCCGTGATTTTTTCGGCCCCGTTCCCGACCTCCGCTCGAATACCGTAATGAGCCCAGCGGAATGGACAATGCCACGTCCGGGGACCAGAAGGGTTAATAACGATCCTCTGCGATCATTAGAAGCAACCGTCTTTTCCCTTCTTCTGCCTGCTTATACTGTCTTCATATATGTGAAAACATTGGGCCCAAATGTCACTCACATGTGCTCGAACTTGGACAAGTAACAAACCGCTATAAAGCTTTAGTTTTTAATCATTTTTTTATGAAACGTTTACGGACATATTCGTCACACTTTTCCGATTAAAATAAGTCCAAACATGGCCGAAATCGGAGAATATTTACTCGTTTAATCCACGATATATCGGAATCTCGATTATCCGAACGAAGCAGAGTACCATAACTGTTTGCATAATAGAACATTCATCTGGTGTATATAAATCGTTTTAGATTGAACTGCTTATCTGGGTAATAAAAAATTCTACCGAACTATGTTCCGAAATATGCCATATTTGAACGCATTTTATCAGGAAATTATTATGAATGCGTTCATGAGAATTTCATAAAGATTGAACACGAGCGTCTTTCGAAGGACATTTCAAATAAAATACTTAAAATGATAGGGCGTTGTAGGGGAGCAAAATTGAGAAAGAAAATGAATAGTATAAAGGGTTGAATAAGTTGTTCCGATACAGCGTGACTTTTATGGGCACTTTTACGTGGCAGCGTATGGGGAACGGTAGGGGTTGCGATCATTTTCCCGTTCGAGGCGAGATAAAGTCCAGCAAGGACGATGATCGCGCGAGCCCTCGCTTCTTCTTTGTTACTAATGGAAGGCTTGATGATTGCGGAGGATCGCCGAAGGTGTCTGCCTACCTGACCAGCCGGCACACACTCTCGCTCTCTCTCTCTCCGTCTTTCGCATTGCAATTAATCAATATTACCATCGACAATGGACGCCGTGGCAAAGGCCATCGTTGCAATTTGCTGATCTCCTCTCTTTTGTCTGCGACATCGTTGAACCGCAATTTTCGACTTTTAATTGCGCCGCTTTGACTGGAAGCTAAACCACGGTTAGTCTAATGGCACTGTTCCATTGTTCCTCGGGACGATCAAGCAGGTGATCGACTGTTTATTCGATCCGATTAATTGCTGGATGGCACAGGAAATGATTGTAACGAGCCTGCAACACGGAACCTTTTTTATTTGAAAATTGTTTAAATCATACTTTCGTAAGGAAATGGCTCAATAAATTTCTTAATTCAAGTGTAGCTCGTAATAAAAGTGGTGAAGAATCTAAATTAACTCGATCTTGGCATTCTTAGAAAACAACACATATGTAGGTTTAACGTTAGCTTTTGAATGGATCTGAAACTGACGTTTCATGAAATCTAGTAGCCAATGCACGTGTCGAACCATGTTCGAGTAGACGGCTTTACGGTTCGAGAGGAGACATCTGTGGGCGTAGCTTTTCGTATTAAAACGTGGGCATCGATCCCGACAGCTGATGATCATTTTTTCCGGATTAGACGACTCGGCCAGCAGATGTAAAAGTCGTGTACGATGGCCCATCGACAACGACGCGCCGGATTACGTCTACGCCTCGAATCCCCTTTAAAAGCATAATAGCGAAGTTATCGTCGCCGTTACAATGGCCGGGGGGTGTTGGTAATTAATTGTCCTCGCGGAGGCTGTCGTTCGAATCTATTCCAGTGGACTTAGGGTGCACTTTCAAGCTGACTTCATAATTTTTGCTTCGGAATTTGTATTTTTATGAATTGGAGACTATAATTTCGACTAGATTGCCATTAAAATAATTTTCCTTAATAATTACATGTCATATCATTGCATGGCAACTTTTAGAAATTAATTTTATCAATTTACTTGTCAATTTGTTTTGAAGCTCAAAATAATCTGAAATCAGGCTAGAGAAAGAAAGAGGAGAGATTGAAAGGTTCGTCTGAAATTAATGTAAACGGGCAAGAATTTACGAGACGACGCGACGGGGCTTTTATCAATCATTCTGCGATAAAATAGAGAGCCCATCGGCCCCTTATGCTATTCGAACGGTTCATAAGCGAGAGTAAGGTGAGCGGGAACGCCCCTCGAATCGCAGAAGGTGAGAAGTCCTTTCCGTGCCGGAAGGGTAATTAATTAAGTTTGACTTACCGCATGAATTACAGGGGCTCGAAGTCGATTAATTAATTGTAACTTAGTCGACCCTCGCGAGCGCCAGTCTAAAGGGATTTTGTCACCTTTTAAAAGCTGTTACAGGGACTCCGGACCTTCGGGGAAATAATGAATATCCCGTTCGAAGAGAGTGGGTAGTCCCGCGATCGATCCCTCTATTCATTAAAACAAAATTGCTCCTGTTCCTTGTAACGGAAAAAAAATTATTTTCGGGTCACGCGGGAATTTTCGGACAAATGGAAAAACGAAACGAGCGAGGATACGAAGACCGATAGGGAGGAAAGCTGCGGAACGAGAATAGGATGAAAAAGAGGGGGATGAAAGGGGGCGCGGTCGGAGAACACTCGAGAATAAAAGAAACCCGGCAAGAGTAATGCCTGGGGAAGCAGTTAAATTCGCTGCATGTGTGTCCTCAAGAGATTTCTGCTCGCCCCTACGCCCTTTGTTTCTGCGTTAGGTAAGCTTTTGTTTCGGTTATACGACCGAGGATACCGCGGGAGTCCCGGCCCAATAAAACGAAAAACAGACCCCCCCTTCACAATGCCGCGTATTTGCATAATTTCGCGTAATCTCCGCCATTTTCGCTCCTCGCGAACCTCTTCACCCTTCTTTTCGGAAGAACGGGGGCCGCAATTAATTTACGGCCGGCTCTCGCGAACGTTTTACCAAAAGGACCGCCACAGTGCGTCCTCTTTCGACTGTCATCGAGAAAATACCGAAAACCTTCCCCCGAAACAGCTGTTACATATATTCTCTTTTTCAAACAATTTAACTCTTGCTTAAACCATGTTCAAACATATATTATATCAATTTCATATCCATAAAATGAGAAGAATCATACAGAATGGGATTATTCTAGGTTGGAAGAAAAGTTTCATTTCCAAGCTGAAATAGCTCCGACCGAAAAGGGTGAATAGCCTGGAAATAAAGTAACTTAAAATTCAAAATTTGAACAAGGTGAGTGCACTGTAGTTTATCTACTTTTTCCTGAATTTGCGGAAGACAATAAAAAGAGTTGTAGAGCTCGGGTGTTGGCCGATTCGCGGGACGAAACGAGCGGATTCGGATAAGTTTCGCGGCGTGGCTCGGGAACTGGCAGTAATGGCGAACGGAACTCGCCGGCGAGATGAATTCGAATGATTAAGAACGATTGGATTGTAGGTGCTCGCTTCAATTATGAGCGAGGCACGCCATTCCCTCGTTATATCGCGCTACTCTCGGCTCGCAACGGCCGGGGACGCGGACGGTTCGAGACCCGCGCCACGCCGCTCTCGACGCGAAGCGGAGTGGAGCGGAGGCGCGAACTTTTAATACGTGTGAACGCTCCTTTATTAGTAGCGTGACCAATGAGCGCTGACGCTATTAATCAAACCGTCTAACGTCGCACCGCGTATACAACGCGCATGCACGCCCCGCCGAGCACCGGCGACGAACGTTCCTCCTCCAATTATCGAGCCGAGCCGCGCGCCTTTTCGATTCACAATTGAATCGCAGAAACGCCTCGCTACCTGTCCTTCGAGTGGACCTGTTAGCGCCAATTAATATTATCCCTGCTTCGAGAACATCGAAATCGAGGCCTTACTGTACTCGTCGCTCTGATTTTACATCGAATCACTGAAGTGCCTCGTTGTTTGTCTTCCGAGTAATATCCACCAGTCGTACTATTACTCATTGAGGAATTACCGTGCTCATTATTGTCCAGATTTCGAACGTATTGCAATTCTAAAAAGATAAAAATTACCAAAGCATTCGATCCACGACGATCAATGATCGAGGTTTTACCGTAGCTTAACCGATGCACCGATGCATCCTGCTCACTCGCTCGGCAGCTCCCTCGCGCGTAAAATAACGGTGAAATGATGCGAACGTTGAAACCGAGAAAGAAATCTCCTCTGCTTTATCGCTCGTTTAAGCGAGATACGGATCTCTCTCTCTCTCTCTCTTCGCCGAGGATTAATTATGGAAACACTTCCGGCGCAGTGAAAGCGGAAGTGGCTTGTAAAAGAAAGCCTAATCAGTGCAACGTGTACGAACGAACAATCGGTATAACCGGGTGTTTCTTTCTCCTTTTCATCGGTCTTATAGGCGGGTATCTCCGTCAGGCGATCGTAAAGCTACATTTTCTTTAATTAGAATGATTTACAATCTTCAATTACGATAAATATCAATGGCGGGGCCGAGGACCGCGGCACCTAACTAGCGTTTTGATTTACCGTGTGCAACTCCGTTGTGGACTTCAGACGAGGGTTAAGTAAACTGTTTCTAATGAAATTCATTTATTCGTCGAACGATTCTCTTGCACACGGGTCACGATCTAGAGGTTTCATTGTAACCTAGGGAAGTTTACCGAGCAACATTGTACGCATTCATACTCTTCAAGCTGCAGTCCTTCTGCAGCATATGATGGAATTTATTTTATTTATTAATTTAACGGAAGAATGCATTTACCCATTTCCAATGGAAGCGTCTTTATAATTTAAAAATTTCAGATCGGTCGTTATGATCGATAGGTTGGCAGGCGATAGGAACTCCCCACTCTCTTCGCGAATCGCGACGTCATTGTCGAGACTATAGCTTGGTGACGTCACTCGGGTTCCGAGTATAGTATTTCCCCCACTATTCATCCAGCCAGCAATCCCTCGATCTGGTGCACGGTCGCGCCCCAGGGCTACGGGTAAAATAAAAGGTGTAACGTTCGCTATTCGGCACACCTGTAACTGCGCTCGGTCATTATGCAGTCGTGTCGATTTCGAAATTCGATCGCCTCGGATCACCTAAGGTTTCTCGACCGTTATTCGTTGTCACCGGCTCTACCCGGCACCGGCAGATTGCATTTGGATTTGCATACGATCGACGCGAGCCGAGTCATGGGACCGAGCGATGCGTTTCGATCGCACACAGACACAAGCGTGGCACTAACACAACCGTACGTTCCAACGTTCTCGTTCCCGTGTGCCCCACGGAACAATCCGACGCGTTAATTACGGAGCTACAAACGAGATATACGAGAATCTCGGATGGAAACGTGTCGCGTCGCGCGAAAACACTCGATTAATTAATCGAGCGCCGCGCGAACCCGTCGGGACCAAATCGCTGGCAAATTAGAGGAAAAGATGAATGACTGAGAACAAACACTGTTGTCTCTCCAACCTACAACTTCGAAATTTTATTTACAGACTGCGGTATGCAATTGTAACAATCATGAGTAGATACCGTTTAAAATAAAAAGAATTTAAAAGTGACGATGCAGTATATCTTCTGGTTGAAATTATTCGAGAAATGATTTCAATTTTGTTTGACTCCCGTTTCTTCCAACTAATGCAGACAATTTTTATTTTATACAGTTAGGAGCCAAACTGATCGGACGCACTTTAAATCAGAATAACTTTTTTACGAATGGACCAAACGACTTCAATTTCTCTGTAAGGCTAGAAGAATTGGTTTAGTAAATGACATATAAAAAATATGTTGAAAACACGCATTTGATTGAAATTTTAGCTGCGCCAATAACGAAAATTTAAAAAATGTGTTTGATCAACTCGTACAAATTATACACGCTCCGAAAATTTCATTGAAATTGGTTCATTTGTTCACGAGTTATAAACGATCAAAACTGGTAAAAAGGCCGAAAATCTTGAAAAATCGCAATTTTTGCCACTTTTGATCGTTTATAACTCATAAACCAATTAAACAAGTTCAATGAAATTTTCGGAGCTTGTATAATTTATACGAGTTGATCAAACACATCTTTTAAATTTTCGTTATTGGCACAGCTAAAAAAAGCTATTGTTTTTCACAATTCCCACCAGATTCGTTTAAAATGTCATTTGCTAAACTAATTCTTCTAGCCTTACAGAGATATTGAAGTCTCTCTCTCTCGTTTGGTCCATTCATAAAAAGTTATTATGATTTATGTGTGATCAGTAGTTTTGCTCCTAGCTGTAGAGAGACGATATTAATTCAATTATAAAACCCCATTGCTTCTAATGACCTCTCTCAGAAACTGTTAACATATTTGTGACATTTTTCTTATTGAAATGACTCTTTCTGACAAGTTAGACTTACTTGTTTAATTCTGCCGGATGCTACAAGTCCTAATAAAATGTACAATATTTCAGGATGTATAAATTAGGTCAAACATTTCCGGAACCGGTTCAAGACACGATTTTCACCAGGAACATTCGGAGAACGAGATAACACTGCGTGTATTCGTGTGCAGGGAAGAATTCGATTTTTGCAACCGGTTACACGATCCGGCCCCATTCACTAGAGGATCGCGCACGTGTGCACGTCCATGCGGAATTAAGATACAGCTGTTCGCGTTTGTTTCGCCGTTTTAATAATTTGTCGGTGAAAGAAAAAGAAAAAGTCGGGAGGGGAACGGTCTGGCGCGCGCGCGCGCGGCCCATTTGAATGCGTACAAGCTCAGAAACGCGAACGTGTTCCACGGTCGGCGGGTATCGTGTAATCTGTTTATCGTGCCCGTCCAGTTGCTTTCAGGACGTCGATGCGCACCGAATTAACGTTTTATTGCCGGCAGGTAGAGAGAGAGGGAGAGAGAGGGAGGAGGCGCAGGTAGAGCTAAGCGGTAGATGTGCGTTCGTTACTTCGGGCGAGCTTCGCGTGCTGTTAATGCCCGGGTCCAGGATGTATAAAAGTGGATCAATTAAGAATTCGAGGCAACAATCGCTTATTACAATTTTCTCATCCTTGAAACGTAACCGAGTATGCATAATTATTCGACGAAAAAAAGGTGGAGAAAAAAGAAAGGAAACGTTCGAACCACGAGTAGTAAATACGAGGGTAGTAGATGGTTTTCCGGGGGAGAAATAAATTGCCGGGGGAGTGGGGGGCGGGGGAGGCCAATTCATTAGACTCATCGGCGATCGGGGGAAATATCTTCCGGAACTTCTCGCGATAGAATCTTTAATGCCGTCGCGAGCGAGGCCACTCTCTTACGGAATAATTTAACAAGCGGAAGCACCTTTAATCACGAAGTTTTTCGTCCCCACCCCCATCAAACTCAACTCCGGTTACGCTTGCCTCTCTCTCTCTCTTCCCTTCCCTTCGTCGAGTTTGCAATAATTTCCTTTTTCGTGTCTCCGGGAAAAAAAGTCTGGAGGGGAACAGTGGTCGCTTGAAAGAGGTTCAAAGCGAGTGACGAACGAATTACCGGGAAGTTTACCAATCCTGCGCGCACTTTTGCCCTCTTTCTCTCTCGCTCACTCCGTCCTTTACTCCCTCTCTCTCTCTGAACCGATTCCCCACCATCCTCGACCAGCTCGTCTTTTTTATATATTAATCCCACCGCAACAACCCGCTGATAATCTTGGAAAGGGCTGTTTTAAATTGGCTCCTTTGACGCGATACGCCGCGCGATGAATTTCATATCGGAATAATTTTCGAGCATCCCTCCTTCCGCTCCTCCCTGCCACTCGACCGTCCCCTTTTTCTTCCTTTTGCAAAACCGTCGTTTTCAGCCCCAGCTCGGCGAACGGTTATGTCCTCCACGCTCTAAACGCCAGCGGGTAACTAGGCGACTCGATCCAGGATAGAGCAAGAGACTGCTGATATTTATTCGACGCAAAAATTTTCAAAAATGTCATTCCTCCTTCCATCATTTCAGTGATTTGAAAATATATGTACATTCTCAGCCCTTTGCACTCGGAGCTGTTTTAACTCGAAAATAGAACTTCCACTTAATTCCACACCATCCACAATTTTTGCATCAAACGTGTCATCGAAACGAACACAATTTGCGAGCATATTAAATTCGTCTGATTCTGATTTTCATCGATGTTGTAAAATCACTGTCGTAACAGAGGTATACGGTTTGCGAAAATGTTTGCAACAATTTCGCCGTCGCGAAATTTCCTGGCGCGATAACGCCGCTCCGCGGCCGCTAATTGTCGTTTTTCACGTCCGTTTCCTCGTTTTAAGCCGTCGTAGCCGGTCGCCGGGCCGACATTTTATCGCTAACGAGTGCTAGTAGTTTAACGACACTCTCGGCGACTTAATTGGCTACCGGTGGATTCATCATGGCCGGGAGAGACGACTACCCGTGAAACTTTTGTTTCTCGGGCCGCATCGACGTTGCGATTAGCTCTCTCGCGCGATTCTCTGCTCCTCGCGTCTCTCTCCTTCGCATTGCCGCATCGCGCCGTCCCGCAGGTGATTAATGTCCGGCAAACGATCCACGGTGATGAACGCAATGACAAATCGCCGCCACGGCCGGCTAATGTCGTAAAAATTACGATTTCTGCGTGACGGCGAGACATTGTTCCGCGGGAGGGAACGAGAGCGCTCCGGGAAAGTGATAATAGAAACGTTACGCGATCGCGCGCCGATTGCAAAATTGTCAATTCGTCGAAAAACAGGGAAACAATCGTCACGGAAAAATTAGCTGCGATATGGCCGCGCGAAATGACGAATTATCAATTCGATGAAATGGAAAAATATCGACGATTCAGCCAAAGCAATCTCTTGGAATTGTCCATATTTTACAGGGGGAAAAGCAATTCTTGTGGAACAGGAAAATTGTTAACCGCGAAACTGCGACGTAAAATGGCAACGATCAGCTGCATTGAAAATCGTGGATGCTACAAAAATAACTTCCCGGCAGTTGTCACCGTTCCACGAGAGCAGAAAAATCGCCGGCGGAGAAACGACCGCGAAAAACGGCAATTATCTCGTAACGCAGCGTCGCGGCATCAGGAAGCCGTCCGGATTCGCGCAATAATGAAATTATTACATAAAGCCGGGCTCGGACCTGGCTCGTTCGTGCACAACTCCTTATCTTCGCGTTCCCTTCACCTCGACCCCTCCCTTGTTCGTTTTTCCCTTAATCGATCCATGTAACCACCGATCTTTATCTCTCGAAAGCTCCCGATCCGCAGAGAAAAAGAACAAGAAGGAACGAGAAAAAAGAACGAACCCGCGGCGTATAGCAGACGCGAGGCGCAAATAACGCGAGCGGTTGTTCGCGCACCGCTGGATTACAATTTCAATTCGGTGTATTACACGGCAAACGGGAAGCTGTTCCAGGAAACGGTAACTTATAATTTTCTCAGATCTTGATCGTCAAATTAAGGCCATCGTTACGTGCCGCGCTCGCCGCCGCTCCGCAGCGCCGCGGGATTCGCGAGACATAAATACCGAACGATACGCGCGCGGCCTAATCAGCGCATTGTTCTAAATGCGGCGAACAAGCGAACAAGCGCCTTGATTCGAGCCTAAACAGTCGGTGCTCCGCGGCGAGGAAAAACCTGTCGGCTTTCTTGTCGGTGCTAATGAACTTCGCGGCCGCGTTTGGAGACAGTACGGATAATTGAAACAAACATTAAGATCGCTGATCCTCTCGAGGACAAGACACAGTAAACATTCGATCTAAGGAAAACCCTCGAGCCGTGCTGTTTCTTAGATCTTACAGTTCTACTATATTGTTGTGACCCACGGACAACGGTCCTCTTTCATGACGACAAAATTCATGGTGCTTAACACCATCTACAGGTTCGATCATCCATTTTTTAAAACATATTTTTGTAGGTACTCCTTGTATTCATTCCAATATTTTCAATCAAAATATTTTATTCTTTCCAATCGATGGGTAGCAATTGTCTAATGAATAATGATGATCGTCTTCTTAGATCGTGCAGTGAGAAGAAGCCACTTGAACATTTATTGTGTGTCACGCGAGAGAGCGACAGACGTTTGCAGTCGTTAACGTGGTGTAAAACGTGGTTGTTTAAAAATCCTACAACACTTATGTGTCATTTCCAACCAATTGAAGTAATCCAGGAAAGAGATAAGTGTCTCGTATCTTGCAATTTTTCTTACGCATTGAGATCCGCATGAAGATCTAGCGATTAGCGAGAGCGCAGAATATATTCGTCGCGGAGAATATAATGGTTGTTCCATTAAAAACGTCTTGCTCTGTTATATAAATGTTCCGGCGGAGAAGCGACGCTTGTCGCGTACATAGACCGCGGGGTTTAATGAACGATCGCGGGGACCGGAAGCGTAGAACTCGGTGAAAGCAACGCAATCCCATTTCGAGGATTCCGGGTGTCTTTGAGGAGAGGATCGCGGCGCGGCCGTGTGTTCGCGCACCGGGTTCCACAACAATTAACCGATGGCAATTAAGACATCTAAATTAATTCGTTATAAACAAGCCAGATATTCCGTAGCGAGCGAAGCACACGTAATTGCCCGGATTCTCACAAGCCGCAACAGAATAGAGGGACGAGAGAGAGAGAGAGAGAAAGAGAGAATCCTCGTCGCTCGGTTACCCACTCCCGCGCAAACCACCAACCAACACGCTCCTCCTTCATGTACACGTGCAATTCACGAACACCTGGACGCGCTCGCTCCGGTAATAGCAACAATTACTTTATTTTACCATCTTCCCGGTTCTCAAACGAGCGGGCACCCAGGCGATTTCATTTCCTCGCATTTTAAAATATCCGCCACGGGAGAACAAACCCAGGACTTTCTTTTCTCGCCGACCAACGACCGACAGTCGACGGAAATAAAAATTCTCAGATTTTCACGGTTCGCTTCTGTTTTGCGCCACACTTTTTCTATCTCGATTATTATCCCTTTTCGCGATGCAAATTGCTAAATAAGTTTGAAGGATTTAAAAAGTATAATGGATTTCATCAATATTATCTTGGAATAAGCACTTAAATCATTCCTTCAACGCGTTCACCGGTGTTTTCTATCGGTGATAGTATATTTATCGCAAATACCACTTCATTACTAGATGCCAAAATGACCAGTTTCGGACTCGCTACTTTGTAATTATACCGCGATCGCAGAGATTGTAAAAACCACGACGAACTTGCTGAAAGAATTTTTTTACTGTATCTAGGAAAAGAAAAAATTATATACAGTGTTGGCAATTTCTTCAATTGAACTTCATTGATTGCTTAATAGCATTTTTACACGACGTTGTTAGACCTAATTAAAGCAACGTTCCCAGTAAAGTTTTCACTTTAATTATATATGATTACGTTACATAAAAACGCCATTAAAAGACTAATAAAATCGCGAACACTCGCGAGCTGCTGCAAATCAAAATCGACGTATGCGCGATTTATAATATATGGCAGAAAACATCGCAAATTATTCGAACATTTTTTTAAAATCCATGGTGATTTCATTACACACCAAATTTTTCAGTGTCAGATCTACACAATCCAAATACGTCTTTTGAAAAAGCTAAGGTTAATACTTAATCACAATCATTATTCATTGTATTCTTAATTCAGCGTACAGGTTCGAAGAAAGAAACGAGCGCACCCTTACAATAATTGTAACCGTGAAGCTGTAGAACCCGTGATTTCGACGAATGGAGGAAGTTCCAGCGTGGAAGTATTGGGCAACCATAATGATCTCGGCGTTAATCGTATTTTAGTATCTTTTCGACCGGGCCGAGACGTCCATAATAATTCGGGGCGCGAAGAAGCGGTTCGTAATCTCTCGGTCTCGATCGTGTAATTATTTCAATTAAAAGCTAACGGAATCGAGTGCCGGGCAAGTGGCAGGGGTTAAAGGCGTTGGTGTCGGCGTCGGCGGCGGTGCGGCGGGATCGATTAAAGTAGCTTACACGGTGCGTTGGATTTTATAAATTCCCCGGTCATTAGCGGCACACCGAGGAAATGATAAAAATTAAACGCGTATGTGCGCCGCGTCGGTTTGCCGGCGCAAGACCCGGCGCGATTACAAACGCGCATTATTCTCGCTTTCCTCCTGGGAAAGTTAAGGCATAGAGCGTGTTAATTATAATGAACGTTAAGTAACCGCCGCTGCATACGCGGCGCATACACTGCACGACGGTGCAGCAGCGTCGGCGTCGGCCGCGCCGCTATTATCGTTTGTACCGAGCAACAAAATCGCGCAGTCCTGCATCGCATCGGGGAAAGCAGTTTACAGCTTGTTACTTATCGCGATGGAGTGCACTAATGCGGTAATGCACGAGAAATCCTATCGACCGGCAAATCTACCATGAATCGAGCATAACGATGTTCGAAACGGTGCACAACGCCGCGCCGCGTAATGCGTTTTTCGCAATTTCTTGCCGGGCTCGCCGTAATTTTCACCCCGCGATTCGCACACCATTCCGCACCGAAATCCGCTGCTTTTCCTCTCTTTCTAACCCTTTTCCAGTCGGGGCTATCTTAACTCGAAAATTAAAGATTTCTTGCCACCCAGAGAAATTCGATTTATACTCAACTGTAATACAATACTTAAATATCTAGTAATCGATTAGATACAACGTATGTAATGATGTAAACAAATGTGAATCATAACTTTGTTATAACTAGACCGCGGATCTTTATGCGAAATAAAAAATGTTTTGCATTGATTGCAAGACACCGGAGCCAAATAAAAATTCCATTCTTCTTTTGATGATCTAGTTAAGGTGAAACTAATACCCTCTGGCCTCAAATCTTTTTAATACCTCCACTGTTTTAAATTGTACGTACCCGTTTTTGTCATAAATGCATAAAATCCGCTTTAACCCTTTTGCAGTCGGAGCTATCTTAACTCGAAAATTAAAGATTTCCTGTCACCCTGAGAAATTCCATTTATACTTAACTGTAATACAATACTTAAATATGTAGTAATCGATTAGATACAACGTATGTAATGATGTAAACAAATGTGAATCATAACTTTGTTATAACTAGACTGCGGATCTTTATGCAAAATAAAAATTTCATTCTTCTTTTGATGATCTTGGTAAGGTGAAACTAATACATCGGTGGCATTAAATCTTTTTAATACCTCTACTGTTTTAAATTGTACGTACCCCGTTTTGTCATAAATGCATAAAATCCGCGGTTTAGTTATAACAAATCGGATTAACAATGAAGTTTTCAATTTCCGTCGACGCGAAGGCTGCGTTTTGGCTTTTCCTCCCGCCAGCTCGTTCGCCGTCTTCTCCCTTTATTAAAGCCGACACGCGAACGATGAACCAATTCCTATCGCACGCACGCCCCGTGAAACACACGGAATAACGATACAACAAATTAGAACCCGTCACCGTTATCTGATCCGACGTGATTTAAACAACTCGTTTAACAGCGAACAAGTCTGCGCTTCCTCAACGAGCGATGTTCTCTTCCGAGCGCGGGGTCTTTCGAAAAGTACGAGCTAGGCTTACCTATACTAACCCAGACTTACACAGAAATTGCAGTTGCATAAAACGCTGGTGGTCTTGCTTCATAATCGGATTGCGAATTTTCTGCGTTCGTGGTTACTAAATTCTTTTTTATAGGAATCACGCCATTTTTAAGATTATCCAGGGTTAATGTAGTTAGAGAATGAAAGGAAGTAAATGCTATGTAGTTTCTTTTCCTCGCAGTTGATGCGGATAATTTTCATTTTCCAGATGTTTCGTGTTCCGGAATGCCTGGTTACTTTCGAATATTAATTACTAAACAAATATACACGATAGCAAAGTGAAACCTGTTTGAAAATGTAGCGCGTAATTGCTAGAAGATACTCCATAATGTACAAATTTGCACACCTTCCTTAAATCGTTGAAAATTTTGTAATAATCGAACACTGTTTGCAACAGCTGTTCAAAGTGAAACCTGTCTCGTAAAGTCTGTCAACTAATAGCAAATTATACGTGACGTTCTAACAGGAAACAGAAAGAATGTTGCTCTGTTTCTTGCCCATTTGCGTACTGATATCAACGGAAAATCTGAAATCGACAGTTCAGCCTTTCGTGCGACAGTCCAATAAAGCAAGTTCGCTCGCATAAAAATGCTAATCGCGCAGATCGCAGCAGATTTCACTCGACCATCTTGCGGAAACATCTCCCGCTCGTCTTCCTGCCAACACTGAAACGATTCCCTTCATTGTATCGAGAGGAAGAAACAAAGAGAGCGCGAGTGGGAGCGCGTTGGTCGACGTAAATCGCGCGTCGAACGTAACAGAGAGATTTAATTGCATCGTTATCGGGATAATTGGAGCAATAATCGTGGTTGCGTAGCGGCCACGTGTATCATTTTCCAATTACACGTTGTATTTCGTTTACCGATCGCTCGCATTCGCGGAGATAACGCGGACTATGCGCACTTGCAGTACGATTTCTCGGCTCCGTGACATACACACACGCAGTGTTTTCGCCACGATCGAGAGATCGAGATCGGGCTCGTTACGATAAAAAGTGGCGCACGGTCGTCGAAAACCGTGTCGAACGTAGACGATGATCGGTCCCGCGATAAATTATCCTTAATTCCGAGGGTGAAATCGCGGGGTCGAGGAGCTTCTCGTTCGCGGAATGGTTCGGCGAAAACGTTCGATACGCTCGCGTGATGCGCTCGCGGTGCATACACGATGTCGTCGCGGTGAAACACCTGCGAGGTGTTTCGAAAGCAGCGTAAATCGAGTGCCGATTGTGTCACGCGACTCGCGTAATCGACGGGCCGCGATCGACCACCGTTCGACCACCGAATCGGAATTCGACCGACGACGTCGAAAGTCAATCGTATGATCATGGAACTTCGGGCTATTGTTATTTATTATTCATTGTACCGGATGAACTCGTTGGAAATGGATTGGGAAGGAAAATTGTTTGAGACATCAAGTAGGTATTAGAAAATTATAAGATAACGACATTTAATAAGAACAATGAATGGAATTGGAGTTAGAAAGTGATGTCGAGAATAAAACAGTATAATTCTATAAAATCATAAGTATTAAAGACAGTATGTATTTTGATTAATCCATGCTCGAAAAGGTTTTTAATATTTTTCTAAAAGAATCTTCACACGTTCGCTAATTAGAATTTCTTTGTGGATAATAATTTTCTAAGAGACACTGCAGCTCTATATTTACTCCAGCGGCTAAATATTCATAAGAGAGAAATAATTTCAAAGAAGAGCACAATATGCATATTTATTAGACTCTGTAATCTTTATCGCGAATCCGATCCTATCTTGTACAGCAAGTGGGTAAAAACAGATGAAGTATAGAGAAGAGAGAAAGATTCATAACTGGACTTTAGATTTTACCTGCGTAGCACGACGATGGAACGCCCAGCATCGCAGCAAATTGTTCTCCTAGCGCAGCAGCCGAAAAGATCGTTAACCATCTGGAAATCGGTAATCGGCCGTGCTAATCGGCTCCCTTTATACCCGCTTAGTTTCTTTTTTCCAGGGCCACATTAGTCGCGCACTTTTTGCCGAAACGAAAAATGTGAACAGAAGGGTGTGGGCCAACTTCTGTTCATTTTCTGTAATTTTTTTCGTGTTCTCTGTCGCGTTAATCGGAGTCATGCTGCGCGCATCCCCCGGCGTAATGAGAATTATCCCCTTTCCTCGAAATCTCTCCTCTTCTCCTGAATTCTTCTCTTTCTTTCTTTTTCCGGAGCATCGAAGCAAAGCACGAAACCCATTCGAACCGACGAACGGGATATATACTAATCGTACGGTTCATTACGAGCGCGCGCACGTTCGCGATGACTATGACTGATGCGGAGCCACGACGAATTGCGATGCGCATTACGAATAAATATCGCACTCTTTGCTCCGTGTCCCGTCTAATGTGCCTTGCGCCCAAGATGATTACCGCTTGGGTGGGTTTCGAAAACGGTCCCGCGGACAGGTCGCCGTTTAATTAAATATTCCGTGTCACGCGCGACGCTCGCGATTCCACGGCTGCCCGCGAAAACAATCTGTTCCACCCACACGCAAACGTCCGGGCCTCCCGAGAGAAACGAATCCGCGGGGAAAACGGATGTTCGTTGCAAGATGCGACGGCGCGACCACGACCACCTGCTCGATCTCTCGAACACGGCTAGATTCAATTAAATTATGCACGCCGGCGATTGCGGCCGCGCAGCGTCGCGTGCGTCCACGAGAAAACAACATTCGTCTTCTTAACCCCCGTGCGAATTTTCGGTCCGATATCTGCGAGATCTTTCAACTTCCCGCGATCCCACCGGTGTTTCGCACTGAATCGACCGGAATTGTCATGATCGAGTTTCGTTCAATGTGGAAGGTACACCGTGAGGAGGTTGCAATTCCAGATTAGTACCTCGGTAGATTACTCTACGATTTTTTTCACGGAGTTATACTGGCGTGACCGTGCATGCCAACAATTTCTCATCGAAAATTTAATTTCAGTTTGCACGCTTGAAGAAAATGAAAAATAGAAGAACGGTATCTCCAGGATTAATACCACGAATAAATAAAGAAAACGTAGTAAACCTAATTTCTGACACGAGGGTTGAACCGCGCAGGTAGGAATATACAGGTAGGGCTGAAGTTTAGTATGACCATCCCCGAGGATGATGACCGTCTACTACCGATAATTAGTGGCCATAGCAGATCCGCGGGCGAATGTTCGGTTTCCGGTGTTAAACGATCGATCGGGACCGCTGACCGATTAATGGAAAGCCGAAATCTATCACGGAAATCCGTAATTCGGACTAATGGCGGCGGCCGCGAGAGGCAATTCACCCGATTCCGGGGCTCGCCATCTATCTTCCGGCGCGCTGGTAGCGAAGAAAGAAGGCATAATTAAATTAAATTAAGCCCGGCTGAGCTCTCGGTCCCTCCTCCCTTCTCCCCTCTACACCCTTGATCCCTTCCATTTCCAACATCCGTCGTCCTACCAGCGACGATAGAAGTCCCGACGCCGCCTTTATTTGCAAGCAATTTGCGCTGCGCGGATCCCGCTGCAAAAAATCTGAAAATAATGCCGCCGTATTAATCATATCCCTCCGCCCTTATCCTTCTTCGTTCGCCGCTTCTGTTCTCTGCCTTCCCTCTCCCCTTCCGCTCTACGCACACCGGGATATTTGCGGCTGCAGTCGGTGCACCGAATGCACCCGGCATACTTACAAGCCTTACGCACCCCGTCCTCGCGTATTTACGACCAAAAAACTCCGTATCCGTGCTGGTCGTACTCACTGCAGAATTTAGTGCACTGTTCGTTGCACTGCGAAACGCCTGCGCTGTCCTTGTTGCGCGTCTAGATCGTTGTGTTCTTCGTTTCGCACGCTTGTCTATGTACTTAATTAATTCGAGCTTTGTGTACCCTTAGCCCGAGCACTACCGAGGGAATTCTTTGACACGCAAAGAATTAGGTTGTCCCGAAAATTTCTTTCGTAATCGAAAGAATCATCTAGAATTATTCTAGGTCGAAAGAAATGTTTAAGTTTCGAGTTGAGATAGCTCCGACTGCAAAGAGTTAAAATTATTTGATCGGCTACGCAAGGGTTAAGTATAGGGTAAGTGCCTAAATATGGTATAGTCGCCTATTATGGCACTACCTTATATCTTGAAAAGGAGAAGTCGCACTCTAGTGAGAAAATCCTCAAACAATAGTTCACCATTCTATAGATTTTAGTATCGATCTAGTGTTTTAGTATTCGATTTAGTGTTGAATATTTTTGTGGATTTTTATTTTTGTGGAATATTACCGAGGAAGGTAAGTGATTTTGAAATGTTTGAACATATCTGTAGTTTCAGCTTATTTATATTAATGTTTGCCAACTATTGGTTTGGGCTGAAATTCATTTTCTCTTTTTCAGTAGATAGTATTATCAGTCCACGTGGAGTTCCCAATATGGCACTACCAAGGGTTTCCTAATATGGGTATAGCTATTGACAGTCTTGGTGTGAGTGCCGAATATGACACTAAGTGTCATATTAGGGACTCAAGGTGTACTATATTAAGAACCTCTTTCGCTGGAACCTGCAAATGACACCACAAAAAAATATTTTCCCAAGCTGTATTAATCTCTGAACAAACTTGACCCCAGAATCTTATAGGGAGGAAATGCATCTACCACTGGTAATTTTTGGTCGAAAAAGAGCATTCTAAAATAATCAAAAAATTACATCAACAAAAAGTGGTTCATATTTAGGCACTTTACCCTAATAGTTAATAGGTAGCTGATCTTGACGAGTACGGTACATTGAGTACTTCTTACAATTAAGGTAATAAACTGTACATTTCACACACATTGTACACACAGGATATGTATTTCGAATGGAATAAAACCAGTGTTAAAATTGTCGTTGCGAACTTATGTACAAAAGAACGTTGGAATTCGCGAGTCGTGACTGGTCGCAGGTGCAATAAAGTCGAACAGTTCGTCGCAAGGTATCGGTTCGCGGAAAGCCGTCGGTAACCTGATTTCGTTACGGTTAACCGTACGGTTAAAAGGAGGGTGCGTATTTACACGAGAGGTGGGAATCACGGCAAACGAAATCGCATTCTGTTTACCAGCCAGTCGAGGTGATAGTGCGATGCTCAGGAGGATTTCTTTGGCTTCTTGACGGGCTCGAGGCCGCTTCCGTACTCAGAGGTGTTAAGCATCCGGACGTTCTTCAGCATGCCTGTCCTTGGCTGTTGTTCCCGTTGTTGTTGCTGCCGGTGCTGTCTCTTGGTAGACACCCCGTCGGGCCTGGAAATCGCACGGGCTTAATCGTCGCGTTAGTCCGAACCCGCAATTTTCGGTAATTCGACGTAAACGACATGTGGCGAGGACAGACAGCGCGGTAATCGAAAATCGGCAAAAACCGGGGCCCGAGCTCTCGAATACCAAAAGTGCAACACGCCTCGAGGGAATTCGGCACAAACAGCCGTGCCGAATTCACTCGTCCCGTGGTTTTTCTTCCGCCGATCCGTATCATTCGCTCCGTGTTCCCGACCGTGCGAAATCTTCAAGGTGTTGGACAAGATAGCAGGATGTTCGATGCATTTGAATAGCTCGAGTGATCGGAACAGGAAAAGGTTCATTTTGTACACCCCATCTAGTGGATGCACACTCCAAAACGAGCATATTAAGTCTCAAGTTTGGTTCGTATACGAGGAGGTAGTTGCAGTGGAAGAAGTTGAAGATTGTAGCTGATCTCGATCGGACATGTTCAGCAAATATAGTTGCAATAAATTAATACAACTAACATCTTGAAAGTGATATGGCCCGGCGAGTCTCGGATCATTAGCAAAATAAACTGGATGATCGTGATTTCCATCGATGAAGGAAGAAACATCAAGTATCCCATGACACTGCTTGACACTGTAGGTCTTTCAGAAACTGAAGTTCGACCGAAGTGATCGAGTAGCAAAGTGCAAGAAACGGTGTTCAGGCGTGTTGACGCGCGGGGACATCGACGGTTCTCGTCCGGATATACGTGCGAAGGCCACGCACACACACAAACACGTGGATGAAACGAGCATAATCGCACCCACAGAGGCGTACACCGCGGGTCTCTCGATCCATTGGACCGTCAGCTCGGTGCCCGCCTTTCACCCATTAAAACGGACTTGTTCTCTCGCTACGGGCGGAGGGCACCCGTCGGGTACCCGTTCTGCGCGCCGAAAGCACGCCCATTCAAATCGCATTAAACAAGTCAATGCTGAATGCCGGCCGCGGGGTGAAACCCGCGAGCGACCCGAGTGTCGATCAGCCTTTTGATCGGCACCGTTCATTAGCGGCCTAATGAATAGCTGCTTCGAATAAGACGAGAACGCGCGCAACGCTCTGCTCTGCGAGATTATAAGGCAGCAATCGTCGGGATAACCGCTCGGCATTGTGTTTCTGTTAAACTGCGTTCTATGCAAAATAGAACCATTTGTTTGAGGAGAGTCTGCGTAAAGAATCTTTGTAAATAATGTTCGTCAATAATTAATTAAATGTGCACTCATCGAGTATAGAGGTGGAACGAGAAGAACACAGCTTCACACTGGCAGACAGTGTAATTAGTCGATGGAATTGATACGATCCGAAAAATGAACCGACGAGGAGAAAATCAGCTCGACGGTGTAAATGCACTGGCGAGATTTCGACGAAGAGGGATAGGAGAGAGAGAGAGCGAGAGAGAGAGTGAAGGGAGGCTCGTGCTCGTCCCGTGGTTTCCGTAAATGGCGCAGCCAGGGCCGGAAGCAGCGGTCGCATCAGTCTGTTTAATAGCCGTATTGTATAATTATGAACAATGGCGAGATGGGGGGAGAGAGCGCGCAAGATAGAGAGAGTGAGAGAGGCAGAGCGGCCGGAGAGAGAACAGGAGAAGCCTGGAGAAGGGCAGAAGCCAGCCGAATGCCATGTGAAATGCATACCCGGCGAGATAGACGAAGAGAGAGACAGAGAGAGAGAGAGAGAGAGAGGTACTGGCGTTGACATTTGCCAGAACGAGAGACAAGAGGGAACCGGAGCGAGATAGCGAACAAACGAGGATGACCACGACGAGAGCCGTATGGCTTATGGCTGCCAGCCACCGTATACCACGTCCGCCCGTTCGTCGTACATGACGAATGACACAAAGCGACAGTTTTGACGTATCCAAGCTCTCTAGGAGCCACGGAGCTGTCCCGCAGAGAGTGCGTGCGGTGTGCGTGCGCTCTCCACGTGGTTGCGTCCGCTAGTTACCGTGAACCGAGGGAAACCGGGCTAGGAAGGGAGAAATCGGGCCGCATCGCGGTTAACACGCCAAGCCACGCATGAATCCGTCATTAATACTGCGAGCCTCTGACTCAAACGATCGCCAACCGGTCTCGGGCGATCCGTCCCCGTACAGGATCATGGCTTCCGGCCAGCCACCGGGATCATCCTGCATCGATCATTGCGGCTATCGATGATCTGATTCACCGGCCTGAGACGCGTCCTTCTCGAATTGTCACGAGAAACTACAAGTTGTCGTATCTGTTGTACAGAGAAACGTAGAGTACTCACCTCTCATTCGCCAATTTGTTTTTGTGCTGCTGCTGGTTCGAGCTGTCCTCTTTCCCGCGAAGTTTCTTGTCCATACCACCGATTCGCTGAGGAGTCTCCCTCAATGCGAAACTCTTCGCGTAGTGGCCCAGGTGCAGCTCCTTCCGGTTGAACACCTCTCGCATGTCGCGAGGGTAGGTTGAGTAGAAGCGGACCCAGGAAATGTACGCTGGAAATAGAAAGTAGACGGTTCCAATATAGAAAGTTAATCTGCGAACCTTGCAACCCCTGCTGCAGGGATTAGAAAATATATAGTATCATGCGTAATTGTGCTGCACCAAAAGACAATAATTAGTTGACGTTGCTGGGGGAGACTTGTTGATTGTAATACAACATTCGTGCCAAAAGAAAATGTTCGATTGTATCTAAAATGATGAATGGGATTGATTGGACACTTCACTACGATAGGTGCCACGATTTTCTATCCTGTTTCTCGTAGCATGCCGGTGGCCTTGTAAATGAGGCCACGTGCGCGCCGTAACGCAGCCATAATCATTGGCTGCGTGTTAGGCGCGCCCTTATTAATCGTGGTTCCATTAAGTTCGACGGGGTCCGCGGTTCTATGGGGTGTGTGCCCCCCAGCCGAGCTATTAAGAGGCATTAACGGGGGTCGAGTCAAGTGCTGTGGGTAATAGTCAGCCCCTTATAGTATATCCTCCCATAGCTTCTCTAGGTAGGTTGTTCGCGGGGGTGAGAACCTTGGGGGTTCACCGATCCTGAGAGAACTTGACATGTGCCAGTGTTACTGTCATTCCGTGCGAAAAATCTACCATGAAGTACGCTCACGGCCCGCTCTTTTGACGGATGAAGCTACTCGAATGTAGCTCACCCTTCGACTCGCTCGCTATCCAACTTGAAAGCTACAATTATCGATGGTGGCTGAAGCTCCGAGAGCTGCTCGACGACCAAGAAAAACCGTTTCGAGTGTTCTCGTACTCGTTACGCGATCTAACCCTTCGCGATCATGCAGCCGCGAGCTGATTCGATCGAAAGTCGCACGTAAATCATCGGTTAGGCGGAAACGTTTGCTATTCAATCGAGAAACATGATGGAGAACATTTCTGCCTTTAACACTAATTTTACATGTTGACGGGATCCAATATTTTTAATTTACCATAAATGTTGACCGATACATTCCCGTCAGTTTTATAAAGTAATGTAAATTTCCAAATTCTATGAAAGATCGAGAAGAGTACGGTCGTCGTTGCTGAGCAGTGAGTTAAGAAAAAAAATGGGAAGGGGTTGCCAGGGGCGAGTACTTTTGTGAAGGAGTCTTAAACGCCCTTAATTCCGATAATTCACGTGGCAGACCTTATGACCCGACATTTTCCGGCTGGATTTCCGTCTGCCTTCCATCCCGGAGCCGTCTCTTAGGAAGAAACTCCGCGGAGATCTTTCTCCCGTGTTTCCCAACGTCGTCGCGAAAGGGAGAAATGTTTTTCTCCATTTAGCACATAAATCAGCCGCGGGGCGGTATCTCTCCAGCGGGAAACGCGACGCCAACCCGGAGGGGGTGGGAAGAGAGAGGGGGTCGCGTGGGGCGGCATTGTTCCTAAGTGATGTAACTGCGTCTTATTGTATTTGTATCCTGTATCGCATTGTTAAGAGTCTCTCGCCACAAAGCGTAAGTGGTTTTGGCGGAAGCCACATTCAGTGGTTGGATTCTGTCGGCTACCCCCGAACCGCCGAGGGTGTACAACCGGTGTACACGCTGTTCGATCTAACTCGAGATTCGAACTGTTTCTCTTCTGCAGATATCCAAGCGAAAATGCAGTGGTTCATCGAGTTGTTTAAACAAAATTTATTTTCACCAACACTCTCGAAAGGCCCGAAACTTTATGAAATTCGTTTGTTTTCATTATTTTTCTCGTGAAGGTTTTGTCAACAGATTCGCGACATTTTCCTGATCAAAATGAGTCCAAACCAATTTTTAGTCATGATAGTATATTTGTTGTTTATGTGGAAATGTGAAACTTCCCTGATATTTTCTAAATGAGATTGTACACTTGTATCATCACGAAGTAATTTTTGTTATACCATAAATAAGTAAGATTAGGGGAGCTCGAGTTAGCTCAGACACCCTGTATAGTGAAGTGGACGAATCTCTTAGGTCAGTGGCAGGGGTCGAAGTCTAGGGGGTTGTTCCATGGACTTGCGTCCGCTATTGAGGGCTGTTCGGATCTATTGGGGTGATAATGTTACGAATTAGCGAGATTTCCACTTCCCCGCACGCTGGCCTGCCCCTACATCGGTCAGGAATTAAATAAATTCATGGGAGTAGAAAAGGGCGTATTGTGTGGCCATACACTGGTCCATAACTTCATTCCTTTGAGAAAGCTTCCTCCTCTTGACGCGATCTTTATATTCTCGTTGACCCACTTGCGTCATTAGTAACAATACCATAAGTTCTATAGATTTTTTCCACATTTTGTCACATGGTTTCAGCATATTTATCGCGGATGATCATTCCGGTCCTCCTTGTTTGGCAGCGTTCAAGGGGCGTGGGTGCGAGGCTGACCGTGATCCATTCCGAAACGTAAAATAAAGACCATAAATCTTTCTAAGAGGTTTCGGGGTTTCGCAGGTTGTCCCCCGTCAGGGGTGGCTTTACACGAAGGTTAGCCACGGTTTTTGAGCGCTTAGCCGCTCCAGATTTGAGTGACGGTACACAGTTAACCACTTGACCGTTCCTCTACGTGCCCCGGGTGATTGATAGATTAATTGTCGCCGGTGCACTCGCCCATGGGGGTGAACGGTGTACCATAGAGGCACGGGGAACGGTTTCGGGAAAGAAAGATGGATAAGATACTCGAATCGATCGCCGTCTCTTCGCCAGATTTGCTCGCGTCTCTCATAAGGTCCAACGGGAATCGCCAATTTAACCTGCTACATCGTGCAAAAATTTCTTGAGCAAAAATTGACGATGTACAGCGAAAGCAGAGGCTTCGAGCTTTAAAATGTTGAGGATTTGTCGAGAATATGAATGTTAATGTTGAAATACTCTTCGGCATGTTCTTCACTGTATATTTCTCGAATCGAGAAATGGTAAAGCAAATTTCTGAGCAGGCTTTTATCCACATTCTACGATAACACGAGACCGCGCAATGATCGCCTAATCACGGCGACACGGTCGCGAATACAAGCTCGACTCCCCTCGATCGGTGCCCGAACGATCGTGTCCTAATGGATTTATTATTGCAGCAAATAAATTCGGTGGCCTAACGACCCTAATAGGGAGGGCCGTGGCATGGCAAACAAGATCATCCTTCCTCGTCCATAGAGTATGTAAATATCGGAGCCGGAGAACTCGAACCGAGACAGAAGTGGAAGGCTCTCTCTACGAACGCGAGCGTATGGGGGTTGCTTTATATGCGAGTGGGGTGGCCCGTTGGAATTGGCTTAGCGTAGCTACCCCCCGGGTTCGAAGTCAGCTCGCTTTCGTTCCGATCCAACTGAATCGGAATGGGCGCCGCTCCCTCATCCTTCGCTAAATTTCATGAGTACTTTGTGTTTCAACGGGAGAGCTGCCGCTCGGAATCGCGTTAACCGGAAGACCGTAAAGCTGATCCGGCTTTCTATTAAACCGCTTCCATTCGTTGTTACATCGAGCAGTGCGATCTTCCTACAATCTACCTGCGCAATGCCTCTTTCCCGTTCATCCGATCCATCGATCAGCGACGTCTTCATTTTTCTCCACTCGCTTCGTCAATTATGCAGTTCAATGACATTTCCCAATTGCGCCGTTCGACCGACAAACACGCCCCGCTTGATGAACAGTCGAATTTGAGCGTTCACGAAATAAAAACGTAAAAACCATCCGACGATTTCCATCTTTTACCATCCCTCGTGATTCTCTCACACTAGCCTACGTAGAACAGGTGAGAAATACTACAATCGCTATCACGTACCCCATAATCCTGGCATTATCAAGTTATAAATAGACCGCGGATTTTCATGCAAAATAAAAATTGCCTGCATTAATTGCAAGACCAGACCGATAAAAATGTCTGGTTCCTAATTTATTACAGTGTACAATTGTATAATTAAAAATTCCGCTTACCCTTCATCGCCTTGCCGCGAAGCTTCGACTCCTCGAGCACCAAGTTCTCGAACTCGTTCTGCAACGCAATCGCCGCACCATGAGCAGAGTTGTGCTTACACAGGGGAGTCAGAAGCTTGCCGAGCACGTCGTCCATGCTCTCCTGTTTGATTCGAATGCGCCTGGACTCGAGCATTCGAACGAACTCGATCTCGGCCGGGGTCAGGAAGATCGTCGCCGATCCGGAGGAACCGGCTCGCGCAGTTCTGCCGATTCTGTGCACGTAATCCCTTGCTGAAATCGGCCCGGTATACTGCACCACGGTGTCCACCCTCGGCAGGTCCAATCCCCGAGATGCTACATCCTGGGGAGACAGAAACAGACGCGTTTCGTCAGCTAATCAACTCGAATACAATAATTAATTTCCCGGCTTAAGATAGTTTACCCAGACTTATTTTCAAGGGTGAAACCCATTTAGCTGGTCCACACTGTGTTACAGTAAAAATGAATGTCTGAATTTCGAATGACCTACGAGTCAATGTGTTAAGGATAAAAAGTGGACAAATAATGGTGACTTTCTGCCAACAATTAAGACAATTCGTAATAGAGGACACGCTTCTACATTTTTACATCGTGTCTAGGCCAATTCTCCGGCTTCCAACGATAGTCAAAGCGATTCTGACAGCGTTATTGAGTAGCGCTGGCAAGCTCGAGTATAGCGCTCGCGATCAAGCCAGGTACAAATGTCTTACAAACCGCGTCGATTTCTCGTTTTGTACAAAGGTGAACGCGCGCGGCTGGCAGCGGGCGCCCGCTGCGGGACCCCAACGGCGAACGTTTGAGCACGGCCCTGATTTCCTTGCGTTCGGTTAACCAATGATTTACCGAACCGAGCACACATCGAGGTTCTGCTTGACGGCCCTGGAGACTAATCCCGGACCACCAGTGGGGGGCGGGTGTTCTGGCCCCGAAAATTCTTTCGCGGCACGATACGGACGCGTCTCGACTTCTATCTTTCCTTTCTCGACGGTTTTTTTAACCCTTTCTTCTCTTTTTTTTATTGAATTAATTCGACGCCGGTCTACGACGCCGGCGACTCAGGCGCCGGGGTGAAGGATCCGTAGACTACAAAAATAAAGATCGATGCATTCTTCTGCACAATACTCCTGGCATGGCGGCGTTGTGATTGTTGCAACAAAACTTTCTAGGTTTTTATTATTTTTTAATTAAACACTCGCGAGCGTGTCGGTGACGTTTTTCTGATTAGAATGAGTCCAAGCATGATACAGTTCGAAGAATCAAATTTTAATCTGGCTCCTGTTTGTTGCAATTCATGAAAAGATTTGTATTTTGCACGAAGATAAGCAGCCTAACTCATATACGGTAGAAGTGTTCGTTGATAATAGACGGTAATAATTTTCAAAAACTGTATCACGAATGTACAGTGAATGTACAGTACAGTGAATGTACAGAAAATCGTCCTGTGTTATTGAGACCGTCCCGATGTCCGATGTTTCTCGGACTGTTTCGAGATCGAGTTCGTGATCGGGATAATTGATCGTGGAACGGGAGTAGGCTCGATTAGGATTTACCGAAAAAGATGGCTCGATAATGCGAGTCGGTCGAGGCAACGCCTACGTGTGGTTCGCATGGAACAAGCATCGCAGTTGCCACCGGCGCGATATAATGTAACGAAAACAGGGACGAGGAGCGATCGATGGCAGCGATTAAGACAAACGATCGTTTAGGGGAGAGAGGCCGCGATCGTGGCCCGTAGGATCGAGAACGGATCGTCCGCTCAAAACATCTCACTCGGGCCATAGATCACCCCGTGGATCCGGATCCACCACCGCTGAGAGCCGCGGAACATTCCATCCGCGGGGGCTCTCGTGAGTTTTCAACGTGGAAATTAATAACGCTGCCATAGAATCCTCCGTGCAAGTGACGCCGGTGAAATGTGGCCGGCTGCCATCGTTTGTTCATGCTCCGGGCCCGAAAGACGATCCAAAACTTCACCGGAAAGTCAGCTTGCGAAACTGTTCGATCAACGGACTGACCAACTCTGGAGAAAGTCTCCCGGAGAAAGGAGGGAAGGCTAGGAAACGAAATTGATATCACGAACAAATAATAACCACAAACGCAGCAGGGTTAGCAATAACAATGAATCTCGCTATTGTTTGAAATTGTACCAAGTCGTTTCTGTCATAAATGTATAACATCCGAAAATCCTGTCGAAATGTAAGAGGGAAAAGATTGCAACAATATTCTCGAACAGGTTGGAACGTTTAAATTCGTTCGAGCAGGTAGGCCCTACTTAAAACTCGAAATTTGATTTTTATCTCCGAACCTCCGTGATTCGTGGGTCGTTTGGGACGCGCGTTCGCGTGTCTTTTAATCCGTCCATTCAGGGAACAGGTTGGCAATTAGATGTGCATCGGAAGAACAGGAACACCGACGGCGAGTCGCCGTGAAACACGCGTCAGATCGACGGCGCCGCTCGCCTGATTAAAACGAATTAATCCTCCCCGCGAGCAAAGGTGTCATTCGTTGCGTGTCGCAGGTTATGAATTTTCGACTGGAACCTGAACTGTTAGCGTTATCCTGTGGCAGAGCTGGCATGCGAGCCTCGCGTTAACCGACCGGGAAGCGATAATGTTAATAACAATCGGTTTAATCATCGCTATTATTGAATCCCTCGGGACCGCTATCTCCCGACGAGATCGATCGCTTGTCCCGGTAGCTGCCGGCAATCTATTGGGATTAGATCTCCGAGAACCGGATACGATTAAACTTGCAATTGTTGTAAAATTGTTGTTTGTGTGCTAAAGTAAAGCTGAGTTCGTTATTCTGCTATGAATGTATTGGCAAGAGCGTTGATCAGGAGTGATCGCAAGGTTTCTAGCGGCGTTCGATCGTTTCCAAGGTAATTAGCAAACGAAAGAGAGCGGTTCGGTAATTGCACGGTGCAGGAAGCGTCCTGGTTTCATACGGACGTGCACCAAAATTAGAGTGCGCGCGTATCGCGAGCATAGTTGCGATGCCGGAGGCGTAGTCCCTCGGCGGGATTCCTCCTGTGTTGGTAGCGGTATCGTTATTGTTAAGCATTCGCTATTTTACAAGTAGAAAACAATTAAAGAAGGGGCCGGCGCATAACGGGCGAGCAATCATAATTATACTCGTTACGAAGGCCTCATACGCGCGCGCATAATTTTTAACCTCCGGACGCAGCGTGGGTCCAGAGATATTAAATTCCGCCCTGAAAGAATAAGCCACGGGGTAATTTACTGCTCAGGGAGTGCCGTCGGCTATACCCCGGCTTTTCTTCTGTTCTTTCGTTCTCTTTGGTCCCGGCCCCCGCCATACTAATTCCCCGGCTCGTGGAGTGAGAACAGTGTCATCGCTTTCGTGCGACGTTACGCGAAACAATCGCAAAATTGTGCACCGTGGAGATATGTACAGGGTGGTCAGTAACTGGCGATACAACCGGAAACTTCGTTTGAAAATTCGGTGAGCACATTACCAGCTCTACTTCTTACAAGACCGTCAGAATCTTCAAAGTTATTCTATATTTTTACTTTTTTTACCACCAGTCAGTGACCACTTTGTACATTACGCTCACGAAAAACTCACCGTGCACAGGAGGACGCCGCTTCTTGCCTCTCGGAACGTTTTGAAAGTGTCCGTGCGCTCCTTCTGCGTCATGCTGCCGTGCAGCCTGAAGAACTCCACGTCCACCAGAGGGTCCGAGTCCTCGTCCTCGTCGTCGACCGGTTTGCCCAGCACCGACGACAGAATTTCCGTGTGATAATCGACCATGTCCTGGGTGGCCATGAAGACCAGCACCTTGTGCTGCCCGTGACTCTATACAAAACGCAAACGCCGTTTAAATTTCCTATAGAAAGATTATTACTGTCTTTAGAAGTCAAATCTTTAGTCTCAGAAGTCTTTAAAGGTCTCCGGAATCGAAGGGTAACGATCGTTAAATATACAACTGCTTCAGGATTAAGAACTGAAACGGGAAGACCTACCTGACATTTTCCAGCGATGTAAGCGCTTAGGGTGACCATCCGCAGCTTAGGTGGAGTGACGATGTAAGTTTGCATCACGCTTTGAGGTACCACCAGGTCCTCGTTGACATCGCTGATCTCGTCACCAGTCAGCTTCAAATTGTCCTTCGCAGCGTCCACGAAGATTGGTCGCTTCATCGCGAGACCAGCTAGCTTTTCTACAGCTTGAGTCAATGTAGCAGAAAGCAGGATCGTCTGTGTCCGAGAGTCATCATTAACAGTCTCTTCATCCTCATCCTGATCATTTTCCTTTGTCAATGTAATCTTCTTTTGATCGAGCTTTTTTGATTTGACGAACGGCTCGTCGTCGTCGGAACCGTCTTCGCTGCTAGAATGGTACTCTTGTCGTTGATTCGCAACTTTGTTAGCGTTGTCTTCGGACTCGGAAACGTCCTGCGTTTTTTGGGACTCATCTGGGTCCTGGTCTAGAGCTTCGACCTCTTCTTCCGTGAATACTTTCTTCACGTTCTGTCGGAGCATCTTCATCGCGTCGTAACCTGTGTTCTGGCTCGGTGTGGACACCTTTAGAGCACTCACTATTCTGAAAGAAGAAGTTAGTCCCACCCTTTGTAACTTTTTCAAGCCTTTAACAACAAACATTTTAATAATTTAATCATCTTATGAGTAGTCCTAAATTTTAGTGCGTCAATTACAAAATGCAGGAGTTACGTAAACATTTATTTCCCTCTTTAATAATTTTAATATGTTGAAAATAATATTGACATTCTTGAATTCCTTGAATCTGTTCACTGTTTTAAATTGCACCTACTCATTTCTGTCATAAATGCATGAAATCCGCAGTCTACTTATGATATACATTGCCAGATGACATACCCCGAAATATCTTTCTCGTAGCCCATGTCGAACATCCTATCAGCCTCGTCCAAAATGAAATACTTGACGTCCCCCAGCTTCAGGGCTTCAGTCCTCTGAATATGGTCCAACAATCTGCCAGGTGTGCCTACCAAAATATTACACCCCTTCCTCAACCTAGCTTTCTCTGCTTTCCTCTTTTCACCCCCTGCCAAGTATCCTGGCACGATCCTTGTAAACGGCTAGAATTGTATGAAAAACGATTGAACTATCATTCTATGAAAGTACAAGGAACCGACCTAGTACATCTTTTATACATTAAGTTCCCTGTTACACTCACTTTTGTCAATTTCAAGAAGCATTCGTACGTCTGCAGAGCCAGTTCCCTGGTTGGCACAACTACGAGAGCTTTCAAGCCACTATTCCTGTTCAACTTGGGTCTGATCTTGTGCAAGAACTCTACTATAGGTAAAGCATACGCTAAAGTCTTCCCAGACCCTGTCTGAGATCTGATGAGTACATCTTTTCCAGAGAGTATCCGAGGTATTGCTTTTTGCTGTACTATTGTCATCTCTGTGATGTTCATATTTTGCTTCAAATTGGAAATTGCAAAGGGATGCACGTTTAAGTCAGCAAATGTTGTTCCTGTGAAGACTGGCTCGTTTATCGGCTTCACCAGTCTCTGACCGATGTTCGGTATCTCTGGATTGTGACCGAAGAGAGAAGATACCTTCCCAGTGGACCTGTGAGAAAAATTTCCTCCTCTTTCATGTGTACGAGATGTATCTGTGAATGTTTCTGAACGTTTCTTTTTCGTTTTCTTTTTTTTGTCTATTGTGGATGATGATTTTTTTGGTTCGACAAGCTCCTTTTTCATTTTACTGCCTATTTTTTCTGTCGTGGATGAAGACTCTTCGGATTCTGCTAATTTAGGCTTCTTCTTCGGTACTACATCTTCATTTGTATCCACTTTTTTCAACGATCCCAATAAATTGAGTTCAGTGCTCCTAGAGTCTTGTTGCTTGTTAAATATGCTAGAGAGTGTCTTCTTGGAGTTTGCGTCTTTAATAGGCCTTTTCCTTGCTAATATTGTTGTACCAAAGTTCTCTTTTGTAACTTTGGTAAAGGATATTACAGGTGGTTTGTAGGTCTCGCTGTCCTTATTAGACGATGACTTATTTGCTTCTTTATTCTTGCTATCTACATTTAAAGGTGCTTTATCTACTTTCTGGCTAGACTTTTTCTGTTGAATTCCCCCAGGTGATAAATTAAATGTTACCTTTTTCTTAACCTTATTCCCTTTCAAAGGCTGGCTAGCATTTCCTTTCAACTTTTTAGCAACAATGGCAGACAGAGACTTTTGTTTAACTCGTTTCTTTGGGCCGACAGATACTGTGTTCACAGATTTTGGTTTTATTAGAGTGTTGTTTATAATCCTTACTTTCTGTGTCTTATTCTTTTGCGCTCTCATTAAACCAATGATCGAGTCATCGTTGTTTGCCTTGCTCTGCGTAAAAGGGCCAAGAAGGATGGGATTTTTAATTATGCCAAGCATTAGCTTACAAAGTGGGAAATATAAAAGAAATATAAAAACGTAATACTACAAGTCTACTCGGCAGACAGTTCAGCAGCTCGGTCAACACACGATGACACGAAGAGCTTACTCACAAAAATGATTTCGCTTTGGAACTTACAGCGATCGATAACAAAAATTAGAAAAAAGAAACAAGTTCCACAATGAAACTAGCAAAATAGTTTGCTTCCACTAAATGAATACTGCGGTAGACATAAAAATCAAATGCGTTCGACTAAAATCAGCATGGGTGATATCACTTTTCCAGATCAAACGATACATGATTTTGTAAAAATCAAAAGGAAGGTAATTCTACAGCTCAATCTCAAACCTTGAATGACTAATACATTAACTTACTTCATAATTTTCATAGATAAACACCTTTCCACATTGTCCTAACCCATGAAAACGTCACTTACCTTGTGAGCAGCAGGATCCGCGGAGATATTCAAAGAAATGTCCATATCCTGCACAGTCATCCTTCACTCGATATTCCTCACGTTTTCCTAACGTCCTTTTCCGAAATCAAACCACCCGCAGCACAGAGATCTAGATCGAACAACAATGATATCGAAGAAAACACGAGAACTAACCTACAAGCACATGTGTCACTCGCACGCTACCGCTGAATTGATTGAAACATCACTGCGCGTGCGCGGTTCTTAGCGCGTTGGTTTCGAGGCTAAGTTTAAAACCGCGTTGGTTTGTGTTTCTATTAACAGTTTTTATAAGGTTTGCTCAATGACAGAACTCAGTTCTCACTGTACCGTACTTTTTTCAGTGATTACCGAATGATTAGCAGTGTGTTATCGAATAGAGGATAATGAAACGTGACGGTATCGAACGAGGCCACTACGTCGTCGATCGCGATCGATCAGCGCAATCGTCCGCGCACCTCGGCGATGTCCTAACCGGGATTTATCGCTATACCGAATAATCGGCGTCGATCGCCGAGCCGAACCGGTGCTCGAACCACGTGTTTACCCGCGGCGATGCGTGTTTACATTTTTTCACGGAGTATCGATGATCTGTTGGTGATCTACCGATAATCCTGAGACGTCGGCAAGCATTTTCCACTCGTGATCCGTAGCGTTGGGACGAAATCACGGCTAATCATGACTAAACTCTGCTGCATCGGCTACTCCTTGGCGGCCAGGATCATCAGCACGTACACCATGGTGAGTGCCAAACCGATCGCATAATTGCCGTGTTCAACCGGTTCTGTTAAATCGATTTACTCTGCTAAATAATGGTCTATTATCTTGCTATTAGACCATAGATAGATAGCAAGATAAATTCCAAACAAATTCATCCTTTTGTTTGTTATGTGTTATGTCGATTGATTTTACGGTAATTATGCATAAAATGTTCCACCTCACCGATTTCGATGACTTTTTAATATGTTGTCAGGATGAAGATTCTGAGCAACTTTTCCTATACATGTAACCGCCGCTCAGCCTTAGTTTTTTAGATATTTGCGAAAAACTGCAGCTACTACTACATTGAATTTTGCCAATACGTGCACGCCCGTGCTGTGTGTATGCGTCAACTGTTTCTACAGATATATCACTACGATCGTCGAACGATCTATATACCGCGTGAACTTTTTATTAAATCATATGATGATGAAGAATGAGTACATATTATATTACGAGGACACCACACACATCCACACAGTGTTCCTGAGAAGAAACGGCGGTAATTATATAGAAGTAGGGCTTGCTATTCGATTTTGACGAAATTTAAATATGTTGTTTTCCCTATATATGTTACCGTCGCTCGATTTTAGTTTGCTAGATATTCGAAAGAAACTATTACGCTTTGGAGATGAGAGAGAAAACACGGTCTCACTCTGGTCATAAATATAGGGTGAGCTTTCAACATTGGAAGCTCACCTTATACATATATGTATTACCGTATATAGAACCTACAACGTGTTTACAAAAAAGGTGGGGGTGTGTGTGGTGTCGTCGTAATATAATATGTAATCATTCTTTATCATCATACGATTTAAAAAGTCCACGCGGTATACATATAGATCGTTCGACGATCGTAGTGATATATCTGTAGAAACAGTTGACGAGCGGTCGCATCATGCTGACGCATACGCACAACACGGGCGGTGCACGTATAGGCAAAATTCAATGTAGTAGTAGCTGCAGTTTTTCGCAAATATTTCAAAAACTAAGGCTGAGCGGCGGTTGCATGTATAGGAAAAAGTTGTTCAGAATTTTGAATTTTACAACGTATTTAAATTTTATCGGTGAGGTGGGACCTTTTATGCATATTTACCGATTTTACTAACAATTATATCGTGAATTGAAAAATTATATATTTTGTACTGTCATCATCGTGGTAATATATTTTCTTATTAAACCAGACGCAAAAGTCTGGTAAATATCTCGAAGAAATAAAGCATGACCTTTACTTTTATAACCACCGGCACACGTGGCGGATGAAGCATGAAGTTTGGTTTTACTTTTTGAAATTTTTCTAGTCGAGTACAATGAGAAGATTTGATAGCCGAAGCAGTATATTTTTCATTCTTCTTTGTGATGCAGATTTAAACCGGTTCGCTTGAACCTCTCTGATTTATTCGCGTATGATAACGTGCTCACTTTGCTAAATCGTAGTCAATTATTTCGCTGGCACGTTGTACTCGAACTCTGTATAACGTTGCATATGCTTGTAACGATTTTCAGGAGAGTATCCAAGCATTTTCGAATTGAAATTGACGTGGCCTTGATGTGATCGAAAATGATACAGTATCTGCTTCAGCGTATTTCGTAGTATTGAAAATGATTTACAGCTTAAGAGCCTCGAGTATTAGTAATTACCAGAAGGATACATTGTACGATTTCTATGAAGACAACAGGGAAATAAAATCAGCTAGAAAAAAGCCAGCCGTTGACTTTTCAACGGGCATTATGCTAGTAAGAGAATAACTGTGTTTCCAGTCCACCTCGATCCTGATAATAAACGTGCTGATGAGCGACTATTTCTCAAGATTAACGGACAACAGTTTCTTCGATTCGGTGGCAAGTTGGGCTATGCTGGGCTTGAATTGGACGCAGGTACTGAGAAACTTGCACGTGGAAAGGAAAGGTGAGACCTCTCTCGAAGGAAAAAAAAACACTTATCTCGAGAAATTGAGGTTTGAACTGTGTGATGGAATTTTGTATGGTGAAAGGCTCGTTACATTCGCTAATTAATGACTGAAATTCGCAGCGGAAACGGCAGTGGTGTTCCTACTTTTGTACGCGATCTCGTTCTTGCTGGTCAGCGTGTATCTCGCTTTGGGATCGATCTCGGTGAGTATGTTACGGTAAATGTTTACGAGAAGCTACCACCGTTTAATCTAAATGATTGATTAATATATTATTTACGAAGATATTGGATACTAGTAGGTGTTATACGCGTGGATTCGTTTTAAGCGAATGAAAAACGCGTAAATAAAGTATGTCTGTACAACTATTTGTGAAAATAATTCTATTCAAATGAGATCGCACGTGGATTCGTTTTACGCGAATAAAAACGCCTGAATCAAGTCCGTCTGTATAGCTAATATTTGTAAAATAATTCCATTCAAATGAGATTCCACGTGGATTCGTTTTTTTACGCAAATGAGAATCATGTAAATGAAGTCTATCTGTACAGCTAATATTTGTGAAAATAATTATACCATTTAAATGAGATTGTTTGGTTAGGACTAATGACGATCCCTTAAGTAGGACAGTCAAGTAATGAAAAAACGGTGCAAAAATCATCAAAATCGGAGGGCGGTGTCTTTGTACAACTAATCATGTGATTGTCCGACGGAAACACGTTCGAAAACGTTTAAGGTCGCGTCGTGAATGAAGAGATCTTCCTTATAATCGTAGAACAAAAGAGCGAACGAGAGAAAGAATGATAAAGCTAGAGCGGGGTGGGGAAGGGAAGAGAGAACGCCGTGTATCGAAAATGAATGAATTTGCTTCTTTATTCGCGGAACGTATTTTCGGCACGTAGCAGCCTTGCTTAAACTCGCTAACGATCTCGCTAACTTCCGTGTACGTTCGCAGAGGAGACCGAAGTGCGCCGTGCCTTGGATGTATTTGCAAATGATTAGCATAATAGATCAGTCTGTGGCGCTGACTATTCATCTGACGCACGGGTCCCAGTACGATGTTTACGATAAATCAGTATGGTACATTCCAGCGTCCAGCATCTATCTACGTAAGTACATTAGAATTACCTGGAACACAGGTGTACGCAGGTGTATTACTGCGCGTCTCGGCACACCGCGATTGCGAGTCGATTGCCGGCCGTGATTTCGCAATCGAGACGTGCTCTCGAATTTGTAAAAAGCATGTACAGCAATTCGCAGCCGCGATGATTAGCGGGATATCGATTACACAAATTACAAACAGACCTAATGGCAACTTATCTCATCGCGCAAACATTTTCGTATCGCTCCATCCTACTTTAGAAAAATGCATCACCGTGCAGCGTCGAAGCGTTTTCACATTGTCGATAAACGAACAGCATGAAATAATAGTGTTGTCAATCAATCGTATATTTCTCTTTCGTGAAGACTGTGTGTTGGTTCATCGAAGATAGACTTGAATCTTTCCTTTTGTCAGTGTTCAGCGCGTACATCTGGATGGCGGTGCAAGTGGCTCGAAAAGAGTGGTCGGTCGATCGTCAGGGCGACAACGACATGGACATGATGGAAGCAACGTCCCCGACGAACATCAGCAACGAGCCGAAGACGCCGTCGTTCCTCTCGCAGAACTTCGCGATGTTTCATTCGCCGCAGCCTTCGTCGATCCTACCAAAATAGTGAAACTGACAGGATTGCAGCAGAACTATTTTCGCGAGAAGGCGGACGATTCGCAAGCTAATTGGAAGCGCAAACCTCTGTTCGCGCGTGATGTCGACTCACTTAGACTTTATAGTTAGCGTGTTTATTTATAATATTGCCGACGGATCTCCCTTGGACCGAGGGTCGACTGATTAAACGTTCGACGTTCTGTCGCTGGTCGAATCTCTATCGGAACCCTCCGCGATCTCGAGAGAAGATTCGAAGCTTAAATCCGCGTAATAACCATTGATCAACTCCGCAGGCTAATGGAACGTGCGCTGGAGAACGGTCGAACTGCCAGAACACGATGAATCCCGGCCCCGCAACGGGGAAAATGTATAATAACGCGGCCGGGTACTCGATAAATCAGCCCCGGGATGCGACTAATAGAGTGTATCAAATGCGACCACGGCGGAGCGTGGCTGCATAGAAAACATGAGGAATGGCCGCGTTTTACGTCGAAATACTTTTAAACTTCCGGGATTCGAATCGCGCGCAAGCATATTCCCTGGCGGGGGCGACGCCGTCTCCTGGATGGAGGTCGATTTGTCCGAAAATGCTCGCGAAAAGTTCGCGAAACTCCCGAGAATAATGATCGAGCCCGCACAATGGCCCGATAGCAGAAACCCGCCGTCGATTTATTTCGCGTGTTTGCCACGGGACCGCTCGACTACCGAGCAATATCGCGAACGCAACTTCCGGTACGCGTGGATCTTAGCGTGGGGAAGGCCTCCTCTTACATTTTTTTTTCATCGAAGCACCAAGGTGATTCGGAGGGTAGTAATTATTGTATAAATCTTGAAGAATGTGTGTGATTTTACTTTTTTCTTTCTTGGAGGCGTGTGTTGGTGCTAATTGCGATCTCAAGGCTCGAATTAGAGAGGGACACTAAATACTGTCAGTTTCTATATAACGTTTACTAGAATGTGGTCCCTGTCGTGCAAGTATAAACCATGCATTTTTCTTTTTCTTCTTCTTTACAAAACAGATCGATAAAAAACGTCTATTAACTTGAACTTTTTCTAAGAAAAGATTGCAAAAAATTCCTATTGATGTCGCACCCTTCGTTCTTTTAGAGCTGACTAAACATGGTAGGCAATTATAACGTTCGTTGCAACTCGATCGATCGTCGCATCATCAAATGACGATCCTCGATCGCGAGTTACGCGATTAAACGATGTGTGTGTATGTATGTGCGTGTGTGTGTCCCTGATCCCGTTCGGACGAGATGTAGATGGACCCAAAAAGTATTTGAATACTACTATTAGCGAAATGATCACGGTGCAAACAAATCGAGAATTACCTGGCGAATGAAAAATTTAGTGTTCAAGTATTTTCTGGATGTGAATACAGATCGGTAGACGAGTGTGAAAGGTCGGCAGTGTCTGCCAGGCAGCAGATAGACGGGAACGTGTACAAATTTGACGCTCGCAGGAAAGTTTCCGTAAGCTCTCCGCTGAACGATACGGCTGTGAACATGAAGGACAGAACACGGTGGGGTACGCGACGTGGTTGGTTGCCGGTGCTTTTAAAAAGAACTGAGCGAGCCAATTTGTAGGCTGTCGCAAACTTTTAAAACACTAGTTGGCAGCCGCCCCGCCCCTCTCGACGCTCGTCCAACCATCCTGAAGGATTCCAACCTCCGTAGTCGAACGTCTCTCTCTCCTTCTGGAGGTTGGAGCACCAGTCGACGGAGACGACGGAAACTCACCCCACCGTGTCGCGGGAGCCGATGGATTGTAAAATAAAACTAACTTGGCTCTTTCGTGGCTCGGGAACGGAGTACCGGCGAAATCTTATTCCCTCGGGTCTCTTTTATTTTCGCGTACCCCTTTTTTCCTGGCCGCAATCACGAAAAAGCGGACAGTCACCGGGGAAAGGGGCAAGCTCGAGAAACTTGTACTCGAAAAATTATAAATGAGACTGTTACATCATCGAACGCGTGAGTTTTTTAATTGTTCTTTGAGCTCAATCAACGAATACTCTTCTTTCACGGCCGCGATCTCGAGAAAGAGACATTGGAGACGAAGAGGGACGTTCTCGATACGAGAAACTCGTATCTAAGAATTGTAGTCGGGGCTGTTACATCTTTGAACTTGTAAGTTTTATTATTATTTCTCGAATAAAAAGCTCAAGACCATGTAACGAACACTCTTGATTTTCGACACATACGAGAAAGGAGGCGGAAGAGAGTTTTGGGTTCGAGAGATTCATTTTCGAAGATTGTATACTAGAGACTACTACGCCTTCGAACGAAACTCCGCTGGAATGCAGAGCTATTCAGGATTTTTCCTCGATGGCTAAACTAGTTTTACGTGTATCCGCCGGCTAAGGAGAACCGTGGCCGCACGCATGGCCCACATAAAACGTAGCGTGGCGTAATTAATCTTCCTGTATGACACTTTGGCTGGTTACGGGGCAGAGCTTGCCAGGAGCCAGAACACAACATCCCACTTAAGCTCGACGCCCAGAAAACAATTAATACGAAATTGATTAATAATTATTGCGCCCCAAATTCCGTGCCCCCGCTCGTGCTAGTCACGGGTCCGTGAAAAAAGAAATTCCCTCGGCGTCGTCAGATTTCTCGATACCTCCATGAAACCATGGTGCGATCGATAGTGTACGTTCGCCAAAAAAACCGTGGAACTATCGAACGTAATGAAATTGATCATCGAACATTCTAAAATGCCGTAACTACTCGAGATCCAACCTTTTCGGAGACGTTTTGCGTTTCTTCGGTCGCCGCTGTAAAAGGATAGTCGATTTGCCATTTACTTTTCCAGACAGACAGATTTTATTGATCTGACCGGCGAGGGAAAGAGAGGGGAACACACGGCGGAACTGAACGCCCCATAAAGCTAACCAATGCTAATACTTCGCATCTCCGCAATGGCGTCCTCTCGCGAACGCCTGACCCTACGGGCCGTCCGCGACGAGGGAAATACGTCGCGACGCCACTGTCCTGGACCGGAATCGGCAATAAACGCGTAACCGAGCCTAATTCGTGATGTTGGCTCAGTCATTGTGGCCCATTGTGAATTCACTTCCCCTGTTAGCCGGGGGCCGCGAGCACAATGCCGGGGTTATCGCAGGAAACTGCCAGTAACGACTCGAAGAGGCGCATACTCTTCCGAATACGCTCGATTCGTTTATCCCCCGTAGTTCCTCCGATCGCATACTCGCTCAATACTTTCCTATCATACAGGGTGAACCTAGGATCGATTAATTTCTGTGGCTTCATACTTCCCCATTCTTCCGTATCTGGGTCAGGATGATCCTAAAGGGTTGAAATCTTGAGCGTATTACATCGTCTTTCTTGTGAAATGGTCACACAGTTTGGAGTTAAAGAAAAGAACGAATTGATTTGGACATTTTAAAATCAATTCGTTCTTTTCTTTAACTCCAAACTGTGTGACCATTGTGTGAACATTTGTACATTTTAAATGTTCTCCAAGGCTATATTCCACGATTGGCTTCAGCGTCGTTATTTCGTAGAAAACAAATGGCCAAAGCACTCGAGTTGTCCGACCCAGTAAAAGTTAGCAAGTCACGCACACCGTGTACGATGGGGACGAGTTCTGCTAGTCAAATTAATCCGAAACGCCCTTTTCAGACCCGTGAAGTAGATCGCTTATCATCGCGTTCAATCCTTCTCTTATTGATATGTGATTTTAGTATATCTTTCGGAGTGGCTGGAAGAATCTAAAAAAGGACTTCTCCCCCGGCCCGGCTCGTGAATAAAAATCCGAAACACGACCCAATGGCCGAGGGGCGGCATCAAACAAGAAAAATCACATTACTTTCGAGTTTCTCCTTCGGAATGGGGGTGGCACGTGTTCCCGGTTTTTCTCCCCGGTCATTCTAAGGAGAGACGGATGGACGAAGGAAGTCAATTTGTGAACGGGACACAATGGCTGCGTTTAATACTACATTAAACACGATGCCGGCCGATCGACCCGGTGACCACCGTGACAAAGTCTCCCCGGACAATGCGACTGGACCTCTGTACCAACGATCGTAGGGATGGAGAATGTCTACGCACGTGCGTCGCATTTCCTCGAGCCTGTAAACAACCCCTCCACGGTCCCTCGGTCTATTCGTCGCGGGCGCACAGGTTTCGATTTCGTCGGGAGAGCACTGTTGAAATCAATTTGAAAAGCGCATGATTGATGCACGCGGACCGAGACGGGATCGGGAGCAGAGTTTCACTTCGCCGTCATTACGGGCCCGCGATATTTCATGTCAAATTGTATCGCCTGGCGTTCAGCTAGATTAGGCCTATCGTTATGTATCAAAAGGAACGAGTGGAAACGAGAGCTCCTTTCGATCGACTTCCGGCGGCACGATCGTTCGCCAGACGATCGAGCTTCGGCTCGTTAGCGGCCCGCGTAATTGATTTAATCGGTAATTGAACGGTCTTTGTAGAAAGGGGCAAATTTTTTGGCTGGAACACGTTTTCGAGCCACGAGTGATTTATTCTTCCTCGCTAAACGTGATTAGGAGCGTCGTAAATCAAACTCATCGCGAAACTCTTTCGAGGCGAGCTTTGGAAATATAGAGGAAATAGTTTCCTCGAAGTCTTCAGTTCTGGAAGAAGGTAAAGACGCATGTTGGTGAAATAAAATTCTCGCATCTAATAACTTTCTTTGCGCAGAGCTCTTGCCATCTTGTCAGCGTCCAGAGATAATGGACATCGTTACCGGAGCAGCGTGTAGGATCGATGTCGAATCGAGGGAACGTAAACGTGAAACGTGAACGCAAACGCGAACCGGTGTGGTGTGCCGGTTATCTGTTCGGTCGATTCAAAGTGGCGGAAGCGCGAGCGAGTGCGGGGGTGGGCGGAAGGAGCCGGTTTTTCGAGAATGGCTGCCGTAGGTGTCGAAGGGACACGGGGCTCGAACGAGGCCGCAATTAGGCGGTCCCGGGGTCGACGAGGCACCGACGAGGTCGGGCATTATGCAAAGCAGATTTTAAATTTAGATGTGGCCCACCGTGCCCACACGGCTCTGCGCCCTTGTGGCACAGAGCTCTTCGACTACTTTGCAGTTTCGACTACAGAAGTAGGCATGGTCACACGGACGGCTGAAGACACGCGAGGGAAGAGTTTCCAGAGAGAAAGAGAGATACAGATAGGGAAAGGGAGAGCAAGACGGAGAGCGCTAGGGGGAGAAAGAGAGAGAGAGAGAGAGAGTGAGAGAGAGGGAAGCGAGAGAGCGTGGGTCGCGCCGTGCTCGACAAATTAGCGCGTTTTAAATCCAATCCGAGGCGAAGGGGAGGGAATCGTCGGGGCGGATAGCAGAACGAGGGATACTCGTCGGGCTGTTTTGCATTTCTGGCTCGCGAGCGCGCGGGCGCCCAACATTTGAGGTGTAAAATATTAAATCCGGCCGCCTCCGCCATATCGCCTACGTCCTCCGAAAGAGGTGGAGGCGGCGGAATGGAAACGGTGCTTGGTTGGCACGAGGGGGTAGGGGGGTGCGAGACGAGGAGGTGCGAAGAGGGCTGTGTGAGATGGGGTCCGTTTGCTAGATGGCTGCCGGGTACAAGGGGGGCGGTTGGATACGCGCCTCGCCGGCAGGAGAGGGCGGCTGATGCTGCGGCGCGCACTCAGCGAGTTTACATTTAAATGTAAAAGTGCCGAGTGCTGCTACGCGAAAGCTGCTGTTTTGCATTCGAAAGCTCATGATTGCCTCTGAGCTTTGCTTTTGACGTCGGGCGTTTCTCGCTGTCGGGAGAGGACGATGCTCGTTCGCCCGCTTGCTCTCGTTCGCTCGTTCCCCGGATCCGCGGGAACCATCGTTTCGGACGAACGGAAGGGAACACCGGGAAAAATTTCGCGCAAACGGAATCGACGATTATCTCACGGCCGACTCTCCTGCTCGCCTGATCGCTGATGTCCTAAACGAGACTGATGTCGCTATAGTATTAACAGAATTCAATGTATTCAGGTTCTACTTTAATAAATTCGATAAACTTGAAGTACTTCGGACAGGTTCTAGATAATCCGGCGATATTTTCGGGTTTTTGCGAGCAAACCCGGTTCGCTGAACGTCGGGATACTTTTTCGAAGCGGCGGCCACACGCGCATGCAGGATTTATTTCCGGTGTCTAATCAATTCTGGGAAAACGGAACACGTCAGAGACGGGCTCGGCTCGGCCCGCTGTTATTCTTCTAATATGTATGTTTCTTATGAGCGCCGGTAAAAGGGCTCCGTGCAATTTCCTATGATAGATCGAGTCCCGCGGACAAGTTCCATTACGGCCAGCCTCTGAATTATTGAGCTGGCAATTCCCCGGCGACACGCGGGACGACCCGCGTACCAGTGTCAACGGGCTCGTTAAGCCTCCAAATCAGGTGAACTAACGCGTTAACAACTGTTCTCCCTGGATTCCTCGAAGAATTCGCACATTTTTCGCGCTGGAACTTTTTTTCGTTGCTCGTCTTCGTTGTTAAAAGATCTTCCGAATTACAGCGCACCTCCTTTCTGAATATTACGCTGTGTACTATGACTTTGTACAAAAAAGTGTATAATATTAACCATACATTACCTTCACTTCATTAAGATCACTGAATAAGAACTTTTTATTTGGATTTTATTCCTGGCAACGAATATACAGAACGTTTTTATTTTACATAAAGATCGGCGATTTATTAATCGTTCGATAAAATCCTCTACAGCGACAGACCTTTCCAGCAAAATCTAGAGTTCGTCCACAGAGTCGTTTGTCGATCTTATCGCACTATCCGAAATATTTAAAACCATCAAAGTGTAAGGTTACACGGTGCATATTCGTTCCTGCCAATAAGTGTCGCGGTGCCAGGGTATAGCATTTGCATTATGATAGATCGGAAAACAGAGGCGAGCCGATAAAACATGGGGCCGGTAGTAATCCCTTGAAACAGGACCTGTTACTGCAAACTGTGGTATCTGGCCGCGGGATCATCACCGCCAAGAGAGAGACAGAGATATAGATCTTTATCAGAAGTGGCCCTTCTGGTCCATATGCTGGGTTAATAAGAGCCCTAATAACGGGTGCCACCCCATCAGGCAGCCAGGGGGCTGTCACTAAATATTTTTCTTGCCGAACGGTTGCTCTGGGAATTCGGCCGTGGCGCAGCTTTGATACGCGGATACATATGTCGCGGACGGGTGACGTATTTCTGGGAAGCATCGATCCATCTCTCGTCCCCTGTCTCTCTCTTTCTCGCGAAATTTCATCTAGACGCGGCGATTTTCCTCTGGCACCCCTTTTGAGGGGGTGACTCGGATAATCGATGGCAAATAAACGTGTCTCCTCCGTCTAACGGTCGTGTTCTTCCTCCCGCGCACACCCTACTACTCTTCTGGTTTCCGTGACTCGGCTGCTTTAGCGCAGAAACATCTCAATTCCCGGAGACAAGGGGCCGAAGGGGTACAGGGTCTCCGGTTTCGAAGTTGGGCAAATGTTTTTTTATTAATTCGGCCCGCTTGAAATGCAAATGGGCCAATCACGCGTCCGGAAGGCTGCAGCGACCGGCGCTTACTCGAGTAATTTATTCGTAAGGGCGTTAAAGTTTCATAAGTCGTGCACATAAAATGCACTCGAGTTCTTCCACCCCTTCGACTCGGCTTCACTCTCTTTCGCTATTTCTCTCGCTCCGTCGCAACAACCCCCGTATATTCCTCGTTTCCCGAGCTATCCTGGCGCGGCAGAAAATTATGCAGATGGCGGAGAAAAGCTTTGATAAACACGACAGTCTCTGATCGTTATGCAGATCCGCGCCACTGTAAAATGGCGGCAATCTCTCCCTCTCACTCGACCATCCGCCCCCAGCTGCCTCTCTCTCTCTCTCTCTCTCTCTCCCTCTTTCTGCTGCTCTCCCTCCGATCCTCTCTCTATGTAGCTGGACCCAGGGGTGTTTCAGCTTCTCGCCCTCTTCCCACCACACCGTCTCCTACACCCCTACTCGCCCTCTTTCGCCACCCTCGCCGAGCCACCCTTCCGCTTTCCGTTCGGCTCCTCCGCCTCCTCCGCCTCGCTCCTGATTTTCACACCCCGGCCACGCCGTTACCAGCCCAAGTCGAGGGTGGAAATACGCACCCTCGGCGTCTGCGCCGGCGTCTATATATATACGTACACGTACCTATATAGGTGTAGACCAACTGCAATTTCATTGGAAGATCGCCGAGCGCCGACACTCGAAGACACAACCAGCCCGACCTCGCTCCCGCACGATCCAGCCGACTTCCACTCTCCTGTTTTCGTAGCTTCGGGAGACCAGCGCCAGCCAGCCAGCCAGCCAGACACCAGAAAATACTTTACACTGCACATACTTTAACTACCACCCCGTTCCTAACACCGCACCGACTCCAAAATGGTCGCATCCTCGCGGAACTGTTTACGCACACAGGTCATTGAACGATGAATGCATTTGTCGCAACGGATTATTGCTTATTCCGAGCTGTTGACCTTCCATGTTTGCATAGAATGATGGAGGATTGTTCAATCCTGTGCGAGAGTATACGAGAATTCATTTGTTACCATTTACTGATATCTGTTTCTCGCAATCGACGCGCACAATTTTTATTTTGCATGAAAATCAGCACTCTGCTTATGACGAGTGAAGTACGTGTTACAGTAAAAGCTCCTTCGTTGTCCAAAGGCCGGGGGAGGACAATTTGGGTGGACAACGACCGTGCCCGGACACTATTTTTCATTTATGACTGCGTCTTTAGTGAAACGGCTAGTTAAATGACAAAAAAAGCATTCGCAGTCAAAAGCAGTCAACTGTCTGGCTTTAAAAAACTCCTTATTTCCTTGCTATATTCCTTTCCTATTGTTCTCCGTTCTGCGCGGGTCTAGACAGTCCTGGGACACATCTGGCGACCAGATCCACGCAGGCCTAATCCTCTCGTTGACAGGCAGAGGAGTGGGTAGGCACTGGACAACGATCGTGCCCACGATTCAGGACGACGAAGGAGCGATTACTGTACCATAAAAATCATTTTGAATAAATTCGACCCTATTATTATAAAGAAATATAAGTCAGTCTCGTTTAAGGTCGACAGTTCTAATGTTAACAACGTTCGGCACAATACTGTTCTGCTCTAGCCCCTTGTTGTATACATTTTTTACAAAACCATAGTTTCCGCCAGTCAGCTCTCAGACGACGGCGCGTCGCCCCTGTCCGTCGACCTTGTCGTTTAATATTTAACCACAGTTCTTAACGTAATAACGATCCGTCGAATGTTTCATTACCCGTCAGCGAACCCGCTGACGTCATCGAGCGGAATCAAAAGCGAGAGGCCGGTGGCGCAACGTAATTATCTCGAAACAGGGGTCTAGGTGTCGAGGCCACCCTCCGTAACGGGCCTCGGGAATTCGTTTTGCCGTGCGTTTAAAATTTTCATCGGTCCTCTAATTTCCTCTCGCCCCGGGACCAATCTCCTCCGATGAGTCGCCGCCGATTTTTCCGAGGCTCGCGCGTCGCGGGTATCGTTGCTTCTCGGTCGTTAACGCTTGTCTTTTTCTTTATTCTTTTTTCTTTCTACTTGTATTTTCTTTTTTTTTCTTTTTGGTGTACTCGAGCCGCTCGTGCATCGCCTGCCTCCTCGGGCGATGTTTTATTCATGCGCATCGGGCATCGAAAGTGTTGCCCAGGCCCGAGACTGGCCCGAGCGGAGAGTCGAGCGCGTTTAAGCGCGCAAACCGCCTTTCCTTGGAACCATAGAATACTTTAACGCCTCGACTAATTGGCCGGATACGTGCCCTGCGAATGAAAGTTCCGCCGACCGGCCGAGTACGTCCTTTCGCCATTTTTGCGCTCGCTTTCGACGAATCGCGACGACGATCTATGATCACCAGCCACGGAACACGTGTTTGCCGTGCTTCTAAATAATCTGATTCTACACTTTTGATGAGGAATTACATGTACAGTCATTTCTGGACCGAAATGTTACTTGTATTGTGTACTGAAGAACGACTTCAGGGTATCGGTGTGAACTAAAACTAACAGTGATATAATTTCGTTATTCTTTATGATTCTTTTGTGGAACTTTTATCAACACATTTGTCATTGTTCTTTGTTTAAAACGATACCTGACGCAAATCTGTTGGCAAACGTACCATAAAAAATAATTAAAAACCAGCAGGGTTTGTCAATGGATTTATGTTGCCCGAAGAAAGTATGATTTGGCGTGCGTGCAGAAATAAAAACCAAGGGGAAACGTGTTTAATAATTCTGTGACAAAGGCGTGATTCGTCCACAAAAGGTGAAATCGTTTAACAGAACTGGCTGGATCCAGCGATCGAGGCGGTATCGATTTTCGGCAAACCCGTGGAAGCCTGTAAAAATGGAAGAGCAGCAGTTTTTCGCTGGCAGCTTGTTTCACTTTCTCGCTATGCATAATGCATGAGAGAATTTAAAACTCTGCTCGTGCCCCGACAAATCGTCGCCCGGGCGATAATCGTTCTCCGACTGTCTCTATCCGGGCGATCTCTCCGAACGGATTATAGATCCAAGATGGCGTCGTCGACGAACGATCGATACGATTACCGAGCCGGGTAACGTCGCCGATGAAACGATATACAATCCTCGGCGCGGCGTCGGCGTTCGAGGCGGATCTCTTCGATTAAAAGGATAGTCGTAGAAGTTTATTAAGAGGAGTCGAGAGGAAACGATCGTCCCGGCCGATTGGTCGGCATATCACGAATGCTCGGGGCGTGGTTCGGTTACCGGCTCCCTCGGCCAACCGTTCCCTCCTTTCGATTATTATTTAATTACGCTAATTGCCTCGCCGTGGCCCGTCCCCCACGGTGCACCGGAATAGCCGAGATCGACGGATCGGTCGAAACTTTTCCTCAATCCTTAACGAGTCGTCTCGTCTCGGTGAGTAACGCGAATCCTCCGACAACTGAACCGCAGATCACAGTGACCGTCGCGAAATTACCGAGCACACCGTGCCGATTGAAAATTGGCTATCGGTGAAATCAGAATGTATCAATACATACAGTGACTCCCACAAATATTCGGACACACTTAAAAAGCCGATAACTTTTTTACAATTGGACTATACGATTCGAACTATTTTGGGAAGCTACAGCAATTAGTTTACTACAAGATGTGAAAAGAAATTTTTTTGAAAATTGCAATTGGTCGGAATTGTATACAAAGTACTAAATGTTGCGTTTTACAACCTTTTAACAACTGTGTCAATTATATGCACTGTAAAAGTTTCATCGAAATCGGTTGATGCGGAAAAAAGCGACAGGCATTTAAAGATGTAAGAATCTGCAGTTATAGGCCGAAAATCTGCAATTTTTACCATCTTTAAACGTTTGTAGCTCATTGCAACGGCGATTTGGACAAAATTTTCAGAATACGTTTAATTCTCACAAATCTACGAAACGTATTTTTTAAATTTTCAGTATATGCCCACATAAAAAAGTTGTAAAATGCAACTTTTAGTATTTTTTCTACAATTCCGATCAATTGCAATTTTCAAAATTTCTTTTCACATCCTGTAGTAAACTAATTGCTCTAGCTCCCAAAAAAAGTTCAAATCGTATAGTACAATATTTAAAAAGTTATCGCCTTTTTAAGAGTGTCAGAATATTTGTGGGAGTCACTGTATCTATCTTTCAGAATTTTTTGTGTGCCACTAAAATAAGTCTAATACACAATACATAGCAATAGTCCTTATGATGCAGACTTCCTAATCAAGAAACTACTAATAATTATTAGACTGGGTATTTTATGCATTTATCACAAAAATGAGTAGACGAAACCAAAAATATTAGACATATTCCAGGATTTCAAAAATGTACCGGAACTGAAATTTGATGTGAAGCCTACAGGAGAACGATAAATCGCAAGAATCGATCATCAAGAGACGTTGTAAACGGCAGGATCGCGATTCGCGGAAGTTCGTCCGCGAATAATCCCGTTCGTCATCGTTCTCCTTTCCCGTGGTTGGAAGATTTTGCAAAATTATGCGGGCCAGCATAACGTGTCGGTTCGCGTTTCGCCGGCGGTAGTCGCGGGATGGCCGCGCATCAGGCCACGTGAGCATAAATTGGCTCGACGCGAAATTGGCCTGACAGTTTAACTATGACAAAAGCACAATAGAATGCGCCGTTTCCTGAACGCAGCATGCGGCTGTAATTTCTCTGTCTGTCCATCCGTCCCTCTTTCTCCCTCTTCGGGGGCGGCGCGTTACGTTCTCCGTTCCCTTCGTTCCACCATCGTCCGCTGTCTTCCTCTGTTTTTCTCCCTGTCCCGGCTGTTTTGCACTATCTGTCTCTGTCGCCTTTTTCGCCTCTGTCAGCCGGTGTTCCCCTCGCGATTCGCTCGCGTTTCGAAATGGCGGATATCGCGGACAGTTTAATACCGCGTCGCCGTCACGAACGCTCGTTAGCGCACGATACTTTAATTCCATTTGAAAACAGCCGGGAAAGTTTGACGTACATTCGCAACCCCGAGGAGTGACGTGGATTAGGGTACACTCGTGTTCCAGTTGCCATGAACGATCAGGAACGGAAACGTTCGCTTTAGAATGGAAGCTTTTACGCTGAGCGATGCTTGTCAAATCACTAACAATGCTAAAATCGAGTACAGCGAGCTAGAAAACAGCCAGGAAACGGTTCGCTAAAGTGGAAGCTGAGCGGAAAAACCAATCGGTATAAATGCTAGAGCACAAATACTGAGGTTTCGAAGAATATGTTTATTAATAGATAGTAGTTTAGCCAGATCCGGCGTAAACAGCGCATTGCAACTTCCAATAAACTCTATGCACAAAGCAAATTGGTAGTTCGAATTGTCCTGTGTCTTGTGACTTTTCTACGACAAATGCCTCGCCGTACTAACAAGTGGTAAGCGGTCGCTTTTGATGACGGTTGTTACCGTGACACGCTGTTTCCTGCGGCCGTGAATAACGAAGCACGGCCGGCATAGAATTAACGAGGCATTCCATCGATTAACAGAGTATGTATTCTTCTCTGCAGTGGTACAAATGTCAAATTTTCTGTTGCGTTTTCGCAAAGCATAATTTTATCCAGCGAATCTGAAAAATGTTAAGCCACGATCATTTCCTCAAAACCGCCGCGGAAGCGAAACTTTTCGTCGTCCCTCAATTTTTGCGAGACTCGGAAGCGGACGTCAGAAGATCGCTCGGAAACTTTCTAACGACCGTGGCCGTTTAATCGACGAAATCCAGGGGAAAGACGCGAGATCACCGATTTCTCGACAGGAAGAAGGAATCGCGTTTACGATGCAACGCACAGCGGTCCACAACTTCGCTTTACCTCGAGAGTTTTTCCCGTTGGTTCGAGAATTTCGTTTCGAATAATCAACTATACAATGTCAACTGCACGAAGTCCACATTCTTTGGTTCTCTATCCCGCTTTGCATCGAACTGTGCCAACGTTCTTAACAAACATTAACACATCTACGAGTACACCGATATTTTAAACTGTTATGCTTATTTTTTTACTGTTAAAAGCATTAACACGTTCAATGCGGGTCAGTTCTGGAACTGACAAACGGACCTAGCGATTTGCGCTCAAAATTTTTGAGAAAAAAATGTATTTATTTCAAAAAAATGATTTCCAGGGAGGTAATATTTAGATTTCACAAAAAAAAATAAAAATTCGCGTTGGGGCGAGTTTTAGATCGTGAAAAACGCATTGAAAGTATTAAGTCAGTTTCAGAACGTGTTAAGAAAATCAAAAGCTCTGCAAGATTTACAATCTTCACGTTTATGCAGCACCATATGAATTTCCTTTAATTTTCCCATTTACTTTCTATTCCGACGGTTTCTAGGCTGAATAATAAAATGGGTATCTTATACTCCTCCATTTCTATCGATTCAGAGCTGGCATAATCCCGATTCGGGAGGCACCGTGCGACAGCGCAGGACGAATTTTCCACGAGGAGCCTAGCCTGGTTCTAAGTGGTCGTCGTTTGATGACGGTTATTACCATGATGCGCTGTTTCCTGCGACCGTGAGTATCCTCCACCCACACGTCGGCAAGAAACGCCATCGTGGCGGTGCTCGCGATCGCGATCGCACGATTTTCTCGTGTACGTCTGCCTGTTTACGTCCATGTGTATGCACGCAGAGCGGTTGCACACACCAGGAAGCACAAAGACCGCGCACGTAACGACCGATTCGTCGACACGCAGAACAGAACGCACATGGATGTTGACCGAACACGCTCGACATCTCTCTGTTCTCCCCTCCTCTTCCTCCTCCCTCATCCCTCCCCCGCGAGCCCGCTGGTTCCGTCATTATATAATATACTCGTTTACACAGAACGTTATTGTCGCAAATATGTCATTAACGTCGGAAATCAGCGGCCCGTACCCGAGCGACCGCCCTCGCGTGATGCAGTTTTTCCAGATTCCGCTTTGACGATTCCACACGCGTCTCGATCCTCGCGATCGATCGACTACAGTCGAAATATCAACTTGTCGTACACCAACATTGTTTCGCAATGCGCTCGGTGATTGTTAATGAAGTAGGAGCAACGAGTAGTAAAGTAAATCAGTGTTAACGTTACACACTAATTACGAGAACGTATATTTATTCGGATTACATAGACTTTTGTTGTATGTGCTCTAATGTAACATTCAAAAAATTACCTGCTCGTTTATCTCAATTTTTCCAAAAGTTTCTACACCGAGTACCGGAAGTGTTGGATTTAGTAAATATAAATAAAGAACAAATACACTGCCCGAAATTACCATAAAGCTACACGTTTTTTAAGTAGATAGCATCAAGATTATCGAAAATTTCTTCTATATTTACAAATTAATACTTAATATAATTGCCATTTCTTCGATTGACCTCGAAAATTTGATTAGGCATTGTTGAAGTGCGAAGTACGAAGAGTTTCTGCTTCGATGGATGTCCACGCTTCGTCCACCGCAATCCATAACTCGGAAACAGAGTTGTACTGTTTACAATTGCCATATACTTTTCTTGCAAGTATTCCCCAAAGACTCTCAATTGGGTTTAAACCTGGCGAACAAGCTGGTCATGTCAAAATCCTCATATTTTTGTTGTCTCACCACTCCTTTGTTTGTCTTGATGCATGGATTGAGGCGTTATCATGCTGAAAAATGAAATTGTCAGTCTCAATTTCTTCCGTAAATGATATTAAGACCAGATGGTCTTAATATTCGAAGAAATGGCAATTATACTAACAATAAGTATTAATCCGTAAATATAGACGTAATTTTCCATAATCATAATAAATTTCGCAGTTCGTTTTTTGTTAAACTATATAACTTTACGTTTTCTGTAAATAAATAATATATCTATGAATGCAATCATGTAAATGGTTTCTTTTATTTTAGGTTTATTTTAGTTTCTTTTATTATTAAAATATTTATTTTAGGATTAATATCCTAAAATGCTATCGTGCATCAGCTTCTCATTACTATGACATAATTATAAGATTTCACCAAACAATCAAGTGGCTTTATGGTAATTTCGGGCAGTGTAGATAATCAGCACAGAAGGCAAAAGTTTTCGCTTTCGGTAAGCACGTGCGGTAGCGAGTTGCCTCGGGTTTCAAGGGTACAAGTATGCAATCGGAAGCATGGCATTTTATAATGAATGTATAGGAAGAATATTGTTCGAAATAATAATGGTTAAATATGAGTTTTGCCCGAAAGTGGCATTTACTGGACGCATTGTGAGCCGCGGCGCGGCGTGGACGAGGATTCACCGGCCAGTTGGCTTCGCTCGCCGGAAGTCGCCGATACGTTTCTGCTAAACGAATCCCTGTCCGAGGGAACGAACGCGCCCCGGGAACCATGAACACTCCGCACTTCCTTTCCGCCCGCAAATTGTACAGATTTCATTGTGCTCCTTCCTTCTCTTAACGCACGGAACTTTTTCCAACTGGTTCGGCTTCCTTCTGTTCGATAAACTCTGCCTCTGAGCCTCCACATTTCTGCCTGATCGCAACACTGGGACTTTATCAATTTTTTTTGGGTTAAATCAATCACCTACACGTGTAACAGACTTTATTAGAGACTTCAGCGATGAGAGCGGATCTTTATGCAAAATAAAGACTGTCTGCCTGCATTGCAACAAACTGGAGCGAAATAGAAATTGATTTTCTTTCTCAGTATGTTTATTCGATTGAAAATAATGTAACGAAATATCTAAATTCTTCTGATCTGTTGACTGATTTAAATTAGATCTACTCATTTTTGTTATGTACTGATAAAATCAATACAGTTTTATAATTCATCGTTTACTTTCTAGAATTAGAAGACAGTAATGAAAAATATCAGAAAGTCCGCATCAATTATGCATCCTCCACACAAGCAGTATAACTGGTCCCCAAAATACTGATAAAATCGATACACTTTTATAAATCATCGTTTACTTCCTAGAATTAGAAGACAGCAATGGAAAATATCAACAAGTCCGCATCAATTATGCATCCTCCACACAAGCAGCTTACTGATAAAATCGGTACACTTTCATAAATCATCGTTTACTTCCTAGAATTAGAAGACAGCAATGAAAAATATCAGAAAGTCCGCATCAATTATGCATCCTCCACACAAGCATCATAACTGGTCCCCGAAGGGTTGAAAAGCGTCGCGATTAATTCCCGATCGACCCAGTGGAGATCGAACGGATTCTCATCCGTGGATGGTCGATTCCACGGAAGCTCTGCGATCGATGTAGACTCGTCAGCAATTAGCCGGTTCGAGTGGTGTTCGTTCTCGGGCAGAACGAGGCCGGACAATGAATTAGACACGGCCTCGTGATCCGGTAAAATCAGGCCCGAGGCCACATTATAATAATGCGGGATCTGTCGATCGGCGGGGTTAGAACGCGACAGAGTATCGAGGCGGACACTCGACACAGCTGTCCGGTTAGGAGAGACGCGTACCGGCGCGGCGCGTCCATTGTACCAAGCCTAACCAACCGTAAACGCCGAAAATCTAATTGACGAAATTCAATTTCGCGCCGACAATGCCAACGGCCGCCGTGGATTATCGCGTCTCCGGGGCTGCCGCGGCAGTTTTCGTGTATTACATCGGAATCGGGTCCAGCCGATCCCACTGCCGACGATTCGACACGCGGCGAGGATTCGCCAGGTCGTTCGAATCGCGTTAATGGCGGCTCTGCTTCCGGAGGCCACACGTGCCGACAACGTGTTAAGCCGATCAGCACACCCCGAGACCTTTGAAACTCACGGATTAAATGCTTCACGCCGCTATCTCGCCCTGTGCGCGGCCGCGTTTTCGACGATTTTCGCTCGACAACTGCCGATGCGTTTCAGTAGACTCAGTCCTCCTGCTGTCGGACGGTCCACGCTTTTCCGAAGATACATAGTAATCTACAATTAATGTTATCGGCGCACTGGTACGATCAATTGGAAAATAAGCAAATTTGCAAAAATATCACATGAAATTTAATTCAACATTTCGAATTCAAGAATAGAAAATTTCAGTATTGCGTCTGTAAGAATTAATCAAAGACATTTTTAAATGGTTAGGCAAACGTGTTTTCACACAAGCAGAAAGTAAAAAAGGGGGGGGGGGGGTTTGAACTAAAAAAGTGTGTAAAAACTTACATGCTTATAAACAAAGTATTAATTTAGATTCTTAAAGGTTATGGAACAACATGTTGGTTCCATACCGGTGACATGCGGACTGAGTAAACCGTGAAGATTTGAACTAAAAACGAATCGAAGAACAGAAATCTCTGTATTGGCCAATCGATAAATGGCGGCAAATATGAATCTTTTGAACTCACTCAAACAAAACTGCAGTTGTTGAAATGCCAATATGAAAATTGGTACTAAATCGACATTCAGCATGCTTTTTATTGAGAAAAACAAAAACTAAATTATTTGGAAGGCAATACTGAAATTTTCTATTCTTGAAAATGGTCTAAATTGAGACCGAAACGTTGAATTAAATTTCATGTGATATTTTTGCAAATTTGCTTATTTTCCAATTGATCGAACCAGTGCGCCGATAACATTAATTGTAGTTTAAACAATTGTCGATCGACATTCAGAGAACTGATACATAGTAATGCCGAAATTTCGCGACCGAAATGTAATTTACAACGATTTCTTTGCGAATCTGTATCCAACATATTCGTCACTCTTTTCTGTTCAAAATGATACCAAACACGACACCATTCGGATCGCATTTACGCGTTCAATCCACAATGAAGTGGAACCTCTGCTTTCCGAACTAATCACTGTACACGATATAAGCGACATCTCGGTCCCGAAATGATTTAAACCACTCAGCATGCGAACGATAGTAGGAACAAGAATAAAAGAGAACCCTCAAGGATCGTGTAACAGAAAATGGCGAAAGTTCCTCAAGTGACCGTGTTAAAACACCAGACCGATTGGAATGCCGCGAAGAGCTTCGCTCGAGCAGGTTGCACGATTTGAATATTCCAGGCGGGCTAATTCGCGACCGACAAAAGATGTTATTCCCACAAGCCCCTCTGTTCACCCCCAGGGGGAGAAGCGAAGTTTCCGGCCGCGACGGGCGTCTTGGTTAATCACTACAATTGATATTCCGCTGATATCACCGCACCGAGTAACGGAGTAACGCGGTAACGAAGTAACCCGATTAAAGGGAGCCTCTTATTGGCCCGCGCTCGCTCGTTCTCTTCAATCGAGTTACATGATTACCCGAGGAGGACGAGGCGCGACGAGATAGAGGGGTTTTGGCTCCTTCGGTGACGCGAACGTCAGAGAAACTAGCGAAAACAGCTCTTACGATTGCTACCCGATCGATTTCTCCCAATTACGAACGCGCGCTACGAACAATCTCACTCGTCGAGACTCGCTTTTCCAGCCGACAGGTTCTCCTGGAATTCTTTTTCTACCTCTTACGCTGGAAGCACTGCTGCTGTTTCTTGGATTGCAACTTGTAACTGGTAGTCCTATCTATCATCGGATCGAGTTTCATGATGATACATCTCGTGGTTCGTGTACAGTAACTGTTTATTGACTTTGTGCGCTGAAATGGTTGAGATTGTTGTCGATGGTACATTCCGAGCCTATTTTCTGGACGAACTCGTGGTACTTCGCGAAGTTGCGTTTCGTTAAAAAAATATCAATTGCAACACGAAATCAGACTCTTAACACAACATACAATTTTCAGTTTGTTCTTCTGGCCTCAGTAATCTCATTGTTCGTTACTCATGGAACTTTCAAGAGTTTCATTTTCTTCATTTAATTTTATTCTCGTTGCTTGACCGCACTCGTTCCTGCTATGAATGTTTTCTTCGCTGTTTCAACGACTAGAGGATCGATTGTTGAACGCAACGATCGTGGTCAGACGGTTTTAAACAATATACAACCTTCTCTCCATCGACGTGACAACATTTTCATGCGAGGATCCTCCGCGGTGGCCGATAAATCCTGCTAATCTCGTCGTCCGGATTCTGAAAGGAAAAACCACCCCGGTGGCCCGAGCGTATCGTGTTTTCGAATTTCCATCAAAATGGTGGAATCACCTTCTCCCCACTCCCCGATGAAAGGGCCGTGAATCGGCGTATTAGGCCGGCAGAATTATCGGAGAATCAAAATAATTCGATAGATGGGGTGCGCGCGTTACAAGAGGGGTGAGCATTTCGGCGCGCTGGGGTGCCAAAACATCCGCCGTTTCTAGGGGAAATATTGTCGGCCCGCTCATCTCTCTCCCTGCGTCTCTTATGAAAACTATATTCGGTATTAACAACGAATTAACGCCGGTATGAAAGAGGACGACTCTGTCGTTTGATATAAAAGATTACATCGACAGGCTCCTATTGCGTTTACAGGAGAGAAACCACCCCGGAGAGATGCCAGTCAATAGTTCTGCGATCGAGTGTGGTCGTATTTATTCATTTGAGCTAATTTTTTGGGCGTGGAACTGCCTATTTGATTGTCTCGCCTTGCTTCGGGGCAGATTGATGCCGTGGCTCGGAAAATGCGGTCCAGACAGCTGCCAGAACAATCGAATCGGCCCTACAAATGATTAGGACGAGATGATCATTCGCGTATAATAGTTCTGTTATTACAATTCCAGAACGTTCGAATTTTTCCACGATGATTGGGTAGAGGTAAAACAATTTATTCAGTCAGTTTATATAGCCATTTAGGTGATAAATATATGAAATCCGCAGTCTCTACTAATCGCCATCTTCGTTTATCATGATCGTCGAAAATCTTCTTTTAAAAAATAATCTCAGGAGAACCGAATGGATTATGTTGGTTCATCATCAAAATTGTCATTGCTATTGGTTTATTTTTCACACCTAGCATCCCCGAGGAGCATAGTTTTCGATCCTGCTGGAAAAGTGATCCAAGTCCGTAACAAATAACGCCTAAGTAACGCCGTGGTGAATTTCATGGACGTTCCCAAGGAGATTGACGGTGTATCGCGTTGTCACGCAGCCATCTTAATAAACGCGACGACAGAGAGCAGCCGGCTGAAAACGAGGCGTATTTAAAATGCAGAAAGGCAAACGGTGGCGTGTCAAGAGCCGTCAGGTGGCCGGTCGAGAGCGCACAATGGCTCAATTCGGGGCGAAAATCCGCCGGCTAAATCTCCCATTCAAATGCGATCTCGATCCCCTGCGTCAAATGGGACCTAAGTAGCTACTTAGTTGCACATTTGGCTCGGAACTACCGTCAGCCCCCTCTACAGTCCGATCCTGCGACGCGAAACGAGCCTGAATTCGCGATGCTATCTCGTCGAGATGAGAACGATGCACTCGACTTTGATACCTGGCCGCTGAGCGCCACGCTAATCTCCTGCAAATTCGGCCGGCCTTATGGCGGCTATTATGTTACCTATAATATTGCGGTGTCTTTGCTACCGGAGACGCCGAGCAAGTTCGCAACTTGCTACAGTGGAGATGGAGATCATTGATTAAAATATTTTCGGATATTATTTCCTACATTGTATTTAAATTGCTTACTTAAATTAATTATCTCGATGTACATCAAACATGAAAGTCATGGTAGCTCTTAAGCTAATGATGCTTTTAAAAAGAATATTAATCAACTCGTGAATTCTGTTACCTTTGTAAATATAAAATAATGAACTGTCTATGTACCTCGTATATTACGTACATTGTATATTATAAAGAAATTCTTGAGTTGTATAACTTAAATGTTCCGAATGAGAACAGTCAAGCCCAAAACAGTGTCCAATTTGTTCATTCCTCACGTTACGAAAAGACAACCATTTGTTTCTATGTTAATATTTTCCTCATACATGTTTTACCGAAGCATGTTTCCAATGAAAAATGAAAATCACAGTTTAACGCTGTCATGAAAATGTTCATATTTCCTACAACAAGTGTGCGCATGTAACGCAACCAAGAGATTGTGTTCCGCGGCAGTCTATCAATAACCTTTGCGCTGGTTTTCGTTGAAGCGACGCGGCACCGAAAAGTTTCGCGATGCCCAAGGGAGCCGGGTGAATTGGTTGATTAAATCGGCATCAATTATCCCGAGAAATGTCTATTCCCTGGCATATAATTAGGAGCGATCGGCCCCCGGCATGGCGGCGGGGTCCCTCGGTTAGCCGATACCGCACCAAACAGGATAATTAGTTTTAATTGCCCCCGGCGAAACTTATCCCTTCCCCGTTGACGCATTAAGACCAAAGTTGGACGGGCCACAGGAGGTTTAGGTTTCGCGAAGCGTGAGCAGGTAAGGTATACACGTACTACGTGACACGGTTGGTAAACCCGAAGCTGGCTTTGTTAAGCTCGGATTCTGAGTGCCTTTGATACGTGTACTTGCACGCTAACTAACCAACCTAAGCTATCCGCAACGGGCTCGAGGCTCGCGTACGTACGCGGATCCGAGAGCGTGTGCTGCTATGTCGACAACCAGGGACGTCTCAATGCTGGTTCACTCTCGAAAACCCACAAATATTCGTTCTACTCCACCCTGAGAAACTGGAAACAGTCGGTACCTGTCGATCGGAAGCTTCAACGTTAAACATGCTTCTTCTTTTATTTATTTCAACCCCTTGCCCTACAATATCGTGTTAGACCCGTGTTTAAGATTCTGAACAGAGTCTAGTGAATATGTAAAGGGTTATCCAAAATAGACTATAGGAAGTTTTTTTTAAATACAGAACATGGTCTTTTTATTTTATTGGTTTTTTTTTTATTTAATTATCAGGTGTCGTCTATGACAATTATGTGTGAAAGACGATATCTGTCAAATGACCACCACGACCACGTTTACAGACATCAATTCGAAGAAATGCTCAAATCTTGAGACGTGGAATAGATGTTGATGGGTCATTAGCAACACTTTCACGAATAGCAGAAATGTTTTCATTCGAACGAGCTGTTTTTCGTCTGCCAGATATTGGTTTATCATGAACAGATCCGGTTTCATCAAATTTTTTACCCAAATTTCGAATTGTTTGCTCTGATGGACGATTATCTGATATGTTACGATGGGTATTTTTTATTGAACACTGATTTGCAAAATAAATTTTAATGACTTTAACACGCTCTTCAATCGTATACGACTCCATTGTTAAAATTGTCTATCATTGTAGGTTAGAAATACAAGAAAGTGACAAGAAACAAACGTGGCGGTTGACAGATATTCTCATTCAACATCCTAAAGGTACTTTTGGATAACCCTATATGTTGTATTAATTTCCTTTAAACCGAGATGAAATTCTATTTTGCTTTTGTTAATGTAGATATAAATTTTCTTCTTTTCTAGGAGATCACGAACTACAAAAAGCTTCTAATCAAGGGGTGCATGGATCAGGAATAGTGTAGCACTGTTCTTAAAGTCTCGATTATAAATGCATAAGATCTGCAGCCGATCCAGTTCATTAATACCGTCACGATTACATAGTAGATAAGTAGACAACGGATTTGACGCATTTATGACAAATGTGCTCGTGAACGAACGACGCCAAGCAGACCATTTCGAAACGTTGAAGGTGAAGGGTCCCTTGTGAATCTTGGTTCTTGTATATCTAAGTTTTATTTTTTAGTTTGATGTTCTGCTGGAATTAGACTCGGGGACCCGAGGATCCTCCGTCCCTGAATTTCGCCTATGTTAGCTCCGTAACATCGTCTATACGAGTATGACCTACACGTGCACGATACATTTCCAACTGGGAATTGAATTTCCTTGGTAATTTTAATGCCATTGTGGCTGAAGGGACGCAGAGGGAGAGAAGAGACTAGAGGAAGAGACAGAGGGTAACAAACACAGCCACAGAGCGAGCATCCCCTAACCACCTAGTAGACGCAAAATTTAGTTGGAGACGAATGCGATATCCTTGCCGTTCCCGCGTGGTTCTCCGCTCGAAACGGTTCCAGCGAGTGAAACGCGTCCCTTTGTCATCTGGTTACCCTGTAGAGATACAATAGTTTCATACTTGTCGATTTCTTTTTCCACGACTTCGATAAACGTGAGAACGTGTGATCACGATTTCTACGGAAATGAGAGTTCTTTGAAAGGGAATTGCTCTCGATTTTTGATTCGTGAAAATTGAACAAGGGGCTACGCATCGATGGAGCTTCATTTCCGGTGCTTTAGCGGAATCCGGAAAGCCGCTGGATACAAAGCCAAACCGCCATAACCACTTAAGGAAGCTTCGAACGATGTTGCTGGAGAATCTGCGCCACGTGCTAAGCGGATTTTCTCGCCACGAAGTGCTTCCCGTTATATCTTTATAAATGGAACCACTCGGTTCTGTATGGAAAACCGACACCCCCGTATCAGTCATGGGATTTACGAAATTATGCTGTTCTATCGTTGGTAGTCGAAATTTACCGAAAGTTCGGTTGAATGGTAAGAATTAATGTTTTTCGTAGCTGCTAGACGTTCTGAGGGATTTGATAAAAATTTATTGTGGTTCCGTTTTCCATAAAAATGTTTGGCGAAGTAAAGTTGAAGTGAGACTGAGCTTTACAGATGGATTATGCGGTTGGCTTCCCTAAAATGAATGTGAAGACTATAATCCTAATAAAATCGATACCGAAATGGATCTATTATAAAGTGCGCTCTTCCAGCTTTAATTTGAGTCCTCGAACATTCGGGAATTCCCACGGAAATATAATTTAGAATTGCCTTGAAATCACCCCTCAAGATTTAATTACTTTTCTCACACCTGTCGACTAGAATTTTTCGGTTTTTCGTCACGATTTCGACCTTTTCTCGAAATCAAAATGGACCTATCATAAAGTGCGTTTTTCCAGTGTTAATGTGTTAATATGAGCCCTAAACAATTAGTGAAGTGTCAAAAGAAACAGAAAGGGATGGTGGTGAAACCTTGGAACACGAAAATGTGAACATCTGAGGAACCAGTACGTGAAAATTAATTTTTTCGGTCTGAGAACGATCTTACTGAATTTATACCACAAATTGCTATAATTGTGGCTAATTAGAATTTTTTAAATGAACAGGCACTGGACACACCCGACATCTAGCGGTGAAACCTCGAAACTTGAAATTAGAAGACCTTGAACCCCGTCGGTACCAGAGCATTTTCAAGATACATCGCGTCGATGCCAGAGAGAATATGAGATCGAGAACAATAGAGAAAAATTAATCAAGTGGCAATTACCACTATCTGTTGATATTATTCCGACAATTTTTATTTTGCAGAAAGGTACATTTGCGGCAAGTGGTACTAGCGGGGTTATCCATCGGCTGCCACAGCACAAGCGCGGTACAGCAGTATAGGAGTCGATGATCATCTAATATAATTGTCCGTACCTCCCTATACTGCAGTATTAAACTAGAAGTCAGACGGTGTACCGAGGCTCTCCGAGATAGTCAACATTCATAAATGTTTAGAATGTAATATACATAAGTTATGTACATGTACAATATACAAACACTTTTGGTATGAATTTACAATGAATAAATAAAGACTATGTATTAAAAAGAATATCTGCGTATTATATTTATTGAACCACCAATTTTTCCCGGACGTCCCACTTGTCGTAGAGTTATACTACTGATTTCCGCAAAAATGTACTTACCATTGAGTTATTGTACTGAATTGGAATTGAAAAAATAGCGAAACTTTGAAAAACAAAAATATTCCAGCGTCCGACTTGTCGTTGACTTCTATTACTGAAATTCGTGCCACCTCCTGCGATATCATGTTCTCCTAATACAAAACTCCATTTTCGAGGTTTTCGAAAATTTTTCTAGAATTCCGACCGTCTGGCTTGTCGCTGAGTTGCACTACTGAAATTCGTGCCACCTCCTTCGATATCATGTTCTCCTGATACAAAACTCAATTTTCGAGATTTTCGAAATGTTTCGCTTTCGACCGTCTGTCTTGTCATTGAGTTGCACTACTGAAATTCGTGCCACCTCTTTCGATATCATATTCTCCTAATACAAAACGCAATTTTAGAGGTTTTCGAAAAATCGAATTTTGTATTAGGAGAATATGATATCGTAGGAGGCGGCACGAAATTCAGTAGTGCTACTCAACGACAAGTAAGACATCCGAAAATTGTTGGAAATTGTATTTGTATTAGGAGCACATGATATCGAAGGAGGTGGCACGAAATTCAGTAGTGCTACTCAACGACAAGTCAGACGTTCGGGAAAAATTGGTGGTTCAAGAAATATATACGCAGACACGCTTATTTATTACATTGGCTGTATTTATTCATTGTAGATTCATACATAAAATGTACACCAAAATGACACAATGTCTGTACTAATCTTGTTCGTGCCCTACACTTCGTCTGTGATAGAAATATCTCATACATCATAGAAGCCAATGCGATATAAATTACCTTCCGTTTGTAACATTTACCTACCAAGTTCAGCGCTTCATCACAGGTGGCGCGACAGTTAATTTCCGAGAAGATCTCTCTGTTGGTAACTTTTCGCCACAAGTTTGAGCGTTCCGCCACTAGGAGAATCGGCGCTATTTTTAAATTTTACGCAACAGATTCTTGCCAAAGCACCAAGAATGAGTTTCACGTATTTAATTAATATAAAACAAACTGAAATCGATGTTCAAAATCAGCGATATCTCATTAAACCAATAAAATTCAGTTTCTCTGGGTGGTGTATAAATAACTAAGCCAGTTTCGTGGATTTTCAAACTTACATTTATTTAAACAAATCAACATTGACCTCATATTTACGGGTTGTATACTGCATTTTGTAGCACAGGTAAATGCATCACTCTATTACGCAAGATTTATGTGTCCTGCAACGCGTGGCATCGTCCTTTTGGGATTTGTTCGACGAAAATCAAATACATCGGGGACGGGGGAGACTGAGTATCGACAGTACTCTAATTGGGACTAGAGAAATTCGACTAGAAAAGAAAAATCGGCGGTTCGTCTTTCTCGCGCGATAATGATTATAATGATAATAAATAGTGATAATAATGATCGTAATAAATAGTATGCAATAGCAATGATCGCGGTAATAATTCTAATAATACTCGCGGTTACAGTATATAGTCCTCGCAATACTAATAAACAAGACGATAATAATAATAATAATAATAATAATAATATTAATAATAATAATAATAATAATTCAATAGCAATAATAAAAAGCATAACATAACAATAATCAGGGACATAAATAACAAATCGATCACATTCGAATACAGTACACACTACGAACCATCGTGAGTTAGTTCACGTCGTCGCTTCGCATCTTAATTCTTCATCTCTCCTCTCTTATCATCATTTTTTTGTTCATTTAATGATTTTATCGTTATATACGTACTGATCACGGTCACTCGATCTCTCGATTATATGATACATGGAATGAGACTGCTAATTATTCAACACGAAGGCTCCTAAAATCATTTTTCTGTACCGCGAAACGAATTTTTCTCTCGGGATTAAAGTACTTATTAATTACAATCGTCGGGTGTGTGTTTCTATGTTTATGTGTGGCTGCGTGTATGTTTCTTTTTTCTGTATGGCTGTATGAACGTGTATACAATACATGTATGTATATATATGTATAATGTATATATTTATATATTCATGTTCCTCTGTCCACGTTCCATTGTGTTCGTGTACATGATCAGTGTGTGTAACCCGGGTGTTTTTTCATTAATTATATACTTTGGCTTCGTCTGTCCACTGTGTTGACTCTTTTTCTCTCTCTTTCACATTCATAAACATACTCACACCCATCCACAACCACGCACGCACACGCACACACACACACACACACTCTCTCTCTCTCTCTTTCTCTCACTCTCACGCTTCCTTCGTTCGCTCACGGTTTCGTTAAACGCTAATGGCAGCACAGATACAATGTATTTTTTTCATTTTTCATTTTTACAGCGTTTTCAACGTGCCCGAGTCTGACCCCATAAACAGAAGCAACGTGTTCCCGGCGAATCACTTTTGTCTCGGTCCGAGAGCCGGTCACGTAATCGATGAAACATGTTTGCCATCGGCTATGTATAGTGGTTTTTATACAGTGCGCGCGAACGAGGCGCCGGAATCAATGATTACTGTACGCACTACGAAGGAAAGAACCTATATAGTTTACGATCTTTTACGCATTTAACGTGCTCGTGTACGCTCGAGAAGAAACGAATCGCTATGCGGCGCGCTATTATAGTACATCTCTCTCGCATTATGAACGTAAACATGGCTTTCGTTCTTCGCTCGAATCAGCCCCGGAAGCGAACCGATTCTTCTCCGCTGTATTCACTCTGCTCGCTGGCGTTTCACAGATTATTCAACGCGCATACAGAGCGATTCCGCTCGGAACGAGATCAACAAGGTTCCATTCTACCCGGAGCTTTCGGCTGACTCGTTCTGCGAAGAAAAGCACTGGCAGAGACCGATCGATTCACCATCGAGAACAGTCCCCGGCGAATAATAGCCTTTTCAAAGATGCAGAACGGCTTGCAAGAGTGAATAGCAGACCACCGGGACCGGAAACGAGTAGCGACGATGCACCGCTTCGATGTAAAACGCGTCCGTTTCTTGACGCGTCGATCGCCGCGTTCGTGAAAATGCAGGAAAACATCCTAATCTCATCGGAATCGTTCCCCGTCAATGAATTTGTCAAAATGAAGGGGCTTAACATTTTTCTCTTCGATCGTTCGAACGAAGCGGGAACAATTGATGTTCAGTTTACGAATACATACTGCACAAGATTCCAAATCAATCTTCAAGCTACGTTGAAAAATGTGAAATTTTGCGGCTCCATTTTCGACATAAATGCATCAAATCCGTCGATCCAGTAATAAAGTATACAATCTCAACGAATGCTGCACAAGATTCTAAACACTTGAATCCACATCTCGGATTCCTCTGTCTTACTTCCGGAAGAATGCAGTTGTTCTATTATCTCAAACAAAATTCTACCGTGCGGACATTTGAAAAATGTATAGTAGCATATAAAAACAGTAAGTCATTGTAAATAGATTATCCTGTTCGATCTTGCTTGTGCAGCGTCCGATCAGAACCGGGGACTGTTTACTGTACTGCGAATGTCTCGCGGCGATCGACGCGCCAACGCGTACACGCGTCTGATCTCGAGAAACGTCGATCGATGGAGGATCACACCGGCGTTCGAACTATAAACAATAAATGCAACAACAGCCTTTGTCTCGGTAAGTATTTCGCGAGCTATATCGCGTGATTAACTTTTTAACGCTAGAATAGAAACGAATTCGATGGAAAGAAGAGAGCTCCTACGTCTAGAACGAATCCATTGTCTGGATTGCCGGGGAGGAGATTATACATGCATTGCCACGTGTGTTTGTCTCTCGTGTGCATGATTACGCAGGTGTGTCTCTGTGTGTGTATGATTAGAACGAGGGTAGAACAGAGTCGCTGGAAAGAGGAGCCTTCGGGGGGTGGGTGGGAGAAGTAAAATCGGTGGCTTCGAAGCGCACGATATACTCGCTCTAGAACGATTTACGCTAGAATTAACCCTAAGTGTCGAACGAAGAAGAATGTTACGCGCGTTCGTCTCCGTTCATCTTTCTCGAGATCAAACGCAAGCCGCCCCGCCGCAGCTCGAAAGAAAGTCACGGGCCTCCCGAAGATAGAAATCGCCAACTAATCGAATATATTATATGTCGTTCGGAAATTGCAACTAATGGAGCAACTAATTCCAGCAGGCTGCCGCCCCTCCTCCCCCCATCCTAACGATGCTTACAAATACCTAAGCGAGAATGTCGCGTATCCTATGCAACGGTGAAATCAGACGCGCTCGGTAAATTGTTTTTTAGACTTCGCAATCTCTTCGTCTTCTTCACATTTCTGTTTGTCGCCTTCTCGGTCAGTTTAGTTCTCGTCCGAACACTCACGCACTTCATAGAAAATATTCGCAAGCACGAGGTCGCGCGGAACACGCCGAGGAAACGTAAAAGAAGCTCTCTCACTCTTTTTCTTCAGCTCGTTTTCCACTTGTACCTTCATTCTTCGGCTTTCTCTCTTGCACCCGCGATTCTTGCGCAAGCTCGTCGTCGACGTTTCACCACGTTTCGTTCTCGATTCGCTACTACTATCATTTGCACTCATTCTTTCTCTCACTCTCTGGCACGCTTTCCCGTTCTCGCGGTTCCTTTCTCGCTCTCTCACTCTTTCACGTTTCTTCTTCTTTAGAAAATAATTTCTATCTCTGTGAGTTCTCTTTCTCTCCGTCACTCCCCCCCCCCTTTCTTTTTGTAATTTTTCCCCTTTGTTAACGAATCAAATCCGGGAGACGAAGCGCTCTCGCCTGGCCGCGGAAGTTCTGCGGCTCGACATGGCGGAACCTCCGGTTCTATAGCCAGCTTGGAACGGTCCTCAAGTGGTTAGAACTGTTATAGGAAGGTTCTGAAGGAGCTTTTATCTTGCGTAATTGGTACAAGAGATTAAACATTTCGCAATTGTTATCTATTCCGGTTGGGAAAGCAATACTTGCTCGGTCATTGTCATTTTGTTGGTCCTAGGTTTGTTTTCATTAAACAAATCTGTTCATTAAACAAATTCTGAGCATTAAAAGTGTGTTACCTTTTATGAAAATGAGAATCGAGTATTAAAACGTGTGCTTCAATAATGAGACCTGTTCAATCATTTCCTACAGATCATTTCGTAAAGGAACTGCAATATTGAGTTAAATGAAAATTGCAGACAAGATATCGAGACTGCGATTCAGTAACTGTGAATAAGTGTATTATAAATCCTAAGAAGTGATACTCGATGTAACACACATTCATATTTCATTTTTTAAATAAACTGCAATATTAAATTGAATAAAAATTGTAGATAAGATATGGAGACTGCTATTCATTAACAGCGAAGAATCTACAGCTACATTTCATTGAAAACTTCGTTAAAAATCGCGTAGAGTCGATTCGCTAATAATCAGAAGTAATAACTCATCCGCATCATGGAGAATATCATTGACTGCAAGTAAGAGGAAGAATCGATGTAACCTTTGTTAAAATTCACATTTTATTTATCACCTTGTTGCACTGTGAATCTAGTGATACCAATTGCACAAGAATTATCAGAAGGATCACTTCTGGTAACCAACACAATACCAGAACGGATAACAGTTGAAAATATCAGTTCTTCTTAACAGTGAATCATAAAGCTCCCTCGCAACCATTTCGACAATCACAATCGATATTATAACAGTTCCCAAGCCCCGCTAGTGGTCCGCGCGTTCGTCGCAGGATTTTCTCGCGTTTCTCATAATCGTTACGATCTCGTTTCGAATAACCGCGACGTCGAATCGTCTTCTCGTTCAGTAGAATGCGAGGGGTCGATTATCGGCGCGGACATCGAGAACCCGCGAGGACAAGCTAGCTTTTTCAAGCGAGCCAGGAAGAGATCTCTGAAGTTTCGTCTTGGCTTCAGCGGAGATCATGTTCCCTGTTTCTCAACGAACGTGAATCACGGGGGTCGACGTCCGCCTCGCAACTTCCGGTCACACCCTACCGTACCGTTTCTTATTAAAAATATGTACAAAATCTGCGGCGACGATGCTCGAACGTGTCTTGTTCGCGAACGATTTCCACTTCCGCCTCGCACCTAAATTTTACTTTCCCGTTCCTCGCCGAAGCGACGCGCGTGTGGTTTCCTGGGGCAGAAAGATCGATTTGTATTTGTATGCGTGAAGTGTGCTCGTGTATGCTGTTACGCGTGTGGGAAGAATTGCGGGTGTTAAACAATCGAAATGGAGGATGCGGTTTCGACCGTGGCTTCCTCTCCGCGAGGAGAAGCGGAAGTAACGGGAGTAATATCAAAAATCTAGAAACGATCGACTGTGTTCCTCCGAAATTTGAGGAGCTGGTAATCGAGATGAGGGACTTTCATATTCTTGAAGATCGTCCAACAGAGAATCGCAACGGGTTCCCAGCTGCTCAGACCACGGAAGCACGTGTGTATGCTCATGTGTGTATGTAGATTATGTACGCGTAAGTATACAGTACTCGAAAATCCGACGAACAGTACAAAATCGTCGTAAACGCTTGGAAACTTATCGGAGCTGTAGCGAGCGGGCCGGAAAACTGAAACTAGACACAGACAGACAGACAGAGACAGTCAATTGAAAAGTCGCTACTGAAAAATTGCCCGCGAGTCGGCAAGCGAGCACTCTCTTTCTCTCTCACTCTCGTTCTCTCTCTTTCTCTCTCTCTCTCATGTAACGATTCACCTGGATACTCGCGTAACCTGTCGCTTAAACCTTAGTACCCCATTCTTAACTGGCTATTCGATCAGCTATAATGTAATATCCCTAATTAATATTGCACGCGCCGGCACACGAGGCCCGCTAGTCATCGCTGCTTCTCTTAAAAAGCAGCGCTATAGCAGCCCTCCTTTCGATCACGAATCAACTTAATTTATGCGTATGCACGGGACCCGCGGGACCGATCCTCATACCCAAGCCTAATCGATACCTATTATCAATGTATAGCGATATCGGAAGTCTCGAACCTTTGTGAGTGTGCCTTGGTATCAGGACTGTCGTGCTTTCTGTTCCTGTGGGCGTTAATCATTTTTGATACCCACAGTATTCACTACCGTTTCGAAGTTCGAGTCTCTTCTTGCTCTTCTTCCATTTTACCACTACGGTCTGCTCTTTCGAAAGAAGATGTGGGTCGCGATCCTATATTTGTGATTTCACGTTTAACAAGTGTTTGCACGCTTCGTTCTCCCTCTGTCTGTGGGAATCATTTTCGACACCCACAGTACTCGCTGTCATTTCGAAACTCGAGTCTCTTCTTGCTCTTTTCCCGGTTCAGCACTACGGTCTGCTTTTTCGAAAACTGTCGGAAGTTGCGGTCCTACTATCGGCGGATTTGTGATTTTCCTCTTTCTTCCTCTACTGCCTTCCTGTCTTCCCGAAACTCGAGTTCCTTTTGCTCTCCCTCGGTGCCCAGTTCAGCACTACTACGATCTGTTTTCTCGAAAGGACACGCCTGGGATACGTTGACAATCGTAACAGTTCTCCAGTAGACTCTTGATGCTTCGGTGGCAACACAGAAATGAAGTGGTAGGTGCCTTCCTCCGAGAAAACAGACCGAGTTCTGGTACGCGTTTGCAACTAGTGTTTGTGACATAACCAACGCCTTCTTTCGAAAAACGGACCCAGCGCTATTGGTACTTTCGGATGATCACCTGGGTATTGAATTGCTTGATCGGACCAGTGTCCGTTGTATCTCGTGGATCGTTCCCGTGGTAGAGCCCCGACGAAACAGAAAGGAATCGTAGCGAAGGTGTCCACCTCTCACCGAACGAACTTTGGTTTTCTACCAGTCCTTGGACCGCGGGACGTCGATCATCATCCATTTAGCGAATTTGTTTCACGCCGTTCCTTTCTCTTCCTTTCCTCGTCGTTATCTAAACAACGACCGGGCGATCGCTGCCCGATCTGCGGCTCTTCGTTTCGTTTTCACTTCGGTGAAGAGCGCAGATCGCGCAGCTGCTCCTCAGCTAGCTCCGCACGCACACGGTGTTCTTATATCAGCTACGCTTAACAACTAAGCTCGTAATTATTATCGTTAAGTCGGTGTACCTTTAAGTCGAGTATTACATGTTCTGTACGTAATCGGCAATCGCAATCGATTGAAACGGCGCCACGAGAACTCTCCGTCAGTTGCTCGTCGACGAAGCGACGAGCTGTACCAATCGGTGCTCGGTAGTGTCGCCGAAGGAAGTTCACTGCCGAACGATAAGTACCGGCTGTCGCCTAAAGGTTCGCCGGTTCGCTCGAACCCGAATGGTCAGAGTAGATCCTTGACCCTGCCATAATTTCCTCGTTCCTCCCAGCCAGTTCGGGATCCTCGATGGATCCTGCTCACTCAGATTCCATCCGTTTGTCCATCAGTCGGTCTTCTTGGTCTCCCGTGTCTCACCTCGGTTCGCTCTCCCATGAATCTACGCAGGTGGCGGTTGGTGTGTGGTGGTGTACGCTCCCGCTCTCTCTCTCTCTCTCTCTCTCTCTCTACGATCTCGATCCTCGCTTCGCGCACGCGTGTGTATTGTGTGCAATTTAGACAAAGCGATACAGACGCAAAAATATACATTATAACGGTTCTCGCGATCGCCCGGCCGCGGATCGCGTTTGTTCGTGCTGGTTGTTGTTCGCGCGTCGACGTCGGTTCCTAAAATCTCGGAAAACACGGTACAAAATCATCTAAGCGAGCTAACTACGCCCCCTCCTTTCCCCCGCCCCCTCCTTCCCCGCTCGTCACGACGCGACGCGCCGGTAGGTGGGGAAACGAATTGTACAAAATAACTTCCGTCGCTCTCTCCTTCTCTCTCTCCCCCTCTCTCCCACTCTCTCCTCTCTCTCGATTATCGAGTACCGTCAATGTTTCAGCCCCCAAGAAAACGATCTTTAAACCGTCGTCACGTACTCCCTCAGTTCGGTGGCCTGGCGAACCAGACCTTTTTCTTTGGCGTACCACGGGTCATCTCGGGGAGCCTCCTCGCTTCTGGCCCTAAAGGGTCCGCGAGGACGCTCCCGTGCCCTTTGGGGCACCTCCTCGCTCAGCGACCTCTTGCCGATGCCGCTCGCAACCGGCACCTCGAGCAACGCTTTCGATCTGGTCAGCTGCGGCCTCTGTCTCTTCTGATCCTCGGTGGCTGCCCGGATGATCACCGTCGGCGGCTCCCGACGATCTCTGGTCTCCTCGACGGCGATCGAAGGCGGCGGCAGCTGCGGCGGATGATGACTGCTCTCCGACCGGGCCCTGAACGGCTTCTTCTTCGACAGTCCACGGATCTTCGACAAGCTTTTCCTCTGCTGCTGTGGTGGCTGCGGCTGTAGTTGCGGCGAGTACTGCTGTTGGGACCGCTGCCTCTTCACCGGTGAAGCTGGAACTAGAGGCGACCAAATGGGTGTGGACAGTTCGACCGGCGACTGTACCCGAGGCGGCGTTCTTTCCGGCGACTCATCCTTCCACCCACCTTGATATATTGGGAACGCGGACACCTGGTTCAGGATACGCCAGCGGAAATCTTCGTCGTCGCTCCGGCAGGGCGTTGCTTCCGGCGGCGGATGGTGCGTCGGTGTCACGTTGTGGAACGGCGACCAGGACTTGCTCTCCTCCGGCTCCTGCACCGCGAAGCTACCCCCTCCCGCTCCTTCGTCCTCTACCGGTGGCGGTGAACCGTCGTACGGAGTCCACTTGATCTCACTGATGTGCTTCGTCGGTTCCCGCTTCTTCACGCCGATTGTCGGCAACGGAGAGTCGTTCTCGTACGGCGCCCACTTCGCGCTGGTGATCATCACCTCCGGGGAGATCAACCGACGGACGATCCGGTTCTCTAGCTTGTTGATCTGCCGCGGATCCGGCTCCGGGGACATGCTCCTGCGGATGCTGTACTTCGGCCGCTCCTTCAGGCTCTTGGATTTGAAGCCCTCGGTAGATTCCTGGCTCCTCCAACGTGGCTTCTTCTCCTCCACCGGCAGCGAAAAGTGCGGCTTCAACGCCCATCTCGGCCGAGCTTTTTTCCCTTCCTCCGGACTCGCTACCTTCTCCTTCGCGCCCCATTTTCTCGATGACTGACTGTCCACTCTCGCCTGCGATCGCTCCAGCTTCGGTCGATCTCTGCGCACTGGCCTGGGATCCTCGCTGGCGTGTTTCTTCAGCTCCGGTCTCTCTGGAATGGACGCAGCGGCTGCAGCTGGCTCTTCGGGTCGTTCGACGTTCAGCGACGTGGAGTAGTAGAGTTTCTTTCTTTCCGGCTCCAGAAGCATCGCTGGAGGAGGAGGAAGAGGAAGAGACTTTTCTGGCTCCTTCGGCACCTTTGGCTCCCTTGGCTCCATTAGCTCCCTCAGCTCCCTCAGCTCCCGGTCCCTTGGCTCCCTCAGCTCCCGGTCCCTTGGCTCCCTCAGCTCCCGCTCCCTTGGCTCCCTCAGCTCCCGCTCCCTTGGCTCCCTCAGCTCCCGCTCTCTTGGCTCCCTCAGCTCCCGCTCTCTTGGCTCTCTCAGCTCCCGCTCCCTTGGCTCCCTCAGCTCCCGCTCTCTTGGCTCTCTCAGCTCCCGCTCCCTTGGCTCCCTCAGCTCCCGCTCTCTTGGCTCCCTCAACTCCCGCTCCCTTGGCTCTATCACAGGCGGAGGCGGAGGCGGAGTCAAAGCCGGCGCCGGGGTTGGTGACGGTGTCCTAGTTGGTACTAGCGCAGGAGCTGGCGGCGATGGAGACAGGGTCTTCGATTTCGGACAGGTGCACCGGGGCTTCGGGTTCGGAAGCACCTCTGGCACCTGGAGGAACCTTGCCTCCCTAGCCATACGGGTGTCATCGCTGCTGTGCTTTCGCAGGTCGTGCATCGGCGGATGCAGATAGTCGACCTTCACCGACCACTTGTCCGTCTCCGCGCTGTGATGTTTCCGTAGATCGCCCCGCTGGATGTCGTGCGGCTTCTTATCCTCGGGCGTGAGGCTGTGATAGCTGCATTTCGTTTTCTTGGCCAGGTCGAGGTCGGTGTGCGACGTGTGCAACTCCCAGCGGAATTCGGTGTCCTCCGTGGTACTTTTCTTCAGGTCCCAGATCTCGTCGTCCGGCGACAGAAAACTGCTGTCCACCCATCTGGAGTCGGTGCTCCGGTACTTTCTTAGATCGCCGCGTTCCCTTTCAGCTGGCCGAGGCGCCGCGACGAGGTCGCAGCTGCATGTCCTCGGGGTCGGCGTCCTCTGCGACTCGAGCGGCGCCGGCTCGATCGCATCCAGATCCTCGATCGTATACGAGATCTCTATGCGACGCTTATTCCCGCAGGACGGACACCGTCCAACCGGTTCTCCTTCGTCCCGGCTCGATCGGTGATGATGGTGATGGTGATGGTGGTGATGATGTTGTTGCGGCTGGGGTGGCGGCGGCTGCGACTGCTGCGGCTGCGGCTGAGACTGCTGTCGGTGCAACGTCGAGGTCGAGGTCGATGCGGTGGGGTCAAGCTGCGAGGGCAGATCCTCCTCGTCGTGACGGCCGTCGTCAGAGTGTCGTGACGTCGCAGCCGTGCCTGACGATGCGCACCAGCAGGTGTGTGTAGCTCCGTCAAGCCGCCTTGGTGGGTACCGCGACTCCGGAGACGACGAGGCTCCGCTCGAGGCCGCTGCCAGGCAGACTACTTCGGCTCCCGGTGCCACAGGCCTAGACACACAAGCGTTTCATTCTTTGGTACACTCGAAACGATCGTTGTCAGAATTAATCAATCAGTAAAGTAAAGAATATATTTTGGCGATCTTCCTCTAGGAGGAATACTGTACCTCGGCTTTCGCCATACCAGTTACGCCGACCGGATGTTCAGGCTAATGTCATTATCTTTTTTAGTTGTTTTTGGACCTACTGTTTTTTAAAGGTGGACTCCGAACCACCTATATGTCAACAACACGCGAAAAACCGCCCTGGGCCACCCCCGGCTTTTCCACCGCGCGGTCACCCATCTTAGCGGCGATCCGCGCCCCCGTTGTTTAACTTCGGTAGTAAAGAATATCAGTGTGAACAGGGCACGGAAAAGCAAAAGAGTTAGGGGTGGCGGTACCTTCAGCTCGGTGAAGATTTCGGTGAAGAATCCAGGCTCGCTGTTGATCCGCAGCATCTCGGCGCTCAGTCGGTTCACGATCAGCAAGCACCTGTCCCAGAACTTGTCTTTGCTGTCCTCTACGAGGAACGGCTTCAACGGGTAGCTAATCTCGTTGCCCATGTAGCTGTAGCTCAGGTACAGGCACGTCAACACGGTCGCCTGAAGCTCTCTTTCGGAAGCCTCGTCACCGTCGACCAGCTCTCTCACCAGCATATAGACGAACACAACGTTGGCAGGATTCATGAACGCGACGTCCTGTTAACAGATTCGTACACCGTTAGAATACAAAAATACTGTCGGATATTATTCAGTGTCATTCCGAATTGAGCGTCATACTTTCTGTCTATTTTTGTCTGTTTTAATCCTTTGCACTCAAAGCTCAAAATGAAAGTCTGTGGATTCACCCACAACACACTGAAGGTTCTAGCAAGTTTATTAAGTAGAAGCAAGTAGGGCGATGTAAAAATTGTTTCGGATTATGGTACACTCATTTTCAGTGCCGACTCGAAGCCGCAATTCGAGTGCAAAGGGTTAATACACGGTCTACCTAGAAAATTCTAAGAATACACCGGCTATATGATCCACAAGGATCCCCTTTAGCATTAAACTATTTCATAGAAAAAATACACAGCAAAACGACCTAAAAACCAATGCAACTCTGCACCCTTAAATTCCCCAGAAATTCTATTAATTCTACATGTGAAGAACGCGAATATCTCAACAATCTGAGAGACCCACCCCCATTGAATATAAAATTGAATTCCTCGGTGCAAGCGATGACAAACATCTGATGCATTCCTGGCACGAGGTAGGGAGTCGCGTGTAGTATTCTCGAGGAGGACGCGTTCAGGTGAATCGAAGTGCTTCTTCTTGTCTAACAGCGAGGGATGATTCACGCGTGGTGTCGCGTTACGTGCCACGCTTGCGAAATTGGAATCGGCATTGTCGGCCGCGGTCGATGCATCGATTGCAACGGGTCTTCCTTTCATTGGAAACCCACTCTCTCTCTCTCTCTCTCTCTAACTCTAACTCTCTTTTTCTCTGACGTCCTTTCACCGTCGCGGTCGAATTCACTCGCCGTGAAAACCGGGAAATTTCTATCTCCACTCGACACCCGTCCTGTATCGCGTAGGTGCTCGCGTCATACCAAGCCTGAACAATAGCGCGTGTCCTCGAGAAGTCCAGTCGATCAGTTAGGCTGCGGTTATAGTGGATTTCCGATCAAATGTGACACTTTGCTCGGGATAATTATAGACTGAACGCTTCTTCTGGCCTGTTTCTTTGAGAGCTTTGAGAATCGTCCGATCGACACCGGCTCAAAGTGGGTTGAAGATTGCGTTTGGTTTAACTGCAGCTTAATTTAATTGTTCGGGAAATGTACAGGTGTGCTAGGCGCTTATTAAAATGATTGAAAAATTGAGTCAATGTAGATCCTGTAGCTCGAAATGAATACAGACAATTTCAATTTTGCATATTTTGAACGATTTCAAGGAATTTAATTATGGAAGGATACAAGATGAATTTTCTCTCTCTACTTAATCTGTTTCCAAAGATAAATTAAAAAATAATTGTTTGGAATTTTGTGACCGAGTAATTCATATATTGACTCTCATTTTTCATTTTTCTCTCATGGTGTAAAATCGTCGCCGACGAAAAGCAAGTTAGGGAAATGAAGGTAGAGGATCCAGAATGTTGTACGATTCTTGTTCACGAGGATATCAACGTCAAGGTTTATTTGGGAATGAGTAAATAAAATTTTGTCGAGTAGTTCCCGCATTGCCCTCAATCTTAATTGATCATTTACCCGCTCGACGTCATTTATCCCGGCAATTGCGGAGTGACCCGATTGGAATCGGGGCAAGATTGAAATCGGAAGGTCACGGTAAGAAAACTCCGAAGCGATACAAAAGGATCCGCGGGCGAGAGGTGTCGTCCGATTCCCATGTTCGACACCTGTCTCGCGGCGGTCTCCATGCTCCAGAAATCGAGTCGTCCGAGTCATTACCGAATTAGGACACGCCCCTAACCCAAGAAACGCAGTGGCGAAGTGCATCGGCTTGTTCCGTGCAGATACACGTGCAGCCACCGCCGTCGGGGCAGCTTTAATGCGAGGACAAAAGCACCCCGACCGCTGCATCCAGCCCCCGTTGCATTTCACCACTTATCCCGGTGTGCACACACAATTCGCACGTGCACGCCCTATTCGATTGCTCGCAGGTGCGCGTGTACAACGATTCAACTGGGTCGAACCTGCGAATCGAGTTCTGCCAGTAACGAATTTAGTTTCGAACACCTGTGTCTTGCGGCGATTTATCTTCGATTACTTTACGCTGGTTTTTTAATTGTTCTTTGGAGAATTCGGGGTAAATCGAGTTGGAGGTTTCTTATTTCCAGAAGCTAGTCTGATGCTGCACGGAGTTTACGCGTTTATGACGAAAACGGTGAAAGGAGTCAAAAAATTCAAGAAAATCAACAGGATTATCTGTAGCCTACTAAAATGATTAACCCTTTGCATTCGAAGCTATTTTAACTCGAAAATTAAACATTTCTTTCGATTTAGAATATTTCCATTCGCTATGATTTTACAAATTTTATGGATATGAAATTGGTATAACACCTCATACAATACCTAAATGTTTAGTAATTGATTAGATACACTATCTTGATTGATAGAAACAATATTTTTAATAATGGTACGGCAATTTTTAGTGGCGCGACTAAAGGTTAAAAGAATAAGATTGTCCATGTATTACTATTAATAATTGGAGAAATTAGGAGCACGTGCTTGCGTCGAGATGATGATCTCTCGAGGTTATTATTTGCCAGGAGATTATTGAGCTTTTTTTAGACACAATACAGTGGTTAAGAACGGCCTATCGTTATTAATAGACTTCCGGCAGCTATACCGTGAATATTACAAAGCTGTTACTTTGTCGACGCGGTTTCCAAACGACGTCGACGCCAATGAATGACGCACTTAACCCTTACGCTAGCAACCCGGCACTCAGGCATCCATTACTGTACTTCTTTCGACCTTTTAGTCGAGTGACTTTACAATTATGAACGCTTAGAGAGACGTATCTCGAGGCAAACTGATATACATCGGAAATGTTAATGTCTACATTTACGTTAATGCTTAAACATTGCCTACGAACGGAAAGTATTTTATTACGTCCTAAAATGAAGGCATGGACAAAACTGTTGTATCGTATTCTGAGAAAAAAGAGAAATGAAAAACTGTGGAACCCATTGCGTCGAGCATCCTAACAAGCGTAAAAAAAACCCGGATCGACCGAACCGAATCCGTTCCGAAAGCGACGACTTTGATCCGTCGAGCGATCTCTCCTCGAAACGCCGTCCAATTACAACGAATGCTTTTGTGATAATTAAAACGCACGGTGTTTGATCACAGGCGAACCTTTTCCCGAGCTGAACGGGAAGGGATGGGGTTGTCACGGTGGCGGTTTTCTTGCACATGTGGGTGCATTAACGGCGAGGTCCCGCATTGACCCGGGAGGATCGATGCTCCCGATACGTTCTCCAGCCTCGCAGGAATTTTGCCAACCGCCGCCTGATTGTTGCATGTGCACGCCCGTAACGTCCTCCCTCGTTAACGCATTTCTCTTTTTTTTCTCTCGCGCGCATTACACGGTGTAAAGAGTTCGCTCGCATGAACGCCTCTAGGAACACGTCCAGGAATACATCTAGGGACGTCGACACTTGCGGGCGATGGGACCGATAAAGAACGGATAAAAGAGAGACGGAGACGGATTGATGACAGGATATAGTCTGATTTAGGCGAGATTTATATGTTTACCCCATATTTTTTGTTGAGATTAGGGATCGAGAGTTGTGGAACTGTTTGATAGATTTTATTTAATCCTTTGACTGTGGAAGGCGTTTATTGACGCCCTCGTAGGGCTATTAATGTACGTGAGAGGCGTGTGAGAAATTTTCTTAGACCGAGATAAGCGAGCTTTAAATATCAAGAAATGGTTTGGTACAGTTCTTCTCGTTTGGTACAGTTCTGTGCACCGATTTTCGAGAAAGAAACCTGGACAGAATTCAGCGCGTGGCTCAATTGAATTCGTAGCGTGACGTGTTTACAGCTTCGAACCCAATTAAAATGTTCTCTTCAGCGGATTCAGACGAGAAACGTTGTAATTAATTCGATTGAAAGTTTCATTCTATTACCGACCTGTAATTGCGACCGAAGTGACTGCAGCGAGCTGCCATTGAATACGGTTTATTGTCCATTTTACCGGAACACTTTACTTAGCAGAACATTATTAATAGGGCTTTCCATGGCGCCGTATCAACCGGAAGTTTGAAAGTCTAACTATCCAGAAGCAATTATATTGCACCACGTGCCCAGCCAGAATTGTTGGTTCGCCAGTGAAATTGCTGTTGAAAATGTTCTCTTAAAATATCTTTAGCTCTGTATGGATACATCCTTGATACTTCCATAAAATCAAATGAAATTAATTAAAGTCTTCACTTTTAGTGAACAAACACATCCTTGGTACTCCTATTAAAATCGTCACTTTTAGTGAACAAACACATCCTTGGTACTCCTATAAAGTTAACCCTTTGGTTACTCTGGACGAGATATCTCGCGCCCCGATAGTTCCCGATAAATGCTTTTGACGAGATATCTCGCGTCCCGATACTTCCCGAGAAATGCTTTTGACGAGATATCTCGCGTCCCGATACTTCCCGAGAAATGCTTTTGACGAGATATCTCGCCACCTAGCACCAGTGGTTTCACATTATAGACGAAATATTTTCTGTTTTTTTCGGTCATTTTACCCGAGATAAAGGTTTCATTAATTTCTTCCTTTTACAAATCAGAATATAGTTACGTATAAAATATAGTTGTCTATAGTGTCAAAATATTGGTGCTGGATGGCGAGATATCTCGTCAAAAGCGTTTATCGGGAAGTTTCGGGGCGCGAGATATCTCGTCGAAAGCATTTATCGGGAAGTATCGGGGCGCGAGATATCTCGTCAAAAGCGTTTATCGGGAAGTATCGGGGCGCGAGATATCTCGTCCAGGGTAACCAAAGGGTTTAAATAAAATGAAGTACAGCAGTCGCTTTCAGTACACGAATTGTTACTTTCATCAAACCAAATAAAATCTAGCATTGATACAATAAAAGCATGAATTAATACAATGAAAACAGAAAAATGTGCAAAAGAAGTAGAAGAAGAAGAAGAAGAAGGAGGAGGATGCCTACGATTATAAACGTGCGACCGATCAGCACAGTCTCCATAGAGCATTATCGACGCGCCCTCAAATAGAATATGCTTGCGACAAAGTCGTCGGTGGGAGAAAGGGATCCTCCAAGTAGAAAGATGCAACGCGAGACGAAGAGGCTGTATCTGGAGTTACGAAACACACCGGGTTCTTTATTATTAGCGGCGGTCTATTTTTGTTTTCCAGGACAGATAATAGCAATCGATGTTAATTGCGCGTGATTGTCGCGCGGCTCAGGGAAGACCGGGCTGGCAAAGGAGCCCCGGGTTTATTTTTAAATAAAGTCCTCATTCAGGCATGTGCCGATACGTCCGTGGAGTTTCCACGTGTCTTGGCCGCAGTTCACAGAGCCGGTTCTCTCTTGTCAGGTGTAACGGGCTGGCCTGCTAAACCCTTCCTCACACGAGGGTGGAAAACGCCAGCAAACCCGAGAGAGAGCCCTCTCTCTCTCTCTTTATATATTCTCTAACCGTTCGTGTGTCGTGTATATACATCCGGTCGATATTCGCTCGGGGTGAGCGGCCTGTACCCTCTGCAACCGCGTTTTTCATCAGCTTACCCGAAGATCCGACGATTCTAATTGAATTCTCGGTTAGAGTCACTTCCGGGGAGACTTTAATTCATACTGCCTCGAAGTGGACGCTCTTAGCTCGACGCTGGACCACTCTCTTCAGGGCAGAAGCTATCCTTTGATGCTCGCTTGCGAGATACTCGGGCTGCCTCGCCGATTTGCATCGTAAAGAGGAGTTGAAAATTGTGACAGCAAGTTTCGTTAGATTTCGTAGAACGGTTTTCCAGAGGAGAGTAGACGACTTCAGGGAAAATTTTGTTGGCAGCGCAAAGTGTCTAAAGTACCTCTAAAATGAACCTCCATGCGTATCGAAAAAGAACGAGTAACCATTTCAGCGATGTTTCTTGCCGTAGAGAAATATTTACAATTTTATCGCTGATCTCAAATGGCCAGAGAGCAACTCTAATTCAGACCATCCCTGAGATAAAGCACTTTTTATCTTCAGTAAGAAAAATTTGCAACAATTCATTACAACATAAAAAGATAGTCGAATAAGATTTGAGACAAGTAATGGTTCTGCAAATATTCAGGTTCAATTCAGACACCGGATAGCTTATCGATAATTGTCCCCAACACGGGTCTGCCCAGGGACAATTATCAACCAGGGATACTATTCCTTGACTTTCGTCGAACGTAGAAAGCGACAGCGGAGCTCGAGAGGACTCGGTCGTCGAGAAGTCTTAAACATGACTAATCCACTACAAAACTTCGTTATTTTTCAATATTTATTGATGGGACTCTGACCAACATATTCGTGGCATTTTTCTAATGAAAATGATACCAAATATGATATGATTCCAATTATATTTACTTGTGTCATCAACGATGAAAGATTTCGACGCAAATAGCTTCCCATACGCTGTTCCTCCTTGCGTTCGAAACTTTCATCGTCCATTGCACAAGTAAATATCATCGGAATTATGTCGTGTTTGGTATTATTTTCATTAGAAAAATGCCACGAATATCTTGGTGAAAGTTTCATAAAAAATAATCAAAAATAACAAAGTTTTGTCGTTCGGATTAGTGTGACCTCACCGATATACCCGAGCCGTATGATGTCATACTTCTCGGCGACCGAGGCCTCTCGAGCTTCATGGCCCCTCAGAGGGGTACACCCCGCAGAAGTGGGGATAGTTCTGGGACACTTATCGGCCAGACATTTGGGACATTTATCGATAAAATACTGTACTCATCAGACCCCGATCTCCAGCAGTTAGCCGAATCTCCCGACAGATTCAGCCAACAAGAGGATCCAGTATCATCGATCACGTTCCGCGAAATCTGGAACCGTTTGGCTTCTCGTCGATAAGAGGGAAAAGAATGGGCTCCGTCTCGTTTCATCGAGTCACGTGCTGCGGTAAACAATTCCACCTGGTACGGTTTCTCCGTTAACGGGATTCGCCGCAATGACGTTCAAGCTCCTTCTGTTCGGCCGTCTAGACGAAGTGGATCAACGGTCTACGTTAAACGGTCCACGTGTTGCTCGTTGCTCGACGAACAACCGCGAGTCCGCTTTCGAAGCGAACCTCGAAGAGAAGAGAGAGGGTTTGGATCGATGTCGGTGAACCGAGGTTGGATCAACGTCAACGATGATCGGCCTCGTTTCTTCCAGGAGCCAGATATCAGTTCGAGTGACCGCAGAGCATCACTGGAACTTGGCAACGTTTTAGGAAGCTGAGAAGATTGCGCAATCCGTGGCGAAGCGCTGTCAAGTTAGAGCCGAGTTAGAGCGGATCGAAGTTTGTTACCTAACTCGGCAAGGAGCTGCCGCGAATCGGGATGATCCACTTGGTAGCGAAGAGCAAATTGGCGCGATTCGATCGATGGAAAAATTGTTGGATAACAGGAAAAGTTTTTGCGATTCCTCTGTGAACCCTAAACCCAAACGTGAACAGTTACTAGTACGAGCTGCCTTATAAAAATATATACTTAGTATGCTTTTAAATATATACCATTATACTTTATTATATACAGGGTGAGTCACCTAACGTTCCCAACTCAAATATCTTTGTTGTTTTTAAAGTCTGTGTACGAAGTCTACAAATAAATTTAGTCTAAAAAACTTAGCGAGTGATTAACAAGTAGACTGCGAATTTTTAATGGTTAATGCAAAATAATAATGTTCTGTGTCTGTTATATAGACTAGGAGCTACTTAGAAAGTTTATACGTGCATGGGTAATTATAGTCACTGAATTCCTAATGGAAGGGGCTATCATTGTAGGTATTTAAAAAAGGGTGCTTCCATTTAAAAAAATGAAGGAGACCTTGATGTCTAAAAAAATCACATAAAAGCAAAAATGTTTTTGGTATCATGTGAGCCCCGCGGAACCATTCAACTTTGCCCTTCAGACATTTGACGTATCTTTAAAAACAACAAAGATATTTGAGGTGGCAACGTTAGGCGACTCACCCTGTGTACTTGAATAAATTACAATTATTTCCAGAGTGGAAGCATCTTTATAACTTCAATCATTTGTTAAATAAAAAATATGATATATGGACAAATTATAGAAATTTATATTTCCCTTTCCATACAATAAAGAGCCAGATTCGTGATGAAAATCTCAAACAGAGTCTGCCTAACAGAATTTTCTTTTGCGACTAATATCGAAGCTTTGACCTAAATGTATGTAATTAAAAATTTTATATGAATCGCAATAAATTCACCGATTTATATTTTAATTTGAAATTTTCTGGAATAAATATTTTTGTGATGAAAATTTGAAGAGGTTTCTGTCAATTAATATGATTGTTATTCTTCAATCTCAGAGAAATGGGCTAATTACTGCTCGGAGCAATCAATCACAATCTACTTGATGAACAACGAAGAAAACAATACGGACAGAGCAAAGAATCAAACCGCAATTTCACGTGTCTCTAGCTACCTGTCGATACAACGTTTATTTTTAGCGGAGCACAAGCTGTTTCGGTTATTTATATGAAGTCACGATCGATCCTCGTACTCGTCGGACACGCGAAATTCGTTATAAGGAGTGAGTGTTCCAAAACGAGGTGTGTGTCACACCCCTGACTGATTAGGCTCGAGCACGTGTCCGATCGATTTGCGATAGAAACCTGACACGGGAGAAAACACCGTGATTTCTCGTGGTTCCCTGTTACGTGTAACATCGCATCGAGCGATGGGAAAGGCTGCGGAAAATGTCGAACGATTCTTGGAAAACGTTACTTACTGTTGGGAACTATCACGGAAACGAACGAACTCGAAGAAAGAGGAGGTACACGCGATCGGGGATACTTTTCGAAGAAGTACGAAACGTGGACGATGTTCTATACGGTCACTTTACATACGTCCTCGACAAAATAATAAGAGAGAAAAAAAATACACCTAGCATAGTTTTAAATTATATTTAAAGGTCGAAAATGTAGACCCTGTTATATCCTGTATACATATTACATAGGTAACACACCTGCGCGGATAAAAAAAAGTATCCTACGAGAATTGCTGGTCTTTTTACGTACAATAAGATCCCATAATAAAAAATATAGGTTTCCATTTGAAAGAACAAAGTTGACCTTCAAATGACCTTGAAAACGCCACCCAAATAAAAAATTGATACTGCCCCCCTTCCCCCCTCGAAATCCTTGGACACGTGTTTTACACTTTTTTAATATCTTTCATACTTTTCGAGATGTTCGGCTGGAAAGTTTTCAAATGAACACCCTGTATAATGAAGTGTACATTTTCCATCTTTAGGTGTCTTATTATTTTGTCGAGGACTGTACATAGCTATACATATAACTGACATTAGACCTACCAGCCAAATGACTAGTCTCAGATTATTTGGGAAGCGATTCAATGAATTCGATTATTAGCCTGCTCATTTTTATGGAAAATCAAGATCGTATAAAGTTTGTGTATAAATTCAACGTCGACATTTTTGTAAGACAACCTGTATTGGGTGTTGTGTAGTTACGAGTAAATTATCATTAGACTGCGGATTTTATGCATTTATGACAAAAATGGGCACGTACAATTTAAAGCAATGAACGAATTAAGAAGATTTAAGGACATGTGTGTATTAATTTCAGCTTAATAAGACGATTAAAAGAAGAAAGAAATTTCTATTTGGCTCCTGTGTCTTGCAATCAATGCAAACATTATTTATTTTGCATAAAGATCCGCAGTCTAATTATCAGTATCCAGTCTTACATTACAGTCTCACTTTCACTGGTTGTAGATGACGAATCAAACATTTTCGACGATATTCATAATATATCACGTTGGGAAAATCAAATTGATTTTGTGCTGGTCATTATTTAAAATTGTAATGCACAGTAAAACCGAAATTCTACGAGCATCGAATTTTTAAGTTGCCTGAAAAATTGCAGAAGATCGTAGAGCAAAATGTTACAGAACTTCTAAAATTAGTTATTCAAATAACTTCTTCAAATTTCCCTTGAGAGAACGAAATGACTTTCCGAACGACCTAATAGTTATTATAAATAACTGACATTGTCAGGAAACGTCTTCATATCAATCTTCATCTATCAAAACCATCTAAACGGCGTCCCTTTGTGAGTGATTTAAAATCGATTTAGCAGGAGTAGTTTGTAGCTTCAATCAGGAAATCTGCAAATATGGAAAATGTCTTAAAATTTTTTTCCTGAAAGAGACGATTGCATGAGCGAGCAGGTGCAGCCAATAAATACGAGGCGCGTGTTTCGCGGCGGTAATGGTATTAGCGCGGGCATCACCGCGAGGACGACGTACAAGTTATCGCGGTATGCGATTTCGCGCACTTTTAAGTGTTCCGGGCGATTGCCAAAACAGATTTGCCGGGATCCATGCATCATCGACAGGAACGCGCGATCGATGCACAACGTGTTGCAGCCTCGAGGAGCGTTTCCGCGAAAATATGGAGGCACGAAAGATCGTTTTATTCGCTCTGGAAAGTTTCGCGGCTCGAGAGAAGTTCGGAAATTACGAATTCTCGGATAGAGCCAGTCAATTTTTTAGAAGGCACTCCCCGGCCATTACGGTCGTCGCTGTTCGTGGATGTTATGCGAGGCGCTGCGACGTCGAATTAGGCGACGTCCGCGAGGAAAAGCGAGCACGACGAGCCACCCAGGAAAATTATTCAGGCCATCTGATTGCCCCACTTCCGTCAAAGTCGTCTCGCGAATCGCTGGCAATTATGCGGGGATTGTCTCCCCGAGGCGTCACCAACTTCCGTCGAGGACTCTGAACCGAAGTTACAGGACACGGAGTCTCGCTGGTCGTCTTCGATGTAGGGTTATCAATTTGGCAGGAGAGCAAATCGAACCGGACTCCGCGATCGATCGAACGCTGTTTTACGTAACCGGGGCATTCAATAATTCGCCACAGCCGTGATTTATCGGACATCGGAGCTTTCGATGCTGTGGCTCGCTTGCGAATCTACCCTATCGACGCTCTGTGCATTTTAGAACAAGCGTTTTATGTTGCGACAGTGAAATCTTTAGTCTTTTTTATATCGGTTCGGTCCTCGGCGGTCGATGTACCTGTTAGCCTCCATTTGTTACTCGATCTTCGCCGTTGAAGCTTTTTCAGTCCACTCACGACCTGATGTTTTGAAACAATTGGTAAAAAAAAATTAAACCGACTTCGAAAAAACGCACTAAAAGGTATGAAATAGTTTCCATTTAATTTATGTATACACACGAACTTAAATTCAATACAATCTTTTCCGGGGCGGCATAAACTTAAAAATTTTCAAATGACAGATGTTGATGATTATGATTTCATTGGAATATGGTGGACTTGGAAATCAGTAGGTGGGAGAGAAGATACATTAATATGTGAAAGCATATAGAAGAATTTAAGGATTTTCGTAATTTCCAGTGTCAAGAATTTTCAATTTGGTTACCTGCAATAAAAACTACAAAGAATGAAAAATCCAAAATTTGTTTTCAAAGGACCAATTGGGAGACGTACTCTACAAAATGCAGAAGGTTTCGTCATGATTGGTCCATCCATCTCGGCGCAATTGGTGAAAATACATGAAATAATTCATTTTTCGCAAATAAAATCGCAAGGAATAAAAAAATGCAAAATTTGTTTCACGGGACCACCCTGGGGACATACTCTACAAGATGCAAAAGGTTTCGTTCCGATTGATCCATCCATCTCGGCGTAATCGATGAACATACATAGAAAAAAAAAAAAAAGAATTGAGTAACCTCCTCCTTTTTCGAAGTCGGTTAGAAATGCGAATAATTTCTCCTGTACATTGTGCAGTTTCCTTTAAATATTCAAGATGGTGTGAGAGAGTTGAGATTTCTTTGGGAGAGTGTTTTCATCCCTAACACCATTTTATAAGCAGATGCTGATTTCATGCATTATATAATGGAGAAAATGGATGAAATACGAAACAGTGGAATCGATCAAGACAATTTCTATTTTGCATAAAGATGCACAATTCAGATATTAGCAAAGAACTGAAATTGTGCAAACCTTTGAATAATTGTCGAATTATTTAATAGCCGGACTACCCCTAGCTTGCGAGTCTGACACACCTCGACATACTTTCCGTCGCCCAGTTCAGCCCCCATGCGGCACTAACGTCCGCGATTTTCTTTCCTCCTTTTTCCCTTTCTTGCCCAGCTCGGAAATTGGAACGCGCGGGGTTAATTATAAACAACGATAGAAATCGATTAGCCGCTATATAGGCTGCTGCTCCGGTTGATGCTGCAGGAAAATGTGTGCAGCAATCTGCCGCGTCAGAGGGTGGTGTACACTGATCCAGATGGGGTGGGGGGTGGGTTCGAGCGTGGGGTCACGTGCAGGATATGCTCTGGCAACGTCGCACAGAACCACCCCTTGGTGGCCGAGTGTGGAAATATGCGGGGGACCTCGGAAGAGGGTACGTTCACCCTTCGGGTTTTAATTGCGAAGGGGAGACGACCTCTCTTCCCGAACCCCAAACCTCCTTGCGCTCGGAAGACGTTCCACCGAAAGGGATTACTTCAAAAAATTGCAGCCCTGACCCGTCGTTTGGCCTAGCCGTGCTCATGGAAACGGGCTGCGACGAGGGGTGCACCTTTAAACAACGTCGGAGGGGAATGGAGCTCGTTTCGACAGCAAGAAAAATATTTTACCCTCCGCAGCTCTTGGGTATAATTGAGCGGAACTGGCAAGGTTTATTCGTTATTTTAATATACCATAATTTTAATGTGTATAATATCGCTGGGAGGGTGAGATAATCGAACAATCACAATTTAAGAGAAAACGAACTTGAAGGTTCTGAATTGTTGCAGCTTTTTAACATACGTGGTATTAATTTCGGGAAAGTTGTCTCGTTTTAACTTTACTCTGAAAACAACCCCTATCATGTCTAGACTGCAGATTGTATACATTTATGAAGAAAGTTAAGAAGATCGATACAATATTCTCAACTTGTGGTTTCTCCCTAAAATCTTAAGTTTCTTCAATTACTCTCCCAGAAAACAAGATTCGTTTTCCATCTTGCGTGAGAGGGGAAGTTTGTCAAATTTCGTAGGGGCGTTCACCTGTCGGGAAGTATGCGAAACGGTAGATTGAATCAGCCGGAGAGAACTCTCGTCCCAGTCGAGTGGTTAACGTTTCCGGGTAAGGGCTAGTAGGATTCGGGGTTGGAGAACACAAGGTGGCTCCTGCGACGATGGAGAGAGGATCTCTCCGACAGGGAAAGCCGTGTATATTTACCTCGTCGCGAATAAACACACGCACAACCACACGCGTAAACCAACCCTACTGCGCAGGGGTTACTTTTTCCGGCGTACACCCCCGTTATCGCGAAATACTGGAACACCGGTGGCTTTTAAAGGCTCTCCCGGCTGCCGACGATACGTTTCATACGCCACGTCATCCCTCGATCATTCAGGGGCGCTCGCAGCTTCTCTCGGCTGGGCCCATTACACGGAATTTCTAAAACAACCCTTAGCGATCGACAGAAACTCAATTTGCCGCGCGCTGAAAGCTTCTGCCTCTGGCGAGAATCCATTTTTCATTCCGCGTCTGACGACACGCGGTGCTTCTCTTTACTATAGCGGGGGTCTACTATACGGTGTATCGTCATCGATTTCCGTCTCGTCGCTGACGGGTTCGATCTCGCCAGGCGATAAATCGCGAGACAATTTATAATCGACGACGAGGAACACGCTTCGACGATGCTCGACGAGCTGTGGTAATAAATGTAGGATGCATGGTGACTCACGTAATTGATCGAGCACCTTTTAAATTACAATAACATCGTCTTCTCGAATCATTTTGATCGATACGATTAACACTTACTCCGTAAATCAATGTCGTTCATATCACATGTATAATATGTTCCTCAAATCTTATGGATCTAATCTTAATTCAGAAGGTTTGAAGATGTTACTCGAATTTTTTCCGATTTTTTTAAAGACTTTTACCCGGTCAAACAATGTTTTCCTTCCAGTAAAAACATACCACTAAAATTACAATAACCCCCGATGAAATGTTTATAAATTACCCGTCGTTCTGCCTACGAAAACGATAATCATTTCCTCTCTTTCTCGACGATTCTGCGAATCGAGCGGGTAATTTTACCCGGTTACGCAAACGGTCCTGCTATTTTTTTATCATCGTTCTTCCAAGAATTGTTGTTCACTCCCCCAGTCTCTAAGGAAACGCAACGAACTGTCACCTTGATTAGACGAGAATAACACCTACAAAAGGAAATCACGAGCAAACGCATAGATTTCGAATGTTGTGTATTGATAATGGGGCTCGTCGACGAAGGATTTCCCACATAGATAAGCTGCAGAGGGTTCGAAAGCGATAAAACTGTCCCCTAGAACGCATCCTTATCTTTATACCCAGAAAATCGACTGCTAACGAGGCTCGGCCCTTTCGAGCCCTAACGAATTTGTTTTTAATTCCTTTATCTTCGGCCGTCGAACGGTGAATGATTGAGGGGGATCATCGGATAAAATGGTTTCCCCGCGTTCATCCCTTTCCCAGTTTTCCAACCGGTATTCGGATTTTAGCTGTAGCTATTGTTCACGCAGCTTCCAATGCGTTCGATTCTCTTCCAAGGGACATTGTCGAAATGCAACCAAAAGTCGCAGCGTTCCATCAATTCTGCGTTTTTCTTGTTCGACGTTTCGTTTCGATTGCGAAACTGATTTTTTATTTTGTAAGGTTCATATTCGATGTACGCTGGGAACAATTCCAACGATAAATAAAAAATGTTTTCGCAGGATGTGTAGTAATAGTTAAATATTAAAAGAAAAACGGTGAACGGTTTTTCTAGAAAGAATTCCTGGAGGTCTGCTTTCGTTTTCATTGGATGGTTAATAATTCAACCGGGCAGCTAGAAAAATAAGAAGTTAGTTCAGACGTTTATAGCTCTGAGTTTAAAATTAACGTAGCTGGATTGAAACCCAGAATTCTACTGGCATAAAAATATAACGACGCAAAGTACGTCAATTCTAACAAAAGATCGTTCTGAAACACTCGACGCCTCTCAGTTCTTTTTTTTAATTCTGTAGCCGATAGCAATTTGCAAACTTGCCAAAATTTTGGTTCACAAGGATCTATGATTCCATGGATTTTCATCGAGCTTGATTTTCGAACGTTCTATTCTAGGACATGCGACGCCTCGCTTCCGCGAAGCACGACGGCAGCGAGGAGAGTGTCGGCTCGTAAACCGGATGATCGATAATGACCTTCGTGGCCTCGGGCGAAAAGGGACTGCGAAAGGGATCGCGGTCGGCTGTCATTCTGCGCGATAATCGCGAGAACAACGATTCAGCCGCGTGGCGTGTATGAAACGGCCGCGAAAATTCGCGTCGTTGAAACAATGCCGATAAATTCGCTGTGTTCGTCCCGCACTCGCGTGTTCGTCAAGGTGAGGATAAATCCAGAGAGCAAAATGGGAGCATCGAGCCTCATGAATATCGAATCCCGAAGCTGCTTTCGGATCAGCGAGAATCGAAGCACCCGCCGCGAATTTTTGTCTGATCCATCATGGCCGTTACCACTTGCCCCGAAAACATCTATTGCGACTCGTGGTTTCGCAACATCAAGAAAATATTTTATGAACAATTTATCTTAGTGCATATTGGCTTGATAGAATAGAATAAAATGTGCTTCTTGCTAACAATTTTGTAATTGTCTACTTTTTAAACCCTTAGCAGTCGAGGGGTGACACAGAGTCACCACTAAAAATTGCTGTACCATTATGCGTAATATTGTTTGCAGTATTAATTTTCTAGGTCAGAAGAAATGTTTAATTTTCAAGTTAAAATAGCTCCGACTGCGAAGGGTTAATCACCAGACTGTGGATCTCTATCCAAATTGTGGAAATTGAGATTTTGAATCCTTATGGAAGATAGTTTACTCGAAGGGGGTGTAAACAAGGAGAAAAAGTTGTACAATGGGGACTGTGAACCAAGGGAAACGAAGACTTTCGTTTTTCGTAGGCGTTACTGTAGTGAAATTGCGGCTTGTTTGTCGTTGCATCTAATCCAGGGATTTTGTTACATGCACCGGATTACGCCATATTTCGCAAGGGATTTCGGATGACGTAAACGGCGCTGAATGTTTGCGGAGGACGAGAGAGGTGCCAGGTTCCGATCCCCGGAAAACTTTCAGCCGAGAAATAAGGTCAGGATCCACCATTGTAGCACAGAACTTTTTCCGCCGCTCTGCGACGCCCACACCCGAAAAGATTCGCCAAGCAGTTACAAAGAAACGAACGTCGACCGATCCTAGGTGACCAATAGCATCCTATAAGACAAGAACAGGCGTGGGAGAGATCCAAAGCTATGTGAGCACTGGAGTAATGCGAATAGCGGGTCGCAGTGCTCACCATTCTTTGGTCCAGTAGGAGGTGGATCAGGTCTCAATTTTGAGTCCTGGACTGTTAGGTTTTTTTTAGTGGGTATGGGCCCGGTACATTCGAGAGTACCGTGTCGAGTCTTTAAGGGGGATGTTAGTGCGGAAATGCATTTTTTCCTAATAATCCTTAAACTTAAACTCTGTAACCAGGATTCAAAAATAATGTGATCTTTAGCCCTTCTGTGGTCGGTGAAAATTTGTGGACGAGCTGGACACTTTAATAATTGACATTTTGTTTGGCGATCTAGCAAACTCAACCTTTCTTGTTGGAAGCTTACTATTGGGTTGGCAAGAAAATAATTTCGGTAGTTTAAGGTGAAATAAAACCTAATTTTTTACTCAAGCAATGAAGTTTAATTAATAAAATATTTTCCATTTTGTTCGATGATCTTTTGCCATCTGTCTGATAGCTTCATAATTCCGTGCTCATGAAACTTCTAAAAAAATTGGGTTTTATTTCACTTTAAAATACCGAAATTACTTTCTTGCCAACCCAATAGCAGAGCTACGTAAAATAGAATTTCAAATAGTAAATAGTAAATAATCCTATTTATTTTAAAGTATGTGTACAACTTTGAAAATAGAATATTTTATTTGATGCAGTAATTTTTGAAAATAAAATAATTTATTTGAGGCAGTAATTGTTTTGAAAATAGTATTTTATTTGAAGAATATTGAAAATATTTGTTTTTGTCTTTATTTTCAATTTAAATTTTACATAAAATAATGGTTCGAATTCAATACATTTATGGGTGTAAATCGTTTCTTAACGATAAGGTAGAGTGTATATGCGGTTTCCCAGAGTATTATAACAATGCAAAAAGTAAAATATTTTATATCGTGTTTCTGATTGTTAAAATAGAAATATTTTATTTTGGGGATCAAATTGTTGAAATAGAAATATTTTATTTTGGGGATCAAATTGTTGAAATAGAAATATTTTATTTTGAGGTTCAGATTGTTAAAATAGTAATATTTTATTTTCGAAATTGTATATCTTACTTAAAATACTATTTTCTTTAAGCAAAATAAAATCTAAAATATTTAATAGTATTTGAAATATCTGTTTCGCCAAATAATGCCCACCTCTGCCCAATAGATAGCAGTAAACTAAATGTAACAACCCTCTTATTTTTCAAAAATTCATATTTATTCTTTTATAAATTAATTCGAAGTTCCTCTGACCCAGCCGGTGTAAGTATTGTTTCTTTTATACTGCAACATTTTGCTGTCTTGCTAGCAGTAATTATAGCAATTGGGTGGAACGGTTCGAAACTCTTGAAGGGTAGTGTATTCAGCGTACGACCCAGGGGAATACGCGGCTCGTAATGAGAGCCGCCGGGGGCACGTTAGTCACAATATGTCGCGAAGGGAATCAAGAGAGCCGGCACTACTTTTCGCGGAACGAGACACCGGGTTTCCATTTAGTCTCCCATATCCATATGCCACTCGGTCGAGCGATGAACCATCCTCGGCGAACATGACAGGCTTCGTATACATGTGCATGAACATGTGCGTGTGCGAGAGTGCATAGAAACGTGGTCGTGCATGTGCTCGGCCGCGAAGGACGCCATCGATCAAGCGAACGGTCCCGCGCGTGGTCTCCCTATGAATTCGTTTCGATTTCGGGCGAATTTCACGTTTATGCTCATGGCACTGCGCGACGGGATTGCGGCCTATGTAAATTTTATGGTTGCCAACCCCCCTCGCACTGCAGGAACACGATCGACCTCCTGCGATTCTCCTTGGTCGCTAAAAGAAACGTCGATCTTGGACGCCGCTTTCCGGGTGAAGGTGAAATCACTATTCTGCATTCCTAACGAATGTCCTTGCCGAGGCCGTCCGAAATTGTTATTCGCCAATGTAATGCTGATCGAAGCTTTTTTATCAACCCTCTATACTGTCACTCTGAAGTAGTATACTGATAGACTGCGGATTTTTATGCGAGATATAATTTGTCCAAGTTTATTGCAAGAGACTGAAGTTAAATAAAATTATATTTTCTGTTTTAAAGACCTGAAAACATTCGACAATAATGTGTCAATATCATTAAATTGTTCTAATGCCTTCTAAATTTGGCATAAAATCCGCAGTCAAGTTATAATTATTAAAAGAAGAAACAAATTTTTATTTTGTTCCAGAACTTTGTAATCGACGCAGAACATTTTTAATTTGTATAAAAGCCGCAGTCTACTGGCAATTCACTATTTGCCCGACTAATTTTAGCCAGGATGTGAAAAAAGTTTTTTTTTCTGTTGCGTCTCATTTCATTGCCACGCTTATATTAACTTGCCATGTTGTTATTGTACGCGTCAAATCTTTTGATTACAATAAAACTAGAAAATACAGTATATAAAAAAAACTTTTTAGAAACCACGCTTATATTAAAATGCACTAAACAGGAGAAAATAATTTTTTCCCCAAAATTTTAAGCAATTAGTTCAAAATTTCTTCTGTTATAAAATTAGTGACGGAATACATATAAAAATGTAATATAAATTTAAATAAAATCGTGACATTAGTGACTATAAATATAAAAGCATGGAGCTCCCACGAAGATTACGTCAATATAGTTTACCGTTCCACGCTTTTATTTTTATAGTCACTAATGTCATGATTTTATTTTAAACTCATATTCATTTTTTCTATCTATTCCGTCACTAATTTTATAACAGAAGAAATTTTGAACTAATTGCATAAATCTTTAGAGAAAACTATTATTGATCATTTAACTGGACTCGGTATTTTATGGAGAACCAGGAAAAAAATTATTTCCTCCTTTTTAGTGCATTTTAATATAAGCGTGATTTTTAAAAAGTTTATTTATATATATTTTTTAACTGTAAATTAATTTTTAACTGCTTGCACTATGATGCACCACTTGCGCGAAGCTTTCTAACCGGTCTGTACCCTGTAGAACGAGAAAGAGTCCGACAGTAGTGGAGGGTCGTTCGGGATCTGACGCGTGCGGATCTCGTTTCGCCTAACAAGTTAAGAGTGGTCTCTCGCCACTTTAGACCGATGTGCACCGACTCAGAAATGGACGCCGACGATCGGGGCCGATTTTTTCCGGGCCGGCGGAAGCACGCTCTCAATTAGAACGGTCTGGCGAACTTTTGTTTCCCGTGGTGTGCTCCACGCCGATCGTTATGCAACGTTATACGATCGTAACAGAGTCGGGCTGAACTCTAGCTCAGCTCAGGCTCGGGGGCTCGTTGGAGCGGTCGGGGTTCGATCGTCAACAAAGCGAATCCGCCGTTAATTAACTTACTATCACGGTGCTCGAGTGATAAGCCTTAATCGGATACCGCCTACATCGCCAAAGATAAATATTAATTATCGCGTCACCGTTAATTGGCCTGATATCGAGCGCCGCTGGCACCTCGTGTCCCTCGAGCACCGACGTTCCTCAAACAATTTATTAATAATCAAGCGACGCGATAGCGGGTCTACAACACGGCCGGCTGTGTACTATCGGCCGCCACGGGTCTTACTAAAATGTTTGGACTAAGTTTACCGGACCACTGGTTCCTCGCCGAAGACCGACTGCCCATGCCCGTGCGAACGACGGACGGCAAATGTTTCACCAGGTTGTTACGACAGGAATGTTTGAACGGGACTGGAGAACTTTGCACAAAGCGACGCGTGTTTTCCGAAACGAATGTTCGGGTTTCACGGCTTTCTTCATTAGGACTCCCTTGGCGTTAACACTTTTGCTAGTTTACACATTCGGGCAACGTATTGTCGAATGTCAATAGCAAAAATTACCAACGACATTTGGATACTACAGATTCGACTGTACAGTGTACACGAATGTTCATCGCCAAACTTATACAAACGTGGAACAATAAATTGTATGTTCGCTCGCATTAAATCTTATTTAATTCATATATCAAAGTGCTAAAAAGTCTGTATGTGTAATGTATACAGGGTGTCTCAGAGCTAAAGGAGGCCACCTATAAATATCTCCTTTATTTTTAATGGCACAAAAAATATTTATGGCATAATTTAAATGGTATCGAAGAAGGAATATCATAGGACAATTTCTTTTCTCCGGCTATTTTTTCATAGTTTTTTCAAGGTCATTGTTATTTTTTTATCGGGAAAAATTATTTTCTTTTATTCAGTTTTATAGAGGCTGAAAAAATACATTGGAATATGCTTAAGTCATTAACAAAATAGAATTTAAAAACAGTTCTCCCGATAAAATATAACGATGACCTTTAAAAAAACTATGAAGAAATAACCGGACAAAAGAAATAGTTCTTCTATGATATTTCTCCTTCTAAACCATTTAAATTATGCCACAAATATTTCCTTTCTGCCATTCAAATAAAGGAGATATTTAGATGGCCTCCTTCAGCTGAGACACCCTGTATATTGTCTGCGGATGTAAATGCACAATAAATGCATACAGAATTGTTTAAAAAGACCGCCCACTTACTGTCTCAAACGGCACACATACACAGTACACAGTCTTTTTGAAGTGAAAACTTCTTTACTGGGCAGTGAATGAGTCTGATCCGTCACGCTCCGCGGAGAAACGCTACTCGGGGTAAACTCATGATTGGTCTGTTTCTTATAAACAATTCTTTTGATATTCAATAGAATTATGATGGGCAAACGGAATGTACATATTAAAAAATTGCAAGATGGTTAATCTATAAAGACGTAGATATTTTGCTGATAATTCTATAAGGCTGAACGTAATCAAAAAACGACATTGCTTCGCAGTATACAGCGGCACGAACTCTGACCAACAATTTGTTTACACCTGTACATCCTAACCTTCCTGATTTTTTTCGTGTGATCTCGCGAGTGGAATGACATTTCGCCTACAGCGAGAAAGTTCACGGGTCGCGCTGTTAGGGCTCGAGGATCGACTCACCTGCCAGCCCTGAAGCAGCAGGCTCCTGTCGACGGCTTTCAGCCACATGACGGCGTCGTTCACCCGGAAGTCTCTTAAACGGGTGCACTTCCTGTGGAGGAAGACGCCGAGGCACTTGAGCAATTCGGAGGTCGAGGCTTGGATCACAGTTTTCCTGGGCCCGGGAGGTAGCGGCTTCTGCACGAGCTTCTCGCACGTCGGGTTGTGCGTTGTATGGTTGTTGTTCGACGCCGGCGGTTTCGTCTGCTCCCAAAACACAATAAACGTTAGCAAATCGACCGACAACGCTCGGCTCGAAAATTGAAATGTTCCGAGTCGAGTGATAAGATTAACTCTCCGTGGGCAAGCATAATTTTTACCTTATTTGAAACTTTCAATTAGGTGGTCCGGAAAATCGCTTCGTTTTCTCAAGGGAAAATGAAGGCCAATTTTTTATCATTTACAATCAGTTTTATGACATTTTGTTCTATGTTCTGTTCTAAGCAAATTGGTTGGGTGAAATATGGAATAGTAAAAGATTGGACAAATTTCAGAATACTGTAACGAAGTTGTTAAGGGGTGAATTCAATTTTTATTTTATTCCCGCTTCCCACAATAACTGCAGAACATTTTTATTTTGGATTGCATAATATCTGGATTGCAACAGTATCTTTAACTTCTCTTAATTTTTTTACTGTTCTAGGCTTTCAAAGATTCTAAAAAATAAATCGTACCCTCCGGAGAAATACTGGAGTGAAACTTCGCTCAGGACATAAAGTACTCGGACTGCCCACGGAGGGTTAATATGTCGACAATAATGTAATAATGTCCTTACATTCCCTCCACGTCTTCACCATTTTGTACTTCACCTATTCAGTTTCGTCACGAACGCATAAAATCAGCAGTCTAGCAATCACTGTTAAAGCCCTTTCACTCGGAGACACACGAATCACGATTCACACGCAATTCATCTTTGCAAGCAACGTCCACGCGTATGAAATACAGTAGTGCTCGGTTAAATATGCTAAACCTGTTACGCTTGAATTTGCACTCTTCCCTCACCACTCAATGGACAAGAAAGGAAAATAAAAATACTAGGGGAAAGTGTAAAAGGTGATCGTAATCACGCAATGAAGAAAATTTCAAATTCAATCATTCTTGTTCTACCTTTTCAAACGTAGTACCAAAGGATTGCTGAGATTCTTCCGATTAAAACGACTCCAAACACGACGTGAATCGGTCTAGTTTTATAAATATGTGAATAACAAAATGGAGGTTAATTAATAAAAAAATTTGTCCGATCTACGTCGTGTTTCGGCTCGTTTTAATCGGAAGAATATCGACAATCCACTGGTACCATATTTGGAAAGGTAAGACGTACATTAGCGAATTTGAAATGTGTTGCTTACTATATCGACTTTCTTACTTTACGAGATGCTATTCTGTAACGCAAGAATTTTACTTCCGTCACCCAAACTTTGCCAATTTAAGTGAGCACTGCTGTGTACACACTCGTTCACGTGTTCCCGTGTGAAAGCTCTTTTTCCCCGAATCTCTGTGAAATTGCCAGTCGACAAAGAGTCGAGAACGTAGGCTCGGCACGTGTGCCTGGAAAAACGCGAAGGGAAACGAGGATCGATATGCTTTCGATCGTGAGCCCTGGGGTCAAAGCACCTTCGACGTTCCTCGCACGGAACTACCAAGACACTTGTTCGAGGCTGCTCGCACGAAAATGGGCCACTACCGGTGCCACGTAGTCGGCGTGTACGCGTGTCAATAAATGCGACTCGTTCCGCTAGCGGAAATCTACTGCGGCCTCGGGAAACAACTCTAAATTTTATTAGGCGACCGAGAAGGTTCGCGGTCTACCGATCGATTACGCACAAAATGGATTGCACGATACCTCGTTCCGAAAAATGGACACCTTCCGCTTCCATCTTTTAACCGGAAGATCTCTGCTTCTTTCCTTTTGGATAAGCTTGTTTGCATTGCCAAAAATATGCTTCAATCTTGTTCGTTTCGTGAACGTCTGTTTAACGCTAGAACTGCCGTCGACGTGACGGACTCCAAATTCGATCGCAAGCCAAATCGATTAACTACCTTCGGGATTTACATTTTTCTACCAAAAACACGTGGTTAACGCTCAACACGTCGAGTGCCAATTCCCATAAAGTTCACACGAAATCAAATCAACGTATTTAACGATATCAGAATGGAAAAGTCAAAGTTCATGGTAACAATAATTTTTGTAACATTCTCACAGCTTTTCGATATTAATCAAATTTCGTTTACTTAATAGAAAACACTCAAAGCGTTCAATTCTACCGCTTAACCTTTAGAGGACCAGCATTTTGCCATCACAAACTTGAATACTCTTTATGCACAATTTGTAAATATACACACATGTACGAGGTTACGCAACATTCCCAAGTTTGTCATCTGGCCACAATGATGGTTAGAAATGGCTACAATAATGACTCTAAAGGTTAGAATACATTTCCTTAGCCACATGGAACAGTGCTACGCTGCACCACCGTGTGCTCCAGAAAAGACGTATCAATATACCTCCTCAGAGGTTGGTAAACAAAAAAACAAAGGATAATTACCTCGCCTTCGATTAACATAATGCCAAATGAAACCGCTCGCGCACACGAAAGACACCAAATCAACGTGTTTACATTATAGCCCAATTCTGAATGGCTCCACCTATCCATAACAGCAGAGCATCGATGCTCTTCTGTCTTCGTTTGTCTCCTTCTGATAGGAATGAATAAGTTCACGTTGGTCTGTTGTCTCAGGTACATATAGTCGGTCACAAAAATATTGGGGCACCTATATAATCTTGCATTGTAAACTTTATATTTTGAATAAATGCACAATCAGCGACAAATCAACGTTATATTTATTATAGTACAGTACAGTATATAGATTGCATATACAAAACTTGGTTCAATTTTTCTACTAATTAATTTTTCTATGGAAAAATTAAACCATCTTTTGTATATGCAATCTATATAACGTTGATTTATTCAACATATAAAGTTTATAATGCAAGATTATATTGGTGTCCCAATATTTTCGTGACTGACTGTATACACAGTGTCCAAATAATTTCAGCCAGTCCTGGTCTCCTCTACAATTTCATTGATCTTCTCTCTAACTTTTGTTTCGTGGAGTTAATCGATTTGGCAAATGAGTAGTTCTATTCATGATTATTCAAATTGCACAAACGTATATTTACGGGGAATTATTCGATAATTCTGCACTCCTATTACCATTATGAATTAATGTAAAATAAACACTTTTAGTGCTCCACAGGTCTAGCGTTAAACAAGTTCATACGCTCCTCGAATGGAAATTAATATGTTTAACTGTTGTATTTTCTTCGTAATTATTCTCAATCGAAGGAAAATCGTGGTATCGTTCGAGCTACTATTTTTCAAGACAGTGCGAGAGTAAAATAAGGTCTGCTTGAGCATAAGCCCGTCCTTAATCGATGCAGTGGCTGCGTGCATAGTTTAACAATGACAAAACCTCGAAGCACCGCGAACTTTCTTGGTCACTTGATAATTTCAGCTTTGCGATTAGGTCAAGCTTCTCGCTTTCTCTACAAACTTCTAGGCGAACGGCGTAGTTTGATAATTAGACTGCAGATCTTCGTGTACTGTTCAAGCCTTCTTGCATTTATTTTAAGAATTGAATAGAGGTTTGCTGAAAACAGCGTGACAGTATCCTTCAATTTTTCGATGTTTCTAGTATTGGTAATTATTGCGAAAGGGTGTCCACCGACCTCCGATTTTGATGAAATTTAAATATGTTATAGATTTGGACATTTTGAACAACTTTTTCCTTTTCCAAAATATAGGTATTTTCCAATTTTAGGTAATTTCCAATCATTTCCGATGATCATCCCCACAACGTGTTTACAAACAAAAAATAAACAGATGCCGCCCCGGAACAGGCTTACGTATCTACGGAGCATGCAAGAATACAGAAAATTCAATACAGTCTTAGCAATAAGATTTTTGCGAATACTCGAAAACTAAAGCGACCCCCTATATTGGAAAAGGAAAAGGTTGTTCAAAACGTGTTGTTGCATAACATATTTAAAATCAGAATCGGAGGATAGTGACCCTTTCGAAATAATTACCCAATTATTAATAACAACCCAATTAAATAATTATTTTTTGCGTCTAAATCTGGAGATCATTTTATGAAACGTCAGAGAACGTCTAAATTAACAAGAATTAACAGCTGACAACGAAGGAAATCTTTCTCTGATTCGAATGTTTACAAAACAACGTGTAAAATCCCAAAATTGCATAAATCTTCGCAGTCTGGTAATGAACAGATCTCCGCTGCATTCAGCAATATGCAAATTTGTAGAATGCAAGAAAACCTGCACATGAACCCAAACTAAAATATTATTTTCGCACAAAGGTCATACTAACAGAAACAAAACGTAGAATGTGTTCGCGTGATAGTCACTCACCTGGGGCGTCTGTATGTTCTTATTTTTGTCGACGATAGGTATGTTGTCGAGCGGCTGCCTGAACGTGGTATTCTTGTTCTTGTTGTCGAACTTCTTCTTGTTGTTGTTGGCGGTGCTGAACCGTTTCCACGAGAGCGCGTTGATGAACAGCGAGTGTTTCTTCAGGTTCTTCTCGAGCGCGTTCTTCTCGGAGATGATCCTGGCGTTGTCGTTGTTGTTCAGGTTGATGTTGTTGTTCTGTAACGCGTTATTGTTCGTGGGCGGATGACCGGTGGGCGGCGCCGGCGCCACCGTGGCGACGCTGCTCTTGTTCTCCCTGTTCTTCGCATTGTTCAACTGTTCGTAGTTGAAGTTGTTCAACGTGAAATCAGCGGGATGCTGGTGGCCCGCTGGCGGGTACACGGACCCGCGTCTGTCACGCGGACTGAACGACAACACGGTACCCATGCTGGCTCGTTCTTGTTGTTGTTGGGGTTGGGTCTGTTGTTGCGAGAGTTGGGGTTGCAGCGTCGGCTGCTGTTGAGTCTGAGTGGCCTGATGTGTGGGATTCTGGGCCTGTCGGCTAGCGCCTTGGGTGGGCTGGCCAGGGTTCTGGGCCTGAGGGCCCGGATTCGTCGGATGATCCGGGTTCGCGGCCTGCTGGCCGGGGTTTTGGGTCTGTTGCGCAGGGTTCTGCTGTTGTTGGGGATTCGCAGGCTGCTGGGCCGGATTCTGCGGCTGCTGGCCGGGATTCTGGGTCTGGGGGCCGGGGTTCTGGGTCTGGTGACCCGGATTTGGCCCGTCCGAGGTCGCCTCGTGGGCCTGATGACCCGGTTTCTGCGTCTGTTGAGACGTAGTGGGCGGAGGTTTCGGCGGACTCGGTGTGGTGACGCGCTGCGGGGGTGGCGGGGGTGCTCGAGGAACCGAGGACTCCCTCGGGGGTCCCGTCAGCGGGGTCGCATCCCCTGGCTCGATGGCCTCCTCCACGACGGGACCCACCACCTCGCTCAGCCGACCTCCCAGCCTGCTGACTTCTGACTTCGACCTGAACGAGCCTGTCTCCTCCTTGTCCTCCCTCGCTCGTTACCTGGTTACTCTCGCTTCCTCTCTACGCCCGATCCTCCCGAATCGCTGTCTGTCGTTTCACCTTTGACTCGCTCGAACGACAAAACCGAATCTGCCGCGAGTGATCTCTCTTCTCGACGAACCGATGCGACCGAACAACACCAGCCGTCCTCCGCGGCTACTATCCGCGATCAATAGCGCTCTCGCAGCAGGCTCGCGAGAACAACTCCCGATTCCGGTGCACACAGATCTCGCGCGTGAACCCGCCGCGAGACGTGTTTCACCCTCGTCGTCGCCCGAGAACTGTCTTCGCGGAGAGCGACCAGTAGTCACGAGGGAAAATGTCGTCGATGCGTGGAGAAGATGTCGGTGGTCGGGCAAAATGGCGAGCGATCGATGCTTCACCGCCCTCCGCCACACGGAGGGAGGACGAACCAGGTGAACGAAAATACAGAAACCGTTGCCTCGCCGGATGGAGCACTATCTCCCGATCCCTCGATCTTTACCTTCGATATATACTCCCTCTTCTCGTTCGTTACTCTCGAGACGGAATTGCCGCAAGCTCTCCGAGAACCAGGCTGCACCAGAGCACTTTTCCCGATGCACTCCCGTTCCACGGTTACACTCGTCGCAACAATCCTCTCTCTCTCTCTCTCACTCTCGCGAAAGAGAGATCGCTAAGGAAACAGATCCTTTATAGACCTCCCTTCACAGGAGAGCGAGATTCGACGAACAGATACGATTAATCCACAGAAGAACCGTGTGTTGTTCACTGTTCGATGATCACCGTTGGTGGTCGTCGCAGCGAACGAAGGAATCCGTCCGTTTGTTTACCACCCCTTTTTGGTCGCAGATGTGCGAACGGGGGCACCCGTAATCTCGTCGCTGACGGTTCTACGACGGAGTCGACGTTGTTGGCGTGATGTGGTATTGCACACGCAGCAGCGCACAGGCACACACTCACGACTATATCAAACCACGAGAGCTCGTCGGAGAACGGTGCGTGCGACAACCGCGAGGGGATGCGAGAGCAACGGAACTCTCCTCGGCAGAGACCAGAGGCGAAAGAGAGATGAGAAGAACCGTTGTTCGGATGAAAACGGGTCGCGACTCGCGCGGCGGCCTCCGATTCGATGTCTGTGTCCGGTGGCTGCCGTTGTCGTGTGTCGTGTTCGCCGACGTCGCCGTCGCCGTGTCCTCGTCCTCGTCGTCGACGTCGTCGTCGCTCGTACGGGTCCCCTACGTCCGTTCGTCCACCGCCGCCTCCTCTGCGACCAACCAACACTTCGCACGCCCCATCCCTGTTATCGGTGCGCGCGCAGTCGTTCGATAAACGCGCAACGTCGATTTCACGGGGGTGGATGGTGCGCGACGGGGACGCGACGCGGAGGGTGAAACAGAGAGATCAGGGGAGAGAGAGGAAAAGAGAGAGGCGAACTGAAGCGTCGAAGGTGAAACGAAGAGGGTAGCCTCGCGCCGCATACGCCCAAAACTTCTCTTTCGTTTCTGCTTCGCCGTCGCGACCACCCTCTTCCCCGCCAACAACCCCTGCAACCCTTCTACGCCGAATTTGCGAAATCGTCTGCGAATGTTCGGCCGAAAGACCGACACCTGAACGTAGGTCGAGATTCTGGACAGGAGAGGAATCTTATAGCGGCGCCGGATGATCGTTCGTTAGCGGTCCGTGGTTTCCGGTCTGGATCCGATAGGTTACGACTCAGGGTGGCTGAACTCGCTAACCCGTTTACCTGGACCTGAATTAATTAGTCGCCGCGAGCAGCAAGAAGGATTCTTCATTTGCTAGGAAGATTATATGATGTTGAAGTTATGGCTGGTTATACTAGATTGATCGCGTTGCTTGAGGAAATCTGTTGGAGATAGACTCTTCTGCTTGATCTCTGCTCGAATGGAACTGTCGGGCTCGTGGCGAACGTTGGCTTGGAGACGCCGCTTGCGAGAGGGTGTACCTGCGTCGCAGTTTCACCTTCGCTTGAATCAAAAGATCTACCTGTATATAGTTTTACTGCAGCTACTTTTTGTAGGATATTATTTTGTAAGACACATTGAGGGCACATCTGTTTAACCCGTTGCACTCGAAACTAGAAGAAGTACTCATTTTATGCGTTTTGTACATGGGCACACTTATTTCTGCACCCTAAAAAGATCTGAAAAAATTCTGAAATATTTATTTCAGTCTCTACTATTGATAATACTCCAGTGTTCGAGTATTATCTCCGAGTTACTATAGCTAGACTGCAGAGAAGACAGGTGCGATCCCAAGGGACACCTAACGTGTGTCCACAACGCCGCCAGGATTTTTCATTGTCGTAGGAGACACGTTATCGCGGTGGGAACGTAACGTTATTGTTTCGAGCTACGCAGATTAGCCGAGGCCTCTGGGACAGCTCGTGACGTCTCCTATACGCGATACAACTGTCAGACTACGACACCTTGTTACACCACTTGCTCATCCGCTGTATCCTCTGTCTATACGTTGAAACTCCGGTCTGCCTCTTGGATTCGTCTCTTTTTATTGTGAATGTTGCTTTGCAGAGAATTAAGGTCTGACCCCTTTCAACCCTTTGTTTTTCTTTTTCACTGCAACGTTGGTTGGAGCTTCTGTGTACGCATTTAGCGAAATACTGTTCGCCTCGTCTGACAAAAAAGGAAGCAAACAATGTATTGGCAACTATTGCTTTATACCTATTACTACGTTTTTATAAGCTCGCTTTCTTTGTCAATGTGAAATCACCGACGAGAAAATGTGAGAGGGAAACGTATTCAATTATGGCACAATAAAATGAAAGATGAAGAAATAGAAATGCGAGGGAAGTATACCAAATTATGGCATAATAAAATGAAACTAGAGGTCAAGCATCTGTGAGCAGAAAAAGAGCGTATTATATTAATGAAAACATTGTTGCATATTAATTAAAATATTCTTACACTCTGATGCGGAGTGTAAGAAACTTTTGCGCAATGTAAGTTGAAACGTTGACCCCGCAGTCCGCGGCGATGCGTGCATGATTCACCTACATCAAATATAGACGATGCAGATACATACAACATTGTTCTCTAGCCTACTACGGTTTACCTCGAAGCCTGGCAATCAGTCGCAAACAGGGCAGGTGTCATACTTTCCATTTCTTTTACAGAGATCTACACACTAATCCCTGCGTTTGCTGGAACAAAAATAGATCCCACAGAAAATGCGAAATTCGACAAGAAGTTTTCCGATGGAGAAAAAGGTGGATGAAACGTGTGATCTCGAGAGTTGCGTCGCGAAGAAACTTGCTCTCGGGTCACGAATGCATCCGAGCGGCACAAGCGTCGCACAAAATGTTTTCTTCATTTGAGAGATTTACGAATTGCGTTTCGTTCAGGGAAATATTAAATTATTATAAGAATTCCTGTATTTGATTTAATACTGGATTGCAATCTTTTTCTTCCAGCATTGGCTGTTTTCTAACATGCTCTAAATTAATGATAATACAATATTTTCAAATTCTTGGAATATTTTCATTCTTTTACATTCGACCCGCTCACTCGCTTCTCTCATAAATGCATAAAATGTAGTGACAATAGTTCAATTTATTTCAATAATTCACCACAAATAGAAATATTACTTTGGACGTACTTCCGAAAAGGACATACCTCCGATTTTTTTTATAATCTGGATTCTTACGTATTTTGACATGCTGATTACGAATATAATAGTGAAAATTGGCGCAAATTTTATTTATATAGCTGAAACCACGAAAGAACCATAAAAATCATAGTTTTTCATTTATTTCCCTAAATAATGGGAATTTTGAAAAATACTTCAGATAAAAGTTATGGACTTCATCAAAATACACATTTTATATACTATTGATTTTTGTCATAAAGATAATACTTTCTGAGAACAATGATAGGTAATTATTCACTTATACGATATGAAAAATATCCATGTAGAATGGTTATATTTTACACTTCTACACTACTACTTCCACACATACACACGGGGTGTTTTCAAAATTGCAATTATGTTAAAATGGTAAAAACTTTTTTTTCGAGTCGCCAAAAATCCTTCCGACAATCATCATATTAGTAAAAAAAGAACCTATTTTTAAAATTTCATCCAAATCGGAGGTATGTCATTTTCGGAAGTTTATCCATTACTTTTGGTCAGTATTCCAGCGAACCTCGCCCCTCAGCGGAATATTCAAGGAACGTCCGGTCCAGTCTTCGCTGCTTGGCGAGAAGATTCCGATCCGATAATTCTGCCGGGTTCCGCAACTCCGCGAAAGAAGGTCCCGGTGCGTCGCTTCTGATTGGCGAACAATCGAAGCTCTTCCGTGGCCGGGCATTAAAATAGAACCTCGAGCAGCGAGGCGAAGCGGGCCGGCATGATTGCATCTAAATCCCAGCCACTTCGATCACCGAAAGTATAGTCGACTCTCGGTCGACCGCCGGGATTACCAACGAAACAAGGTCGAAATCGTGGGGGTAGGGGTGCAATTACCGGCGCCACGCAGTAACCTGCGGATTAAGTTGACCGAGCCAGTGCCGGGGGGTTGGTGGGGGGTTGAAAAAAGAAAAAGAGAAAGCGAGAGGGTAAGGGGGACACGGCCGGGAACGTGTAATCCCTGATCGATTAGCGCGCTAATTAACGTTTCACTTAACAACGAGGTGAAACGAGCGGGCTCCCGCGATAGAAAAATTCGATCGACCGATGTACAGCTCCCGATCCGGTGCTGCGGATAGAAACGGGGTGAGTCTACCTGGGAACGCTAGTAGAACGTATAGAATGAGACCTTGTTGCACCGTTGCACCCTGTTCACCTTCGTTTTCGTGGGAATCGGGCTTGAAAGTTTGAGCAGTTTGCGGGTGGAGTTGAGTGGGGCGCGTTTGATCATGGTTCGACGATTTTACTTGTTGTATGTACAGCTGATTTTCTGTTTATAGGGTGAATTCGTTCCGGAGAAGAGTGTCTGGATGGAAACGAACACAAAGTATGTTGGGAAGTAGAGGCTGTTGATTGAGACGTGTCTGATCATGATCGACCCATTCTACTGCTCGTATACAAAGTTCATTTGCTGTGCATAGGGTAAATTGGTTGTAGAGAAGCCTGCATGAAAATGCTGTAGAAGGGAATACAAAGCAAATTGGAAAGTGGATGCTGCTGATTGGGACGCGTCTAATTATGATCGACCACTTCTACTGCTTGTATACACAGTCAATTTTCTGTTTATAGGATTAATGGGCTCTAGTAAACACTATGTAGATGGAAATAATGCGGGAAGGGACACGAAGCGTATCGGAAAATAGATGCTGTCGAATTTGACGCGTGCGACCGTGATTGGTTAATTCTACTGCTTCTACAATTAGTTTCCTGTTCATAGGGTAAATTAATTGAGTCGCGTGCGAACGTGGCCAGCCGATTCTACTGCTGGCGTTTATTCCCTGGTTATACGGTAAAATAGTTCTGAAAAGGACCAGAAACTCTATTTACAAAATAGATTTATATTAAAAAATTCTGCGCAGATGAAAATAATGTGAGAACGCAGACTATATTGGAACATAGATGCTATCACGTTGAGCGTGATCGGTCAAGTCTGCTGTTTGTATACAAACTGATTCTCCGTTCATGGGGTAAATTGGCCCTCGAAAAATTAGCGTCGATCCCGCCACCAGGATCGCTTTGAATATGCACGATCAGGCGCAATTTCGAAGTCGTTCTTATTCCTCAACCGCGAAGAAGACGCGTTCGAGGGAAGAAAATAAGCGGCAACGACGGGGTGCAGAGGAGTCTCGTTAAAAGACGAGCCGACACAGAAGTCACCTGTATTGATTTCTTTCCGCGTTTGAAAGCTCTTCCACGGCGGCAAGCTATTTCCGTGTCCCCCCTCGACTCGATCCTCCAGCAATTATTCAGAAATATTCAGAAATGGTGCGTCAGTGATTGCTTCCCGACAACGGACGATCTTCGTCGGTTTTTCTGCGGAATATCTAAGAATTCTCGCTCGCTCGATGCAGACTCCATCCTAAGCTGCTAAAAATTTCGAAGCTGGAGAGTTCCGAGCCGGATGGTCTCTGCTAGATTGATGCTTTAAAGATGCAGATGCTTTTGAATCGCTCGCGGTACAAGGCTAGCCCTGTCTCGTTCATCCTGTTCATCACACAAGTGCTGGGGAAACTATGGCTGCGCCAGGACAAGCGACATTATGGTAAGTGCGTCGCGTTCCACATATTAAACACACTCCGATTCGACCGGGCTCGCGTGACGAGCGTGAGTCTTGCTGTGCTCTACGTGCTAGATCCACTCATCCTAGAAAGATTGAGTCGCGTTGCTTCTTCCATTTTAAAAAACTTTTAAAATTATTTACTACTTCAAAATATAGATCCTCCATTTGAGGACTGGAACGATTCAGGAGGCTTAAATTTGTATAACTCTCTTTTCAATGTAGTCATCATTCATTGGAATAAAAAATATAAAAGTATATAATAAATTTTGTTATAATAAAACGGTAACGAAAAATGGTACCTCAAATTTTAAGACGTCGTTGTAAAGAAGACGCTTCGATCTCATTCTCATACTAATTTCAATCCTGGAAAAAATGTTCACTCTCCCTGGAGACGATTAAATTCGCAAACTTCTCTGAACGGAACTGACCTCGTTATTTGTTCACTCGCTGCGCATTGTAACAACAAATTCTACAGAAACGCCTCCAGGGGTCTAAAAGCAGAGGATTTCCGCTTCAAAGTGAGCCACGATAGACCCTCGTACAACCCGTTTTCACGAAATTATAACCATTGAAGTGCGCACCATTCTTTATCGACGATATAACGATCGTTCAATTTCGCGCGTCGGTGGGCTTCTAACAAGGTAATTCGGACCGCGAGCAAATCGCACAACATTCATCGCAAACCTTCCGCAGTGACGCTAGTACGGCTGAGACGCCAACCGAGGCAATCAAAGCCAAGCGAGACGCCTGCGTCCGCTGCCAGGAGCGATAAACGCGTTCCATTCGGGCATTAATGGAATACATGTATCCAGAAATTCGTCGCGGAGGATCGATCCGGGTCAGGCGGCTTGGGAAATCCTTTAAAGCCGAGAGATCTCGGCGATCCGTTCCCGTTGTCCGTCGAGATCGTGTATTTTTCACCGAGATCGCCTCGCGCTTCTTCTTCTTCTTCTCAACCTGTTTGAATGCGCCGCCCCTGTAAATATTTCACCGTGGAGAACTCGTGCACGTGCCAGTCCCCGAGAGTTTATCGCTTCCGCGACGTTTCCGCGACGTTTCCGGATCGTTTCCGCGCGGCTGACTGCTGTGAAAAGCAGCGCGCGGAACCAATAACGAGTACCCGATGCGGACGGAAGCCGATTCCTCGCCGCGAGGTACAATGAGCCAGATAGCTCGCTGCCGTGAAGATGGAACAGAGTTGAGAAACCTGCGGAAAAATCCCCTCGAACTTTCGAGAAGAATCTGGGTCCCTTGAAGCTATTTTATTATTTTTACAAGAGCTGAACAGTGCCGCTACAACCAGTCTTTCAATTTGTGCACTGTTAGTAAAATGGACGCTCTAAGACCATCTGAAAATTCTTTTTATTAAATCTCTCATTTTTAACACATAGGCGAGCGGTGACATCGTCGAGGTTTCCGTCGATGCATTCGATTGAACGAGTGCATCGCGCGAGAGTAACAACCGTGACGGCACTCTAATCCGTCAACAAAATATTCGGCGATCGTTCGACGACGATACACGAGCTGGTTGCGTGCCAGCGAGTAGTAAAGCCCGCCACTGCTCGGACACGATACGAAGAACCCTCCAATTAATTAAGCGGCGTACACATCGACCGAAGTTCCGCAAAAAGCGCCGGTGTTTCTTGCGAATGGGAGCTTAACAAGCGACGAGGATAGCACTCCTGCGATGCTGCAGGGACGTTTTACACGAATCGTCCATTAATTCGCCTCGGAAATTGCGCTATTGCGTCGCAATATTTTCTTGGAACAAAAAGGATCCCAGGCGATACAGAATTGTTTCGTTGTGGCTGTGGATCGTTTTGTCAGAGATTTAAATACGCAACGGTCGATGGTGTAATGCGAGATGACTGTAAAACCAGAATAGAATCGTTGTAGGTCTAGGTTGTAGGTCAGTATTCAGCGGTACAGTGAATCAGATGTGCAATTCGTTCGCGTTTCTTTACGCGATCATTTACTTGAATAAACACCCTACTGGTCAAATAAACTTGTGACCGTAAAGAAACTCGTACAGCAAAGGGTTAGCTGCGTTATTTCCGGAAGGAGAACGTTTTTATTGTTTAGTATACCAAGTTATCATTGGACTACGGATTTTATGCATTCATGGCGAAAAATGAATGGGTGCAATTTAAAACAGTAGGAAGGTTACAATGATTTAAGAGTGCTAATCTATTTTTCTCAGAAATTGGTGCAAGCAATTTTTATTTTGCCTAAAGATCTGCAGTCTAGTTAACATTAGTAGGAGAACGAGGTTGTCTTAGCAATATTTAAATTCAAATATCTGCTAAACTAACCATTTTTCGATATGCATGGGTCACTACTTTTTCATAGAGAATTAAAAGCAGCATCGATTGGCGCGTAAAAAAGTATAGGGTAAAGTGTTCGAATATGAACCACTTTTTGTTGATGTAATTTTTTAATTATTTTAGAATGCTCTTTCGTTCAAAAAATTACCAGTTGCAGATGCATTTCCTCCCTACAAGATTCTGAGGTCAAGTTTGTTCAAAAATTAATACAGCTTGGAAAAATATATTTTTGTGGTGTCATTTGCAGGTTCCAGCGAAAGGGGGTTTTAATATGATACACCTTGAGTCCCTAATATGACACCTAGTGCCATATTCAGCACCCACACAAAGAGTGTCAATAGCTATACCCATATTAGGAAACCCTTGTTAGTGCCATATAGGGAACTCCACGTGGACTGATAATACTAGCTACTCATAAAAATAAAATGAATTTTAGCCCAAACCAACAGTTGGCAAATATTAATATAAACAAACTGAAACTACAGATATGTTCAAACATTTCAAAATTACTCACCTTCCTCGAGAAAGATACAATCGAAAATGTAACCACAAAAATATTGAACACGTAGAGACACAACTGGCGTAGGATCGATACTAAAATCTATAAAATGGTGTGATTGCACTGCACATTGCTGAATAAACATGATAAACTATTGTTTGAAGATTTTTTCACTAGAGTGCGACTTCTGCTTTACAAGATACAAGGTAGTGCCATAATAGGCGACTATACCATATTTGGGCACTTTACCCTATACTTCCATTTAAAAAATCGAAGTTGACCTGCACATCTTCTAAACGCCTCCACTTATAAAGAATGATACCGCGTGTCACATCTGCAGAAATAATCTTTTCGTAGAACGCATAATTAATAAGTCATCCAAGGCGATCAAGTTAGGTGCCTCACCCTGTACATGGCCGACGTGGCACGCAATGTGTTAACGAAAACAATTAGCCTCAGGTGCTTGTAACCAAGCAAGGCGAGTGGGTTTTTCGGCGTGAATCGAAGCCTGGTCTCGAACCGCGTTCCTTGCGTAAAGAACTCCTAACGAAGCTCTGATTGCGGGCTGGGCGGTTTCGATTGGACCGTGATAAAAAAAAAAGAGGGAAAATGCGAAGGAAAAGCGTCGTTGGAGCAGAGGTGTCCGGCCGTAGGGCGTCGCTGCAAAAAGCCTGCTAAAAATATAATGTCGGCTACTCGCGTTGCCGCGAAACCGCGCGCGCGGCTCCGTTCACGCGGCGTGTCGTCTCTATATCGATGTGACCCCGATACGCGGCAGCCTCTCGCGAATAAAAAAGAACCGAGATGAAAATAAAGAAAACAACGCCGAGCCGAGAGCTTTATTGCGCGCAATAAACTGACAGCGTTCGCGGAGACCAACCTCGATGGTTCTACAGACGCCAGCGCGTCTGAGACGCGTCGGGAAACGTCTTGCGAAGGACGCGTATTCGACACGCATCGGATTACCGTACTCGCGATTTGTCGATCACAGATACCGTAAGAATGTCAGGGAGATAGCCAATGTTCCATACGATTAGACAGAAATAGACAACGGATTTTATGCATTTGTGACAAAAATGGGTAGTTGCAATTTTACACAGTGAACAGATTTGAAATATTTAAGAACATCAATGTGTGTATTAGTTGCAGATTATGAATATTATTAAACAATGAAAGAAATTATTACTGGGCCTTTGTTTGTTGCATTTGATGCAAACAATTTTTATTTTGCATAAAGCTCCGCAGTCAATGTTCGAATGTGGTGCAGTAATAATAATAGCTATTTATTAGCTCGCTTTCTAGTTTGTCTGTTCGGTACAAATTTTGCAATTGATTTTATTATCCATACTAAACCAACCGAGCCTCAAAAGTAACTGGTACATGTTCCCTTATAAAAATGACAAGATTGATTTTATTTAGACTTTGTGCTTCTGCTATTATAATACAATCGTTTCTTATGAAATCAATTTTATTACTTTTCTAATGGTAAAATAAAAAACCTGGAACCGGTCATTTTCACCGGTATTGGCAGGTTTAATGTTAAATCACGAAATTGCAGGTTTTCATGCAAAATAAAAATTTCTATGCATCAATTGTAAGAAGCAAGATCTACGTATTTATAACATTCAAGATTTCATTTAAAAAAAACGACAATTCATTTCAAAGACAATTTTTATAAAGATCTGCAGTTAACACACAATTGCGAATGATTTTTATCTTGAAAAAAGATCTGAAGTCCTACATACAAGAAAATGCAACTGGCATATTTTTCAGCGGTTCCGCAACTTATCCAGCTTTCGCTGTCAGCAACAGGGTGGATCGTTCTCGATCGGTTCGCGATCGGAGAAGCGTTGCCCGGTTTCGCAACGTGTGGTCGAAACGCGAGGCTGCGTGCCATCTCCGCTACACCGGTCTATAAAAAAAAATGCACCGCAAAGTGGCTATTTATAATCCAGGGTACATAGACGTTCCATTTTCCGAGCCCCGTTTAAAAGAAGCGCAGTCCCAAGGATAACGCACGCTCCGCTGCTTAAGGGAAACGCGTCGCATCTAGGGTAGAAGCTTTAGCGCAGCCTCGCCTTGCTGTCGCTAAAGCTGGCCTAGTGTGTCAATGGGCGAGCTGTTCCCGATAAACGTGAACCTCGAGGAGATCGACGAACCAGAGGACAAGCGCGACCGGTACCTAAGTAGATCGTGCCGTCGATGGTCGGACCGACTCAACTTTAATTGATCCCAGCTTGTTAGGCTCCGCGGGTAGAGATGGGTGAAACTGTAGTCGTTCACTGTGATTTATTTGGATTATAGAATTGTTTGTGTTAGCTTCAACATTCATTTATCGGGTGGTATATCCTGTGTGCCGACGATCGGAACAATAAACCGGAAACAGAACTCGAATAGAAATATGTTTCTTCTACTGAAGATCGAGTTTGAAAATTCATCGAAAACGAGGCGTCAAATTAAATGATATTGTTCCCTTTTTTCACCAGGTCTCTGCCCGCTTGTGATACCGAAATCGGAATTGCCATTGTTCCGAGCAACTCCACGGCAGAGTTGGGCAACAATTTAAACAACGATTGACGAATTTCTACATTAATCGTTAATTGGGAATAACATACCTTTCAATCGTAATCGTCAATCGGATAATTGATTAATATTAACTGGTGAAATTTCGAAATGAAATACGGAATCAAAACCATATGATTACTGAAAAAAATGTAAACTGAATTTAGGTGTATTGTCATTTGGTCTATAATACAAACTCTATTTAACTTCATCAATCGATTGAATCAGTCTCCGATTCTTCGAGGATTCCTTTTTTAATCAACGATTTACGATTAACTTCATCAATCGTCAATTTTTCAATGATTACCTTTTTTAATCGTACACATTAATCAATCAATCTTGATTAAAATTTTAATCGATTGATGCCCAAACTCTGCTCCACGGGACCTCGAAGACTCGCTGCACCGCTAAAATCTCGAGCTCCCGGTTCACCTGTCTCACTGGCAGAGAACCGAGAAAGATTGCCACGCGGATAGTTCGGCTGAGTCCCCGAGAAACTCGACCCATTAATCTTCGCGTTAGCGCGATACTTTTGCAACGGTGGAACTCGATTGTTTCAGGAGGTCGCCGCGCCGGGGGAGTTACCGAACTTCATTTCGTGCGACCGCAGTCGACACGCGAAGTTTTCCAACAGGCTGAGAAGCCGAGGTAAAAGTGTCGCTGCCACGAGAACGAATGGGATTCCGAGGGAGTAGGGTCTGACGAACTTATGAAACAATAAAGGCTGGGTTAACCCGGCCCAGTGAAACGACGCTCGCGGAGAGAAACGGAACAGCTGACTGCGAAACGAAACGGCCAGCAGTGCCAGACAGTCGGACAGACAGAGCGAAGAACGTCATCCCCTTTAGAAGGGCTCCAGACAGACGAACCCTTCAGGCAACAGCCCTCCATCCCCGGCCTGGTTGCTGGCGACCACCGTTCCATCGCCATAGCAACCCCTTGGATTCAGCAGCCAGTCTAACCAACCGATTTGCCCATCCCACACCACAGCCTCTGGCCGGCCGTTGTTCGAACATTTACATCAAACACGCTTTTCCCTTTTTTACGCGCTGGAAATCAACCCTTTGTTCCCCTTTGCCGCTACTTCGCGCGGGGTGGAGCTCTCCCGCGTCTGGCAGACGCGCGGCCTCCAGAGATCGAACTTGTGGTACATACATCCATTGACGAAGTACCGGAATTTTCAAGTATTTGTTGCATTATTAGGTGCACGAATTAATCTCCAGTCCTCGCAAATATTAGGGGGGTGAACTCCTTTTTTCAGGATTGCAACGGTGCGGGATTCGCCTTCTCATATCTCGATAATACAAACACGGGGTTTTTTAGTATGCGAAAACGCTAGATAAAAGATCGATCTAGGGTGCTATCTCTCTCGAAAGTCCTACTTTTTTGTTTACGAGGCGTAATTTGCATTATTCGGCAGGATGTAGCTATGAAAATAGCTACAGTTACTTGAATTAATTTTCGGACGCTCTAAAAAAGACAATAACTTTTTTAATATTGTACTATGCGATTTTCGCTTTTTTGGATAGCTAGAGCAATTAGTTTACTACAGGATGTGACAAACGTTTTTTTCAAAAATAGCAATTGATCGGAATTCTAGAAAATATACTAAAAGTTTCATTTCACAACTTTTTTATGTGGGCCTATATTGAAATTTTAAAAAGTACGTTTTGTAGATCTGTGTCAAAAATATGCACTGTGAAAGTTTCGTCGTGAAAGATGTAAGAATTCTTAAATATCGGCCGAAAATCGTGAAAATCTGCAATTTTTACCATCTTTAAACGTTTGTAGCTCAATGCAACATCGACCGATTTTGATGAAATTCTCAGAACATGTTTAATTCACACAGGTCTACAAAACGTATTGTTTTAAATTTTCAATATAGGCCCACATAAAGAAGTTGTGAAAGCAACTTTTAGTATTTTTTCTACAATTCCAATCAATTGCAATTCTTGAAAAAATTTCTTTTCGCATCCTGTAGTAAACTAATTGCTCTAGCTTCCCAAAAAAGTACAAATCGTATAGTACAATATTGAAAAAGTTATCGTCTTTTTTAGAGCGTCCGAATATTAATTCGAGTAACTGTATGCTTCCGAATAATGCAAATTACGCCTCATGAACAAAAAAATAGGACTTTCGAGGGAGATAGTGCCCTAGATCGATCTTTTATCTAGAATTTTCGACGACTGAAAAACCCCGTGTTTGTATTATCGAGAAGTGAGAAGGCGAATCCCGCACCCTTGCAATCCTGGGAAAAGGAGTCTACTCCCTTCGGTTGCCCCGAGAACTCGTTTTCCGAGATCGGATATTAAAAATGCTGCTGATTCGTTTTCAGCTCGCTAAAATTATTTAGAAAAGAAATAAATATCCATGTCGAGACAATTTTAATTTTCTATGAAAATTAATTACAATATTATTAATCTAATCAATTAATAATAAGATACAATATGCTTCCCCTCGTTTCTTTTCGCTTTTCAACGAACTTCAGCAGAGAAAGTCCCTGGAGGAACACGATCCGTCGCGTGACGTTCGTCTCGTGCGTAAAATCGCGGTTTCAAGGGAGGATCGTCTGCCGAGCGACCATTAGAGAATCCACGCAGAAACGGGACATGTTCACCGTGCGATGGCTGGCCGAGTCGACTGACAATGGCAATTTCCAGAATTGCCTGCAGTTTGCTCGCCGGCTGGCCCGGATCGAACCCGCCATGTTGTCACGAACCCCCGTCGGCCTTCTTAAGATCTACGCAGCTAGTCGAACCTTCAGTCTCGCGATCTGATTCGATACTGAACGATAACGCAATCTGTGACAGCATTACAATACGTAAGAAATCTCAAGTAAAAACAGTGAATTCTGACGTCCCGGAGAGATGTTTCTGTCCACGATGATTCTGTTAGTGATAGCACTGGCAGCTTCAGTTGCCAGCCAGGATGCGAAGAGTATAGTGTTTCCGGCAAGCGGAAATGGCTCTGAAACTTCGAATAAGATGGAAGCCTTCCCTCGCGCGGATATGACGCATCCTCCGGAGCCTTACTTGCGTCCGTTGACTCCGAGCAATTTTCTACCCGGTAACATCCCATGTTTGTATCGCCAGTTTTTTTCAAGATAGGGATACAGGATGAACTGTGATCAGTCTCAGCATGTTGTGCACTTCAGCTCCACCCAGGACCTTCGTCAGCCATCGCAGCGAGCTGCCCTATGTCTACGATCATCCTAATTTCGCATACCCAATCGCACATTCTATCGACTACTCTGTCGGACCGTCTTCGAAGCAACTGGTGATCGTCAGTTTTATTGGATTGCTGCTGCTCTTCGCTATCATACAGAACACTATGGCGTCTGTGAAACGCAGGGACGTTCTCACGGATGTCTTGTCTGCTAGGGACAAGAGGGACCTCTATGCTGCTTACGATTTCGAGTCGGCGGTGAGTTCTAGAGCAAGGAGGGATCTAGAAATTGTTCTTCTGTTATAGAAAAATTGAATATTTCAATGACAATTTTCAATTATTCAGAATGGATTGACTGGTCGAATGTAGCACCTGTTCCTCCAATACTTTCTGTGCCTAACCAGCAGTCTCAAAATTTTCATAAAATCAGAATAATTTCTCGAGTTGCCATCAAAATCGAAAAATACTCTTTCTAGCATTTTGCAGATCCTAACATTTTGCTACACTTAATTGATTATTGGTAATCAAAAAATGATTATTGACAAATAGTTCCGCTAAAGTGTTACTATGAGAAATTCGGATTCTGTGCGAAGATCTGCAGCTTGCTAATAATATAACATTTGTTATCCCATCTCCAGTTGCTTTGAAGTATTCCCGTGGCTTTCATTTTGCAGAACGCGGAGCAGAAGGAAGTTTTAGCAGACGATGCGAGGGTTCGTTGCATCCAGAGGACGGTCTGCCTGGAGAACCGGAAGTTGACGAGAACGTTCGGTGCTGTTGGCAAGGTGCTCGCCAAGTACTTGACGTGAGTTCAAAGATCGCTCTCGTGGATAACCCTTCTCTGACATAATAAAGGGTCGCTACGTTTCTGACAAGTTCTCGTTCCTTCGCATCAAACTATCATATTTCACATAATAATCTTAAACAAAACTACTAGATTACGTTACAAATTCGGGTTAAAAATTGAAAAATATAATGAAACGTTAAAAGAGAGTTCAGCGTTTCGGGGCTAAGAGATTTTGTGAAATAAGTCGAACGGTTTCAGACGTAGCGTGGGCAAGTCTCTGAAGTCCACTTCCGGTTGGGACCGGCTTGTGCAAGATGCAGGAGAGGCTGGGATTCGCGAAGAGGATTGCGACGTGCTGTACAGAGACTGCGAGGAACAAACATCTTCTGAAACGTCGCCTGAAGCGCGTGACGAATAGTTGAAACCGGGGGAGGAATACGAGGACGCGGAAATTCAAGCTCAGAATTATTTGGACAGATTCTGCAAAGGGCGGGACGAAAGATCCTCACGTTGGACGAATGAAAAAGCGGTCGATATTAATGACTTTTAATTTTAATTACAATATGCTGTGTTGTGTTTTTTTTGTTCTTTATCCGCTACAAACATCGACATCTAGCCTGAACTATTTTAGATAGCAGTCCGCTCTATACACGCTCCATTTATACTCTCTCCCTCTCGTGCTCTCCAATCGTTCTCTCTCGTCGTCGGAATTATAAAAAAATATCAAATCACGAACAGAATGGAGACAAACGGCCGCGCGTACTGCACTCCCTTTCGTTTGTTTTTTTTCTTTTGTGTATGTTTGCGTCGTCTGTTACATTTTTTAATCTCTCTCTCTCTCGCTCATTCTCTTTCTCTCTTCGCTCGTATCTCTTTCACTCTCTTTCCCCTTGTTCGCTCCGAGTGTGTGTGTTTACGTTTTTTTTATATTTTTTTCCCCGTTTACTCGCCACCCTCGCGAAACGAAATCTCTCTCACTGTTCGCCGGGGAAATACATGTATATTTCTCGTCGTGTTTCTCCGTGTGTTCAACCACTCTTCTATCGTTCTCTCTGTCTCCCATTCTCTCGCTCCGTTTCTCGCGTCACAACTAATTATACAAGTAACGCTATTTCATATTATTATCGTTATAACATTAAGGCATTACATATTTATAAATTCTTCGCGTTCACTCGCCGCTATACAGCAATACCATGCTAAACTCGGTAAACTTATGCTTAAATAGACGTGAGATCGCTCGTTGCAAATAGTCCAGGCTTAAGGAAAAAAAAAACACAAGAGAGAAGAACGTCAATGGGAACGCGGACGCGCGACGCACCGGATCTGGCCTTTTTTCTTTTTTTAAGCCGTTCAACACTGCCTACAACCCCTCGACGCTGTACTTGAAATTGCGAAAAATATTGGCACACCTAACTTTCAATCGTACAAACCCCTAACTTAATATCATGATATATCATTGAATTCATTAATTCAACATTTTGCATCCTCTCGAATTTTTAGAGTAAATTAAGAATTGATTTCATCCCTTAATGTCGTTTTTTCCATTAAAAACAACATTACTACGTTATTGCTACATTAAGTTTTTCAGAAATGCAGAAAAATCCGCAATCCATGCATCGCATTACGTAATTAAAAATTAGTTTGGCATGTTAACTGCCCCGTCAATATCCGTTAGAGTCACATAAAATTTTAATACGTCGCGTATAGGCTTTAGAGAACTAATAATTACGATTTTCAATGAAACTGATCGGTATCAGTTTATTTGTTATGTTTATGCGGAACTATACAATTAAAAGCTAGTTTGACACCTCGACTGCCATGTCAATACCCATAAAAGTCACACAAAATTGAATGCGTTGTGTGTAGAAATAATAATTATACTTTCCAATGAAATTGATCCGGTATCAGTTTATTCATCACATTTATACGAAACTATACAATTAAAAGCTAGCTTAACACCTCGACCGCCACATCAGTACCCATAAAACTCGTACAAAATTGAATAATTCACGTTACAATTACAATTTTCAAAGAAATTGACGTCCCTATACAACTGTATAATTAAAAGCTAGTTTAACACGTCGACTGCCACACATCAATGGTAAAGAAGTCACAAAATCAAAGTAACTTGTTACAATAATATAAAAAAATAAAAAAACAGTTTTAGTTACTTCCTTCATCATAATAAAAATCGATGTTCGATTTCGATAAAAAAAAAAAATAAAAATTCAACCATGCAGCAGTCAATTGTATTAACACTAGTAACAATTCGAACTACTTTCTCGTACAATTTGTTATAATCCAAAGTATAAAGATACGAGATGAAATTACGAACTACGAACGTCGTAGAATATTTCGAGTACTGACGGAATGGTTGACAGCAGCTGTGCCAACAAATTTTCTGCGACCGTGTTCGTCCTAAGAACTGCGACGAATCTTCTCACGGCTTTTTACGAACGATCGAAGGTTTCGATATTTACAAGACGGATCGGGCAACGTGCAGCAAACGATTTGAGTTAGGAACGTTTCTCTCTGGGGAAACGGCTTGCGCACGAGGCGACTGGCAGTGTCGAACCGGTGTGTACCCATTCTACTCGATAATCGCGCTAAACAATTCACTAAATACGAATTTCGGGCAAAGAACGACTGGTTTCTCTCGCGGCGCAGCGAGGAAAAGGAACGAAACTCTCGTCGAAAACCATCCGGTGCCACCAGATGCGTTCGCGTTCTTTTGTTCTCTTACCTCTCCCTCTCTCTATTTCTTTCGCTTCCCTCGTTCACTCTGTCTTTCTCTCTCACTCTCTCTTCGTTTTTCTCTGGCATTCACCCTTTGTTTGCTCGGTTCTTTCGCAGTCACCCTCGTCGAAGCATGCACACACGCGCAGACACATATACACAGCATCGTTCTTTCAATTATCACTTGCACGCACGCGGCTTAAAGGTCCTGCTCATTATCGCATCGTCAATAAATTAGACACATTTGTCGAGGCAACGTAGTTTGCACAGGCAGGCGGCAGGCAATTCACGGGGGGAAAAAATACCTCGAAGTACCCAAGCTTCTCTCGGAGTTTTCTGCATTTTTCATTTGTTTCTTCTCGAACGCGTTTCCTTCGTTTTATCGCGCGACGATCGATCGATCGGACGAGTTCCTTAGAATTCGAGTCGTGTCTGAATTTAAAAAAATGTCTAATCGAAATCACGATGGAATTTCGAGCGTGTAAAACCAGCTCGACGGGTGCGTTCACTTCGCGGAACGCAACGATCGTCGTTCGAAACAGGTTCAACCGAGGCCTCCGTCACGTTCAACGAATTAAAAACAAGGAAAACAAAACATTAAAATCGTTTCTTCGAGCGAGACACGCGAGCGTCAACGACAAACGAAAGAAGCCTGTCAACGATAACGTAAAAAAAAAAAAAATAATAAAATGTGTCTCGAAAAAATAAAAAAATCGCTTCGAAGTCGTGCGCGCCGATCGGTATAAAAACACGTTTCTTTGCTGTTTCACTTTGCTTTATTCGGTGAAATCCATCGTTTCTATCTCTCGGCGAATCGAGACATTGAACAATAGGACGCGAAACTCGATCCGCGTCGATCTAGCCCCGATCCGATCAATCGATCACGCCTTCATCCAGACCTGCTTCTTTCGTCACTCTCGTTCTCCTATTGTTCTCTCTCTTTTTCTCTCACATTCGTAGATCGCCCTACTACCGTACAAAAACTGAATCCACAATTATGCCGACTAATTAATTAATGAAACTATCGAGTCGATACAATAATAATAATAATAATATTAATATTAATCATTAATTAATAATAATATGTACAACATTCTAAACGCTATTACATCGTTTGTCCTGTGTTTCATATACCTCGGATCGTGCCACGCGCACCGTGATTAAAAACAATCGTAAAAAAAAAAACGAAAAAGGAAAATCTTTGTTCTTCACTTGAAAAAAGAAAGAAGAAGAAAAACGAAGGAAAAGAAGTCTCGAATTCGTCTGCTATAAAATCTATAATAGTCTCCCCTCGTTTTCACTCGTGTCCACGGGCGTTGCCACTCTAAATTCCCTCTTACTATACCCGCCTCGTGTCTTACAATTTATTTAATAATCGCACGCACTCGTTGCTTCCATTCGGAGATGTTTCGATTCGAGGTCCAAGTTGCAGAGCAGAATACTCGGTTTTTCTTATTTTGTACGAACGAAGTGTGGTTCTCCGAGGTTCTGCGACACTAGCAACCAAGACCTCGAGAATCGAGCAGGAAGCACGCGCCATGTTCGCTCGCAACATGCTCGGAGGATTATTTTCCTCCTTTCACCGCGAATGTTTCAGCCACTCGCATGGCAAATCGATAAACAATTGTTCATGTCACTGACGAAGCACTTCGTCGATAACTTGTAAAACAAATTTGCTTAATAATATAGTGGCTGGATCACTGCCACTTTTAAAAACGAACGGCTACGAATATATAATATTTCAAGATCCACTCCATTGCGTATGTGCTCTTTCATTTTAAAACTTGGTACAGGATCAAATAATTCAATGTACAATACTACGATCATGTTTACACACCACGCGCAATTGTGGCGTTATTAATAAAAATCGTAAATCGGTAAAATAATGATTGATGCGAAAGTCAGTCTGCGTAGAATGTGTGCTAATCGATTGGACAAACGAGTGGCACGTTGCTCTCGCAATCCTCCGAGTTCGAAGCGAGAGAGTCTCGAGTAAAAATGTGTGAAGGCGAACACTGCTAACGGACAGCGCTGTGCCGGGTGTGCGTATTGAGTACCGCAAGATCATGGTGCAGCGGCAGCCGATTGCGAGAGATCGTGCGTTGTGCTATTCGGAACGGCTTTGTTAGCTCGCGACCGGTTTTGAAAAAGCTCGCTGAACGATACCTACGTGTTTCGAGAGGAAACGGAAACGACGGCGTGTGTGTGTATGTGTGGGCCTCCGGTCAGGCTGCGCCCTGAACATTTTGGATTCGCGGACAATTTTGGAAGACGCGGCTCGAGGAGAATGAACAACAATTCGTGGCACCAGCGAGAACCACCTCCCGTCTTCGCAAGGAGAGAGCGAAACAACGAAAAAAACAACTACGCGGCGGCGGAACGAAAGCGACATCGACTCAATGAATTTTTTTCGAGTTTTTCTTTTTCCTCTTCTCTCACCCTCTCTTTATCGCTCGCGACACATAAAATTCTCTTAATTTCTCTCTCTCTCTCACTCTCTCTTTCTTTCTCTCTTTGTCATCGTTTTTTTTTCTAGACTTTCCTCGCACTCGGATCGCGTTCTTACGGTCTCGGATACAATCACCACCCGCATATACATACATATCGTCGTACCGATAGATATTATTATTATTATCATTATTATAATTATACCCTATGTACAAATCGACATCGCCGGCAACACGGCATCATCATTAAACCTAAGCGACAAACGTAAGAGTAAAGAGTTACTAGGGACCAGTCATAATTTGTCATGCTAATAGTATAGGTAGCAACACGCCCGGTATAATCGTTTTACTATCATCGTCGTCGTCATCGTCTTCGCCGTCGTGACGTCGGCCATCGTCAATATAGATTCCGGTTCACTGTCGTGTCGACGCGTCATCTTCGTCGAAGATCGGTGACCGTGTTTTCGCGGGGATCGTCGCCGTGTGAATTCGTGTCTCCGAAAGACACCTTTTTGGGGCTGGACGTCCATCGTCTAATCGTGATTACTTCGATCGACTGAGGTAATTTCGTTTCTCCTTATATATCTCTCTGTTCAAGGTCACGACAGATCATCGTGTTGTCGCTAGGGCTTGGCTAACACTTTTGTTAAAAAAGGAAAAGAACACAGCAAATCTGAGGCGCGTTACTCAACGGATCATCATCATCCTCTCACTCTCCCTCTCTCTCTCTCTCTTTCTCTCTCCTCGTCATCGTTATCTCCTTTGTGTCCTTCCACGGTTCACGCACACCACTATACTTTATTAGACCTAGCATGCTTAGAAAATACTTGAAAAATGAGTCTATTGGAAGGTGGCTGTTCGAGTGGCTGGCTTCTCTCTCACTATACACAGTTCCCTCGATCCTCTGGCGGCTCTTGCTCGACGATAGAACCGCCCCGAGAGAGCTTCGTCGACGTGTTCCACCGCTGCGACAGGTCCTCGTGTGTCCGCCCCCCGCTGTCCTTTGTTCGTTGACTAATTAACCGAAAGTTCACCCGTAATCAGCCTCCAGACTCGACTAAAGCCTAACGTTTGTTTACTGGCCAACGGTAGTGCGAAGCGCTGTATATAGGTTTCTCCAACGACGACGGTCCTCGTGAAATTTCGTGCCGTCTTCTTCGGGTGTCCTCCGGAGCGGGTGTCCTCTCGCAGCGTCGTCTCGGCGCGACACAAAGACAAGAGTAATAATAAAAACAGAGACAGCAGGAGGCGGTGGCGGAGGTGCCTCCGAGCGAGTAAGCTACTGGCAGCTAACTCGAAAATAGAAGTAGAAGAGGAGGAGAAGTGTACGCGCCGGGTCGCGTCGCCGGTTGTTATAACAATCAATAAAGACTTCAACCACGATTTCAATCGTGTCGACATAACACAAAACAACAATATCACCTAAATAATAGTTGCTACAGCCCCCTCCCCCTCTCGGGGTGGTTTTTTCTTTCCTCGTTCTCTCGAAGGACTCGTTTCGACGAGAGACGACGAAGACGACGCCGCGCGCGCGACGTCGACGGTCGAGAACAGCACGACCATGGTATTTTTCCTTTTTGTTTTTCATTTTCCTTTTTCTTTTCTCTGCGTTACAGGCGACGACGAGGCTCTGTTTTGTCGGAGCGAGGACATTATTAGTCAGCGGCAGACGGAGCCCTAAACGGGACGAGGATGACACGGGGAGAGAACAGCGGAGGATTCAGGACGCCGAGGACGACGAGGAGGATGACGAGGAAGATGACGAGGAAGATGTCGATGAGCATGATGAGGAAGACGACGACGACCACGATCGTACTCGTCTCACCACGATGTTCCCCTGTGCGTCCTTGTGGCAATATAATAGCGCGGTGGTGTTCACAGTCGTAATCGTGGTGGCATTCTCGCTGGCGCCACTCAGTTGTTATCTCCTGTCGCGATACAGGAGATAAGTCTCCATCGCCTGCGGCAGGTTCAGCATCTGGATTTTCTCTTCTAGTCTGTGCTTGCCGATCCGCTGGCGGATCACTCTTCGACAGAGGTCCATCAGGGGCAGGGGTTCCGCTGAGAAGTTACAAAAGAATCGGTCAGTCACACTTGGACATCGTTGTGAAAACAAGACAGAGAATCATTCTTATTAAATACTTACGATCCAGACCGCCGATGTACTTCATCGTGATCTCGCAGTGTCCCCATACTGCGGATACGATAGGGTGCAACTTCCTGCCTTTAAGGCCCCTGAACGCGATACCCAGGTACTGGCCGTCAACGACGAACGCTAACGTACCTTCGTCCATGTCCAGGACCACTGCAACAAGACATACAGTTTAGTATTATAGTCGGTGATCGAGTGTTACGCAAGGTATTAAAGAGTAAAGAGGGTTCTTACCGAGGAATTTGTCAGGAACGATGAACGTCTCGTCAGGCTTAAGTAGTGCCGGGTACGTGACGCCGTTGTTGTTCTTCGAGTCGTGGAGTAGTCTATTCCTGCCGAGATCCCAACCCCAACTGAGATCGTTGTTGCCTACCAGACTCTGGTAGCCGACACTGTGAAGAGGCGCGTCTGCCGTCGCGACGCCGACTACAGCGTGCGTACCTCGTTGCCTCGTGCTCCAGTACAACTCCCATACGTGCATACCCTTCGTGTAGCCCACCTTCCCCCTGATACAATCCGTGCTCTGCGCCACGGGATGTCGGTGAAACGTCAATTTGTCGTCGTCCTATCGAACACGAAGCGAATACAGATTATTATACGACGTCGTGCGACGAACGTTCACTTCACCGATCTTATTCCAAACCGCATCCCTCTATCGTCTACATTCTGAACCCGTTTATCAAGTAGATGTAGAGGAATTGCATTTTCTATACTGCATGCCCGTGGATTGTGCAATTCGAATTTTGGAATAAGATCAGCTCTGTTAGGGCCTTACCCAACTTTCGTCTGATATCGCGATAGAGACATGGATTAATTTTAGATGATAAGAACACTGTGGACGTGTTTAATAGGGGAATGATTTCTCCAAAACGTCCAGAATGGTGCAAAAAGGACAACGAAGAGGTGCAAAAAGAGTTGATGCGTGGATATTAGACTATAGGGTGGTCCTTATTTTGCAAATTGAAAAGTCTGAATTGTGGCACTTGGAAATCATGAATTTCTTTTTATACAATTTTACATAAATGACAGTATCGTCGAGTCCATTAAGGATTGAAGGTATCTTTGGAATATTTCCTCCATGTGGACGAAGTTAGGGACGACGTACCTTGACGAATATGTTCAAACTACGGTCGTCGGCGTTCCAGCTGTGGTGTATCTGCGTCTCCCGCGAGGCGGGCGGCATGTCGAGGAGGATGTCGAGGCGAGCGGGCCTCGAGAAATCTTGCGCCAGCTCCCTGGGTACCACGGGTTTGTACGCCACGGTGCCTCCGCCTCCACCGCCGCTACCGAGGCCGACGCCGCCGCCCGTTCCGGTTCCGCTCTCGCGCGTCACGCTCTTCACGGCGCCTGCAAAAAATTTGGGTCGTCAGTAGAATTCGCGACACTCCCCTTCTCTCGCGATCCTTCGATCGTTATTCCCTGGAAACAAGGAATCCTTCAGACCTAACCCTCAACGTACCGAAGTACAAAGATTGACGTTCCCGCACTTTTTCATTTCTACTCCAAAAATGACTCTAATCGACTCCTTCTTGATCCATATTTATGAGAGAAATACCAACGAATGCATTTTTAGCAGTCGTTCAATGGCACAAAAGAGATATGCATCGCGGTCCCTGAATCAGCCTATGCATATACAATACTAATGATTAGACTGCGGATTTTATGGATTTATGACAAAAATGGATAGATAAAATAGAAAACTTTTGGACCATCTTTCACATTTAACATTTCAGTGAAAGTCCATTTGTTACAATTGACTGAGAACATTTGAATTTTGCAGAAATATCTGCAGCGATCACTTCGTACGCTAAGGTGTAAGTCTTTTTCGTGCACAGGAAATTGGGGTGTTTATATCAGTCAGAACGTCAGCTGTGGTCAAACTGTAATTCTGTAAATAGTGCATCGTTTTGTAACGTGTTCCAAGGTAACCCGTGACAGTATAGCAACGGAAGGTTCGATTCCAAGTTGCGCGCAACTGGGAGCCTCCCCGAAGTACGGCAACCCGGGCGCTCGAGTGGTACGAGCAAAGAGAGAGAGAGAGAGAGAGAGAGAGAGAGAGAGAGAGAGAGCACAGAGTTTCCTCAGTTTCTCAAAAGGTGTTTCATCGTTTGAAGACTGGAATCGTCGACGCTACAAATTCCGAAGATCCCAAAAGTGGTTACTTCCACCAATGCTACCGGTCCAATCTCAAAAAATCGCGAACCTAGAGGGGCTTAGGAGCAGTCCGAGGACCGCGACGGGTGTCTCGTTCGCAGAAGATTTCCACAGGGTCTTTAATAATTCAAGACGCGTTCGCGGGGTTCATCCTGTGGCCGGATACCTGCCAGAGGCGCGTCGGGGCCGAGTAGATTTGCCGAGGAACGGTTGGAAAAAAGAGTGGAAGAAAAATAATGAAGGGTCCGTCGGTCGGTGCCGTCCTCCGGCGGGCACAGCAGGCTTCGTTGAAGGTTTTCGAAGTCTGCTTTTGCTGGTGCTCTGGCTGGCTGGCTGGCTGGCTGGTGTTCGCCCCTTCTCCTTTTGGCTAGGGTCGAACACGGAGCGATATCCTCGGATGCTGGTTTATTTGCTCTGGCAGCTGTTCCCGACAGCGTTTCGAGGGTTCCGAAACGAGGGTTCTAGAAAGGTCCGTGAGGATTTCAAAGGGTCTCTCTCTCTCTCTCTCTCTCCGTTGCTCCGATGCCCGAAAAGCCGAGGGGCACTAATAGAAAGGGCCTTTCACGGCCCTCTCTCTGTGTATCCGGTCGGGCTGCGGGTCTCCTTCGGGTTCGACGCGTCGCCGCGCTTTTTTTCGTGTCCGAGACTTACGATACACTCCCGGCTCGTAAATTTCACGGGCTTCTGCGAGAGAGTGAGAGCAGCTGAGTTGCGCGAATTGGCTGCGGTCTGCGGCGACAAATTTCCCGAAAAAGGCGAGCGGTCCCGAGCTTTTGGGCTCGGGAGAGCACAGTGGAACGTCGGGACGGAATCGATTTCCGGAAGAGGTCGTAAATCATGCCAGCCAGAGCGGGATCGACGGGGAAACGATTAATCGAGCTGGTGTTTTTCCCGGCACGGCGTCGCGTCGAGAGCCTGCCCGATGGATCGTGACCGTTCTAATGAGATTCGCTGGCAACTAATTAGCCGCGGGACTTGTTACGCTACAGCCTAACCAACCGCGTTACGCGCGTATGCAAATAATTAGCGGCCTATTACACCCGACCAAACCCTGCGAGAGAGGAAACTTTTCAGTAACTTCTCGGGAGGAACCTCCTCTTTGGAGGAGACTTTCAAAAGCGTTGAGATAACGGCCGAAGAGAAACAAACGTGCCGAGACTACCGCGCCGATCCCGTATAGATGAAAGGGAGACGAATGGATAGCCGGCCGGAAGCGGTAGACCCGTTTCCAAATAAATTCACCGAGCACAGAGAAGATAGAAACCTGCGGTTCTATAGGGTCGAGGGAGCACTGGTTGACTCTCCTTTCTTTTCCCTTTCACTTTTTAAACCGTTGCCCGGTGTGTCCGACGCCGCGCGGTTTCTACGGGCCGGCCCGATCGACGACGATTTATGGAAAGGTTAATTGTATCGGTGATTAATCGGTTTTCGCTTATGTAAATTCGCGGTCGGCGAACCAGACGAACTTTCGCTGGAATCACTGTGGCCAGTTTCAGTAGAATAGGTGGAAGCAGTTTTAGAATTAGTTTCTACGATCCTGAAGCTCCGTGAAAATTGCACGTAAAGTCGTCTATCGAAGAACAACATTTTTTCCAATCTTTATTTTGCATAAAGATGTGAACGACATCGTTGAAATTTCTTGACGAGAATTACAGGAGAAATTCGAGAGACAGAATAACGAACGTGTACGCGAGTTTTGAACAGATTCCGGGCCACAGCGTGGTTTATGCTCATATGTTTTACGACAGGCTTCTCGCGGGAGGATAGAGCCTCCGAGGGACCTGTTCTAGACTCCTACCTGAGCAGGTAGGTAAAATCGAGAGCGGTCAGAGGCCTTGACCCTGGTCAAAGCCCGGCGAGAGGCGAGAGTCGACGCCGAAACTTCCTTTCGCCCAGCCATGGCTGCTCTGCGAGCCAGCCGGCGAATTTACATGACCAATTCACTCTCTCTCTCTTAGCCTCGTTCCTCTTTTTCTCTCTCTTTTAATGCCAGCACGACGCTCAGGCTAACCTACTCGAGAGCAAACAACTAGAATTCACGAACGAGACTATTAACCTACTGTTCCGTATCCACTTCGAGCGAAGATACAGTTCGGACAACGTCCAAATATTTGCGTCACAAGACCATCCCCTCGTCCAAGATTCCATCGCAATTACAACGCTACCGAGGACTCGAACAACTCGCCTACAACTCGGTTATACCAACATTCCTGCGTGGGTACGCGCGAAACAACGAAACTTCGGATTACACCGTATAAGCGTGCTCGGGAATTTGCGTTCTTACCGTGCTGCGCACGAGGTACATATTCTGGTTTCTTGGTACAACGTGAATTCGGAAAGTGGTCTACCAATGAGCCTTGATATTTCAGCTTCCTATTGTACGAGGAAATTATATTCTGCTTTAGAAACGTTGGGAATTTGGCAGTAGAGAATGATAGTCCGACAGGCTTGTTCGGATGAATTAAGTACAACGATCTATGCTGTGCAGATACGCTGAAGAGATTTGGCAACGGAAACAGATACAAGGAACGATGTGGAAATTGTATCTAGAGATCGTAAATTTTGAAGATTCTATCGGAGTTGAAGTGGAGAGAATGGTGTCTCCCAGTGACAGCTAGCAATTTTATTTGATTTGTTTATACTTCGACTTAGGACTTCTAACGAAACAAGAGAAACTAACAAGAATTCGCGTGGCTGATAGGTAATTTGAATTACCGCGAGAGGATTGAGTATACCAATATTCTTCTGGTCCATTCTAGATCAAGACGCCAGCAACCATGACCCAAGGCATTACCTTCCTCGCATGTACCACTGTCCGAACCATTGGAAGCCTCCTGCCGCCCTTGTCGCCGTCGTCCTCGTCGCCGTCGTTGTTTCGGTAGCGTCAGATCGTGGTCCGGTGGTTGTTGAGGATCGTGATCGGTTTCGTCTAAGATCGGAAGAGAGTCCGGTCGAGTCAGGTCGAGTTGAGTCGAGTCGAGTCGAGTCAAGTGGGATATACGAGAATAAGGGGGAAGAGGGGGAGTTTAGTGATGGGTCATCGAGCCTATCCGGATCAATTCCTTTAACTCTCTATCGATTGATTGACGATTGAAGAAATCATTCGATCGGACCGATTACCCATCACTATCCTACATGAAATTGAACACTTTTTGGTTTCTGTTATATCTAAATACTATTACATATATCCAATTTTCAGCGGGATATGAAATAGTACTCTAAAAAGTGTTCCATTTCGTGTGGATGACTCCTATGACCTGTTTTTCGAAAAAAGACACATATGATCCGTTACTTGTAGTAACACGAGAATATTATGACATATAAAAAAGTTGCGTGGTATAGACGCGGAAATATTGTGATTTAAACATTCATTATGTGCGCGAAGGTGGTTCGGATATTTCGGTGGTCAACTTGATTTTGTCAAATAATCAAATTCTGCGTATTCTATATTTTCTATACCAGGCAACTTTTGTATATAGTTCGGAGCAAAACTGATCACTAGACTGTGGATCTTTATGCAAAATAAAAAATGTTTGCTCTGATCACACACACTTGAAATCAGAATAACGTTTTTATGAATGGACCAAACGACTTGAATTTCTCTGTAAGGCTAGAAGAATTAGTTTAGTAAGTGACGTATGAAAAATGCATTTGGTCGGAATTGTGAAAAACAATAGTAAAAGTTCGTCAACTTGTATAAATTATACACGCTCCGAAAATTTCATTGAAATTGGTTTGCGAGTTATAAACGATCAAAAGTGCTAGAAATTGCAATTTTTCAAGATTCTTGGCATTTTCAACACTTTTGATCGTCTATAACTCGTAAACCAATCAACCAATTTGAATGAAATTTCCGGAGCGTATACAATTTATAAAAGTTGACCAACTTTTGCTATTGTTTTTCACAATTCCGACCAAATGCATTTTCTCAACATATTTTCTAGACGTCATTCGCTAAACTAATTCTTCTAGCCTTACAGAGAAATTCAAGTAGTTGCTCCATTCATAAAACAGTTATTCTGATTTAAAGTGTGGGTGATCAGTAGACTGCGGATATTATGCATTTCTGACAAAACTGGGCACGTACAATTTAAAGCAGTGGACATGCTAAAAATATTTAAGGACATCAATGTATTAGTTTCAGCTGAATAGAATAATTAAAAGAAGAATACAATTTTATTTGGCTCCTGTGTCGTGCAATCAATGCGAACACTTTTTATTTTGCCTAAAGATCCGCAGTCTGGTGATCAGTTTTGCTCCTAACTGAATATATAATTTTCTCATGTTATCACAAGTACCGGTGCAAGAGACAAACGCAGTAATCAATGTGTACTAATTAATGTATGAGGATCCGCCATACGTGTTCTTTCGAGAAACAGGTCCGGCATTGTTGATCGCATAGAGTATAGAGTATCGCGTCGTTGGAGGGTGGTTCTAACCTGAAATTTTTTGGCCCATGTTCATGCCCCGATGGTGGGAGCGATGGTGTGGGTGATGCCGGTGATGATGCGAGTGGTGGCGGTGTTCGTTGCACAGCTTGCCAGCGGGCAGCTTGTACTTGTGGTGCCTGGTGCCGCCGTTGGTGGTGGTGGTGGTGGTGGTGGTGGTCGTGGTGGTCGTGGTGACGAGGTGGTGATGATGGTGATGATGGTGGTGGTGGTGGTGGTGGTGGTGACGGCCGGTGGTCGGTGGTGCAACGGGCACCGCGCCACCGTCTATTCCTCCCCCGCCTCCTCCTCCTCCCCCTCCTCCAACACCGCCTCCTCCTCCTCCTCCGCCGCCGCCGCCGCCGCCGCCCCTGCCGGGGCTTCCACCCCCGCCGCCCCCGCGGCCTCCGCCTCCACTACCTAGACCGCCTCCGGTACCGCCAGTCGCGCCGTTTCCGCGGCTACCGCCCCCGCTCACGCAATGATTCGCTTTGTACCTGCAATGCGAACACAGTGGGAAAACCTGGTTAGTTTAATTTGTCCTCGTTCAACAGGCGCATTGATTTTTCAACCAACCGACGCGGGACGCGCCGACAACGACGCCCGACACGTTTTCGCAAATTTCGAATCGCGTGGTGCAACCGCTCGTCCTGTTATCTTTATCGTACAAGCTGTCGCAGGGGATGGGTGGTACGAGCGGGCTCGACGTGATTCAATGTGCAAAAACAAGTAAGAAAAAAAAGGGAAAATCGAGCAATACTTTTCAGTTGCACCTGCTCTGTTGCTTGTCGGCTGGACGCGTCTGATCGTGGACCGATTCCACTTCTTGTGAAAGCTAGGACACGCGAGTCTGGCGAACTTTAGACGTTTTACTCTGCTAGATTTAAACTTGATTGATTTATACAATAAACTTCGCTCTCGGTGGCAAAACAGCGCTCCGCCGCGCCGAGGGTACGGTCTAGTGGGCAAGGACCCTTAGTATCTACGCGAAGTAGAATCGGCAGGTCATGATCAGACGCAGCAGTAGATTCCTGTTCCATAGCGCGCGTACTTTGGCGAATCCTCAAATTGGAAGATTCTGAAGGTTCGGAGTGGTTAAAGTCTTTCTGTTGGGGATTTGTTCAGTACACTGGTCCATTCAATCACACTCTACGATAAAAGTCAAGTGAAATTTCAGTGAATGTATCTTTGTAACGTGTACATTAAAATAAAATGCTTTCGAGTCGCTTCGAAGAGCACTTGTTTAGTACAAATCATCAAGCATCAAGAAATAACATACTGTGTAAAATTGCAATTCTATATCTCGATCGGAAGGGTTGTTTTCAATATATCAGAATTATTACAAGATGAAATCAATTTTTATTGAATCTCTTCTCTTTACAATCGATGTAGAATATTTTTATTTCGCATAAAAATCTGCAATCTAGTTCCACGTTTCCTCTATGTTCAGTTCAGGTGACAATGTTACGGGAAGTATTCAAAGAACTCTGGAGGCTCATCCCTCTGTATCGCTGTCTCTCTATTCTGTCTCTCTTTCTCCCGACCACAGAGCGATTAGAAGCGCGCGGAAAACATTCGGCGACCGCGGAAAATCGTGATTGCGCGACGCGCGTGCGGCGACAAGCATGCTCGGGATATCGGAACAAATTCGCGTGCCCGTCGAAATTCCAGTGTTGTGTGTTGTGTGCCGTGTCCCGCGATATTTATTGCCGACACGATCCTATCGAATAATATCGTAATAAATTCGTGCGCGCGGCGTGTTCACGGTCGTTCGGTTCCGCGGCGCTCGTCGCTGTGCGTTTGATGTCGCGCATAAACAACGCGTGGTAAACGGTGGGGACGTCGTGTGTTGAGAGAAGCATCTCGCAGGAGCTTGTGCACACCTTGCCGTTCCCGCTCACAACAGACCGCGCGAATACAAGAAAACATCCATCGGGAACCTTGCCTTTTAAGCGGTCAATTAATTTTTGTTTTGGCGAAGAACGGTCGACTTTTTTTGTGGAGTTTTTGGGAATGTCAAGATTTCAAGTTGGAATTCATTCGACGTTATCGAGTATTGATGGTTCTGTGCTTCAAGGAGAAATATTTGGATGGTGTCCCCGTTGACGTAATTAAAAAGACAGTACTGGACATGAGCTTAGAAATATTAGTTTACCGACCCAATATTAAAGCTTGTTTTCTCATTTTTAATTTCTTAAAAAACTGTAAACTACGAATTTAATTTGATTTAATGTAAACTATGTAATATTAAAGCTTGTTTTCTCATTTTTACTTTGTTAAAGAACTATAAACTACGAATTTAATTTGATTTAATGTAAACTATGTAATATTAAAGCTTGTTTTCTCGTTTTTAATTTCTTAAAAAACTGTAAACTACGAATTTAATTTGATTTAATGTAAACTATGTAATATTAAAGCTTGTTTTCTCATTTTTTATTTCTTAAAAAACTGTAATCTACGAATTTAATTTGATTTAATGTAAACTATGTAATATTAAAGCTTGTTTTCTCATTTTTAATTTCTTAAAGAACTGTAAACTACGAATTTAATTTGATTTAATGTAAACTATGTATGTATGAATATTTATATACTGTAATTTACTTCAGTGCAGCAGAAATAGATCTCAGTTTAGATCTGAAATGCTTAAAATTTAAAAAAAAAGTACTGGACATGACACTTGGATTAACACTAAATCTACAGATTAAATTTATTTATATTTTGTGCGATTTTCATTGTAATATATACTGGAATAGAAAAGTCTATTCAATCAATTCCCTCAAAAAGGCCATTGTAGTTTCAATAATTGTAAAATAAAAAATGTAAAACCAGCGATGGTAGTCCGAACATAATAAGTACCGTAATAAATTGTAATAAACGAGCTGAATCCTGAAAGCATTCCGACGTCTTCAGAAAGCGCAAGAGAGTCGTTTAAAAACAATAAGCAGCATTATCCCGTAGGCATTTGAAGAACAACCGGAAACCTTAGTTAAGCGTCCCTCGTAAAACGTCGTCAAATGTCAATTCACTAGCGAAATACGACCACAGTCGCTCCAGATAAACTTGTTTCGAAGGAAACACACCGGTGCAGTAAGTGCACATTGAACTCGATTCTGTCCCGAATTCCAACAACGAAACAATTTCAGAAAATGGCTCGTCGGTGGTTATTCACGATCAACCGCGAACCTGCGATAAAGGAGACCGGGGAATCATGTTTTACCGTGAACTTCGATGCCTGTGGAACGTTGCGACGGTTGATAACGCCGAGGAACGACGGGTTATCGGGTGGTCGACGCCGGAAAGGTCTGATTTCGAGAAATCAGCTCGTAGAATTAAGTTCCCCATTGAAAGCGACTCTCCAAATGATTCTCGCAAATCCTCGTGTCGAATTACAGGTTAACTGTCGCCGCGATTAACGGGAAATCGACTGACGAAGTTGTCTCACGGTCGTATCGAATCGCTAGCCTCTTCGAGAGTTGCAGCATGGCTTGAACACTGTCATAATCTGTATCGATTTTGTTTCGCGAAATTACTGCATATATGGACGCTTCACAAAATGGTGAAAACGTTGTTGTCTATTTTTGCTTCATTTCACACTGTGGTTATAAAATGAAGTTGATTCTCATTTATGCATATCGAAATTCGTTTTCCCGTACTGTTTTGTATGTTTAATGTGAATCAATAGAATATTATTGACGATGTCTGGCTTCATCAACGAGCGGCTGAGAATTCGGGACAAATTTCAACGCAGAGAACGAACGAAAATCAATTTTGAAATGACAAGGACAATCACAAGGAGCCAACGTTGTTTCTGCAGCTTTTGCGCGACAGTAGTCATTTCGACGACGACCGGGGAAAACACGGTTCCAGGACCGAGGTCGCTCCAATTTTTCCAGCTGGTCACTACCGGCGACCTCGTGACGTAACTTTCGCGCGAACAACGCTCATGGCTCGCTCGTTTCCGGCCGCGAACACCGGACACTGACATCCTGGACTCGGCCGACTCCGGTAATGCATGAGATTAGCAAAAAATTTCAGTGAATAATTCCGGCGGGAATTTTCCATCGGATTCTATGGATTTTTCGAGCTCGGTCGGTTGACCTCTGTCCATCATCGTTAGAGCCCTGTTCTTCTGATCGAGACCTGTCTGACGCGATCGTTAGAGTCTTTGCTACTTCGACCCGCTTGATACTTTTGCTTGACCTCGATTATTGCACAAGTGGAGATGCGTCCATCTATTTATCCGATCGTTACTCGGGAATTTAAAGCAGGAAAGAAGATACAATTTTTATTTAGCACTCATGCCCTGCGATCTAGATTCTGTTTCTTACAATTTTTATTTGCTACACAATTCTACGAAAAATGATGTTCGCGAATTGATCGATGAAAATTAATCGGAACTGTTAATTCGTAGTTCCGGCGGCTAACACTCGGAAACCCGTGCCGGGGTCAATTTTCACCCAAGTTGCCGGAAACTCTATCAAACTTCGAAATTTTAGGTTGTCGCGAACTCGGTTGACAACGTTGTTTGGATCTGAAAGGAGATCGACGCGTCGAGAAACCTGTGCTTATTTACTCTGTTCTCAACTCAAGGAATTTATTCGTCAATTATTACTACACACTACAGAAATGGCTACCTTATCAAAATGACACAATCGAATTGATTCAGATTTTCAGCGATTCTCATTATAATGTTTGCTTAAATAAAGAAACGTGTATGATCATCCGAAAACTGTTTTGTAAACCAGTGACGGCACTTGAGCGCAGGGGCCCGGAAAACCTGTTAATCCTGCGAAAACAGGTGAAACGTGGCCCAATTCAGAGGACTAGGAGACAGGGAGCTGCAGCGCCACCGGATTTTTCCCGGAGCATTTTTGTCAGTTCACTCGCCGAAGAGAAGGGGTGCAGGTCGGTGTCTCTCTTCTCCCCCATTTTCGCCCTCTACCCTCGCCCGATTCCCCCTCGTCTGTGGGTGTCGTTGTTACCGTGGGGGTTAGAGGGGTTGAGGAGGGTGCGGGAGCAACGCCGGTGGATTTGGGGGTTGGTCTCGTGTCGAGGTGGGGCAAAGGTGACCCCCGCGGATCAATACCGCTGCCGGTCGGGCGCCTCCACCATGCTCACCAACGACCGGTGTGCTCTCTCGTATTTCCTCTCGAAATCGAATGCCATTCGATCCAGACGCCTCGAGAAAATCATCTCTGGCTGCTCGTAAAAAAAAAGGAATCCCGACCAATCACCGTCCCGAAGTCCATACCTTGCAGCTTGCACCCTCGATTAACCCCCTGTTACTCAATCTTCTCGAGAAAATGGCACTGGTCAACGTGGACTTTGTCGCAAAAACGTCAGAAGACATGTGTTACGAATTTTCTGAAATGTGTTGCTCCTTGTAACGAGTGGAATTATGATGTAAAAGAAAATGATCTCCGAGTGCTCGTAAAAGAAAGGAATCCTGGAGTCGATACCCTGCAGCCTGCACCCTCGATTAACTTCCTGTTAGTCAATCCTTTCGAGAAAATGGCACTGGTATTTGTGGACTTTGTTGCAAAAAACACCAGAAGACATGTGTTACGAATTTTCTGAAATGTGTTGCTCCTTGCAACGAGTGGAATTTGATGTAAAAGAAAATGATCTCCGAGTGCTCGTAGAAGAAAGGAATCCTGGAGTCGATACTCTACAGCCTGCACCCTCGATTAACTTCCTGTTAGTTAAACCTTTCGAGAAAATGCCACTGGTCTTTGTGGACTGTGTTGCAAAGAACATTCGGATGGCTTTCTAATAAAAGGACGTGTATCACGAATTTTCTGAAATGGGTTTTCCTGTCAAATTTGTCGAACTTTGGGAACTGTACAAGAAAATAAAGAATGCAGACTAACGAAGTGGGAGAATAACTCCCGTCCGGCTCATCGATGGTGTAAATGTATCACATAAATTAATTCGGAGTAAAAAGTGAAAGATGAAGCACGACGCGTTGCGACGCCGTTCCCGCGGAACCGGAAACGCGCTCGAGAAGCCTCGAATTTAATTTGCCGCTACGAAGAGGAATCGACGCCCTTCGCTCGGAACGCAGCTCGTCACGGCTGTTGCCAGCTCGCCGACGAACATCTTTCTCTCTCTTTGAATCCCCAGTCCCATTAATGGCGTCTTTATCCCCGTTAGTCGGAGGCCGACTCTAATCCAAAACAATATTACGCGCTTCCTCGGAATGGGAGAAAGTGCTCGTGTAATCTCTTCGCGGCGCGCGGCGTCTCCGTTGCGTCACCCTCCGTCCATCGGTCGGTTTAAAGCGAACCCCGTTACGGTTGCTCGAGCCGAACTACTTTCGCGTGTCGTGAAAACGCGCCGGAAAACCGGCCGGACCGATCTGCGCGCTGCCAACTCGCTCGCGAACAATGGCAGCGAGAGGAAGAAAGTTTCGCGATCATTGATCGCGGGCTGCTAGAACACGGCGAACATTTATGCAAAATAAAAATAGCCTGTACTCATCGTAAGATAGAAGAGGTACATAGACAGTGACAATTCTTCCGGTAACAATTTCATCGAGTTCGAAACACTATTTTGAAATTCTTCAAATGTTTTAATTCTGCAAGATCAAACACTATACAGTAAAATCTTGATCCATGAGAAACCCTCGGGTCCATGTTGTTTCCTAGATCGTGTAGTTCTACCATTTTAGTGATAAATGCGTAAAATCCGCAGTCTTCTTATGAATAAACAAATGACTAGCAACTTTTCCGTTTCCCGCGAGAACCAGAGGGATTTTCTGCAAGTCTGGGGTTGGACGCGAGCTTTCAGAGACGCTTTCGATTATAATATTAACATCGGTCACGCGACGGTTCTCCATGGTGGTATGAGAGGACTCTATGATGGTTTTCAGTGGGAGGTTCCCGTCAGGATAAGGTGGTTGGTTATCAGCGTGGAAACGTAACGAGGCAGATCGATCAAACATCGCGGAGGACGAGCGTAAATCGCGGACACGGCTGGTCGCGCACGGCACGGTTGCCAACCGGTGCTGTACTGTCAGTCAGCAGTTGTCAATTGCGTTCAATGATTCTGAAACCACGCACAGTGTTCCAAAACGCAGAGAAGCTAGTCATAGAACCATTCTTCGAAGTAAACAATTTTGATCATGTTCAAACTACAAGAAAAATTAATTTGAACATTGCTAAATTATAAGCTTGAGAAGCTCGTTTAGTTATACTCCTACAGTAGGCCTCCTCTACCGATAGTTTAGTAGGAGCACCGCTATTTGTTGCTATTAAAAGCGAGCCGAAACTTTTACGCCACCGACATCTCTATGGAGCTTTGTATGGAAATATAATTCTCGTGGCAGCACTGAGCTGCCGATTAAATAATGCTAATGAGATTAGAGGCCGTCCATAGAATTCCCGTGCCTAGCTACAATGCGTATTCACCTGCAGCTAATCCTTAAGGGGAACGATGCCTCACTGGCCCGACCAATCCTGAATTTAGCGGACGTGGACCCACAACGACGATTTTCATCTATCCGGTTGGCATTTTGTCAAGCATTGTAGCTTTTTGGTATCTCGATGAACGAGATCGTTGCCTCATACTCATTTCCAAGATTATTAATCGAGCTGTGTACAGTGTACAAACATTTTTAGATATTTTATTGAACAAAGGTATAAAATCAACGGTGCCGAGCCGAACAGGTTGAGAAGCGCTGCTTCACTATCTCCCGCAGACGATATCCGTCGGTGCGATTATTTAAAAGGATATTTCGCATGCGGAAAGGAGGAAGAGCATCGACACGGCCAGTTTCTTCGGTGGTCGGTTTGCGTGAACCGTCGAGGAACGTAACGGCCGTTCCGCGCGCCGCAGCTTAGTGGTCGCGGTGCTTAGAAGCGGAACAGCTGACGGCTAAGGCCCCCGACACACCTGTTCGCCAGCTGCCTCGACAAAGGGGCAGCACGGGCCCCGATAGAAACCCCGTCGCCGACGTGCTTTTCCTCTCTCGTCGGCTGGACACAGTGGGCCAAAATCTCGAAAAGCTGGGCAAAATTCATCTCCCTGTTAATTACACTTTAATGGTTTTATAAAGTTCTCATAAATGAATTGCTACTCTTGAATTTTTCTGATATTTTAAAGACCTAATTGCAACCTGTTCCACGGCAAATTTTTGAAAATTTTTTAATTCCACCCGTTTTACAATAACGGCCCGCTGTGCACCAGCTTTTCGAGAAAGAGGAGCTCCGTGGCGTATCCACGGCACGACCTTTTAAGGATTTCGCCGCCTGGAACCACACCCTCCCCGAGAACCTTCGAAACAATGGCTCACCCGCTCCGCTACTGGGATCGGGCCCGGGTTTATCGCTTGATTTCGATCTGGCCGAGCAAAGGTTGGCTCGCGAGAGGGCTGATGCAACGGCCGGGCCCCCGGGCCCCGAGAAATATGATTTGGACCTCTCGAGCCTTTTCGTTTTTCGTTCCATTGTGCGGTCGGCGGTCGATCGGGAATAATGGGGTCAGTACGGCGAGAGATGCGGGCTCCGAGATGTTACGGAATTGTATCGAATTGGAGAATAAACGCAGATCATCGTATTAACCATCCTGCTTTAGAATCGGACCTACAGATTACAGCTGCAATCGCGTCACATTCGAGATAAAAGCAGCTGCTGCCGCGGCGGAATTCAACGCGAAGTAGATAGGAACGTCCCTGGTCAGACGTGAATCTAGGCGTCCTCGTTTCCGCGAAAGCAATCCCAGCGAACTCGTGGAGGATCTTTAACCCATCGCGCACCAGTTTTGCTTGTAGTCGACGTTCCATTTGCAATTTCAACCAGACATCGAAATACCATTCACATTTCAAATGAAAATAGCCTTTTGAAATGCATTCGTACAATCAACTTGTACAATTTTTATTTTGCATATAGATCCGCAGTCTGGCTGTCGGCGACCGTTGGAACGACGAAGCGGGTTGATTCTCGGCCGCAGATGATTTCGACTCATTTGTCGGGTCGGGCCACGCCCCGTTCGAGAGGCCCGAGACAATGGCCCGGCGTTTCGCGGCTCGATCCGAATCGAATCTCGGGGCAATAATAGTGGCCCTCAGCTGCTCTCGCGATTTTTTGTCGGGCGCGGCGACTCTCGGTGAGATCGATCCCTCTCGGAGTCGCGCCCCAGCACGGTTCCTTGTTTTTCGGCTCGCTTCAACTGCCTCTTTTGTTCTGGCGACGATTCTAAGCCCCGTCGACGAGCCGTCTCTCTGGTGCACGCACGAATTTCGTTCTGGCCTGGCTCCGGCGAGATCGATACTAACGAAACCGTGCTTGCTCGGAGCTCTCTGCACGTAGAAACGGACGGAGAAAGTAAGATACAGTCTTCTGTTTTTCTCCCCGAGGACATTTAACTTAAATGTTTCTCTGCGTTGCACCTGAGGTCATTTTATGAATTTTAGAATTGGTGGAAGAATATTTTGGTCGCTGCAGCACTGAGTGGGTGTGGTTTAGTTGCTCTTGACCTCTATAGAGAATGCGAGCAATGCCCCAGAGGGCAATTTGAGCCTTTGGCTTGTCTAGAACGATGCACCAATGCAAGTAAAATCAAAGGAAAGGATAGAAGAGTATTTATCCCGTCCTATTTAAATAGTGTGTTCTGAGTGGGCGTGGTTCAGTTGCCCCGGCTTTTATACAGCTAAAGCAGTGTCCTTTAAACCAATCACTGTCCATTCGGAACATGCAATGACGTCTCAATGTAAACACAAACTCAAAGGGGAAGATCACTACAAGATACGAGACCATCTACCCTGCTCATTTTCACAGTAAACGCCCCTGGGGGCGTGGCTTGGTAGCTCTTGACTTCTACGAAGCCAGAGCAATGACCATGGGCAATCTACGCTTATGTTTGTTCCAGAACGACACTTTGATGAGCATCTCATAAAGCGATCTGAGCCTATAAATGGTTTCAAACGATGCTACAATGCATATGAAGTCTAAGGAGAAGATAGGAAACCATCTACCTTATTCATTATCATTTTGAAATGCCTTAAGGTTTGGTTGCCCTCGGTTTCTACGTAGCCTGAATAATTTCCCTCGGGTCAATCGGAGCTTATACTTATTGTATAATGATACTTCAACTGAAATGGAACGGGAGACAAGCAGATATAAGACCACCTAACTTGCCTCCTCTTCGCGTAGAGTGCTCCGAGGGGCGTGGTTTAGCAGCTCTCGACTTCTACGGAGCTCCACAGATCAATCTGAAGTTATATCTGTTCTGGAATGATACTCCGAAGTAAATGAAACGTTACAGTAAGACTATCTATCTTAGCTTCTCTTTGCGTAGAGTACTCCAAGGGGCGTGGTTTGCTGGCTCTCGGCTTCCACAGAGTCACAGCAATGCCCCACGGATCAATCCATACCACTGAATCGACGCGAATGCGATATTTCCCATCGCACGGAAGCTGTCACGAAATCCAGATGGCAAAAAGCGAAGGTAGCAGTTTCGGAAGAAGAATCTTCAACTCTGCTTGTGCACTTGACTTTTTTCCATGGACCCGCGGCGCCTCGGAGCGACTTTAAATCGGATCGCTGTTCTCCGATCTCGAGAGAGTGAGATCATCGTAGCCCCCACCCAACGTAGGCGCATTTAAGGACGGGTTACGCGGGTCAAATTGCAGCCTCGACACACTGGATGCAGCGCACGTGCAGCCTGGAGATCGACGACGATCGTCGATAGATATTCTCTTCGTCTCCTCTATATGTATCACGTTCAATTTACGTCCCTTCGATGCTTCGGCTATTTTCACGTCTGTCGAGTCGACGCGACATCGTAATTACGGCCGCCATTATGTTTCCTTGTTTCTACAGGCGTCGCACAGTGGGGTATTTGGCCCGAAAAAGTGGAAAAAATTCGGTTTCTAAATTTTTGCGTATGGCATAAAATTTTTGTTGTTCGTTGTAGTTAAAGGTCTGAAGAATAAGGCTGCAATATTATTTTTTCTATTTGTACACCCGTGAAGTAGTAAACTTCATCGAAAGTCGAGAGATTTTAAGGCGCGCTTGGCGTTCTTAAACAGTCTCTAAGACAGCGTCTGTTCATTGGCGATTTTGAAGTGTTTGAAGGAAAATTCTGTAAATTCTTGTATTACAAAAGTTGTTCAGGTAGGTATACAGAGCACTTTCGCATAGATTTTATTTTGTTATCATCTAAATTAGTATAGTTATTAATATTAGAATATTACCAATCATTCTGTAAGCTTCGTAAAAATTACAAAACTTCATTGACAATTTTGTTATAGTATAAAGCGTTATTAAGTGCTCTTTTTGGTGTCATTACATTCGGTAAAGATTCGTGATTAAAAGCCCACAAAGTTTGATTCCGCATATGTCCGCCTTCAAATTTTATAGCCTATTTAGTATGAAGCGTTTAACACCGTTTCGCATACGCCTGCATGTTCGGCTACGCTTGCTACGGCTGCGTGAGGCTCTACAGCTTCTTCTGCGGAACTGTTTATATTACTGGCACTTGGTTGTATATAAGAGGTTCCAGATAAGCATTCAACTAAGGTTTTTCTTTCTTCTGCATTCAGTTTTCCTTCTGCATTCAGTTGAAGAACTGCCAGCAGGGAGATCAGAGCGATTTATTAAGTGCGTTTTTTAGTTTCTTAAGTGTTACATTTTAGTTCTTATTCATTTTATGTGTTCTTTTACATTTTCTATCGTATTATTAGTTTAACGTATATTTAAATACTGTTTTATGTGCGTTTTATTGGTCAAGTTTACATGATTCTTGGTAAGTATCATTTAAAATATTTGTTGCATCACTCAAATATTGTCTACTTGTACTATTTTGATCTGAACTATTTAATGAGAATACATATATTATATATAGATATTTAAAAAATGTCTGATAAAGAAATTTCTGATGTATTTTCTGATAAAAGTTAATGGTAATAATTTAAAATTTTCTTATAATATGTATATTTATTTACTAAAAAGATTCGAGATTCACATATTTTGCATAAAGTAATAATTTACTTCATTTCAATATAATTTATGTGAAAAATAATTCTTTTCAGCCTTTCGGTGCAAATATTCTACTATCGCCACGGTTTTTCATGGGTTCTCGATAATCTGAGGAAAAAATGTTTCGAACAAAAGAGGAACAGTATACAGACGTCTACAAATTTCAATATATAAAAGTTTAAAAAAAATTTTTTTTTTCAAAAAATTGAGGTAAATTTGATTTTTTAAAAGCTGAAATGTATTTTGGATTTCATAATGTTGTAGCTGATCTAAAGACGAATCCAACGATATATAATATTATAACCTTGAGACTATAAATAACGCTACAATAGTTTTTTCCACTTTTTCAGGCCAAATACCCCACTGTGCGTCGTAACGAACTCGGCAGCTCCAATCGCGTGCGATAAACAACGATTATTATTAGATCGGTTGAATAACTGTAACGAAAAAATCGCCGGGACGTATTTTATCCGAGGCAGGCCGGCCGGCCTTCGGTAATATCTGCCTCGCTGAGGCAGGCAGGCAGGCACATATTAGTAACATGGATTTCTTAATTGCGACAAGATTCCTGCGCGCCGCCAACAAGAAATCCACGAACGCGCAATACTCGATATACTCTCCGAACGAGGAAGGCGAAAGAAAAATGCGAAACTGGAATCGCGAGGAGAGCACGTCTCGCCATTTAATATCGGACGGCGTCCACTTGTTCTTGGACGGGACGATCGAACGGCGAAACGATCGGCCGGAGCCGCGGTCTTGGTCTCGCGTTCGCCGCGTTGCACGTGCACCGCTCGCGGATCGTGTTGCAGATAAACGAGCACAGTCGCCAGGAGACAAACGATAGCAACAGGAAGAAGATACTCGCGCAGGTGCCGCGTAAAGACCCGCTCTCGCGGAGACCACTTCGGGGACGAGCAATTTCTCCGTCCACCGGTCGTGTAGCGCGTTCTAACTACACGATCGGCCGTCATAAGCTACAATCCTCGTCCTCGCACATGCAAACTGGTTCGCCGGCTTCAGAACCAACGCCGTTATCGCCGTTTCTTTTTCTTCGCGTGAAAATCACGATCGATCGTTAGGCTCTTATCGAGTCGCCTGATCCCTTTCAGACGTTATCTATCCACGGTATTTCATTTTCGAAACACGATTACTCGCGGACTAGAATTTTACAATTCTTCGACGGTGCATGCTTTTAACGACTTCATACATCTATGTACTACTTTCCAGCAAACTTCCTTGAGACCTAAGTTGATCTTCTTAGCGGATCCGATAGAGGCGGCTAAGCACTTAAACAGATTGCTGGAGAATTAGGAATTAAACGGAGCTCAAGTCTCGCCAGTTACCAGTTAATTAGTGTGGTGAATATTTCAAGATTTGAACAATCTTACAATCAAGTTCTAGTGAGATTCTCATTTCACCTCGTAATTGGAAGGATCTGTTTCTACATCGAGTTTTTGTATTTGGTTCAAATTCTTGCATCAAGATCCACAATTCAAACCCTTGACGACGCCATAGACTCTCAAACTAGCTCCCAAAGGAGAATCCACGTCCACGATAGAGTTGCAGCACGAAATAATTGCGCGGTGACTTCGGCGGGGAATACCTCGTGTTCATCGAGAGGGAACAGTGATTCAGCTCCTCCGTTGATCCATGGATCGCGCAAGGAGCAAACGAGGCGGAGGGCCTGGGCGATTCTCTTGCGTCGAAATCGAAAGACTTGGCTGGTCGAGAGATTTTCTCAAGGTTCCGTCGAAGGGAAAACGAAAGGCTCCGCTCACGGATTTCCTCACACGAGCGACGCGTGCACGCGCCCGATGAGCAACTGCTTGGCTTTTTCGCCGGGAGACTGGTTCCCGAAGACGGTGTCCTTGGCGGAGGATAACTCGCGCGAAACTTTTCTCGTTCCAGATGCCTTTTTTGTCGGGCTGCTTGAAATTAAGCTCTCCGCCTCCGGCGAGCGAGCGGGATCCCGCCGCCAAGGAACGCGCCTAGTCTGGTTTCTGAACACGATGGTGGATGATGCGTCTTGGGAAAGCGTAAATTTCTTCGGAACCTTTTTAACTATAAACAATCTTTCGTAAAAATGACGGACAGTTGAATCTTGTGATATTAGACGATGCATCGAATTCAATCGGTAATTCTAATACCAAGTAAAACCGCTTACGCGTATCCTGTTTCTGTATAACTGTTTTTGTTGTTTAATAAAAAGCCAAAATTTTTCCACGCATGCTTGTTTATTTATCTGGAGTTAACACTCGATCGATGTGCTGATCTGTTTTCAATGCTAGAACTATAAAGGTCGTCGCACACTAGAACGCCCCGCCGCGCCGCCTCTCTGGCACCGCGCGCCTTCCCTGTTTTGGGTTTCTTCTATGTAGTTCATAGTTGTATGTTTTACATCACGCATGGGCAAATTTTTGCTCGATCGGAGGCATTTTCAAGACATACGGCACTACGGCCGCCACGGGGAGCGAGACGCGCGGCCGGGAGAAATGGGGATATCCCTTGAAAATGCCTCTGATCGAGCAAAAATTTACCCATGCGTGATGTAAAACATAGAACTATTTACTACATAGAAAAAACCCAAAACAGCGGAGGCGCGCGGTGCCGGAGAGGCGGCGGGGCGTTCTAGTGTGCGACGACCTTTAAACTGAGCGCAAGCGTGTGATTACTAATCACTAAACTGCGGATGTTTAAGCAATTTTCAATTTTTATAGGCAAATTTTAAGAAAGTAGCACGAAATAAAATCCTATCTTTAATGGGAGCAGTCTTTGTAGATCCCAAACAAATAAAAATCTTACTAAATTCTATCGAACTTAATATTCTAGCATTTTTAGAAAATTTTCATAAGCCATAAATGTATAAAGATCCGTAGTCTACTAATCACTGATTAGATATCCAGAAACGTCTCCGGTAAATATTGACAAAAGGGGACCGAGCTCCGATCGCGTTGCTCTTGAAATATGTTGTCAAGGTCAAAATTTTGACCAACTTTTCTGGTATGTATTTAGGAAATAGAACTTGCATTTCACCAGTGTTAGAGATGAGAGTGTTCGAATAACGAAGGTTTGGAAGAATTGGTGTTTAATAATTGTTTCTGAAGGTTTCATTGGAGGACAGGGGATACGGGATTTGCATATTTCCCGTGACAAGCTGATCGACTGGCGAATCCGACAACAAACGGCGCAATTTCCGCTCGTCGGAAAATGGCGACTCGGAAGTAAGGCAAAGTTCACGGCGAGAAACTGTCCTTCGCTTAGGTAACGTTTTTTTGCCTGGAACTGTGACAAGCAGAGAGGCTAGATAACAAGATAGGATCACGCGACACCGGCTAATCGCGTCGTAAGAAACATGAAATCGTGGAACACAAACGCCCTGAGAAGACGAGGAACAAGATTTCAAAACAAATTTTGTTATCTTCAGCGGTAGCTAGATTCGTTCTGATTGTTGTGTACGAGTTGTATACAACATGTCTTAAATTTCTAACAGCGTGGGCTATACCTGGTACGCTGAGTAAGTATACCCAACAATAAACAACGATTCGTAATCCGGTATAGCCGTTTCTAGGAAATTAACTTATCCGGCAACCAATTCATAAGCATAAATCAGGCCTGGCCGACCCAAATGGTTTCACGGGCCACTTTGATGACGCGTAACATTACAGCGGGCCAGACTTTAAGTAAACATGCTTTTAAAAAATGTAAAACAAATACAAAATGAGTAAAACTAGATATACTTTGTTGAAATCGTTATACTATGATTCAATATAATTAACTCTCGAGTCTTAATTAATGAGATATTTGTTTATCCCTTCTTTCACTTCATTTTTGTAAATCTATGTATATTCATGCTCGACGTTGCACATCTTAGCTGGTTTTCTAAATTGGCATCAGTTAATGAAGCACGTGATGAACTCTTTGTAAATTTCATCTTCGAAAAAAATGTTTCACAAACATATGTGGATCCAAAAGCACTTACCTACAACTCGTTGTGCAAAATATCTTAAGTTGGAATATCTCTCGGATGTAATATAAATATTATATTTTCACTTATTTAATTTTTTTTTAAACAAAAGTTTCAATAGAAATATAAAATCGCCCGGCGGGCCGCGCGTTGGCCAGGCCTGGCATAAATCTCCAGAGGGTTTGAAGTCCGAGGCCAACGGTCAACAACCAGGTATATTGTACACCAGACCTGGTAAAGGTTCCGTCACATTGTAAAATTCCTCCACGCCGATTGCGCTTAGGGAACCGGGATAGGTCAGTTTTATGCTTCACTTATCCATTGTTACAAAAACCGCAGGCTGGTAACGAGTTAATATCTAGTATCTCTGTCTTGCTAGTCTCCTTTGTGGACTCGAACCTGCGTCTCGACGTGGAATGCGTCGAGGAGGCGGAAAAATAAATCGGCAACTCCTATTTTAACGATTGCGAGGATCTCGGAGGAGCATCCCGGGGGGTGTTAGTGGCACCTTAATCCAGAGGGGGCAGAGCCGCGAGAGAGGGCAGAGAGAGAGAGAGAGAGAGAGAGAGAGAGAGAATACAATGGTGATTGTCTCGAAACGTTTACAGCCTAATTATGTGAACACGGGCTCCGGCCATGGAGTGGAGTAACAATGCTATAACTCGTAACAATGTACGATTGTTCATTGTCTGCCCGTGCCCCTTCGCTTTTCTTCGCGTGCACGCGCAGCCTCCTAACTCCATGCATCGTCTCGCGGGCTACCTTCGGGCTTTTTTACGCGGATCGAACGAGTTTTTGCGCGAGGAACACCGCCTGAGACCGGGAACAGGCCCTTCGGAGGGATTCGAGTCTGTTGCGTCGGAATTTCGTGAATCCTGCTCTGCTTGCTTGCAGCAATATTTAACCCCAAGCCCGTGAGTCACTGTGACATACGAGCGCTAAATAAGCTGATACCCGATGTCCACGTATGTTTGTATCGTAAGTAGGACGTAAACTAACCACGTCATCTGCTCGGGCCGTGCGATGTCTCATCTTCCCCGAATAATTCGATGATTCGAGTCTGAAGACGAACGCATTTCCAACCCAGCAGACCTCGCAGCAGATCTGCAAGCTCGGAAATCCCCACTCGAAATTAGAATCTGCCGACGAGATGAGAGACGGTCGAAACACTCGCACGTGTACGGCCTCGAACTTTACATAGTCTGGTCCGTGACTCGGCTCCTCCGGCTCTCTTGGTCGTTGCTCGGATCTCGCAACATCCGGTCTGTGTTCCAAGGCCACGCAAGATCACAGAAATCGGGTCGTTGAACCGGGCCGATGCGAGTCACGCCGCGCCTCGCGATCAAACAGGCGCCAGCTCCAGATAAACGCACGTGCTCGCCTGCTTGTGCCTCTCGACTGCGCCGTTGCCCGCTCGATAAGTCGAGATAACCGCGGGCTTCGACTCTCGATTGCTCTCTCACGATCCCCCGAGAAACGCTTCCTACCCTCGAAAGCGCCGCGAGCTTTTCGGTACCCAGCGAAATCACGAAATACGCGGCTACAATTCATAGTTGGGATTCATAACCGGTTCAAAATTTTATGGGAATGACGTGACACTTCGATGGCGAGACCCCGGACCATTTGGACCCAGTACTTTCGAGACGTCACCTAGCCAGGCCGCGCCTGATGAAGAATTCCGATCGAAAGTTGTGCAACCGGCTGCAAAATACTATCAAAAGATGTCTAAGAAAATTTGTCGATAAACTTTTTTTAGATTCGAGGGTCGATCGAGGATTCCGTTTCATGCGAAACATTCGGACAGGTCAACTTGTTCGGGGTTCGGCCGAGATCCTGAAGAATCGGTCCGAGGATTATTTCCGAAGGGGACAGAGGTCTCGAGATCGTCGATAAAACGGAAGAACCTATGGCTGCCGTAGGTTTATCTCTTCCCACGGACGTGTCCCTTCGGAATTTGTTTCTCGACGAGATTATCACGGGGTATATCGTGTCCCCCCATCCAGAAGGGATGGAAATAAGGGATATGTCTGCCTCGAGAGCAGGGGCTGCATGGAACTGCGACCCTTGTAACGACCGTCGCGCTATTCCCAGAACATCTTGTCTGGAGGGTCGCAGGAAAAACCTGAAGAACCTGCCCTGGAAACTTGTACTTGCAACACGGTGGTCTGAAAAGCTCTTTGTGGCGAAAATTGAATATTTCGACCAGGATGTTTTGTAAACGCTTCTTTCCCATACGAACACGATCCTTCGCAGTGTTGAAATCCAAATGTATCACTCGTTTTAAATAGTGTCTTGGCACACCGGTGCACTCTGGGTGCTAATTAGACCGGGGATTTTATGCAATTGCAACGAGAATGAATAGGCACAATTCAGAACAATAAAAATACTAACTACGTAGATGTAGAAATTCGTTTTCATCGTGGCGTAAAATGCAGAAGGTGTAAAGCACCGTTCACTATGAGAAATTGAAACTTTCCATAAGCTCAGTTTGTTGGTAAGAACGATAAGTTCATTCGTACAGAACGAATGTTGTAAGAGTCCTCTTCCAGATCAAACTCGTGGATAAAAGTCGATGAGAAACTGAGTGATTGAGTGTAGAACGATATGACTTAATTGAAAGTGATGAATCATGGAGGGTCAAGGTGAATCATGCACATGACGCAAATCGGAACAAACTTCTGGTCTGTCTTCACACGTGTAGACGTTGCAACTCTTCTGCTAACAATTTTTTAAACGAGTATATGCCTACCACGCTGTAGTGGTACTACGTATTCAATTCCTGAATGGACTTCATCGTTCATTCGCTCGCGTATGGTTAGAGCGATAAAAATAGAAGCTGAGTACGGAGCAGCGTTGGTTCCAATTAACAGACCCTACATTCGTTAATTACATAAATCACTTTGATTTTGTCGCAATCCAGGCTTCCAACCAAACATGGCGAAAGGAGCTATGAGGAGCTTAATAAATAAAAAAGAATTTTTATTTTGTGAGAGTCTTCAGTGTTGGTATTAACATTAGACGCTCAGAAACCCGAAGACAATCAGTTCCAGGAGACCGTTGATCTTCGAGTTGCTCGAGCATCGAATCAAGCCCTTCCATTGAATATTTTTTATAGAATTTAATTACTATGTACTCGAAAGCAATCGCTGTGTCTTCCTGCCAGCGACGTGTCCACGGGCACGTGCTGTTCGCCGGTGCTCATTAAATTAGGTAACAATGAGAGTGTACGAGAGAGGCGATGTAGCTCGGTGGATCTAGCGATCCAGCGTCTCGTTTGGCCGCGTTCTCTCCTCTCTCGATACTCCGCGGGGGGGGGGGGGCACCGCTCGATCTTCTCTCCCTACCCCGGAGGAACTGGCACTCCTCTCTTTTCCGTTGTCAGTGGTTGCGTAGTGGGGTGCCAAGGATGTGTGTGGAAGCCAAGGCGCACACGGTGGGGTCGGGTACCAGACAAGGTCACGGCTACCAACCGTTTCTTCTCCGTCTCTCTGTCCGCGAACGATAGCTCTCCTCTCTTCTTCTTCTGCTCTTCGTCGTCCTGTTCTTTCTCCTCTCCGTGGCGGGCAGCCATCTTGGGGAATGCGTAGCGTCATCGAATGCACGGGGAATAACAATAAATTATCTGTTCTCGGTCGCCTCTCACCTTCCAACGCCTCCGGCGATCCTCTCCGCCGTTTCCTCCCTGGGGGAAGGGCCCTGACTTCGATTTTAACGAGCTTTCGCACGGTGCTTACCCGCGGGACCACGATCTTCAACTATCCTCACCAATTATCATTTTTACCAATTTTACTTGACGCGCACTTTTTACCAATCGTTGTACCTTCGCGAGAAGAGGTGAATCGTTTCGATCAGCTTTCAAGCAGACGTTTTGTTTTAATCCGAGGTCCAAAGGGCTGGAGTACATTTTTATCAGCCTCTTCAATAATCGACACCAATCGGAATATTTCCGAAATTTCATTCTTATAAAATTCAAGTAACAGATCCGTGTCCGTCAAGGATTTTTACCTTCAAGATTTCGGAGCAGGATCGAACAAAGACGATCTTTCACGCGAAGATAAGCGGCAGATGTTCCGAGCGATCGAGCAAGCCACCGCGTCATCGCCTGGCCGTACGGCAGAACTTTGTTTAAAGAAAGTTTCGCGTCGACATCGGCCGGAAGACCGGTTCGCCGGCGTCTAAGGGATTGAAATTACGAAAGTTCGCGGAGGAAGCTGCTCCGGAGATCAGCTACGCGTTCATTTCAGAACCTCCGCGCGCGCCCCGGCGTCGACTTTAAAAAAGACATTACCCCTGGATTGTCCATTAAAGTCCGCCCGCGGGGTATCGTTTATCCCCGGCGAGTGAAATTCAGGAACTTGGTCGATTAAAAAAAGAAGAAAGGAAGAACACGGGTGAACGGGACTCCGAGGCATCGATATATTGCGGACGCCCGTGAATGCAACCTCATCGAAGACAGAGGGGAGCTTCTTCCGGCGGATGTGCGGCCGCGACGTGTCGCTGACGCATCCTGCTACCAGGACAACAATGCCGGGCACCACCCTCTTCCTGGTCGCATGCGCCAATTTATTCCTCGTTCGAACCGAAGAATTCGCTCGTTTGCTCGTCCCACTCTGTTTACACTGTCCGAAGACAAGCAGAAAACGTTTCGTCAGCGTTGCTGATAACGCTCTGTGCCGTTTCACCCTTAAGGTGTGATTTCGTTTACGCGTTTTGACGCAGCGTTTTGCTACTCCAGCGCCATTTATACTCCATTCGTCATACTTCACATCAGAACTGCGTCTAGGCGTGAGCCACTGCGTCTAGACGCGTGCGTCTACGCCAAAAATACAATATTGCATAGGAATATTCTAGAATGTTCCACGATATTGTGGAATTGTCAATCGCGGCCTTAATAATTTAAAAATACTAACCAAATATTTCAATTCAAACGTCAAACGACATTTGCGCACGTAGCGAAATCAATTTGAATAGGAATAACCTAACTGGCGGATGTTTATAATGTCGATAATGCAAACAGACGTCGTTAATGTAAATTCCTATTGAAATATTGATTTATTGATTAAAGCTGCGACGTTCGTTTTTTTTGTTGTATTGAAATATGATTAAAAAAGCACTTTTATTTTTTCCAAAATTTTCCATTTTTGCGGGCAACTTTTCCAATTTTTCTTACCCTATAACCATATTCGGTCTATTACGCACATTTAAAAAAAAATCAGCCAAATCGGTCCAGCCGTTCTCAAGTGATGCGCTTACCAACGAATAGCATTTGATTTTTATTTATATAGATAAAATTGGTTAAGTGTATGTATAGATACAACATAATTTAAATATAATTATTAATATTAATTGACAAAATATATCATTTGAATTATTTTTTAAAAATATGGAAACGACAGTCGGAAAAAGTTTGACGCAGTTTTTAATGTTTTGTCAACCGCGGCGTCCCGAAGACCAAAAACGCCGAGCGGGTTGCCTTCTGAAGGGGAACCGAAAATTGAGCAAAAAAATTTTGTTGTCTTAAAATTAAACTTTAAATTGTTCATTTGTTACTTATTTAGTAGTTTTCTAGATAATTTGAATCACTGATGTCTTTGGTTATAAATTTCTCTGTATTTCAAGAAATATTCATAATATGAAGAATAATGGTCAAGAAATACAGAGAATAGCTAAAGACGTCGGAGATTCAAATTATCTGAAAAACTACTAAATAACTAACAAATGAACAATTTAAAATTGTGTTTTAAAACAACAAAATTGAGACAATTAATTATAAAATGATTACAAAAAATATATATTTATTACGATACTTATCAGAATATAAAAATCATTTTTTAATGAATTTTAGTGGAAATTTATTATTTGGAAATTGCTCTTCGGTCGTCCGAGATTGTATATCGCGGTGCAGCGTTCACTTCAAATAATTTTAATTTCGTCAATTTTCAAACGTCCATTTTCTTAAAAGCAGGGCCGTAAAGGGGACACTTGGGGCTATATCCCCATTTTTTTTCAATTTTTTAAAAAGTGGCCCGCTGTGAAAACACGGCAATTGTTTAAAACAATAGCAAAATAAATTATGAAAAAACATTTTTTTCAAAATAACAACATTTTGAGTGGATACTCTTAGGTTTTCACTACAAGCTCCTAAAAATTCATTTTTCTCGGAGTACTGGTTCTGCTATTATAATAGTATTCTGAAGCAGTGGATCGACAAAACGCATGGCTGAGCGTTTGGACTGCCTCGAAAGCAGTGGGTCAAAAATCGCGTGCGTGTCGTTCTGGCGCAGCATTCAGAGGTCTCGAAGCGAAAAAACAAATTCAAACGTGTGCTCTGAACACATATCGTATATCGATTTACGCACGTGTCGAGGTTTGGGCGATGATCTTTCGTTTTTCTTCGCAAGTGAAAGACAAGGAAAGACATACCAAATCGCATCATAGCAACGCAAACTTGTGCGTCCAGAGGCACAGAAAAGAGCAACGACGAATGGAGTATGGACGACAAAACGTCGCGTCAAAACGCGTAAACGAAATCACACCTTTACGCAAACTGTTGGAAATGTCTAACTTCATACCGTATACACTTTGTTAACACAGCGTTCCGCGTGTCCTGTATTTCATTTATGTGTAATTAGTGAAAGCTGTACAATGTTGCAAATAACGTGTCAGTAATACTAAATTCATCACACCAGCCATAAACTCATAAAATCCGCGATCCAATCCTTCCGAGATAGTGCAAGCATGCTCGAGTCTTAAAATAGACCCTGCTGACACGAGGAGCGAGAGAACGTTTCAACCCCATTTCGCGAAAGGAGAACACTCTCCCGGAATATCGGCGAAGACAATACAGAAGCCGTACGAGTCCAGCGAATCCCCGGGCTGGTCGCGCGGCGAAAGGTCACGGTCGGCGCGGCGTCGTCGCGTCGGTCCCCGGCGTGTGTTTCGGTCCGAAAACGCGGAACAAGTTCGCGCCGGGGACTAAATAAAACGCCTAAGTCAGTGCTCGGAACGTGCCAAGTGCCTGTTGAATATTTTAGACGACTTCGGGGAACGCCGCGTGGACGAGGGCAGCGCACGTTTCGCACGAACCGAGAGCGATCGAGGTCAAGATCGCGAAGTCAGGATCGCGTTCGCTATCCGGGAAGTTCGTCGACCAGGTGGAAACGCACGTTGCAGAGAGTAGGTTCGGGGCCCCGGGAAGGATCGCCGTCTGTGTAGAATCGTGGACGAAGAACGGAATGGTACTCGTGAGCGAGCGAGCGAGCAAGCCGAGGTATTATTAGCATCGTGTAAACGTGTCTGCTGGCCGTGAAACCAGTGAAAGTATTCCATGGACGGGGCGGTGCGGCTCGCTCGGATACGAGGGACAACCGTGCAGCCGTCTTTATCGCGAACACAAGCCACGATACAAGCTCGACGTGTTCCGCTCGGCACGGTGTTTCTCCGCTCCTCGCCTCCTCGCTGCTCTCCGCGCTCAAATTCTTTCGAGACGGCCGAGCAGCACCGCAGGCGCGGCCAGATCTGGGCCTTTGTCCTCTTTGTCTGGAACCTAAGGCCAATCTGGACCCTTACGACGCTGCCACAACCTCCGAGGAGACTCCTTCCTCTCCTCCATCAACGCCGGCGACTCGCATCCTCTCTGCTTCTCTCGCAACCGGCGAATGCTCGATCGTTACCCGCACTCTTGCGTCGGCAAATCTTCACTTGTTAGGCTTCGAAGGTCTTGGAACGCGTGATCAGTTTTACTCGGGTCGCAGGTGGACTGGGAGTCCCTTTGACCCTTTCAGGAATTCTTTTATTTTAACCCTCGTCCGTCCCTCATTTCACGAACTGAATCTGTCCCTCGGTGTCAAATTGACACAGTCACACAAAAAATCGATAAAATAACAAGTCAAACAGTTACTTTCCGATGTTTTTTTCCTTGACATTGATGAGTTAACGTTTACATTTTAGGTTTTTGCAGTTATATGTTTCGCATTAAAAAAATAAAAGTCACCAGGTTTCGAACGAATTTACCTACAAATAACAGAACAGTGTGACTTGTTTCGGGAAAACTGTGTCAAATTGACACGAGGGACGGATGAGGGTTAACTTCGGAAAGTGGTAAACTGTGCGAAATTGATTCTCTGGTTGAACAATCAATGTTCCGATTAACACAACGACAGATAATGATCCAGGTGGTCTGGGGACCATTTTGACAGTTTGAGTGATTCAAAAGTCGGCGATAATCTAGGCGAACATTGAGGGAAGCGACGCGATCGTGCTTCTTTCATTTCTAATTGATCCATCAATGCTCTGAACAACGCGATAGAAAATCGTCACAGATGTCAAAAAGTTTTATTAGTTCTTAGAGAATTCTGTTTTCCACATACGAAAATGTAGAAAATTTTTCTACCGACCCAGCGAACTATACAGAATTAGAATCTACGATGCACGATGACTCTAGGATGCAATAATTGAGGAAAGGATACAAGCCTGCCTAGTCAGGTGCCCGATTGCATAAGAGCCGAGCGCAGTTACAGCGGTTCGCAAAATAAAGATCGTCGAATAAATCGATCCGCCCACGCAGCGACGTCGACAGTTATTTACTGTATTCTGCGACAACGAACGACGCTTGTAACGTCGACCGACATTCCCTGGGAATGAGTCAAGACGATCATCGATTGCAATAAACGCGACCCGCTGGATCGAGACGACCGGCTGCTTATGGCGGTACGATCTTTGCGAACAGGAGAGGGAGGATGAAAATTACGAGATCGCGGTGTCCTCGTTCGTCAGTTTCCCTTTCGAATCTTATTGTTTCGCGAGCGGAGCGTACAAACGAGCGTCACGCTGCGAAGATCCAGCCGAGATAATTTTCAGGTACGATCGGGAGCCAAACGTGCCTCTTCGGCGAGATCTGGAAACGATTTCGTCGAACTTCAACGTGGTTACCTGCGTACAGGGTGTTTGTAATTTTTATTAACGTCTATTCGAATCTACTGTTTCGAACTGCAGCTTTCCATTTCAGTCGCAAACATCTTAAATCCGCACTCCAGTGACGATCATGATGTTGCATTTTACATGGAGAAGATAACACGAAATTTACGAGTGCCGTTGCATGAAATTGTAATCCTCGGATCAATATTCAAGGAATTTGTGCGTTCTCCGAGACAGTATCTTCTTCCTCATTTTGTATTTAATGGAACGCCGAAGCTGCGGATTTTCACGCAAAATACGAACTGTTCGCAACAACTGCAAACAAGAGTTGCGAAAACGCTAGCAAATAACTTGCGGAAGCGTGCATATTTGTTTGCATTTATTTAATGAATATATTGTTTCAACTCAGAGCACCAGTCGCAAGTTCAACTTCCTGATTTACATAAAATTGGGGCTGAAATTATTTATTCAAATATTGGAGCTCGATCGTGAACCATTCAAACAGTGTTAAAATTAGCATGAAATGTGCAGTCTGTTTGATCAAATGCTGTCAGGAAAACGCTAAAACTATTGAAACTGTCGTTTAACCGAGTGGATGAGAATCGACGCGAGTAATAATGCTCGGAGGTTGCAGTTTCGAGGCGTGCACGAAACAGCTTGCAAAAATGTGTCCCCGAGCGGTGCTCTTCGAGCGTTTTGTCGACAAGGTGTCGAAACACGGTTCTCCGGGCTCTCCTTTCACTAATTGTACGAGCGAGGAGGACCGCCGCCGCGAGCAACCAGTTGAAAAATTTATGAAACACCGTGCAGAGTGGCGCGAGCCGCTCGAAACTTTTGCGAAAGCGTCTGCAGGCGGACGGGCCCGGTGAAAGATGCCTTCGGCTGGCCGGCTGTTGCTGGCAGAATCGAAAAGGAAACCTGTCGAACGAACGTTGCACGTCGAGTTACGAAAAAAGTCGCGTGCCACGGGCTGCGCCGAGTTTCTTCTCGCTGCCGGGTTTCTTTCCACGGACAAAACGAAAAACATCTCTCCCGCTCCTTTTTCACCCTTACAACCTTAGCAATGCCCCACCATGTTTCTTCTTCAGTACACCCTTGAAATAACCGAGGTACAAACAGTTCAAACGAAGCTCCTTCAGACGCGATCTCTGTGTGTATTGTTTTTGTGAATTTGTCGGGGGTTGTAGACGAGTTTCAAGCTTAATTATTCTTGGATGTTCTTAGGTGGTCTGACGAGGAAACCGTCTATGTTGAAGGGATGAAAACAGTTATCAAAGTTGAGGGTTGAGTACATTTTTTAAATATCTCCATGTAGAAAATTCCACTTCTCCGTGGTCGATGTTAGACAATGAATAAAATCGTGGGAACAAAAACGATACAAATTGCTTCCGTCTTCCAGGATCGTTTCAAGGGTTAAGAATGATTGACTGGCTTAGCATATTGGAATCGCGGGCCGCATCTCGCCGGGCACTCTGAATTCCGTGCTCGCATGCGTCCACGGCATCGATCTGCTCTCTCGGCGAACTCGTCGGGTTTTTACCGAAACATGAGGAAACCCGTCGTTGGTTGCTCGAAAAGCTGATCTCTGTCAGGGAAAGCGGGCCGTAATGCTGGCCGCCGATTCTCTTCTGCACTGTTCTTCAATCGATGGTCCGCGAAAAATTTCACCCAAATCATGTAGGTGCTATAATATGTAATCATCGGACAGCGGATTTTATGGGAAAAATGAGGAAGCACGGGTTGAACGAATTAAGAAATATCAATCTATTCAGCTGTTTGAAGTTATTAAAGAACCAAAGAAATTTCAGTGAGTTTGTACGGGGCATTGATTGTCAGCTGATCCGCGAAATATTTCCTCGAATTTAGTCCGTGGAAAAAGGTCGGAGAAAGCTTCTGTAGGGGACTGTGCGACGCGATGATCCGGATCGATCGATCGTGGATCCCGGTGGATCGACGAGGGAGAGACGAGAGGCGCACGATGAAAAGGTCGCCGGATGCTAATTCGAGGGAAGATAGGCATCCATCGGTGCTCTCCGAGTCGTAACGTCGGAGCCAGAAAAACGATTTCACGAGGAGGCGAGGAGGGGCCATCTCTGCGAGCGGCGTCGATTTTTCATTGGTCCCTAGGCGCTCCTCGTCCCTTCGTTTGCCGAAGAAAGGAACGCTGAGACGAAGAGGGCGGAACTATCCGGAGCTGGAGCCGGAGCAGCGACTCTCCGCGGAGAGCCCGCATACCGCGTACGGGACCATTGTGAACCAGACCTTCGGGTTCGACGATAAATAAAAAGGAATCATAAAAGGCAACGGCGCGGGGCCCTGGCGTGGCTTGGCGTGCCATGGCGTGGCGTGGCAAGAGAGGGACGAAGAAAAACAACGAAATGGCCCGTGCAGGCACGTTCGAGCCTTCTCCAACGGCGACAAAGGGGTCTGGCTACGTTCTGACTGGGCTGCCTAGCTAGCTGGCTCTCTTTGTGATCGAAACATTTCCTAATGCTCGCCAGACCTGCGCCCCGCCGCTCGAATATTCGGCCCGATTAACGAGTTTCGCCCTGTCCAGACTTTGTGGGAACCAATTAATCCGCCGGCCAGTGGTTCTCCGTCTGCCAGCTGTACCGACTTTCAAACTGTTCCGACGCACAGTTTTCAAATCGCTGCCCACTTAACATTGTTTACTTGCATCGAAATATATTCACATCATTTACATGAATTTCCACAGATGTGCGCACACTCAACGACACGCGCCGATACTCTTGTTTTTCCTTTTTCCTCATTTTGCTAAGAATGAGAACGTTGACGACGTTGGTCGGACGTCAGTCAACCGTTGTACTGTTAAATGAAACTTTATCAATGCAACATACGCACATTAGCTACCTTCTCGCCAGTAGCCGACCTCCAAAATCGCGTCAAAGGATGAGGCACATCCTACAACCTAAATATCGTCCTCCAATAGTCCAAGCTGGTTCGACTTCGAAATTAAGATCGCGTACTGTTTCGTTGAACCGGATTACGGCAAAGGACTTGGAACTGTTTCGTGCGTCGGCTCGGAGCGATTCGCTTCGTTGGAAACTCGTGTCTCCCGCGACAGCGTATCTTCTCCTGTCGAGGCGCGTTGTTGCCCAAGAAGCCAGCCGGAGAAAGAAAGCGAGGCGGATCGGTGACGAAACGCGTTCCTGATAAGTTCGTGTTCGGGGACGTAGGAATGTCCTCTTTCCCTTCGTCTTTCGTCGAGGAGCGAGATTCTCTCTGGGAATGGCCAGCGGAGCGAAATCGTCTCTTGGAATGGCCACCGGAGCCAGCTGGCCTTTTATCCGGCTGATCTTTCTTACAACTTAATAAAACCACTAGACAGAGAAGTGAATTCCTATTTCGCTTCTTATTTGACTTTCATTTTGCATAAAACCAAATGCAAAGCTTGTCCAACGACCTTCGACGCACGTCAGCGGGAACACGCGCGTGCAGCCCGTTTCTCGCTCGCACGAAAGCTTCCTTGCGTATTCGCACGAAAAATGTGAATTTGCGAAGCGCCAACTGTCTCGCGTTGCGCAATGCGCTGCCGCGCAAGCAGAGTATCGACGTTTGCACGCCGCACACGCCGACCGACTTCCTCCAGAGAACGATACCGCGAGTTCCGCGCTCTCAGTTCTCGCGCGAGTAATTCGATCCGCTCGGCGACTCGCCGATCACGTGTTGACGCTATGCTCTAATTGGGTGGCACATCCTCCTGTCGCTCCGACAACGTCATTAGTGTCCAGCTGTTCGGCCGAACGAGACAAGAAACGAAGCAGAGCCGCACATTTTCGCACGTCTAATTTAACGACGCGTGCGATGATGTGCTAACTTGGGATTGACGACAACGATTTCGTCAGTGCGCGATAATCGCATTCAATTAGGACGCGCGGATCGTTGGGACATGGCAGCTTTGTGCTAGAGCACAGCTGGCTGGGTCGTCAAACGATTTTTATCCCGACTCGAACGGAAAACCTTTCCTCGGGACTTGGTCGTATATGATTCTAGTTCAATTTCGGCTGCTTTGCGCTTTCTGATAATTCGTCTACGGAAATTGCAAATTGCGTAAGTGTATTTTATTAGACTGTCAAATATTCTTTATAGTTGCCCCAATTTTTTCGGTGTTGAAATAAAAACTTGCACAAAGGTTCACAGTATAATCACCATATAAATAGAAGACGGAATAATAACAGGTTCTAACACAGTGCACCAGCATCAATTGATAGCACAAAAGAGAAGGAACGAACGTCATGGAATGGATTTGAGTCTTGTCGATTTACATCGAGCAATTGTTTATTATATCGTGGCGCACGTAATTTCAGACTATCCAAACAGCGAACGTCCGAACGACCGTATGTAACCACGTACATACGTGTCGAAATTTCGACAGTTTCGATGTGTTGGTCGATAAGAGCGAGTTTCGATTGCGGAAGCGAGAGCAGATCGCGCGAAAGCAAAGACAAGCGTAGTATATCTTGGACAACGATAATTATTAATTCCGCAATAAATCGTACAATATTGTCGGCGGCAAGACACGAACGCGTGTCGAAGTCGCGCGCACGATATTTCACCACGGCGAGCCATGGAGAACAAAGCGACCACGAACCATGGAAAATCCACGGAGGGAGAGAGAGGACGAGGGAGGCGTCGTCGCACTGTTCGCAACACCGACGAACCGCCAGCGAAAAAATACGGGCGGCGAATTACACGAGAGGCTGATACGCGTTTTATCGGCGTATATATCGCGCTCGATAAAGCCGTTTACGGCGAGGGCTCTGACCGATACCCGCTTCTGCGTTCCTTGCGCCACCGAATCGTACAAAGGCCTTTGTACGACTAGCTCGGGCTTCGTTTCACGGCGTTATCACGCGACCGAATTCATTCCAGAAACCTCCCTCCTCTCGATTAACGCTCGCCCCACTCCCGGAAGAAACGCTCGATCACTTCTCGAAAATCGTGTGTCCGTTGAACAGCGTCCCGACACGCCCCCCGAAAACTGATTCGAATTCACGAAGCCAATGGTAGGAGTTGCACGATTCTTTCAGTGAAAACTTCTTTAGGCGCAACGCATATACAATTGCTGGGCAGTGAAAAAATAAATGAAGATTTTTATGCAGGAGCACCTGATTTAAAAGTACTCGTAGGAATTTTTCAGCTGCAATATCAAGAAGACACTGTGTTGCGCTGTGAGAACGCAAAACGACTGCTGTAAAAACTGCTGTTATTAACTCATTCTTCGAGATGTTTCTTTTAAAAAATTACCACAGGTAGTGCAATATGCATACTCTTAAACAAGCTTCTCGTTGGTAAAGAAGTCTGAAAATGATTTTTAAAATATTTCGAAGAATCACATTCAATACAGAACTTAAAGGTAGTAACGAAATATAACAACATCGTGGTAGGTCGGAGGAGCTCCAATAATTTCGGTATCGGTAAAAATCTCGATAGAAAGTTTCCTTAACGATAGAACTTGCGCAATGGCGACGCAAGCCGTCCAGGGTTGATCATCCCCCGGCAAAGAAATCGCAAGGGACCGGGCGACCTAGTTCCGAGGAAATGAATTTTCCTCGTGCGGCTCGGTCGAAAATAATTTCCTCTTGGTTGCAGAGAAGGCTGTTCGAGAGAGCGAGAGAGGGTTTTTAAAAATTCACCGCGCGTGCCTAAGGCCGAAGGGCGCGGGGAAGGGGGAGCGGTTCTGGCTCGGCGAGGGAGAGAGGCCTTTTCGTAAGCGACGATAAATATATTTCCAAACGTATACGAAACAGCGTGGAACGCCGCTGCCACTGTCGGCTCTCGACTGACCCATTTGTGAAACTCGCGCGTACTCGCGTTGCCACACACCTTTTGCCGCGTGCGCGCTCGATTCTTACAACACCTCCACGAATTACACACGGGGAAGGGCAGGGCCGTGTGCCTCCAACCATCTCCCTCCCTCGCGGATTCTCGCTCTGCTCCTCTCTCGGTGTTTTCTCGCGAACCGGAGGAAAACGTTCGAATCGCAGACAGGCGGCTATTTGCAAAACGAGAGCAATCCGTTTCCCGCGACTTTATTTATGCACCCGCTGTATCGACGCGACTTTCCTCCGATACCAAACCAGAACAGACGTGCATGCTGCTCGACACAATTTGTTGCGATTCCAAATGGTAATTTGAGGAGCGATTACAAGTGGAGCACGTGTGTCATGTTCCCAGAACGAGATAACACGGGGAGGTCAATTTAACCCTTCGTAGTCCAACGCGTTTCTTTTTGTTTTACTTGAGAACTTGCTACGGAATGATACAATTCAATTACACTCCTGCAGACAGCTTCGCTAACCCATTTAGCACAGTTATGAAACATCGTAATTGTCCTCACGTACCGTGAAATTGCGATATTCTTGACGAACGTGACGCGAATCAATAAAATAAGGAACTACTGTAGAACCTCGCTAGTTGCACGGAATGCTCGTTCGTTATCCTACGAATCGCTATGATTACCTCTTTTGTTGCACAACCTCGATTACTGCACACGTTTTTGGCCCCTATCGAGGTGCGACTGCATTGGTGTAAAACTGTCAGTTGAAATGCAATTTCATAATTATTCAATATGAGCTCGTTTCTGTAGACGTGTATACAGTACACCTGCAACATATAATTTCAATTTCCAGAAAACGATCAAAGAACGAGCCACCTCCGATGCTATCGTAAAGCCGTAAATATGCAATCACTAAATACCCTGGCTTAAATTAAGACCTCTGATTCAAAAGACCAGCCACCTTTACCGAATTGATCAACAATAAACCCAGAAAACCCAGCCACGCCATGTCGCTTGTTCGTCTTTCCGGGAACTTTTACTGCTTCCACGTCAATTCTCCCTTCTTCCACAAGTGCCAACCATTCCCATGAAAAAAAGGAACGCCGCTCGCAGGATGAAAGGAAACGGAGTCGCAGTCTCTTCCCCGGTTTCATTCAACTTTCGCAAACTAGCGTTAAATAGAGCGCGCGCGCGCGAATTCTTTCTCCATCCGCTACATCACAAGCTGGAGGAGGGAGAGAGGGAGGGGCAAGAGTTATTAATGACATAATTCCTGACACAATATCCTACATCGCGCTTGAGAAGCGTTCGTTAAGGTCCCAGACAGCCAGCGGTTAATTAAAGTCAGCCCCTCGGCCCTGGGGTCCGCGTTAATTGCGCGCCACTCGGGGAACCGAAGCGTCTCGTCTCGCGTCTCCTCGTCCAGGACCAAAGAGAGAGAGGGGACCGGCTAATTAAATTAACGTCCGCAAGGAGGCATTTTCGGCGTTTTTCCGAGAATCAGACAGGTAATGGCCTGCAGGCTGCTGCTCGATTTCCCCCATTTTTCGGACAGGCCAGCGGTATACTTTGCCGCAAATTTACGCTGCAGTTTCTTTGGTTCATGGCGGGTACCTCGACGAATTTTTCCAAGGATTAGGCAATGACCTAGAGACTGCTGCTCGATGCCTTTGAACGATTCTCTGAGCAAAGCAGATTTGCTCGCGATCGACCGAAGTTTTCGCGAATTTACTGTGAAATATCTGTTTATCGCTGTTCATCGTCATTTTTTCCCCAAGGATTCGCCATGTTTTTTCACGGATCAGGCAGGTGGGCTAAGGTTTGTTGCTCGAGACTCCGATTGTCTGAGCGAAGCAGCAGCGCACCTTGCACTCACGCGTTTTCTGCGCGATCGAGCCGATTTTTCGCGAATTGGCCTTGCAGTTTCGTTGGTCGCGGTTCACCGAGGATCGCTCGCCGATCCGTGGCCTTCCCCGAGTGCTTTTCCTCTCGGCGGAGAGCAGATTCGATGTGGAGACTGCTCGTTTGCGAGGCCGGGCCGTTATCTCGCGAGCTTTACAGCCAACGAGGGGCCTCGAAGCGCATTCCTAACGAGCCCTAATTGGAAGCCTGGACCCTCTCTCGGCCGGTCCGTTTAGACGGCTCGAGAACCAGCACTCATTCTCCTTCTCGCATCATCGCCATCTTCTTCTTCTTCTTCGTCTTCTTCCGTTTCTTTTTTCGGTCTCCGCGGCGTTCGGCTCTCTCGATTTTCCGCGAATAGATTTTACGTAATGCTCGCGAGAACGTTCAGCACGTTCCGAGACTGTTTTCTGCCTGCTCGCCGGTGAAATTTATCGATCCATTGGCGCCGAAAGCACGTCACATCTTCCGGTTCGGAACAAATGGCGGCAATTCCGCGCGAATTTAAATACAATCGGCGCCAGCGGCGAACGAACGACGCGCCGCCGATAAATTTCGCGCGCTTGTTTTGCTCGGCGAATTGAATTCGAAAGAGAGCGAGGGACCGGGTCTCGTCGGTCCTCGGCGTGACCCAGTGCGCACCGGATGCGAGATAAAGCGGCGGAGCATCCGCGTCGAAGCGGGAATATCGACTGAGCTACTTGCAGACGACCCGAGCTGCGAGAGTTCGCGAGCCTCGAGGTCGACCAGCGGAACTGGAGCAATGCCTGCTGCGTTCTTCGCTTGTCTTGCGACCCTTCCAACTCTCGGGACCATAATTGTCCTTTGAAAGACTCCATTGGTTTCGCACGAACGCCGTGCTCACATTTTCGCCATTTTTCCACCCTCGAAAAAGAATTGCACGGAACTCGTGGAATAATGCCGCATCCATTTTTACTTCGTTTTGGACGATCGCAACGGTCTTATTAATCAATAGACTGCGGATTTTATGCATTTATGACAAAAATGAGGAGGTGTAATTTAAAATAGAAAAAATATTAGAATCATTTACTAAACATAATAGGGAAAAAAATAAATTTCTATTCGACTCCTGTTTGTTGCAATTTAGGTAAGAAATTTTTATTTTGCATAAAGATCCGCAGTCTATTTATCAATTATGAAGTCAACAGAATTTTCTACAATTGCCAATGTTGCGTAAGCCAATGTTGCGTAAGCCGTTGCATATCTTCCTTGTGAAAACTGCATCTCCCTAGTTGCACCCCCAGCCGTTGCAACCCAAAGGTTTTGTAGTCTCTGCAAATTGGATCTTTTGCAATCATCCAATTTTTGCACACTAGACTGAAGATCTTTATGCATTTACTCGACAAAATTTAGTACGATTTTTATTTATTTTAAAAATTGGAAATTGTGCATAAACATCCCCAGTCTACTAATAACAAAATTAATTAAATGCTCGATCGAAGTTGTTAGAACGAATGTAGGCACACAACATAAACTTTTTTCTCAGAGATTTTTTCGTAATTTCGGACATAATCATTTTATCAGGGATTAAACAAATGGTCGGAGGGCAAGTTCAAGATCAGTATCTATCATTATCAGTATCAGGATCGACTGGGCCCTCGAAGGGTAGTTTCGCCATGCGATGGACGCCTGTAGATTCGCATCAGGAGTAGCTTCGAGAATCTGCGAATGCTAAGTTCAATATTTTGTCCGAAGTCGCTGTTGACTCTGCGATCGAGGAGCAAGTGCGTGCGCGCAGCAGCAGCAGCCTTTAGTAAATAATTAGCCGAGCCGAAGGCCGAGAGAGCCAACGGTGTAACAGGGTTCTCCACTTTGCCGGAGCCTCGGTGTTTGCGCTTTGCGAAATCCTTTGTCTCGAGACGGGGCGGGGCGAAGAAGAGTCTGCCTCTCCAAGGAATTGCGCAACGATTTCGAAAATCCGACGCACGTGGACTGAGGCGTCGACGGTTTCCAAGCCGGGAAAATAAAGAGAGCGACGAGTAGAAGACCGTGATGATGAGGAAACGTCGGTGAAAGAACGTACGAGAGAAAAAGAAGAGGAAAGGAAGATCTGTGAAGACGCGAAGCGGTGTCATTTCTTGAGAGGCTGGCCTAGATTCCTGATTTTATGCGATTTTCGTGAGATGAAGTATTCTTATGCTGCTACAGTCGCGGAATTTCTCAAGTTTTCTGGAAATGGGCCACTTTCCAATTTTTCACGACGGTCATTTCGAAGTTTCGAAATGTTGTTCAAGTGATCAATCATTCCGCGTTTTGTAGCTCGTGTGATTCGAACGTATTGTACAACCAGATACGAAACAGCAATTGTATTTTAAAGATCCGCAATTTTTTTAATCAATGAGATATTTTATTTCTTTCATACCCATGTTTTTTGTATCGTGCAAATACTTTATGACCGTCAATAAAAACGGCACTCTTCGAGGGTGTAATTAGAAAGACTGAATAAAGTATATATTTTGATGTGTATATACATAAATTCTTGGCGTTAATTGATTCCATAACCTAATAAACTGTAACGGGGTTAATGATCAGGCTACCGCACAATCGGCAATACGGTGTCAATCTCGGGCGCATAAAATGAGAGTAATTAGAAAATATCGAGGCAACGATTAAATTGATATTGCTAGCATTAGCGTAATGTTGCCGGTGGTTCTAGGGTTAAACGTGGCTGGTGAACGGGGCACGGAGGGGCCCCGGAGTGGAGCGTGCCTCGTGCACGTTAATTAAAAGTGCTGCAAAGGAAGTCGCCAACTAAGAAGGGCGAGGCTGAATGAAAACAGCTGCTGCTCGATGACGACACGGTCTAAGAGCGCGCTGGGCATCGACTAAGCCCGCACGACGCCGTTAGCGCCGCTATTTTCGCGCATAAATATAAACCGACGCCCACCCAGCCATCGTGCCGCATCATCCGCTCTCCTTCCTCACAATCTCTCGCTATCTATCTATCTCTTTCTCTATCAGCAGTCGGAGTCTTTCTCTCTTCCTTCTAACTTCGATTTCCTGCCGCTCGTCGGATACAATTCTCCGAGACGGAGACTAACTGCGCTCTGACCGAGATTCGACCCCCCTAAAGCTTATCCCAGAATTCAACGCGAGATCCGAATTTCGACCTAGGTTCACAAAAAGTTTCTCGTTCCAAGTTTCCACCCCTTGTTTCTTTAAAATTTTATTAGCTACGCAAACTCATTGGTAGCCCTCGATCATTCGTTCACACCTGTAAAATGATGTCTCATGTATTTTGCACGTTTGCAAACGAACGAAAAATCCACGAAGAGCCACGAATCAATTTGCACAACCATTAATCATCGATCCAGGAGAAGCTGCTCCTTTGTCAGAGTAACGAAAGACAGATTCACAATCCATAATCTAGCTCGAAGCGGACTCTAGCAAGCCTGAAGAGCTTAATTCTTTGCTCGGGACGAAATGGAAAAGAGCGAACGTACGTCGTTTAGGCTAAGGGGTTCTGTGTACCTCGTGTCTTCATTTTTGCTCGCTACGAAACGGTCCAGTCTGAAAGAAAAAAAATAGAAGAGGAGTCATTCCACGCGTGTCTCTGGCACAGTGTTCAATAGATCCTACGTATTCATTTCATACAGAATTGGAGTAGCGTCCCGTAGGAATAGCAACGGCAGAAGCGATAGTAACAGTTCCGAAAGAAATGAATAAATTAACTGAGATAGCTTGTTGTTCGACAAAATTGCTGTCATCATTGAAATATTAACCCTTAGCAGAGAGGCCATTCGGCAGGTGAAGTGTCAAAACCGTGAACGATGAATTTGATTCAGTGAATTAAGGAATCTTTATTCGCGAAAGATATTGCAAAGTTCATCTACAGGGCCATCCAAAGTTCAACTCTCGGAACCGGCCGTAGAAAATTTTCTATCGCCATTCGAGCCTCCCACGAGCAGATTATACTGTAAACTGCAGGAGGAAAGCACCGAGGAAATCGAACCGACCGGATAGAATGCTCCGAATCGAGAGAGCGAGACCCTATACACGAGTTTCCAGGAGATAAGCCACGCAGCTGTGGTCTGGGCTCGTGTGTCCACGTTACCCCGACTCGAACCATATGTTCGACGCGCCTTGTTTTATGCCGACCGATCCCGTTCTGTGACAAAGGAAAAGAGAAAGTCGCCACGGCCGAGAATTGTCGCGTTTCTTTCGTCGCGCCCGCCCGTCCACTGGAATAATTTTCAGAGAAATTCACTGCCATTTTAAAATATCTGGCACCTTCTAATTCGTACCAATCCCCTTCAAATGTCGACGATTAGTTCCAAACCAGCGTTCTCTAAGCTTAAAAACACTGTGGAGGTCTCAGTGTGAAATCCGAGCAAGTCCAGATGTCAAAAAAGATTTTGATTAAGATTAAGATTACTGTCTATTAGCTTTTATTGTTCTCCCATCGAATCCTGCTCTCCTGTATGCACTTTGTATCATTCAACGTTCCAGCCACCAATTGAAATGTAAAAAATTTTACAATATTGTAAAATTTCTACAGTGAAACTGTAATTTTACTAAAAAACATGGACTCGCCGAGTTTCCGCACCAAGGTCTCCACTTTCACGAGAGAAGCACGCGACGAATAATAATGGAGTTACGCTGCACGCAGGTCCTATCAAAGTTAGAGAACAGAGTACAGAGATCCGTAAGTTCCCGACAAACTGTATTATCCCTTTGTACTCGAGTGACGACCCTGAGACACCGCTGAAAATATTTTTACAACCCCTATGATCATTTAAGAAATTTATAACAATTCAACTGTTATAAAATCGTAACACGTGAATAATGTGTGGAAATATTCTGTCAGACGAAATGTCTTGGTTTTGAAACAGCTCGGAGTGCAATGGGTTAATAAATCATATATTTATGATATAAAATGAAGCTTCCTAGCACTCTAGTTTCCCATTCTGTTTACTGGAAGCAACTCACGATCTCTGTAGAATATTTCAAAAAGGAAATTTTTTCGAGAATGATTTCTCGAGGATTTTTAAAGTCCTCGATCGAAAGGTTGGAGCAATGACGATACTCGTGGGTCCAGCGCAATGTGGGGGATAGCAATCGAGTGAAGAGTATGCTCGCCGGTTGCCGAGGCCGGTTCAATTAATTTCGGCGCTTTGAGGGTGGCGAAAGTGGCCGCACCGGCTCCGTATTTAGGACGATGTTTTTCTCGAAAAGCAGAAGAGCACTTGTCCCTTCGCGGCAGAGTGTTCTTTCCACTGCGCTTTAGAAATTCCGGGATTAACGACGCCGTCGACGAAAACGGGGGAGAAAAAAGCCACGTCGGGAGAACAGCCACTGGAAAAGGAAATGCACCTCTCTCTCTCTCTCTCTCTCTCTCTCTCTCTCTCTCTCTCTACTCTCTCTAGTTCTTCTCTAGCTTCCATTCAACGGGTGTTCCGTTACCAAAGAACAGTGCCATACAACACGTGGTGTAACGCGCACGACACCGGCTGGGTGTGTATTTCGAGACGAGCTCTTCGCGAAGCACCGGCTGCAGAAGAGGGACGGTAACGATACACCCCCTCAGCTGTGCACGAATTTTAGGACCAACGGGACTCTTCCGATCAAATTCGTTCAGGACATACGGAACTCCTCGAATTCGCCGTTCGCGAGATCGTCCATCCAGGTAACGATCTAAAATTCTGCGAGAAAATGCGAGAGCCAAATGACGCTCGGAAGATGCACAACGTTGATGGTTGTAAACACAGAAGACTCCGTTTATTTGGGTGCATTTGAAACACGTCGTTCGTCGACATTTTTCAACACATTTTTAATGGTACATTATCCATTTAATTTTAAGTTAATTTCACTAACTGAAATGAATTTGTGAGATTTTTCGGACTGTTCAGTTGTCGACGTGTTAAAAACATTTCTCGTCGACAGAGGACAGAGTGGAACTGTTGATTTCCCGTGCGCTCCGAGGGAGAATTTCAGGAATGCAGAGCTACAGTTGCACTCCGAATACCGGGCGCGTCGAACAGAAGCAAGTTGCACGTATCGAACGATACGTCCCCGGTGGATTATCATCGCCGCGAAACCGAGCAATTATCTAAACGATTCGGACGGCGCGAGTATTTTGCAAGGATCGCCGGAAAGCGTCGAGCTCCAAGCGGTGAACAGGTGCTCGCAGGTGCGCTTTCACGTTAAGTATCGTGGAATGGAAAACAGGCCCTTGGGGAAGGGAATTGTAACACGTGTCGCATTCAGCCTGGCGCCTTTATACCGTTTTATGCGAAATTTCGAAAGGCGTGCGCTCGTTGCGATCGAAAACCACTTTCCAATTGGATCGCGCACGGAAAATCTCATTTATCGATGATCTAGACTGCGGATCTTTATGCAAAATTTCATTATCCGTTCGGTATCCAGTAACTAACTGTTAAATTGTGTATTTAGAATTTATCTATGTTTTCGTCATGAAATCTGCAGTCTATCTTTTATGAACGAAATAAATGGAATTCTGCGAGGCGCTCAACGTTCGCGCGGAATTCAACGTGTTAATAAATTAGAATAGAAGGATTTTTATTGTTCTTTTGGAGGTTGTATTGGTTCATATCTCGCTCGTCCAGTTTTGCTAGAAATGCATAAAACCCACGGTCTATCGATAACCTGTCAATTCGACTGGTCGGAGGTTCTTCGAGGAAATGGATCTGTTAGCCGAGATCACGTTATGCCAGTCACGCTTGTACCTCGAGGACCATTGTCCTGTCGACGGACTCGCCGAATATTACCGTTCCCGGCTGAGTATTATCATATTCAGGAAGTCCCTTCGCTGAATACAAAGTGAACGTTCGATATCGGGAGCTGGCCGCGAATTTTCGACCCTCGGCTCGCCACTTCCGAGTCACGAGGAACACGAAACCGAAATTTTCCCACCTTTTCAGATCGTTCTCGAAACCCCCACTGTGTGGTATTCCAACATTTATGTTGGAAACAAAGTCTGTCACTCTCCGTTTCTCACTGGCACATAAAATAAGCAAAGTACGTAGAACACTTTTGCATCGAGAATATATTGTATATGGGGGGGCAAAAGAAATTAGTACATGATGCCAGTTGCCTTTGATTAGGGGTTAAGAACGTCTAGATAATCTAATGACACTGTTCCCTGTTTTTATGGTGGCACAAATGACTACCTGGCATCGAGCTGTCACGAGGACACGGCTGAGAGTTTACTAGAAACTAAGGAGGTAACCAAATCCACGCCAAATTAAAATATTTCTCATGGTATTCCCTGTTCTATGGAAGTAATAAAGACATGAATGAATAGTCAGGACCCAGCTGTCACAAGGATTGGACCGAGGAATCCATCGGAAACAAGGAAGTAGTAGAAAATTCATGTTGACCCAAGCTGTTCCAGGTTGTCCGAGCTTGCAGAAACTTCGTAACATCGTTTAGAGGAGGGCCAGGTTCCGATGGATACGCCACTGACCGAACGCAGAGGTCGTTCCACCCAGCGAGCCCTCGTCACTCGTCAGTGCTCCGTTCTCTCTCCCTTGTACTTTACAGCCGACCAATCCTCTCAGCCAGGCAAACTTGCTCTTCTCGCGATTGAACCAGCAGCCACGGGAAATTTACACGGCGAAAGATGGAACACGATTCATTGATTTCTTTCACGGGCGCAGCGCCACCAAGAACCGCCGCACAGTCTACCCTCGTCGTCACGACAAAAGCTTCACATATCCCGGAGCCTAGCCTAGGCGAGTCACCCCTCCGGAATCTATTCCAGGTATCGACATCCTTCCACCAGCCGTAAATTTCTCTGAAAATCTATTCGGCATCGCCGGCAATCTTAAACTACCAGTTCTTCTCCTATTTCGACATTAACCGAAAAGACCGAACGTCACAAAGAACGATTCTTCCATGGAAACCTACCCTGTCGTTCGTGGGACCACCGTTTGCACAACGCGGCTTCGATTGTGAGATACTATTTCACTTCGTACACAGTTTCAAGTTTTCGGTAAAACTTTCCAAAAAACAGACAGAACGCGACGAGGAACGATTCTCATTTTTAAACCTACTCGAACTGTGATTTGTGAGACTGCCATTGCATTCGTGGGACACCATTGCACCCATAGGACACTATTTCACTCGTGGAACACTATTTTACCTGGAGAAGTAATCAATCTTTCTAATATTGGTTATATATCGTCTATTATCGTATCGACTCAATAACTCAGAGACGATAGCTCAATTGTTGTCACAAAGGTTATTCATCTTTCCAACACACTGATCGCCTAACGGTATGTCAATGTGACAGTTATGCGCAAACGAGATTACGAAAACGGACGATGCTCATTACAATTTATGCAGAAAATTTCCCTTTGCGATTAATAGAGAATTTCTATTCTCCATAAAGATCCGCAGATTTCTACGAGCGAAGACTTGCGAATTAATTTCCGTTCGTAAGTGGTTGAAAAATTGCAAACCCGCTCCTGAGCCAGGAACAGCAGCGTTCAAAGCTGACGGAAACTCGCCTAAACTTGGCCCCCCGGTTTATCCTAGCCTTGCACCGCGCGCACATGCTCCCGACGTTTATCAGGCGCGATGTTGTCCGCGTTGTTGTGTCGTTAAACAACGCGCAGCTGTACTCGCTCGCAGCTTAACGGCCTTCTTTATCCGCGGGAATGTCGAGAGCTGTGACGCGCCGAGATAGAGAGAGAGAGGGAGAGAAACGTTTCGCGAGAATATCGTCCTGCGACGCGCCCACGGGAACAATGTTCGAGCTGTTCGCGATCGGCGAGAAACGTGCCTCTTCGTTGTCCTTCGGCAGCCGCGACATTGTCGGCGAGTTGTAAGAGGGTTACGCAACAACGACGCCTGGGAATTAAAGGGAATAATGAATGAGAGAAAGGAGAGCCGGCCACGATCTATGCGAGCGATCGTACGCGTCGATCGCGCGTGGATCGGATTGCCATCGGCGAGTTACGCGTGCGGCGATTCAGAGGGAACAACTGCCTTCTCTTCGATCGACAACGAATCGTGTAACGCGTTCACTGTCTGCCGCGAAGGATCGTACCGAGTCTGGGTCACTTGATCCTTCTACCGATTTAGAGAGAACGTTGAACATTTTTCTTGTACAGGTTTTGCTCGTCCCGAGTACTTTGACCTTTCAAACACTGTCTACCGACGGTCGTGTGTGAATTTTTGAAGGTCTGATGGTAAACTTTTTTTAAGAAACCGTTCATTTCTTGTGGAATTAACATATACATTTTTAAGCTTCTTCTCTCCTTTTTAAAAATCAATTTTCTCGAACAGAACAGACTCCATTTTTCTACTCCATTTTGAAAATCATATTATGTAAAACCACAATATCTTTCGATCAGAACTTGTCAGGAACACAATCAACCACGAGAACAACGGTCCACCTTTATCTCAGCGATCAACAAAACAATTCTCCACCCACAGGTGCGAAAGTAGAAATCGCCGAAAAGACAGACCCGGAGGTCGTGGAAGGTACAAACGAGGGCAAGGCAACCGTCTTTTCAATTCCGAAGGGTTCGTACGACAAAAAGAGTACTGAAATCATTCTGCCAGGACAATCGTCCAACGTCAGCGCATTCGGCTGTCAGACGTCTCGAACGAACATGACACCGATTAACTAGGATCGAAAAGTAGCGGGGTATAAATAAAAATGTTCTCCGTCAATTCCAAGACGCAGGAGCCAAGTATCCTTTCTTCCTTTAATAATTTGAATAAATTGAAATCAGTACTCCAACATTCTTAGTTTCTTTTAATCTCTACACTGTGTTAAATGTTCAAATGCATAAGCTCCGCAGTCCAGCGCGGAGGAACTGCAACTGGAAAAGATTCCTAGGCCTTAGAGAATCGAGTGGAACCGAAAGCTCGGCCAACAACCCGCTCCGCTCGTGAAATTCAAATGCAGGCGCGTTTCGAGCGGGTAAGCGCGCTTCCGCGGAACGTGTTCACGGTGAGGTGAACCCGCGCCGCGGCGGGTTCGAGCAGCGGGTTTTCCCACGGGTTCCGGGGCCCCGAGTTCTGCGTTCTGTCCCAGGAGCTCTTGAAACACGCTCGGTGTCTTGCTCGCGCTCGCTTATCCTCGCGTATCAGCGCCCAAGAGCCTCACATAGATGCCTTATTTATATACGTCGCGACGAGACGGCTGGGCAAACAACACTGACCTCGAGACGCGCGAGCAACAGTGACGTCGAACGCAGAGATGGCTCGTTTAGAACGAACCTCGGAACCGTGGGACTCGATTCGCCAGTCTCGAAACAGTCTCGATTATCTGTTCGGGATACAGTGGAGAAGATACTGCGAATCTTCGGGGACCCAGGAAATCTCTACTGCGGGTATAATGTTCTATCCGGGGGTACAACGTCTGTGGAGTTTGATGCCCGCATCCTAGAGCTCGATACAAGTTATGGCTCCGTTTAGAACATGATCTTGGTTAAACGCCTTTTGAGGAACGGAATTTTTGAAATTTCATTGGGTTCTAGAGATCTGAATTTTATATAAAATCTGACTAGAAATTGTAGAGATAAACGCGAGAATTGTTGAGAAATATGTGATTCTGTGTTCAATAAAAAGGAAGTATAACCTCCGAATAGCACTATGATCCCCGTGCTCCGTTTCTACTTCAATTGTATTCGAAACAGTGGAATAATATTTACCCACACCGAAAGCGAGTCAATAGAGGTTTTCAATATTTTGCAGCTATTATCGTCCGGTTGGTAAACGAATTTTTACCGATTACAAAGTCAGTATAATGCCAGACTTCCACTTCGCCATTGTAATCGAGTGACGTTAAAATTGAATAGTCAAACGAATAACAAAGAAGTGGAAAACGACCATTGTACCCGTCCAACATTGATTTATCAAACGGACGATGAAAACCGAAAAGAACGGAGTGAAAAGGTTCACAGTGTACGCCGAGCCTAATTTACAATCTGACACCCAGCTGATCTTATTGATCTTCGCGATGAGTAGACTGCGGGTCTTGATGAAGAAATTCGTTGGGTGAAATATGAAACAGTAAGACATTCGAAAAATTCAAGGATATTGTGATGTTGTTTTTAACGTAACAAAGTACGTTGTTTCATCCTAACCCGGACACTTCGAGGACGACGGCGATCGTCATTTTCTTTCTCTGTGATGGATATTGTATTATTACTCAAATTCTCGAAAATAAATGAAAGTATGAAAGTGTATCGAGCTTAATAATTTTACCGTGTGTATAATCAATATTAAAATATTTTTAGAAGTCAGTATGACGTACTCATGTCATCCCCGAAGGGTCAAGGGATGAAATAAACTTTTATTTTATTCCTGTTTCCACAATCAACGCAAAATATTTTTATTTTGCACGAAGATCCGCAGTCTAGCGACGAGGGTAAACGACATATTTTCAAAATGAGTATCGATTAATTTGATCAGCCTGTCTACACAGGATGGGCTTCACTGTTAGGCACTGAAGGACAGAAGTACAAACACCATGGATCAACGTCCACGAACGATTCAAACCGTAGTTCTTCACTTAAAACTCCAGTCCACTTCAGACCACTAGTCCGGTAAGGTTTTTAGCAGCTCTAAAATCACTGTACTCGATCGACAGAATACTGTGCGAAAGAGATCACCGAGGGTCAGCACTGTATTCCTCACGAGGTCCATAAACACTCCGAAACACACAAAGTGCCACCGTAGCTGCACCACACTTTTCAAGAAACGCGAGAAATCCGTACAGAATACTTCCTAAGTATTATAATATTCCGAATTTTGGAGTGGGCAATGTGGAGTTACTTTGCGGTAAACGGGTCCCATGAAGGGCACCGCGTAGGGATCCGTACAGTGCCGGGAGACTTGCGTTTCTCGAATCACACTGCGAACCGCACAGAGTGCCACTGTAGCTGCACCACACTGTTCGAAAAACGCAAGAAATCCGTGGACCACTGACGGTAGACATTGCTACGAACTTTCCCAAGTATTTTGGGCTAAGTACAGAAACGGGTGCCACGAAGGGCACCGTCGACGGGCTAATTGAGTAAAGTGTAAAGAGACTTACATTCGGCAAGTCTTCACACAAAGTGCCACTGTACCACACAAGCGAAGAGTCGCGAGGAACTTGAACCACTGGATATTTAAATGTAGACATCGGTACCGGTATTCCTAAATATTTTGCAGACCGAGAATGTACCAGGAGTGGGGGTTCAGTAATTAAGTGCCAGGGGACTTACGTTCGGCGAGCCTTCACCGCCCAATCCATATCTCGCGCGACGTATCCGTTGAACGGGTCACGATGCCTCTCGTGTTTGCTCGCGTGATGTTCCCCGTCGGTGCAGCAGCCTCGGCGCGGGTAACCAACAAACTATTGCACACTCCGCGCACGCACTACAGCACACGACGACTCCTTTGCTACTGTTGTTGTCGTTGCCGTTGTTCGCGGCCGTGTTTCACCACTGGTCCGAACCGCCGCGCGACGAACAGCTCGTAGCACGCGCACGAAACATATAGAACTTGTTCACCGGAGCCTCTCTTGTCGCCTTTCTTTCTCTCTCTCTCTCTCTCCTCCTCGCTCGCTCTCTCTCTCTTTCTCTCTTCTTTCTGTGTTTCTTCCTCGTTCCTTCTCGGTATCCCTTTCTCCCTTGTTCGTGGCGTGCGCGAGAGAGAGAGGTGCGCGATTACTTGTTGTTCCGGGGAAATAAAAAAATAAAAAACGAAACAGGGGTGGACGGGGGGAATAACCGACGAAACGGGGTTTTCTTTTTGTTGCGGAACGAGGTGAGGCGAGGCGAACGAAAAAAACCCACGCCGGAATCGACGCACAAGGGGGCGAACGAGCGCACGAACAAACGACACACACTCGGCGACGGTCCAACGAAGACTGAGCCCGAGCCCGCTTGCCGAGTCCGACGCGCATGGAGCGCCGCCCAGTGGTGGGGGGAGAAAAAGGCAGCGGGATCAGGACCGTACTACACGATACCGGCGCCCCGCGAACAGACGCCAGACCGCACGCACTGGCGTAGGACTGCGGAACGGCGCCGACCACTCGCCTGTTGTTGCCAGGCTGTGAAATTCACTGTAGTTTCGTATGTATCTCTCTCCGCCACCATAATTTGCACTATCTTCTTCTCGATTACATTTACTCTAATATTGAGAACGAAAATGTAACCCGCTTTCAGTTTCTTTTTCAAACTTCTTTCATATTTTTCATGACAAATAGTATACATATATGTATTGTACATTTTTATGTTCTTAATGTTTGATTCCGTTCGAAATTTTCGCCACGAGTCCGACTCGATATCGTAAGTGGTTAAGGCTGTACGAACCAGACAAAGTATCCGGCATGTGGTTCTCTATAACGAGATTGGAGTTGTTTAAACCTTGCTCGATGTTTCTCGTCGAGTTGATGTAAAATAGGTTAACCGTGCGCGGCGAGACTTGTGGCCATTTTGATGGAGGTTTCACTCAAATTCGAAATTTCTAGTTGCCAGTTTGAGTTAATGGCTAATTGCATTGGACCCAATAAGAGGACCTAGGTTCTTCTCAAAGAAGATGCTTCATAAAATATGTAAAGGAAGTTTGATGCAGAAGGCTCTTAATGGAGGGCTTATTAAAGCTTCAAACTCGTTTACACATTTTGGTTATTTACCTAATTGGTGTACCGCTTAAGAGACCATTCGTATAAAGAATTAAACCTACACGTTCATTTAAAGTTTGTGAATGATCTCGGACATATACATAGTTACCGAACAAAATATGATTCTGTTTTCACCATTCCGCGTTTCGATTTCGTATCGCAGCGAACGATACAGTAAGTATTGTTGCACTGGGTCCAGATTATTAGAAAGGGTGAAAGGGTATCCATGTATCTGCGGAAAAGTGCTACAAGTATCGCGTGATTAATAGAGTACGGATATTTCGCGTTCACGATAAAAGCGAGTAGGTGAGATACAGCACTGTAAAAACATCGCGAGAGTTCAAGCAACTTCGGATCAGCTGGTATCAGCCTCTAGACGCGAGCTGACGATGAATTTTCGATTTTAGAGGGATGTACGTACACACCAATATATGAAAATGAAATTCTACCTCAACGCACAGCCCACATAACGCATTGAGATTCCTCCAAGCTGCAAAGCGTCAAAGGTTAACATTCATTCCCACCAATAGTATTTCCACCAATAATATTCTGTATACTCGACGCAGAATATTAGCACAAATTCCTCCTGAATCTCCACAGCACCGTAGTCTCAGCAAACGCACAAGACATTCTGGATAACCAAGGAGACAACGAGGCTCACCACATCTCGTCAAAGAACTATCTTCCTCTGTCAATTTCACTCCCATAATTTCGGCCAGAGGGCTCATATTTCCAAAAGCATCTGATCGAACGCTGACGCAGCCGGTCCCCTGATCCCCGCGCCAATGCTTAAGCCTACCCAGTGCTGAAACGTTTACCCGGGGGGAACGAGCGGACTGGAATGAGAGAGCAAGAGAGCTAGAGAGATTGTACGAGAGAGAGAGAGAGAGTGCAGATTTAAGAGCGAGAGAGAGAGAGAAATAGCGCTAGCCAAAGGGATACGAGGGTTCTCCCTCGTGCAGTGGGGTTTCGCGGACCGCTCCCTGAATCCAGGCGGTCGGACGTCGAATTAACCCCGGAAAAATGTGTACGTGCTCGCCAGTTCGCTATTGACGAGCACGAGAGAGAGAGAGAGAGAGAGAGAGAGAGAGGAGATGTGCCACGCAATTCGTTGAAATCGCGGGTCGGTTCTTCGGCGTCGCTCTCCTTTGGAACTCGATTTCCTCTTCCAGCAGGTAAACACAGACGAGAGAGAGAAAGAGAGAGAGAGAGAGAGAGAGAGAGAGAGAGAGAGAGAGAAGAGTTCGGGTGGTGGGCGTCGAAAGGAGAAATTACGCAAGAACTCTGAAGAGAATCCGTGGGATTCGGTGGTGCGGAGGCTGTGCAGAGAGGATAGCGGGCTGTTCAACCCGGAGAGAGCGCGGTGGGTTCTCTCTGGTAATGGTTGGCCGCAGAGCTTCCCCGAGAAATCGATAACAGAGCGGATTCATTAAAGGTACCCGCGTGCAGACGCTTCCACGCAGCATGAAGGATCAGTCCCTGCAGCCTGCTCGCTTCCTCGGATCTGATATTAGAATGCACATATACGCAACGCACGACCAGGGTACATGCGCGCATCCCTTCTACGACCAGCTGTTTCGACGCTGGTTGAGTCAGCCCCTGAGCGAACGCAATCGTCGTCTGAACGGTTCACGCTGTTTCTCCTTACCGCGTCGCCACGGTCTCTCCGCTGCAAGGCCGTCGGTCCGTCTCGAACACCGAAATTCCCCGAAACCATTTTCTCGGGCTTTGGGCCCGTGTTTCGACCAGTTTAACCCTTTCGCGCATGGACAACCGCCGAACGACCCCGCCGGCCTGTGGGAACAGAACGCCTCCGAGAGGTAACGCCTCTGGAAACGTACCTGCCCGAGAACGATTCTGGTACACATGCTCTCGGGGCACAATGAGCTAGGTACAATGGGCTGTCTAGGGCTGCCTAGATGTCTGCCGGAAGCCTTTATCCCCGATTCGAACCGTGCATCGAAGAACCAAGGACCAAGCACTACCATGTGTGGAGTAGTTGGCCGTAGCTTCAAATAAATGCGATTTTCATTTCACATGTAATTTTCATTACAGAATGATTTGTGAATATTGACCGACCCCGATCTGTGACAACTCTGGCTTCGGTGTGCGGAGATGGTACACCGTGTGTGTTCCACGTGAAAGCTCTGGGTCAATCGAAAATTATATACTGTGGAAACTAAACCTACCACGGTCTCTAATGGGCGGTTTCCTATTTCACAATTATTGAAATTATAAAAACGCTCTCGTATGAAATGACTGTGAATTCAGTAGATTCAACCTCCTCACTTTTGTATTTCTCGTGCTCGGTAGATTTAGTGTTAATTTGCACAATGAATAGTGCCATATATGGACTGCCATAAATCGAGCTATTCGCATCAGAACCTGCGACACCAAAAACTTCAGACTTCTTTCGACAATTCAGTAGAAATTGAACCGTGTCATCTTTAGAAGGCGAACGCGTGAGTTTAGTGTACTAGAGTGTATCGGGCGTCCACGAGCGGAACGGCGGCATTTCACCGCGGCAGGCGCTCGATCGTTGCGCGTTCACCTTCAGGAAGTGCGACGTAATAATACGTCATAAAGCCGCGGGGCCGCGCATTTCTCTCCCTTTCTCCGTCCGAGGCCGACGAAAGGGAGAAGAGAGCGTCGGTTTCTACGGAATAAAAATCCGGCACGCGGATTCCAAGCGGACCGGACGAGCCGCCCGCCACCGTCGCCGCTCGTAAGCGGGACGAAGCAAGGGGCCGAGGAGGAGGTTCAAGGACAGACCCGGGCGAGAACGGCCCTTTTCGGGGACCGAGGAACCAGGTAAAAGGAAGTCGGACACCCGAAGGACCGAACGGAATGACAAATGCCCACGGTGGACGGTGAAGGGAAAGGTGAAAGGAGACGGGAGGACCGGGGACAGGAGACGGCCCCCTTCGTTCCCTCTCTCCCTCTCGCACTCTTTCGCTGGAACAGAATTCAGGTGTGCCTAACCGCGAGAGATTGATATCGGCGGTTTTATCTTCCTAGAAAAATCGTAGCGCTCGATGCAACACCTAGCCCCGCAGCGTTTCCCTGGAAACGCGGCTGCACCTCTGCTCTCCGTCGCGCAGTGCTGTATTTCGCCCGAAAATTCGAAAAAAGTCGAATTCAAAATTTTGCGAAGAATATTTCTGAAAAATAAGGCTCCCTGCTTCCCACGATCAATGCAGAAAATTTGTATTGAGAAATGTGTAAAATTACCTTTCAGCAACGTTTCGTTAGTTCCAATACGCTTTTTGATCATTTCGATCGAGACAACAAACAGGGTGCACAACGTTCGAAAACCATAGCTTGAACTTGTGAGAGCCACTTCACAGTTTGCGTCATAGCTAGAGGCATTATTTTTGACCCGTTTTCTGCGGAAATTCGCCGCCGTGGGTCGTTCGAAATTGCACGAACAGTGTTCTCCGCGAACCCTAGAGCCCCGGCTATTGTTTCACGATGTCTCTCGACTCCGAAATCCGAGAGCGCGCGACTCGAATAACCGATTCGGAAATTTCGCGCACGGACAAAGAACAGAACCGGGAAGAGACGTCGCTGTCGCTTCCAACGAATTCGCCCGGGTGTATGAGTAATCCGAAACGAAAAGTAGAAACGACGTCTCTGTTCACCAATGGGCGACGATTGCTGATAAGGAGACTGCGGGTTTTATGCATGAATGACAAATATAATTAAGTGAAAATAAATGATTTGGAAAATTTGAAAATTGCGACGATTTTACTTTGCATAAAGATTTGCAGTCTACTGGTGATTAGTGTTTCCGAAATTATTCCGAACAATGCACCGGACTTTCTGAAATTGTGGGGACTATTGAAGTAACTGAAAAAAATCTTTCTTTGTTTAAAGGAGTAATAAATCACACGCGGCAAGGAGGTTGAACCTGTTCAGAGCTATATTTTCGTCGGTTCGCACGATCGATTAACGGAAACGAAAAAATGAAGCGCGTGCCTAGTGCGCAGCGTGTTCAAGGGCGTCGAACGCGGGCTCGAGAGAGGCCCGATAAAATCTCGGTGAAATTAAAATCGTAATGTGGCGCTGTTCGAGCATTCGACCGGCGAGCCGACGCGAAAGGGAGGCTAACAAAACGCGAACGTAAAGGAAAAGAAAAGAAAATAGGGGAAAAAGTGGGCGGAAGGGGGGAGGCGAAGAAAGAAAGGGAAAGAGAGAGAGGAGAAAAACGGAGAGAAGTCCCTGAGATTTTAATCCCGACCCATTGAGACGAGCGGGATAATTACGGCGTAATATCGTGCAAAATAATGGCATCAAAAGCGCGGGATAATTAAATTCCCCTTGAAACTCGAGTACCGTAACCGGCTGCCGCGAGATCACGGTTTCGAGTGTGCTCCGCTCGGTTTCGGCGGCGCATCATCCCCTTTAAACTTTTGCCGAGTACGGGGAGGTGGGGGGTACACACGCGTACGCACACCGACCCGGTGAATTGTGTATAAATTTTACGGAATAACCGAACGAATTTTCGAGGTCAATGACGGAGATCCCCGGGAACGGTCTACGGTCGCGTGTTGTTCGCTGCGAGCAGTTGACGGGACGCTTTCGCGTAAAAAGCCGATACTCGTGCTTTTCCACTGGTAATTCGTATGATTCGCGACCAAGGTGTACGTGACGTCACGTTCCGAGAATTGTCCCAAAAACGTACCAACGGTCGGGGTAACTAGCACAAGTGGCGACGTCCGTCTCCCGCCCTCGCTACTCAAAACTTTCCCCACTCCAAAAATTTGCTGCAATCTGGGACAGACTTCGCTATGGGCTCGTGACGTCACTCGATTCCGACGGTAGCATTTCCCCCACTGTTTTCCTCCGAACTTCTTCGATCCCCTGTCCCTTGCACCAGTAGAGAAGGACATCCGGGATAATAGTGGGAGAAACTCTATACTCAGAGCCCGAGTGACGTCACCAAGCTTTTGTCTACTCCTGCCCAGATAGTTACGTCACGATTCCTTCTGAGAGTGGGGATCCTATCACGATCCTGCAATACGCATCGTGACATCACGTGATCCCTTTGGGGATCTTCTTGCGCGAAAACTGAGTAGAGCCATTCAATTTTTGCGGACATATTCGTACAGGTTTGTCCCGCGGAAAAACGTCACGAACATCATCGACGTTGTAAATTAAACCCTAAATAGGATTCCATGCGGGCCGCGGGACTTTGAGGACGTCGACGATCGCGCGGCAGGTATTTAACTCGGATCAGAGGCAAACTTGCTCGACAAAGAGGTCCAGGTTGCTTCACTTCACCTGAATGCAACATCCCTGACCTGAGATCCGAAGGAAATTCCGATGTCGAGTCTACCTGCTGCAGGTTCTCCCGCGTGAATTCCATCTGTGTTCGAAAAATATCCGACGCGGAAGGTTGTATCCCTCAAACTTTCTCAATTCATTGAAGACTGGATCTTGATTGGATTAGAGAAACATTCAGAGTGGAGCATTAATGAAGTCGAAGCGTTTAATTCTTTTCTTCAACGGATTTAAGAGCCTATAGGCTTGGTGTGGGTGTAAGTGGGGGGCAACGAAGCCACGCTCACTTGTGGATACAAAGAAAAAATTGATGAGAATGATAATTGTGAGTTTTTAAATCTACTAAGGAGTATATTCCTTAAAAAATTTTGGCCCCGGGAGCAACGCAAGGCGCTCAAGGGCAAAGTCCACCTATCCCCCAGAAAATCCCTGACAATTTCAGTACTGCGAGGCGTCGCGCGAAACAACTGTTTCGCCGTCCTTCTCCCGCCAATTTTCGAATCGAGAATGGCAAAGGGCTGTCGGGAACAGGCAGCTCGAAGTTCTGCCAGGCGAATCAAAGGTACCGCGTACAAGTCGACGAACTTCCACCGCTTCTTCGAAACTTTCCTCGGGCTCTCTCGCGCCGGAGAACAAAGGGGACTGGCAACACACGGTTCCCAAGAAATAAGAGGGAGAAGGGACGACTCTGAGTTCGCGGAGAGGACTGCCGAAGACGAGGACCTTCGAGAGCCGCTACCCTCTTTGGAAACTCGGGGAAAAATCAGGAGGAGAAAGCCTTCTGATGGTTGGTTTCGACCTCGCGAGTATCGGTCGTAAAAAATGCAACCGCGGAATTTCAAAACGAGAATGGATCTTGGAAAACCTGGAACAAAAAGGTTGAAAGAACAAAAGGAAGGTCGTGCGGAGTTTTGCCAGTAGCCCTAGCCGCATTGTATGCAGATCGCGTCCGCAATTAGATTCTTCGGAAAATTTTTGAGAAACGGTTCGGAGGTTGCCGTCGCTCCAGATACTCCAGCGGGAGACCCGAAATTCCCGATGCTCCGGGGAGTTTAACAATTACGTCCGGCGCGGTCTCGGCCCACTAATCTTCCGATAATGCGCGCGTAATCGGAGCCTCTTGTTATCCTCTCAGGGGATTAACTAGCACGGTGTGCAGAAAGGATTACGGGGATTTCTTCGATCGGTTACGAATTTCGTGAAAACAGCCGAGAGCCGGCTGGCCCGATCCCCCGGCTCCGATCCATCCTCGAAATTTAATGACGGCGGTCGGCTCTCGCAAACCTGTTCGCAACCAGGAATTCGAGAGTATCCGTCCGTTGTGTGCTCGGAAACCGAACAGGGACCGAGGTCCGACGTCGTCACAGCCGGACGAGAACGATCCTCGATTTCTGGGTCACCCACGACTTCCCGATTTCCATCGATCCAAGCTTTTCCCCCTCGTTCCTCCAGTTCCCCGACGCATCCGGCCCGTCAGGTAAACGATACTCGCATCCTGTTGTCACGAACCACGCTCTTCCCCACTGGGAAATGCAAGCGGAGATGCTCCTTTTAGCTTGGCCCTTTAGATCCAATGCGGACAGGAAGGCAAAGAGAGAAGGGCCGACCGGTAGCAACTGGAGGTCCTTCGGTTTTTCTTTCTTCAACCAGGACTTCGGAAATCGAGGGATATAATAAAAATAAAAATTGTCTGAATGCAGTAGTCACATAGAAGTTCATCTCTATAACGATTTTAGAAGTCGTTCCGCGAGATCAGCATGAGATGTAAAAATAGTCTTGTACCAAGGAAAATCTGTTTCATTTCATTTTTGTGCGGTTTGTAGAGTTCCATCTGTAAGAGTTCTATCTTTGTCAGGATGGTAGCATTCTAAGAATGGCTAGAATCCATTCTGGTGCAGTGTTGCAAACATTTAAATTTTAACTGTTCACCAGCAAGTTTAAGCTATTAGAAGAACGGGGTTAAGAATGGATTGAAGAACGGTGAAAGATGTAACAATGGTCGTGTACCAAGGAAAATCTGTTCCATTTCATTTTTGTGCTGTTTGAAGAGTTCCACCGATAACAGTTATATTTTTGCCAGGACTGGATGGTTACATTCTAATAATGGATAGAATCGATTCTGGTCCAGTGTTGCAAACATTTAATTTTAACCGTTCACCAGCAAGTTTAAGCTATTAGAAGAACGGATTTAAGAACGGTGAAATTACTCTAAAAAAATGGAGTTCAGAAATATACAGAAAAACATTGATCCATCCACGACACAATCCTTCCAATGCCTACGTCCGAGGTTTTGTATTCGAATGGCACATCATTGAAAACTGAAGCATCGTCGGGAGGACCCAGGGGGTGAAACAGATAGGGTTTTTGGTGAAAATTCGAGCGAACGATCGGAATTCACGGTGCACGAGCATCTCGGTACAGGAGCGAAGCATGGCGGGTCAGTTCGGCTCGGCGGAGACGGTTCTCCTCGGCTGAACTTTGTTTCCACGTCGGCGAGGAGAGGAAGGACACGCGAGTCGGCCGGAATGACGGGTCTTTGTGCTCGGATGGTCGGTCGGGTCCAGTCCTCTCTCGACGAGAGAGGAGGCTATCTCCTCTCCGGGTCCAGGAGGAGCTCGACGAAGACGAGGAGAGAGAACGTAGCCGTCGGGAGAAAGAGAGCCGAGAAGGGACGAGGAGGAAGAAAGATGGAGAGAGATGCTCGGATGTGAAGTGAATGTCAGCTCGAAGGTCGGCTTTTGTCAGGCCCAGAGAGAAGAGAGAGGGAGAGACGACTGGTGTCCTCTTCTTCCTTCCATCTCCGTCTCTCTCTATCTTTCTCTCTGTCTCTGTGTGTGTAGCTTCTCTGGTTCTTTCCTCTTTCGCACTCTCGCGGGACGATCCGTTGGTACGCGATGGCAGCCACCTAGATCCATTTATACATCCCGCATTGCCTGGGACTGGCCACGGTAGATAGCGCACTGACGGGACAATGACCACGCGCGAGGTGTGGTTGACGCGCACTAGCGCAGCGTCGTCTGAAAAGAGAAACACCGGGACTGCAACAACCACACACCAGAGACCAGAGGATGAGGGGAAATTCAGAGTGGGAAATTAACGAAGTCGTCCAGGTTAAATTCTTGGGAGAACAGTGTAGGCCTGGTCGTGGGCGTAGGTGGTCCTAGTATCCCAGCTCTGTCAAAAACTGGACCAGGTTTTGGAGCAAGACTGCAGCACCGATGCACCAGAAACAGGGGTGAGATCAAGTTCAATAAGAATTCGATCGTCGGTTCGAAATCTATTTTCCTTCGTAATTTGCTTAGTAGGTTGAAAAGACTTACTGTTTCAAATTGCGCCTACTCATTTTTGTCATAAAAATACTTAGCCAGGCCATGGACTTCCAAAAACGTATCCTACACTTTGAACACTGTAACTAATTGCATACAATAAATCGTCCGGCTCGATCGTGAACATCGAGGATCGTCAGTCGACCGCGTCCCTGTATCCGAAGCAAGGGGAGTTGCGTCCAGGCATCGGCTCCGAAAACAAGCAATTCCGCGGCGATTACGTGGAAACGCGAAAGAAGCGGTTCGATATCGATCGTGCGGGCAAAAACCCGGCACCCGGATTCATTTACGAACGATAGAATCGTAAGCTGGCCTGATAAATAGCTCCCAGACGAGACAATGGTTGCTGCGGCAGGCGTTCGAGCCACGCTCGACGCCGATGCCTCTTCGCTCGGGACAGAGACGCTGCAACGGAGACCAAGACCCCGGTGCATCCTGGGAGAGCGAGAGAGTTCAGCTGAGAGTGATCGGAAAAGAGCAAGGGAGAGAGAATCCGAGAGAGGGAGCGAAGAAACGATGGAGAGAGCGACAGGGACAGCGAGTGCAGGCTCCGGTGCATACAGGTACGCGCGTGCAACGGAGACAAATGGCGGAGCGAGGAGTGGGAGGAGGGAGAAGGACGACATTGACCATACCGAGAGTGCAGCACGAGACGTACACCGCCGAGAGTGCATGTCCCCGGGACGCGCACACGTGCGGAAGGGGCGCACGGTGCAACGGTGCAACGGTGCATCGGCGCGGCCGTTCTGCACACGGCGAAAATCCTGTGCTCGTGGCCGCAAGTCCGCGTATTAATTATTGCCGCGTCGCGTGTATGTACCGGGGGACACACCGATGCCGTTTCGCCAGCTTCTGAATATGCAAGCGCCGTGATCGAGCGAAAATGGAACGCGACCCCTGCAGAATTTCGCAAGGGAAAATCGCTGTTCGATCCTGGAGCTCGTGCACGCGCGCGGCCCGCCGATACACGCTGCTCGAGGAACAACGAGCTTCTTCGGGGACCACCAAGAAGCTGCAGGTCAAGGTGGCCGAACCAGGGTCGCCAGAGGCTCAGTGACCCAGCGGGACTTGACTCGATCGGTTTTCGAACCTGTCTTCCCGAGACCACCTAACGAAAAGTCGACGTTGATACATTTCTTACAGTTTAATAAATCTATTGAAGCGAGGGATAGAAACAGAGCTTACGATTCCGACATCTTTCTGTAGACAGCAATATTCGGATAGTATTTTATCAAAATTGTGGAAGGACCAACGATCAAAAGGCACACCATTTCTCATAGTTCTGGGAACATCGGGACGAAATATTGCGGACACATTTCCGAACATACAACAGTTAGTTAAGGACGATTCACCGAGAAGGGGCCTTTCTTCAGAAACATCCTTGATTGTTTCTGGTTCGAGGCAGTTCACGAAAGGCAACAAACTTTTCCCGTGGAAGTAGCAGGGGCCAGCCTCCCGGTATCGATCTTCGTCGGTTGGCTAACAAAAAGGCGACGGAAAAGTGGAACAAAAGTGGAACAAAAGTGGCAGCCTGTTTCCTGAAAAAGCGTGAACCTTTTCATGGTGGTTGGGGTCGCATCGCGGAGAACGACAGAAGTGGATGGGACGAGAAGACACTGTCATCCTTCGGGTAGATCAAAAATCGCGAGGACGATGCGCGGCCACTGGAAAAAGGGGGATGAAAGGGACTGCGCCGGGAGAAAGAGGATAAGAGAGAGAGGGAGATGAAGAGAAAGAGATCGGTTTCCGTGGTGGTGTTTCACCGAAGGCGACGGAGCCTCTAATTTTAATAATTGGATATAGCGTTCCTTCTCCCCGCGCCAGGGGCGTACATATTCCAGCGGGACCGACGTGTATAGCTAGGTACAGTCGCACCTGCCCTTTACCTTTCGTCTTCCCTTTCAGTTCCACTCGTCTAGGTATATGTTATACCTGCTCGAGGCGCGAGTACAGTCCTCGTAAAAGTTTCTGAGACCGTCATGACACACACACACTCTCTCTTTCACTTTTTACACTGCACCGTAAACAACCTATAACATCGCGTATTCGTTCCTCAGCTACACGGTGTTCCGAATGTTCGGGTACCTCGTAATCGACAGCTGCGTTCAATTATTCTAGACTTTTAATATTTTCGCGAGCTGTTGCAAAACCCCTACCGATCCTCGTGGGAAAGTTAAATCGGAAACGTTGCTGATTTTCGCACTGGATGTACCTGGAAGTGGCTGGTTTTGTTATGCAACTGCATTGCGAATCCAGAGAGTAATGTCTCGCACGGAAATGGCAAGATTTTTAATCCTCGTGGGAAATTGAAATCGATTGTAAATCTTTAAGCAACCTGAAAATATTCTGCTCCGATTGCAAGAGCTATTTCTATAAAATACTTTGTTGGAGAAAGGTTAGAATACGCTTTCGGAAAAGGATAAATTATTTCGGCCTGCACCACTGTTGCACGAAGCTGTGTGGTCTTTTTCAAAGAAGCAGTCTCTATAAAATCGGACAGCAAGTTTTGTAATGGTCCAATAAAATCCATAAAATTAGTGTTACAGTTCCCCTAAGAGGAGTTGCGGTGAGGACGCGTTTGCGGCAAGTTCCGAGCCGAATTCCTCGGGCTCTCTGCAGGACAAGGAGCGCAGGACAAATCGAGCTTATCGATAGCTCGATCCGAAGGAAGAAGTGGCGACCACCGGTGAGAAAAGTGTCCGGCGGACGTCCGCCATCGGCCACCAAGGCTAACTCGTTCTCTCGACGTGTTCTTATTGAAATGGTACCTCGAAGAGACGGGTCTCGGCTCTCGCGAAACGACGAGCGAACGAGCCGTGACAGCGATACGAAGTGTGTCGCGTGTCCAAGAGCAATTCGGCTGTTTCCAGACGGTGGACGCTAATTTTCGCGCGAGCTTCCTCTCGCGATTCGCCGCGATAAGCCACGAGAGGCTCGGCTTCCTCTCGTTCTCTACGAGAATACCGAACGCATGATCCCGACTCGTCCTTCGAACACCGGGTACACAAGAGAGAGAGAGAGAGAGAGAGAGAGAGAGAGAGAGAGAGAGAGAGAGAGAGAGAGAGAGAGAGAGAGAGAGAGAGGGAGAGAGAGAGAGACGGGAGACAGAGAAAGAGAGAGAGAGAGGTCGCCTCCTTTCAGGTAAGAGGTCGTCGCCTATTGAGAAAGCTTCAACGACCATCGACTTCCGTTCGAGGATTCACATGCCGCGTTTTGTGTTGACCTCTTCATAAAGAGCCAACAATATACCTGTGCCTCAAGAAAAAAAGCCGGGGAACGGTACGACCACGAGGGAGCCATCGCGATTGTCTGCTATACTCACGATAAATATTTTCCCATGTTCGATCACTAAGAGTCTGCGGAACATAGTGAATTTCGATGGCCTGGTGCCTTCCTACCAAGTTGAATATTTTTTGAGAACCGCTTATTAGATTTTCATTTTTTAACTCTTTGCGCTCGGAGCTTTTTTAACTCGAAAATTAAACATTTCTTCCGACCTAAAATATTGCCATCTTTTTATGAAATTTTAAATTTGGTGAATATGAAATTGATATTATATCTCGTGAAATACTTAAATGTGCAGTAATTGATTAGATACCACATCTAATGATGTCAACAATATTTTCAATAACGGTACAGCAATTTGTAATGGCGCCTCAGAGTGCTAAGAGGGTTAATTTTTAATATTCTTTTAACATTCTTCCGCACACTGCCCGTTGCGTAACCAGAATTAATTCCAAATAAATCAAACAAGCTAGAGACTTCCCTTTGTACACAATGCTCGCTGCTGCCGTGCAGTACAAACACGAGTTTCTGTTAACAAAATGGGAGCACAGATAATCCCTACAAGCGCGTTTTACAAAACGCTCGTTCATTTAATTTCCCGTAAGATTGAAAAAGAACAATTCGGATTAGCATAATTCCCTTGAAATGTGTTGTAGGGAGTCTCGGCCGAACCGTCGCGTCGCGCGTCGTCGAGGGTAGACGTGTTTACGAGTGATTTGCCAATTCGTGTTTATGGGTGGTTGTGCTCGCATTCGTCTGTATTTGTGCGGTGTAAGACATCTGGTGTCAAGTGTTTACCTTTCTGAGAGAGGGGCTCGCCCTTCTCTCTCACTTTAGATAAAGTGAAGGAACGGAGCCTCTGATTACAGGAGCTACCGCGTCTCTCTCTTTCTTCGTGAATCCCACGGAAAAAGTTGTCTGGAACGAAATTATTAAATTGGGAGTTGGGAAAGCCTAGCGTTTCAACGAATAACTTTGTCGAGGGAAAAACATATATTAAAACCAGTTACCACGTTTTTCCTTGTTGAAGAAAAATGTCTGCGGACTGAAACAGAGGTTAGCTGTTTCATAGAGCCTATTTTGAAGACGCTGTAATTTTTCAAATGATTCTGAACCTTTTTCAAAGATATTTGCGTCTAAGATCGCGCTCGGCCTTTTCGCCGCCGAATCCATAATTCCCGGCACTTCTGAAAAAGTAAAAAAAAAGCGGAGGCTCCGCCGTCTAGATTCTCCAGAATCCCGCCGAACGCAGCAGGTTCCCGTCTGGCTTTTCTCGGTCGCCCGAGGATAATGGACGGCCACGGACAGCTGATTTTTCGACGTTCCCGATGACTCCGACCATAGTCCATCAGCTGGCGGATGATGAACGTGTAACCGCAGCTTTTAGTAGCTCCGCCTCGATCGCAGTGGCACAATGGAGGTCCCTGTATCTCCGGAAGCAATTTCCTAAAGGCGCCGTAGAAAAGTCTCCGACCAGCAAATTGCCCTCGAGCTTCGCATCGAACCTTGCTCAATTTGTCGTTGCGAAAGCAATAAAGAATATTCCGTGAAATTAACGTTGACTCGAGAAACAAGACGAAGACGGGCGACAAAAGGTCCTTATATTGAACTGCGAGGAATCCAATACGAAAGCTACTGGAAGTGGAAATCAATTCGTGGCCCTCACAATTAAATTCCAATCATTCCCTCCCCGTATTAAAGATTTATTTGTTAATTGTGGAGTGAATGCACAGGGCTTCGTGGAAATTGTTTACGAGAGTAGGATGTATTTCTTTCGTGATTATTTTCTCGAACATTTTCAAGTGCTCTTTTAATGAAACTGGTAGGCAATGATTGTGACAGGAAAAGAAATTGATTTGGCTAATTTTTGTTTAACGTTCCTCGCGAAGAACAGAGAAGATTTTTATTTCGCAATCTACCGGAACAGAATGAAAGGAGATGAAGGACGAAGAGGATGTACGTTGTTTCTGTCGAGGATGGATGTCTCTGGTTCCCATCCGCTTTACCTGGGTGTCCCGCGTAATTTACACGCCTCTCTTTGTCCCGCCCGCATCATGGGGCACCATAGATGTTCCGGCGAACGTGATTCTCGAAGGAATCGCTTGATTCAGTTGGCTGTCCAAGGCAATTTGGAGTTTCCACGCTTTACGGTGCACACACGTGGATTCGGGAATCCCATGTTTTTCGTCTCCTGCGAGGACCGTGCCACTATCTGCTTTCTAATTTCGCAGAAGTTCAGCGGAGAGACGCGACTCGAAACGGAAAAAGCTGACCGAACACTCCCAGCAGGTTTTCGAAGCCTTGCAAGAACGCCAGGCAAGAAGCGCAATTATCATTTTTCTAGCTACGCTCATCCATTATCCTAATTGGAACGTCCGTCCAGCGAGGGGAAAGAAAGGGATGCTGGGGAAAAAGTCGAGGGAAGCACTTAACTTGCGAACAATAAACGCTCGAAAATCAAATTCTATCTTCTCATGATTTGTTCGTGCTCGGCTCAGGCTTGCGCAGCGATTTTTTGTCAAAGAAAATTATTAGGTTTTACTTCGGTGTGGTTCGCTTTTGCGGTTCTACGTGTTGACGATCCACTAGTCTGATAAAAAACGGAATTGAATTTAATTCCGTCAAGAAAATTGCCCGCATCGATCAGACGGTGAAGTATGATTTCCATGCGGCGACAATCCTTGCTCGCTCTTGCGTTTCGCACGCGGAAAAAGTGAAAACCCGGTAATCTCGTAGTCGCGCCGTGGCAGATGCAATTATAAGTATTAGTGCACCGGTGCCGCAACGCTGATGAAGTTTTCGATTAGCCGAAGTGCTCCCTCTCCGGATTCGCGAGTCGGCAAAGAGAAACAAACGTGTAGCGCCTAATTGCCCGGCCGAATAATCGAAATGAACGTAAACGGAGGCGCCCCTCCTCGAGATCGTTGCAGTCGAGAAGTGGCAGCGACGGGGAAAAGTAAGAGGACCAGGAAGGAGAGCGAGAGAGCAAGGATTGTAAGGATCGAGAGCTCGAGCGTTCCAGGAAATATCGAACGCGCTCGCAAACCGAGCGGTCGAGTGGCAATCGTCTAGCTGTCGATTCATGGCTCTGACGTTTTCCAGAAGCAGGAGAGAGTGGGAGAGACACTTCCTTCGCGACTGCTGAAGAGACGGAAGTCCTTCCGGCGCTTGGTGGATCAGAATGCTGTCCCAAAAGCTAGACAAAACTCTCGTCTTTAGAACTGCACTTTGTTAATTTTAGGAGCTGTTAGGAGAGATGAGTAACTAATTTTACAGTTTTAGATTATTGACTATTTGCTGTTTATTCAATTATCGTGGTCGATAGTCTCTTGTATTCGCATTCTTTTGAATCCTAACGTTACCTCGGTGTGTGCGAAGAACTCTCCAATAAAAATGAAAAGTAGACTAAGGGTTTTATGCACTTGTGAACCCAACTGCTCACAGAAAGACTGAATTTGAGCGTGCTGCGCGACACGAAAGCGCTCGGCACAGATAAAATTGCAATGATTTGATGGAAATAGCGGATTGCGGTGGAATCTCAGGGCACCAGGAGATAGAGCAGCGTTTTCGGGATGACTCTTGTCGTCGACAGGAAGCGCAGCTGGTTCCCCGAGGGATTGGCCAGCTGTTGATGGAGGGTTTAGGTATGTCGATCCACGGCCGTGAGAAAAGGACGGGCCTGCGTCGAGCCCGACCGGCCCGAGTGACTTGCTCCGTGAAGCCGAGGCCGACGAGGAAGACCTTCAGGGACGTGGAACAGGCTCCTTCCTTTCATCGAGACCAGCCTTGTCTTCCTGCGAGACCCATTGCCAGACAGGCCACCGATCTCGAGAACCTGCGGCTCGTCCTCGTCGGCCACTCGAGTCCAAACGCACTTTCGAAAAATCAAACTCCTCCAAGCAAGTTGCTCGCAAATCAGCAATTTTAACTGTCCATCTGCCATCAATTATTCCAGCTGCTACCTACTAACTTCTGCCTACTCTTCTAGCTACTAATTTCACCGAATGATAACCTGGCGCCATTTTATTCTTGGAGGCTGGATGTTTCTGTGGCTTGCAATTAATACAGATAAGCTTTATTGCCCATAAAAGTCCCAATCAACGCAGCTAAACGCTCTAAACGCCACGCACGACCCAGCAACAAAGTCCACGGAGCTACAGACAGAGAAAGCGAGAGAATTTGAAAGAAACACGTTTCATTGAGCGACTAGCTTGAATAATTCCCATTCACGGGTGCCTTCGGTTTCCCGTCCGTGCAGTTTCTATTTCGCCCGGCCACGATTTCGCCGACTTCTTTCAGCTACTCTTCTTTGTTCATCGTCTCTCCTCCTATACACGCATCGCGCGCCTATCTATTCACGGACGAAACATTCATCGCGCGTGCTGGGAGCCTCCTCCCACAAAATCGTCTTCGATTGCTCAGTTTCGCGAGTCTAAAATTCTCCTCGCCGTAAAAAAAGAAGAATCCAGTTGAAAGCTGCGAATTTCCCCTGCCAGAACCGCGAAGGATCCGAGAAATGCTGTGCCTAATTAGGCGAAAACCCAACGCTTCTACCGTGGTTTCGTCTTGTTGCCTTTCTCGTCCTTTCGACTAGAATTTTTTTATTTGATTTTGCAAGGTTTCCTATGTTGGAAACAAAAGTGCTCGTGATTTTATTCCTCTGACTGACATTTTCAATTTCTACAAACTTCAGTCATTGATTTTTACTATTGTTTTTCACAATTCCGACCAAATGCAATTTTTCAACATATTTTTTAGACGTTATTTACTAAGTGAATCCATGTAGCTTTACAGAGAGAAATTGAAGTCGTTTGGTCCATTCATAAAAAAGTTATTCTGATTTAAAGTGTGTGCATCAGTTTTGCTCCAAACTGTATAGAAAAATAAATAAAAATAGAAATAGGAACCAAATAATAACATCTTTGATCCTTTGAAAATCGTATAATATACCAAGTGAAAATTTTTCGTGTATCCTGGGGGTCCAATTATGTTCGTGATTTTCTTTGACGTCATCGTTGCCACGCATGGTAGTTTAATTATCTAGGGTTACGAAGAATATATACTATTTTTTGATTTTCTGTACGTTCCGCGATCGGTTTGGCAAACGCCAGGTAGTCGTCACAGGAACCCTGTTAAATACCTGCGACGAGCTGCCCCGCGCGATTACCGCACACCTGTCGATCCCTCTCACCATGTTGGATAGAAGTTTACTTATGTAAATGGCCCCGGAAAGGCGGCCGAGTCGCGGAAGGTGTGGTCAGGTCGGATAAGATAGATCGGCGAGGAAAAAAAAAATGCACCGATCGAACCGAATCATCGAGATCCATTGTTCTCGAATTCTTTCGGCCCGGTTTCGCTGATCCGAGACCGGACAGGTAACGAAACTGGTTTGCTTGCCACTTGACCCCACCGGTGTTCGTCGTCGAATTCATTACTCTCGTCGAATCGCGTCGGAATCTATCGGAGACAGCGGCTGACAGGCCTGGACTACCGTCGTGCACCTGTCCACGATTACGTTGCTTAGAGCGTTTATGTAAACGCGAGGGGAGAGAAAGGAGAGCAGACCGACAGGGGCGGAGAGAAGAGAGGAGAACCGATCGTCCGGAGAAAATAGCTCCTTTCTTCCGTGGAGAAGTGTCGCTTGGCTCTTATCCCCTGATTAGGAGCTGACACCTTCCAGAAATGGCCGCGCTGTCGATGTAGTCAGAGTAGTTCAATCGTATTTTCGCTAAATGCTAATTCCAGAAGGGATTCTCGGAGCGTATTGATTGAGACGTGGCTTGTTCGCCTGCGAATAGAATTGTTATTGCTGTTGGAACATTGATTAACCGATGAAATTTCCGGCACGAAACTAACATAAATCTACGAATCGCATATTCGAAATTTTCATTGCAGACTCAAATAAAAACGTTTTAAAAAGAACCGTTTTTATTTTCTCACGTAATTTCTATGTTCTGAGACTCTATACACGATCTCAGAAAATCACGAACCCGATTTTTTCCTTAGACCAAAACCGCCCAAATATTTCCAGGCTTTCCCAAAACAACTAGCTCGGAATTAGGATGAACGAAAGGGCCCGGGTATCTTCGATTTCTCGTTAGAAAGGTCGGCACGCTCTCCGCCGAGGCATCTTTTTACAACTTGATGAATCGTCAAGCGAGCCGAGAGCGATTTATGGCGCACCGAAGGAAAACCCGCTGTTTGCGTTTTCCCCGTGAAAAAAAGGAGGGCGAGAGAGAGAGAGAGAGATGGGAAAAAGGGAGGTATAAAAAGGAAGAAAACTGCAGAACGCAGCGGGGGCTACCGTGTGTAGGGGCGACGATAAATAGCGTCGAGAGGAGCCACGGTTACCGGCTAGAAATCGTGACGGTCCATTGTTGCGCCCACGAACAGGCCCTTTTCAGGTTGCTTGCTGCTGGTGCTGAGAGGAGGTAACGAGCGTGAGGCACCGGAGAATCTGAGATGATCGGGAACATCTGTCGAGGTGCCTGGAAGACCAGGAACGGGACAAGCAAGTGCCTAAACCGAGCCGGCTGCCATACTCGCGACCCCGGCACCCACGCTTTCAACTTTTTCGGGAGAATCTACCTGGCGCAGCTGCGACGCAACTTTCATGGGATGCACCTTCTGCACACACACACGGGGAAAACCTTTTATCCCGACGCGCGTTGGCATTGTCGTCTTTTTGATCGAGGGATCGACGGATCACAAGGGGATGGGAAGGGACAGGTCACAGCTCGAACGTTTTTTGGGGTCGGAGATCTGTCCAGTGGCTGCAGAGAACGTATTCTGTATCCGATGAGAATATAAATTAGTCTAATTACTGTTTTATAATGAAAATTGTCTGCGTTGAGACCCATAGTCTTAAGCTAATCGTCAACGAACCTGTTTGAATCTTGTATCACCCATGCCCCGAGGATACAAATTAGATACACCGACGTTAGCAAGATAACACTTAACCTTACAGTAGGCAATTACAGGATTGGTATCCGCGCGCAACAAGATCTTCATTAGATCGAAAATTAATAGCGTTCCTTCCATCACTTTTCTCATTATACAAAAATATGCACCACGCTGTTGGATCAATTGAATAATTCCCATTGTTTTCGACTATCTCTCCTGCCCATCAGCAAGATCCTGCAACTCCATTGTGAAATTGTTATAATATAATCGTATCGTCGGAGTCTCCGGATCAAAGTCATCGGTAAGACATTCCTCGATACGAACGTTATTAGAGAGACCAGGGAAGTCTCGTCAATCTGTGACAGCGCTCAAGACATATTGACCGCGACAGTCGGATAATAAGAACAATGTCATCGAACAATTTTAGTGAGTGACGTGTCCTCTTCGGCGAGACTTAAATATAGAGTCGCGAAAACGGCTTCGGAGTTTCGGGGATCGATCCTCTTTCGGAGAAACGAGACTCACCGGAGGGAAGAGGAACTCGTGTGTTTTCTGTTGCAACGATCCCCAAATAAATCCCTGAATCCCGACGCGAAAATAGATCGCGCCTACCTACGAGTTTCGCTGTGTCGGAACCGAGGAACGATTTTGAAGATTCGTGCAAATCGCGAGAAAACGGGACGATCGCGAATCAAGTTTAACCCCCTTTGCACTCGAAGCTGTGTGCATCTACTCCAGAGTTAAAACGTTTCCTCTAATTTAGACCTCTTCCTTTCGCAAAACACTTGGCAATTTATTCGACACAAATCTCCGATTGCGTTGCCCTTGAAATATGTTGTCAAGGTCAATATTTTGTCAATATTTACCAAGGCATTTAGTAATGCAGAAATTGTGTGCAAAATAAAAATTGATTCACCTTCTTTAATTATTTTAAAGTGTCAAAAATAATACATCCTCACCCTTTAAAATAATTAAAGAAGGTGAAGCAGTTTTACTATTAAAATTGATTAGCTACAGTTTTAGACAAAGATTGAAAGATTTGAAGTGTCAAAAATAATATATCCTCACCCTTCAAATCTTTCAATCTTTGTCTAAAACTGTAGCTAATCAATTTTAATAGTGAAACTGCAAAAGTGACAAATAAATTCTGGTTCCTGTGTCCTGCAATTGACAATATTTACTTTACATAAAGATCCGCAGCTTAACGATGAGGCAAAGTCGACTGTTTAGAGCACCGTTGATCTGTATTACTTGAAAGAACGCGAACTTTTCTAGTTGCCTAACAGAGCCAGGTTCTCCGTAGACCGCGGAACAATCGTATGCAGCTAGGTAATTAACGCGGCAGGTATTCAGCGAGCGGGATAGATCGAATGCTCGAGCACGTGGTAATTGGTGGGTCGAGCGAATCTCGCGTGGATGTCCATCGGTCGAAAAGTCAAGCGGAGATCGCGAGGCAAGAAGAGGCAAGCCAAGAGACGAGAGGCGAGGCGAGGAGAGAGGCGACACGAGACGAGACGAAACGGGACGCTCACCTTTAAAGTTCCCCGGGAAAAGTTCATCGAACCTGCGGGGCGGGCAGACGCGTTAAAGACTAGCTTACGCGGGTGCAGCGACGCCTTTGCGCGCGTTCGAGGGCTCCGAGGTGAAAATGCGCGTTAAGCAGAGGGGTCGGCGAAGTGTTATTGAAAAAAACACGGTGGACTCTAACAAAGAGTTTCGTTCAGCCCCAGAGGGCCGTCGAAAAAACGAAGATCGACCCTCTTGCGCGGATGCGCCCGAGACACGAGTGTCTCTCGTCTCGGGAAAAGCGAAATTCGGAAATTGGAAAATTTCTCGACTGAAATAGACTCTGCAAACGAGCTGCAGGTGCGTAGACAACCGTTTCATGAAGATCCTCTTAGACCTTAATTGCACACTCTGGGTAGAGTACTCGACGCCACTTGCCGAGGAAAAGATTCATTCGATATTCCAGAATATCATACCACGTGCTAGAACGAATCTATAACCTCGTTGCATCGTTAGCGTATGTACAGGGTGTCTCAATTGAGTGTGACCCCCAGAATATCTTCTTTAATGTCGATAAAGTAAAAAATTGTTATGTGCAATCTGAATGTTTTTTTTTAATGTTGATTTTCTCGTAGCTTTGTGTTGCATCACTTTGAACTCCAAAGATGAAGGTCTTCAAATTTCGTTTGTGAGGAGAAAAGAAAAGACTTGTAAGTCTGTAGAAAGTGTCTTTCGTAACACAAAGATCATCGAGATGGATTGATCATGAAATTTTTAATGACTTGCTTTCCTCGATCAACTGCAGGAACGTTCAAAAGCAGGGACCAAAAATAACTAAGTTGTTATAAAATCTTCTACGATAAAAATCATTAATAAAAAGTTGATTGTTATTGAAATTTAAGATAATGTACACAAATTATAAAGAAAAATATTCGAAGAACAAAATGATTAAAAGATATCGATTTTTATACTTTTTGGTTATTACGAATAACAGTTATTAGTGTCCAAAGATTGGATCCTCCTCGATAACTGTTATCGATGAAGGAAAACTGTTTCGATTGCTCAAAGCAGTTATCAATGAGAGAAGTTTATTTTGATTGCTCATAACTGTTATCGATGATCGAATGTCTTTTCACTTGTTCATAATAATTATTGATGAGAAAATTCATTTTGGTTGCTTATTTATTGAGTTGTCTACTCTTTTCGGGTGGAGCAAGCTTGTGAAATTCATTGACAACAAGACGAATCAACAGACATAAGAACAACACAAAGTCTGTTTGTTTGTCACATTGAATTTTGATTGTAACAATTAATTTTACGAATAAAAAATTTCTGAAAGAATTGATTGTCTACCATTTGAAAGTTGTACTATTTAATAATAACTATTACAATTTTCCTTCATCAATAACTGTTACGAGCGATCGAAATAAATTTCTTTCATTCATAACTGTTATAAGTGATCGAAATGAATTTCCCTCAACGGTAACATTTACCAAGAGAAAAAATTTTCAGTTACTTGTAATCCTTATTTTTAACTAATACGATTTTAGTCGATGAAATCCTTGTTACTCTATGCCTTTTTTTTCTTTTTGGTTATAACAGTTATGGTCCCTGTTCAAGAGACAATACGATCCTTGGCTTCACGGAAAGATCGAGGTAATCAGGAATTCTTTGTCGCTTCAGAGGACCGATCCCCGAGGACCTCGCAGTCGATCCTCCGCGATATGTTTCAAAGGATCGGAAGCGGACTAAACGAGCATCCGCCAGGTAATTGCGGAGAATTGCAAGTTCTTGCGCAGCCGAATTCGGAGTTGCAGACTGCTTTCAGTCGAAACCGCAGGTCCGTCGGAGCTTGCAGACAACTGATTCCTCTGGAAACCGCAATAGGGAAACACGAAAACGTCGTCCCCCGCAGAGTCGGCTGTGATCGCAGAAGCGTGAGCGTTCAATCGTTCGGAAGCTTTCGCTCGCCTGAAAAGGTCTGAAAGTCCGAAGATCGAGAGATCGGCGCCGGTTTACGCATAGGTCAACCGCTCGTAAATTGTCGACTACCCGCGAGATAGAACGCGACGTAGAAGGCTTAATTGCGTGTCAATTAAGGTGTACGGGGAGAAAGGAGCGGCCGAAAAGTTGGCGAGGATGACTGCCGACGATTTTCTATTCTGAATTTCTTCGAGCAATTCACTGTTTTCAAGATATTCTTCCGATCTAGAATATTTACAATGATGGCTTTCATTTTGTGTAATTTTCCTCGGATCCAAAACCCCAGAAAAACTTGTTCGTTTTAATACAGTAATGTCAGGCGAGTCCCCGAGCGAATAATTTTATCGGCGGCGCGTTTTTTTTTAATTGCGATCGTCGCGTGCCGGACAAATTGAGCCGCAGCTTCGGCGACAATCGACTTTGACTTATCGACGGTACTTCGCGCGACTAGACCGCGTCGACAGCGTGTCCTTATAATTCACCTGGATAATCAAATACTCGATTGTTCGCCGGCCGGCAACCGATGATTTACAGCTCTCTCTTTCTCTCTCTTTCTCTCTCTCGCTCTCTCTCTCTCTCTATCTCGGCATCAGCCGCCCATGCGCGTTGTTTCGAGATACGCACCGTGCTCAACGCTGCGTGACGACTCGCGGCGATTTAAAACGGTGGTTTGACTACGAAAAAGTCCAAGTCGAAGCAACTGCATTGACCATTCAAAACTACATAATTAGATTTTCGATAATCACTTTCACTTTTCCTTTTTACCGAAAGTACCGAGCCTGCGTTCATTTCGAACTTCATTTGGACGTTTATGCAACATAAAAACTGTATATAGACATCTCTTTCATCAGTTTAGTGAGCTGAAAGTGCTGCAACGACATTTTTGGATTCCCCAAATGGTTTTCCTGTTTTCACATTTTAATCATCGAAACAAATTGTTAATGCATTCACAGATCTTTCGATTTCCGGTTGAAGCGGATTCGCAAATGTTTCAATTTCGCATCCGGCCACACGACACTTGAAAAATTGACGGTGGAACGCGTCGTTAGTCATTCGAGGCGACTTTCGCCCACGGTAAAGGGACATTGGCCGGTTGTTTCTCCCGAGGAGGAAGAGCCCGGGGAAAAAGGAATTCCGCGACAGGACTTGCGAATTCCTGCGCCGCGCGCGCGTACAGAAATAAATCCGCTCGCGCGGGCAGGTTGCAGGGGAGCGAGAGCGAGCGCGTGGCAGGGCGTGTCGCGAGACAACTAAATTCAGCTTCCCGTCAAAACGAGAGAAGAAGGAGTTACTTTGGAGAGGCCGAAGCCTGCACACTCGCTCGCTCGTAGCAATACGCTCGCTGTGTTTCCAGCGAGCGGCTAATAACGGTACAAAACGCGGAAGCGATTGGCACGCGACTCGGCTTATCTGGTCTCGCGAACCGCTTGCGAAACGAGCGACCGGCCGCGGCGACATTCTCCGAACTTTTTGGCCGGAAATGCGTTCTCTCTCTCTCTCTCTCTCTCGTTTTCAACGCTTTCGGTTGCGCCGTGGCTGCCGTTTCGGCTCCAACACAATGGCCTCCGTCGTTCTACAACTATCAATCAGTAAGCTGCGAGCATGTTTGTTTCCTTGCAACGCACGGTGTGGTAAAATGGCCGTCTCAACACCAGAAATTCATCATTCTTCCCTGTTACATACTTTTCGGGATTATTGCTGTGAATCTTTGAGAATCTATTCCTTTGTTCTTCCATTTTTTTCGTTTCGTTCCAGCTAGTTTGCATTTATTCGACCATTTTCGCCCAGCATCCTACTTACTCTGATCTCCACAAGATATCCAATGAAAACGGGAGTCAGCATAAAGATTCCACCGTGCAGTATATGCGAGAGTAGGAGGTGTTTAAGTCATCGTTTCGCTCATTTCCAATCTGTTTGTAAAATACGGGTCTTGGAAGTTTGCCATGTGTGCAACGCCTAACCGCGCTGTAACGTCTCGCGGCTAAATAAATTGTCCATGAAAACGTAATTGGAATATCAATATTCAATCAGTGTACCTAGTAGCTATTTAATTAAATTGTTAAAATTATAAATTGATTGTTCCTTCACCTTCTGAAGGATTTTAAGGAAGGGTTTTTTGTTCGAGCACGTCGACAGAGCTAAAGGAACTCACGAGGGCCGGTTTTCATGAAACAGTTGTTTACAATTGCGTGATATGGAAACGAGAGTTCGCGAACGAGACGGGAACTGCGGGGTTCGAGAGCAAGGCGCAGCGCCGACGCGTGAAAAATGTCGCACATAGCACTTTCACTCGACCGGGGAACGAAAAGAAGTGTCGAAAAAATGCGGGCTCGCGCGCCAGGCGGGTAAACTGAGGCGTGTGCGTGTAATCGATCAGGAATTATCATTCGCAATCTCCTCGCGATCAACCTTGCTTTCGTTGGTCGCATTCCGGACCACGGTGTCCTGGTCTACCCGCGAACTGCTGCGCTAGATAGCGGATCTTTATGCAAATTTCAATTTTCGTGCTTTGCTGCACGGTAAAAAGTCCAAACTGAGTTACCAACAGTTGTATCAGAGCAGAGTTGGGCAAATGTTTAATCATCGATTGACGAATAAATTTCTACTTCAATCGCTAATCGCAATTAACAATTAATCTCCTAGTTTAGTCGTTAATTGCGGTTAACGATTAAATAGTTATTAATCGTTAATGTGGAACAACGGTTAAATATCTACTTTGGTCGTCAATTGCGATTAATGATTACATTCCTTTCAATTGTAATCGTCAATCGGATAATTGATTAATGATTAACAGCTGAAATTTCGAATTTAGGTGCATTGTCATTTGGTCTATAATACAAACTCTGTTTACGTGCTTTTATGTCTTTTTTCGATGATTCCATTTTTAAATCAACGATTAAGAATTAACTTCATCAATCGATTGAATCAGTCTCCGATTTTACGATGATTTCTTTTTTCAATCAACGATTGACGATTAACTTCATCAATCGATTGAATCAATCGTCGATTTTTCAATGATTACCTTTTTTAATCACACACATTAATCAATCAATCTTGGTTAAAATTTTAATCGATTAATGCCCAACTCTGTATCAAAGTACTTATCCGTTTCGGAGTGCCTCGCCATCTTTAAATCTTTTTAATACGTCCACTGGTTCAAATTGTACATACCCATTTCTGTCGTAAATGCATCAAATTCGCAGTCTAGTCACGATCGACAGATCCCAAAGCATTTAGGGTCAATCGGAGTACCAACAATCACACACCAAATGCGTTCGGAGTGATCGAAACGAGGAGAACAAGGATACTGGAAAACCACGACAGTGACTTCGTAATATCCAGGAGAAAGGACTCCGGCGTCCGAGAGCCTTGAAGTTTGATGGAAAAGGCAGATTAACCTGCTGACAAATTGATCAACCTACGATATTTTGCGGTGGCACGAAGGAGCATAGTTCTGGCTGGTCGCCTACGCGAGTTGAGAAACGATCTCCGTGCGTTGCGGCTCCTCGAGAGCCTCAGGAACGGGCGAACCATCATCCTCAATTTTTCCGGCTCCATCGCGGAGAGAGAGAGAGAGCTCGTTTCTGCGGAAAAATCTAACGAGAAATAACCTGGAAGAGACGGGCGCAGCTGCCGGAAGGATAAAAATGGATCTGCTCGGGAGTTTCGTCAGGATTTTCGAACCTGTCCTGGATCCACGCAATGCGACCATCATCCCGGAGAAAAGGAGCTCGATGATCGCTGATCATGTTCCTTGGGAGAACGTCTGCCACACTTCTTTCAGTTAAAATGAACTACAGAAGTCTTACTCGAATTCTCAATTCTACGGTCTTCTCGTAGACATTTTTAATAAACTGGGAATCGTTCATTTGTACAAAGCTTGTCGAAGCAGTCTCATGAAAAAGAAATCGAATAAAAAAAATTCCCCAGTAATTTCTAGCGGTAGGGGTGCGGATGGATCCTTCAGGATCCAAAGATCGTTCGAAGATGTGACTGTAGCACGAGTCGCGAGCGATTTAGCAAAATTCGCAGCGTCGTTCGGCGTGGGCAGAGACCGTGGAAAACGTAGAAAATCGGTGGGACCGTGATCGATGACATTTAGCGTGACATTTGCTTAAGCCGGCTAACTGCGAAATTTCGCTCCTCCCCGGGATCATTCGCGGATCAAAGATCAATCTAGTTTTCCGCGGCACGGTATTCATTAGCCGCTGTTAACCGCTCCGTTCTCTTCCTCGGGCGGATCGCAATTAGAAATTCAATCGTAGGCCGGGTCTAGTCGGCCGCAGTCGTCGAGGGGGAGAAAGGATGGCTCCACCGAGGGAAAGGCTGTCTTTCTCTTTCTCTGCCGAAATCGTGGCATTTCGAAGCCGGGGTTCGTGGGATTTGTGAGCGCCAGCCGCGATCCATTTCCTTCTTTTTATTAAGCATTTTACATCTGAAATGAGACTCGTTGCGCTGAGGCGAACTACAATATTACATACACGCATTAACCCTTAGCACTCGAATGGTGACACTGAGGCGCCACTGGAAATTGCTGTACCATCATTCAAAATAATGTTTAGATTATTAAGTATTTCATATTCAGAGAATTTAAACAATGTTCAATCAATGAAGCTGTCTTTAATTTTCGAGTTAAAACAGCTCCGAATGCAAAGGATTGGCTTAACTGAAATAAAATTTGTAGTCTGCCATTTCCGAAGCAATTCAAAGGCATTGCTGTTGGGTTGGGCGACTATTTGTACACTGAAAGGTACTCGGAGCTTAATTTTATCTGGCTGTCATAGCAGTCGAGGCGTTTTGCGAAGCGTTCGCACGCCGATACCACCAAGTGCGTGCACGCACTTGCGAGCACCCACACGTGGCCAAGTGCACGTGCACCTCCTATGCGCTGCTCTGATATTAATAATGGAGCGAGGATATACGCGGTCTGCGCACGGTCACACCGCGAAACAAGCCACCGACCCGTTCTACCGGGTGAACGCGTCGAAAGGGGGGCCTGCAACGTCTGCTGCCATGATCGGCGACTCCCCTATCGCTAGACCATAAGAGAGAACCACCATCGACAATCCAAGTGCAACTGCAGGACTCCCGAGTTCATCGTTGTTCCCTGCAATAAGTATTTCGAAAGGGATCTGAGACGTGTGCGCACTCCGAGCACTCGAGTGATATCGGCAGACTGTGGATCTTTATGCGGAATAAAACTATATAGAGCAACAATAAATTGAACCTTTAACCTTTCCATTATATTCAATTGCACCCATTTTTGTCGTGAATCCATAAAATCCGTAATCCAGATGTCAGATTAGATTCTAGACGCATGAGCGAGCCCTCTTTGTCCTGGGAGAGCACTAAATTGCCCCTAGGAGCAGCGTCAAAGTTAGAGAGTCTCCCGTTTGCTGATGATAGACTCTCTTGTCAAGAAATAGGGAGTAGTGTCCCGAACCTGGTATGTAGTTCGATATTGCCGGCGATAGAAGATTCTCTGAATGTACAGTGGGCGTGGCTTTCTGGCTGGGGGTGTGGTTACACAGCCCTGGTTGCGTCCCTGAGCTAGTCTTTGTATTCTATCGAAAGTCTTTCCAGCTCCGAAGACGACAATGTACCATCCTGAATTTTTATTTGTCCTATTTGTCATTACAGTAACCGGATTGTAATCTTCGACGAATGGGCGTGGCCTGGTGGCACTCGGCTTTCCTATAACCGGAGCAGTACTCCACAGGGCAATCTGTGATCTACATATGTCTCATTAAACCCTTGCTCCAGAGACCAACACCTTACTGTGAATCTCCCCCTGTTCTTTAGAGTAATTCCTCAAGAAATGGGCGTGGCCCGATGGCTCTTCCGGAGCCAGGGCATCGCTCCACAGGGTACCGCGAGGTCTCACGGCCAATAATCGTGCTTCTCTCGAAAAAACGGGCAGCGGTAACGAAAAGGTCGGGGCCGTGGAAGACGGCGAAGATCGATACGCAACTCTCGGACGACTTTTTTCCCTGGCCGACCTCTTTGTCCGTTGGTTTCGCGTTAAGCTCCTCTCCACCCACCGATCCTCCTACGATAAAGAACTCGGAGCGGTGACGCCTTTATGCCAGCGGAACACGGCGGAAGTAAATAAACCAGAAATTATTAATACGAGCAACCGGAGAAGGTTGTAGGCGGAAGGAGAAAGAGAGAGAGAGAAAGAGCAGCTTTAAAACCGCCTAATTGCGCATCGGGACTTCAAAGAGCGGTGCAGCGGTGGCCGTGTGAGGTCGCGTTACTTCTGTCCCGGGCGCGTTCTAATTAAAAATTACGAGCCGTTTAACGCGAGGCCGCGTGACACGATCGTCGCGCAAACGAGGAGAAACTTCGACGACCTTCGCATCCGCGGCCAAGATCCCGGCCGGTGATAATTCGCGCCTCTTTTCCCCAGGAAACGACAGAGAGCCAGGGCTTTTTTACGTTTCACTCTGCAACGAGAGAGCTACGGGCTGCGGCGGTGGCAACGGGGCGAGGCACGGCGAGGCATGGCGAGGCATGGCGAGGCGAAGCGAGTGTGCGTGTCGACGAAGCCAGCCATTCATGACCGTTCCTCCAGAGGCCCCACCTTTCGACGACCTCGCCGCCGATCGATCCACCTCCGCGACCTCGTCAGGATTTTCTGAAAACGTTGCATACACGAATCCAACCGCCCCAGACACTTTCGTTGTGTCGTCCCGGATGCAATTTTCTCACCCTACACGTTAGGCCCAATCTGGATCAGCCCTGTGTTTCCAAGATGAAACGACTCTTTCACCCTATAACGACTAGAGGGACTCTTCAACCCCACTGGACGCGAAATGTAGAGGAAACATTATTTCTCCTAGTCCAACAAACTTTATTCGAAATTGTTTGCTGCTACTACGTCAATGAGTTTGGCTTAAGATCACTGCAAGGTCAAACAAATGATATTACAAGATTTTCCTCTTGATGCTAAAAGAAATTAATTCACTAATAAAGACAACGCGCTACGAAAAATGTTCAGCCGCAGGGAGAGATCGGTCCCGAAGATTTTCGTGGGAAGAGAGGATCGGCGCAATTTCGCGGACGTATCGATAACAATGGCGCCCGCAGCGGCGCGCGATTCCGCGAAGCGTAAATCAATTATCAGGCTGGCTCGGCTCCCGGCAATTAATCATCGATAAAACAATCGCGCTTCGCGAGTCCGGCGAAGTTGTTCGGTATTCTTTTCGGCGGCCAGCCACCGTGAATTATCCTCGGCGAGGAGGAGCGAGCGGAACTCCTGGGCCGCAGCCTTGATGCACCACCACCGGCGTGGTCTTCGAAGCATAAATACCAATGAATAAAGATCCTCGGCGAACTTTCATAAATATTAAACGGAAGTTTTGAGCCGGTTGCTCGCCGCCGCCGCCGATGGCGCTGCATCGCGATCCTCCTAACAAAGGGTCAAATTGCACGGCGGACCGTAACTCGTTAAGGGGTATTCTGGTTTTCCAGACGAAATTTTCCGAATTTTTCCCGGAAATCTATCGAAGTTTTTCCATCAGGATTTTACGCACTTTGGTATTTGAAGTACATATCTGATTTTTGTTTAACCCTCTGTACTGCATTTCTTTCACCACGTTGTTAATGTTCCTCTAAAAATAGTACAAAATTTCTCTGAATGTCACTATTATAATCATTTATAGTCTTGAAATGAGAATTTGTGCAAATATGTTAAATACCTAAGGCTTTAAATAATCTATACATTTTGGTTGGCTACATACGGGTTAAGTAAAAGTAGTCAAAGTTGCACGAGTTAAAGAATCATTAAGAATCATAAAGTTTAAAATATTTCAGTGATAATTTCATTACTTATTCATAGAATAAATGTAATTGAGTGAAATGGGATCAGAACCGAGCCCTCCTCGGGGCCATTGAGGCCGAAAAGAAACTAAACAAACAAACAATAGTTTTTTTTATGAAGTACGTTTTGTAAAACATAGGTCGACTCGAAAAAATCGATTGTGTACGGGCTCTAGACCAGAAGACCCCTTAAAGTTTCACAGCTACGCGTACCTACCTACCTCCTGCGAGCAGGTAGCGCAGGTAACAGGCGAAATTTCCCTGTCGCCGACTTTTGCGTTGGGAAAGGGTTAACCGTGCCTGCAACGCTCGGGAACGATTTCTATCGTGGAGTCGCACCCTTACCTGAAACAAACCAACGACAAACACCATGAGCAAAACTGTCAATGAACGTACTTGCCTATAGTAGGATCGGCTCACCGGATCTCTCGTATCCGGTAAGAGGATGCCTTCGTTCGTAAAACCTGACCACCGGGGAATTAACTTTATTGCCGGCAATCGATGGGGAAATTTATGTAGCTGCCGTTTATTATTAGTAGACATTGCTTCTCCTTTCGTTCATGCTCGGGACCGCTCGAAATTCCGATGGGAATACATTTTTTGCAATACTCTCGAAATTAACGAGTCGATTCTGTCCGAGGTGACGGCCACATTTCATCGATTTCATGATGGGATTTTTTGTAACCCTTTGCAGTCGGAGCTATGTACTTCAATTAGAAAATTAAACACTTCTTCCGACCTAGAATAATTTCACTGTATATGATTTTTCCATTTTATGATGACATTATAAATGTCTGAGTCGCCACTCGACTGCTACGGATCAATTTAAGTGTCCTTATCATAAAGTGCATCTTTCACCTTTAATTTAAGGTGAACTCACCCGTTCTAGGTTAGTAAAGCTACACATCTGAAGGTAACCAAGTTACACGACATAGTAGCAAGTTCTGAAATAAAAGAGAGGGAGAACTTTCACGTATTTACATGCAAACGCGACGACAAGGCGGAATATGAAAGGTCCTCCGACAGTCACAAAGGAAAGGGACGTTCTCCTGCGAACGGATCCTTGGATGAAGACACACGGGCGACAGTGCACACTGGGTGGCGCATTAGTAAACACTCGACCATCGGAAAAGTCATTCCGCTATTTAGCTAGCGAGACGCTCCAGTTATAATACCCTAAAGCAGCTGTAATAAGTTATCTTACTGGAAAGTAGCTTTGAACCTGCAATCAGAGTCGCCAGATTAAGACTAGTCTCCCCACTCTACCTTCCCCCTCTACTCTGTCACGTGACTAATCCGGTACTGGCAGAAAGAGAGAGGGAAACTGTTTCCCCTCGATTCGAGTCAATTCCCCTGACCTGACGACTCTGCCTGCAATTCCTCAAAGAGACACCAACGAGATCTGGATCAGCCAATCTCGAGGTCATAATTATTGCGAAAGGGAAGGATACTTCCCCGTTAATCGCGGCCGACCATAAATTCATAGCACGTCCGTTTACGGGCAAACAAATGAAGCCAAACTAAGCAAACACGGCGGATTCCATTGTGATTCAAAGCACCGAGCAAAAGCGAGAGAGAGAGAGAGAGAGAGAGAGAGAGAGAGAGAGAGAGAGAGAGAGAGAGAGAGAGAAGAGGACGTTAGAAGCGGTGGAAGCAGCCGGCTCGCGCAAATCTGCAGCGTGTCTCGAGTAGCAACGAGCGGATGATCCGTCGTCCTTTCACCGGTGCACTCTTTTTTAATTCCCGTAGCCGTTTTGCAGTCGCGAAACTTTTGCATTTGAACGGGACGGGACGGAACGTGAACGGCGAGGACGGCCGGCGAAGAAACGCGGCGAAGGTCCGTGGCCGGGGCTCTCTCTCTCGTGGAAAAACAGGCTTTTTCGAAAGAGAGACAGGACGCGAGGGCATCGCGCACAATGGGGACACGGTAGGCCTGTTCCATTCTTCATTTTGCAATCGCAGTTCTGCGACGATAATGCACAAGGCTCTCTGACCCGTTCCTTCGTCTACAACGCGACCCGCAGTCCGTCCCGACGCATTCGATATGCCGCGAACGATATCCACTTGTCCGTCAATCGACCAGACTCTGTTTGATTAACGTTTATTTCCGAGAGGTATTCGTGCTAGCGACAGTCTCGTTATCAATTGATCCACTCGAGTATTTGTAGGATCAATTTTTAGAATCTTTACAATCTTATTAGATCTTATGAAAATAAACGTCTCGTTCGTCCTGCGTTCTAGCATCAATATCTGGGTCCATTTGAATATTTATACGTGAGTTTTTCTAGATCTCGAGGGTGTGGCTTTAAATGGATCGGTGCTTGTATCAGATTGCGTATGAATTATTGAAAATTTATATTGACCATCAGAAAATGAGGAAATGGACTTTGTAAACGTATGGGTTAGCAATGTCTCAATTTGAACAGGCCTCTCGACAGTGTGTTGCATTACAGATTCTTCAAAATTGTTCACGTTAATTGTCGAATAGAAGTTTTTCTCTTTCTTAAATTAATCTGTTTGCTACTTTAAACTGTAGCTACTCATTTTTGTCATAAATGTGAGATTTTTTGGACAGCAACTCGAAGGTTAATTACGTCGACCTACGAGTTTGGTTTAGTCGGGTCGTTCCGGAGTTCGGAATGCGGTTCTATGCAAATCGGTGCACGCGAGAGGAATCGCCGGAGACAGGAGCGCATCGGGAAGGTCGCGAGGCGCATAAATACGCTCGTAGGCCGGACCAGTTGGTGTCTAGACGAGCCAGTGTTCTAGAAACAAACGGCTCTCGGAGTTATTCCGGACGATCTGGTAAAGGTTAAGGCCTCGCGAGTTCGATAGCCCGAGAGAGGAGAGCGCGCGACAACGTCCATCCGCGGCGACACTCGCCGAATTTCCTCGACGTTCTCGCGTCTCTCCGCTTCCTCGTTTACTCGAGAGTGAAGGGAACTCGCCCGACCAGCGAGCGTAAACACGCCAGGCTCCGTAATGCGTTTCTAAAATTAAAGAGCCGCGTTACGCGCCTGTTCGAGCAACGCTGTGGCAAAATCTGCGCACGCGTAATCCTTTCCACAAAGATTACGGCGTGATTCCTTCATCTTTCAGAAACGCTCGAGCATCACAACGCTCGATATTGGGAAAGGAACCTGACCAGTTCTTCGATTTCATTTAAATACAAACATTTCCACTCAATATTTATTAACGAAAAAATACACGCTTCATCCCTGAACATAAGTCAAAATATGACTCATAGTTTCTCAGGAAAAAATTACCAAGGGTCAACTTGTCACAGACGAGTTGTTCGAGGATATTCGAATTCAGATATACATACAAACATTTTTGCTAAATATTTTGCAACGAAAATATTCACGCTTCATCCCTGAACATAAGTCAAAGTGTCCAGAAAGTTTCAAAGAGATCCGCTTCTTAGTTTCTCAGGAAAAAATTGCCAAGCGTCAACTTGCCCCAGACGAGTTGTTCGAGGATAATCGAATTCAGATATACAAACATTTTCGCTAAATATTTTGCAACGAAAATATTCACGCTTCATCCCTGAGCATAAGACAAAATGTCCAGAAAGTTTCAAAGAGATCCGCGTGATAGTTTCCCGGGAAAAAAATGTTAAAGCGTGTTCTAGACCGGGCGTGTTTGAGGATAATCGAATTCTCGAGTAAGATAGCAGCGTTCCGCTCACGGTTCGTAGCGGATTCGAGTTGAGTAGTTTGGTACAAGCGAGATCGAGACCCGGACAAAATATCGATTTGTTCTGCGGCGATCTAACGCCGGTTTCCCAGCCTTAATGGCCCGTGACGGCGGCGGTTGCACGTTCGCGCGATTCGCGCGTGGGCACCGCCGTGAAATTTCCAGCTATTCTGCGCGCCGATTGTGCCGGCGTGTTTGCCACCGAAAGGTTGCACCGATCCGCGAACTATAGTAATAGCGGACTGTAGTACTAGCGCAGGCGGGCGCCGATCGCTTCCAGCTGTGCATCCGCGATCGACAGCAGCGATTCATGACTCTAAGGACGTTCGACAGCCTTGCGGCGCTACAGCAACAGCTACCGAGAGATGCAGATGCATGCACGACCGATGCAGTTGCGTCACATTTAATGATCGAGGGATCCAATACGCCGACCATCCAAATTAGAGGATCGAGTCCTGGAGTTCGTCGTAGATGTTCAATCGATTGTAACTTCATGGAAAATGGACGGATTGCGATTTTTCTAGGCTCATGTTAAAGGGTGAAATTTTTACTTTCACATTTATGCAGTGATTCGTGAACGGGTGATAAACAGACTTTGGATTCTTATACAAAATGAATACATTTCTTCTCTTAATTATTTCAAGAAGCTGCAAATAATAGAACGATGTTTCTAAATTTGTGAAATGTTTTTAATGTCTTGCATTTGATCTCATGCTTGCCAAATGAAAAATCTTGAAAAATGATTTAGAATATTTTTCTCGTTGATGTTATGATAAGGTTGAAGAGATAAGGAAGTTTCTTTTTGCAATAATGCATATAAAATTTTCTCTACGATTTTTCTTGGCGATTTACTGCAATTTGAGCAAAAGGCGCGACGCTGCCTTGTGCAAGAGAAAATGTGAATGCTGTATACAGAAATAATTCCTGATACAGTACACCCAGCACACTTTTTGGGAGGACCGATTTCGGAGAAATAAAATATCGAAGTTCAAAGGGCGTTGGAGAATCGATCGTGTCGAGAAAGAAATCCTGGTGAGAATGGTACAGAATTAACAGATGGATCCCAGTTCTCCGTTCCGTCCAAGGTTAATCCTACCGGCAACCGCAATCACTTTCACGTCGATTAGCAAACGCGTACTTGAAGACTCGACACTCATCATGTGTCAGGGATCGTCGTCGAGCTACCGATCGCCGGAGCAAAAAGTTCAGGGTCTCGATCCTATTCGCGAGACTCCATTTTCAGCCGTGGCCCCTGGCCCTCGGCCGGAGCTCGGGGCCAAGCCGATTATGCTGCTTTTTACAAGCTACTATATAAATACATGCATGTTACTATAAAAATCCCATGAAATCTGAATACAGTGAGACCTAGCTTAACGCTGCTCCGCTTGACGCTGTTTCAAGTATGACGCTGTAGTGTTGGAACAGGAATGTTTCGTTTAGCGCTCGAATTTATTGGAACGTAACCCGCCGCGTTAAGCGGGGTCTTACTGTACAGTAAAGTTTTGATGTGAGAAGAGCCGTAGGGTCCGTACTGTTTCCGAGATCGTGTAGTTCTAAAATGTCACAAACAAGTCGGTGAATGTTCTTTAGAGGGAGTACGGCGCACACAGAGACATGGTTCCCAAAGTAGTGTTTTAAAAATTGATTGTTCAAAGCGGTGATGATCTGTACAGGAAGGTAATAAGTGTCGGACAGCCGGCGGTGGCCCGTTAATTCAAGCGATGTTTCGTCGGTGGTGTAATTCTAAAGGAGCGAATTAGTAGGCGACGCGGTGCGCGCTTGTATATTTGCATGAGAGTTCGCCTCAGCCCTGCACCCCGGTTATCGTGGCAGGTTTACAAGCGTTTACAAACGCTCGAGACGTGCTCCCGGTGTCCTTGTGTCGTTAACACGATTAGAAGTTGCCCAACGGCGGCGTGTGAGAGTGCCTATATTATCCGGCGACGCCAAGTAAGTCTGTGCACTCTCTTGCAAAATCGTCAGTCCACCTCCGTAAAAAGCGCGATTCCGCGCCGAGCCGTGCCGCGTTGAAACGCTCTCCTCGCGTGCACGCGCCAAGGAGTTCCTTGGCGAGCGAGAACGGATCGAGAGTGCTCGTCGCAGGAGAGCGATCGAGCGATCGAGCGCGGCCTTCGGGAGAGGAGATCGAGCGCCGACGCTGCCGTGTCGCTCGCTCGATTTTGGTCATCGGGGACGGACAAATATTTTTACGGCGCTTCCACCGACTATGCCACTTTCGAAATGTCGAAAGTAGAAACGCGAGAGCTTGCGGTTTAGAAATGACGAGCGTGAGGTCACCGGCAAATTGTTCCGTTTACCCTCGAACGATACGTGGAACTTTTTCAACGATTCCGTCGTTCGATTCTGGCTCGGGAAGATGTTGCTAAACTGAATTCGATTTACCGTGACCCGCTCCAGCGGAACATTGCAATGCATTGCTTCGATTCTTCTAAAGCATCGATACAAACATCAGAAAATTCCTGCGAGGATACGAGTGAATCGATCCGGGACAAGTGTATCGATGTTTGCAGCCTGTCTTTTCAGCCAAGGTATTCGTGACGTAGCCAGTGCATTTTGTTTCGGAGAACTAGCGAAGTTTCGCATTGAGAGGTACATAGTTGAAACCGGTCGCGTTTCCCAGCAGCGTGAATTCATTGGTCTTTTGTAGGCTGCCAGCAGGTTGATTTACGCACGCGGAAGAAGCCTTGAATTCTGCCCGATAAATAATGAACGATTGCGCGAGCGACGTTCCGGGATCCGAGCCAGATTTCGCACGGTGCGTTGCTCAATTTTACGAGAACGAGCAGGAACGAAACCAGACGAAACGGAACCGTGCGATAGAGCCGTGTCGTCCCGGAGAACGGCCGTTCCGCTCTCTTCGAACGGTTCTCGGTCGCGTAGTCATCGCATTGGAACGGGAATTCGGTTTGTCCCTTTGTCTCGAACACGGCCGCGGGCCTTTCAATTGACTCACTTTACGATTTTCCCCGTTTAACTACGCTCTTAACCTTGTTCGCCCTTTGGTCTATGACTCAGCGGACCGAAACACGTTGACAACGATCGATCTCCTCGCCTACCACCCGAAATGGTGCCTCGCTTCATCGGACCATGATGTGTCACACTGAAAGTTTTGTAAAAATTCCCCGGAACACTTTCAAATGTTCGGGAGAAGTCGATGAATCAGTCAGTCCAATTTTCTCTCAGAATGACATACAGTGGGTAACGAAAGTATTCGAGCGCCCTTTAAAACAGAATAACTTTTTTGTAATTGTACCAAACGACCTTATTTTTTATAATCAATTAGAAGCATTGGTTTATGAAATGATATACAAAAAACATTTTCTTAAAAATTATAATTTACAAGGTTACATGCTGAAATAAAAAAGGCATTTTATAAAACTTTTTTATTTGAGCCCTTAATGAAAATCTAAAATATATGTTTCGTAGATCTATGTTAGTTATATACATGCTGAAAATTTCATTGAAATCGGTCGGCACTGTAAAAAACGACACGTATCGAAAGATGTACGGTTCTATGGATTTTAAGCACAAACTGATCAAAAGTCGTGTAAAACTTTTAACCGCTTGTAGCTCGTGTGCATGTTAATCGATTTCTATCTATAAAACATATATTTTGAATTTTCATTAAGGGTTCAAATAAAAAAGTTTCAAAGAATGCCTTTTTTTATTTGTGCATGTAAACTTGTAAATTATAATTTTTGGAAACTCTTTTTTGCATATCATTTCGTAAACCAATGCTTCTAATTGATTGTAAAAAATCAGGTCGTTAGGTACAATTATAAAAAAGTTATGTTGTTTTAAAGGGCGTTCGAATACTTTCGTTACCCAGTGTACATAGTTCATAGTCGGCTCCCAATTTTTCAATCATTCCGTCTGTTCATATATTTTCTGTCTATTTTCACATTTCTAAAAAAGTACAATTTAAGAATTTATTATGTTAATTGGTCCATTCATCGTTTTGTAAAAACGAATCTCATGCAGAGTTGGTGGTGCACGCTGTACAGATGGAGTGTTCAGAATGGGGATAGCAACAGATAAATTTAGAGTCGCTCGAATATCGTGGGCGGGCCACAATGCGTTCGCCAGATCCTAGAAAGAACAATAAAGACCGACCTAGAATCGCCAGGTTCTGCCGCTGAATTTTCCCGTTCTCCGACAGATTTTCTGCTCTCGCTCCACAGCACGGTTGTATCGGTATTTATAATGGTCCTTGATCGCGGGACAATCGTTACCGCGTTGCAATCGTCAACCTTTGTCGCCGTGCGCCGACAGGATCCGAGAGAACCGATCGGATCGGATCGGATCAGAACGGAACGGATCGTTCCCCGATCACCTGTGTGCGTCTTATTGATTCCTAAACGCCTTTCAAACGGCTTGTGACATTGGTCGATTGGCCTTTCCTAAATACCAACCCGCCAACCATGTCACGTCGCATACTTAACCAACGAGTCGATCGGCGTACACATTCTGTTTACCGTGAACGAGCATTTCGTGGGCGATCGACCGTAGGATCCGATCGTTTCGTATCCCACGTTCGATCTCCGGATCGAGAGCTTTTTCCCTCCGGAGAAGTGCATCCTTGAACTTTCGAAACCGGGCGCAGTTCGGTACATGTGCCGGAAACATATTTCACTGCTCTCGTCGTCTAAATCTGAATGAAATCGGGAGAAAATGAAAGGAAAAAGCTACACTTTTACTGTCAGCATCACCCGTACTAGCCAGTGATTGTGATAGTAGTGTAAGTCAAAATTCGAAACAGATCTTTTTGGTTTACTAATTTTAGTTTCATTAATTTTACTCCTGAACTAATTAATGTAACTCCTGAACTAGTACGTGATACAGCAAAGATGTAGAGGGACGTTTATCATCATTTTCTATGTGAACTGTCACGGTGACTAACAAATTTTTATTTTTATTTTTCAAGGTTACTTCGAGGTCACTTCGTGTTTTTTAAAACAAATTCAGCATACGTCTTTGAAATGACCTCAATATAGTATATGTAGCAGAGTTGGGCAAAAATTTAATCACCGATTGACGAATAAATTTCTACTTCAATCGTTAACGATTAAATACTTATAAATCGTTAATTGCGGTTAACGATTAAATACTTATAAATCGTTAATTGGGAATAACGGTTGTACTACTTCAGTCGAACGATTACATTCCTTCCAATTGTAATCGTCAATCGGATAATTGATTAATGATTAACTGCTGAAACTTCGAAATGAAATACTGAATACTGAAAAAAATGTAAACCGAGTTTTTGTTGAGATATAATTCTATCAATTCTCCATCTCCGCTCTCTGTCTCATCTTCCTCCTTATTACGATTCATGGATAGACCTTATGGCGATTAAGTTCATCAATCGATTGAATGAGTCTCCGATTTTTCGATGATTTCTTCGTTTAATCAACGATTGACGATTAACTTCATCAATCGATTGAATCAATCTCCGATTTGTCAACGATTCATTTTTTAATCGTAAACATTGATCAATCAATCTTCATTAAAATTTTAATCGATTCATGCCCAACTCTCATATGTAGTATAGTCTACTACAGTGAATTGGAAATATCAAATACTTGACTTTCATAATCACCGGCGCAAATAATAGCTGCAGTATTACATTAGAGTGCAACGGCGTTTCCGTTAGAGCGCGGAAAACAGCATGCACGTACGCAAGCCTGCGCCCGGTTTTCCCGAGGAAACGCGAGTTCGATTCGCGAATCGAGAGCTTCGATATGGGTCGCGAGTAAGAGGCGGCGATCGCCTTAATTTGTCATTAACGGAGCTGGAACAGGGAGGGATAAAAAGGCGCGACACAGAGGGAAAGAGAGCGGAGAGTCTGGGGCACGTTCGATTCGTTGCGAGCCGAGCAGCGTCCTTGCACCGTGGCTCATTCATTGGCTGGTGCACTTGCAACGACACCGCGGCAAGCTGCGCGCAATCACGCCGCTCCGTAATGAGTCAACGCTATAAATATTCTCACGCTTTTCCGAACACTTTTCTGCCGCCTCGAAAGTGTCCCTCGAGTCGAGTTTCCCGAGGCCGTAGGCGTGCAATCGATCCCGAGGTGCGTGCGCTCTGCACTTGCATCCGCGCTGCACCCGGAAGGATTGCATTTTCGCCGGAGCGCGCGCTGTACTGCTTCTGGCCGAGAGAGGGAGATCATTGGATCAGTTGCATGTTTCATTTTCTTCAAAATATTCATCAGCGACCACATTAACTGTTTTCATAAGGTGAAATCACTGAGCTTTACATATTGAATTAAAAATATAATCCTAAAAGTCTTCCACAAAATCGAAAGAATTTAATTAGGGAAACCAAAACTGGGAAGACAGAATTTATTATGCTGGCTACTCTGTGAACCCTCTTCTGCATCCTTGATGTCTTAATCCAATTTAATTCAATCGGCTTGAATTTTTACAGTGGAAATTAACTTTTTAGACTTGGTCAAAGAATAGTGTCAGCCATTTAATTGCGAATTTTTTTGTTACAGATTTGATGCATTTATCTCAAAAATAGTCATATACAAAATTGTGGAAACACTAGAACAATGTTATTACTAGTCTGCAGATCTTTATGCAAAATAAAAATTTTCTACCTGAACTGTAACAAACCGGAGTGAAATAGAAAGTTATTTTCTTTTGTAATATCTTTAACAAGCTGGAAATAATACAACAATATTTGTAAATTGTTCTAATGTCCTTACTGTTTTCACTTACACCTACACATTTGTCTCATAAATTCATCAAATCCGCAGTCTAGTTATCACATTGCTAAACTTCTTCGAAGGGAAGTAAATTTTCATTTTATTCTTGACAATTTTTATTTAGCACTAATTAACCTTCTCGTTCCCACTTCATCAATGTACTCTGACCTCGACTGGTTTTCGGCACGGGTTGATCGTATCGCTCGAGATTCCTTCGGGAACCTGTCGGTTCCGTCGGGACCGTCGTTGAACCCGTTGCATCGTTGCACCAATTATTCACGTCATCCTCCGTTAAACGGCAACCGAGGGTCCCGCAAAAGAAGTTGAGAAGAGGAAGAAGAAGAAGAATGAAGAATGCTACCTGTGCATCTTGCAGTTCCCGGTGGTTCGTCGAATAGACACGACCTCGTCGAAACAAAAGTTACCTTTTGCCGTTCAGGGGGGTGGGGGGCGACATTTACCATGAACAACCTTTTGGGGACGTTTTTCTACGGGCGCCTAAACCAGTTCGACCGGTTTTGCCGAAAAACTCCGGGCCGGTTTTCGAACGGTAAGCTTTCGGGAATAGGGCCCACAGCCTTCATGGGAAACACGGTTAACAGTCTTCTCTTCTTCCTTGCGAACCTTTCCTCAATGTATACCTACCAGGATCTTTCACCTTCGGTGAACCTCGGGACGATTTTCGAGAGCGACGCCTCGCTAATCAACGATAATAACTCGACGGGTCACGAGTGGCCGAGGTCAGTTACACGATCGCCAGCTTTCACTCGAGGCGACCAGAGATATCTCTGCGTTGTGCCTCGAACAATAGGGGACACATCCTTACCACTCTCGCCTCGAACAGATCCGAGTGAAGCGCGTCCGAAGACGATGGAGTTCGACAAAGTAATTGGAAACGTTCTGGTTTAGAAGTCGTAAGATTGTAAGACGATAGAAGTCGTGGGTTTATGAGATTAGTGGGCGTGACATTGTACATTGATCGTATGAGGATGAACGTTGGCTGGGAAGCCATTTTGAAACCAATCGAACGATTGTGCGTTTTTATGCGAAACGAAAGATTGTCTGCATTGTAGAGCTGGGGAAAACAGTATTTTAAATAGTAAATAATAAATAACTCTATCTATTTTAAAGTATTTGTACAACATTAAAAATAAAATATTTTATTTGATGCAGTAATTTTAGAAAATAAGATAATTCATTTGAGCCAGTAATAGGCATGAAAATAGTATTTTATTTGAAAAATATTGGAAATATTTGTATTTTTTCTTTATTTTCCATTTCAATTTTAAATATTATTGCTGAAAATAATAGTTCGAATTCAACACATTTATGAGAAGATAGATTGTATATTTATGCGGTTATAAATAGGAATTAGAAAATAGGTTCAAAATAGGAATATTTCATTTTGTGGATCAAATTATTGAAATAGGAATATTTTATTTTTTTTTTAGGTTCAGATTGTTCAAATAGAAATATTTTATTTTCGAAATTGTATATCTTATTTAAAATACTATCTTCTTTAAGCAAAATAAAATCTGAAATATTAAATAGTATTTGAAATATTTGTTTCGCCAAATAATGCCCACCTCTGTTGTTTATCTATTCAGGAATTTTAATAAATTGCGAACAGTACATCAGTAATCTTTTTTAATCCCTCTTCTGTTTCAAATGGCATAAAATCTTTTAGACTGCGGATCATTATGGAAAATAAAAATTATACAAGTCGATTTTATGAAACAGAAATTAATTGAAAATGCATTTCCTCCTTAAATAATTTTAAATATAATAATTCTAATGTCTCTTGCGTTCGTCCATATTTTTGTCATAAATCCATAAAATCCCCAGTCTATCGCTGTTTTACAGACCTTTATAAAATATTCGATAAAATGAAATGATACAAATTCGCAATCTAATCATGCTGATGTAAAATCATTTAGAGTTTCAGCCATCGTTTCCTCGATTTCGAATTTCTCTCTGAAATACAGCCCACCGAATGCCACAACTTCTGCCCACCTAGCCTGGAACAGGCAGCGTCAATAAATTTCTATCTCTGTAACCGTTGATCGGATCGAGTCGATTCTTTTTTTATTCCGATCAGAACGGTCCGGTTTACCATAGGAATTTTCTGTTCTAGAAAAATTCATTTACTAGCTTTCCTTTTAAATATTAAACAAATATTTTCGCCAGAAGCACTAGGAATTCTGCAATTCATCGGCTCGTAGGCGGCCAGGAAATTCGCGAATGAGGTTGATGAGTTTTTTCCAGCGACTTCCGACGCCGATATTACGATAACCGCTGCGTAAAAAGCCGGTTCGGATCGAGCGTCTGCCGTCGAGAAGTTTCCGCGTAGGAAATCGTTGCCCGACGAACGTGACGTAGCAGAACCGGCTAAAAAATTTATACATTCGTCGGGGAAAGGGTGAACGAGAGGATGGGGGTCGAAACTCAATTTCAGAGGTGCAACAGAATGGAATTCCCCGGGTAATAACTGGCCCGCGGCTGCGGGGCCAAGCTCGATACGGGGGTGTATCAATCGATTTTGTAACCGAGCAGTCGGATATCGTTACCACCGAGCAGAGTAAAAATTAAAAGAAAAATAACGGGACGACGATCCACTTCGACGGGAGCAAAAGGATTCTGTGTTCGTAAAGAGAACCGTCGTCTGCGAACCAGGACTCCCAACGCAACTTCGTTTAATGAAGTTCCAGAGCCTGCAGCTGAATTTACTTCTACCGCAGCGATGGTCTCCTCCAGGTGTATGCTGTTCTAGAATTTCGAAAAAATCGATTTCTTTATTGCATCTTCTTCAGGTACTTTTGCAGAATCGAATCAATTACTGCACATTTAAGTATTGTATGAGGTACTACATAAATTTAAAATGGAATTATTGAAGCAAAGAGTTAATATGGCCGAGAGGAAATGTGATTTTTAATTAATTAAAGTATTTTATGCATTTTCCTCCAAAGTACTCGTTTAAAAAAGTAGTCCATTGATTGTTTAAAAACAAATTCCCAAGGACCACGTTATTCTCGTGATACAGATAAAATGAGGATACCATTCAAAGTAAGTACTGACAGTTTCTGATTCGAAGCGCCGTCTGGAAACAATTCCCCATAGAAGTATTCCCCGATGCCGAACTGGGACACCGTAGAAATTACGGAGTCGCCCCTCGCGTGGCGCGTGGGTGCCGGAAACAATTTCCCGGCCGCTGGCTTTGGACACGTGCCAGGTGTCTTTTTGCCTTTGCGAACAGCATTGCGCCGCTTTTAGTTTCGCAAGCGGCTGGCCACTCGATCACTCCTTCCTCGATCGGAAGTTCGACGGCTCAAAGAGAAAGAAAGCGAGAGAATCAAAGAGCGCGAGAGGATGGGGGGCACACGCGCGAACAAGGTCGCTAGTTTTCATCCCTGTGACGCAGCGGCCTCATTATCGTGTTATTCCACTCCATATTGCTCTTCGGGTTTAATAACGGCTCCAGCACCCTTGTACCGCGCTTCGGTGCCGCGCTCGATACGCCGACGACAAAGATTAATTAATCCGAGCCGCTCTGGATTGCGGCGATGTTCCCGGGGCCGCGACGCGACGCCCCCGCATTTCCATCGAGCCACCAGAACCGTGTCTATTAAATTTCAAAAATCCCCGCCTCAAAGCTTCCCAAGGTTCTGCATTTTTATCCCGCTGGCAATCGAGGCCTGCTGCCTCGAAAAACTGGCATTTCAACCGCGTAACGCTGTGCGAGAACTTCCCAATACTTTGCACACGACAGCGCTTTGTCGATTCTGATGACCTTGACACACGATGTAAACAATTCGACGACCTTCAAGCCCTTTGATGTCAGCTATAGGAATATACGGGGAAAAAAGACATATTTTCTTCTGAATTTTCAAGGTGACCTTTTCGTGGGACTGCTCAAATAATTCTTCATTTTGTATACTCATCTAGCACTTTGTCAGACGATTACCTCGTTCATTAATGCTACGTTCTTATTTTTGACGCGGTAGAATCGCATCGGAAAGCAACGGGTGCGTGAGCGGCTCGCGGCTCCGACAAATCTTCGGTTTATTTAATGCATTATTAATGGGACGTGCACCGGCGTTGCACCAGGCCACATTTGCATCGGGCAAACGCCGCGGGAGGCGCAAACCGCCTCGCGTGTCTTACATAACGGTGGCGCGGGAACACCTTTAAGGGAATTTCCCTTAAAGAGGCTCGGCCGAGATGCGAAAGGGGCAACGTGGACTACCAACGAGGGAGGAGAAGGGAATGTCGTTCGCTATTAAAGGGACAGCTTGACCAACGCCACTTGCCAAGGGGACAAGGAGAGGAGGTCTCTTCCAGAACTCACGGTATTGTTCATCGCCCCGACAAAAGGGTCTCCCTCGAACTTTTACCCTGAACACAACCGTCCTTAGTCTCTCATTCTCTCTCTCCCCTCATCGCCATCCGCGCGCCACTCATACCCCAGAACCTAATTTCAACTTTATTCCCGCGACTAAACGACTGCCCTTGCACCCTTTCCTTCCTGATGGCTCGGGACTCCTTGAAAAGGATCGACGACACTCGGCCCGCTCGTTAACCCTTCTTCAACAGATTCCCTGACTGGCTTCGCAACGAAAACTACCGATCTCTCGAATCCTCCGATGTATTCGAGTTATTGCCGTGGGCTCGGAAGTCATCGTTCGCCATATTCGCACGTTTTTAACCCTGTTGATTATTTTTCATTACTCTAGTCCGCACAAAAATGCCAAGGTACTCGTTTCCTCCCCTAATTTCACGCGATCCCCTAGCCGAACGCATAAACCTTCGCGGAACAAGAAAAATTCGCGAAAACGCGGCAGATCGCTGAAACTTGGTTAGCGACCCATTAAGCCAGCAACGGGTTGAAATATAAGGTTGTGTAATAAACTCTTCGCACGGCAATTCAGCGGCAGCAAATTTTACACGATATTCGCTTGAGCGGGATACGTGTGTTGAATTTTATAGCGCGATCTGTTACGATTATTGTTATTATTGGGGAGAGGAGACCAGTCCCATCGAGCGCGGAGCTTCGCGATATCGGTAACAAAAGTAACTGGTGTGTTATGTAGGCACGCAGGAAGCCGGGCAAGTGGCAAACAGGTTTTTCTCGTTCGCTTTGCCGTGCTATCTCGCGACCGCGTGTCCGATTCAATTAGCGACCGTACAATTAACGGTCGAGATACCGAATCGCGCTGCAACTTAAACGATCCACCGTTCGTTCGATCCGCTTTCTGTCTCCCTCTCTCTCTCTTTCTTGGATATTGAAGTTGAAACAATTTTCGCTATTCATTTCCTAATGATTTCTGGAATTCAGATACGCCTGAATATCCTTTGCAATTTGAGCTAGAAAAATTGATAATAAGTACTATTGCGCCAGGATTAAAATGACTCCCGTTTCCCCGAAGAGAGGGTACAGCCAGCTTCAGGAAGCTCGGTGCATCCCCGAGCGTTCGAAAGTTTTGGCGACGCGTCGTGATCGAATGATCGACAGGCCTCGATCCTGCTGTCGAAGGTTCGCGGATCGAACTCGTCATCCGTCAGGACCACTTTCTAACGGTGACCGATGCGAGTCCTCGTCTCGTATTGAGAAACACGACGGAGGACTTTCTCTCGGCGCAAACACACCGAGGCGGCGTCGCGTCGCCTCGCCGTGCTCTTTCCTCCGTTTCTGTCCGAACGGGAACGAACGAATCGAAACGGGGACACCGGAGCAGCTGAGCGGAGAGGAGAAAAAAGTGAGCGCAGTTTTGGTTGACGCGCTGCGCGTTGCGCGGAATAACGGGGACACTTGCGGTAGATCGGGCACGAGAGCGCAACAACGGAACGCCCCGGGAAAAACGAAGGAGAAGGTGCGTGGGTCGAGCTCAATCAGCCGGCGAGCGATCAGGAACTCGGGGAAACAATAATCTATCCTGCGGAACGTGTTTCTCGAGAGAAGAAAATCTTGATTTCTCCCTCGAAGAATAAATGAAGAGAACCGAATGGAACGTATCACGTTTTGTATCCCGGATCGATGTACCCTCTCCGCTGATCTGATAAGGGACAATGGAAGAAACACGTAGGACATAAACGCGACATAAATTCCGGTGCAAAATATGGTAGCAATAGGATCAGAATTTACGATCGTCCTCGCTAGGGAACGCCTAGCTTCTTTCTAGGAGAACGGTGTCGCTGCGCCCGAAGCGGAAAGCGCCTCTCGGAAGAATTCTTTCGCGTCCCGACGCCATTTTAGGACGGGTCTTGCTTCATTTTCTACTCGTCGCTGACCCTGTTACAGTGATTTACACCATTCGAACGTGGAGGACCCCCTTCCTCTTCTTCGGGGGGCTTAGAAGCCTGTGATGGGCTTCGGGAGGCTTTCACGATCGCAACGTTCCTTGTACAATGACGAAGGTTATCATTGATAGTGAGCTTCGCTGACCTGCTTTAATCATTTTGAGCTTTGGATAACGGTGTTCACTTGAAGTTCTGAAGGACACAAGAACAATCATTTTGATTTGAATCAGACCGTAATCCACAATTTCTACTGAATTATTGAATCTGAAGACACTGCACATTTTTTACGATGTGCAGCTTAAACTGCGACTACTGTTAGATCGCGAACTTTTATGCGAAATCGTTTTCAAAATCAATTAACGTTCCAAGGGGTTCTGGAATGGACACGGTTTGAACTTTCTTCGATCTTGAGAGAGAACGAGTTCCGCGGAACAATTACGGAAAACGGGAGCGTGGGTGCGCTAAATCGAGCAGAGATCGGTCGAGAGAGGCGCTGCGCGGCGGCGCGTGTAGCAACAAAGCGGGGGAAACCTTGCGAAAGTTACATCATCGAGGCTAGCGATCATTATACCGAGTTAGACGCGCGCCTGGCACGATTCTTGGGGGGCACGGCGCATTGTGCGTAACCGCGGTTTTATCGTCGGCTCCCGCGAGCCACGTAGGTGGATTCGAGCGAGCGAAAAACCGCGTCGGAAACGAGCGATGCTCTCGCCGATGGCAAGCAGAGTGTAACCCGCTGGTCATGCGCCCTAATTAATTTGCCAGAGCTCCGTTGGCCTTGAGAATGACGTCGATATCGCGAAAACTATTCGGCGCAGAGATTAACGCGCGACGATTTTCAGGAATTTACAATCGATTTTTAAGAATTTTTCTTAGAGAAACTGACGAGCCTTTCGCATTCAGAGTTTGCACACTTATTTATTGCTGTTTGAAATACAAGTGTGATTTATTTCAAGTGAAAATAATCAAAGTTACACGAGTTATATATTATTTTTATAGAGCGTAACATAAAATCAAGTTCTTTCACTTAGAGAGGATCTTCTCAACTTCTTCAATAATTGTAAAACAGTAATCTGTTCGGTCATATCAAGTTCAATGTTCGATTTGAAGCTAAATCACATCGTCCGTCATATTACACATTGACACCGCTAACGTCTGACAATTAATTCAACAACGCCGTTCAATTACATCTCGCATGGCTGAAAGACTTTTCAGATTGAATGCTTTGCGGAACGTGTTAACGAGCACACTCTCCAACGTCCGTGATAACGGGAAAGTGGACGTCTCTGATGATAACAAATGAAACGATATGCTGATCGCTACGGTTCGATGCTCCCGTCATTTTTGAATGAGCTCGAGCCGCGTGTAACAAGCGATAAACGATCATCGGGGATGACAAACCGGCGATCCATTTCGTGTCGCGGACGGAATTAGCTCGCGATGCACGGGAAAACTGGTTCTTCGGACTAGACACGCGAGTTCGGAATTACAGATCGAGTTTATTTTAAAGATCATTGCGTTCAACGTCTCCGATGCGCGCGGACTGTTTCACGATCAAGGACTTGGCTTCGATTTGCTCGTATCTCGCGTGCTTCCCGAGGATTCTGGATTTCCAGGTCAGCTTCACGAGAATTTCTTTGGGTTGCGATCAGAAAATGGCACTGTGTGATAACGAAGACATTATTAAGTATCAAAAGATACCAAGAAAATATCTATTAAATACTGCATATTTTTCTGAGCTTAACTCTGGTATCTAGTTAGAGCACGATCTTGTTTTATAGAAAAAATGAGCACATCCTACTTATTGGAAAATAGGATAGAAAATAATCCCGTCTGAAAAAGGTGAATCTCTTTAAAGCGGAATTAACGTTTGCTTCTTTCTTATTAATAGACTGTGGATATCCATACAAAAATTGTCTGCCTCGGTGGCAACAAGCAGTCGTTAGAAATAGATTTCCTTTCTCATCGCCGATCAAGTATTTATAATTTATTAAATTCGTCTCAGACCTCTACAGTTTTGCATTCGACATGTTCAGTGTTATCATTCATCGTGCATGCATTAAATCAGTGGTCTAGTAAGTCCGCGATCATTGCAGAAAATACAATACAAATTTCTTTGCCACTCTACGAACAATAGAGAACCTCTAATCACCGTGGCTGTCAAAGGGGCCCTAGGACAGGGGGTTAATCCTCGTTATCAGCGTCATAGCGACCGATCCGACGATAATCGGCCAGAAGAGAAAGAACGAGGCGTGTGTCGCGGGGACACGGTTGTTCTCAGAGTGAGAATGACGCGTAGAGGTCTAATCGACCTTATTATTCGCTGAACAATGAACAATTGCGTACAAGCGTAGAAGTAATCGACAGTAGGTTGACGAAACCCCGTGTGTCACTCGAGGACGCGAACCAGCCGTCAGGTTCTCCTCGTCTCCCCCCCCCCCTCTCTCTCTCTATTTCTCTGGAGTTTTTCTCGTTCTGGAAACACCGCGGCCTCGTAAACGCTTTCTTTTATCGTTCCCTCGCTTTATTGCCGTCCGACAAAACGACCGTAACAATACGAAGCAACTCGGGGAAATATCGCGTCCTGATGAAATCTTCTTTCACGGAGGAGGAGGATGAACGGGCGGGGGTGGAGGATGGAGGTCGAACGAAACCGACCGAAGATGCTGAAAGAATCTCCTTCGCTCTCCAGCCTCTCCCGCACAGTGAACCGCCGCGCCGGTGAATAAGCGACGGAATATTTTCCTAACCCGCTCTCTCGGTATTGCAGCGAACGAGGTATTCAAATATTTAAACACGAAAATATACATGGGAGGCAGCCGCATGAATTATGCATAAGACGTGTCCACCACCTCCTTCGCCTCTCGTCCTTTCTCTTTTTCTCCTTCTCCGGCCACCTTTCTCTCGTTACCGGCCTTCCTCTTCAACTATATTCTGTCATCTCCCTCTATCTCTCTATTCTTCTCTCGCTCCGGAATCCTCTTCACGAACTTCTGTCAGACTCTACCTGTGGCTTCCCACCTTTCTCTCTTTCTCTAGACATCTCCGTGTCAGGAAACACCGTTGTTTACGCCGCCGTAACAACAGAGAATATTCTGCTCGATCGGCACTCGAAAAATTACCGAACCGGGAGTCGGTCAGCGACTTTACGCCCTGGCGCTGGTCAGTAGACCCGCACTCTGTGCAAAATAATAATGGTCGGCATCAATTATTAGAAACGGTAACCGTACAGACGTTCCTTTTGTTCTTTAGTAATCTCAAAATCTTTCTTTTCGATATTTATTTCTTCCTGTCGATGCTTTAAACATCTGATGTTCCAACGATTATATTTCAGGAAAATATATAACAAAAACTTTTTAAAAACCACGCTTATATTAAAATGCACTAAAAAGGAGAAAATTGTATTTTTCCTGGTTCTCTATAAAATACCGAATTCAGGTAAATGATTAATGATATTTTTCCCCAAAATTTTAAGCAATTAGTTCAAAATTTCTTCTGTTATAAAATTAGTGTCGGAATTATATATATAGACAGAAGAATTTAATATAAATTTAAATAAAATCACGACATTAGTGACTATAGATCGCCCACGAAGATTACGCCAATATAGTTTAGCGCTCCACGATTTTATTTTTACAGTCACCAATGTCATGATTTTATTTAAATTTTTCTATCTATTCCGGCACTAATTTTATAACAAATGAAGTTTTGAACTAATTGCTTAAAATTTTGGGGAAAAATATTATTAATCATTTATCTGGATTCGGTATTTTATGGAGAACCAGGAAAAAATATTATTTTCTCCTTTTTAGTGCACTTTAATACAAGCTCATAATATGGTTTTTAAAAAGTTTTTTTATCTATTTTATTTTCTACTATTATTTTCATCGGAAACAAGTGTGTATACAAAATTTCAGCAAGATTGGACTATGGGAAGAGGTTTAACAATCCGATTACAAGATTTATAACTTTGATAAATGTTAAAATGAATTTTTGATGTAAGACGAATTCAACGACGTACCATCTGCGACTGTTAATCAACGGAATAACAGTTCCCTGCCTCTTCTGTAACAGTGAGCATGTTAATAGTGCCGAGCAAGGGACGACAGCAATGTTTTCTCGGATAGTGATTTCTCGTACAGCGTTCAATGGCAGCTTATCAACGGATCCATCGCCTTATCAGGCGGCGCGGCTATTGGCTCGACAACTCTTATGGGAAATATGGGATCGCGGTTTCCATCGCGGGGAGAAAACGAGAAGAACAGAATGTCGGCAGAGTGGCGCGGCGCGTTATGGCTCCCATGGCGGATTCTCCTTGTGTATCTACGAATTGACGAGACTCTCCTTTCACAGCAAGCAAGGGGGGCCGAGCATCGTAGGGAGGAGGCGAGTCGAAAAAGAGTGAAGAGAGAAAGAGAGAGAGGGAGAGAGAAAAGAAAAGGGAGAAAGAAAAGAAAGGAGACAGTAGGAGAAAGAGAACAACGAACGGCGCACGCTGCTCTGGCTAGGGGTCGGGTAATGGAAGGGACGGAGAACAATGTCGTGTCATCGAGCAAATCGCACAATACTGCTGCACGGCTGGCGCATAAAGTATCGCAGTCAGCGCGGGGCGCAGCGAGAAATTTCGTCGGAGTTCAGCCAAATATTCGAATTTACGGCGGCTCCATCTTCCACCGACCGTATAAATTTTATGCTCGTTTCGGAAACGTACGGTGACGCGTAAATGCAGTAGATCATACATACAGCCGGCCAAAAAAAGTCTCCGCGCTGTCTCCCTGATGGGGCTGCTTCCCCGAAAGTCCACCAAACGACTGCACCTTTTTCTGGGGATGAATGCAAATATTGCTTTTTGCGTCCGCTTTTAATCGTCGAGGTATTAATCAGCGTTTCGTGTTTCAGGATCCCAATGAAAAATATTCCACCTCGTTTAAAGTCTTTGATCGTTCATTATTAATTCTTATTAATTGATACGATCTTTAAATTCGCGTAGCATGTTCGTTTCGTACTGTTAAAAATTAATATTTGAACACTTGTGGTTTAGAATTTGTCAATGCTGCGAATTTTATAGACTTTATAGATATAGACCACATCTACCTGATTGGTCAGTTCAGCTTCGGAGCAAGAAATAAAAGACACAGGGAGAAGCTTCTATAAAATGATTCCATAAACAAAGTACTGAGAGTCATATACGAGACGTGCAACGAGAAACGACACAATTAACGACGCAAATTAACGAGCTAATGTAACGGGACTCGAAGCAGAACATTCGCTGGCGAAACGGCCTTGGTTCTTCCAAAAACGAGCGAGTCAGCTCCGGCTGCGAAATATTTTACCAAAGACGTCGCCGTTAGAGGAGGAAGGGGTAGGTTGATTTTGGCTCGGCGTCCGGTTCCGTTCGTTCACCTAATTGCGCTAATTGCAATTACTGCCGTCGCCGGAGCTCGTTTTCCTTCCAGGTCCCCTGGCCCGTTTTCCTCAAACGCCCAGGGCCCGCGCCGAAAGTAGCGGGCGCGCACCTTTACACCGGGGCCGGCTTTTAATTAACGGCGATTGCTAATTCGTGTCGATAATTGGCCGACGCGGGGCAACAATCATGACCGGCGGTGAAGCGCCGAACGGTCTCGCGGAACGAGACCGCGGTGATAAGCGAAACACGACTAATTACACGGAGTTAATGAGCAGCCGCGATAACGAGTCCGCGACAGAGGACCACAGATGCCACGTGGCTTCGTATCGCAAAGAGACGAACGACCCCGCTTTGCGATTCTTGGTTGGATGATTTTTCTTGGAGCAAATGCTACTAGTACCGCGTCTATCTGAGACATTGAATCATGGCACGTCGAATTGCCGAGACATTGAAATTTGAACCTGACTAGACATTTATACCCCCTCTTAATCGTGTTTTTCTAAATCGGACGGTATTTTCACGTTTGTCTCAGTAGCTTGTGTAACGGCATGGGAATAGCACGTGTTTTGTTGTTGCAAAGTAGTTAAAATAATTTCATTAAGCAAGTGACTAACAAAGTACACTATTAGATATTCACTGTTTAATTTAATGATGGTAATAGTCGATACTATTTATTTTGTTTAATAATTCACAGACGCAGTTATTAATTTTCTTGAAAATGATCTAAACACAGATCGAAACGTCGAAATTTTAATTTAAATTGCAAAATTGCTTTGAAGTAAAAATTGATCGTACATCTTGTATCGATATTTTCACTGTTTTGTGTCGTACGTGGATATGAAAATCGTCATGTCATTTACTCAGTTCGTGGCGATTGAATTAAACGAACAGCAGTTACATCAGGACCAACATTTTACACATCCAATATACAGTTGTAACAATGGTCCGTCGTCTGAGGGTGAAGTGCACCACTTAAAATGGCCGACTACCTGCCTCACGCGGTTGTAATCTCGTCTTGGATCGTAGCCAGGTAAAATTCCCTACCGCATTATGATTGAATAATGCCGTCACGCATAATCTGCGATGGGAATGATCGTCGCAGGAACCGTCGCAGGCTGACGCTGCTCAAGCTCGCAGATTCGTGGCCAGGAGCGAGTCGATCGCGAGAGGAGCCTCGTTTAAACGAGCTTTAAAAAAGCCTGGTAACATGCTCGCGAGCGCTCCGACGAGAAAAAGGACGAGGAGGGTCTGGCCGTAGTTTTTCGCTGGGCGGTACGCGTGCAAATACCGCTCGCGTGTGTTCGATGCTCTCGAGTGGCACACGCACTCACGCGCATTCATACGCGCGACTAAGCGAACGAAGAGAGGTACCTGCCTGCAAACACGTAACTGAATGCTCGCCACCGACGGTGCAAGGGATTAATACCTTTTCACGGACGGGCCCGTGGTATCGCGCAGATTAGCTGTAAAATCCCCTCTCCCTCTTCCATTCTGCCACTGACTCGTTTCGCCTTTCGCCTCCTTCGGTCCGGTTTTATTTCGCCGCGTCCGCCCGCCCGTTGATTCCCAGCAGACACGCGGGTAAGCCCGCCTCGTTATCGCGAATGGATCATTCGCCTCTTTGTTTATCTCGGCGTGTTGATTCCGAGAGCCGAAACCAAACCCGTTCCCCTCTCACCCTCCGCGTCCAGCAGCATATTTTTTTCGCGTTTCCGCAGCGAGAAACGCGAGAAACGAGTGCTCTCGGCGCGGGTGCCGGTCCCACCACCGCGAAACGAATCCTCTATCGGTTCGCTTTGCCTGCTTTGACGTAATCGTCCCCCGAGGATCGAGAGCTCGCGATTTTACACGGCGAACTTTACCGTGATCCATCGCCCCGGTGGGCCGGTCGAACGGCCTCCGATCCGCGTCCTGTACCCCCAGGTGTGTCGAATTGCACTCCGCCGATGACTCTCGAAACGGGCGCCGCAACGTTCGTCGAACGTCCAACCCGAATGAAAGTGATTGTTTTTGAACGGTGAATTACCGGAACGGTCCAGCAGTGGGTAACTTGGCTAATTTTCTAGTTGACGGTGCTTGGCTCAATTGCTATTACGGTTACTAGAATTTCGAAAAAATCGATTTCCCCATTATTCAGATAAATCTGAAAAAAGTTTCGATTTATTTGCGATTGAGATTACACAATAAAATGACTTTGCAATCAACCTGATAGGATTGATTCTGATAATTGTAACAGCGAAAGATAATGCTGCAATAACAGGTGAAAACGATGTACATACCCAGTGGAATAGCCAGCCGAACGCGAGCGCGCAGATTCGGCTCGCGGAAACGCGAAGCGGAAACCGCTCGATCTCCGCGGATCCGAGCGCGGAAAACGTCTGGTCGTCGCGACGATTGTTCCGTCGACGTTATTAATTTGTTACAGCCGCAGCAATTTGTCGGGACGAAGCCGATAACGGTGGACGAAGTTATCGCCGGGGCCACGGCCGCCGAAATAGGAGCAATTTGTTCCACGAAAGGGAAAACTGCGGGGAAACCAAGGGGAGGCGGGATGATACGGTTGCGACCGTTCGCAGACTCTAACAATTTCAACATTCTGCCCGGCGGATTCGGATCGATGGGAACGAATGGTGGATTACGCTCGAATAACTTCCGTCGGAGTGGGGGTAGTCAAAAATTGTCTGCAGCCCGAGCGCACGCTCCGAGCGTAATCGAACTCGTCGCCGCTCGAGGACCTATCGAAATGCAAAAAAAATATACCAGACCGTTCGAACGACTTTTCCGCGATCCGTGAACGTACACCGCGACGAATCGAAGAAACGCGTGCGACGGACGAGGTGTACGAATGTTCTCGGAGTGTCCTAGCGAAGTGAACCACGTACGGTTGTATCGACGATTCGATCGAATGCGGGATGCGTGGATTTCTTTCTTGAGAGATTTCGACGTTATTTCCGAATCAATTTACGTAGATGTTATCCCTTATTTTTTCGAAGAAATAAAATATACATTTTCTGTTCCCTTCTGTGGCGCATTGGGGGATGAGTTCTAATCGCTGCAGCCGTAAAGAAATGGTGACTTTAAGACGCTCTAAAAATTTCTAATCTCAAATTATTTTGTACTTTATTAAATTTATATGCATACTCGATCGAATACTCTTGACAAAGGCACAGTTTCCGCGATCGCCGAGAAACTCGGCACAGCGGCGACCTAGCGAAAATTTAATCCATCGAACGCATCGTGCCGGTCCGCGGCAACGAGTTTCCTCTTTTTATTTTCCCATGTTTCCCGTCGACGGATCGCGTTGCACGAACACACGGCGCTCGCGATTTCACGGAGTTAATTACGGCCGAATAAATGCTCTACAATCGGAACGGTACATTTCCAGCGTGTTTCAATTTCAGCCGGGAAGTCTCGCTCCGTTGCCATATGGCGCTCCAACGTGTCGTCCGACACCGTCCGGTATATTTTTTTTTCTGTCGTGTCTCTCTCCCTCTCTCTCTCTCTCTTTCACTTTCTGTCTCTGTCGTGTCGCTCTCTTCGACGAGCCTATGCAAACGACCGCCCAGAGCGTGTTTCGACGTTGGGATTGTCGATCGCGTCCCTTGGCAACGATCGAGGGGGCCATCCGCAGAAAGTGTTAGCTGAAAGCTGGCCCCCGTTTCGCCCCCAGCAGCCCAGAGACAGACAGCGCTCCGTCTCTCCCGCGCCCCATCATAATCCGCCATTGATTTCCTTTTGCCACGATACCACGGTTTGAACGATACGCTCGGATTCGGCCGACCGTTTCCCTTTCGACGCTCTAATTAATCCCATTGATCGTAATTATTCTCCTGTTCGACGACGCCCCGCTGCTCGCGCCAACGAAACCGACAATGAAAACGACAGAGCGCTCGTCTCGCGGCGAGCCCGAGCGTGAATCGCTCTTTGACGCCTGAAAGAATTTAAGCGGCTCGTTCGAAACTTGAAATTCATTCTGCAGGCTGGAGACAACCGTTTGCTAAATCGATCGTTCCCACAAAATAGAAAGTGATGTATAGCATACACTTATTCTGAAGACTTTTTGCTAACCCTTAAAAATTACCTACATTGCCTGCAGACAGATTCGTAATTTCCAAAACTGAACGTTCAAACGATAAGAGCGTCCTCTAGCTGATTTCTTTTCGGAGAGAAACGAAAACGCAGGGTGCATCTGGTCGGAGATTCGTCCCTGGACCCAGTGCTCGCGAGTTGACTTTTTACGCGAGTGGTGGTGCACGGAATACACACGGGAGAGCCGGGTCGTCGGTGTACGTAGGTTAGGTCGGGCCTGGATTCGGGGTTGGTTTGGTTTTGGGGTGCGCGCCAGTCACAGGGGGATGTTTCGAACTCACCCCCTTCATCTGTCTCCCTCTGGCGCGTTCCCCTACCGATTCCGCTCTGCCTTGCTCTGCTCCATTCTGCCTCTCTCTCTCTCTCTCTGCTCATCTCACTCCGGCACAGTCTCCCCTTTCTCTCGATCGCAGCGCGGTTCTTTCGGGCCCTCCACACCCCCGCGAGGATCAATACAAACCGGTGGTTATCGTGTCGATACTCTCTCTCCCTCTCTGGTCTCGTCGAGCATCCTCTTCCTCTCTCTCCCTCTCTGGTCTCGTCGAGCATCCCCGAAATGCTCTCGGGGCAGCAGCTCGGCTCCGCTCGGCCCGGTCCGGCTCCCCTTTTCGCACAAAGACAACAATCATATTCCGCGGGACGCCGTCGTTGCAACGGATAACGAGCAAGCGACCGAGCGAGCCACGAGGAAAAGTATGCCGGTTCGCAATTAGACGTAGTACTACGTGTCCGAATAGGGCTCACCCCTCTGGAAGAGGGAGCGACCGCGCTTGTTCCGAGAGAGAGAAAGAGAGAGCTCTTTTTATTTTTTTCTCTTTCCTCTCTGTGCGCCCTTCACAGCCCGTTTCGCGTTTTAAATATTTCGAGCTGACGCGCCGCCGTCGACGACGACGGCTGCAACTCTCTCAGCACACCCATGCTCTCCCTCTCTCTCTCTTGCTCTCGGCAAGTCTTTTCCTCTTCGAGCACGCTTTTGTCACGGCAGAATTGATGCGACGGTTTTCCTGGATTTTCCGGTGTTTCTACTCGCTTTCCCTCCGATACGAGAGCACCCGCCAACAGACCGATGCTTACCCGAAGAGGTACGCTAAACGGCCTAAGTGCCGAACACGTGTCACGCATCTGTCCAATGCTATTTCCACGAACACACCCACCAGGATTTTTCGGCGACATGCGCGGACACGTTCGTTTCAGAGTTTTCGGGTTTGTTTGTTAATGCGAACGCGGGTCGAGAGGCTTTTTTAGCGCGAACTCCGGCGGAGCTGTGAACAGAACAGATTGTCGTGCCCCGGTGAAGATTGAGTTTTAACAGTTCTCGGTTGTGGCATGTGATGCCTTGTGACAATGTTTGAACTGAGATCATTCTGAAAGTTCACTTTGAAACTGATTAATCCTCTACACTCGACTCCGTTTTAGTTCCAGAATTTGAACATTTTGATATAGAATATTTTGTAGTAATTGTTTTTAATTATAGTAATTTTCAAAGACAGGGTTAGTGCAAAGGGTTAAATATATGAATATCATTCCATACATTTGTTCTATCCACTAAAAAAATATTCCTTGTAAGTTCAAAACTCTCACCTGAGTAACGCACTCCTTTAAACCGAAATAAAATGAAATTTTCCCTTTGCTTCAGAGATATCATGACAAAGAACCTGTGCAGCGTAGATTGTCGTAGTTTTTCGACCGTCTCGACGGTGAAACCAAAGAGGAATACGGGACTCCGAGATCGTAAACGCGAGCCGTAATCCGGAGTCGCGAGTAGGCGCGAAGGACACGATAATCACCGTGAAAACTGCCAACGGCGAATCCACCGCGGGATTGTCTATTCGGGGAGTGGATCGTGGTGCATAGTGTGGTGGGCAACGAAACGACCGCTGTGTTCAAGGTTCAGGGCATGATGGCTGCTGCGAGTCAGCCCGAATGGCTGGAACCCCATGCGCCACGACCACCCAATGCACCATTGTAGTGCCGGGACACACGATTTCGACGATAGAACGTTGTTCGCACAACCGAGGCCGAGCCCCTCGGCCGTGTCCGTGGATATTAATCCTGTTATATGGCGGCAACCGGCAGACGTAGATTACGACCCCGGGTCGACGGTAACTCCATGGAATTAACGCTGCCTCGACGGCCAGGCCCATCGGGCTCGTTCTTTCGCTGAAGTCTCCCGTCGACGAGCAAGCTCCCATCGTCCACGCTCACTCAGCCTCAAAGATGTTCGAAATACCGCCTCGCGAGGGCTTTTTCCATAAAACGGATCAAATTGATCGGAAAATGTATCGAAGTTAGGGATGGGATCAAGTTCAATACGTACTCACGAATCTGAGTCAATTTCAACAACCAAGTTTCATTTCATGGGTTTCGATTACTACTTAAAAGCAATAATGTTTCAATGATTATATTTGGAAAGTGTTCATTTTATAGAAACTGATATGGAACCTCGGAATGAGTACTTACAAGTTTCCAAAAGATACAAGATCTGGATCACGTCATTTGGCAATGTCCAAAATATGAAGATGAACGCGATACACTCCTATCAGCTCTTCTCCGGTGCAAGTACTGCTTCCCGACTTGTATAAAATGCTTCTTATGTGGCCCAGATATTAAAGGCCTGTCAATTATCTTCGATTTTATTAAGCGATGTGCAATTAAAATCTAGTCTCATTAAGTTTACCAAGTAGAAGCCATATAAACTAGCTGTAAGTTAAGTTACTCTATTATGTGCTATTATATATTGTTAAGAGAATTAATATGTAATATGTCAATATGTTCATGTATTGTTTATGCTACATAAACCATACTTGGTTTAAAGCATTAAATAAATAATAATAATAAGTACTTCGATGTTGAAAGAAATCGAATCTTTCACAAGTAGTACTCGAATCTTGGAAATCAGAACTGCACAGTAGGTATTAAGCACTTTCTTGATTAAATTCGTAACTATTTAAAAATAATGATTCCAATAGATTACGAAATTATAGTTATACATGTTGAATTAAATGGTGCATTAGAGGACAACATAAGTGATTTTAAAGGTAAAAGAAATGAGTAGAAAAATCAGAGAATTTCCGGTACGATATTCATAGAAGTTTCGAATCTGTTCGACCAAGATTCGAATATATGTACTTGCAAGTATTATTTCCGTTTTACCAAAGTACTTGAGGTTTGAGTATACTCAGGAGTACTATTTCTGTTTTTCGAAGTACTTATAAAGAGTTCAAATTCAATCAATCAAAGTTCGAACCTGTTTTTGAGGTACTTGATCACATACCTAATCAAAGTTATCTAAGTTTCCGATTCGGCAAATCTATCGATGTCTAAACTCTGAATCCGTCGAAAAGGAACCATGACAGATCCCAGTTTTGGTCTTCTTAATCTCATGATCCTTGCAGGAGGGATCTCAATAATTGCAAAATGCGGAATCTGAAATCCGTTAATTTGACAAGGCTACAGGTTCCACTGTCAATCTCGAAGAAGAATATTAGGGACGCGACTGCAACGTACAAATTTGTGATAACTGTTTAATAGAATTATCAGATAATTTGGACAGACATTCATTGTCTCGCTGCGTTATGAATCAAGCAGAATGGCTCCAAAATAATCTTCCATAGTGTACTCAGGTAGAAAACCGAACATGTTTTGAACGAAATACTAGAAATTGAAAGGGGAAGGTTCAATCTGGAAATCCTTGGCGGATTTGATGACGGAAAAAATTTCGACGTGCATCGCAACGTTCGGAACATTCCAGAGGACGATCGGACGCGGTTCCACAAATATTTTCGATGGCCTGGAGCGAAGGAAACAAGCTGTATTTTCTTCGGAAGCCAAACTACACGGCCTGGCGGTTCGTTTATCCGGGGTTGATGCACCCTCGTCCGTTCGAACGCCGCTGGCGAGCGACGACCGAACCGAAAGTGCTTCAGATGTCGCTAATCGAAGCAGAAAATCGAGCTTAAGGCCAAAGAAGCTGCTCGACGTCCGAGGACCCGATAGCTTCCTCGTCCTGCTAGCTTCCGTGCTCGCTTTTAACCCTTTTGTTAATAACCAGCCTTTATGTTTCTCCTAATAATTGTCTAGGTCCTGGCGGAAATGGCGCGTAACCGCTCGGGACCTTCGTTTCGTGCAGAAGACTCATTGCAATTTTAAGGTTAAGGTTTTCTAGATATGTTATGACATTTTTTAAAAATATTTTTAGTCGGAATTATGAAAAAATAGTAACGTTTGCTTTTTACAACTTTTTTATTTGGACTTGTAATGAAAGTTTTAGAAAAGCTCGAAATTGGTCAGTCAATTTACGTAGTTATATACGATTGCAATCCAATTTGGTCGAAACATACAAAAGTTGCCGAGTTCGAATCCAAAAGAAATTGCTAGACTCCGCCACAAAAGATGCATTCTACCGCTATCGAAGAATTGATTCAGAACTCTTGAACTGCAAACGATAGACTACAGTTCGAATTCAAAAGAAATTGCCAGACTACGTCACGCGACATGAAATCCACCATCGTCGAAGAAGTTCTCGAGAATTGCTGAGCTACAAATTGTAGGCTCCCGCCTTGTAAGTGAAGTGTTTCATTTAAAATTCGCAAGGATATATCTCGCGGTGTTTTTCAAGGATCCGGAGCTACAATGGACACGAGATCCCGCGGTATCGACCACGAAACCGTGGCAGCTATTTCCATCGCAAAGGCGTGTGACCGAGGGGGGAACTTTCCTCGGAAAGTTTCGGGAACTCGCGGAGACTTAATCAAGCCTTTGGCGGCGGCGAGTTTTCCCCGTGAGGAAAAATTCTCCCGGTGAATTATTCCCCCGCGAAGTCGCAATTAGAGCGTCCCCCTCGGCGAGATTCAGGGGGGAATTAATAATTCTCGGATTGTTCGATGTCCTAGATGCCTCTGGCTCGGACACGCGTTCGTGGAATAGCGACGTCGCCGATTAAAAAATGCAATCAGCCCTCTCTTCTTCCTCATCTTCTTCTTCTCCTTTCGAAGCTACTTCCGCTCGTCGGAAGCGCGGACTTCGTTAAGGCGCCGCGAAACTTTCCGTTCCGAATGATCGCGCGAAATAATTGAAATGAAATGCTTAATTTGCGCCGACGTTCTCTAGATTCCCAACTCTAGAGCTTCGTGGATTTCGATAAAAAGAACCACGTTTTTCCGAGCAGGAGTTTCGGTCCTGTTCGAGGCTAGCCACCGTGAATTCAATCCCGTCGACCTTCGAACTTTTCCCTATGAACTACCCGACTCGAGGAGACTCGCGACCATTCCCGAAATTCGACAGAGCGAGTAGCCTCTTCCGACCTCTCGTCGAGTCCCCGCTTTCTCCTCTATTCTCGGTGATAGGGTCCGAATAAAATTTCAATCCCGCCCCCTCTCGAGCCGGGACAGCTTGTCGTCGGGTTCGACGTTGTTACGAAAATCTCCGATTCTCGACAGCCAGAATACGCCCAGTTTGCTGCCACCGTGATGGACGGGTCGTCCGCGTAAACAGATTGGTCCTCTGCCCTCCTGGAATCCCGAAATATCCCTGTACGTTCTTTTTGCAAGTTTTTGTGGCAACTCTCGCAGGAGCCAAATTACAAAAATATAATCACAACCAGTTGTCTTCTGTATTCTACGCAGCGTCAATTAAACACGACAGAAATTACCCAGAAATTCATTCCTTCCTTTGGATAATTTAAATAACTTTAAAACAATCCAACAATTGTCCTAAATTTTTCCGTCCTTACCATAAACACGCAAAAGTATAGTCCGACTATTACCGCATCGTGTTTATTGCAACCTAAACTGTTCATTTTCTAAAACGCCAACATTTTTATATCATCGACAGCTCACGTGCAGACAGACAGCGCCCCTATTGATTTTCAGCTCAATAAAGTTATTTTTGCAGTGACAACAACCCGCGTTCGCATTAGTTTGCACAATACTGTAGTCTTTTGTCCGAAGAACAATGCCGCCTCTTCTCCGTGGAACGTTCTACACATAACAAATTGCCACATCCGCTACTTTGTATTTTTGTTTGTATTTACATCTCTAACGTTATGGGAAAACCGCAGTTGTCAGCGTTATGCAAGTCCTGCTACAATTTCTATACAACGTTGTATAACAACCGCGTCATGCGAGGGTTACCCATTGTCGGAGACACGTGACTCTGTATGGAAACGTTTCACGAAATTGTTGATTCTCGTCAGAGACATGCCATCCAACTATTAACACACAGTTTCCTTTTATAATTATAATATAAACTTTCTGTACTTCTCATACCTTAATCTTTTTCCTTCATTTTAATTTAGTCTATCATGTGCATATAGTTCATGCAATCGCTGCATCTTCTAGCGATCAAGACACAAGATTTTTATTTGACGTGTATTTTTAAGAAATCAGTGCCCGTACAGATGCAGGTTGGCGATTTTCAAGGCCACAGGACCAGAAATGAATAAACTATAGCAATAATACTGTATTCCCACGTCCAGGTGATAGTTCGGAGGGCGGCAGCAGCGAAAGCTGACGTGAAATTCGAAGGGAGCGCGTAAACGCGAGCACGATCGAGCGGTTCCGGTGTTCTCGCGGCGCTGGATCCTCGTGTAATTATCCCGTCGGTAATTATGATCGTTGCCTCGCGTTCCGTGCCGGCCATATGGAGTTCCTCGCGGTGCCGCGAGCCGTTTAATTGTTTCCGCTTTTCCTCTTTATCCAACCACCTCGAATCGGAAGCGGCGACCATGCTTGATTACTATTACTTTATTTCACGGTGTGTGTGTGAAAACGAACGTCACTCGTACTCAATATTCCAATAATAACGTTTCGAGTATCTACACGTGCGTTAATTATAATGGACAACATTTCGAACATCGCTTGCGATCAAATCTGTTTCACAATTATTTTAGGAATCATTGAAGCCCTATTAGGAATAATAATATGGTGCTTTGTCCGAATTCATCAACTCCAAAAATTTCCGCAAAATACAAGTAATTTAATGAATGGAACCGAAACCAGGAAATTCAAATTTATTAAAAATTCTCATCAAGTTTGGTTTATTCGTAGGGTAAACTGTACAATGATTGGCACTCGAATCCAAATCGTAATAAAAATCTTTTTATCTTCTTTCGAAATGTTTACACGAGCTTAAGTTGCTATTAAGATAAGCTAATTTTTTCAACAAAATCAAACAGTTTTACGAGTCATAAATCTTTTAGTATAAAATATATTCAGTGCATAACAATCGTGAGACAAATAGTACAGTCATTGGCACAGTAAGAAATAAACGTTAAACAGGCTATTTGTTTTATTATTAAACATATACGCACTTATTACATCTGTAGTACAGTCCGAAATTAAGTTATAAAGCTATAAAGTATACTTGCTCGTCTCCGTCGGTCATACTGGATGTACCAGCGTTGCTAACATATTGAAATATAAATAAGAAGCAATGTAAAATGATTTTCTATACCAGGAATTCTTAATATGTGCCGTTTAAATCAAAAGTGCCAATAACTAGGGATGGGATCAAGTACCTCGCAAACAGGTTCGAATTTTGATTGATTGAATTCGAACTCTCGATAAGTACTCCGAAAAACAGAAATAATACTCCTAACTATACTCGAACCTATGCTAGACAGTTTCTAATCAGTATATTCGAATCTCGGTCGAACAGATTCGAAACTTTTATGAATATCGTACCGGAAATTCTCTGATTTTTCTAGTCATTTTTTTACCTTTCAAATCAATTATGTTGTCCTCTAATGCATCATTTAATCCAACACGTATAACTATAATTTCATAATCTATTGGAACACTTTTCAAATATAATCATAGAAACATTATTGCTTTTAAGCAGTAATCGAAACACATGAAATGAAACTTGCTTATTGAAATTGACTCGGATTCGTGAGTACATATTGAACTTGATCCCATCCCTACCAATAACCACTGCAGTGCCAGCAATATGTAGTACAGTTTACCCTATCGCAATAAAAATGAATCTCTGAAGGGGGTAAAAACTTAGTGTCACCCATATGTGACCGACTAGACTTAGACACGTAAAAAACTGCAGGTCACTCGTTCTGTATACAATAGGTAACAAAGCAGTAAAAACAAATACGGTCAAAACTGAGATACAGATGGATGACAATTTGGTCCAACAGATTGTTCACACTGCTTAAGACCGCTGTTGCAATATTCCCGAGTGATTAAAATTAATGAAACCCATCACGGGCCATGCAACCGTGCATTTGACAATTGTGCACGCTGATCGGAGAAATGTAAGCACCGGCGCCGGATGCACCGAGTGCATCACGGATAGAAAGCGAGACACAGATTCGGGCGGACGGAGTCCGGGCCAATTAATCGGTTCCCGGTATCAATTTATCGGTAAACCGCGAGCCCTGTTTCCGCGTGGATGATCCCTTTTCGCAGTCGCGAAATCCTTTGGCAATGCACTGTTCACGAACTGGCGAGCTGGCCCCGACAAAGGGTTTTGGCCCTCGAAGGGTAGCCAGCCGGAGGGCAGAGTATGGGGATCGCGAAATAGGTTCAATCTATGCATCTCGATGGGGTAGGGCCGGTATCGTCGACGGGAATCGTTGTTGGTAGCCGGTGACGTCACGCGCTGTCAGCTCTGGTAACCAGCCCAGCTGTTTTAGACATCTGTGCACCACCTACGGCTGTGCAGCGTGCAAAAGTTTCCTTCAACCGGCTGCAACCGGCGGAGCTTTGCAGTTATTGTTTTTTTTTCGCAAGCAGCCGAGGAAAGTTGGCCGAGTCACCTGACTGCTTCTCTAGCTCGCATAGGTATCGTCGATGATCCCAGATGCAACTGCAAGGTGCAGGGTGAGACTCTGAACCATGATTCATGGCAACGTAATTTGTATAAGAAAGCTTTGTAAAATTGTCAATTTTTTAATTGTATATCACCAATTTAGAAATGGAGAATAATTTGTTGTTATTTAGATACTGGGTTAATCGTGACGTTAATAGTAGATAAGTTATAAAGTAAATTGTACATTTTTTTCAAACAAAGTCATTTATATATATTTTTTAAGCACGAGTATTTCATATCAAATTAATCGCAAACTTCAGAGCTTTCCAATGATATACAGTTCAAGAGGAATGGTCACTGAACGAGGTTATAATGAAACAATAAAAGAATTACGAAACATAAGGTCGCGAATTTAGTTGCCAATCTAATATATGTATTTCGAATTTTATCACTTTTCTTACGAATGAACGATATCTGGTACGAATGAAAGTAAATTTGTGCGATCGCATACGAATCGAAACCACGAAGCGGCAGGCTAAAAAAGCCAGATAAAGCGCAGACACGGGACTTTAAAATCGGAGAATAAAAACCGCAATTATTTTTTTGCGCCAGTCCAACAGACGCGAGAGCACCGTATCGAGTGTATCCGTCCAACTAGGATACCGTAACAATTTTTCCGATGCACCGAAGCCGATTTCGCCGGTGATTTTTCGCGATTGTTATCCAGCAGCAGTGGCGGCTGTTCGAACGAGATCCGCGAACAGCGGGAAGACAAAGCGTGGGAGGCGGAGAGGACGAGGATCGACGGAACTTTTTAAATTTACACGGGTTCCCGGATCCTCTTTCGGCTGTTTGGATTCGCCGGTCTCGTTCGCTGCTGGAATACCGGCGAAATTATTATACGCCCGGATGAAAAGTCGAGTCACGTACTTACGAACAAAGGCTCGTGAGGCGAATATCGTGGGCCGGCTTACCTGGAACAAAAGAAGGGAAACGTTTCTTTAATTGCTTGGTCGTCGGGGGCCTCGCAACGAGCATCGATACATCTCTCGAGCATCAAATCGCGCGTACATCGCGTCGAGTACTCGATGATGGAATCGACGGCGAGCTACGGCCGAGAGAGAGAGAGAGATAAAGAGAAGTCTCGAGTGCAATCGTACACGATCGAGGGATCGAGACTCGGATCGAGTCCCGACTTCTGCCACGACTCGATTCCGCTTGACGGTTTCCACGCGTTGACTTCTTTCAAGCCGAGCGAACATATGCGAGCCACGTTAACCGGAACACGTGCGTCCAGCTCTGCGGTTTCACGTTCGACGTTTTTGTCGAGCGACGACGACGCGTGTTCTGTTCTGCTGGATACACGGGATCAGGTTCCCTGGGAATCGCTCGAAAAACCGATCGACGTCGCGGTATCGCGTCCGCGATCCATCGATCCGAGCCGTCCCTTTAAACGACGCTGCTCCGGTTACAAACAAACAAAATTCGAGAATTAATCCGAGCCTGTGTTACCGGTGCGAATCTCTCCGATGCGGAACGACTGTTTTCGGAAATAGCTATTTCTGAGACTTGACATTTTGGAACAGGTGACATCGTCCTGGAAATATGCTGCGGACAGTTTTCGGTGGTTCGACCAGGATTGGCCAAACTCTAACCAGTCGCCTGTCCTTGTTTTATTTTCGTTCGCTATCCTGCTTTTCTCGATGTTGTTTAAAGCCGTAAGTGTTTCGCTACACGTATGGCAATTTTACGGTTGCCTAAAATAATTTACAATTGCATTATTGCTGCAGCAAAAGTTAGAACAATAAGAACAAGAAACGTTTCATTACTCAATCACAGATGATAGCAGAAACGATAGAGAACGTAAATAAATTCAATCTCTGCAACTCGGCAACCTTGGATTACTTCAAGGTCATATTAATATATAATATTTTTGTACCCACACACACACACAGTGACACTCGACAATAGAAAATGATGATAAAAGTCCAACTTACCGTGGGACAATAAATTGCAAGGGTGTAACATCGAAATCTGGCCAAAGAATCGAGACAATCAAAATTACCAAATAATTGTATATTCGTTAGTCAGGGCTAAACTGCAGTATATGTTTGAGTACACTATTAGATAGTGTAATTTATAGTAACCCAAAGAGTGAAAGGGATCGTAGCGAAAGAAAAGCCACGAAGGAACCGGGAAGAAACGCGGCCACTGTAGGTAGGACAATAGTTCGTTACGGAGAGATCCGACGAAAAGGGGGAAGAGTCGGAAGAGCGACGGAAGGGAGGGAGAGGCTCTTTTTCGCGATCGCCGCCATCTTGGGAACGTTCTCCCTCGACGGTCGCGGACAAGGGCGTGGGCGTGCAGACCCGGGGAATTTAATACTCGCGAAATGTCAAACGTCGAAGACTAAAATGTCGTCGGGAACGGCCGCGAACGTGCCGTGCCGATTTTTTCGCGCTAAGCTGCTCCCGGTCGCCGTTTTATGGACCCGCCGCGCTTTCCTTTTGCGAATTTGCGTGGTCGAAACGATCTCGAGCGAAACACCGCCGCGACTCTTTATTGCTGCTGTCCCGGGGGAGAATTTCTCGCGAAAACGCACCGCGACGGACTGCATCCTCGTCGGACGCTGTCAGGACACGACAATACTGATCTTTGCAGAAAATGATCAAAGTTCTTTCCAAGAAAGAGAAATTAAGTAAACTGATAAATAATTCTTCACGTCTCAATGATTACGATAATCGTAAATTTGGAAATTTGTAGATGCAGCGATAAATCGTTTGAACGTGTCCACAGCTTTAGGTTTCACCTATTCATTGCTGTCACGAATGCACAGAATCTCCAGAAATTATGACACCGTACGACGCTCTCTTCGCTCCGCCCCTCGCCTCGCAATTTCGCAATCTGCCAGAAGTATATTGCGCAAGCGACACAAGAAAGAAAAGAGAAATGACCGCAGGCCGTTTCACGAGGTGTCGCAACGCGAGAGGACCACGTCGATTCAAAAATGATCGACGGCTCCGAAGATCGAGGCCGACAATTTCGCCGGACAGGTATCTCTGCATTAGCCGAACTCTCCGACGAATTCGTCGCGGCAACTCGTATTGTGTCATTGATAGACGCTGACCTCATTATGAACAGTGTTGATCGATTTTAGTGGAGTTCGCGATTTATTCAACACGCGATGAGCTCGAGGAACTTAACGCGGTGACAGCGGTGACGTCGGCCGCAAAAGTCCCATAAAGTAACAATATTTCAATCAACCCACCCGTTACTCGAATATGGGGAAATGGGAGAAGGGTACGAAAAATATTCGATTCTGCGAAAGCGGCGGAACAAAATCCCAATAAAAATGTCCTTTGGCCGCAAAGAGGCGGCGAGGTGGTAAAATGTTATATTCCACAGGCGGTGGATCTATTTTAGATACTATACAGGGTGTCCCAAAATTCCTTGAACAGCCGGAAATGGGAGGTTCCTGAGATCATTTGAAACAACATTTTCCTTTGCAAAAATGTAATCCGCGGCTTTGTTTAGGAGTTATTAACGAAAAACACAGACCAATCAGAGTGCGACCTAGACGCGAGTTGGCACAGCCTGCCCGGCGCGCCAACTGTCTATTGGCCGACTGTGTCAACTCGCGTCTAGGTCGCACTCTGATTGGTCCGTGTTTTTCGTTAATAGCTCCTAAACAAAGCCGCGGATAACATTTTTGCAAAGGAAAATGTTGCTTCAAGTGATCTCAGGAACTTCCCATTTCCGGCTGTTGAAGGAATTTTGGGACACCCTGTATAATAGTATACTTGGATACTCGAATAAGCAAATCTATTGAATCAATTCAAATAAAAAATCTGGAATCGGTCATTCATAGATTTAGCGTTACGATGAAATTGTTTACGTGTTTCACAGTAAACATTGTGTAAATAGAATAAATCCGATCGAGCAGTCGATCCCACCGAAAAGACACGCGTCTCCCGTGGTACGTAATGGAGTATTTTTAACGATGATCGACGGCAATTACAAGAGAAACGAAGGTGTTAGATCCTGTCCAGTTCCAGGCATTGTTGGCTCGAGGAAAGAGAAGGTGGAACGCGCGAATGGATTTCCACGGATCGCAGGATTGCGCGCCAACGTCTTCCATTAAGAAAATCCGAAGGGATCGTCTGGAAGCATGAATGAGCTTGGACAAACGGCAGGGAACGTGACAAGGTCCCTAGCGAAAAGCTCGGGGGGGCTAAGACAACGTGTCGACGATTGTCAACGACACGCATCGGCGCGAGTCAGGTGGCGCAAGGTGGCAGGAGGATGACGAAAGGCCAAGTAACCGTTTATTACTTATTAGCTGGCGACTTATTAGCGGCGAGCATTGTTCGACACGCGTATCCATTTCGAGACAAATGCCAAGGTGAGTGGCGAGCGCGATTACGATTGTTGCAACCTCTCCTCGGCCGTAATTAATACGCGAGCGTGTTGCGTCCGTTGAGCGGAGCCGAGCTGCTCGTTTCGGAGAGAGGCGTGTGCGCGGACGTCGTCGTCGGAAATTAACTTCCTAATTAACGAGCCCGACGCCGTTCAAGCCGACGAAGACGCAGCCCCCGGCCTCCCGGGCGGCGTCCCGGCGTAATTAGAAAGTAACGATCGTAAATTTTTAAATTGTCACCGCGCGAACGGATTTAATCGGCCGATTCGAGAGCCTCGAAAATCAGCAGAAATCAGCTGCTTCCCGCTGCTTTAGGGTTACTGGATTGTCTCGAACGAACCCTTTGAGGCTGACGTAGTTCCTTTCTCACGCCGACGTTGGATTAATAAAAATTTATTACCGTGCAATTATATTTAATAGTAATTGTTCCGAATTGAACAAAAGATTAACGCGCGAATATTTCAACACGATGATGGTGACCGAAAGTTAGAAGCTGAAAGCTTCATTATTAATTTTTTAATAGCGCTGGCGATTTAATTCGTCGAGTAGACAGATGTTCGGCGTGACCTGGTGACAAGAAAAATTGTTAACACCCGTTGCAGATGTCACGATTGCAACAGTGTCAGATTTTCCAGAATAAAAAGAGAATTCTTGAGTTTCTTCAGGGAGTTGTTCCACTTTATAGAACCAATTTTTACGAGAAACAGGAACAGGTTTGCGTTACAGATGGCTCGTCGTACACGCTAGCTCCACAATATCCCGAATTTCCTCGCGCGTGCGGAACACAATGAGGCCGCAGGAAGACAATGGGCTTGTTTTAATCCGTGACATCCGGGGGATCGGATCGATCGTTGGGATATGAAAAGGATCTGTGTGGGATAATGAAAAGCGGGGATTGAAGAAATATTGCATCCCCCGCGAGGAAGACGCGACTCAAAGGGCCGCATACTTGTTTCCCGTTGCAATCGAAGCTTTCCCTCCCAGCGATAACAATAACCGATTTGATGAGACAGTGGTATCACGACAGACCTCCTGCCGAAGATTTCCTGCGTCCTTTCCAACGATGATCGCATTCTCGTCCAAAATTTGGCGCGCCGAAAGGTCGAACACAAAAGCCCGAGCCGTCCGAAAGTGAAAACGAAACACGAAGCGCCTGGGAAAATTTAATAGCCGCCGCCGCCGTTGGATGGGAACGGTGCAAATTTTATTCGTCGACGCAGTACCCGCGACAGGTGAAACGCAGCAATTAATAATCGTCATTATTCATCCGTCAATATTACATCAACTTAATTAATGTTTGCCGGGATGACGTCTCGCGCGCAAACAACGATGCAACGCTTCTCCGCGGCTAGATTTTATTCGTTACCGATTTTGAACGAACGCCCACGGATTCCACTGCGCTCGCAGCTTCGTCGGAATTAAAGGGAAACGGCGATTAAAGGGTCTGGACTATGGAATCTCTGTCGTTCCACCGAGCGGAGAGTCCGTCCGTGTCGAGAATTAAATACCGGCCGCAATTATCTCGAGATGAAGTGATCGAAAATAATAAACGAGACCGCCTGTTATATGTTTAGGAAATAGTTACTTAAAATGTCGAAAACAGAACCACTTCGAAACAAAACCAGCTTACACCACTTTTGCGTTGAACGGCCCGCGTGATGATCGTTTTGAAACAGTTCAATCATTTTCTGGAGCTTCCCAGGCCGAAGAGAATTTTCGAAATTCGCTACTAAATGCTGTTTGTTTCGTTACAGAGTCTCTTTTTTCGTAGAAGGTGCTCCAGTTTGAAGAAACACGAAGTCTCGCGTTCCCTCGTCAACCCAATGACCGCAAACACTCCGGTCCATTTAATATGATAATCGACGATGCGCGAACGCGAGATCCAGAGAGGATCGCCCTGTCCGGAGAACATGGAAACCGGTTCTCCATCCTTGGGACGAGTCGCGGCCACGCTGGATCGAAACAGAACAAGAAAACAGACGACCGGGCAGATTTGTCGCCGGAAAATTACCCGGTGCACCGTGCTCAAGGACGCGTCGGCATCTTGCGCTTCGACTTTCCTGACGCCGCAAAGTTAAATAATTCGTACATCTTCCCCCGAATTAAATCCGAAAGACTCTATATTAAAAATAGACTGCGGATCTTTATGCAAAATAAAAATTGTTTGCATTGATTGCAAGTCACAAGAGCGAGATAAACATTTCTTTCTCCGTTTAATTATCTAATTAAACTGAATCGAATACTCTGATGTCTTTAAATCTTTTTAATATGTCCAATGCTTTAAATGGTGCATACCCATTTTAATTATGAAATATTAAACTAGCTATCGTCTCTACATAGAGGAACGAATTGTGTTTACGTCCTCTTGTTTTACATGGATTTGTTCGTATAGCTCAAAAAGAGGTTCTCCAGGTGGCTCTCAACATCCCCGAAGGTGCTCAACAATTTCCGAGATAATCGAGCGTGTGCACCAGCACCGGCTCCGTTGTGTTCATACGCGCATGGGGCAGTTGGGCCGAGAGGTCTTGCGCGAGAGCTATCCAGGCTGAAATCAGTTAAACGGTCGAGTTCCAGCGGCCGTAAAAGCAGTCCAGATATATTCGTCTCGTCCATTATCATAAGCCGCGTAACTGCGAATAAGAGTCGCCGAGATAACGAGTCATGCTCTGCAGTCCAACGGTTCCGTTGAATTTTCAAAATCGGGAGCACCTGGAGAACTACACGGTTGGCTCGACAGAGAGAGAGAGAGAGAGGAAAGAGGAAGGAAATTTCTCTCGCATGGTTTACGCGTCTAATCGCGCCGAGACGCGACAGAATGGGCAATAAACGTTCCCGACGAACGACTATCAAACTAACGAGCGCATCATGCTCGACGAGCGCGGCCGGTTGATAAGATTCGAGCTGTTCCCGGAGCAATTACAATGTCTAGGAAAAAGCAAAAGGTCCGACGACGACGATGCCTCCTCGCGTGTCTTCAAAGCGGAGCCGCGGAAAGCGATCGCCTAATAAACTCGTCCGTTGGAGTACGCGCGGAGCGCCACGGCTTCGTCGAGAGAGTTCGCCGAGCCTTCGGGCTTAGCAGACAGTTTCCTGACAGCGAACGAGCACCGAAAGGGTTACAAAGAGCTCGGGAAACGCGTCAGTTCCGTTGCAGGCGACGCTTAAGCCGGAACGAAGCGTGGCAGACGTCGGATTAACGGTAATACCCGGATACCTCGGGATTCCCAAACAGAGGCGGCCGCGCGAACGTATGCGAAATTTTCCGATCCGGACTCGTCCGCGCATAGATCTCGTTATCGAGGTATGCGCCGGATCGAACGGATTAGCCGCAACGTTTCGTTCTTGCGGACAATCGGCCGCAACGCGGATTACAAATCGCCGGGATTCCTGAGCGAACGGAAATCGGCCCTCTGTGTTGCCACGAGTTGCCATTCTTCGATCGTTCTCCGTGATTCCAGCTCTGCCGCGATTGTGCGATTGGTTTAGCTGTTTCGAATCATCGTCAATTCGACCCGGGACCTTCGCTTTCAACGCTGGAACTGCCCTGAACGAGACTGATGCACATTGTAATCGTAACATGACTTATTCAGATTTTATTAAATTTTTATGGTAACTTGAATTTGTTCTTTCTTTCAACGTATTTTACAATTTGTCAATGTGACAAAATGTGACAAGCTGCCAGTGTATTTGCAACTTAAGCAGAAGTGGACAAGACGGTACGATGTCCGACAGTCAGCAATAAATTTCGCAACATCTTCGGTATACAGACGTCATCGTCGAAGGCTTAATGTCTCGAGACGTCCGAATTCTACAAATTTCGAAAAGAATTCTACATGGCTCCATGGGATTGAACGTGGCGCGGTGGAGGCGGTGGATCTCGTCGCTCGGGTCTGAATGATAATCGGACGGGCTCGATTGATTTATGAATACAGGAATGGCCGGTGCTTGCTAGACGAGATTAATCTTCATTACACGACATTATCCCGTCTGGCTGTGCCGTTCGAGAGGGGCCGGAGAGTGCGCTTCGCGGTAGGTACGCTCGTCGATGACGAAGAAGGTCCACCGACCTTTCTCCGCTTTCGGTGAAACCTCCCACGCGTGGCTATTTTTCCATTTTCAGCTCGAACACGATTCGTTGCATCTCTGCGACAGGAAGCTTTCTCTCTCTCTCTGTGCTCCGTTTTCGAGGGGATCGAAACCCCCAGCAATTTGCTTCTCACCGTCAACCGAACCGTGAATTTCCCAGCTCGAAGAAACTAATTCCGCGCGCAAGCGGCTCGATTCCGCGCTCGAGTCTGGAGGCTTCCTCGCCGGGAATTCGTCGGGAAATTCCCGGAGCTCGCGAATGAAGATCGTATCGAGTTTTTCCGGGCACCTGTGCGCATCTCGCGTGTCTCGGTGTGTCGGGGAAAAGGCGATCCCGAAGAAAAGAGAGCCGAGAAAGAGAGAGAGAGAGGACGACCCCCGGAAAGAGAGGAAAGACTCCGTGGCTCGGTTCGAGGCCGGAGATTTGAATTTTAAAGCCCCGAGACGTGCTTTTCATGGGCCAACTTTGCCGAGCTCTCGAGGATTTTTATTCCGCCAAGTGTCATAATAATGGCGGAAGAGCCGCTCTCTCGCTCGATAATGAAACCCTGCTCATGCACGCGCGCACACCCCCGCGCCCCGACACCACCGCAAACACAGACTGTTACATCTGTAGAGAATCGATATACGAGCCCTGTGAATGAACGCGGACCAACCTTCTCCCCGTTCGCGTGCATCCAGATCCAGCGGCGAACAATCATTATTTCAGTTTACGTTTATTTATGTTATCCTTGTGGTGCGTCGACTTTCTCGGCCCTTTTGCCTTTAAAACACTGCCCGCTCCTCCGTAACTGGGACTGTCAGGGTTGATTAGTTGACTTGTATTAAGATCAAGTTGTATATTGTCGAAACTGTCCATTCCAAATCTGCTCTTATCAATTATTATTATTAGACTGCGGATGTCATGCATTTATAACAAAAATTGGTACGTACAATTTAAAACAGTGGACATATTTAAAAAATTTAAGAACATCAGCGTATTAGTTTCAGTTCAATAAAATAATTAAAACAAGAAAAAAATTTGTGCATAACCTCTGTGCCTTGGAATCGACGTAGACATTTTTTATTATGCATAAAGATCCGCAGTCTAATTATTATCATTATTGCCTTAATCTCTTCCGCTGGGAATTGTTCTGCGAATACATGTAATCGAATCTCTCAAGTATACGTTCATATCGTATACAGTGATATGTAGCTGTAACTATCATATGTATACATTGCAATCAAATCTCTCAAGTGTACATCCATTTTGTATAGAATGATACATAGCTGTTTCTATCATATAATCTATACTATACTTCCTCCGTATCTCTCAAAACAAACACAGAAACTTCGATCCATTCGGTTCACATAGAATCTCTGCGAATAACAATAGTTTGTACATAACTAACATTCAGTTCCAGAATGTTGCATTATTCGACTTCGCAGTGGATGCAATCTCTCAAAACTCATTCCAGTACGAAAACAATTAAAAATCCTCCGGGACTTCCAAAAATTATGAAACAATCGTGGACAACTAGCAATAAAGCACGATCCACAGTCCTCGATTCCGTGGCCTAGGTCCAGAAGCATTTCGAATGCGCCTTAAACGCGATTCCGTGGCTGAGAACGGATGCTAGTCAGCCTTCGGTCGTCCGCGATATGATCACCTGTTCGTGAAGTATGCGATTTGGGTAGCTCGTTAGCGTGTCTGTGCCGCGTGTGCCGAAAAACGCGTGGCCACGTAAACGAGCGATTCCTATTCCAGCCGGTAGACGCTTGGAGAGGTAATCTACGATCGACGGGGTCGACAAACCGTGCCAAACCGGGTAACGAGGGAACATCATCGGCATACGCGGAGATAATTATCTGTCTTGGAAAGTTTTCTTTTTCTGGCCGGTCGGTATTATTCGAAAGCGGGGTATGCCCTGTGCCCGGACACTGTCATCCTTTGGCAGCCAGGACGAGCAGTCTCTTCCGAGGTTTCTCTTCTGCTTGAACGGCGCATGCTGAAGATGTCCCAGATCCTGGCTGCCCTTCGACCTCCACCTACAGCTGATACACACGACTGAGTCACGGAGATGTCCGACCGAGATGTCGTTTATGTTTTGCGCGTGGTCTGTGTCCAGAATCGTGCGGGACGATTCTACTGAGATTGCGAATTTTTTTAGTGCGAGTTCGTATCGACACAGCGTCTCTATCTGTTTGCTATGGTACACCGAAGAGAGGGCCGATTAAAATGAATTTTGTATCTTGACTTTCGACGAAGTAGAGCACACACTTATACTTCACACCTTTAACCCTTTGCACTCGGTGCTATTTTAACCCTTATGTAGTCAAGCAAAATGTATAGATTATTTAGAACCTTGTATTTAACATGTTTGCACAAATTCTCATTGTAAGACTATACATTAATATATCGGCGAGAAAATAATGGACATTCAGAGAAATTTTGTAATATTTTTTTAGAGGAACTAACAAATTATTGGAAGAAATACAGTAAATGGGGGTACCCGGTTGACTGCACAAGGGTTAACTTGAAAATTAAACATTTCTTTCGACCTAGAATAATGCCATTCTATATTAATTGTTTTCTTTGTATGAATATAGTAATTGATTAGATACCAGCATATTTAATAATGTAAACAATATTTTGAATAATGGCGACTCTGAGGCAGCAAAAATTGCACGACTTACGTAAAATTTTGAAATCGACTTTTCCCCGATTTGGGCCAAATACCCCACTGTGCGATGTAGGGTAACCGGTAGCTGGAGAAACGAAAGAGACGGTGTAAAAACAAGGGCTTGTAGGGAAGAGGAGCCACGATGTGGTAACAGTCAGCGAGACCAACGCGAAGAGGGGACCACCTCGAAGACGGCAAGTGTCGTACGGCTTCCCGCCGCTGCGCTGTTCCCAGCGACTTACGAAACACAAAACGGAGAGCAATACGGAATATCTCCGAAAATGCTGAAGAATAATTTCGTGTTACCGGGCACACGGGGATTCGGGAGCAATATCCGGAGATAAGCGGTTCGGAGAGCGTTTAAATAATTCATACGACATCGCAGACACGTCGGCCGGAGGCAACGCTCTCGCCAGCTCGCGGCGGAATAGAAGCAAATGCCTTTAACTGGCCCGTATAACGAAGTTATTGACCGAGCTGACCTCGGGATTGCCGGTCATCCGTTTCATATTTCTTTCATGGCTGGCTTCGCCGTAGAAGCTGGCCGCTGGCTCGTCCAATGGCTCGTCCAATGGCTCCAGGAAAAATCGAGCTCTCTCGGAAAGAGAGTTCGTCCAGCGAAAGTTCGCAAACGTTGCCACAGTCGGGCCAGACTCGCAAATAGCTGGACAAAATTCATGCCCGTTAATTATGCGCTATTAATTACAAACAGAACGGTTTTAGGAGATTTTAGGGTCGTGGAATCTAATTCTGGCATTACTGGCTTGCCAGAGTGAGGAACTGCATGAAACTACCCTTACAGGGGTTGTCTTGATTTAGGAAATTAAATCTTTGCTAATTGATTTCGTATGCATTTTTTTTCTTGAAGTAAATACTGAAAGAGTTAAACTTTTTGAGTTTTACGAACAACGTTTACGCTCTTAAATTAATTTGTACGTAAGGAATTTCTAAACATTCAACTGCGGTTCCAACAGTTCAACGATACACGAATAAATACACTTTATTTCATTGTTCCTCGTTATAAAATGATCGGCTGAAATTTCTGTGTTGAATAAACTTTCTGCGTTGTGAAGTCACGATAGCACGAGTGCGAAGGGTTAATTGTCTATAGGTTAATTTCACGTATTTCGTCGAAACGGTTCATTGTCCGTCGTCCGTTCAGAGTTTGGAGCAGCATTGATTTGAAGAAGGAGAATCCCTTCGGATCGAGGTCGAGCCGATCGCCGGGCCCTTCGTGGCCGGATTGCCCTTATCGGGTAATTACCGGCGAGACGAGACGAGGTTGAGAAGGGGCAGGTACGATAAAGGTGACGTTGCACCTAACCGAGCGGCATCTGCCCTAGGAAGGTTAAACAGCTGGGCTGGGTGCAGAGAGTGAATGAGACGAGCCCACAGAGCTAGCGAAAGAGAGAGAGAGAGAGAGAGAGGGAGAGGGAGATTGAGAAAGGGAGGGAGAGAGACCGGTAGATAGAAAACGACGGGGAAGGGAAAAATAAATAAAGACAGAGGGACGAGTGGAGAAGAGCGTAGGTCCCGATGGCTCGTAGCTCCGAGTGGAGATAGAGAGAGCAATAAGAGAGAGAGAAGAAGTGAGAGAGAGAGAGAGAGAGAGAGAGAGAGAGAGAGAGAACAGAGGGACAAAGACGGAGGAGACTCAGCAAAGGGAGGAAGGGAGGCGAGTCGAGGGCTGCATGGAAAGGGGCGATAAAGGCATGGAAAAGGAGCCGGCAACGCCGCCCGGTCGATAGAAGGGTGAGAGGCGCGGCAACGTCGCGACCCGTCTGCTTTAATACAGGGATTCTCATTCGACGGATCCTCGGCGATCCACGGGGTTTGACAACCGTCACGATTAACCCTTTGCGCTCGAAGCTGTTTTAACTTCAAAACCAAGATGTTTCTTCTGACACAGATCGTTTCTGTTTGTTTCCTTTGATGCATACAAAGTTTATCGATGTACTGCGGATTTTTATGCAAAATAGAAATTGTCTGCATCGATTGCAAGAGAAAGAGGAGACTTGGGAATGACTTTCTTTCTTCAGTAATTTTAGATGTTGGAGTACTATATTGGGAGATTTCAATTCTTTTAATCTAGTCATTGTGTTTTCATCGAGAACGCGTCAACATTTCAATTAGTCTTTCCATCTCCCGTAGTCTCAACCCGACTAATAGTCTAATGCTACACGCGGAAACTCGGACGAGACAGTTTCCCCAATTAGAGATCGTGTTTCCGAAAAATGTTAACCACGGTTCATGCGTTCAAGTGTGAGAACCGTCGCATCGTGCGTCGAGTGTCGTGCAGGTTGCAGTCACCCGACACCGGTGTAGTTTTGACTAAAAATTACTGCTCCCGGTGCATCGTTATCCGGCTTGTTTTCCCGACGAGCAGCGTTCCTCTCGCGGCCGACTATCCACCGAACGATTTCACGCGTTTCGACCATTTTCCTGGAACATCTGTTCACTGTCACCCCTCGCGATAAAGCATTAATTTACCGGAAACCGCTGTTACATCCGAGGAGCTTTTCCTGCCTCTATATTTCCCTATTCTTTCGATCGCAACGAATGGGAGACGGCAGGCAACGACGTGGCATAATCCTTGCTAAAAATTTTCGCGAATACACTGGCGAGTAACTTGCGACATTTTTTGTGAGAGCATGAGTTATTAAATATTATTTGCACAATGTTTCGCTCTTATATGGTCTAATTCGCTTTCTGAGAGTAACCCTCGCGGGTCAACATGCCGGTCGCTATTTCAGACCTCATATGTCTTGAGTAGACTGCGGATTTTATGCAGTTATTATAAAAATAGGTACAGGGTTATCCAAAAGTACCTTTAGGATGTTGAATGAGAATATCTGTCAATCGCCATGTTTGTTATATGTATGTGTATAGACAATTTTAACAATGGAGTCGTACATGATTGAAGAGCGTGTTAAGATAATTAAAATTTATTTTGCAAAGCAGTGTTCAATAAAAAATACCCATCGTAAATTACGTGATTTTTTCAGCATACATAATCGTCCATGAGAGCAAACAATTGGAAATTTGGTTAAAAAATTTGATGAAACAGGATCTGTTCATGACGAACCAAAGTCTGGCAGACCAAAAACAGCTCGTTCGAATGAAAACCTTGCTGCTGTTCGTAAAAGTGTTGCTAATGACCCATCAACATCAATTCCACGTCGTTCTCAAGAATTGAGCATTTCGTATGGCAGCTTGTGGCGAATTTTGCATAAAGATTTGCTTTTCCATGCGTACATACAAAATTGAATCAACACAAGAATTGAAGGAACGTGACCATTTGCAACGCAGAAATTTCGCTGATTGGTTGTTAGAACATCGTTCAATTGATGCATTGTCTTCACACGACATCATCTTCAGCGATGAAGCTCATTTCACATTGGATGGACAAGTCAATAAGCAAAATTGTCGCATATGGAGATGAAAATCCAAGAGCCATTCAAGAAAAATCACTTCATCCAAAAAAAATTATTATTTGGTGTGGATTATGGTCGAACGGCGTAATCGGTCCATTCTTTTTCGAAAATCAGAATGAAAATGCAGTTACAGTGAATAATGCACGTTATAATGACATGATTATTCATTATTTATGGCTGAAATTAAATGGAATCGACATAAGCAATGTTTATTTTCACAAGACGGAGCTACGCCACACACAACGCTTGAAAACATCACTTTATTGCGATCGAAATTCAATGGTCGATTAATTTCAAGGAATTCGATCGTGTGATTTGACCCCATTGGACTTTTTTCTTTGGGGTTATTTGAGAAGCAAAGTATATGCCAACAAACCAGCAGCAATTCATGATCTGAAAAACATTAGAAATGAAATTGGTGAATTAAACGAGCAAATATGCCAAAATGTCATCGAAAATTTTGATGTTCGAATTGATAACTGTAAACGTGGTCGTGGTGGTCATTTGACAGCTATCGTCTTTCACACATAATTGTCATAGATGATACCTGATAATTAAATAAAAAAACCAATAAAATTAAAAATAGTATGTTTTTTATTTTAAAAAAACTTCCTATAGTCTATTTTGGATAACCCTGTACGTATAATTTAAAGTAGTGGACATGTAAAAATATTTAAGTACATCAATGTTTTGGTTCCAGCTTTATAGGATAATTAAAAGAAGAATCAAATTTTTATTCGGCCCCTGCGTCCTGCAATCAATGCAAACATGTCATGAGTGTATTGGCACCTTAATTTAAGGCGGATATAACTGTAATAGGAGACAAGAGGGAATCTCGATTCGGTCTTCGAAGGAGGTTCGTCTCACCCACTGGTCCGCTGCTCTGTTTCGCGCGAGCTCGTGAATAAATCACACGTGACGCAAATCGGCAACGGGCTTTGACCACTCCGCTCCTCTGTTAGGCTACTCGCGGACCCGTCACGCTAGTGCACGCGCACCAGCCATGATTTTCTTCGGTAATTTAATCTGGAGCCCGTGCGATACGTCGCCGACGGGAATTAACGCGCGAATAAATTCGTCGATGCCAGCCGAAAGCGTCGCTGTTCGAAACATAATATTCGCCGCGTAAAGCACGCCCTCCGTTTATCATTGTATCGAAAACGTTTCACGTTAATAATAATCGAGCGCAGTTGAAACCGCGATCCGTGGTTCGCTGGTATTTCCTGTAGGTTTTTTTTTACAAAAAATCCTAAAGTGTACTGTGCGGTTTGATCAGTGAAAATGTGTGTGCGTTAGTCTTAGTTTCTGAAAGTAAAACAGAGAGAGGGAGGTTATAGAATAAAGTCGCCGACGACATGCGACCGCATTTAGTCCGAGAAATGTTGAGCAATCGCCGTAAATAATTATTTCCTCGGGAACGCGGGACAGAGAGGGTCGGCGAGGAGACGCTCACAGGAAACGCGTAATTCCAAATAAGTTCCGCAGGTGCACAAGACTGTGACGCGCAAAAACAGAAGCCGCGACGGCGCGAGCACACGCGTGATAAGTGAAAACACGGAGCAAACTGTTGCGAACAGATGCGGCGCTGATAAACCCCATATTGCATGGCGTATGGCTTGTTGAAGGGCTTCAAAAATCCCGTAGAGTCGATGTATCAGTGAACGGCGTCGAGAAGACAGTAATTTATCATTAATGGTAAATTATTAATGACTTCATTTTGTACTTCGATCTACTACCGATCGACCACCTAGACCGAGAAAGTCTAATATTTCCATTTAACTCGACAGTTTCCTATCCCGATCGTTTACGAGGTGTCTCGTAATTGGACTGCGGATCTTCATGCCAGATAAAAATTGACGATGCAAGAGACTGGAGCCAGGTAGACATTTCGTTCTCGATTTAACCAATTTAACAAGCTGAAAATAATTAATCGGGAGCTGAATTTCACGCTTCCACGTGCGAACGGTTTCGAACGTGTCCATAACGAGGGTCGACCGTGCTCGAGGCTCCTAATAAAGGAAACTCTCGCCACCGGGAAAATTGTTCACGGTCGTCTCGCGGGATCGATGTCTGATCTCAGCGACGTCGGGTCTTCCCCGCGGGTAACGGTACGCGTAATCGAAAATCGCTTGGTGACGTCAGGAATACCTGTGATAAAACGTAACGACACCTTTCGCCGATCGATCTTCGGCCGTGCTCCATGGTTGGCAAAAGGCTCGGTCTCGCCGCCGCGAGAGAGAAAGAGGTACTGGTACGATCTACTCGTCGCGTGCTGCGATCGATCGCAGTTAGTCAAAGTCAACGTCGATGCCGGCGAGGCTGAAGGAAAAAGACGGCGCAAACACCTGCGCTGGATTTATCGGGATCCCCGTGCGCGCGGCGTCGTTCTCACGATGTTGAGATCATTTCTCGAACGGTTTACAAACGATCGCGGTCGCGATCTGCTGGCGAGCAAAGCGGAACGATTGTCCGCGGGGAGAAACCTGACTCTGGGAGCTGCCGTTTTAACCGCAATTGCGATTTCGGAGACGACCGATCTGATCTGCTGTAATTGTCGAATTATTAACCAATACTTTCTTGATTTTCGCAGGTCGCTTAATGTTCACACTTTATTTAACAATACCGCGTAGTTCTGGAAAATAGGGAACGCAGTGTCTTGTCCAACCAGGACAAACCTATTCTACTGCGCGCACAGTAGTTCCCCAGCAGCATTGCACGCGTATAGGAGCTTTTTCTAGTTGGAATGCTGCATTGTAAACAGCAAACTGTTAGTGGAAAGTAGTCCGCAGTGTTACTAGACACATGAACGACCAAGTGTACATACCAATCGATCTGTCACTATGATTCGCCAGTTGTTAAGATCAGCACTTTCTGATGCAGCTGCGAGAAACAGGTGTCGAATAGGATTATAGATGCAGGTTCATGATTTCCTCTATCAATTCCAACGTTCTTATCTTTTCTGAAGTATCGCTGTTTCAGCGATATCTCTTCACTTTCAACAATATTATAATTGTCCCGACTCTTCTTCCAGTAGCCAATTGGAATAATTCAACAAGAAAAGATATACAATCCAGCTGTCTGCCAACGTTACGAGGACTGAAAAACGGGGTTTAATTCAACAATCTTGCAAGGAAAGCTCGAGACAATAACGTAGCCGTCCGCTTAAAACCTAGAGAAGATCGCAGGGGCCAGATCCGAGGGCGTGTGGGTGCAGAGGCTGATAACTTAAAAGAAAAATCCCGCAATGAGAGTCGAGTGATCGCAGCAAAGGTACATTAAGACTCGGGAATCTCTGGTTTCATACGCGAGGCCGATATCGCGTTAGTTTTCCTGTGTCCCTTTTATTCACCGTTTATCCAGATAAAGCGCCGTTTGCTTTAAGAGGGCGATAACGACCACGTAGGTACGTAACCACGGACAGCAACGGGGATCGATAACGCCAGCCGGCTTTCGTGAACGCTGCAATTTCAGCTGCGACGATAGCGGCCGACCCTTTTTCCCGTGGCGCACGAGAACGCGTCCCTGAAAAATTAGAATTTCCTGCGGTGCCCGTGCCTCTCGCCTAACCTCCGCCCGACGCCCAGTGCACACACCTCAGAAATTACGCTGCCGCGGAACGCCGCCGAGCTCTCATGAATCCTCGTAATGGCCTCGGTTTGCTTAGATCCCCAGATAAAAATGTATCTAATCGGTATAAATCCCCAGCTCGTAATAGAAGACCTCCGAACTTGTGATCGTGATCCTCCTGAACAATTTTGGGCCCGAGCATTCTCCGTTATTCGATAGTCAGTGGTAATTTAAATGTTGCGCGACGTCGAACTGATTTGCCTTGTCCTTGGTTAGTAGCTGCGTTTTCCGAAATTTTTATTTCTGAATGCCAGAAGTACTGTCTGTAGACTGCGGACTTTATGGATCGATGGCAGAAATGGACAGATCGAATATAAAACTGCTAAGACAGTCGAAGAATTGAATAATATTGTCCCATTCATTTTTACCTTGAAATTATTAAAAGAATAAATGCAGTTTTATTTTTCCTCTGTCTCCTACAACTTTTACGAGACAAGAAAGCCAAGATGGTACACAGAATTTTCTAGATGTTACACAAGCATGTTTCCAAGGGGACCGCGTTCAAAGTTCGAAGTTCAGGTCGCGACCGTCGGGAGCGCAACCTTTAAAAGATTCTTCCCTGTGCTTCTCAAAAGGAAATTGCGAACTGGAAATATCGACGACAGGGACACGGTTGACATGTATCGTCGCAGTTACGAAACAATGTAATTTCTCTTTTCATCGACGACGAGCGAACGGTTCGAGACAAGGCGGAGCGCGCGCGGTCATTACGCATTCAGAAAAGAAAAGTCGAGGAATCGGCAGGTGCCCGTCGACACGCGGCGTTAATTGAATATTCCCCTGTCGATTCGGCACGGGCAACGCTTAATACGTTTGACAAATTGTCGGGTCCGCGTGCGACGCGAGCCCGAGCCGGGTTGCGCTCGTTCATTTTTAACGAAGACGTAACGAGTTCGTCGACGAGCACAGGGACGACGAGAGTCTCTCGGCCCCTTGCATTTTTCATCGCGCCGATGACGAGGAATCGCGTTTGCTGGTTCGATTGCGCGAGGGATGGAATCATGGGGGACGACGATCGAAGATACAAATCGTCCTCAAGACTTCAGACCACGGAAATCACCGTTCTCTGTCGCAAGACATCCTCTCGCTCGGCTGTAAAGTTGAAACGATCGGCAATAACACCGCGGGAAACGCGGCAAGTTCGAGGACCGTTATCCAGGGACTCGAGTTCATTCGGCGGTTCCACGCGGGTGTAAAAACTTTGGAAGAAATCGCTGATGGCTCGCAGCTTCGGGAGCTTTTAAGCTGCTCGTGCCAGCTCAGCTGTCGGGAACGCGTTTCAACGGTCAGCGGAATCCCAGCTCGAGGTTTTCCCGATTTCCCTGTGCCTCGTACATCATGTATAAACCGGAACTGTGTTTCCTAAGGAGAGAGATTGCATTTTGATAGTTAGAGTAACTCGGGCTATCGGTGACTTCGTAACTCTTATTCCTTTCTTCTGAAGTCTAAATCTCTTGCATTTTCGAATATT